>JBBDGP010001271.1:1851666-3110833 GCA_037952835.1 Lithobates septentrionalis | reverse complement strand
CGGGACCTCTGTGTCCCGTGATGTCCTTCGAAAGAAAAGGATTTTACAGGTAAGCTGTTTTAAAAAATCCTATTTTCTTTCTCGAACATCACGGGACACAGAGCCTCAGTAATTACTGATGTGATGTCCCAGAGCAATGCTACCTGAGGGGAGGGGAACCACAACCAAGTAGGGTGCAATCAGACCTGAGGACCCAGTACCGCTGCCTGCAGCACACTACGCCCAAAGGCGATATCCTCATGCCTTCTCATATCCACCTGATAAAATCTGGTGAATGTATGAACTGAAGACCAGGTTGCGGTCTTGCAGATTTGAGCCATAGAGGCCCGGTGATGCACTGCCCAAGAAGCACCAATAGCCCTTGAGGAATGTGCCCTGATCTGAAACGGAGTTATCTTCTGTTTCAAACCGTAAGCGTGAATGATCAATTGTCGAATCCATTTAGAAATGGTAGCTTTGATGCTGCTTGTCCTCTACTGGGACCTTCTGGGAGCACAAACAAAAATAGGATTTTTTATTACAGCTTACCTGTAAAATCCTTTTCTTTCGACGGACATCACGGGACACAGAGCCACAGTAATTACTGATGGGGTTATAGGGTATCACTAGGTATTGGACACTGGTCACACCCTAATCAGGAAGTTCAACCCCCTATATAACCCCTCCCCTTCCAGGGATACCTCAGTTTTGTAGCAAAGCAGTATAGGTGTATTAGAAGAGGGGCGGGACCTCTGTGTCCCGTGATGTCCGTCGAAAGAAAAGGATTTTACAGGTAAGCTGTAATAAAAAATCCTATTTTCTTTTCTCTGACATTACGGGACACAGAGCCACAGTAATTACTGATGGGATGTCCCAAAGCAATGCCAACTGAGGGGGGGGAATCACAACCGAGTAGGGTGCTATCAGACCTGAGGACCTTGTACCGCTGTCTGCAGCACACTACGCCCAAAGGCGATATCCTCATGCCTTCTCACATCCACCTAATAGAATCTGGTGAATGTATGAACTGAAGACCAGGTTGCGGCCTTGCAGATCTGAGCCATAGAGGCCCGGTGATGCACTGCCCAAGAGGCACCAATAGCCCTTGTGGAATGTGCCTTGATCTGAAACGGGGGAAGCTTCCATTTCAAACCGTAAGCTTGAATAATCAACTGTCGAATCCATTTAGAAATGGTCGCTTTTGATGCTGCCTGTCCTCTATTGGGACCCTCCGGCAGCACGAACAAGACATCCGTCTTGCGAATCTGAGCAGTTGCCTCCAGATAGGTCTTGACTGCTCTTACTACATCCAAAGAATGTAATGACCTTTCTTCCGAAGAACAAGGTTCTGGAAAAAAGGAAGGTAGCACAATGTCTTGGTTTAGATGAAAATCTGAAACCACCTTCGGTAAAAAACTAGGATGAGGGCGCAGTACCACTCTATCCTTGTGTATAATCAAGTAAGGCTCTTTACAGGAAAGAGCTGCTATTTCTGATACTCTTCTAGCAGAAGAGATAGCTACCAGAAAAATTAGTTTCCTCGTCAGCAAGACCAAAGGAATCTGACGTATTGGTTCAAAAGGCTGTTTTTGTAACACCGATAGAACCAAGTTCAAGTCCCAGGGGTTTAGGGGCGCCTTAACCGGAGGATTAAGACGCATCACCCCCTGTATAAAGTTTCGGATCAGAGAATGCGAAGCAAGCGGCCGTTGAAACAACACTGATAAGGCCGACACCTGGCCCTTGATGGTACTCCAGGCCAGCTTCATCTCTAATCCTAATTGTAGAAAATCCAGAATTCTACCTATGACATATTTCCTGGGATGCCAACCCCTGGATTCACACCAGGATACATAAGCTTTCCAGACTCTATGATAAATCATTCTGGAAGCTGGCTTCCTTGCATTGATCAAGGTAGATATGACAGGACCTGAAAGCCCACGATTTTTCAGAACGTGGGATTCAATAGCCCACCCGTCAAATCTAGCATTTGTGAGGCAGGCTGGAACACCGGACCTTGAGCTAACAGGTCTGGGTGTATCGGTAGGGTCCACCGGGAACCCACCATCATCCCTGCTATTTCTGCCTATCAGGTTCTTCTGGGCCACACGGGGGCCACCAGAAGTGCCGACTTCCCTTCTTGCCTGAGTCTGCGAAGGAGCCGTGGCAGTAGCAGAATGGAAGGGAATGCATAAATCGGTGAGAGCCGATGCCACGGAATCAACAACGCATCCGTCCTGCCTGCAAGAGGATCCCAGGCAACCGGTAGGAAGGATCTCCCCTTCTGTAGGTTTTCGGGTATGAGCCATCATGCATCCCATGCGACAGGTGCATTGGAAAGTTTAATGCCTGCACCTTCCTGCTCCAGGTCAACAGAATACTGTGTTGCAACAGTTCTGCTTGGAACTGCGCATAGGGAACTGCTTCGAATGAAGCCACCATCTTCCCCTGCAGCCTCATACAAAGGCGGACAGAAAGACCCTTCTTGGCCCTGACTGTCAGAATCAGCTCCCCTAGAGCAGTGATCTTTGCCTGCAGACACTTCAGTTAAGCAGGAAGACTGGGCACATATAGGCCTGCATCTCGGACCATAGAAAGATTGGAACAGAGTCTCAATCCTTGATCCTTTGTGGGAACCCCCACAATGACCTCTTGCGACAAAAGTCGCTTTATCGCTAGAAGGAGCGACTGCTTCTCTTCTGGTTTTCTGGGAACACCTGATCTGAGGAAACGAGGAGAGGGACATTCTTGGAACTCCAGTCTGTACCCTAAGGTTACCGTGGAGATTACCCATCTGTCCTGGAAGTCCTTCTGCCAGGGCCCTGAGAGCTGCAGCAGTCTTTCCCCCCACTCGAGCGAGCGGGGCGCCCCTTCATGAAGAGGTCTTAGTGTCTTGCTTAGAAGACCTTTTCCCCCAGGATTTGTGTCCCTGGGGTTGACTCTTGTTTCTTGCCCCAGACGGAGGAGACCGTCGTGACTGCCTGGAGGCTGATGCCCCTGGCGCTGGGGAAAGAGTCCGTTTAAAAGAGGGACGCTTACTCTTCTTCTTATCAGGTAAGAGAGTGCTTTTCCCACAGGAGATCGTCTTGATATAATTATCCAAGTCCTCTCCAAACAACCTTTCACCACGGAAGGGAAACCCAGCCAGAAGCTTCTTACATGGTGCTTCGGCTGACCAGTTTTTCAACCATAGGATTCTACGTATATGCACCAACCTAAGCGAGAGGCGAGAGGTTTGCACGATAGAATCTCTAATGGCGTCAACAGCATAACATAAAGCTGCAGGAAGGTTAGCAAACCCCTGGGCCTGCTGTTCAGGTAATACTTTGATGACCTGCTTAACATGGTCTCTTAAGTATTGACAGACTCCAATCGCTGCTACTGCAGGTTGGGCCACTGATCCTGCTAAAGAGAAAACATCTTTCAATAAGAAGTCCATCTTTTTATCCACAGGATCTTTGAGCATCTGAGTGTTGTCTACAGGACAAGTCAGATTACTATTTACAGAGGAAATGGCCGCATCAATGGCCGGTATTCCCCACCTCTTAATAAACTTTTCTTCCATAGGATAAAGTGTAGAAAACTTTTTCGGCGGAACAAATCGCTTATCTGGGTGATCCCACTCAGAATAAAGCAGCTTTTCAAGTAAATTATGAACAGGAAAAGCATGTGCTGCTTGGAAAGGTTTCAGTGACCCCAAAGCAGAAGAGGTTTCTGTAGTAGTTTCAGGTAGGGGAACTTAAATGTGGAGCGGACCAAACCAGTGAGGATCTGCACTAAGACTTTCTCCTCTTGGGAAGTCGCAGAGAGTCCCTCTCCACCTGAATCCTCCGAAGAAGAATCATCTGTCCCATCCCGATCCTCTGAAAGGGATTCATCTCCTTTATCCCAGAGCTCCTCTTCCTGAGGGTCTTGGGGAGCAGAGGAAGGCCTTGTGCGTTTTCTTCCACTCAGTGAAGATGTAATCACGGCCATTAGTTTTTTCTCTAATCCAGAAATGGTTGAGGAAAAAACTTCTTGTGTAATGTACACAGGGGCTGAAGTGCCGGCAGCAGATGTGGCCCCTAACCCCAATGGCTCTCCCTGTCCAGCTGCCCCTGGTCCCTCAGAAGGGGATGGTGTAGCAGACAGGGGGTCCTCAGAACCTGAACGAGACCCCCTAGTGCCTCTGGTTCTAGGGGTGCTTGAACCTCTTCTACCCATAGTGCAAAGCAACAAGGTGTGAGGTATCAAAAACGAACACTGACTGCTGAGCGATGTAGTCTGGCTAAAAGCCTTGCTACCAAATGCCCAATCCGGTGTTCTTTAGTAAATGCAGCCTAGGGGAATGCCTGTGTCCCACCTTACATGTGACTGTCAGCTCTGTGTCCCTCCAAAGCTCAGAGCACCTGTACAGTGTGCTTTAAATAGCCATGCTTTCTGGCACTGTGGGCGTCTGGGCATGCTGACGCCCCGCCCCCCCCCCTGTTTTTGAAAAACGAGCGCTTCCCGCGCGAGCCGACCCTTCCTGACAAGTCTGAAGGAAAGCTGGGGGTGGGGGAATAAGGAGGAGGCCGGCAGTGATGGGCCCTGCATCGCAATGCGGCTTCGGTGGCGGCGGCGGTAGCGGCTGTGACAGTGCGGTCTCACCCGCCTTACAGCATACCTGAGCCTTTCCCTAGCCTGGGGGGACCATCCCAGCAGAGAAAACCCCCCACCATCTACCTTTGGAGCTGGAGGAAGAGCCTGTGCAGCGGACGCTGAGACAGATCAAGCATGAGAAGGTTTGTGCTCTTGGCAGCCCCCGGTGGTCACCATAGGCACAGCATGCATTCACCTTAAAGGAGAAGAGCCACTAGAATTAAAATTCTGTGGAATCTCCTCTTACCTTATCCAGGCCGCAGGGTTCAGTTTACACAGACCCAGCCTTCGCCTCTCACGGTGGGCTCCGTTTGTGAAAAACCGTCAGACTGGGGCCCCCATCAGTAGGGGGATCCTTCAGTTCTGGGCCTGTAAAGCACCTCGCCAGAAATTAGGAAGTTTAAAGCCATTTTCTGATCCGCGGGTCCAGCTCTCTAAAAAGAGAAGCGTTACAGGTAAAACCTTGTTTCTTCGGACACGAGGCCCGGGTACCATCCAATTCGGCCATGAAAAGACACTTTGAATGGATCCGGTTGCTTGGCTTGCCCCAGTATAGGATCTTAGGATATTCCTTTTGGAGCTTCAGCACAGGACATCTTTGCACGTCCAACACCTAAGACACTGGTGTAAAAACTGAGGTATCCCTGGAAGGGGAGGGGTTATATAGGGGGTTGAACTTCCTGATTAGGGTGTGACCAGTGTCCAATACCTAGTGATACCCTATAACCCCATCAGTAATTACTGTGGCTCTGTGTCCCGTGATGTCCGAGAAAAGAAACACCCGTTTTGCGAATCTGAGCAGTTGCTTCCAGATAGGTCTTGACTGCTCTTACTACATCCAAAGAATGTAGTGACCCTTCTTCCGTAGAACAGGGATCTGGAAAAAAGGAAGGCAGAACAATGTCTTGGTTTAGATGAAAATCTGAAAACCACCTTCGGTAAAAAACTAGGATGAGGGCGCAGTACCACTCTATCCTTGTGAACAATCAAATAAGGCTCTTTACAGGAAAGAGCTGCTAATTCTGATACTCTTCTAGCAGAAGAGATGGCTACCAGAATAATTTACTTCCTTTTCAGCAGGACCAAAGAAATCTTAAGTATTGGTTGAAAAGGCTGTTTCTGTAACACAGCCAGGACAAAGTTCAAATCCCAGGGGTTTAGGGGCGTCTTAACCGGAGGATTAAGCCGCGTCACCCCCTGCATAAAGTTTCGGGCCAAATAATGCAAAGCAAGTGGCCGTTGAAATAATACTGATAAAGCCGAGACCTGGCCCTTGATGGTACTCAAGGCCAGCTTCATCTCTAATCCCAATTGTAGAAAATCACATGTTTTCTGGGATGCCAACCCCTGGATTCACACCAGGATATATAAGCTTTCCAGATTCTCTGATAAATCATTCTGGAAGCTGGCTTCCTTGCATTGATCAAGGTAGATACCACAGGACCTGAAAGTCCACGATTCTTCAGAACGTGGGTCTCAATAGCCAAACCGTCAAATTTAGCATTTGTAAGGCAGGATGGAACACTGGACCTTGAGATAAACAGGTCTGGGCATACCGGTAGGGTCCACGGGGAAGCCACCGTCATCCTTACTATTTCTGCATACCAAGTCCTTCTGGGCCAAGCGGGGGCCACCAGAAGTACCGACTTCCTTTCCAGCCTGATCTTTGCGAAGGAGTCGTGGCAGTAGCAGAATAGGCGGGAATGCATAAATCAGTGAGAACCGATGCCACGGAATCACCAACGCATCCGTCCCGTATGCAAGAGGATCCCTCGTCCTTGCCACAAATCGGTCTATCTTTTTGTTGTCTCGGGATGCAATGAGATCTACATCTGGGACCCCCCATCTTTGGCATATGGCCCAAAAGACGTCAGGATGCAGAGACCATTCCCTTGGGAGTAACTGCTGGTGATAGTTCGTCTGCCAGTTCTCTATCCCTGGAACGAAAAACTGCCGATATGCATGGCACCTGCATCTCTGCCCAGGCTAAGATCTGGATCACCTCCTTTTGAGCAGCTCGGCTCCGGGTGCCTCCCTAATGATTGACATAAGCCACTGCTGTGGCATTGTCGGACTGGATCCTGACTGGCCAACCCTGTAGCCTGATAGTCCAGGTTTTTAGGGCTAGATATACCGCACGGATCTCCAGAATGTTGATGGTTAGGGTCCTCTCGGTCCCAGACCATAGCCCCTGGATCGCAGACTGTTCCAGAACTGCTTCCCAACCTGACAGGCTGGCATCTGTTGTTACCACCGTCCAGGTAACCGGTAGAAAGGATTTCCCCTTCTGCAGGTTTTCGGGTATGAGCCACCAATTGAGGCTCTGACGCACCGCATGCGACAGGTGCATTGGAAAGTCTAATGCCTGAACCTTCTTGTTCCAGGCCGACAGAATACTGTGTTGCAGTAGTCTTGAATGGAACTGACCATAGGAAACTGCTTCGAATGAAGACCCCATCCTAGCAGCCTCATACAAAGGCGGACAGAAGGCCCCTTCTTGATCCTGACTGTCAGAATCAGCTCCCTTAAAGCAGATATCTTTTGCCTGAGGAAGAAACACTTTCCCCTGGCTTGTATCTATGATCAGACCTAAATACTCCTGTCTTCTTACTGGGTTTAGGAAAGATTTTCCTGGGTTGAGGATCCAACCTAGATGTTCCAGATACTTGACCGTGGTCCTCAAGCTCCCGTTCAAGGAAGCTACCGACCGGTCTATCAAGAGCAGGTCGTCTAGGTATGCTATGACAGTCATACCCTGAGCCTTTAATCTGGCCAGAGGAGGAGCCACGATCCTTGTGAACACTCGAGGTGCAGTGGCTATCCCGAAGGGCAGAGCCACAAACTGGAAATGGTGCCCTCCTACTTCGAAGCGCAGAAACTTCTAACGAGTAGGAAAAATGGGCACCTGTAGATATGCATCTCTGATATTAATCGATGCCAATAATTCTCCTCCCTGCAGGATGGAGACTATAGTCTGAATTGATTCCCTGCGGAAGGACTGAATCCTTAAGAATCGATTCAGATGTCTTAAATCCAGAATGGGTCGGACATCCCCATTTGGTTTTTGGACCGTAAAAAGGTTGGAATAGAAAGCCAATCCTCGATCCTTTGTGGGAACCACCCTGATGACCTCTTGCGACAAAAGTCGCCCTAACGTTAGAAGGAGCGACTGCTTCTTCTCTGGGTCTCTGGGAACACTTGATCTGAGGAAACGAGGAGAGGGAAATTCTTGGAACTCCAGCTTGTACCCTAAGGTTACCGTGGAGATTACCCATCTGTCCTGGAAGTCCTCCTGCCAGAGCTTTGAGAACTGTAGCAGTCTTCCCCTCACTCGAGCGAGCGGGGGCGCCCCCTCATGCAGAGGTCTTAGTGTCTTGTCTAGAAGACTTCTTCCCCCAGGACTTCTTTTGTCCCTGGGGTTGACTCTTGTTTGTAGCTCCAGACGGAGGAGGCCATCGTAACTGCCTAGAGGCTGAAGCCCCTGGCGCTGGGGAGAGAGTCCGTTTGAAAGAGGGACGTTTACTCTTCTTCTTAACAGGTAAGAAAGTACTTTTCCCACAGGAGATTCTCTTGATATAGTTATCCGAGTCTTCTCCAAACAACCTTTACCACGAAAAGGAAACCCAGCCAGCAGCTTCTTACATGGTGCTTCGGCTGACCAATTTTTCAACCATAGGATTCTATGCATCTGCACCAACCCCAGTGAAAGACGGGAGGTTTGCCTGATAGAATCTCTGATGGCGTCAAAAACCTAACATAAGGCCGCTGGAAGGTTAGCAAACCCCGGGCCTGTTGTTCAGGTAATACTTTGATGACCTGCTTAACATGGTCTCTTAAGTATTGACAGACTCCAATCGCTGCTACTGCAGGTTGGGCCACTGATCCTGCTAAGAAGAAAAACATCCTTTAATAAGGATTCCATCTTTTTATCCACAGGATTCCTGAGCATCTGAGCATTGTCTACAGGACAAGTCAGACTACTATTTACAGAGGAAATAGCCGCATCAAAGGCTGGCATTCCCCACATCTTAATACATTTTTCTTCCATAGGATAAAGTTTTGAAAACTTTTTCGGCGGAAGAAATCGCTTATCTGGGTGCTTCCACTCAGAATAAAGGAGCTTTTCAAGTAATCTATGAACAGGAAAAGCATGTGCTGCTTGGAAAGGTTTCAGTGACCCCAAAGCAGAAGAGGATTCTTTAGCAGTTTCAGGTAGGGGCAACTTAAATGTGGAGCGGACCAATCCAGTAAGGATCTGCACTAAGACTTTCTCCTCTTGGGAAGTCGCAGAGGGTCCCTCTCCACCTGAATCCTCCGAAGAGGAATCATCCGTCCCATCCCGATCCTCTGAAAGGGATTCATCTCCTTTATCCCAGAACTCCTCTTGCTGAGGGTCTTAGGGAACAGAGGAAGGCCTAGTGCGTTTTCTTCTACTGAGTGAAGACGTAATCACGGCCATTAATCTTTCCTCTAGACCATTAATGGTTGAGGAAAAAACCTCTTGTGTAATATATACAGGGGCTGAAGTGCCAGAAGCAGGTGTAGCCCCTGACCCCGATGGCTCTCCCTGGCTAGCCGTCCCTGGCCCATCAGGGGGGGAGGATGCTGCTGACAGGGGGCCCTCAGAACCTGAACGAGATCCCCTAGTGTCTCTGGTTCCTGGGGTGCTTGAACCTCTTCTACCCATAGTGCAAAGCAACAAGGTGTGAGGTATACAAATGAACACTGCCTGCTGAGTGATGTAGTCTGGCTAAAAGCCTTGCTACCCAATGCTCAGTCTGGTGTTACTTCAGTAAATGCTGCCTAGGAGAATGCCTGTGTCCCACCTTACATACGACCGTCAGCTCTGTGTCTCTCAGAAGGCTGTGTGCACCTGTACAGAGTGCCTTTTAATAGCCTGCAGCTGGCCTGAGTGGGAGTCTAAGCACTCTGTGCTGACATCCCGCCCCCCCTTTACCGCCCCCCCCCTTGAGTTTTGAAAAAACGAGCGCTTCCCGCGCTGGCCGACTCTCCTGTCATACTATGGAGGAAGGCTGGGGGAGGGGGAGGAGGGAGAGAAGCTGGTAGTGAAGACCTGCCTAAACAGCAATGGTCAGAGAGATGGTGGCCGAGGCAGCAGAGCCCGAGTGGTATAACCACTTTCTAGACCCCTGTGGCCTCTCTAGCCTGGGGGGAACATTCAAACATGAGAAATCCCCCCTTCCATCCTACCTGTGTAGCCGGCCTGAGACGCTGAGAAAAAACATGTGCAGCGATGAACACTGAGACAGATAGTCAGCATGTGAAGGTTTGTGCTCTTGGCAGCCCCCGGTGGTCACAATAGGCACAGCATGCATTTACCTTAAAGGAGAAAAGCCACTAGAACTCAAAAATTCTGTGGAATCTCCTCTTACCTTATCCAGCCGCAGGGTTCAGTTTACACAGACCCAATCTTCACCTCTCATGGTGGGCTCCGTTTGAAAAAACTGTCAGAGACTGGTGCCCCCTATGAATAGGGGGATCCACAGTTCTGGGCCCGTAAAGCACCTCGCCAGAAATTAGGAAGTTTAAAGCCATTTTCTGATCTGCGGGGTCCAGCTCTCTAAAAAGAGAAGCGTTACGGGTAAAACCTTGTTTCTTCGGACACGAGGCCCGGGTACTATCCAATTCGGCCTAGAAAGGACACTTTGAATGGATCCGGTTCGCACTGGCTTGCCCCAGTATAGGATATAGGATATTCCCTTTGGAGCTCAGCACAGGACATCTTTACACGTCCATCACCTAAAACACTGGCGTAAAAACTGAGGTATCCCTGCAAGGGGGAGGGATTATATAGGGGGTTGAACTTCCTGATTAGGGTGTGACTAGTGTCCAATCACCTAGTGATACCTATATAACCCATCAGTAATTACTGAGGCTCTGTGTCCCGTGATATTCAAGAAAGAAATACTCACCATGCCTCTCAGCAAATAGCTTGGGGTGTCTACTTTCCAAAATGGGGTCATTTGGGGGGGGTTTTGTGCCATCTTGGCATTTTATGGCCTTGGAAACTGTGATAGGTAATGCGGAGTGAAATCAAAAAGTTAGGCCCTTAGAAATTCTGAAGGCGGTGCTTGGTTTTCGGGGCCCCGTACGCAGCTAGACTCCCAAAAAGTCTCACACATGTGGTATCCCTGTACTCAGGAGAAGCAGAATGTATTTTGGGGTGTAACTTCACATATGCCCATGGAATGTTTGAGCAATATATCATTTAGTGACAACTTTGTGCAAAAAAAAAAAAAGTTTGTCATTTTCCCGCAACTTGTGGCAAAATATAAAATATTTCATGGACTCGACATGCCTCTCAGCAAATAGCTTGGGGTGTCTACTTTCCAAAATGGGGTCATTTGGGGTGGGGGTTTGAACTGTCCTGGCATTTTATGGCCTTCAAAACTGTGATAGGTAGTGAGGAGTGAAATAAAAAATTTACGCCCTTAGAAATCCTGAAGGCAGTGCTTGGTTTTCGGGGCCCCATACGTGGCTAGGGTCCCAAAAAGTCCCACACATGTAGTATTCCCCATACTCAGGAGAAGCAGCTAAATGTATTTTGGGTTGCAATTCCACATATGCCCATGGCCTGTGTGAGCAATATATCATTTAGTGACAACTTTTTGTAGTCATTATTCAATCACTTGGGACGAAAAAAATTAATATTCAATGGGCTCAACATGCCTCTCAGCAATTTCCTTGGGGCGTCTACTTTCTAAAATGGGGTCATTTGGGGGGGGTTGTACTGCCCTGCCATTTTAACACCTCAAGAAATGAGATAGGGAGTCAAACTAAAAGCTGTGTAAATTTCAGAAAATTTACCCTAGTTTGTAGACGCTATAACTTTTGCGCAAACCAATAAATATACGCTTATTGACATTTTTTTTACCAAAGACATGTGGCTGAATACATTTTGGACTAAATGTATGACTAAAATTGAGTTTATTGTATTTTTTTTATAACAAAAAGTAGAAAATATTGTTTTTTTTCAAAATTTTCGGTCTTTTTCCGTTTATAGCGCAAAAAATAAAAACCGCAGGGGTGATCAAATCTATTTGTGGGAACAAAAGGACGCAAATTTCGTTTGGGTACAGCATTGCATGACCGTGCAATTAGCAGTTAAAGCGACACAGTGCCAAATTGTAAAAAGTGCTCTGATCAGGAAAGGGGTAAATCCTTCCGGGGCTGAAGTGGTTAAGAAAGAACTCTCTGCAGTCGGGGCAGATCTGTCACAAGTATTGGAGCCAGTGGAAGAGACAGAGCAACGCCTGGATCGCCACGCAGCTGCCATTAGAACATGCAGACCACCACCCGCAGCCTTACTATTGCGCACAGGATGGCCCTGTACTAAATCGAGGACCAGGAAAACTGCAACAGGCGGAACAACATACGTATTAGAGGCCTGCCTGAAGTGACCGGCGATGCTGACCTTCTCCCGTCCATCCGAGGTATCTTTAACGGCTTGCTGGGCCACATGGCCGACCACCCCATGAAAATAGACAAGAGTGCATAGAGCCTTGCGTCCCCGCAACCTGTCTTCAGACACCCCAAGAGATGTCATCTGCAGGGTCCACTATTACGAGGAGAAGGAGCGCATAATGTGGAAAGCCAGAGAAAAATCCTCATTGGACTTTGATGGTGCAACTCTTTCCGGACCTAGCCAGGGAACCACTGGAACGTCGTAGGGCTCTGCGACCCCTGACAGAGAAGCTAAGAGCGGCCTCCATCAATTACCGGTGGGGTTTCCCAGCAGCGCTTATTGCAACCAGAGATGGGAAAACATAGATTCTCCGCTTTCCGGAAGATCTGGAAAAGTTTTGTATGGACATTAACATTTCTCCACCGGAGCTCCCTGGATGGCAGGATACCACCCCCCCCTACCTAACTCAGAACCGCAGTGGCAGAAGGTGGATCGTAAGCGTTGTTCTACCCCCCCACTTGCATCCCCCCAACTGGGGTGAACCCCAGGACTGAGATACAGCGTGGTCTAAGTTTGGATTTCCTTGTTGCCTCCTGTCCGCAAGTATAATGACTGTCCGTTGGGTCTTGTTTAACCCCCTCTACACTACAGTTCGGTTTTATATACTTTTTGTGACTGTTAGAGGTGACACTAGTACTTACTACATGGAAGATAGCTCTGACATGAGAATACAGATTGAAGTTTGGTGTTATGTTGAATCTTAAAATAACTAATGCTGGTTGATACGGTGTCAGCGCCAGGGCACTGAGACAGCCCTCACGCCAGTTTGGGCGCCCGCTGTCTAATGCCCGGGTATTTGCGCCCCCCTGCTATGGGGTGCCGTGGGACCTCATGCCCTCATGTCCCTGCCCTTAACGGGGCGGAGTGCATGGGGAGGTTCGGGCTTATGATTGCCCTATACCTGCACTGCAGACTTCTGCGTGCACATATTAGCCGCCCCTTTAGGTGGTTCTCAAGTATACTGCTGTATGGAGTTAACTTTATTTTCTCTCTACACTGTTTTTTCTTTTCTCTTTTTCCTACCCTTTACCTCCTCCCCTCCCTTGCCTTCCCTAATGTTTTGCCTCAGGTCCGTTTCCCTCGGAGATGCGTGCTTCTGAGCTATCCAGCCGGCTCCAATGGCCACGGTGAACCTAATATCGCTTAACGTGCGGGGCCTGCACGTTCCGGGTAAGAGGCATAATTTATACAGGAAGTTGGGTCGTCTGCGGGGAGACATAGTTTTCCTACAGGAGACCCACCTCACGCACACTACTTCTTTGAAACTTACCTCCCAACATTACACTACATGGTATTATAGCCCGATGTCCATAAGGCAAAAGGGGTGGCCATTGGATTCCGCAGGGGTACTTCTTTCACGTTAGAATCTACGGTAGGTAATCCACTGGGTCATTTCCTGTTCCTGAGAGGCAGCCTGGGTAGTATGCCGTGTACTCTAGCGACCCTGTACGCCCCAACCGTGATCAAGCGAGCTTTATAGTGGCCACTCTTAAAAAGCTGGGTGACTTCGCCCACGGTTGCATTGTCCTAGCTGGGGACTTTAAAATCCCACTAGAACCTCTCCAAGATGCATCTCAGGGAAGCTCCTCTATCTCGCATAAATGTCTGGCGTTCATACGCAGACGCTTACATGAAGCACAATTAATGAACATATGGAGGATTGTGCACCCGCGCACGAGGGACGACACCCACTATTCTCATTTACATCATACCTATTCTAGAATTGATTATTTTTTCATAGACCACCACCACCCCCTCCTCAGACGCAGGCATTGAGACTTCTACTTTATCCGATCATGCCCCCATCACGCTTAAACTTAAAATCCCCAACTTACCACAAAAGACAGCAAACTGGAAACTCAATGATCACTTGATATTAGAAGACATTGATAGAAAAATGATAGGAGATGCTCTGAACCATTATTTTAAAGAAAATACTCATCCAGATATAACACCGGGTACTCTCTGGAAGGCCCATAAGGCCTTTATTCGTGGGAAACTTATAGAATTAGACGCTAGGAAAAAGAAGGAACGGACACAAACAGGCAGAGTTACTCGCTGACATTAGCTCTCTTGAACAGCTGGACTTTCTCAGGCAGTTCTCCACACTCTGACCCAGAGGAGAGAGGAACTGAAAGCCCTCTTTCATCTGGAGCAGAAGCAGCAGTTCCGCATTGTGGCCCAATGTATGCATGAATGGGGCAATAAGCCGGGTCGGCTTTTGGCTCGCTCATTGCAACAGAAAAAAATCTGCAACCTTTATAGCTAAAATGAAGTCCCCAATCGATACCTTAGTACATAATACCCCTGCAATAGCCAAAGAATTTAGATCGTTCTATCAGCAGTTATACCATGTTCATCAAAACTTATCAGATCAGGTCACTAGAACTAAACTTATTCAAGATTACTTGGCACAAGCCACCTTACCTAAACTCCCCCCTGACACCTGAGCAAACCCTTGAAGGAGAATTCACCACTGCAGAAATGCGTGTCACATTAAAGGCCATGGCCAATGGCAAGGCTCCGGGCCCAGATGGCTTTACAGTAGCATACTACCGCACCTTTGCAGATACCTTATTCCCTAGGTTGACTGGCTATGCCAACACGATCTCGGCAGGTGGTGCTTTTCGACCTGAAACCCTCAATGCACATTTTACAGTCATATGTGGGAGCTATTGGCCCATCTCCTTATTGAATCTAGATGCCAAATTGTACGCCAAAGTCATAGCAAATAGGCTCCTCCCACTGATCCCACAATGGGTCTCTAGGGACAGTTTTCATCCCAGGCAGAGAGGCATGTGACAACTCGCTGCGTACCCTGTCTTTGATGGCTCATGTGCGCGGATCTTCCCAGCCCACCCTTCTATTATCGACTAACGCGAAAAAAGCGTTTGATAAGGTGGATTGGGAATATCTGATGGCTACATTGGCTCACCTGGGTATCGGCCCCTCCCTTCCAGCCCAAATATCCACTCTGTATAACTTTCTCACTGCTCAACTAAGAATAAATGGCACCTTAAGCGACCCCTTCACACTATATAATGGCACCCGCCAGGGCTGCCCCCTCTCACCCATATTATTTGCCTCTTATCATTAGAACCATTTTTATCAACGGTTAGAAACAATCCTAGCATACATGGGATTATTGTGGGGAACTCGGAACATAAATATGCTGTTTATGCAAATTATATTTTGTTCTATATACAACAACCTATGATCTCCCTGCCCAACTTGATGTCAGCATTCTCAGCGTTTAGTACCATTTCCAATTTTAAAATTAATATGACAAAATCTTACATTTTAAATATATAGATTCCCAAAGCAATGAAAACTCAACTGAAAAGATCTGCCATCTTGCCGATCCGCGGCCTTCCTGGGGACTCTTAATCTGGCCGGATCTGGAGGTAAGGGACCCTCATCTATCCCTATACCTATCCCCCTACCCATCTGGCACGGTCCGGGGGCTTGGCGAGCTCTGGGGACGTCCGTGGCGGCCACGGCCTAGCGAGGCCTGTGGATCCCCGCTGTTTCCCAAGGCTGCTTCCCCGCCTAGAGTCATCGCGGCCGGTCTGGCCCACATCCAAGCCCAGGCCACCTCTCTACACCTATCCCATCAATCCCCCGGGTCCCTGCCAGGGCCTGGGCTGCTGACAAATGTTGCCTGACTGAGTGGGGGGTTTTCGGTAGCTTGATGTGCCCTATTGGCTCCTGCCTCTTGTCACACTGTTCTGGGCCTTCCGCAACCTAGCACCCCTGGCACAACATCCTTATTACCTTGCCTCTGCCTGTCTGTTGCTGTGAAGGTGAAGGGGAAGGCTGCTGGGGATCATTGACTTAACAAGGTGTACCCGTCAGGGGCTGGAGATCTGCGGCCAGCTTGGGTCGCATCTGGCTGCCTTTTGGAAATACATCTGGGTGGCGGGGGGAATGCTGCATCGAGAGGTGCTGCTGTCATCCTGAAACACCACCACCCTTCCCCAAGCTAACGGGACTCTGCTCGGGTGGCCCTTGGTGCCCTGAAAGGACAGTACTTGTCATTGCACCTCCATCCATGCCAGCAAAGGGGAAAACCGCGGCCTCAAACTCCAGTAAGAAGCAACCGCTGGCGCCGGTTGGACGCCCAGACGCCATCCTAGCTGACAGGCTCCACGCGCTGCTGGCTGAGTTAAACATGGCCACGAGCCAGGAGAACCCGACTGCTCCAGCGACCCCGGAGTCCTCCACCTCTGGAGACACGGCGATGATTCTGCTAGCCATAGAAAACAGTAGATCCTCCCTGCTGACCCGTATCGATAAGCTCACGGAGGAATGCAACTGCATAAGGGCAGATTTAGAGAAGTTCAGACGCCGCCTCACAGAATCTGAATCACGTATATCAGCCACAGAGGACCTGACTGCCAATCATGACCACCACATTGAATTGCTGGAGAATACAGTCAAATCACTGGTAGCTAAATCCAATGATGCTGAGAATCGCCTCAGGAGGAACAACGTGAGAGTGCTTGGCCTACCAGAGGGAACAGAGGGCGATCGACCTGCAGAGTTTGCTGAAGCTTTTTTCAAGGACATTCTTGAGCTGGCGTCTGTCCTGCCAACCTATGTAGTCGAACGCGCACATTGAGTTCCCGCTGGCCGATGACCTCCTGGGGCACCACCTCGCCCATTCCTGGTAAGGTTCCTCAATTAATCGGGATTGTGACCGCATACTCAGCAAAGCCAGGAAGCGTCCTAACCTCAAGTATGAAAATGCGGACATCCACTTCTATCCTGACTTCTCGGCGGTTCTACAGAAAAAGAGAAAAACCTTCCAAGACATTCGCAGATGCCTAAGAGAGAAAGGCCTACCATACAGCATGCTGTACCCGAGCCGCCTGAGAGTTGTTCATGCGGACACTGCAAAATTCTTTGACTCCCCGGAGGAGGCAGATTCCTGGTTTTCTGCTCTGCGGTAAGCTGCTACCTGAAATGTCCAATGGTGTTTGAAAGATGCATTATCCTACCCTTATGGGTCTGAATATCCTGGCGCTTATATAGGTTCTCTCCTGTACACTACTTTTGTCATCCTTTAATAACTGGCTCCCCCCCCTCCGGTGGGGGGTCCCATTTCATATTTTTATGTTAAATGGAGCTTAAATTGGTATCGTCGAATGTGCGGGGTTTGAACAGTCTCTTCAAAAAGAGCACTCATGTTTAAGTATATACAAGCACATAAGCCATATATCTGTCAGGAGGCACAAGCCGCCTCCGTTCGCCGGGTCCCAGGGCGCATGCGCGGAGGACTCGCGCTACGCCGTACACCCGTTCGCGGCCCAATGGTGCGGCGCGCGGGTGCACGGCGGTCCCCGTGTGCGCGCCGTGGCCGTGCGGGTGCCCGGCAGCGTGTCACGCTGACGCGCTCGCCGGAGGGCTACATCTGACGGCTCCAGCACCCAGTCGGGTTGCTGGTTTGTCGTCAGCTGTGCCCTGAGTTCCTGTACCTGCTATTCCCTGTGTGTCCTCCAAGTGTGCTCTGTGCTGAACCCTTCCTGACCAACGGATCATCCCTGCTTGCCTGATACCCCTGACCTCTGCCTGTTAAAACGGATTACTCTTGCTTGCCTGATACCCCTGACCTCTGCTTGTTAAACGGATTACTCTTGCTTGCCTGATACCCCTGACCTCTGCCTGTTAAACGGATTACTCTTGTTTGCCTGATACCTCTGAACTCTGCCTGATTAAAACGGACTTGCTCTTGCTTGATACCCCGGTTCTGACCTCTACCTGAATAACGGACTTTGCTCTTGCTTGATACCCCGGTTCTGACCTCTGCCTGAATAACGGACTTTGCTCTTGCTTGATACCCCGGTTCTGACCTCTGCCTGAATAACGGACTTTGCCTGGCTTGATACCCTAGTTCAGTGTTAACCACTTGTCTTGCAGTCTCTCCAGTGCCCAACGGCTACGCGGACCTCCTGCAGGCCCTTCGGGAATCCAGCCACCACCGGAAGCCCGTGCCTCCGCGTGCCCCCAACTCCCTGTATCACTTCCAGGGGTCGGGTGCGCGTGGTCGTAAGGGCGAGCCGCTCTCGGCATCTTGGCCTCGGTGAGTATAGTCCGCGACAATATCCCATTTCTCCAGGAGACCCACCTGATGGGCAGTAGACATTTGGCCCTTCGTAGGAGATGGGTGAGACAGTCTTTCCATGCCTCATATTCTAACTATGCCAGAGGGGTGTCCATTCTCCTGAACAGATCTTTGAATTGCCAGGTGGAACATGTTATTTCAGACCCTGGGGGACAGTTTGTCATATTACTGTTATCCATAGAGGCCAGATGTTCTCCTTTGTAAAACATACATGTTCCGCCCCCTTTTTCCACGTCTATACTCTACGCGGTGTATGACAGACTGGCTCCCTTTATGGTCACTAGACTCATATCAGGGGATTTTAATGGCATTCTGGACCGGACTTTGGACACCTCTAATCCAACCAGGCTGCCGGACCCCGAATTGGGGAAATGGGCCTCGGCCCTGCAGCTTACAGAGGTCTGGAGATGGAAATATCCACAAACACAGCGCTACGCCCACTTATCTGCGGTCCACCGCTTGGGCTCCAGAATTGACCTGGCTTTTTGCTCTCCGGCTACACTCCCGTATGTAGCCTCAGCAACTTACCTGCCGGTGGGGATTTCAGACCATTCTCCCCTAGAGGTTGTTCTGCAGCTTGGAGGGGGGGAGCGCAATGGTTGCTGGCGACTAGCAACGCATTGGCTACAGGACGAGAAAGTAGAAGAGAATATGCAAGGGAAAATTGCCCAATATTGGGACTGTAATGACAATGTGACAAATGCACAGGTGACCTGGGATGCTTTTAAGGCAACTATAAGAGGGGACTACATATCTGCAATTAAAGCTGCCAGGGTGAGGGGGCATGTCCAAGATGGCGCTGGGAGCGGACGGATGTTAGCTGAGCTCCCGTCTCCGGCTTTTTATCCTGCCACGATCCTGGTGTTAGAGGACTAAAACTCAGCTGCCCCTCGGCAAAGTTACTGCGAGGGGATCGGGCGATGCCCGGGGGCAGGAGGTACGGCCAAAAGAGGAACACCGTGACTCCTGTGAATACCCTTGCCGCACCGCGGCCTACAGTACACACGGCTCACCACATGGAGACTCAGGTGGACCCCCCGCCTGACGTAGTCATACAGGCTGGCTCGGCAGCCTTTGACGCCCTAATGTTGGCGATAACAACATGCCAGGCCGCACTGACAACGAAAATTGACCATGTGCAGACTGAAATGGCTCTTATCCGTAGAGACATGGATAAGTTTCGTGACCGAGTCGCGAAAGTAGAGAGAAGGGTTTCTGAGACAGGGGATGTCCAGAGGGAACATCATACAGACATTCAGGCCCTAAAATTAAAAGTGAAAAACCTGGAAATAAGAGCCGAAGATGCCGAGAACCGGAACAGGCGTAATAACCTGTGAGTTCTCAGCCTTCCTGAAGGAGCTGAGGGTACTGATCAGGTCAAATTCATGGAAGGGTTACTGCCATCCCTATTGCCCAGAGCTAAATTCTCCCTGCATTTTTCTATTGAAAGAGCCCACCATATCCCGGCGTCTAGAGGTCCGCAGGGAGCCCCCCCCCGCGCACTTTCATATTCAAGTTACTACATTATCGGGACCGTGACATGGTGCTGCGGGCAGCTAGACTGCAAGGAGAACTTAAATTCGAGAACACAAAGCTCCTCATATTCCCGGATTATATGGTGGAGACCCAGTGCCAACTGAAAGCTTTCGATCATGTCAGAGGCCTGCTACATCGGAAGGGAGTAAAATACAGTATGCTCTTTCCAGCCAGGCTGAGAGTCGGGTAGAGGACGGGGAGAGGATTCAGTTCTTCACCTCACCCAGAGACGCTGCAGCATGGGCTGAGACACTCCCCGACTAGATCCTCTCACGTATGCTACCCTTTACACATTGGCCCAGCGTTCTTTTGAGCCCCCCTCCTGTATATTCTCCTGAACTGTGACATTACCCTTGTTGAGTATAGAGGAAACACTGCTGAACTGTATGGGGTTGGGAACCGCTGGTCTGTGAGCTGCGTAGCACAACCCTTTCTACAAAGGCTGCTCCCACGTGGATTTTTGTCCTCCTTATATGTTCCTGCCTGAGGGACTCCGGGCGAGAGAAGACTCAAGATGGCATGGGGACTGTTCCTTTCCTTCCCCGGCTGAGTCACGGAGCGGCAGTCTATAGCGGGGGACAGGAGATTTTTACTCCCATTACTATAATGCCTAGGGGTCCTGCACTTACAGACAGCATAAGATTTACCTTCCTCATGATGCTGACTACTTAGAGAAACTGTAACTTGTAGTCGGTAATAACCCTGAGTGTGCAGTCCCCCCCCCCGCCCCCCCCCACCCCGTCTCTCTGATGGTAGCCCTCCTATTATCCTCCGGCCAGGAGGCACCCCATTGTAACGGGGACGCTTGGAAGAGATATTTCTTCTTCTCCCCCCCCCTCTAATGTACCAAGGGGGTGGAGATACGGGTTGCAGAGACTGGGACTACCTACTCTCCTCTAATACTTGGACATGTCACACTTACAGCAGGGACAGGACATGCAGCTATAACGAGCCAATAACTTTCATGGTTTCGGGGTTGTTTATGTTATGTACCCCCATGTTCTGAAGTATGTACCCCTGGGGATCCGGGAGATCTACACTCATTATCCTTGCCGAACTGCAAAATGATTGTTTTGTTTTTCAGCCAAGTCTGAAGTGGGAGGCTAGGTACCTCTTGCACATTGCCCTCATGTTAGGCTGGAAGGCCGACCTATGTTTGGTGGATGGAGGCCCTCCTGCCGTGTTGGGGATGGGCGTGGTGGAGGGAGTGGACAGTTGGCTATACTGGACTGCTGTTGCAAACCCTGAGTTATTGTTTTTATGGTTTATGACAGTATTTCTGGTGATTGCTCTGACTAATATTCCATGGTTACTAATGTTTCCTGTGTGCTCTTCGGGGCCCGGACGCTTTTATGGGGGATGTCTGACCCGCACCTATCATCCTACACCATTTCTAGACAATGCAGATGTCTTCCCTTAAGATAATCTCCTGGAACACAAGAGGCCTAAATTCTTCTATTAAACGCTCCCTGGTATTCCAATTTATCAAAGCCTACCACCCACATATATGTGTGTTCCAGGAGACCCACCTGGTGGGGAAGAAGACCTTTAGTTTAAAAAAAAAATGTGGGTGGGTTACCACTACCACTCAACCTACTCTACATTTTCCAGAGGGGTAAGCATTTTAATTCTAAAAACCCTCCCCTTCAGACTCCTCGATTTGGCTCTGGACCCGGACAGGTATGTGGTGATACATGCATTACTATACAATGTGCCATGGGTAATTGTAGGCCTATACCTCCCACCCCTGGCCTCCCTTCAGGTATTGAACCAAATAACTGCCAAAAAAGCTGAAATTTCCACTGAAATTTACTTATACTAGGGGACTTTAATCTGGTTCCCGATGCAGGACTAGATAGGCTCCTTACCTCCGGTATGACCCGCCAGGGGCTTGCAGATTGGGCCAACACTTACAGCTTTTACGATATTTGGAGATGGAAATACCCCCAGGCCAGAGCATACACATGCCACTCCGCCACTTACAGAAACTTCTCCCGCATTGACCTGGTCTATGCGGGAGGACTTGTTCTCCCTAAAGTTCGGGATATTACAATCCTTCCGAGGTATTTCGGACTACGCTCCGGTTCTCTTGGAGCTAGATCTCTCAGTGGCCCCTTCAGACAAACTCTGGCGATTGTCTAGATATTGGTTCTCGGATGCGGAAGTGGAACCGAAATACAGGGAAGAGATGGAGTCGTACTGGGGGATAAATGCTGATTCAGCCTCGGCCTCCTAGCGCAAGTTCGCCGGGAACGTAGAAAAGATCTCACAAACCTCGAAGTGGAAGCGCAGAGACAGGAGGCTTTATACGTTAGGTCCTCAGACTCACAGACATATGCCCGATTGCAATCCCTTCTGGGGGAGATTCTTCTGTTGAGGACCACTCTGACGCAGAAGAGACTCCTCCATCAAACACAGAGGATATTTGAACAGTGGGAGAAAACTGGTCACCTGTTGGCCTGGCTCTCCAAGGAGCAATCCGTAGGTATGACCATCCAGGCTACTGACGGCTCTCTCCTCTCCACACCTGAGGAAATTATTGGTGAATTTGCCTCCTATTACCAAACATTATATAGCTCCCAAATTGCCTAGGACTCGGAGGAATTGTTAGCCTATCTTGAGGATGTTGATATACCAACCCTCACTACAACTTATGCCAACAAACTAGATGCCCCATTAAAATTGAAGAAATCCAGAAGGCACTTAAGATGATGCAGACAGGTAAGACACCGGGACCGGATGGTATCCCGGTGGAATTTTATAAAATGTATGCAGAACAACTGGCCCTTAGGCTTCAATCCCTACTAGCCAAGTCCTTCAATGAGGGCCACCTTCCTGACTCAATGCATGAAGCGGTAATAGTAGTCATCCCCAAGTCAGGAAAGGACCCGACTCTATGCTCTTCCTATCGCCCCATTTCCCTCCTTAATGTTGACACAAAAATCCTCTCTAAAATTCTGGCCAATAGATTAAATACTGTCATCACGGCCCTGATACGCCCAGACCAGACAAGATTTATGCCTGGTAGAGGAACAGACATAAACATCCGTCTGTTACACACACACACACACATAGCGGTTGCCTCTTCCGATAAGCTGGGAGTAGTGGCCTCACTCGACGCCGAGAAGGCTTTCGATTCGGTCGAGTGGGGCTACCTTTGGGCAGTTCTTCACATTTTTGGATTCGGGCCTAGATTCCTGGCCTGGCTCGAACTAATTTACGCCCAACCCAGAGCCCGTATTCGTACCAACGGGGTCCTCCCAGGGGCAATTGCACTGGGGAGAGGTACGAGACAAGGGTGCCCCCCCCCGGCTCTATTCGCCTTAGCACTCGAGCCCCTTGCCATCCTTCTTAGAGCGGACGAGTCGGTTAAGGGACTACAGGTGGGCCCAGTGATAGAGAAGATCTCTTTAGATGCTGATGACTCGCTCCTCTATTTGGCAGATGCCTCCGACTCCTTAAGAGCAACCCTGGCCGTGTTTGACAAATTTGGCCGGTTTTCGGGCATCAGAATAAATTGGAATAAATCGGTCCTTTTTCCCCTTTGCCAATCAATGCCCCAGAAAGATACAGGAACCCCTTTGAAATGGGTGGATTCGTTTACTTACCTGGGGGTGAGAATAGGGAATGAAATGACAGGCTACCTGGGGAAAAATGTGTACCCACTGTTGACCCAACTTCAACAGAGGTGCTCCGCCTGGAGAGCTCTCCCTTTGACCCCGGTAGGAAGAGGCAACCTCTTAAAAATGATTTACTTACCAAAATTCCTGTACTATTTCAGGCACACCCCGATCCCTATCCCCAGATCCTTTTTTCGCCGGTTGGAAGGTATAGTGATCTCCTTTATATGGGCAGGGAAACCCCCAAGGGTAGCAAAGAACATACTTTAATAAAACAAAAATAAAACAAAAACAAACCGCGCTAAAAATGAGTCCAATCAATATAAGTGATAAACGATTCAATTAAGTCCACATGGCATAATAGATCCTCCTAAATGGTGAATAGAGGACAAACTTATGGGATATTCTGCTTACCAGAACGTAAGCGAGGTTCAGCAGGTGGCTTTAAACCCAGCCTGGGCCTTTCAGTGTGCTCCAAGGGGGGTAGGATCCAACAGACTTACATGGCGGACCGAATCCACATAGGTGTAGAAAAACATACAAAAAACATAGCGTAATACTGACAAAAAAATATATATATAATTCCCTAAATAGGAGTGCTCATACAAAAAAACATTTAAAGGATCGTGAGACCCCCAAATGTATGACAAACCAGGGGTGTGGAGTCAAAAAGGGGGAAGTGACATGCAACATGCAAAGAAATGTGATGTCTTAAATCAAAAACTGTATCTGTATCTAATTACCAGAAAAAAATATAAAGGAGGCGAGTACAGATCCAAAAGAAGGTATAGATAAACACCCGGTGCTCAGATATGGGGGGCCGCTTACCAGATGGTAAACTTGTGAAGGTATAACAACGGTAGGCTAATAGCCCAGGTAAACCCAAAATGAAATCCTGACCAGAATTGAAGGGGTTCCTGCTCACCAGAAGATCAGTTAAAAGGAGCCAAAAACGAAATGGTGGTGGCGTCACCGCGATCTCGTCCCAGCAGACTCCTCACAAGCTCCGATCGAAAAGTGTTCAGAAAGGAGAAGCAGCCAATAGTGTCATATCGTAACAAAATCCAATTTATTCAAAAGTAAAACACTTACATTTTGAAAACGAAAGAAACAGCGATGCCGGCCGGCACTCAGATAGCTCCCGTCCACAACAGGGCAAACGTGGTGACGTCAGAACGTCCCTCCCAGACGCGTTTCGTCACAGGTTGACATTGTCAATGGGGAACGGGCAGCGTGCTGAGCCACCACATTTATAAAGAAACAACAAGCCTCGCTCTGGGATTCAGATAAATGAAACACAGGGCGCCATTTTAGGTGTGGGCAGAAAGTATTGGAAAGCCACGGCAGACAGCAATAGCTGCAACCTAAGCCAAATTCCAACACTTCAGATAATAACAATACATAGAAGTGTGACTTTCAATGTTAGAATCGAACAAATTAAAAAAATAGTCCGAGATAAAGGTAAATTAAAAGTTAAAACTAAAGGGATTTGTTATCCCTAATCAATTGGGGCCCCCTATCTGTGGATTGGGTCTCAATTGTCTAGTGAGGAGGAAAAGCGATCTGAGTGACCAGATAAAAGCACTTCCAGAAAAACATATATATATCAACAGCAATGTCCCCATTAGGGGGCACCAACCACTATAAGATTCTGAAATATTCTGTCCCACAAAGGAGACCTAAATTTGGGCTAGTTAAAAGCATACAATCAAACCTAATAAAAATAATATAAATGTTAAAGCATAACAAAAATTAAAAACTTTTGGTTAGACTCATACCACATGAATTTTAAAAACAAAACTTATATGGAAAAATCGATAAGAAGGCTATGCATAGTAAGCTCCTCAATTAAAGGCTATATGTCTCGTGCAAAGACCCCACTATGCATAGGGGGTGTTGCTAATTATATGAAATAAAATGTACAAATTATACATATAGAAAGGGGGAACAAAGTTATTAAATTCCCCAAAAATCTGATAAAATTATGAAATGTACCAAGAAATCAGATTTTGTTCCCCCTTTTTATTTCATATAATTACCAACACCCCCTATGCATAGTGGGGTCTTTGCACGAGACATATAGCCTTTAATTGAGGAGCTTACTATGCATAGCCTTCTTATCGATTTTTCCATATAAGTTTTGTTTTTAAAATTCATGTGGTATGAGTCTAACCAAAAGTTTTTAATTTTTGTTATGCTTTAACATTTATATTATTTTTATTATGTTTGATTGTATGCTTTTAACTAGCCCAAATTTAGGTCTCCTTTGTGGGACAGAATATTTCAGAATCTTATAGTGGTTGGTGCCCCCTAATGGGGACATTGCTGTTGATATATATATGTTTTTCTGGAAGTGCTTTTATCTGGTCACTCAGATCGCTTTTCCTCCTCACTAGACAATTGAGACCCAATCCACAGATAGGGGGCCCCAATTGATTAGGGATAACAAATCCCTTTAGTTTTAACTTTTAATTTACCTTTATCTCGGACTATTTTTTTAATTTGTTCGATTCTAACATTGAAAGTCACACTTCTATGTATTGTTATTATCTGAAGTGTTGGAATTTGGCTTAGGTTGCAGCTATTGCTGTCTGCCGTGGCTTTCCAATACTTTCTGCCCACACCTAAAATGGCGCCCTGTGTTTCGTTTATCTGAATCCCAGAGCGAGGCTTGTTGTTTCTTTATAAATGTGGTGGCTCAGCACGCTGCCCGTTCCCCATTGACAACGTCAACCTGTGACGAAACGCGTCTGGGAGGGACGTTCTGACGTCACCACGTTTGCCCTGTTGTGGACGGGAGCTATCTGAGTGCCGGCCGGCATCGCTGTTTCTTTCGTTTTTAAATGTAAGTGTTTTACTTTTGAATAAATTGGATTTTGTTACGATATGACACTATTGGCTGCTTCTCCTTTCTGAACACTTTTCGATCGGAGCTTGTGAGGAGTCTGCTGGGACGAGATCGCGGTGACGCCACCACCATTTCGTTTTTGGCTCCTTTTAACTGATCTTCTGGTGAGCAGGAACCCCTTCAATTCTGGTCAGGATTTCATTTTGGGTTTACCTGGGCTATTAGCCTACCGTTGTTATACCTTCACAAGTTTACCATCTGGTAAGCGGCCCCCCATATCTGAGCACCGGGTGTTTATCTATACCTTCTTTTGGATCTGTACTCGCCTCCTTTATATTTTTTTCTGGTAATTAGATACAGATACAGTTTTTGATTTAAGACATCACATTTCTTTGCATGTTGCATGTCACTTCCCCCTTTTTGACTCCACACCCCTGGTTTGTCATACATTTGGGGGTCTCACGATCCTTTAAATGTTTTTTTGTATGAGCACTCCTATTTAGGGAATTATATATATATTTTTTTGTCAGTATTACGCTATGTTTTTTGTATGTTTTTCTACACCTATGTGGATTCGGTCCGCCATGTAAGTCTGTTGGATCCTACCCCCCTTGGAGCACACTGAAAGGCCCAGGCTGGGTTTAAAGCCACCTGCTGAACCTCGCTTACGTTCTGGTAAGCAGGATATCCCATAAGTTTGTCCTCTATTCACCATTTAGGAGGATCTATTATGCCATGTGGACTTAATTGAATCGTTTATCACTTATATTGATTGGACTCATTTTTAGCGCGGTTTGTTTTTGTTTTATTTTTGTTTTGTGGGCCCCACTTCCAACCGCAGCTTTTTGAACTTCACTTAATTCAATTATCTATTTAGGGTGTCATTGTATCCATATTCACATATATTATTGGTTTACATATTTTTATTGTTTTTCTAAGCGCAATTTTGTTTTTTATTGAAAGAACATACTTTACCTCCCACTGTCTGGAGGTGGATTGGCATTGCCCAATTTCCTGGTATATTATTTGTTGGCAGTCCTAGTGACGGTAAGATGGTGGTTCTCGCAACCTCGGCAGAATCCAGCAGTCACTCTGGAGGCGGCCCTCCTAGGGTCATATGCAACGCTGTCTAATTTAACATACAGGGGTTCGAGGGCCGACCCTGCAGTGACAGGTCCTATGAAAACCACAATTCAGGTGTGGAGATCCTCCAGGGTAGCCCTCCTGAAACATCATACATCTCCCCCCACATTCCACTTTGGGCTAATCCCATGCTTCCTCATCTCTTTACTATCCCAGACCCGGCAAGCTGGGCCAAGGGGGGTATCACCACATTAAGACAGATTATGCCATGGGGTGTCAGTTTTGTTCCGAGAATTTCAAATAGCTCATAACCTACCAAGATCTTCCCTATTTAGATACTGGCAGTTACAGCATGCCCTTAGGGCCCAATTCCCCTCCCAGGTGATGCTTGAGCCTAATCCAATCGAGCGCCTCCTGATTTCAGGGATGCTGGACAAACTTCTCTCCTCCCTATACCTCCAGCTAACAGTAGCCCATGAGGTTAATAATAGATCTATGGCCAAATGGCAGGTTGATATTCCCTCCTTGGGAGAGGAGGAATGGGAAGAATGTTTAACTACATTTATTCCATCCATGATTGCGGCTAAGGATAGATTTATACAATTGAAATTTATACACAGGGCTTACTATACGCCACAGAGGTTAGCAAAAATTTATCCTGGACTTAGCCCCAATTGTACTAGATGTGAACTAGAAATGGGCACCTTCTTTCATATGGTCTGGTCCTGTCCCAAAATTCACCCGTTTTGGAGCTCGGTGGCAGATACTTTGGGAACGGTATGTGGAGTTACGATACCACTGGACCCTCTAACCCTATTATTGAGTCACCTGGCAGATATAGAAGAGGACCGATATGTTAAATTGTGCTTAACATACACATTATTCTATGCTAGAAGAGAAATACTCCTTAGATGGAAACAAAGGGAGGCATGGCAAAAAAACGATAAATAATGTGTTACCACTATACCGTATCACATATGAGAGTAGAAATTGTCCACAGAAATATGATAAAGTATGGTCGAATTGGGTTGATGCATGCGGCTGAGCCCTGACTGGGGGTGGTTGACCCATGTGGAAATTCTTATCAGAGTTCCACTCTTGTCTGCAAGGGAGTTCAGGACTGCCCCCTCCTTCTAGATTTCAGGGTTATATCCTGCTCAATTTTGACCAGGGGTGGGGTCCCCCCCACCCCCCTCCAGACCGGTTCGGCTCGTCTGCTTCCATCTACTTAGAGTCTCTGTAGGATCACCCCCCATTGTAGCACATATCTTACAATAATATAAATCCTCTAATGTGAACCTTCAATATCCTGTATATCATCTTGTTGGAGCTGAATAACCCATCCGCATGCAATGTTAATGTCATATACTTAATCACCTGTTGTCAGATCCTCTGTATGATACTTGATGTGTTTGTACTGACTTGTTTGTTTAATAAAATAAAAAAACTTCTCTGTAAAAAAAAAAAGCTGCCAGGGTGGACTGTGCCTCTGAGACTAAAGAACTTGAGTCTCGTGTGAGTACGGCAGAGGAGGTGTTCACGTCAGACTCTTCTCCTGGGGCATATTCCTCCCTGGCACAAGCTCGAAGGGCACTATCTTTACACCTTTCTGGCTCGACTGCCTCATCAGAGCGGTTGCTCAGGGCCAGAATCTTTGAGTCTGGAGACAAGAACGGGAGGCTTCTGGCTAGTCTGGTGACTGACCCCAAATTTCAAACAGTTGTACCCACAATACATACTGCTGTGGGGGGGGTTCACTTCAAACCCGTCTGACATACTCAATGAATTTAAAGATTTTTACGCCTTGTTTTATAGCTCTACCGCCCCACAGATATCTCCTGATCACCTTTCGTATCTCCGTAAACTGACTCTGGCAGCCCTGACGGAGGAAGATGTTGCCTCCCTAGAGGCGGAGATCTCGGTGACCGAAATTGAAATGGCAATTCGTTCACTTCCCCCTAACAAGACGCCGGCCTGATGAGCTCCCGGGAGACTGGTACAAAATGTACATAGCCGACTTAGCCCCGCGTCTTCAAAAATTGTATGCCCTTCATTTAGAAGCAGGAAGCCTACCTGACTCAATGTCGCAAGCTCACATTGTCCTGATACAAAAGCCAGGGAAGAATGCCGCATACTGTTCAGCATATCGACCCATATCTCTCCTAAATTATGACTCAAAGATATTAACAAAAGTGCTAGCCACCAGACTGATGGGGATCCTCCCATTCTTAGTAAACATGGACCAAACTGGCTTTATGCCAGGGAAGTCGACTGATGTTAAAATTCGTAGGGTGTTCACCCACTTACAAATTCCTCCTACAGAACAGAGTACCAGAGTCTTGGCTGCCTTGGACCTTGAAAAGGCATTTGATTCTGTTGCCTGGCCCTACATGGAGGAGGTACTCAAAATATATGGTTTTGGCCCCACTTAGAAAATGGATTCAGCTCCTATATTAGAAACCGACAGCACAGATTAAACTTGGAGGGGTGTTATCCCCTTCCTTCCCTGTGGAGCGAGGCACCCGACAGGGGTGTCCTCTATCCCCCGCCCTTTTCTCCCTGATGGTCGAGTCCCTGGCTGTTGCGTTGCAGTCCTCGGATGCTGTCGGGGGGGGGTGGGGGTCAGATCCCTGGAGGAAAAGATCGCACTTTATGCCAATTTTATCCTTTTCCTCCGGGATCCAGGGCCCTCCCTCCGGGCAGCGTTGGAGCTCCTCTCACATTTCGCTGACATGTCAGGACTGAGAGTCAACTGGGACAAGTCCCAGGTCCTCCCAGTAGATCCGGGTGCTACACAGCTGGTGGATCCGTCACTTCCACTTAAACGGACTGAGTGTATAAAATATCTTGGTATCCATATTTCCCCCAGAGTACAGAACTTCTGCAGGCTTAACCTTTCTCCCTCTCCTACAAAAATTCCAGAATAGGTTGAAGGCGTGGGCCAACCCCCCCCTCACATTGATTGGAAGGATCAATTTAATTAAAATGAAATTACTACCTCCTCTTTTATATGTAGTGCGCCATTCTCCAATGTGGATACCCAAGGCACTTTTTAAGCGGCTAAATTCTCACATATCCAGTTTTTTGTGGGGCTCTGGCCCACCTCGTTTCCGATTGTCCATTCCTCAAAGACCCTGGACCCAGGGGGGCCTGGCCTTCCCTGATTTTTTCCTTTATTTTAGCGATGCTTACCCATGCTCACAACTGGCTCATGTTGGATGCCACCAATGCAGCTGTTGCCTTGCCGTCGTGGGGTCATATGAAGCACTGCGGAATGTTTTATTTTGGGGTACTAGGGCTCCACATCCCCTAACTACCTCAATGAAAACGGTGCTTAGAGCATGGTCTCGGGCGGCCGGCCCTCACGTAGCCGATCCCGAAGTGCGTTTCCCAAATACTCCGCTATGGATTAATTCCTCTTTACCTGAATTTTACTCCATTCCGGACCCGGTACTATGGGCGCACTACTGACATTTGACCAACTTAAGGCTAGATTCAACTTACCTAATGTGTACTTCTTCCGGTTCCTGCAGCTCCACCACGCATACAGGGCACAGTTCGGGGACTCTCCCATGACCCTTTACCAGTCAAACATGGAGTTGCTCCTACCTCAAGAGACATTAAATAAACCTTTATCCACAATTTACAAGGCTTTGCAGGCTACCGTACATCACTGTTTGGAAAGACTTTGTGACTTCTGGGTGTCGGAGTTGCCGGAGTTGGATGGGGAGGACTGGGAGGATATCTGGGACTCCCCCTTTGGACACCTGGTTTCTTCTAGAGATTGGTTGATCCAGTTTAAAATATTACACAAGTTTTATTACACTCCATACAGGCTTCACAAAATATACCCTGACTGCACGTCGCAGGGTTGGCACTGTCAAGCTGACTCTGCGGGTTTCTTACACATGATTTGGTCATGCCCAGATGTACAGCATTACTGGTCATTAATTACAACTTTCATCACTGAATTGATCACAATTCCTATACCCCACAAGATAGAGATTTGCCTGCTTGGCTTGGTGGATGCTCTTGCCCCTTCGAGGGCAGTTCGTACACTACTGGGATTGCTCCTCTTCTATGCCAGGAAACTCATCATACTTAAGTGGAGGGCTCCCACGTCTGCCCTTACCCTAAATGCATGGAAATCATTAGTCAACCTTGCGGTGCCTTTATATAAAGAAACCTACTCTAATAGAGGTTGCCCCCTAAAGTTTCAAAAGGTCTGGAACATATGGCTAGAGTCTGAAACAACAACTGTAGAACAAGAAGACCCTGTAGGGCTGTCGGTCTGATTTGATTTCATATGTGGGGTGGTGGTTCCTCTGATTGCTCCCCCCCAGGCGTTCGCTCTGACTGGCCATGCACCTGTAGCCACCCACCTGTCATGGACCCTTCCTTGGGTGATGCCTGTCGCATATCACATTTCTGTGTAAATTGCTAATTGTTGCACTTATCCTGGTATTCTTAGCAGCAAACTATGGGGTTGTTTATTTTAACTTGTTTAACTGATTTAGGCCAGTAGTTAAGATATGAAAGGTCTTGCCTACTGTTTTTTGTGCACTGTGAGCTGGGGAATGCCCAGAGGCTCTGTTATGTAACTTTTCCTTTTCTTTTCTGAAATAAATAAAAAGAATCTTAAAAAAAAAAAAAAGAAATGGATCTCTGTGGTACAGACCTTTTTCCACAAATATGGATCCCTAGAAAATACAGGTCTTTGTCCACGACCACCTCACCGCTCACACACTCCACATTAATAGTCTGGGACTCATTATGTAAATCACACAATTGGAAATGTAACTCTCCTCTGATGCCTCTGACTGGGCACAAATATTTCCCCCCTGGAAACATAGACCCCAGGATCCATGTCTGGAATCTTGGGGCCACGGCTCTGCTACACCAAGTTACTACCGCATCTGGCGTGGTACCTCTCTCGACGCTCATCTCAACCCCTACAGCGTCGCTCATGGATCAATGGCGTTACCATCAATTAGCAACCTTTGTTCACACTTTACCAAAACCCATGTGTTCCATCTCAGATCTGACGTTGATACAATCTGCCTTCTCAGAAGAACGACCAGTTGAAAAGCCTCTCTCCTATTTCTACCACGCCCTACAAACGCTAGCTGCTACATGACATCCTAATTTCATCCCCGATGTCTTCCAAAATGGCGGAGGTCAATTACAAATTGCTGACAAGGTGGCAATATACCCCAGTGGTGCTCCACAAGTTTTTTCCACTAACATTACCACTATGTTGGCACGGATGCGGAGAACGAGCGACACATGCTCATGTTTGGTGGTATTGTCCTCTTATCAGCCCTTACTGGCTAACTATCCTATACTGGGTTAAAGAGATCCAAGGTTTTGAAACTCCTAATGATCCATACTGCACTGTACAAGCCAACCAGCAGGATCGTACAAAAAATCTATAATGCCACATTTGCTCAATGCGGCTAAAGCCCTTATTCCACGCCATTGGAAACAATCAACCATACCCACATTACGTCAATGGCTTCTGCAGGTTGATCACATATATTACATGGAGGATCTCACACACTCCCTAAGAAATAAAGCGGATCTTTTAAAGAAGATATGGTCCTGCTGGTTTGCTTTCAAATACACATCCGCCTATGCGGAAACCATGTCTCAATCAAAGTAATATATTGTTTGCTATCCTGTTATGTACAGGGATTTGACTGAGGAAGCCGATTCTCCCCCCCCCCCCCCTTTACACCATCTCCTCCCTCATCTTTTCTTTTTCTAGATTTCCCACTTTTCTTACGCCTGGTCTCATTTTACTCTATGTAAGTTATATGTGCTAATCAGGGCTATCTTGGATGTACTTCTCGAAAAGGTTACTTTACATGACTAGACAACGGAATCCTGCGATTCCGGGACATAATTAAAAGTTGCAGAATGACTAATACTGGAGCAACCTAAAGTACATATCTATATTACGCAGACCACTGATTGATAGAATGTCACAAGACCTACTTACTGTGTTGTTTACATTTACTTGTATTGTGTATTTTGTTCCTTAATAAAAACTTATTAAACAAAAAATAAAACAAATGTAGGGCAGGTTACCTTGTTTTTGGTTGAGGTCGGCAGGAAGATGTGGCAAGTGGGAGCTGTGACTGAATGGCTCGTTGTTGAATGGAATGAAAGGTGTGAGTGGATGGACCCCATGCGATGGCTGGACCACAGGAACCTTACTGGACTAGAAGAAAAAAATAACAATCATCTGGTAAATATTTAATAGGTGTCAAAAGGCTAAACTTATGTTTTTACTAGAATTCAAAGGGTAGTCTTCAAAGTGTATTCATACATTTCCTCAGGGTAGGTTCACACTAGTGTGGCTGTGATCTAAACCATTTTTCAGGGCAAGAATTTATTATGACTTGGTTGTGTTTTGACACTAGTGCGTTTTTGGGTAGGGGGAAGGAGACTGGATGCTGGTTGTTAAGGAGCCTGGACCCTCCGGCATCCTAACAACGTGTGTGTGTGTGTGTGTGTGTGTGTGTGTGTGTGTGTCAACACTTAAATGTGTCACTAAGCCCACATCATAAAAAACTATCAAATGCTGTACATACTGTTCATACTCCGTCACTATGAGATTTGTTTTCTGTATGCTGCAAAAAACCTGGTTGATCCTGCTGCTCATGTCCTCAATTCAGCTAGGGATTTTGCTGCTGTGGTGAAATCTCTGCACATGCTTGGTTCCAGTGAGTTTCTATGCTGAGCATTTCCTCCCGATCACATCTGAGGAGCCCATATGACTACAGAGTCACACATGTGGGTATATACACTGTGGTAAATGACAGGCCACTCCCTCCCTCGTCCGACATGTCCACTAACCAGCTAAACACAATGGGGGCAGGATATTACATGTAGATCAATGGTGGCTTCACCTCCCTCGTATTCCAAGACACAGGCTGGAGGGGCATGACACAATCTGTGACTGCCAGAAATCTGCCCACACCATGTTATTTCCACTAAATAAAGATGTTCTTTCAAATATATATTTGTATGCCAATTTAAAACAGTTTATTTATTTTTTCTATGTATTCCAAAGGCGGTTTTGTTATTGTTTTTTACAGCAGTAGAAGACTAGAGGCTCCTCCTGCTTATGTTTCCCCGCAGGTTCGGAAGGACCTGGGTCATGTGACAGCTGTATATCAATTAGGAAAAAGGTACTTAGAATAAAATAATTACAGTGCCATCATCCACATACAGAAATAGAAGGGACATTGTAAATTAAGCAGAGTATTTTTAGTGTCACTTTAAAATGAACAAGCTGAAGTTAGAAGCTAATGGCTACTGTACACAGCGGCACCAGATTCTGGTTAGAGACCAAAAGGATCAAATATTACCTTACTCTACCCACATCAAATACAATTGGTGGGGTTATGGAGTATAAAATGGCGTAAGCAGTATAGATTTAAAAACAGGCATCTTATTTATATTTAGCATATTCTGTTTCTAGGATCAAAGTGCAATTTGGACATATACAGTAGGTAGGACATTACCTACATTACATAAAACATTACAAACCATTTCCCATTCAGCCTATAAGAGACTCAACAAGGGACAATAAACTACCTGAGAGACAACACAACAACTATATATTATAGTAAACTGGAATACGTATGCAAGTTGAAATTAACTTGCACACAGAACAAAGGAGTACATCCAACATATTTTGATGTTATTCTTACTGATTATAATTTAAATTACCATCCATGATTTCATTATTCAGCATCCTTGTCTCATTTGATATACATTTTAATACCCTACTGATCATAATTATTTTCATTTCAATAGGGGGTCCTACATCCTACTACGTATGTCAACTTAATTGTTTTTGTCACCTAGGGCTGTGTATTAGGATTGAGCTTTTGGAAAAATGCCTTGTCCATGTTTACAAGACTGAAGGAGTTACAATATGCATTTTTACACAGGTGAAGAAGGGGTCAACCTCTCTGGTCAGTTTAAAACTGCACAATTATCTATATTACTTCACCAGTCAAGACATCATTTAAATATGTGTACACTTTACAATGTATATCCAATTAGGAATATTGGTATGCTTATATGGGTGCAACCTCAAGTTCATAATATGCTAAAAAGAAACTATGGACAAAAGAGCAGTTTATTCAAGTTTTGAAGAAAGTATACCAATAGGAACCTCACTGTTTCCTTATACATAAGTGTATATGATAGTATGACTATAACCTAAAATATATCACCTAAAATGGGTCCAGTAACCGTCTTTCTCTGCTGGTGTAGTGATAATCCCATTTTATATACTCAGAATGTTGATCTATTAACCTTATTAGTATTATCATATACAGTATCTCACAAAAGTGAGTACACCCCTCACATTTTTGTAAATATTTTATTATATCTTTTCACGTAACACTGAAGAAATTACACTTTGCTACAATGTAAAGTAGTGAGTGTACAGCTTGTATAAAAGTGTAAATTTGCTGTCCTCTCAAAATAACTCACACAGCCATTAACCACTTCGCGCCCGCGCTATAGCCGAAAGACGGCTGCAGCGCGGACGCTATCTGCCGGGCGGCCGTCCCTGGACGTCCTGGTGTTTACTTCTGTGTTGCGTGCTCCCACGGGCGCGCATCGGGGAAGTTCTGTGCTAGCCGTGTCCCTCGGACACAGCCAGTCACAGATCGCTGAATACGGCCAATCATAGCGGCCGTTTTCAGCGCGATCGGCTGTGCCAATGAGAGACGATCTCATATGTTTACATATGAGATCATCTCTCATCGCCGGTGTTCTGCGGCTCTCCCTCCTCACACAGAGACAGCGTGTGAGGAGGGAGAACGAACCGCTGCGGCGGCAAGTAAAAAAAAAAAAAAACGAAAATAAAGTGTCAAACTGCCATCTGTCACAACTATCATGTCCATTCCATCTATCCCCAGTGCCATCTGTCCCTGTCATCTGTCATCAGTGCCACATAGTGACATCTGTCATCAGTGCCATCTGTCATCAGTGCCACATAGTGCCATCTGTCATCAGTGCCATCTGTCATCAGTGCCACATAGTGCCATCTGTCATCAGTGCCATCTGTCATCAGTGCCACCTGTCAGTGTCACGTGCCATCTGTTAGCAGTGCCACGTATCAGTGCCATCTGTCATCAGTGCCACGTATTAGTGCCATCTGTCATCAGTGCCACGTGTCATCAGTGCCACCTGTCATCAGTGCCACCTGTCATCAGTGCCACCTGTCAGTGCCACATATTAGCGCCATCTGTCATCAGTGTAACGTGTCATCAGTGCCACGTATAAGTGCCATCTGTCATCAGTGCCACGTATTAGTGCCATCTGTCATCAGTGCCACATCAGTATCAGTGCCATCTGTCATCAGTGTCACGTATCAGTGCCATTTGTCATCAGTGCCACGTGTCATTGTCCTGGTGCTCCAGGGCCTTCAAAAGTGTAATAGGTAGTTAGATGTGTAATTTATGCTCCTAGAACACCTGATGGTGCTCCCTGCATGTTGGGCCTCTCTTTGTAGACAGGCTGTGAAAAAGTCCCACACATGTGGTATCGTAATACTCAGGAGGAGGAGCAGAATGTATTTTGGGGTGTTATTTGTGGTATACACATGCCATGTGCGAGAAATAACCTATTACAATGACAATTTTGTGGGGAGAAAAAAAAATCTTCATTTTTCAAAGAATTGTGGGAAAAAATGACAACATCAAAAAGCTCACCATGCATCTTACTAAATACCTTGGAATGTCTACTTTCAAAAAAGGGGTCATTTGGGGGTATTTGTACTTTCCTGACTTGTTCGGGTCGCAAGAAATGAGATAGGCCGTCAGTACATCAGGTATGATCAATTTGTTATGATTTGCACTTGTAAACTCTCTAACTTTCACAGAGACCAAATAATATCCACTAATTTGGGTTATTTTTACTAAAGATATGTAGCAGTATAAATTGTGGCCAAAATTTATGAAGAAAAGTTACTAATTTGCAAAATTTGTTTTTTTTCAAAATTTTTGGTCTTTTTTCATTTATAGCGCAAAAAATAAAAAACCCAGAGGTGATCAAATACCACCAAAAGAAAGCTCTATTTGTATGAAAAAAAGGACAAAAAATTCATTTAGGTAGTGTTGCATGACTAATTGTCATTCAAAGTGTGACAGCGCTGAAAGCTGAAAATTGGTCTGGGCAGGAGGGGGGTTTAAGTGCCCAGTAGGCAAGTGGTTAATGTCTAAACCACTGGCAACAAAAGCGAGTACACCCATAATTGGGCCCAATTAGCCATTTTCCTTCCCCGGAGTCATGTGACCGATTAGTGTTACAAGGTCTCGGGTGTGAATGGGCAGCAGGTGTGTTAAATTTGGTGTTATCGCTCTCTCTCATACTGGTCACTGGAAGTTCAACATGGCATCTCATGGCAAAGAACTCTCCGAGGATCTGAAAAAAAGAACTGTTGCTCTACATAAAGACGGCCTAGGCTAAAAAAAGATAGCCAAGACCCTGAAACTGAGCTGCAGCATGGTGGCCAAGACCATACAGCGGTTTAACAGGCCAGGTTCTACTCAGAACAGGCGTCGCCATGGTCGACCAAAGAAGTTGAGTGCAAGTGCTCAGCCTCATATCCAGAGGTTGTCTTTGGGAAATAGATGCGTCAGTGGTGCCAGCATTGCTGCAGAGGTTGAAGGGGTGGGGGTAAGCCTGTCAGTGCACAGACCATATGCTGCACACTGCATCAAATTGGTCTGCATGGCTGTCCTCCCAGAAGGAAGCCTCTTCTAAAGATGATGCAAAAGAAAGCCCGCAAACAGTTTGCTGAAGACAAGCAGACTAAGGACATGGATTACTGGAACCATGTCCTGTGGTCTGATGAGACCAAGATAAACTTATTTGGCTCAGATGGTGTCAAGCGTTTGTGGAGGCAACCAGGTGAGGAGTACAAAGACAAGTGTGTCTGGGGCTGCATGAGTGCTGCCGGTACTGAGGAGCTACAGTTCATTTAGGGAACCATGCATGCCAACATGTACTGTGATATATTGAAGCAGTCTACCTTCAGAAAATGGGCCGCAGGGCAGTATTACAACATGATAACGACCGCAAACACACCTCCAAGACGACCACTGCCTTGCTAAAGAAGCTGAGGGTAAAGGTGATGGACTGGCCAAGCATGTCTCCAGACCTAAACCCTATTGAACATCTGTAGGGCATCCTCAAATGGAAGGCGGAGGAGTGCAAGGTCTCCAACATCCACCAGCTCAGTGATGTCATCATGAAGGAGTGGAAGAGGACCCCAGTGGCAACCTGTGAAGCTCTGGTGAACTCCATGTCCAAGAGGGTTAAAGCAGTGCTGGAAAATTATGGTGGGCACACAAAATATTGACACTTTGGGCCCAATATGGACATTTTCACTTAGGGGTGTACTCACTTTTGTTGCCAGCTGTGTGGCTATGTGTTGAGTTATTTTGAGGGGACAGCAAATTTACACTTTTATACAAGCTGTACACTCACTACTTTACATTGCAGCAAAGTGTCATTTCTTCAGTGTTGTCACATGAAAAGATATACAATAAAATATTTACAAAAAGGTGAGGGGTGTATTCACTTTTGTGAGATACTGTGTATGTATATTTATATATATATACACACACACACACACACACACACACACACATTATTAATATATATAGATAGATATCTATCTATCTATCGATATCTATCTATCTATAGATAGATGCATACATATACATACATACATACATACACACACACACACATCCACACAGTCGTACTCAAAAGTTTGCATATCCTGGCAGAAATTGTGAAATTTTGGCATGAATATTGGAAATATGACTAATCGTGCCAACAAACTGTCTTTTATTTAAGGATAGCAATCACATGAAGCTATTATCACATAGGTTTTTGGATCCTTTTTAAATCATAACAGAAATCACCCAAATGGCCCTGATAAAAAGTTTACATACCCTGGAATTTGATAAATAAAAATCTTGCGAGCAACCAATAATATATTAGGCTGAAAGCCTTGAAAGAAGCATCCTGTTGATGCAAGGAAATGTAATAATGCTTTTCAGCTGCTGACACCAGTCTCACTCCCATATGTTGAGTTTAAATCAAGCAAATAAATATAATATTTAATATTATTAATATTTTTTATGCATAAGTAGAGGGTCATAGGCATTATACTGCTCTGACCCATTATTTTACACAATTTATATTAGCGCCGCTATCTCTATCTGTACACGTGTGAGAGGTATAGTTTTGGGATTCTGATTAGTTTATGTATTTAAGTGGCAGCTTTTTTTCACTGTACACTGTGTATGTACACATCTTTTATATAGCTTTGCACTTTTCTTTGGCGCAGTGGAGTAAGAGAGATTCAGGGGCGGTTTATTTGTATATCTCTTGCTACAAACAATTATCTATAAATATTGTGCTGCGCTGTGTAAATATCTCTACATAATACTGCAAACGAAATATTCAAACAAGGTGCAAGTGCAATAATAAATAAATAGTTGTATCCCACTACATGAATTAATCTGCTTCAATATAGCACAATTAATATAACAATACCAATTCATATAGTGCAAATACAAAAGAATATATAAAAAATAGAATGTTTAAAATGTGCTATAAAATTTCCCAGTGCAATAAATCAATATTAACACATTTTACACAAAAAATATATTCAATTGTTAAATGATCGATCAATCTAATATATATATATATATATATATATATATATATATATATATATATATATAGTGCTTCCAAAGAAAATTCCTCAGTAAATTGTGATAGTGCTTCAAAATTGTACTCTTGGTGACTTTTCACCCTGTGCGTTTGCGATCACCTCAGGGGATGTGACCGCACAGTTAAGTTTGGTCAGACACACAGTAGAACCATTATTGGGCTCAAGGTTAATGGACTCTGTATCCTCGGTGGTGCTTCCATATGGTTGTCCCCGGATCATATATATAAAAAAAATAGGCTAAATAGTGTGATAACTTTTTAACTTCAAATTTATTGTATAAAATATGTCAATGTACTCACATGCTGTAAGTGCTACAAGCGCACCACTCTATATATAGCGTGAACAAAAACAAATCTCCCAATCCAGGAGGCAAAGGTTCTGTGTCTCTAGCAGCCGTGTTCAGAGATCAGCATCTCACCTGACTCCTCCACCGTCCTAGCCCCACCCCTACGCGTATTCGACACAGGGCTTATCACGTGTCTTCATCAGGGAATTTTCTAATGGACGGCTAGTATTGCTAGAATTTATAATGGTCCGGTGGCCATTTTCCTGTAGTTCAAGATCATGTCGATCCATACCATTTTGTTGTGGATGTGCTACATCTCTCCACTGTTACCAAACAGCGGGGACACAGTGTTATTAAAACTTAAAGGGAGAACCATGTTAATAGGACAGGGAGAGAGACACAAACACTGCCCTGTGGATTGGGAGTCACATTTGAACATCATAAAGTACATATATAATTTACATAGTGAGCCACTGTCAGAAATGTAAATAAGTATGCATAATCATAACAAAATATTATATAAAAAAAAAAGTTATATTAAAACCTTTATTTAACTACTTCAGATCCGCGCTATAGCCGAATGACGGCTACAGCGTGGACCTGCTTTGCCGGTAGTACGTTTATTGGCGTCCTCCCGCGCCCGAGAGGCTTGTGCGCCCCCTGCAGGGCGCGCGCGGCGCGTTCTGTGATCTGCAAGTCTGAGACTCGCTGGATCACAGATCGGAGTAAGGGGTCGATCCCGATCCCTTACCACATGATCAGCTGTCAGCCAATGACAGCTGATCATGTGATGTCAACAGAGTCGGTAATTGACTATTTTTTCTCCTCGCGCTGACAGCGTGAGGAGAAAAAAAAAAGCCGATCACCGGTGGCTGTGAGAGGGACATCGGTCCCGATCACGGCAAGCTGCAGCCAGATCCTCAGTGCCCACCTGTGCCCCCTGCCAGTCCCACCTAGCAATAGGCAACAGTGCCAACTACCTCAACAACAGTGCTGCACATCAGTGCCACCTATCAGTGCCCATCAGTGGTACCTATCAGTGCCCATCAGTGGTACCTATCAGTGCCACCCATCCATGCCATCCATCAGTGCCACCCATCAGGGCCCATCTGTGCCATCTTATCATTGGCCATCAGTGCCGCCCCATCAGTGCCGCCTTATCTGTCCCCACCAGTGCAGCCTATCAGTGCCACCTCAACAGCGCATATGAAGGAAGGAGAAAAATTACCTGTTTGCAAAATTTACAAAATACAAACTATTAAACATGATTTTTTTCAAAATTTTCCATGTTTTTTGTTTGTTTAGCAAAAAATAAAAATCCCAGCTGTGATTAAATGCCACCAAAAGAAAGCTCTATTTGTGGGGAAAAAAATGATAAAATGTCCAGTAAATGTACAAAACAGTGCAAAAAGGAGGATAGGTTATAGTCCAACAAAGGCTAATCTTCTAGTGAGGAGTGATGAGCCATACACTGTTTGATATGGAGGACATTAAAGGTGTTGCATCATCAATAGAGAAGTGCGTGTGCCCTTATCAGAACTGGTGGACTCCAATGTCAACGACATGGAGTCATACAGACATGGTGCCACAAATGGCCGAAGTGTGGAGCTCAACAGGATCCAGGACCTCCACGGTGGAATTCAGAGAAGATGTGGGGGGAGCAGATATATGCCCCTGTCGAAGACCCATTGGTCGAAACGCGTAGGGTTTTTTGGCTTATCGCTCTCCACATTGCCCAGCTTTTATTTTTGTGATCACTTTTAAACTTGTATGCTGGTTTTTTAGAAACCTCTTGATCTATCCCTTTTGATCTACACTATGTGGAAGCATTTTCTTTTTCCACATACTACTTTGCTGAGAGGCTCCGGAGTCCTGTTGATACTACCATCCAGATCCAGTTTGATGCACCAAGGATTGGAGGTCCATTTGGAGGTTTTCGTCTCTTCTCTGAATTCCACCCTGGAGGTCCTGGATACTGTTGAGCTCCACACTTCGGCCATTTGTGGCACCATGTCTGTATGACTCCATGTTGTTGACATTGGAGTCCACCAGTTCAGGTAAGGGCACACACACTTCTCTATTGTTGATGATGCAACACCTTTGATGTCCTCCATATCAGACAGTGTATGGTTCTTCATCACTCCTCACTAGAAGATTAGCCTTTGTTGGACTATAACCTATCCCCCTTTTTGCACTGTTTATATTTTCATATTTTTTCAGGGCCCTCTGGTGTTTGGTTACCCATTTATAGAGTTTTGTACATCCGATTTGTTCCTCATTTTTATTCAGTCTTTTTTCACCTATTCATTTGTGTTCATTGGTTAGCGCTGCAGCATTTACCACTTGGATTCTATTTGTTTGTCACATTCTCATGCAGCTGCCTGACACTAACTATTTTGGTTTAGCGCAGAAATATCCTCACTTCACTACCATTTTTGACTATTTTTTATTGCTGCTTTTTCCTTTTACATTTCCTCACCTGGATGTTTTTGAGTATAGCACAAATAGGTCCTTCAACGCTGCAGGTGTTTTTGTTACCAATTCTGACACTGAAATTGGTGGACTGTTTCTCAGATTGAAGAATCTGATGATTGGAGAACTACATCTCCAATGGGATACAGCTTTCCTTGAGAAATATGTCAAGGAACAGACGGTGCCCAGAGGCCTCCGTTGGGACGTCTACCCACAACAAGACGACCCAGACTTAGAGTAATGGTATCAAATATTTTAATAAAGTAGGGATCCAACTTTTACAATTTTTAATTGACAAAAAACAAACCAAACTGTCTCAGATCGACAAAGAAATTAAAGATCTTAGAGACAGATTGGTTTCACACAAGACCTCAGCAGAATGCATTATACTTTCTACCAATTTGAAAAATAATTTGGAGAAAGAAGAAAAAGATAAAAGAAATAAAAAAACAAAAAAATACAATAGGAATCTTACTGATTACAAGACCAACTCTGTCTTCAACTGGCAAAAAAAAGTTACCATACCCATTTCTTTGGAGGAAGATACTCCTCCCATAGAGGCATCCAACTCCACAGTCTCTACCCCTGAAAGAAAGCTCACATATGAACCACCTCAGAGGGTCGAGTCTAGGTCTAATTACAACCGTGGTTATGCTCAGGAATCTAAGGATATGAAAATATCTAGGCCCGAGGAACGCCCCCCTTATCCCTCCATTTCAGGGACCCCCCAGGCAACCTACACCAGGGGTAGGGGGTCCAGGGGTGGAGGTAGGGGACAATACCGTGGACCCCCTCATGACTCCTATTATCGGGAGGATGTCAGAGGTTCTCTTCATAACTGGCAGAGTCATCATGACAATTATGGCCAGAGACATCAGAACGATGACTATAATCATGGCACTCTGATTCGCACACAGAATCTGTTTTTACCACTCCGGGACAACACCCCACAGGATACCTATGAAGATACTTATTCCCATCATGATAGAGAGGATGATCTACTCCATTGATCTCCCTATAATTACAACCAGTTCCATGCAATATTCGGGTTTTCCAAGACCCATGCCAGAATACCCAGGGAGTCAAGAAAAGAGGGACTAGAGGGGGGAGGAGGATTTAAGGCAAAAAAAAAAACTTGAAAGGTGCCGGCATTTTCAACCTCAGCGCCGAGAAATCGATTTTGGACAAAGGGTTGAAATATGTCCCTCCCAAATCCCTTAATAAATTTACCACTTTCATAGGACGTCCAAAAGTTTACAAACAAATTAAATATTCAGAGGTTTTTTCTTTCCCAGCCCCCCAGAATCACCCCTGGGGTAGTTAATTCTACCCCCATGGAGGTAACCCCTACAGCCCATGGATGTGTCCATTCAGGGTTAGCCAACCCTTCATTATTTAATCCCCCTGGCACCATAGCACCATCCATTCAGGTGTTTCGTAGTCTTGTTTTACAGGACTTAGAAAAAGTCCCCAACCAAAATAAGAAAGTCCGCGTTGATCCAAATATCAGAGCTGGACTAAAACAGATATGTGAACGGAAAAATCTAATTATCCGCCCCGCTGACAAGGGTGGGGGGATAGTCATATTGGACAAGACGGACTACGTGAGGGATAGGACTAGAATTCTCGATGATTCTAGTACATATAGTCCCATTCCATTAGATCTAATGGCCAATTATAAAAAAGCCTTGGTCCAACTGATTGATGAGGGTTTTGCATTAGGGATTTTAGACAAGAAGGAAAGAAGTTTCCTTGTTCCTCTTGTCCCTCGCATTCCCGCCATCTATTATCTCCCCACGTAAGGGACAGTGGTTCCGCGCTTAGGAAAAAAGAGGAGAATGAAAGAACTGCAGCCCCCCGAAACAGAATATCACCTAGGTGAAATTCAAATCAACAAAAGTTCTAAAAGAAGGGAATTGGCGCTGTTCGGCTATATGTGCATTAGATATTGTTCATATATAAATACATATAAAAAATTAATATTAAGTGCAAAATGTGGTGAAAAGAGGGAGCTAAAGATAAAAGGGAGCTAAAGATAAGTGGAAAGCTCCTGCAACCATATCCTATACAATAAAGTGCAACGTGTTGGAACAAAACTGTCTAAAAATCTGCAAACATTCCAAAATGGTGATGAAAAGAAAAATATTTGGTACAAACTTGTTAAAAACAATCTAAACCATTACAATAAAGTCCCCAGCGTTAATATATGGAAAGTCCAATTCATAAACCAAGTGATAAAAAAGTATATAGAAGTGATAAAATGTGCTGAAAAAATATTATATAATGAAAACAATGTCCTAAAAAATTTGTGTTCAGAAAAAATTCTTTTGATGTGTCCCTCCAATAGAAAGGCGGTACTCTCAGTGTAGCAAGTGTTCCCCGTCTTCCACTGCACCTCCACTCGTGCCCTCACTCACCGGACTGCCCGACCCCTGCAGGGGTAAAAGGCATGCAGACAAAATCCAGCGATGATAAACCTTGGTAACGGTCCTCAGCCCAGTGGTAATTTTTCCCTTCTCGGTGATCACCGCCGCCCTCCGCTGTCTCCTCTCTTCACCTCTCATGTCAGGAAGAGCTGGCGCTTCCCTACTGCGGCTCTTCCTGACACGAGAGGTGAAGAGAGGAGACAGCGGAGGGCGGCGGTGGTCACCGAGAAGGGAAAGATTACCACTGGGCTGAGGACCGTTACTAAGGTTCATCATCGCTGGATTTTGTCTGCATGCCTTTTACCCCTGCAGGGGTCGGGCAGTCCGGTGAGTGAGGGCACGAGTGGGGGTGCAGTGGAAGACGGGGAACACTTGCTACACTGAGAGTACCGCCTTTCTATTGGAGGGAAACATCAAAAGAATTTTTTCTGAACACTAATTTTTTGGGACATTGTTTTCATGATATAATAATATTTTTTCAGCACATTTTTATCACTTCTATATACTTATTTTATCACTTGGTTTATGAATTGGACTTTCCACATATTAACGCTGGGGACTTTATTGTAATGGTTTAGATTGTTTTTAACAAGTTTGTACCAAATATTTTTCTTTTATCACCATTTTGGAATGTTTGCAGATTTTTATAGATTGTTTTGAGTATATTTGTTCCAACACGTTTCACTTTATTGTATAGGATATTGTTGCAGGAGCTTTCCACTTATTTTTAGCTCCCTTTTATCTTTAGCTCCTGTTTTCACCACATTTTGCACTTAATATTAATTTTTTATATGTATTTATATATGAACAATATCTAATGCACATATAGCCGAACAGCGCCAATTCCCTTATTTTAGAACTTTTATTATCTCCCCAAGGTCCACAAGAACCCTGTTAATCCCCCTGGCCGACCCATAGTCAGCGGGATTGACTCGGTCACTTCCCGTATTGGAAAGTATGTGGACTTTAATCTTCAACCTATTGTTCGTTCCATCCCCTCCTATCTCAAGGACACCAGCGATACCATTAAACTCCTTGAGTCTGTTTTTGAAGAGGGGATGATTTTGGTAACAGCGGATGTCACAGCACTCTATATGTGCATACCCCATGCTTTGGGCTTCTCCGCAGTAGAAAACTATCTGTCCAAAGAGACCACTCTTCCTTTGGTCCAGCGCAATTTCATTATGCAGCTTCTTATGTTTGCCACAAGGCATAATTATTTTTGGTTCCAAAACCAATTTTATTTACAGAAAAAGGGGGTGGCCATGGGTGCGAAGTTCGCCCCAAGTTTGGCGAACCTTTTCATGGCCCAGTGGGAGGAGGATGTTGTCTATGCCTCCCAGAGACCCGAATTGGTTCTCTGGGCTAGGTATATTGAGGATATCCTCCTCCTATGGAGGGGTGACCGGGAATCTCTGGACGCTTTCACGGCTGTACTTAACTGTAATAACTGAGGTATCATTCTTAGCCTTGAAGCCAGTCTAACCTCCATTCATTTTCTAGACCTTGAAATCATGGTTGTTGACCAACATTTGGAGTTTAATACCTACTTTAAGCTTACAGATCGCAATGGATATATTCCGGTTGATAGCTGCTACCAAACACAGTGGCTTAAATCTGTTCCTCGTAGTTAGTTTCTGAGGCTATGCCTGAACTGTACGAGAACTCAGGATTTTCTTCTGCAGTCTCAGGTCCTCAAAGAAAGGTTTATAGAAAAAGGTTATAACATTGTCGACTTAGATGTAGAGATAGATAGAGCTCTTCAAATTGATAGAAGTTCTACTCTTATGGAACGGCCTAAGGATGTCACAGACTATAAATGCAGATGGTCATTTTTTACTACCCACTCTGCTCAATCTAGACAGGTTAGAGAAATTTTCAGGAGACATTGGAAAGTCCTTCGCAATGACAGATTGTTGGGTCCCGTCCTTCCGGAACAGGCTGGTGTGATAATCAGGGGAGCGTGATTAATACAGGGGCAAATTGCACCGAATGTGATCGACCCCCCCAAAATAGTCTTTTTCTTTCAGCAGTGTAAGGGTTACTACCCATGTAAAAAGTGTAATGTGTGCCTCCACAACATTGGAGGGAGACGCAAAAGAGACACTTTTGTTTCAACAACCACTGAACGCATTTATTCTATGAGACTTCACCACCTGTGCCACTCAATTCATTGTTTACCTTCTTACCTGCCCCTGCAAAAAGCAGTATGTGGGCCGTACTATCAGTACATTTTCTACACGTGTGAATGAACATGTGGCAGGTATAAAAAGTGGTTAGAGTAAACATAGCGTACCCCGCCACTACTTGCAGTTCCATAACAAGGACCCTAAGGGGACTCTGCTTCAGATCATTGAGAAGTTTGTCCCCATTGGAGGGGGGAGTCACATTTACGCGGGGTCTCCCGCCTCGAGACATACTGGATATATGAGCTGAGATCCTACTCACTGTTCGGCTTGAACGTGGAGTGGGATATCAACTCATTTATCAATCAATCCTAAGTTCAATTTGTCCTTCCATTTCTGTTTACTTCTCTTTTATGAACATTTGTATTATTTTTTATACCTATGTATTACCTACATGTCCAGGTCTGGTTAATATATTAATTTTATTACATTTTTATTTTCATTATTTTTTACCATACCATTCATGGACTGTTTCGTTTACTACATGTATCTGTGGTTCATTGGCGTCACGGCTCAATATTGAAGTTGTGGGTCTTTTGTATTCCTTTGTCAGGTTATTGCTCATGTCTTGGTCGACCTGTCATGTGATCTGTCTTTAGACATGTGATCAGGTCGATCGGAACATTTCGGGTCAGGCGTCTTCCACTTCCACCTGCGGAGCCATCCACTTCCGGGATTGGCCTTGTGATCACTTTTAAACTTGTATGCAGGTTTTTAGAATTAAAATACCTCTTTTGATCTACACCATGTGGAAGCATTTTCTTTTTCCACATAATACTTTGCTGAGAGTGGCTCCGGAGTCCTGTTGATCCTACCATCCGGATCCAGTTCGATACATCAAGGATTGGAGGTCCATTTGAAGGTTTTCGTCTCTTCTCTGAATTCCACCCTGGAGATCCTGGATCCTGTTGAGCTCCACACTTCGGCCATTTGTGGCACCATGTCTGTATGACTCCATGTCGTTGACATTGGAGTCCAGCAGTTCAGGTAAGGACACACGCACTTCTCTATTGTTGATAATGCAACACCTTTAATGTCCACCATATCAGACAGTGTATGGTTCTTCATCACTCCTCACTAGAAGATTAGCCTTTGTTGGCCTATAACCCATACACCTTTTGCACTGTTTATATTTTCACTTTTTTCAAGGCCCTCTGGTGTTTGGTTACCCATTTATAGAGTTTTGTACATTTACTGGACATTTTGTACATCGGATTTGTTCATCATTTTTATTCAGTCTTTTTTCACCTATTCATTTGTGTTCATTAGTTAGCGCTGCAGCATTTACCACTTACTTTCAATCTGGTCACTCTACCATACAGGCCTGACTGGAGTGCTGCAGAGATGGTTATTCTTCTGGTAAGTTCTCCTCTCTCCACAGAGAAACGCTGGAGCGCTGTCAGAATGACAATCAGGTTATTGGTCACCTCCCTGACTAAGGCCCTTCTCCCCCATCCCTCAGTATGGTGGCCCTCTCTAGGAAGAGTCCTATTGGTTCCAAACTTCTTCCATTTACAGATGATGGAGGCCACTGTGCTCATTGGGACCTTCAATGCTGCAGAAATGTTTCTGTACCTTTCCCCAGATCTGTGCCACGATACAATCCTGTCTCTGAGGTCTACAGACAATTCCTTGGACTTCATGGATTGGTTTGTGCTCTGACATGCGTCTGATTGGTGTGTGAACCTTTCCAAATAATGTCCAATCAACTGAATTTACCACAGGTGGACTCCAAGTTGTAGAAATATCAAGGATGATCAGTGGAAACAGGATGCACCTGAGCTCAATTTTGAGTGGCATGGCAAAGGCTGTAAATACTTATGTACATGTGATTTTTTTGCTTTTTCATTTTTAATAAATTTGCAAAGATTGCAAATAAATATCTTTCATGTCCTCATTATGGGGTATTGTTTGTAGAATTTTGAGGAAAATAATGAATTTCATCCATTTAGGAATAAGATGAGCATAACAAAATGTGGAAAAAGTGAAGCGATGTGAATACTTTCCGGATACACTGTATATGGTTATTTTCTTTCGTCTACGTGTATAAAGGATATTGATAGTGACAGTACATGGGAAATACTTCATATATAATCATAATAATTATGAAGAGGTGTATCGTTGCACTAAAAATGTGTGCTCATACTTTAGCAGTGACCAGATCTCCTAAACATTATATAGATATATTAGGAATATCACATGGCCATACTTGTTATACTGAAATATTAAACAATCCTATAACAGATTATTTATAATAGTAATTTAGAACAGACATTCCTTGTCCTAGGATGACACCTGGTAAAAGATGGCAATGCTTAAACACAATGTTTAACCTAATTAATAATGAAAAAAAGTAGATTCCACATTCTGGGCTAGGCTTAGTAAAATTGTTATGAGCTTATTGTTCAGAACTGAATATAGGACAAGTGGAGGGATCCTGGAGACACATCTATCCACCCAGAGAGACTCCCTTAGATATACACCCACTATCACGCCTCACCATCTGACACCTCAGTGATGCCAAGACACAGCTCGCTACATGGAAATTGATCCTCTTACGGGACTTTTAGAGGGAACACCTACTCACAGGTCATAAAGAGTGTGGGAGATAACAAAATTTATATGATAAAGTGTTTATTAGTAGTATAGATCTTTAAATGGATCTGTGGTACATGGGGTAAATGTGCAGCATACGCGATACATACAAGAGAAAAGCAATACAAAATGCAAAGGATAATTCACAATCATAGAACTCCAAAACACATGGAACACATATGCGGGGAGTACCCGACGCGTTTCGAGATATATACTCTTCCTCAGGGGTATCAGATTGGAATCAGCGAGCAAGGGTATGTCATATAGTATTGCTTGGAGGGCATGTGTCAAATGCTGCATACATATTAAAAAGGGGGAAGGTCCTGGGGGGGGAAACGTAACACCACTGGAGGTAGAGGTATGTCCTGCCCCTGATCCACAACCCGCAAGGCCAAAGTGCCACCCCAGGCGCGGCCACCAGGGAAGAATTCCCCAACAGAGGGCGTCAAAAAAGGCCACCGGTGAGTGGAAAGATCCTGGAAGGGGCTCCAGTCTGGGTGGGTCCGTCGGTAGTTTATTGGCGGGAGGCTGGCCTTAGGGCAGACGACATCTAGGTCTGGGTCTTGTATAGTTAGGTGTAGTACTCCAGCTGGATGACCCCCAAAGTAAAGGGGGTCCCTGTTGTTGCAGGCAGGGGAGTGGTATGGTGCCAGCCCAAGGATATTGCAAGGCACTGAGGAGGACAAGGGTGCCGGGCCAGGAGAGACTTCCAGAGTTCAGTCTCGATGGGGTCCCAGGTGCAGACTGAGTGTGGTGCGAATCAGCGTTCTAGGGTGAAGGACGCCGTGGGGAAGACACAGCTCCAACATAGCAAGTGTCAGAAACCATGAATCGGACCGAGACAGAAGTACAGTAAAATCACACTTGTTTATTAATAAAAAGGTAAATAGAGTAAGCGTAGTCAAAGCATAGCCAGAGTCCAGTAACTGGATCGGGTAGTCAGCCAAGCCAGAGTTCGGTAACCAGATCGGGTAATCAGCCAGGCCAGAAGTCAGGGATCCAAGTAGAGGAACAGCAAGCAGGATAAGGAGGCAAAGGGGATGTCAGCAAAGCCAGTCTTTAAACAGGAACGCAGGAGATCTTGTGATGCGACCAGGGCGAAGGCAGGAATGAAGTGAGCCGGAGATCTTTAAGTAGGCGGGACTGACGAGCAGATCCACAACAGCTGGTTAACTGTGGAGAGGGATGAGAGCTGGCATTACCTGACAGCTGAGCGGCCAGCTCAGAAAAGGAAGGGCTGAGCCCAGCCCTGACAGTACCCCCTCCTCAACAACCCCTCCCCCTCAGAGGACCACTGGGCTTGAGGGGAAAACGTCTATGGAAATCACGGAGGAGGGCAGGAGCATGTACGTCCGAGGATGAGACCCAGGAGCGTTCCTCCGGACCATACCCCTTCCAATGCACCAGGTATGGAACCTACGGGAGGCAACAATGGATTGTACCTCATACTCCTCATGGTTCTCAACCTGTATAGGGTGAGGACCAGGCACCGAGGTGGTAAAGCGGTTGCAGACCAACGGTTTCAATAAGGAGAAATGAAACACATTTGAGATGCACATACTAGGAGGAAGGTCCAATGCGTAAGCCACTGGGTTAATCCTGCGAAGGATACGGAAAGTGTCCAGAAACCCAAGGAGTTGTGGGAAAAGTTGAACTTGCTGTCCCTGACCCCCTTTGCTCCTTTCAGTGGGTGTAATTTATAGTGTCTGACTGCTTACGGTCCCCGTATGTTGCATGGAGTTGGGTTTTGTGTCCGGCTATGCCTGCATGTGCCCTGCTGAGTTGAGTCTGATGTCCCACTGGAAGATACCATTAATATGCACCTGATGTCTTGTACATGATGATTACTTCCAGAGTGTGTTTTTTACCAGATTGTGAACATCCATCTGATGAGTGCATTATCGCATTTTGGCGAATTCTCCACCAACTATCTGAGGCAAACGAAGGATCAGTGACATTGGAGGATCCACATGTCCCTGCAGAGGGCTTAATCTGTCTGATTTTATGGCCCTGCTCTTTAGGGGGTCCACCAGCTCTGGTAAGGGTTCTCATATTTAGAGCTTCACTTTCAGGTTGAGACCCCTTTTTGTCAGTTGTGGCATTAAAGGGCGAAGGCGGTCACCCGGAATTCCTACCTATCGTGGTCCTCATTGCCCAAATTTACCCATTCCTCCACACATTTATCATCAATTGTGTACACATTTTTAAAGGACACTATTTCCTGCACTATTGGTGTATATGGACATTCGCTTTATTTTCATATTTTTATTTTTGTATTTCACAATGCACTATTGATGCATATGGACACTTACTTTCAATATTCAATTTATTTACTGCACATGTTTGTATTTGGTTGATTTATTTGGTTTGTTTCACCACCACTTGGTCTTTTTAAAGAGATTATTTAATTTAGCGCAACTTTATTTATAACTGTAACTAGCACCATTAGATATTAGATGGTTTTGGTTGCTGCTCTCTGCTTTATTCTAAGCACGGTATTTTCTTAATTTTATAAGGATATGGAAAGGCCCAATAAACCGAGGTGCGAACTTCAGTGAGGGAACACGAAGTCGGAGGTTGCGAGACGACAGCCAGACCCTGTCCCCAACCTGGTAGGAAGGCGCAGGCAGGCATCTGCGGTCAGCATGGAGTCTGTACCGATCATTAGCATGAGGCAAAGCCTCCTGGACTTGTGCCCAAGTGGAACGAAGATCACGGAGATGCTCCTCTAGCGCAGGAATACTCTGCGGGACAAACGAGTCAGGCAACATGGAAGGTTGGAAACCATAATTCGCCATAAACAAAGACAATCGGGAAGCGGAATTCAAGGCACTGTTGTGAGCAAACTCTGCTCATGGTAATAGGTCTGACCAGTTGTTGTGATGGTCAGAAATATAGCAACGTAGGAATTGCTCCAAGGACTGATTGGCTCGTTCTGTGGCCCCATTAGACTGCTGATGACACGTAGAGGAGAAAGCAAGCTGAATTCCCAGCTGTGCACAAAAGGCTCGCCAGAACCGGGACACAAACTGACTACCCCTGTCTGAGACAATCACCTTGGATAGCCCATGTAAGCAAAAGATCTCCCGAGCAAAAATGGAAGCCAGTTCCTTAGAAGTGGGCAACTTCTTAAGTGGAATACAATGACACATCTTTGAGAACCGGTCAACCACCATAAGGATAACTGTCTTGCCTTGGGAGTTGGGCAACTCCACAATAAAATCCATAGACAGGTGGGTCAAGGGCCTCTCTCCATTGGGTATGGGTTGTAGGAGGCCCACTGGAAGGTGATGTGGAGTCTTACTCTGAGCACACACGGAACATGCAGCTACGAAGGCAGTTACATCAGCACGTAGACTCGGCCATCAGAATTGTTGGGAAATGGCCCAAACGAGTTGATTCTTACCAGGTTGGCCAGCTGCCTTGGGAGAATGCTGGAGAAAGTCTGGAGCACTGGTGTACGGAGACACTCTGGGACAAAGCAGCGGTCACAAGGCTTCTCAGGAGGAGCATCGACCTGAGCAGCAAGAATTTTGTCACCCAAAGGAGAAGACTGGTGCGAACCGTAGCTAGAATACGATCAGGAGGAATCATAGGAATCGGAAACGACTCCAACTTGGAAGTGGAGGAAAATGTCAACCCTTACATTCTTAGTACCAGGTAAGAACGAGACAATGTAATTGAAACTTGACAAGAAAAGAGCCCATTGCACCCTTCTGAGAGAGAGGCGTTTAGCCCCAGACAACAATGTGAGATTCTTATGGTCAGTAATAATGAGAACCAGCACAGTGGTACCTTCGAGGAAATGTCTCCATTCTTTCAGGGCTAAAACGATTGCCAACAGCTCTCCGTTACGAATCTCGTAATTGCATTCGGCAGGTGACAATTTCTTGGAAAAGTATCCAAAGGATGCATAGCACTCTCAGAGGTAGGACGTTGATACAGAAGGGTGCCAACGCCAGTCTCGGAAGCATCAACCTCAAGTATAAAAGGTAACGTAGGATCAGGATGTGCCAACACAGAAGCAGAAACAAAGGCAGCCTTGAGACTTTCAAAGACCTTAATGGACTCCAGAGACCAACTCTGTGGGTTACCGTTCTTTCTGGTCATATTGGTCAGGGGCTTGACCAGAGACGATTAGTTACGAATCAACTATTGATAATAGTTGCCAAAATCCAGGAAACGCTGCAGAGGACGTAACCTCACGGGTCGAGGCCACTGTAGGACTGCCGAAAGTGTCTCTGGGTCCATCGAAAAAACCAGCAGTGGAAATGACATAGGCCAGGAATTTAACCCGTTCCCGATGGAACGCACACTTCTCCAGTTTACAATAGAGATTGTTTTCTCTTAATTTCTGAAGCACATGACAGACATCTGTGTGGTGGCTCTCCAGGGACTTGGAAAATATGAGGATATCATCGAGGTAAACCACCACACATAACTGCAACAAATCTTGGAGGAAATTGTAAATAAATTCCTGGAAAACTGCCGGGGCGTTACAAAGGCCAAAAGGCATTACGAGATACTCATCATGGCCTGTTCTGGTATTAAACGCAGTTTTCCACTCGTCACCCTCCTCAATCCTCACAAGATTGTAAGCCCCTCTCAGATCAAGCTTAGTGAAAACTGTTGCTCACTTGAGGCGGTCAAATAACTATGTAATCAACGGGATCGGGTAGGCATTCTTAATCGTGAAACGATTGAAACCTCTATAATCAATACAAGGTCTCAGTTCACCGCTCCTCTTCTTCACAAAGAAGAAACCAGCACCAGCAGGAGACGAGGATTTGCGGATTAAACCCCGAGAAAGTGCATCTGCAACATACTCCTCCATGGCTTTATCCTCCAAGACCGACAAAGAGTAAACCTGGCCACGAGGGGGAGTGGCACCAGGTTGATGGTCAATTGCACAATCATAAAGCTGGTGTGGAGGCAAACTACCGGCTTGACCTTTGTCAAAGACATCGCTAAAATCACGGTACTCCTCTGGCAGGGAGGAGAGTGAAGAGGTACACAGGACCTTGGCTACCTTCCAGAAGCAGGTTTCACTGCATTGTGGTGACCAGGAGAGAACCTCAGCACAGAGCCAATCAAAAGAGGGGTTGTGCCTCTGTAACCAAGGATAACCAATAACCAGCGGAAACTTAGGAGAAAAAATCTCTTGGAAATGGATTATCTCATGGTGAAGAGCCCCTACGGCCATGGACAATGGAACGGTCTTATGAGTCACATGGGCAGGCTGTAGAGGTCTCCCGTCAAGAGCCTCAATGGCAAGTGGAGTATCACGCAGCTACAGTGGAATCGAGTGCTTTGATACAAAGGCAGCATCAATGAACAGGCCTGCAGCCCCAGAGTCGATTAGAGCCTGTATCTCGATAGACGACTTAGCCCAAGAAAGGATGACCAAAACCAGGGGTTTATCCATCTGGATAACTGGGGACGACACAACACCACCTAAGGTCTGTCCATGACAGGACCTCAAGGTTTGGATGTTCCCAGGACGGGTAGGACAAGACTTCAAAAAAGTGACCTGCCTGGCCACAATAAAGGCACAATCCCTCCCTCCTCCTAAAGGCTCTCTCAATCGCAGAGAGACGCGTGAAACCCAAGTGCCTGGGTTCATCTTCACTGACCGACTCGGTACCAGGAGGCATGGGAGGTGGGGGAGGCACGGTTGGGACTGCAAAGCTCGGAGGCAAACATACAGGAGGCTTCCGCAAGCGCTCCTTAAAAGAAAGTCTTTCTCTGAGTCTGGAGGCAATGAGGATGGCAAACGAGATCAAGCTCTCCAGCTCAGTGGGTACATCTCGGGCTGCTATCTCATCCTTGATGGAATCCGAGAGACCATGAGAAAAAGCAGCCACGAGAGCCTCATTGTTCCAAGCAACCTCTGCTGCCAGAGTACGGAACTCAATGGTGTAGTCGGCAACAGTTCTCGTACTCTGATGGACATGAGGCACTTGGTAGCAGAAGCGGAGCATGTGGGAACATCAAATACCCTTTTAAAGGAGGCCACAAATTTAGGGTAACTCAAGACAACAGGTTTTTGCGTCTCCCATAGTGGGTTAGCCCAGGCCAAGGCTCTCTCAGAAAGATATCACAAACCCTACTGCTTCTGTCCGTGGGAAATGCCTAGGGCAGCATCTCAAAGTATATCTCAACTTGGTTGAGAAACCCTCTGCATTGAACTGGAGATGAGGACGAGGAAATACAGATGAGACGAGGAAATACAAGCAATGCTATCGCCCCCTCTAGATAGATGGAGAGCAACACAGATTAGACATTTCCTTACCTCCTCGCAGTTCGTGCCATCCACTAGTCAATCCACGTCTGCTTTTGAGAGGCTCTACCTGGATCCTACTCCCCTGAATGTATGGGTTTCTAGTCGACCCCCAGGACGGCTTTGTACCTCATTATCTACGGAAATGGGAGAATGACCTGAGTCGGGCCTTCTCAAAGGAAGAGAGAGAGAGAGAATGAATTTTATACTTTGCACACCGCTCCTCAATTGCGAGCAGGTTCCAGGAGGTTGGGTTTAAGATACTGACTCGCTGGTATAGAGTGCCCAAGCTCCTCCACAAAATCTACCCTTCAGTTCCCTCCTGCTGGCGTTGTCAGCATCCTGACGGTTCGTTACTGCACATTTTCTGGACATGCTCCCGTGTTCGTCCCTTTTGGGAAGCCATTAGGCGCATAGTTCTTAGACTGACGGACATTACACTTGCAGATGATCCGGCGAAATGCCTGCTCCACCTTACCCTGATGTCGAGACGTCGATATAAGAAATCTTTCTTGATCCACCTTCTAAACGCCGCTAAAATATGCATTCCACAAAAATAGAAATGCTCAGATCCCCCGTCAGTTGGTCAGTGGATAGCTGTGGTGAACGAAATTAACCTGATAGAACAATTGACGGCTGCATTACAGCGTAAGGAGGAAAAATTCAACAAAACCTGGTTTCACTGGCACGATTTCCAATTCTCTCAAGATTACAACACCTTTGTGTCCCCCTCAGTAGAGGTACAGTGACAGTGCATGTTTTTCTTTCCGATTGCCTCCGCCTTCATCACTCCCCCCCCTTTTTTTTTTCTACCCCCCCCCCTCTCTCCCCTTAATGATCTTACATCCTTTCTCTCTTTTAAACCTGCCTTACCTTACCGGTTCTTACCATGTTCACGTCTTCTTTCCTGTCTTCTTTCCTGTCTTCTGATTTCCGAACTGTTATGTCTTCTTCATTATTTGAAAAACCTGTTTGTGTACACCTGACTAGGGGCGAGCATATTGTTTTACATTGTACATTGTAGTACTTTATGTTTAATGTGGGTGAGCTGGTGCTATTTTTGACACCAGCCGACTTGCCATCTCCATATTGTATGTTGATGCTTTGTCTTTGGTTTATGTATCAGCCTGTCCTCAGTGTACAAGATGTCAGTGTTGGTCTTGTTTTGCCCTGCCTGGTGTACTCAATAAAAAACTTTAAATGAAAAAAAAGAGCCTGTATCTGGATAGACGACTTAGCCCAAGAAAGGATGACCAAAACCAGGGGTTTATCCATCTGGATAACTGGGGACGACACAACACCACCTAAGGTCTGTCCATGACAGGACCTCAAGGTTCGGATGTTCCCAGGATGGGTAGGACAAGACTTCAAAAAAGTGACCTGCCTGGCCACAATAAAGGCACAATCCCTCCCTCCTCCTAAAGGCTCTCTCAATCGCAGAGAGACGCGTGAAACCCAAGTGCATGGGTTCATCTTCACTGACCGACTCGGTACCAGGAGGCATGGGAGGTGGGGGAGGCACAGTTGGGACTGCAAAGCTCGGAGGCAAACATACAGGAGGCTTCCGCAAGCGCTCCTTAAAAGAAAGTCTTTCTCTGAGTCTGGAGTCAATGAGGATGGCAAACGAGATCAAGCTCTCCAGCTCAGTGGGTATATCTCGGGCTGCTATCTCATCCTTGATGGAATCCGAGAGACCATGAGAAAAAGCAGCCACGAGAGCCTCATTGTTCCAAGCAACCTCTGCTGTCAGAGTACGGAACTCAATGGTGTAGTCGGCAACAGTTCTCGTACTGTTTGATGGACATGAGGCACTTGGCAGCAGAAGCAGAGCATGTGGGAACATCAAATACCCTTTTAAAGGAGGCCACAAATTTAGGGTAACTCAAGACAACAGGTTTTTGCGTCTCCCATAGTGGGTTAGCCCAGGCCAAGGCTCTCTCAGAAAGATATCATGAACCCTACTGCTTCTGTCCGTGGGAAATGCCTGGGGCAGCATCTCAAAGTATATCTCAACTTGGTTGAGAAACCCTCTGCATTGAACTGGATTGCTCCCAAATCGCTGGGGAAGCGGGGCAGAACCAGACATACCCTCTTATAGAGGTAATACTCAAAGCGGATGCCTGCACAGAGACTTGTGCAGCAGCAGGGACGGCCTGCAACTCAGGTTGTACTGGAGTAGCCACAGTGGGGGATTCCAGGTGAGCCGTGCGACTCAGGAGCGTTTGTAACGCCATGGCAAACTGATCTATGCGGTGAACTTGCTCATTCAATCTGGAAAAAATATTAACAAGTGTATTGACTATCTTCTGAATTCATGGCCCTCGTCTACTGTCAGAAACCATGAATCAGACCGAGACAGAAGTACAGTAAAATCACACTTGGTTATTAATAAAAATAAAAAGGTAAATAGAGTAAGCATAGTCAAAGCATAGCCAGAGTCCAGTAACCGGATCGGGTAGTCAGCCAGGCCAGAAGTCAGGGATCCAAGTAGAGGGACAGCAAGCAGAATAAGGAGCCAGAGGGGATGTCAGCAAAGCCAGTCTTTAAACAGAAACGCAGGAGATGGTTTCTTGTGATGTGACCAGGGCGAAGGCAGGAATGAAGTGAGCTGGAGATGTTTAAGTAGGCGGGACTGACGAGCAGATCCACAACAGCTGGTTAACTGAGGAGAGAGATGAGAGCTGGCAATTAGCCGACAGCTGAGCGGCCAGGTCAGAGAAGGAAGGGCTGAGCCAAGCCCTGACAGCGAGACACCATTTTGGAAAGGCAACCATCTTAGGAGACTCTGGTAACGTCAATTTTAAGCCAGCAGCCTTTTTAATAGGGTTAACTATAATATATTCTGTTGATTCGTTTGTAAGCTAATTGTTATTTCTCTGGATACCTAAATCGTTCTCCCCCAATAAAACCATTTAAGTTTTTCTTTAAATTTGTGTTTTTCCAATTTTTGATTATTTTTCTGTTTTTGGGCCATAGTGGCGTACCATTTTACGTAGTTTAACACTTATTCCTTCTGTATGGGAATAACTGTTGGATTTTGTAAAATGCAGACAATTGTCGGATAGTTATATACAGCAGTGTTTTTCAACTCCAGTCCTCAAGGCACCCCAACAGGTCATGTTTTCAATCTTCTCCTCATTTTGCACAGGTTTGGCACCACATCGGGCTCTATAAAGAGATTCCTGGCCGCGGAATCCGAGGACTTACAGGACATGGACGGCCTGGGCCGCTCACCATGTGGAGCAGGACTCGGCAGAAGCCCCGCCCCTCAACACAGACACCGCTCTCCAGCCTCATCAAATGGCTCGGAGGGAGAGGGCAGCGTGTCCAGACACCTCAGAGGTAGCAGCGCTGGTTGGTGATCTCCCTAAGTCTGAGCTGGCATCCATGTTCCTGAGTCTGGAACGCTCTATTAAGAAAGAGCTCTCTGCTGTCTGGGCGGATCTGTCGCAGGTATTGGAGCGTGTGGAAGAGACAGAGCAATGCCTGAACCGACACGCAGCCGCCATTAGAGGCCTGCAAGCCACCACCCGCAGCCTTACTATTGCACACAGGATGGCCCTGTAAAAAAAAAAAAATCGAAGATCAGGAAAACTGCAACAGGCGGAACAATATACGTATCAGAGACCTACCTGAAGCGACCGGGGACACTGACCTTCTCCCGTCCATCCGAGGTATCTTCCATGGCTTGCTGGGCCACGCCGCCGAACATCCCCTGAAAATAGACAGAGTGGATTGGGCCTTGCGTCCCCGCAATCTGTCTTCGGACACCCCAAGAGATGTCATCTGCAGGGTCCACTATTATGAGGAGAAGGAGCGCATAATTCGGAAAGCCAGAGAAAAATCCTCATTGGACTTTGATGGTGCAACTCTCTCCTTCTTCCCAGACTTAGCCAGGGAAACTCTGGAATGTCGTAGGGCTCTGCGACCCCTGACAGAAAAGCTAAGAGAGGCCTCCAACTATCGGTGGGGTTTCCCAGCAGCGCTTATTGCAACCAGAGATGGGAAGACGGCAATTCTCAGCTTCCTGGAAGATTTGGAGAAGTTTTGTATGGACCTTAACGTTCCTCCACTGGAGCTCCCTGGATGGCAGGATACCATCCCCACCTTGCCTAATTCGGAGCCACAGTGGCAAAAGGTGGATCGTAAGCGTGGTTCTACCAACCCACATGTGTCCCCCCAATTGGGGTGAACCTCAGGATTGAGCTGTGATGTGGTCTAAGTATGACTTCCGATATTGCCTTCTGTTTGCAAGCATACTGACTGTCAGATGGGTCATGTTTACCCCCTCTATACTACAGTTCAGTTTTATATACGTTTTTGTGACTGTCAGAGGTGACACCAATACTTACTAAATCGCAGATAGCTTTGACTTGAAAATATAGATTGAAGTTTGGCGTTATGTTAATTTTAAAACAACCAATGCTAGTTGATATGGCGTCGCCGCCGGGGCACCGAGGCAGCACTCACGCCAGTTGATGCTCGGTCATTTGCGCCCCTCTGCTGTGGGGTGCCGTGGGACCCTGTGCCCCTGCCCTAAACGGGGTGTGGGGGACTATGGGTGCCCCATACCTGCACTGCAGACCTCTGCATGCATATATAGACCACCCCCTTAGGCGGTATTGTTTTGCCTCCGGTCCGATTCCCTTGGAGATGCATACTCCTGAGTTCAACCGACTCCAATGGCCACGGTGAACCTAATATCACTTAATGTGTGGGGTCTACGCGCTCCGGGTAAGAGGCATCATTTGTACAGGGAGCTGGGTCTATTGCGGGGAGACAATTTTTCTGCAGGAGACCCACCTCACACATACTACTTCTGTGAAACTTACGTCCCAGCATTATCCTACGTGGTATTATAGCCTGATGTTCATAAAGTGAAAGGGGTGGCCATTGGATTCCACAGGGGTACCTCTTTTACGTTAGAATCTATGGTAGATGATCACCTGGGTCGTTTCCTGTTCCTGAGAGGCAGCCTGGGTAATATGCCGTGTACTCTGGCGACCCTGTACGCCCCCAACCATGATCAGATAACCTTTATAGTGGCCACTCTCAAAAAGCTGGGCGACTTTGCCCGCGGTTGCATTGTCCCAGGTGGGGACTTCAACACTCCACTGGAACCTCTTCAAGATACATCTCATGGTAGTTCATGTATCTCACATAGACGCCTGGCGTTTATACGCAGACGCTTACATGAAGCACAATGGATGTATGGAGGGTTGTGCATCCGCGGACGAGGGACTACACCCACTATTCCCATTTACATCATATCTATTCTAGAATAGACTACTTTTTTTAGACCACCACCCACCACCTCTTTCTCCTCGCAGACGCAGGTATTGAGACTTCTACATTTTCCGACCATGCCCCCATTACGCTCAAACTTAAAATTCCCAACTTACCACAAAAGACAGCAAGCTGGAAACTTAACGATCACTTGATATTAGAAGACATTGACAGAAAAATGATTGAGGATGATCTGAATCATTATTTTAAAGAAAAACACACATCCAGATATAACTCCGGGTACTCTCTGAGAGGCCCACAAGGCCTTTATTCGGGGGGAAACTTATAGAACTAGGTGCGCGGAAAAAGAGGGAACGAACACATAAACAGACTGAGTTACTTGCTGACATTAGCTCTCTTGAACAGCAGCACAAAGCTGGTCTTTCTTAGACAATTCTTCACACCCTGGCCCAGCGCCTTGAGGCGATTCAGTTCGCAATTGCAGCGCTTTACAAATCATTCATTCATTCATTCATTCAGAGGAGAGAGGAACTGAGAGCCCTCTTTCATCTGGAGCAGAAACAGCAGTTCCGCATTGTAGCCCAACGTATGCATGAATGGGGCAATAAGCCGGGTCGGCTCCTGGCTCGCTCACTTAAACAGAAAAAATCCGCAACCTTCATAGATAAAATGAAGTCCCCGACCGATGCATTGGTGCATGACACCCCTGCAATAGCCAAAGAATTTAGAGCGTTCTATCAGCAGTTATACTGTGTTCAACAAAATGTACTAGATCAGGCCACTAGAGCTAAACTTATTCAGGACTACTTGGCACAAGCCTCCTTACCTAAACTCCCCCCTGACTCCTTAGCAGCCCTTGAAGGGGAGTTCACCACTGCAGAGATGCATGTTGCATTGAAGGCCATGGCCAATGGCAAGGCTCCAGGCCCAGATGGCTTTAAGGTAGCATATTACCGCACTTTTGCAGGTACCTTACTCCCTAGGTTGACCAGATATGCCAACACAATTTCAGCAGGGGGTGCGTTCCGACCGGAAACCCTTCATGCACACATTACAGTCATCCCCAAACCTGGGAAGGACCCCTGCAACTGTGGGAGCTACAGGCCCATCTCCTTATTGAACATAGATGCCAAGTTGTACGCTAAGGTCATAGCAAATAGGCTCCTCCCGCTGATACCACAATGGGTCTCTAGGGACCACACGGGATTCATCCCAGGCAGGGATAACTCGTTGCATACCCTGTCCCTGATGGCTCATGTGCGCGGATCTTCCCAGTCCACCCTACTATTATCGACTGACGCGGAAAAAGCGTTTGATAGGGTGGACTGGGAGTATCTGATGGCTACTTTAGCCCAAATATCCGCCCTATATAACTTCCCCACTGCTCAATTGAGAATAAATGGCACTTTAAGCGACCCCTTTACATTATATAATAACACCCGCCAGGGCTGCCCCCTCTCACCCATTTTATTTGTCTTATCATTAGAACCATTTTTTATTAACGGTTAGAAACAGTCCCAGCATACATGGGATTGTTGTGGGGAACTCGGAACATAAGTATGCTGCTTACGCAAATGATATTTTTGCATCTATATACAGCAACCCTTGATCTCTCTGCCTAACTTGATGTCAGCATTTTCAGCGTTTAGTGCCATTTCCAATTTTAAAATGAATATGACGAAATCTGAAATTTTAAATATATCGATTCCCAAAGCGTTGACAACTCAATTGAAACAATCCTTCCCCTTTAGTTGGCAGGTTTGGACCATGAAATATCTGGGTATATTTTTCACCCCTAACCCCACATCTTTGTTCCGTGCCAATATATGCCCTTGTTAAACAAAATCAAGTCGGACCTACAGAAATGGTCTCAGCTCGCACACTCATGGTTGGGAAAGATCGGTATAGAAAAAATGAATGTATTGCCCAGGCTGCTGTTTTTGTTCCAGATGATCCCATACAGAATCCCCACAGGCTTTTTTACATTATTGAGAACTCTGATTAACAGATATATTTGGAACAGGATACGACCCAGACTTGCTAGGACCCTCCTGACCAGGTCTTTAAGGGAAGGAGGCTTATGCCGCGTACACACGGTCGGACTTTACGGCAGACTTTGCCCGGCGGACTTTTCAACGTACTTTACGACGGACTTTCTGAATGAACGGACTTGCCTACACACATTCCACCAAAGTGATGACGTACGACCGGACTAAAACAAGGAAGTTCATAGCCAGTAGCCAATAGCTGCCCTAGCGTGGCTTTTTGTCCGTCGAACTAGCATACAGACGAGCGGACTTTTCGACCGACTCGATTTCAACGGATTAATTTAAAACATGTTTCAAATCTAAGTCCGTCCTACTTTTGAGAAAACAAAGTCCGCTGGAGCCCACACACGATCGAATTGTCTGATGAAATCCAGTCCGCCGGGCAAAGTCTGCCATAAAGTCCGCTCGTGTGTACGCGGCATTAGACTTACCTGACTTTTAAAGATATTTCTTGGCAGGGGATTTTTTTATAACAGAATCTCAGACTGGAAGTATCACAAAGAATCCAAATTTGGATAACTTTAGAAATGGATCTTTGTGGTACAGGTCTTTGTCCACAATCACCTCACACGCTCCACATTAATGGCATGGGACTCATTATGTAAATCACATAATTGGAAATGTAACTCTCCTCTGATGCCTCTGACTGGGCACAAATATTTCCTCCCCGGAAACATAGACCCCTGGATTCACCTTTGGAATCTTGGCGCCACGGCTCTGCTACACCAAGTTACTACCGCATCTGGCGTGGTACCTCTCTCGACGCTCATCTCTACTCCTAAAGTGTCGCTCATGGATCAGTTCCGTTATCAATTATCAACCTTTGTTCATACTTTACTAAAACCCATACCTTCCATCTCAGATCTGACGTTGATAGAATCTGCTTTCTCAGAAGAACGACCGGTGGAAAAGCCTCTTTCCTATTTTTACCATGCCCTACAAACGCTTGCTACTACAGGACATCCTACTTTCATCAGCAACTGGGAAAAAGATCTTCATATAGATCTCTCGGAGACTCAGCGGTCCACAATCCTTTATCTGTCGCATACGTCCTCATTGTCTTCCAAAACAGCGGAAGTTAATTACAAATTGCTTACAAGGTGGCATTACACTCCAGCAGTGCTCCACAAGTTTTTTCCATTAACATCACCACTATGTTGGCGCGGATGCGGGGAATGAGCGACCCATGCTCATGTTTGGTGGTATTGCCCTCTCAGCCCTACTGGCCAACTATTTTATACTGGGTCAAAGAGATCCAGGGTTCTGAGATTCCTAATGATCCATGGGTTATTCTATTGCACTGTACAAGCCAACTAGCAGGATCGTATAAAAAATCTATAACGCCGCATTTGCTCAATGCGGCTAAAGCCCTTATTCCACGCCACTGGAAACAGTCAACCATTCCCACATTACGCCAATGGCTTATGGAGGTTGATCACATATTACATGGAGGATCTTACATTTTCCCTAAGAGATAAAGCGGATCTGTCAAAAAAAAATATGGTCCTGCTGGTTTGCTTTCAAATACACATCCGCCTATGCGGAAATCAGGTCTCAACCAAAGTAATATATTGTCTACTATTTGTTACGTAAAGGGAACCGACTGAGGTGGAAAATCCCCCCCCCCTCCCCCACTCTTTCCACCCAACCCCCTCTTATTCCATCTCCTCTCTCATCTTTTCTTTTTCTAAATTTCTTACTTTTCTGGTCTCATTCTACTCTTTGTAAGTTATTTGTGCTAATAAGGGTTACATTGAATATACATTTGATAACTTCCTCCTGATGTGTTCTTCTCGAACAAGTTAATTTATATGACTAAATTATGGAATCCTGCGATTCTGGGACTTATCTAAAAGTTGCAGAACGACTGGTATTGAGATAAACTAAGGTATTTGTCTGTATTCAACAGATCACTGATGGATAGAATGTCATGAGACCTACTTACGGTATTGTTTACATTTATCCGTATTGTGGATTTTGTTCCTTAATAAAAATGTATTAAACAAAAAAAAAAAATTTGTCTACGGGGGGGAAATTTAATTACTTTTGTTGAATTCTACACAAAGATATCTTCAACGGATATAAAAAGTCTACAAACCCTGTTAAAATGTGTGATGTAAAAAAATGAGACAAAGATAAATAATTTCAGAACTTTTTCCACCTTTAATGGGACCTATAAACTGCACAGCTCAATTAAAAAACAAACTGAAATCTTTTAACTGCCTCTTAACCCCTCTTATAACTGGGGATGTAGCTGAGTTCAGAATTAAGCAATCACATTCAAACTCATGTTAAAGCGGAAGTCCCGCAAAATTTTTTAAAAGTCAGCAGCGGTGACGCTAGTTAGGGAGGGATGAATATATGGGTTCACCGTCAGCGTTTTATAGCATCCGGGACCCCTATCTACTACCTAATAAAGGTTTTAACCCCCTGATTGCCCCTTAGTTAACCCTTTCACCAGTGATCACTGTATAAGTGTTACGGGTGACGCTGGTTAGTTAGTTTGTTTATTATAGTTTCAGGGCACCCGCCATTTATTACCCAATAAAGGTTTAACCCCCAATCGCCCGGCGGTGATATAAGTTTTAGGGTCAGATAGGGTCTGCGTCGCCCCAGGCAGCATCAGGTTAGTTCCAGTACCGCTAACACCCACGCACGCAGCATACACCTCCCTTAGTGGTATAGTATCTGAACGGATCAATATCTGATCAGATCTATACTGGCGTCCCCAGCAGTTTAGGGTCCCCAAAAACGCAGTGTTAGCGGGATCAGCCCAGATACCTGCGTTTTGCCCCTCGGCCCAGCCCACTCAAGTGCAGTATCGATCGATCACTGTCACTTACAAAACACTAAACACATAACTGCAGCGTTCGCAGAGTCAGGCCTGATCCCTGCGATCGCTAACAGTTTTATGGTAGCGTTTTGATACAGTCGCTAACAGTCAGGAGCTTTTTTTACCTGTGAGTCTCACTAGTGTACCACTAAATTTAGAGCCCAAAATGGCAAATCGAAGGTACACTAGTGAAGAGGCCTACACGTTTCTGAGCATGACAGATAGTGAAGAGGAAGTCACTCATCTGTCAGATTCAGGCTCAGAATACGAACCTGTAGACAGCAGCGGCTCCATGACAGATAGCTCTGATGATGGAGTTGTGGTCCCTGCCAAGGTCAGGCGTACCAGACCCCGAACTTCTGCTGTTGAGGTGCAAGAACCGCAGGGCTCTCGTATGGAGCAGAGAAGTACTAGCGAGGCTATTCCTTCTCGTGAACTGGCAAGCACCAGCGACCTAGAACACCCTGGTCGTACATCCAGCTCTGCAGTAACACTTGGTGACGTGGCGAATCCCATAATTGCAGTTCAAGCTGGCGAGGTGGCAAGCACAAGTAGTGTCCCGCTGCCAAGAAGATGAACACAGGCCCGTCGTGCCCATAGTGCCCTTCTTGCTGCATTCGCCAATCCGATTTGGGAACCCATCACTTCTGCAGCACCCGTACTTCCCCCATTCACTGGCCAACCCAGCATTCATGTGGAAACAGTTGATTTTACGCCACTTGATTTTTATTCACTGTTTTTTACCGAAGATCTCTATAGATCTATTGTGGACCAAAGCAATTTGTACGCTGGTCAACACAATCGCCACTATTCCCCAGTCCTCCCTTGCCAGAGATTGGAAACCAATTACGGTTTCCGAATTTAAGATCTTTCTGGGCCTTTCCCTCCTCATGGGCATAACCAAAAAGAGTGAGTTGCGGTCATATTGGTCCACTGACCCAATTCACCATATGCCCGTGTTCTCTGCTTCCATGGCCAGGGCACGATACGAGCAGATTTTGCAGTTCATGCACTTCAACAACAATGAACTCTGTCATCCTTGTGGAGACCCTGGATACGATCGGCTCTACAAAATTCGGCCCCTCGTTAACCACTTCAACCAATGTTTTGCAGACTTGTTTACTCCCCATCAAGTTGTCTGCTTTGATGAGTCCCCGATTAGGTTTTCTGGCCGCTTGTCATTCAAACAGTACCTTCCCTGCAAGCGTGCCATATACGGGGTCAAGATGTATAAGCTCTGTGACAGGGCCACAGGCTATACATGTAGTTTTATGGTTTACGAGGGAAAAGGTAGTCACGTAGAGCCGACAAACTGCCCTGACTACATAGGAAGTGCTGGCAAGATCGTGTGGGACTTGGTGTCACCCTTATTCGGAAAGGGGTACCACTTATATGTGGACAATTATTACACAAGCGTGCCACTTTTTAGTAACCTTTTTGATCATCAGATTGGAGCATGTAGCACTGTGCAACCTAAGCGCCGGGGCTTTCCCCAGCGGCTTGTAGATTCCCGTAGATTCAATAATTTGCTCGCTATGAAGTGGAGGGATAACAATGTTTTCGTTCTTACCTCCCTTCATGCAGACACGACGGTCCAAATTACTACGGCGACTGGTGTTGTGGAGAAATCCCTCTGTGTCCACGAATATAACCTCAATATGGGAGGGGTGGACCTCAACGACCAGTTGTTGGCGCCGTACCTAGTTGCCCGTAAGGCCAGACGCTGGTATAAAAAAGTGTCTGTATACTTATTTCAATTGGCTTTGCTGAACGCACATGTGCTATACAGAGCTTCAGGATGACTGGATCCTTCCTTAAATTTCAGAGATCGTCAGAGCCCTTCTGTTTCCAGACGGTGCTCCCTCACCTTCCCAATCTGAATGCAGTAAGCCGGCTGCATGAGAGGCATTTTCCTTATGTCCTCCTGCATACCCCTACCCAACGAGCCCCCGAAAGAAAATGTTGTATCTGCAGAAAGCGCGGATATAGGCGTGACACCCGCTATTGTCCCTCCTGTCCTGACAATCCAGGTCTTTGCATTGGTGAATGTTTTGAACGCTACCATACACTATAAATCTTATAAAGAGTGATCAAGTACTGCGCAAAAAAGTTGGTTACCCTCCACTGCGTTACGGTGTATGATTAACAGTGACTATAGCTGCCAACTTAAAAAGGGGAACTATAACAAAGTATTCCAAAGAAAACCAGTAAAATAGTGGCGCTATGGGAAAAAATGACCAAAACTATTAGTGAGTCATAAAAATGGTGTTGATATCTGCTATTGTAAACCCATGACCTAAAGTAAAAATACTAAAAAAAAAAATTATAAAATTATAATAACTGATTAAGTTAATTATCTGATGATGGAAATAGTGAAATAAAGTAATTCATACATCACAGTGAATAATTCATGCAATATTGATTTAAACTGTAAACAAAGTCCAAGCCAGAAAAAAAAATTAAGTGTCAAAAAATGTGCAACAAAACAGGTGAATATGCAGTAATGATCTTCCTCTGCCGTAAACACTCTCCTCCACCACACCGATTGTTTGCTCCCACGATACATAAAGCCGTGACTCCAGCGCTGCAGAAGGTGATTTCACCACCACAGTTACATACTTCAGCATATATGCCGAAGCATGGGGGCAGCAGGGGCGGAGGAGCGATTTGCTCCTACCTTTTGTGGGAGGATGCCCCCATGCTTCGGCATTTTAGGCACAGGTTGCGTTAAAAAATGTTTTATTTTTTACTATGTTTTTTTGTATTTGCTTTGCAGGTATGGCAAGTCTTACTGTTATACTGTAATGTTATTTTGTTTTATTTTTAACCATCATTTGCTTAGCAGGTACGCCATTCAGTTGCAGCGCGGATTTATTTCTCTTGACAGCAACAGCGTTTGCTCCCATGATACATAAAGCCGTGACTCCAGCGCTGTCGGAGGTGATTTCACCACCACAGTTAAAAAAAAAAAAAAAGAGCATATATGCCGAAGCATGGGGGCAGCAGGGGCAGAGGAGTGATTTGCTCCTAACTTTTGGGGCGGATGACCCCATGCTTCAGCATATATAAATGGTGCATGTATGCCCATCATTAGAAGTGGGTGGATGAAGGGAGGTATTCTAATGGTGGGCATACCCACCGATCAATCTCTATTTTTCATTCAGCCCACAGGCTGCATGAAAAAAAGAAGATTACAATATATGCCCAACAAGGACCAGCAACGTACTGGTATGTTGCTTAACTTTGAGTGGTTATACCAGAATGATGCCTGCAGGTTTAGGTATGATCTTGGTATCATTCTTTTCAGTCAGCGGCTTTCATGTAAAAGCAATCCTAGTGGCTAATTAGCCTCTAGACTGCTTTTACAAGCAGTGGGAGGGAATGTTCCCCCCCCACCGTCTTCCATGGTTTTCTCTGGCTCTCCTGTCCCAACAGGGAACCAGAGAACGCAGCCAGTGATTCGGCCAGCTGACCATAGAGCTGATCAGAGACCAGAATGGCTCCAATCATCTCTATGGCCTAAGAAACCGGAAGCTACGAGCATTTCATGACTTAGATTTTGCCGGATGTAAACAGCGCCATTGGCAAATTGGGAAAGCATTTTATCACACACCAATCTTGGTGTGGTCAGATGCTCTGAGGGCAGAGGAGAGATCTAGGGTCCAATAGACCCCAATTTTTTCAAAAAAAGAGCATCTGTCACTACCTATTGCTATCATAGGGGATATTTATGTTCCCTGAGATAACAATAAAAATGATAAAAAAAAAATGAAAGGAACAGTTTAAAAATAAGATAAAAAATAAAAAAAAATAATAAAGAAAAAAAAATAAAAAAAGCACCCCTGTTCCCCCCCTGCTCTCGCGCAAAAGCGAACGCAAGCGTCGGTCTGGCGTCAAATGTAAACAGCAATTGCACCATGCATGTGAGGTATAACCTTGAAGGTCAGATTGAGGGAAGCAATTTTAGCAGTAGACCTCCTCTGTAAATCTAAAGTGGTAACCTGTAAAGGCTTTTAAAGGCTTTTAAAAATTTATATAGTTTGTCGCCACTGTACGTTTGTGCGCAATTTTAAAGCATGTCGTGTTTGGTATCCATGTACTCGGCCTAAGATCATCTTTTTTATTTCATCAAACATTTGGGCAATATAGTGTGTTTTAGTGCATTAAAATTTTAAAAAAGTGTGTTTTTTTTTTTTCCCAAAAAAATGCGTTTGAAAAATCGCTGCGCAAATACTGTGTGAAAAAAAAAAAAATGAAACACCCACCATTTTAATCTGTAGGGCCTTTGCTTTAAAAAAATATATAATGTTTGGGGGTTCAAAGTAATTTTCTTGCAAAAAAAAAATATTTTTTCATGTAAACAAAAAAAGTGTCAGAAAGGGCTTCGTCTTCAAGCGGTTAGAAGAGTGGGTGATGTGTGACATAAGCTTCTAAATGTTGTGCATAAAATGCCAGGACAGTTCAAACCCCCCCCCCCCCCAAATGACCCCATTTTGGAAAGTAGACACCCCAAGCTATTTCCTGAGAGGCATGTCGAGTCCATGGAATATTTTATATTGTGACACAAATTGCGGGAAAAAGACAAATTTTTTTTTTGGCACAAAGTTGTCACTAAATGATATATTGCTCAAACATGCCACCCATGGAAATATGTGAAATTACACCCCAAAATACATTCCGTTGCTTCTCCTGAGTACAGGGATAGCACATGTGTGAGACTTTTTGGGAGCCTAGCCGCGTACGGGACCCCGAAAACCAAGCACCGCCTTCAGGCTTTCTAAGGGCGTAAATTTTTGATTTCACTCTTCACTGCCTATCACAGTTTTGGAGGCCATGGAATGCCCAGGTGGCACAACCCCCCCAAATGACTCCATTTTGGAAAGTAGACACCCCAAGCTATTTGCTGAGAGGTATAGTGATTATTTTGCAGACCTCACTTTTTGTCACAAAGTTTTGAAAATTGAAAAAAGAAAAAAAAAATTCTAGTCTTTCTTCATTTTCAAAAACAAATGAGAGCTGCAAAATACTCTCCATGCCTCTCAGCAAATAGCTTGGGGTGTCTACTTTACAAAATGGGGTCATTTGGTGGGGTTTTGTGCCATCTTGGCATTTTATGGTCTTCAAAACTGATAGGTAGTGAGGAGTGAAATAAAAAATTTACACCCTTAGAAATCCTGAAGGCGGTGCTTGGTTTTCGGGGCCCCGTACGCGGCTAGGCTCCCAAAAAGTCCCACACATGTGGTATCCCCATACTCAGGAGAAGCAGCTAAATGTATTTTGGGGCGCAATTTTACATATAACCATGGCATGTGTGAGCAATATATCATTTAGTGACAACTTTTAGTATTTTATTTTTTTTTTTTTATCATTATTCAATCACTTGGGACAAAAAAATGTAATATTTTATGGGCTCAACATGCCTCTCAGCAATTTCCTTGGGGTGTTTACTTTCCAAAATGGGGTCATTTGGGGGGGGGGGGAGAAAGAAATGACATAGGCAGTCATAAACTAAAAGCTGTGTAAATTCCAGAAAATGTACCCTAGTTTGTAGACGCTATAACTTTTGCGCAAACCAATAAATATACGCTTATTGACATTTTTTTACCAAAGACATGTGGCCGAATACATTTTGGCCTAAATGTATGACTAAAATTGAGTTTACTGGATTTTTTTTATAACAAAAAGTAGAAAATAGGTGATCAAATACCATCAAAAGAAAGCTTTATTTGTGGCAAGAAAAGGAGGCAAATTTCGTTTGGGTACAGCATTGCATGGCCGCGCAATTAGTAGTTAAAGCGACGCAGTGCTAAATTGTAAAAAGTGCTCTGGTCAGGAAGGGGGTAAATCCTTCCGGGGCTGAAGAGGTTAAGGTAACCAACACCCACACAAGTTCCCTACCTTCCACTTGATTCAGAGTATGGGAAGCAGTACGAAATATTACTCAACATAAAGGGATATACGAATCAGATGCCCATATGGGATAATTATCGCCTTTATGAATTAAATAAACTTTCAGAATTTCCAGACTAAAAAAGTGGGTATAATATTTCTATACTAGTTATATGAAGGGTATGTTCTACTCCATTTCAATATTTTAAAAGATCGCTACCAGTTAAACAAAAACTTTTACCAATACCTTCAAATACGTCATGCATTACAAATCCAAAGCTCAAAAATTCAATTACAGTATGAATACTCTAAAATATTAACAATGGCAACTTCGGTTGCCCGTAAGAAAAGAGGATTAATAGGAGACCCTTTTTGTAATCTACAAATAGAGAACATTGAAAACATAAAAATAGTTTTGCTTAGTGGCAAGGAGACATTGAGGGTCTAGATGAGGAGTACTGGACATGTGCCCTAGAAACACTTCCTAGGACATCTCTCTCGCCCTCCCAAAGGCTATCTCAGCTTTTTATCATACATAGGGCTCATTACACTCCACTCTATGCTTGGGGAAAATATGTAACACTGTTATGCCTGAGATGCTCTTTATATAATGTTTCTCTTATTCATATGCTCTGGCGATGTCCAAAGCTTCATCGTTATTGGGATAAAGTAATAACAACCCTTAATTCATTATGCTCCACTGAGATAATAGGGACACCTAAACTTGCACTACTGGGTATAATACCTGATGGAGCACTACCAGCAGATATGCATAGTATGTAGATAAGATCCCTATATTTAGCACGTAAAGTTATTCTACAAAAATGGACATCCGCCGCCCTTCCAACCCATAAACAATGGGTTGAGAAACTTAATTATATGCTTAAGAGAAAAAAAATAGAATTTTTATAACAGCTTACCTGTAAAATCCTTTTCCTGGAGTACATCACGGGACACAGAGCCATTGTTATTAACTGTATGGGTATATAGGCACCTTCAGGAGATGGACACTGGCATACCCAATACAGGAAGTTCACTCCCTATATAACCCCTCCTACCAGGAGTATTTCAGTTTTGTAGCAAAGCAATATACACAAGTCCCTTAAGAGGGGAGGGACCTCTGTGCCCCGTGATGTACTCTAAGAAAAGGATTTTACAGGTAAGCTGTTATAAAAATCCTATTTTTTTTATTGTACATCACGGGACACAGAGACATCGTTATTAACTATATGGGATGCCCCATAGCAATGCTATTTGAGGGGAGGGAGACACAACCCATAGGGCACCCCCAGATTTGAGGACCTATACTGCTGCCTGCAGCACACTGCGCCCAAAGGCGATATCCTTGTGCCTTTTTACATCCACCTGATAAAACCTGATGAATGTATGCACTGAAGACCAAGTTGCGGCCTTACATATCTGAGCCATGAAGGCCTGGTGATGCACTGCCCAAGAAGCACTAACCGCTCTGGTAGAGTGCACCTTGACTTGAAAAGGTGGAATGTTACCTTTTAAACCATAAGCCTGAATTATAACTTGCCGAATCCACTTAGACACAGTGGATTTCGATGCTGCCTGTCCTTTCCTAGGACCTTCTTTAAATAGACCTTGACCACTCTCACCACATTGAGACAATGTAGTGACTTCTTTTCCCTAGAACATGGTTTTGGAAAAAACAATGGCAGGACAATATCTTTAACCTGAGACCACTTTAGGCAGAAAACTTTTTTTTTTTTTTGTTAGACAAGACAGTACAATCATAGCATACATAGTTACATAGTAGGTGAGGTTGAAAAAACTCACAAGTCCATCAAGTCCAACCTATGTGTGTGATTATGTGTCAGTATTGCATTGTATATCCCTGTATGTTGTGGTCATTCAGGTGCTTATCTAATAGTTTCTTGAAGCTATCAATGCTCCGTGCTGAGACCACCGCCTGTGGAAGGGAATTCCACATCCTTGCCGCTCTTACAGTAAAGAACCCTCTACGTAGTTTAAGGTTAAACCTCTTTTCTTCTAATTTTAATGAGTGGCCACGAGTCTTGGTAAACTCTCTTCAAAGAGAGCAGGTCATAGCAGGTATCAATCATAAGATCTGACAACAGATAGTCAATTACATGGCATCAGTATTGCATGTACAATGGTTATATAGCTTCCTCAAGGTGATATTTAGGATATACCCTGTTTCCCCGAAAATAAGACCTAGTGTGATTGTCGGTAATGGCTGCAATATAAGCCCTACCCCCCCAATAAGCCCTACCCTGTTTCCCCGAAAATAAGCCCTACCCTGAGAATAAGACCTACAAGGACTTTAACTAGGGCTTATTTGGAGGGTAGGGCTTATATTGCAGCCATCACCGACAATCACGCTAGGTCTTATTTTCGGGGAAACAGGGTAGAAGATTCAGATTACAAAATTGTATTATCAGAAGGTGGATGTTACAGTTGGGGGTGGTCGTATAAAGACTATAAAATAGGTGGAAGCAGGCGAGCTGGGCCGGCCCTACCCCCCCAGCCAGGAGGACCCTGCTTCTGTTCAAAATTAAAGAGGATGTAACCCTGACCTCTAGAGGGAGGTAATGACCTTGACCCTCCTCACAGACCAGAATGGAACTTTAATAAGGATTTCCACGTGAGTCATCCCCCTTCAGTCGGGGCTCAGCCGCATGCGACAACCCAGTTTGACCATACTTTATCATATTTCTGTGGGCAATTTCTACTCTCATAGGTAAGGCGGTATAGTGGTAGCACATTATTAATCATTTTTTGCCATGTTTCCCTGGATAGGGCCTCCTTCTGCTTCCATCTAAGGAGTATTTCTCTTCTAGCATAGAATAATGAGTAGGTTAGGCACAATTTAACATATCGGTCCCCTTCTATATCCTCCAGATGACTCAATAACAGGGTTAGAGGGTCTAAAGGTATCGCGACTCCGCATACCGTTCCCAAAGTATCTGCCACCGTGCTCTAGAATGTGTGTAGTTTGGGACAGGACCAGACCATAAGAAAGAAGGTGCCCGTTTCTATATCACATAGATTATAATTGGGGCTAAGTCCAGGGTGGATATTCGCTAGCCTTTGTGGCGTATAGTAAGCTCTGTGTATAAATTTTAAATTGTATGAATCTGTCCTTAGCCGCAATCATAGATGGAATAAATGTAGTTGGACATTCCTCCCATTCTTCTTCCCCCCAGGGAGGGGATATCAGCCATTTGGCCATGGATCTATTATTCTTAACATCATGAGTCTACTGTTAGGTGGAGGTATAGCGAGGAGAGAGGTTTTTCCAGCATCACCGAAATCAAGAGGCGCTCAGGTTTGAGCGTCACCTGGGAGGAAAACTGTGCTCTAAGGGCATGCCGTAGCTGCCAATATCTAAATAGGAAGGTTATGAGCTAGTAGCAATTCTCGTAACGAGATTATGACACCCCTAGGCATAACCTGTCTTAGCTTGGTGATACCCCTCTTGGCCCAACTTGCCGGGTCTGGGATAGTGAAGAGGTGAGGGAGCATGGGATTAGCCCAAAGTGGGGTATGTGGGGAAACGCATGATTGTTTCAGAAGGGCAGCTCTAGAGGATTTCCACACCTGGAGTGTAGTTTTCATAGGACCTGTCACTGTGGGGTTAGCCCTCGACCCCCTGTATGGTACGATCCTAAGAGGGCTGCCTCCAGAGTAACTGCTGGATTCTGCTGGGGTTGCGAGAACCACCACCTCACTGTCACTAGGACCGCCGCCCAATAATATATCAAAAAGTTGGGCAGTGCCAATCCACCTCAAGACAGTGGGAGGTAAAGTATGTTCTTTGCTACCCTTGGGGGTTTCCCCGCCCAGATAAAGGAGATCAGTATGCTTTCTAACCGGGAAAAAATGATCTGGGAATAGGGGTCGGAGTGTGCCTAAAATACAGGAATTTCGGTAAGTAAATAATTTCTAAGAGGTTACCTCTTCCTACCGAGGTCAAAGGGAGGGATCTCCAAGTGGAACACTTCTGTTGGAGCTGGGACAACAGAGGATATACATTTTTGTCTAGGTAGCCTGACATCTCATTCCCTATTCTCACCCCCAGGTAGGTGAATCAGTCCACCCATTTCATAGGGGTTTCTGTGTCTGTGTCTATCTGGGGCATTGATTGGCAGAGGGAAAAGGACCGATTTGTTCCAATTTATTCTGATGCCCGAAAACTGGCCAAATTTGTCAAACACGGCTAGGGCTGCTTTTAGGGAGTCAGAGGCGTCTGCCAAATGAAGGAGTGAGTCGTCAGCATATAGGGAGATCTTTTCCACCACTGGCCCCACCTGTAGTCCCTTAACTGATTAGTCCGCTCTGAGAAGGATGGCAAGAGGCTCGAGAGCTAAGGCGAATAGGGCCGGAGAGAGCGGGCACCCCTGCCTCGTGCCTCTCCCCAGTGTAAACGCCCAAGAGAGGACCCCGTTGGTGCGGATACGGGCTTTGGGCTGTGTTTCACAAATTACAGCAGCCGGAGCCAGGCCAGGAATCTCGGCCCAAATCCAAACCTGCCAAGGACCGCCCAAAGGTAGCCCCACTCGACCGAGTCAAAGGCCTTCTCGGCGTCGAGTGAGGCCACCACCCCCAGTTTATCGGACGAGGCAATCGCTATATGTGTGTGCAGCTGACGGATATTTATGTCTGTTCCCCTACCAGGCATGAATCCCGTCTGGTCAGGGTGTATCAGGGCCATGATGACTGTGTTTAATCTGTTGGCGAGAATTTGAGAGAATTTTTGTGTCAACATTAAGTAGGGAAATGGGGCGATAGGAAGAGCATAGAGTCAGGTCCTTTCCCGGCTTGGGGATGATGACTATTACCGCCTTGTGCATTGAGTCAGGAAGGTGTCCCTCGTCCATAGATTTAGCTAGTAGAGATTGAAGTCTAGGGGCCAGTTGTTCTGCATACATTTTATAGAATTCCACCGGAAAGCCGTCCCAGTGTCTTACCCGTTTGCAACATTTTAGGTGCCTTCTGGATTTCTTCAATTTTAATGGGGGCATCTAGTTTATTGGCAAAGGTTGGGGTGAGGGTCGGTATATCAATATCCTCAAGGTAGGTTATCAACCCCGCAGAGTCATAGGCTACTCGGGAGCTATATAATGTTTGATAATAGGAGGCAAATTCACGGTTAATTTCCTCCGGTGTGGAGAGGAGTGAACCATCAGCAGCCTGGACCTATCCTATGGTCATACCCATGGACTGCTCCTTGGAGAGCCAGACCAACAGGTGGCCAGTCTTCTCCCCCTGTTCAAATATCCTCTGTTTGATGGAGGAGTCTCTTCTGCGTCAGAGTTGTCCTCAGCAGAAGGGTCTCACGCAAAAGGGATTGCAATTAGGCATAGGTCTATGGGTCAGGGGACCTGACATATAAAGCCTCCTGTCTCTCTGCCTCCACTTCAAGGTTTGTGAGATCCTTTCTACGTTCCCGACGGACTTGCGCTATTATGGTCTGGTACTGTCCCCTGGAATATGCCTTAAAAGCATCCCAGACTGAGGAGGCCGAGTCAGCATTTATCCTCCAGTATGATTCCAGCTCATCCCTGTATTTAGGTTCCACTTCCATATCCGAGACCCAATACCTGGACAAATCGCCAGAGTTTGTCTGATGGGGCCCATCGAGAGGTCTAGCTCCAGGAAGATCGGAGCGTGGTCCGAAATACCTCGGGGAAGGATTGTGATATCCCGAACTTTAGGGAGAACTGGTCCTCCCGCATAGACTAAGTCGATGCGAGAGAAGGTTCTGTGGGAAGCAGAGTGGCATGTGTATGCTCTGGCCTGGGGTTATTTCCATCTCCAAAGATCATAAAGACCGTAGGTGTCAGCCCAATCCGCAAGCCCCTGGCGGGACGTACCAGAGGGGAGTAGTTGTCAATTTCTGCTTCGGGGACCAGATTAAAGTCTCCTAGTATAATTACATTATCAGTAGAAAATTCAGCTATTTTGGCCGTTATTTGGTTCAATACCAGGAGGGAGGCCGGGGGTGGCAGGTACAGGCCTACAATTACCCACGACATATTAAGTATTAATGCATGGATCACTACATACCTGCCCTCCGGATCCAGAGCCAGATCGAGGAGTCTGAAGGGGAGTGTTTTTAGGATTAGAATGCTTACCCCTCTGGAAAATGTAGAGTGGGTTGAGTGATAGTGATAACCCACCCACGTTTTTTTTTAAACTTAAGGTCTTCTTCCCCACCAGATGAGTCTCCTGGAACACACAAATGTGTGGATGGTAGGTTTTAAATTGGAATACCAGAGAGCGTTTAATAAGAGAATTTAGGCCTCTTGTGTTCCCGGTATCTTAAGGGAAGACATCTGTAATGTCTAAAAATGATATAGGAGGATAGGTGTGAATCAGACTTCCCCCAGCAGGGTGTCCGGACCCGGAAGAGCACACAGGGGACATTGACAACCATGCAGTGTTAGTCAGAACATTCACCAGAAATACTGTTGTGTACCATAAAAACAACAACTCAGGGTCTGCAACAGCAGTCCAAGATAACCAACTGATCCCCCCCCCCCACCCCGCCCAGCCCCCAACCCGGTAGGAGGGCCTCCCCCCCAACAATAGGTTGGCTTTCCAACCTAACACGAGGGCAATGTCCAAGAGGTACCTAGCCTCCCACTTGAGACCTGGCTGAAAAACAATATAATCATTTTACAGTCCGGCAAGGATATTTTGTGTAGATCTCACGGATCCCTGGGGGCACTTACTTCAAACACAGGAGAACATAACAAAAACATTGACCTCCAACTCATAAAAATTATTGGCACCTTATGGTTGCAAACCCTGACCCTTCTGCAATTATGGCACCTCCAAATAATTGAGGAGACAGAACAGTTACAGTCTCTGTAGGGGACATCTCTTTCAGTCATTCCCAGTGCACTGGGGTGTCTCCAGGCAGGATAATTATAGGATATTTAGAAGTAGAGTCAGGGAGAGACTTCGCACCCAGGGCTAGTATCTTCTGCTATTTGGGTAATTCCTCCAAGGAGGGAGTCCCATGTGAAAAGTATAACCATGTGCATGATTTGCAGGCCGGTCTCTCGTCCATGCTTTTTTCAAGGGGACAGGTGTCATGTACAGTTAGGGCACCCTCCCAGCCAAGTTAAATTGCCGCAGCATCATCAACTCGTGTGTCCTTGTGCACTGAGCGATCCCTTAAGTGTAACAGGGTTAACAAGTCTCTGGGCTAGGGAATCCATTGAACAGCCTGCATAACACTTACAATTTATAAGTGCAAAAGTATTGGGCAAGTCAGAACTGGGAGCAGGCACAGCCACAGTCCCCGCCCCCCCGCCACAATTCGCCGTTCCATGGCTCCTTCAGGGGAGGAAAGGAACAGTCCCCACGCTATATTGAGTCCTCTTACACCCAGGGTCCCCCGGGCAAGAAGTCACGGGGTGGAGAAAAATCCACATGGGAGCGTTCGCTGCAAAAAGGAGCGAGTTACTCAGCTCGCACCCAGTATCTCTCAGCCCCATACAGTTCAACAGAGTTTCCATTATATTCAAAAATGGTTATGCCTCAGTTCAGGAGTACAAACAGAGGGCTCAAACAGTGGGTCAGGGTATAAAGATTGTAATATACCTGAAAGGAACTAGTTGGGGAGTGATTCAGCCCATGCTGCAGTGTTTCTAGGCGAGGTAAAGAACTGGACTCTCTCCCCGTCCTGGACCCGCAGCCTTGTTGGAAAAAGCATACTGTACTTTACTCCCTTCTGGCGTAGCATACCTCTGACATGATCAAATGCCTTTCGCTGGCGCTGGGTCTCCACCGTGTAATCCGGGAATATAAGGAGCTTTGTGTTCTCAAATTTAAGTTCTCCTTGCAGCCGAGCCGCCCGCAGCACCATATCACGGTCCCGGTAGTGTAGCAACTTGAATCTGAAAGTGTGCGGGGGGCTCCTTGCGGGCCTCTAGTCACTGGTATACGGTGGGCTCTTTCGATAGAGAAATGCGGGGAGAATTTGGCTCTGGGCAGTAAGGATGGTAGTAGCCCCTCCATAAATTTGACCGGGTTATCCCCCTCCGCACCCTCCGGGAGGCCAAGAACCCGCAGGTTATTACGCTTGTTTCGGTTCTCCGCGTTCTCGGCCCTTGTTTCCAGGTGTTTTACTTTTAATTGTAGGGCCTGGATATCTTCATGGTGGTCCCTCAGAGTGTCCTCTGTATCCGAGACCCGTCGTTCTACCTCCATCACCCGGTCTCGAAACTTGTCCATGTCTCTGCGGATAAGAGCCGTTTCCGTTTGTACGTGATCAATTTTAGCTGTCAGCGTGGCCTGGCATGTCGTTATCGCCAGCATCAGGGCATCAAAAGCTGCCAAGCCGGCCTGTATGACTCAGTCAGGCAGTGGGTCTGTCTGGGTCTCCATGTGGTGTGCTATATGCCATGATACGGGATGGGTACTCACAGGGGTTACAGCGTTCTTTTTGGACTGAATTTTCTGCCCCCCGGGCATCGCCCGATCCTCCCGCAGAAGCTCCACTGAGGGATGGTTGTGAAGTAGTTCTCATACACCAGGATAATGGCAGGATAAGATGCCGGAGACAGGAGCTCAGCTAACACGCGTCGGCTGCCTGCGCCATCTTGGACATGCCCTTTTTTAGGCAGAAAACTTGGACGAGGACGCAACACGACCCTGTCCTTGTGAATAATCAAATATGGCCCTTTACAAGAAAGAGCAGCCAATTCCGAAACCCTCCTTGCTGAGTATATAGCAACCAAGAACACTAACTTCCTTGTCAGAAGGACTAAGGCAAGGCTTGACAAATTTGCTTGGAATCTAGGAGCCAGCTAAAAAAGTTAGGAGCCAGGTTTTTTTTTTTTTAAACAACCGACAGCTTTCGCGCTAATCCTGTTGTGTAGACCTCTAATCGTTAAAAAATATAAAATTAAATGTGTAGAGATGGCCTGAAAAACCAGTGGTGTATTCTAACAGGTGATATAGCACACTACACGGACTAAAGTAAATAAGAATAAATAAAATAAAATAAAATATGTGGGTGTAAGCAAAAATTAGCAACCTAAAAAGCTTGATTTAAATATCAATTGTAACTGACCATAACGTTGCTTATTTCAGTATAGTGACAAGAAACACATTTAAAATAAGGTGACGTGGATAAAACTATATAATTATCAATCACAAATTGGCAAAGTGCATTGTGCAGACACTGTGCAACATAAATAGCTAAATCATATAATGGCTTGAAGTGTTAAACAACAGGCATTCCATAAAGTGCAAGTGTGCAGACAAACGTAAAAATGTATATATAAATAATAACTCCAAACTGAGTAATAATGAGATAAAAGTGAATGTCCCAAAAAATTGGATGAAAAAAAGAGGAAAAAAATCACACAAAAAAACGTCCTTATAGTAAAAAAATCTGTGACAATATGGTGCTGGCATGCGCATGTAGCAGTTAAAGTGCCCGGTGACTCAGAATCTCATGCAGCTTCGTGTGCAAACACTACAGTGGGTAGTGGCCCCTTACCTCAAAGTAATGGGGCAACAGCATATGACCAAACTGGTTCTTTATCTTTTCCACCTAGCGGCTCCTACGTATTCCTCACCGTCCTGGGGTAGGATCCCCTCAGATGTGATGCAGGGAGGTGTTTATAGACAAGGATAAAAAGGAACCCAATAGTGTAACTCCGTTTGAAAATTACTAGTTTATTTAAGCAAAGACAGCAGGTACTCACATTGACAGTAAATGGTACAGTGTTTGTATCCGACGAGCGGCGAGCTCGTAGCTTTCTCTCAGTGTATCCAGCCTATCCTGTCCCTACGCGTGACGTCACACCACACGTGACTTCTTCAGAATTAGCGCGGCACCATCCATCCATATGACATCTATTTAGGTCAAGTGATACCCTAATAGGTGCATGCAGCTGTTCCACCTTTAACCATCTCCATATTCGATAGCGCAGGAATATCTTTATTGAACAACCGACAGCTTTATTTTCAATATAAAAATTAACCAATCTTAAATTTACACAGAGACGACTAGAACTAATGTGACTGCTTTTATTTCCTGCCATGCAGGGACACAAGACCACCATATTCCCGCTAAGGATCCAATCAGGTCCGCCTGAAAAACTGACAGGCGAACCTGATCAGACAGCCTGTGTGAAAGGGGCCAAGCAGGGAGATGACAAATAATAAATTAATTTTCATTAACCACTTTCTTCCCGCAGGACGACTATATACGTCCTGTCTTTGAAGAGAAATACCGTTGTTATGGTAGCAGCTAGATACCATAACCCCGGTATCTTCTCCAAGAGCCGGCGGTTCTCTTTCAGATAAAAGTGGTCTCTGCAGCAGATTCGCAGCGAGATCACTTTTATCGGCGGCAGGAGAGGGCCCCCCCTACCGCCGCGCTCCGGTGCTCTTCACCGCTTACCGTGGCAGTCGGTAACGGCAGAGGCGATCCGGATCTGTCCCTGGCCTGACATGGAGACGAGTGAGAGGAAGATGGCCCCCCCGCCCATCTCCAAGTCATTGCAGGGCGGAAGCGACGTCAAATCGTCACTTCCACCCATAGCTCTTAAAGGGACATTTTATTATTTTTTTTTTCAAATGACAATTTTTTTTTAATGCATTTTAGTGTAAATATGATATATATGGTCTTTTTGACCCCAGATCTCATATTTAAGAGGTCCTGTCATGCTTTTTTTCTAGTACAAGGGATTTTTACATTCCTTGTAATAGGAATAAAAGTGACTTTTTTTTTTTTTTTAAAGAACAGTGAAAAAATAAAAGTTAAAATAAATAAGAAAAAAAAATTTTTTTAAATGTGCCCCATCCCTTGTTTTTTTTTTTAAAAAAAACAGTGTAAAAATAAAAAATAAAAAGTAAAATATATAAGAAAAAAAATAAATTTTTTAAACGCGCCCCGTCCCGCCGAGCTCGCTTGCAGAAGTGAACGCATATGTGAGTAGCGCCCGCATATGAAAGCGGTGTTCAAACCACACGCGAGGTATCGCCACAATCGTTAAAGCGAGAGCAATAATTTTAGCCCTAGACCTCCTCTGTAACTCAAAACATGCAACCTGTAGAATTTTTTAAACGTCGCCTATGGAGATTTTAAAGGGTAAAAGTTTGTCGCCATTCCACGAGCGGACGAAATTTTGAAGCGTGACATGTTGGGAATCAATTTACTCGGCGTAACATTATCTTTCACAATATAAAAAAAATTGGGCTAACTTTACTTTACTTTTCTTATATTTTTTATTAAAAAAAGTATTTTTTCCCAAAAAAGTGCGCTTGTAAGTCCGCTGCGCAAATACTGTGTGACAGAAAGTATTGCAATGACCGCCATTTTATTCTCTAGGGTGTTAGAATAAAAAATATATATAATGTTTGGGGGTTCTAAGTAAAGGGAAGGAGATGAGCGGGCAGTGAAAACAGGTAGGGAAAGCTCCATTAGCATTGATGGATGTCTTGTCATACCAACGGCCACCACCAGAGGGCGCCTGATTGCAGAAGGAACCATAGGACTGCAGTAGGCCGCAAAGCCGGGGCCTCAATTACCGGAGCGGCCCATCGCGATCGCGCCGGGAGGGGGGGTGTCGAACGGACAGAGGATACCCCAGCTGTGCCGCCCCAGGCACCAGGTCGCTAATTCTAGTCGCAAATGCGACCTGGCGCCTGGGGTTTGTCGAACCCTGGACTAAGGGAGAATGCTGTATCGGTTCAAATGGCTGTTTTTGTAACACTGACAAAACTAAGTTCAAGTCCTAAGGGTTCAAAAGGTGATCTGACTGGTGGATTAAGCCGCATCACCCCTTGCATAAAAACCCAGAATAAAGAATGCAAAGCAAGCGGTCTTTGAAATAAGACCGATAAAGCTGAGACTTGGCCCTTAATAGTACTCAAGGCCAGCTTCATCTCTACCCCTAATTGTAGAAAGGCAAGAATTCTGCCTATGTTATACTTCCGAGGGTGCCAACCCTTGGATTCACACCAAGAAACATAAGCCCTCCAGACTCTATTATATCGTTCTGGAAGCTGGCTTCCTTGCATTAATCAAGGTAGAGAAAACTGACCCGGAAAGCCCACGTTTCTTCAGAATGTGGGTTTCAATAGCCAAGCCGTTAAATTTAGAGTTTGTAAGGTAGGATGGAATATTGGCCCCTGTGAGTAGTGGAAGGGACCATGGATCCCCCACCGCCGTCTTTACGATTTCTGCATACCAGGACTTTCTGGGCCATGCTGGGGCTACAAGAATTACTGGCTTTCTTTCCACCTGCAAAGAAGTTGTGGCAGCAACTGAATAGGGGGGAATACATAGATCAGTGAAAACGGATCTCACGGGGTCACCAATGCATCTGTTCCGCATGCGAGTTGATCCCTCGTCCTGGACACAAAGTCCCCCATTTTTGGCAAACAGCCCGAAAAATGTCGGGGTGAAGGGACCATTCTCCCGGGAGCAACTGCTGGCGACTCAAGAAGTCCGCCTGCCAATTCTCTACTCTTGGAATGAAAACTGCTGATAGGCACGGAACATTCCTTTCTGCCCAAGTTAGGATATGGTACACCTCCCTCTGTGCTGCGAGACTCTTGGTGCCCCCTTGGTGATTGATATAAGCCACAGCTGTGGCATTGTCGGATTGGATCCTGACAGGACAACCCCGTAACCTGAATGTCCAGGCCTTCAGAGCCAGACCTGGTGCTCGAATCTCTACGATGTTGATTGGCAAGGCCCTTTCGGTTGTTGACCACTGTCCCTGGACAGTTGTCTTTTCTAGCACTGCTCCCCAACCTGAAAGGCTGGCATCTGTCTTTACCACCTTCCAGATAACTGGTCTGAAGGATTTTCCTTTCAGCAGATTCCAGGTTACCAACCACCAACTGAGGCTCTGGGTCCCCCTTGGGGACAGCCGTATTGGCAAGTCTAAAGCTTGAACAGTTTTGTTCCAAGCAGACAGGATACTGTTTTGCAACAGTCTCGAATGGAACTGAGCATAGGGAACCGCTTCGAATGAAGCAATCATCTTTCCTAACAACCTCATGCAAAGGCGATTGGAGGGATCTCTCTTCGACCGACCATCTGCACCAGCTCTTTTATGGTGTTGATCTTTGCCTGAAGCAAGAACACCTTTTTATGTGCTGTGTCTATGATCAGTTTTAAAGAACCCAACACAGATTTTCCAGGTATTTGGTTGTAATGCACACGCTTTGGTCCAAACGGGCCACCGACTGGACTTTTAGCAATAGATCACCTAGGTACACCAAGACTGTTATGCCCTGTGCCCTTAACCTGGCTAGAGGTGGAGCCAGAACTTTTGTAAACACCCGGGGTGCTGTAGCTAGCCCGAAGGGCAAGGCTACAAACTGGAAATGCTGCTGTTCTACCTCGAACCGCAGAAACCTATGGTGAGCAGGAAATATAGGGACATGTAGATATGCATCCCTGATGTCGATAGACGCCAGAAGTTCTCCTCCTTGTAGGATAGTGACCACCGACCCGATCGACTCCATGTGAAAAGAGCGGATCTTCAGGAATGGATTTAGATTCTTTAGATCTAGAATGGGTCTGACATCTCCACTCGGTTTTGGTACTGTAAAGTGGTTTGAATAAAACCCCAAACCTTGCTCTTCTGTGGGGATCTGTATTATCACCTCCTGAGCTAGTAATCGGTCTAGTGCCCAAAACAGAAATTGCCTTTTCCCTGGATCTTTGGGAACGTTTGACCTCAGAAAACGAGACGGTGACAACTCCTGAAATTCTAGTTTGTACCCTAGAGTTACCGTGGAGATGACCCATCTGTCCTGAACTTCCTCTTACCAGACTTCTAAAAACTGCAGAAGTCTTCCCCCCCCACACTGGCGAGCGGGGGCGCCACTTCATAATGAGGCTTTAGAATTCTGTTTTGCAGGTTTCCGCCCCAGGACTTCTTTTGTGCCTGGGCCTAACCCTGAGGTTTTCCTCTGGAGTCTGACAGCGGAGGCCGTCACCACTGCCTAGAGGCAGATTCCCCTGGCGCAGGAGAAAGTCTGCTTAAATAAAGGGCGAGTCTGCTTAAATGTCCTTCTCTTGACTGGCAAAAGAGTACTTTTCCCACTTGAAATCTTTTGAATGTATTTGCCCAAATCATCCCCAAATAGCCGATCCCCACGAAAAGGAAAACCAGCCAGGAGCCTTTTGCATGGTGCTTCGGCTGACCAATTTTTTAACCACAGGATCCTACAGCTCCCCCTCCAAGGTTTAACTTGCCTCCTCATAAAAAGAAATCAGATTTGTTTGAAAACTTGTCTTTCATGAATCCATGCTATCTGTTGCTGAAAATAATTTTTTCCAGCAAAAACTCATCCAGGTGGTCTTTTATTAATCTCTCCAGTATCTTCCCGACTATAGAAGTTAAACTAACAGGTCTATAGTTACTTAGTAAAGACTTTGTTCCCTTCTTAAATATAGGCAGCACATTGGCCCTATGCCAATCCAGTGGTGCTATTCCAATCATTAAGGAGTCCCTAAAAATTAGATAAAATGGCTTTGAAATGACAGAGCTTAATTCTTTTATGATCTGTGGGTGTATGCCATCTAGTCCAGGTGCTTTATCCACCTTTATTCTGTCTAAATATTTCTGGACCATATCACTTTTGAGCCATTGTGGATCATTTGGGACTGTGCCAATACCATCCTCATTATGGACTTGAGCTCCCCCATGCTCCTTTGTATACACAGAACTGAAGAATGTTATTTAATAAATTTGCCTTCTTTGTCCCCAGTCACCCACTCTAGATTATTTTGTAAAGGGCCTACATGCTCAGACCTGACCTTTTTACTATTAATATATTTGAAGCATTTTGGGGGGTTTGTCCTATCTTTTGCAATCTGTCATTAGTTTCAAATTTTTGCATCCCTGATTACCTTTTTACATATTCTGTTATGTCCTTTGTAACACTTAAATGACAATAGTGTTCCTTCATTTTTATATTTTTTAAAAAGCTCTTTTCTTATTGTTCATAGCTTTTTTAACTTTGGCCATGAGCCACATAGGTTTTATTTTTAGCCCTTTAAACTTATTGCCCATGGGAATATACTTTGCAGTGAGTTTGCAAACAGTCTTTTTGAAGGTTTTCTCATTTCTGTTCTGTGTTCATCAATGCCAATATTCCCTGCCAGTCTAAGTCTTGGAGAGCAGCCCTCATCCTTGGAAAATTTGCTCTCTTAAAGTGAAATGTTTTTAACTTTCCCGTATGTGTTTTTTGCTTACAGGTAACATCAAATGAAATCATGTTATGGTCACTGCTTCACAGATGTTCCTTTATATGAACATTAGTAATAAGCTCTGCATGGTTTGAGATTACAAAAAAGATGCCACTTGCTCCCATCTATAGCTGGCTGTCACAGTAAGAAGCATTGGAAGGCTAACAACAGGTACAAACAAGGCCAAGGATAAATCCAAGGGAAAAAAAACAAGCTTAACCTACTGACCAGCTCGCAGACAACCAAATAACCTGTCTAACAGTATGCGTTAAAAGCAGGGGTTTAGTCTGCACACATCTGCAAATGCATGCGTAAGCCACAGAGCCTCGTCAAGGCACCCTGGTATCTGTGGTACCTAACACTAACTTATAAGTGTCCCCACAGTGGAGGCACATGCATTCTGATGGATAGGTGAGAGCAGGGGACTAAAGGGGAGCCACCCCTTCTTAAAGGTACAGGGGCACACTGAACACCCAGCATATAGCACAACGGCTGCAAAGGTGTCAGTGCGTTGCCTGACCAAAAAACACGACAGTGATACAGAAAAAGACACCACTTGCTCCCATCTATAGCTGGCTGTCACAGTAAGAAGCATTGGAAGGCTAACAACAACAGGTACAAACTGTTGTGTTTTTTTTGGTCAGGCAATGCACTGACACCTTTGCAGCCATTGTGCTATATGCTGGGTGTACAGTCAATTTCCGGGTAGTTAAAGCGGAGTTCCAATTAAAAAAAAAAAAAGTTAGCAGCTACAAATACTGCAGCTACTGACTTTTAATAATCGGACACTTACCTGTCCCAGGGTCCAGCGATGCGGGGGAACGAAGCCCTACTCGTCTCCCCCCCTCTTAATCTGCCAACAACAAATTGGCCAAAAAAAAATTGGCTTGCTGAGCCACGATTTTATTGCACATTTTACCCTGTTCATTTGAACGTACTTTTCTATAACACCCCTTTTGTGTCCGGGTATTGGAAATTGCTTTTTTAAAATAAATTTCCTTTTTATATCCGGATTCACACAATGTAGAAGTTTTTTTTCTTTTTTCCTTGTTTTGAGAACCATCATTCATACTGAGAGGATTGGAGATGAGGGCCAGTATTTATAATATCTTTGGGTATTCGATGAATATGATAATGAAGTACCTCAGTTGATAACATCCATATTTGATGATTGCCTGTGGCGAGTAAGGGTGCGTGATTTCATCAACCCATCCAGGATAAGTTCCGCTGATCTGGACAAGATCCATATCCACTGTACTTTGGTACAAAGCCTATTTGACTCACCGCTGCCGGCTTGCGAGTCCAACAATTCCGGTAAGAGTACCTCATCCTCTTCCCTACTCTCTAAAAATTCTAAAGCATTGTTTGGGTGTCTTCCAATAATTATTGAATACATCAACAGATAACCCCGAATAACATAAAATATACATCCACTGCTCTGCAGTCATCTGCATGAATGTTTGTGATTTTTAATGTGGACTCTCATTTGCCCTCATTCCCAGAAGTGTTATACTTTTTTATTTCTGCAGTTTGCTTTAGTCATCAGGCACTGTTAATGTTATTGGATCCATTTCTCGGATTGGTTTGGGGTGTGTGGGATTGCATGTGACACCCCACCGTCCATATATGTATATATTTATATTTTTTCTTTGCAGAGTTTATATCAATTTTAGTACAGGTTTTATAGCACCACTATCACATTTTGCATTTCTTTTGCCATGATATACACCATTAATCAATCACATTTAGTATTTTGGCAACTACATTTGGTTTCAGATTACATCTATGGCCGTATATTTGCAGAACAAACACCTTTGATTAATTACACTTTTTTTATTTTCATGCACTCCTAATACAGAGTGTCATATTATAGTATCTATAGCACAATCCGCCGCCAGACTTCCATTCTGGTTAGGCTTCTTGTGTAATATATACATGACCAGCGCTACACTTTTGATTTACAAAAAAAAAAAAAGCATAAAAAGATGCAAAACGCAAATCGCTGCAAAATTGTATGTGCAAAACGCACAGCAAAAAGCACTGCAGAAACGGATCAAAAGCAAACTGCGTAGGTGTGAACCGAGCCTTATGCTGGCCATACATGTATAGATTTCCATACGAGAATATTCATACGAAAAATCTTTGTACATTCATCGAATGAAAGTGTGGTTTGAAAATTACATTTGCTTTTAACATTAAGTTTTCAAATGAATGTAATTTCTGAATGAAAACCACATACACTGTCTGAAAATTCCTATGACCAAGAAGTTTTCTATTCCGCTCCTTCAAATTTTCCCGTCACTGTAGTCGAAAACCAACGTCGATATGGCCCCGCTAATGATTAGAAAATCAAACGAACGTTCTTAAAACTACTGTATTTATTGGCATAGAACACTCACTTTTTCAACATGAAAATTAGGTGCAAATAGTGCGTGCGTGTTATACACCAATACTTAAATTTTAGCTGCCTCGGAGGGGACGGGGAGGGGGTCGGGACGAGCACCATCAGATTAAATACAGTGAGAATCTCCTGTTTACTTGGCAGCCTCTGTAATAGGAAGTCCCGTCTCCTGGGACGCCATTGGACCACTGTTCTGTCTATCATAGGAGATTCTCACTGTATGTAATCTGTCGGCGCTCGTCCCGCCCCCCCCTCCCTGTCCCCTCTAGGCTGCAGATGGGCATCGATCAGGCTGCATTGATGGCAATAGTGAGGCTGCTGCATTAATGGCAATGTCAAGGCTGCTGCATTGATGGCAATGGTGAGGCTGCATTGATGTGGACTGATGAGGCTGCATTGATGGCACTTGTGAGGCTGCAGATGGGAACCTCAGAGGGAAAAGGGGTGGTAGGGGTAACTCTCGCAACAGGACACACCACCCAGATACCCACTCTCAACACGTTTCATACCATCCCTCTCCTAGAGAATATAGAGCAGGGCCAGACTTTCAGCACAGAGAAGAGTCATATCATCGTTATTCCTCTCCTGTTCGCACCTATAATAGGTACTCACCTCTTAGGGAGATGTACAGCCCTGAGCGCAGAAGAGAGGACTATGATCAAAATCCATACATACATAACCCTTACACTTATGGGAACCAGGTTTTTCGCGAGGCCCCACACTCAAGAAAACGAGGTCCAGATCAAAGAGAGGGTACAGAGGGGGGAGGAGAGTACAAAGAAGAAAAGCGAATAAGAATATAAGAGGCCAAGGCGTCTATAATTTAAGCTCTCAAACCCTTACTGAAGCAGAACTATCTAAACTAGACAAGGGTCTTAAATATGCCCCCCCTAAAAAACTGGATAAGTTCCATACGTTTATGGATGTTCATAAATTCATACGTAAGGTTAACATTCAGAGGTATTTGGTATCTAATCCAGTTCGCACCGACTACCCGGCTGCTACATCAGGAACCGTTCACTCTGGTTTAGCCAATCCCTCTCTTTTCTCCCCCCCAGTCCCCACAGCTCCCGCTGTGAAAATCTTTAGGGACCTCGTCCTACAAGATCTAGCCAGATTACCAATGAAACATACTCACCATCCCCCACTGTTAAAAGGGGGTATGGAGTCCCTATGTGCACGTAAAGATCTGGTGGTCCGCCCTGCGGACAAAGGAGGGGGAATAGTGATTTTGGATAAAAGCCAATATGAAACAGAAATGCATCGCATTCTGAACGAACCAGGCACCTATCAAATATTACCCAATAATCCCACACATACATATAAACAACGACTCCATAAGTTGGTTTCAAAAGGCTATGAATTAAATATCTTGAACAAAAGGGAAAGAGATTTTTTGATCCCCACAGCACCTCGGATCCCCACTATATACTATCTGCCGAAAGTCCACAAAAATCCAGTCTGCCCTCCCGGTAGGCCAATTGTAAGTGGTATCAATTCCATCACAGCCAGAGTAGGCAAATATATAGATTTTTTTCTACAGCCCCTAGTGAAGAAAACACCTTCTTACTTGAAAGACACCAGTTCCACAATTAGACTCCTCGAAAACGTTAACATACAAGATGGCTACATCATGGCCACTGCCGACGTGGCATCATTGTACACGTGCATACCACACGATAAGGGCATTGAAGCGGTTAAACATTTCCTAGCCCATGAACACTCTCTGGCATCATTTCAGTGCGACTATCTCGTGGAGTTACTTGAGTTCGCAGCTAAACATAATTACTTTTGGTTTAATCACAACTTTTATCTCCAACAACGCGGAGTGGCTATGGGGGCGAAATTCGCACCTAGTCTCGCGAACCTATTCATGGCCAAGTGGGAGGAGGATGTCGTCTATACTTATGAAACCAGTTCCCTGGTTCTATGGACTAGGTATATAGACGACATCCTCCTCCTATGGAGTGGAACTAGGGAGACACTTGAGGAGTTCTTCGAGTGTTTGAACGCAAACGATAGAGGCATATCTTTATCTTATGAAGCCAGTGAAACGAAAATCCATTTTTTGGACCTACAGATAGAGATAGTAAACAAACAATTTAGATTCAGCACATATTTTAAACCCACAGACCGTAACGGTTTCATTCCTGTAGACAGTTGTCATCATGTCTCATGGCTGAATGCGGTCCCGCGGAGTCAGTTTTTGAGACTCCGTCGGAATTGCACGGATACAGAAGTATTTCTTGAACAAGCTAAAATTCTAAAACTCAGATTCTTAGACAAGGGTTATGATATCAATAGCCTGGATTATGAAATCCAAAGAGCTACCAATACAGATAGGAAATCTCTACTGGAAGTCAAACCTGAGAGAGAACCTGACGGGAAGTTTAGGTGGGCCATGTTAACGGCTTTTTCAACACAGCATAGACAAATCAAAAATATTATGAGGAAACATTGGGGCGTCCTTAAGCAAGACAATATTTTGGGCCCACTTATCCCAGAAGAAGCCAAGGTTATTTTTAAGGGTGCACCATCAATACAGGGTCGGATAGCCCCTAACATCATTAATACCCCCACCCGTCCATCTTTCTTTCACGATTGGACTGGCTTTTTTCCATGCAGGAAGTGTGTTGTATGCCAGCATAACGCTGTAAGGATGCGTAAAGTGACCGAGTTCACTTCCATGACGACGGGAAGGAGATACACTATAAAACCATTCTGCACGTGCAGCACCAAATACGTAGTGTATCTCATCACCTGCCCCTGCCATAAACAATATATAGGCCGTACCACCAGGACATTCTCCATCAGAGTGGGGGAACATATCGCCCTAATTAAAAGTAGAGACCCTAAACATACGGTCCCGAGGCATTATAAAGAATTCCATGGTGGAAATCCAGATGGATCACAGTTTGTTATTATTGACAAATATACACCACCATGGAGAGGGGGTGCCAAAACAAGGGGGGTATCCCGTCTGGAAATGTTCTGGGCACATGAGCTGCAGACATTTGCCCCTTCAGGGCTAAATGTCGAAATAGATGTCAACGCTTTTCTAGATCAATCATAGGGTATTGAGTCTATGGTTCGCTAGTACATCCGTATGTTCTGATTGTGAGTAGGCTCTATATTGGATAGTAACCACCAATGTGAATTTTGTATATCTATGTGAATCCAGTTCATTGAATTCCTTTCATCTAGGATGCTGTATGTGCTATATACATACGCAGCGTCTTATATTTTATATTTTTTGGATTTTCACATCTTTACGTAATCTATATATAACCTGGTTTACCTATGATTTCATTCTATCAAAACGGGAATATAAAGAATATATACCCGCACATATGCGGACGTGTTTGGGTTAATTCACATTATGTCTTACAGCCATCAGGACAAAGTAGCTGAAGCGCCTTAACATGTATTTTCATTTTCCAAACTTAACAACAATAGTTTTTCTCATGAGCAATTAATCTTTTATAAAAATATGTATTTCCCTTATGAGTAATTATGTTGATACATTTTTAAGCGTGTGAAGCTGCACTTGCCATTAGTATGACGTGCGGTGGAACGCACGCTTCCGGTTAACTTACTGGAACTGGAATGCAAGCCATTTCAGATCGAGGCTCATCTCTACGTGCTTCCGCACTGAGAACTTCCGGCCAACCATCGTTGGAACGCAAGCCAGTTTAGAACGAGGCTTACATAAGCGTACTTCCGTTCCCGCGTCGTGACGTCACAACGTCATATCGCGGGATTTGTCGGGATTCGTCTCCGTACATACTAGGAGACAATCTACACTTCAAATACCAGATATAAGTGGACATACAATTTAAGATTATTCTTGTCACACTATTCTAATAGGAACCTCAGTATCATTTGGTATATTGGGAATATTGGGCCACAACACTGGGAGGTGGAACGCATATTACACCCATGGAATCGAGGCTTGGAACGCACGCGGGTCCGCCATCTTGGGCAACCCGGAAGTGCCAATCTACGGAATTGAATGGGCTGGATTCACATTATGATGATTACAGTACCTATATTAGGGAGTCAGGCTGCAGTGGAGGGTACCCCTGGACGAAGTCTTGTTAGATGAAACGCGTCGGGAGGACTCCACTGCCGCCTTCTTTTTTATGTACAAGCGCTTTTTATCATCTTAAAATGTAAGTGTATTTCTTTTTACAATAAAATATGTTGTTTACGGTATCACACTATGTGGCCCCTTTTCTATCCTGCATGAGCCATATGTGGGGAGTTCCATTGTTATATCTGGAGAAGATACGTCTTTGAGGCCCCCTGTGATCCCTTCATCTTCAGGCTGTCAAGGTCTTCCTCCCATTGCCAGTGAGCAATAAAAGCCGGTTTGACCCTCACAGTATATACTGTCTTGGGTTCAAACCCTCCGGTAAGCCCCCATTTTCACCGGTTGAGGGAATTGCACATTTCTCAAGACACTGTGGTGTGAAGTTATAAAGTTGGTCCTTCCACGCACTATTCAACATATATACGTGGGACTACTTAGGAACCAGCTGTGTATTATCCTTTTAAGACTTTTATGATTATATGCTGGTGATGGTACTTTATACATCACTCACAAGTGGTGATAAGTAGAGTCTCTATATACACGGACTTTTATTTTTATTTATTTCAATTTCTTCCAGTGATGGACATTTTATCTGTGTTCTTTTTCCTTTTTTGGTCAAATTGTATTTAGAGCATTAGCTCCTCACCTTATTAGTTTGAAGGTGCATTTTTCATTTAGCGCTACACGTTTTGGTTCTTATTGATTTGTGAGGCTGCAGATGGGCATTCCTTATTTAAAAATTTAAGTTTTTTTCCTGAAACTTCCCTCTTAAAATGAATGTGCGTGTTATACGCCTGTGCGTGTAATACGCCGATAAATACGGTACTTACTTTTTTTTTTTTTTAAGGAAGACATTGTTTTTGTATCGCCAGCATAATATATTACAGTTCTGTCTGAAAATCGGCAAAACAGACTTTAATTTTTTTTTTTCTTTAAATAAAAAATTTGATCTTCGAGTCTGATGATATTTACCAGATACAACCTCTAATAGTACATACAGTACATCTCTTCTGTCTGTTCTCAGAGTGGATTTGAGATTTTGCTCCCTAACCATATAGTTGGTAATTTATATTTACCACTGCACATAGAGATAGTTAAGAATAAATTGCCTTTTCTTAAACTTTACATTTTAACTAATTTATACACCACACTTTTTTTAAGGTTACTATCCAATTAACTGCTTCAGCCCCGGAAGATTTGGCTGCTGAATGACCAGGCCATTTTTTGCGTTTCGGCACTGCGTCACTTTAACCGCGGTCGTGCGGCGCTGCACACAAACAAAATTGACGTCCTTTTTTTCCCCATGAAATAGAGCTGTTAGTGGTATTTGATCATCTCTGCGGTTTTTATTTTTTGCGCTATAAACAAAAGAGCGACAATTTTGAAAAAAAAAAACAATATTTTGTACTTTTTGCTATAATAAATATCCCCATTTTTTTTTTAAAAAAAGCTAATTTTTTCTCAGTTTAGCCCAATATGTATTCTTCTACATATTTTTGGTAATAAAAAGCGCAATAAACATATATTGATTGGTTTGCGCAAAAGTTATAGCCTCTACAAAATAGGGGATAGATTTATTGCATTTAAAAAAAATTTTTATACTAGTAATGGCGGCGATCTGCAATTTTTAATCGGGACTGCGACATTATGGCGGACACATCGGACACATTTTTGGGACCATTGGCATTAATACAGCGATATAAAAATGCATGGATTACTGTAAAAATGTCACTGGCAGGGAAGGGGTTAACACTAGGGGGCGGTTAAGGGGTTAACTGTGTTTCCTCTCTGTAGGGGGGATGGGACTGTCTAGGGGAGATGACAGATCGCTGTTCATACTCTGTATGAACACACGATCAGTCTCTTCTCCCCTCAGAGAACCGGGATCTGTGTGTTTACACACAGATCCCGGTTCTCCGTGTGTCACGATTGATCGCGGGAGCATCGGCTCCGGGGGCGAGCAGTGGGCACGCGCGTCCCTAGTGGCCACAGGGCGAAGGGACGTTACATAACGTCCTTTCGCCCAGCCGTGCCATTCTGCCGCAGTAAAACTGCGGTGGCTGGTCGGCAAGTGGTTAATTGGAACAATAATAGGCCAACTAATCGATTATGAAAATAATCATTAGTTGCAGCACTACCTATTAGTGCTCATCAGTGCCACTACAGTGCCCTATTAGTGCCCAATAGTGCAGATCAGTGGCCATCAGTGAGTGCTCATCAGTGCCACCCTATAAAAGGATCCTCATCAGTGCCAGCTTATCAATGCAGCCGCAGTGCATATCAGTGCAACCTCATCAGTACCCATCCGTGCACCCTCATCACCCCATCAGTGTACCCTCATGAGAATGCAGCCTCTTCAGCACCCAGCAGTGCAACCTCATCAGCACCCAGCAGTGCAGCCTCATCAGCACCCATCAGTGCAGCCACATCTATCCCAGTGTCCCTATCCCAGCAGTATGTCACCACAGCCCACAGTCACCAGTATGTCTAAAAAATTATTTTCCAGTGAGGAGGCATACAAAACTCTAAGCTTGACCGACAAGAGCAGTGAGGAGCTCTCTGTGTCTGAGTCTTATTCGGATTACAAACCCGTTTTAAGCAGTGGGAGGAAAGTGTCCCCACCAACCAAAGGCATTCTGGTGAGGAGCAGGCTACCACAAGTAGAGCAGTGGTATGCACCAGAAATGGAGTACCTCTGCAAGAAAGACCAGGCAATAGTGTGGTGTCACCTCAGCCCCAAAGGGTAAGGATCCACGTCAGTCTTCCATATGCCCTTCAAAACCCTCTATGGCTTCTCCCCAACTCAGGAGCGGCCAACTTCCCCCTTTTTACTGCCCAGCCAGGTGTCCAGTTGAATACAGAGGATTTTGCCCCCATTGATTTTTTTTTTTTGTTTTTACGGATGACTTACAATAACACCCAGTGCCCTCCCGGAAATGACCCAGCATATGATAAATTATATAAAATTTGGCCACTTCTAAGCTTTTTCTGAGAAATTTACCCAATTATTTATCCTGGAAAAAAAAAAATATCTGCGTGGATGAGTCACTTGTCCCCTTCACTGGGCTTCAAGAAGTTTATCCCCAGCAAAAGGGCCCGATATGGGGTTAAACACTACAAGTTATGTGACAGAGCCACAGGGTACACCTATGCCTTCCTCGTGTACGAAGGAAAGGACACCCAGCTGCATCCCTCGGAATGTCCAGACTATATCGGATCAAGCGGAAAAGTAGTTTGGGAGTTTGTATATCCACTCCTTGAAAAGGGTTATCATCTCTATTTTGATAATTACTACACCAATTTGCCCCCTTTCAAGGATCTTCTTTGGAAGAAAACACTAAAATGTGGCACCGTGAGAGCTAGTAGGAAGGGCTTCCCACAAAGGCTCGGTAATACAAGACTACAAGGGGAATCGGCAACTTTGCCAAACGAAGAAATATTGGCTATGAAGTGGAGGGACAAAAGACATCTACATGCTTTCATCAATTCACAACGACACCTAAGTGCAAATTCCCAGAAGGAACAGCCCAATCCACAAACCAGAATGTGTTCATGATTACAATTTGTTCATGGGGAGGTCGACTTCAATGATCAAATGTTCCAGCCCTACCTTGCTGTAAGAACCCACCATTGGTAGAAAAAAGTCTCTATTTTTTCAATTTGGCAGTTTATAATTCATATGTGATCTACCGCAAATCCAAGAAACCCATATACTTTCTTCGCTATCACTAGAAAACGGTCACTTCCCTTTTGTACCCTGATGGCCCACCAAAAAGCATTCGCTCAGATGCAGTGAGCAGACTCCACGTACACCATTTTCCCGAAAAAGTCCCTCCCAGAGAAAGAGGACAAAGATGTAAAGAAAGATGTAGGGTGTGCTCCAGAAGAGGAGTTAGAATAGACTCCAGTTTTTATTGTCCCCAGTGTCCTTACCAACCAGGCCTCTGCATTGGTGACTGTTTCTGCCGTTACCATACTTCTCTAGTGAAGTAAGGTAAACTTAATTTTGAATTCCTGCCATTTGCCTTCACACTCATGCCTCTGCCTGGTCCTGAACTGACCCTGGCCCATTTGATCACGCCACTGTCTGCCGCCTAAACTATACACACCTCTGCCTGCTCTGGAACTGACCCTGGCCTGTTTGACCACGCTTCTGCCTTCCGCCAAAACTGACCATACCTGTGCCTGCCCTGGAACTGACGCTGGACTGTTTATTGACCACGTTTTTTGCCTACCGCTTGGTCTGATCTTTTACCCTGCTACTGTAGTATTTGGATTCATAACACAGAGGTCTCACATATGCGAGAATAGTTTTTCCGGGTATTGTAGTTTTGGGATTAGGGTCTGGAGACCGGTGGGGTCAAAAGAGATTTGGGTGGGAGAAGCCTCTGCCCCTGTCTTACCTAACCGAGGCCCTAAGCCCGATAGTCCTGCCTGCTGCCGACTTACTGCCATCATGCCTCTGCCTGACGCATGAACTGACCACACCTCTGCCTGCTAACTGTACTATAGACCATGTTCCTGCCTATTACCAGGACCAATATTTTGGCTGTGCTGACCAGGTCCCTGCCTGGACACCACCTTTGGCTGTTGCTAACCACATCTCTGCCTGCTGCCTGGACCAATTCTTTGGCTGTGCTGACAATATCTCTGCCTGCTGCCTGTACTGACTATGGACAGTATTCCTGCTTGCTGCCTGGACAATTCCTTTTGTGCTGCTTACTTAGTCCCTGCCTGCTGCCTGGACCAATGCTCTCCTCTGTGGACAATTGCACTACTAAAACCACAGGTAATCTTTTTTTTTACGCTTTGCCCAGCAGAATGTTTTGGGTGTTGCAAGTATGCCTATGCCGTGTGAGATATAACTTATAATAAACGACAATTTTGCGGGAAGAAAAATAAAATAAAAAATCTTCATTCTCCAAAGAATTGTGGGAAGAAATGCCTTTTACTAAAAACTTTGGAATGACCACTTTCGAAAAAGGGGTCATTTAGGGGCATTTGTCCTGTCCTGGCATGTTAGAGCCTCAAGAAATCAGATAGGCCAGTGATGGCGAACCATTGCCCCCCAGATGTTTTGGAACTACATTTCCCATGATGTTCATGCACTCTGCAGTGTAGTTGGCCGTCATGGGAAATGTAGTTCCAAAACATCTGGGGTGCCAAGGTTCGCCATCACTGAGATAGGCTGTCAGTACATCAGGTGTGTTCAATTTTCAATGATTGGTACCATAGCTTGTAGACTCTATAACCTTCACACAGACCAAATAATATACACTGCTTAACCAGTTCAAATTTGCTTATCCCTTCCTGGTCTGATGATCCTGGTCCATATATATATTTTTATAACAATATTAATCTATGTTGTTATGTTCCTTGCTTTAGGTTTATGTTCACTTGGCTTTGTCATATGTTATGTTTCCAATATGGCTACACTGAATACGGTTGTGGTTCTAAGAGAATTCTAATAATATTACTTAAGGAATGTTTTTTTTATATATAAAGTTGTTGTGTTCCTTGTTTAAATCTATGAATATTGCTGGTTGTTGTCGTCTCCATTTGGCAATTTGTCATTGCTTCAGTCTTTGTGGGTGAATAGACACCCATCCCATGGTTATGCGGCCGCACAGCGCCATGTGATTGGCTATTGATGGGCGGTCAGTCTGTGGCGATTGGAGGACAGGCTAGGGGGCATTCTTCCCCCACTAGGTCTTCCCTTGCCGCTGTCTCATTCGTTGAGGTTCCCCTGTCATGCGTGTCTATATGACCGTGGCACGGGCCTCGGGAGCATGCGCAGTGGCCAGGCCAATTGACGCCATTTCTGGTTTTACGGACATTAGGCAATTTCCTATTTGTATGTTTGGTAACTTCTGTTTTCCATATATATTATCAAACATACACTACCCATATCTCTAAATGGATCTCTACTTTTGTATACAGAGTATTCTAACACCCATCAATAAATTCACTATGATCAAAATTATGAAAGACTCTAGCCCTTTTTCTATAAAAAAAAAAAATAGTCTACCTGTACGTACAGCAGGTTTGGATTTACTTGGAAGAAAAATCAAATGCAGGCGCCTCTGAGCTAGACTGTAAAGTGTGTATTAATAAAAACAAATAGTAACTTACATCAAGGTAAACAAGGAAGGGTACATCTGTGGGTAAACGCTCTGTGGAGCATCCATTGCACTGGTCAGCAGAAGGTACACTGTCTCAGCCGCCCTGTGGGCTCTCCCGGCCAGCAGGAAGATGGTATGGTGGTGGAGACCTGGAGAAGAGGCTTGGAACACTTCCTGGACTGCAGCACTGGAGGGGATGACGTCACAGGTGTGATCGCACCATGTTTCTGGGCTGGCGCACCCTGGTGATGGAAGGAATGCACGCTCCTTTTTCAGAGCTTGGAAAAGGTGATCCAGGAGTCTCATTAAGGGTTAATGCAAGGTTCAGAACTAGAATCTCTTCAGATTCTGTAATTCTGTATCAGAACATTCAATCCTGGGTCCAGGTTTTGTTAGACTCCTGCAACCTGGCTCAATACACAGGTGTGCAGGGTCATTATATAGTCATTTCTGAGAATTGCTCAAGGGTCCCATTTTTGGAGACAGCATCCAGCTTGGAGAGCGCTCCCAGTGTGGGAGACAGGTTTCACACAGGGTCAGGGGGCCCCAGGCAGAAGCTACAAGACAGCAGGTCTCGATCCCAGGTCGGCTCCTATCAGGGGTGTCAGGAGAACCCCAATCCTTAGGCCAGAGATGGGCCATGCAGCAGGGCGCTGCGACTGAAGGCTAGAGAGCCAAGTGTTCTGAGAGAGCAGAATGACACAGTCAAAGGACTGGTAAGAGGAGCAGCCGTGCTGCCAACACATAAGCCAGGTGGCTTGGTATTTTCGTTAACTCATGTTAAACCCCCCCCTGCGTGGGCAACTGGCGTATAAGTGAACTTTTCCTTTACTCAAAAAAAGTGGGCTGCCACGCCCTAAAACTACAGCTTGGACTGGCGCAGCTCATTGTGAATGCACCTGCTACTTGAGTTTAATCACCCCAATCTCACAATAAATATATATATATACACATATATATATATATATATATATATATATAATATAATATAATAAAATATTATATATATATATATATATATATATATATATATATATATATATATATACCGTATATACTCGAGTATAAGTCGAATTTTTCAGCACATTTTTTTGTGCTGAAAGTGCCCCCCTCGACTTATACTCGAGTCAAGCACTTTTCTGCAGCAAAAAATTTCATTTTCCGAACCGATTTTGGGGCCCCGTATCTCAGGGCCACTTGGTGCTAGGAACCCCTGAAGTTCCTAGCACTAAGTGGCCCCGAGATACGGGGCCCCAAAATCGGTTCGGAAAATGTCATTCTCTGCTGCAGAAAAGTGCTTGACATTTTCTGAACCGATTTTGGGGCCCCATATCTCAAGGCCAATTGGTGCTAGAAACTCCAGATTTGGAAATTTTATGGTGCTAGTTCCACTGGGTTTGCACACCAAATTTGGTGTTCTTAGTACTAAGTGGCCCCGAGATACTGGGCCCCAAATTCGGTCAACTGTGTCCATCTGCAGCAATGTCATTTCGGGACCCTTTGGGTTCAGAGACCCCAAATTTTGGCTGCAGCTAAGGGGCATCTAGGAACCCTTAACTACGAGTTTGAAGTTCAGGGGACCTATGGCTGCAAATGGGCACAGTGAGGCATGCAAATGGGCACAGTGATGCTGCAAATGGGCATTGTTGACCCTCTTTTCCACTTACAGTAGTTGTGCATTTCTCACCCTCGTCTTATACTCGGGTCAATCAGTTTTTCCCATTTTTTTTGTGGTAAATTAGGGCCTCGACTTATGCTCGGAACGACTTATACTCGAGTATATACGGTATATATATATATATATATATATATATATATATATATATATATATATATACACACACACACAGAGTTTTTTTTTTTTTTTTTAGAGATGTATGCTTATGAGATTTACCATATAGAATATATGCCTAAGCTCCTGAAGAGCTCACCTCCAACCACTCAAAACCAAGTTTGCTATAATACTATCAACTACCAATCATATCTGATGAAGCCACGTGACCCGTGACGCCACATGTAGGGACAGGCACCGCCCACTGTCAGCAGTGTATGAGCTCGCCGCTCATCTGGATACACTGTACCTTTCGTTTTTTTTACTGTGTGAGTACCCTGTATGCTGCTAATGTTGAATAAAGTCTGATACATGCTTGAAATACTACACTATATGGTATCTTCATCTCTCCATTAACTATGATGCTCCCCATGGATCTGAGGTCTGATAAATGACAGTCCATTACCTAGGACCCCCCTGCACAGAAGACACCACAGGCGCTGTCTGCTCTATGCTGTAACCTCAGTATAGTGAGGTAAGGGGCCATTATCTACCATTAGAGGATTGTTGCATGGAGGAGATCCTGCTGCACACTTCACATTCACCACTCTTCTGAACAAATGATTTTTAAACTCAGCTGCTATCTACACGACTTAATTGTCTGGTATCACTAAGGAAGCATTGAAGCTGTTTTTTGTTGCACTAAGTCACCTTTATTGGATTGTATTATTTCAAGTTTGAGTATCCCCTGTTGGCGCTGGACACTATATTGCATGATGCACAACTATGAAGATCACTCTGGACATTCAATGTAACATTGTATCATTTGGCAATTTTTGCTTTTATGTTATTGAGTTTTTAGCCATCTATTTATTTATATGAATCATGGTTCATTGAACTATAATAATTTCTGGGCCATTATCTACCACTAGAGGATTGTTGCATGGAGGAGATCCTGCTGCACACTTCACATTCACCACTCTTCTGAATAAATTATTTTTAAACTCAGCTGCTATCCACACGACTTAATTGTCTGGTGTCACTAAGGAAGCATTGAAGCTGTTTTTTGTTGCACTTTATTGGATTGTATTATTTTAAGTTTGAGCACGACATGCTGGACACTATATTGCATGATGCACAACTATGAAGATCACTTTGGACATTCAATGTAACATTGTATCATTTGGCAATTTTTGCTTTTATGTTATTTAGTTTTTAGCCATCTATTTATTTATTCACTGAACTATAAATATTTCCGGATATTAATTCACAGCACTTTGTACTGGCATTTAATGTCTCAGCGGCAATCACTATTTTATTGAAAAAGATTTATTATTTTTCAATTTTTTTAATTTTATTGTAGATTTCACCATGGTTTTATTTTTATTTAAGCTGAGAGATACATATGTATAGTTTTTTTGGTGGGCTCCACCCTTTATTAATATTGTTTTCTATTATGCACATACTGCCTGCACGTTCACATAGTGCTATATTCCCCATGGTGGTTTAGATCGCCAGCCTATACCTCAGTAAAGACAAGAGTTGATACCCAGTACACCTAGATAGTATAATTTATTGTAGGATTAGCGCAGCACCATCCCCATTTGTCAGTTATCTATGAGAATGGTTTTGTGGCCAAATAGACAGTTTACCAATGTTGGTGTAAGGTGGTGTGTTATATGCCAATCAGGCAATAAGTGCGATACTGTGAATGGAAAATGTTTTAGCATTGTAAATTTTATAATATGTAATAAAGACATTTGAATTTTATAAACATGGTTATTGTGGTGCCTACAAAGTCCATCATCAATTTATTTATTTAGCCTTCCAATCCTATCGGGACGTAGCACTTTTGTATTCTTTTTTGTATCCACAGTACCACTCTGTGATGATACAACTAAAACTCTTTCTATACACTGATTTGGGCTTTTTTTTTTTTTTTTTTTTTTACACAACTCCCTCTGCAGCCCCCTCAAATACTCACCTGAGCCCAATCTCAGTCCAGTGCTATGCACATCTGCAGCAGCTCCTCTCCCATCTTCCCACTCTGTTGGTTCCTGCTGCTGTCAATCAAAACTTGTAAGCATAGAGCGGGGGAGTGGGGACGGTCAAGCCAGGCTGTGTGTCTGAATAGATGCAAACAGCCCAGCTCTGGAGCGACCAGACCGCATGTGCCTCCATAGGAAGCAGTTTCCTATGGTGGGCACTCGGCAGGGGGAGCGGCCAAGAGTGCAGGAGGAGGATCTGTGCTGCTCTGTACAAAACCATTGCACAGACCCGGTAAGAGATTTATTTTTTTTATGAAAAAAAGGGAAATTTTAGCATCACTTTAATACATTCTCTCCATTAAAGTAGAATTACAGGTAAAACCTTTTTTTGTCATTTTGGCAAGAGTAGGGGAGGGTTATAATCCCTGTCAGTTCATTTTGATATTGTGTCCTTCTTGCCAAAACACAAAGTGAGAGGAAATCTCTGCAAATTAAGGGAATCCCTTGGGGTCCCCCAGGTCACCAGAACTAGTGTCTCCATTGGAAGATTTCCCCTCCATTACTTTTCAGGGGGCAAGCCAAAATTTGGCATTTTCTTTTCCTGTGAGGAGTGAGAGTGGGACTGAGCAATGCTGTGTGTGTCTATGGGTGCAGACAGCACCAGCGGGGGACCCTAGAAGAGGAGGTAAGAGGTTGATCTGTGCAAAACCATTGAGCAGAGAATAAACATCTTTTTTTTATTTTATAAAAAAAAAAATTTAATAGTGGCGTTCCACCCATTTCTGTGTTTATTAAAAGTCAGCAGCTACAAAAAGTGTGGCTGCAGACTTTTAATAAACACTTGCCTGTCCCACAGTCCAGCGAGGTGGTCACCCCAAGCCTCGCTTCTCTCCTCATCTTTGCAGCGCCAGCATTGCAAGTGTGGGCACCCAGCTGTGACAGCTTGTGGCTTCACAGCCTGGTGCACTGCGTGTTCTGAATGGCCAGGCAATCTTCTGGGACCTGTGACATGTCCCAGAAGATTGCAGGGAGGTACATCAATATGGGGGGATAGCAAATTTTAAAGGTGAACTATAACAAATCAGAGGCTATGGGGATGGAAATGAAGGCATCCTTACTGCATCAGATAACAACGCAATTTAATTTTAGATGGACAGAATCCCATATAAGTTATTTGGGGACTAAAATACCGAAGAAGCTGAGTAGGATATTTGAATTAAATTATGCCCCGATGTTAAGACAAATTAAATTAGATTAGATTTACAGAGATGGGACAGGGAGATCTTTACATGGTTTGGAAGGACAAATATAAAGATGAACGTGATGCCTAGGCTCCTTTATTTGCTGCAAACCATGCCAATAAAGATTCCTCCAAGTTTCCTGAAAGACCTCCGATCAAGGTTTTTAAGGAGAACCATTTTAGTGCTCCCTAAAGAAAAAAGATGAATTGGCTTTCCAGATCAGTTAGATACCAGGAGGCCTCACAGCTAGCCTGAGTAATGGAATGGTGTGCTACTGAGAAGAAACCATGGGTACAATTGGAACAAGCGACGATTGATATTCGCTTGGAGGGGTTGGTGTGGATAGCGGGATCGGATATTCCAACAACAGTGAGAAAACATCCACTGACAGGCGCAACTTTACGTACTATTAATACGATTTTTAAGAAGACAAATTTATCAACATCTCTGAGTCCCATGACTCCGGTGCTGGGTACGCCAGACTTCCAACCTGGCATTGTTATGGAGATTTGAGGTTATAAGACGAAGGGGGAAAAACAGGATCATACATTTCTCAAGGGGTAATTGTTTGATGACACAAGGTGAGACAGAAGGAGAAGTAACACCAGACCTAGATTATTTTAGGGCAATGCAGTTAGGACCATATATCCGCTCGAAAATTAAAATATACCCAGAGATACGGAGACTATCGGGCTTTGAACAGATATGTCTAGATGGAGAAAGTATGAGACACTCCCCATCATATTTCTATGAGGTACTAATGAGATTGGAGGCACCTCAAGACCTTAATTTTATTCAAGCCAGGGAAAGACTTGGGGACTACGTTCTCCCAAAGGCAGAAGGATAAGATTCTAAAATCTATTCATAAAACATCAGTGGCAAGCAGATATCAGGAGGGAGGATATAAAACCCTCACCAGATGGTACAGGACACCATCTGTACTACATAAAATATTCCCACAGGTTCCAAGTGTATGTTGGCGTTGTATGGAGTCAGAGGGCACGATGCTGCATATATTTTGGGAATGTGAAAAGATTAGGGGATTTTGGAAAATGGTCGAAGAAACAGTTAAGGATATTATAGGTGTGTCTCTTGGAGAAAATCCGGCAGCATTTTTATTAAATGATATCCCCATGTCGGTGGAAAAATATAAAAATTCCCTGCTTAAACATCTTCTCATGGCAGCGAGGACCTGTATTCCGGTCCTGTGGAAAAGTACAGTCCCGCCGACTAGAGCACAGTGGTGGGTCAGAATTGTAGAAATCCAACAAATGGAGAATTTGACTTTGATGTTGAAAGAACAGGATGAGAAATATTGGAAGATATGGGCCCCCTACTTTACTTATAGAAGGGGAGAAAAAGAGAGGTAGGTCATGCTTGATCGAATGGTAAAGGGAGGGGGCATCCCCCCTTTTTTTGGGGGGTTCAGAGGGTGGGGGAGGCAAGGAAAAGAGAAAAGGAAATTATATTTGTTTATTGAGTTGACGGGATTGAGTAGCACCGAATATGTAATGTATAATGATATAATTTGAAGATATGGGGAAGTGATAAGGTGTAAGATGTTATGAAGAATATGATAAATGCTACATGGAGTGCAATATATAATGTGTGAACAAATAAAGAATTAAAAAAAAAAAAAAACAAAAAAAAAAAAGATTGCAGGGAGGGAGGAGGAGAGGAGAAGTTCCGCTTGGCGCCGCAGTGCCATGAGTGGAAGTGGGAGCTGGGTACCTGTCAAAACTAGTGTAGTGCTACCCCCGCAGGAGCCACTTGAATATTGTTGGTTCCTTTGCCTCTTCAACCCCAAGAACAGACTCAACCCCACCGGCACACCTGGTAGTAGTGTAGTGTAAATACCACAGCAAAGGACACAGCTTATGGTAAAATCAGAAATTAACTTTTACTGTGAGCTTGCTTAAAGGGAATGGGACTAACAGTCACAGTAATATGGAATAAGCAAGTATAGTCAAGTATAACAAAGGACAAAAGTTACAAAAAAAAAAAAATCAACAAGATCAGGTCTGTCTGCTTTCAGGGGACTCCTTTAAGTGAAATGGCTCCAAGAGCAGAGGTAAATACGGGAGGATAAAAAAAAAAAAAAAAATCAAGAAACTAACGTTTACTTCAATAGAGAATCTGACAACCTCAAATAAATTGGGCTATAGGTGTCCAGGCAGGAGGAGGGTAGAGGAATGACTTTATTGCTGTCAGTCCTCTCCATTCTCCCTCTCCCCTCTTCACACCAAATTACCAAATACCCGACCCAGTGCACTGAATCAACCCCCAGTGTGGATCCATTTGCAAGTCACTAGTGTCCTGAATATAGATGGGGCCCTTAAGACTTCAGGTGACTTTGTGGTGGTGCACTCGTTGATCTCCTGTAAAGAGGAGAACACCGTACATCCAGAAGGGTTTGGCATGCAACCAGTATTGTAATCCTATAGGATAGTGGATAGGGATTTTCACTGTCTGGCAGGGTGTAACAGCATTACAGTCCCATGTAACTAAGAAAGGTAGAGCAACAAAGGTAACTCAGAGTTTTGGGTTAAAGAGGATTGGCCACACACCGAAGCCTGGAAGCAGCCCGGGGTCCTTCAGTTCTGGATGTCCGCCGCCGACCTTAGGGCTGTAACAGGATCAATACCAGGAACTTAAGCTCGCAGCTCCCTTTCCAGCATGCAGTTTCTTCCTCCCCTCATAGTAACTTTCCTCTCTCCCCGGAAGCCTCTCTGGTTAAATCTTTTTCTGTGCAGTGCTTCTTAGGATATATAAATCTCTGTGTGTTGTTTTCAGTTAAGCAGCCTGAGCTGGAAACTTCATCTCCCAGAGTTCTTTGTGTGTTCTCCAGTCCTCCCTTGATTGGCCAACTCAACTCTGCCTATTAAGAAGTAGGGGAAAGGGCAGAGTGGGCTGTCTTGTCTGTGAACAAGTCTGTGAGAAGAAAAAGGGAGGGGGGAATGTCCCCTGTGCATAGATGACAAGCGGTTTGTGTGTTCAATGAGTGACCCGGCCAGCTTGGCAATGTAGTGAGTATGCAGAGTAACCGCTACACTAGGTAACCAGCCCCCCCCCCGAAAAAAAAATAGCCCCTCCCCCCATGAGAAGTTTTCGCTAGCTGTAACAATATTTGAATGGGAAGGAGGAAGGACATGTGATTATCTCCCCTACTTAGATATTGTGTTACAGGCAGTGAAAGCAGTGGGTGAGAGGGGAGGATGTAGGTCCCCCTCAAAAACGTTTCTATTAAATTCAGCCTGGAGAATTGAAGCAAAGACAAGGAGGAGGATGGGGCATTCCTGCAGTGAAGATTAGTTAGGTCAATAAAACTGTAGGACATAAAATAATTTTTAGCTAAACTGGAGCTTTAACATTTCAAAGAAGATGAGTGCTGTAAATATTAACAGGTCCAGGAACCAGCTGAATTTGAGTACATGTGTACTGTCTGTTTAACAACCAGCTTCTGTCAAATGATCCTGCTGGAAAACCTGTATTTGGCCAGCGCATGCAGCCAATGGCTGTAAGTTTTTTTTGATAGGGGGGGTTACTGATGTCAGCAGGCAATTATATATTGCCGCATTGGACAAGTCTGGCAGGGCTGACACACGTTCAGAACACACTAGAAACTGTGTATGACAAACATTTTTAGAGGTTGAAACAAAGAATGTTTACACGCACACTTTATTTGTAGAGACAGAGTATCCTCTTGCAACATATACTTAGTAGGTGTATTATCAACTCTTTCCCCAACACACATACTGGAAACAAAATTAGACAGATCGGACTTTAAAGTGGTATTAAACCCAAAACCAAAAATGAAATATATTGCAGCTTACCAACCATTAGATGCAGTGGCTTTATTCGTTTTTGTTTTGTTTGTTTTTTTGCCTCCCCCTGTGTTCCCCTGGTGATCTTGCCAGTAACACAACCTCCAGTATGTGTCCCCGCTCTGGATGAATGGCACAAAATAGACAGCAACAATCAGTCTAAGGGGGGGGGGGTGTAATATGTATCCAGAATTATTTCAAAAGTAGCAGTAAGAGTAGGGGGGGGGGGGGGGGGGTTCTGAAGACTCTATAATGTGGGGGGGGGGGGGGTAGGTAGTACCATGAACGCTGAAGGGGAGTCGAGCACTTTGATGTGAAATGGGGAAAATTAGGTCCTCTGCCCACTACCATGCTGCCACAGTCAGGCTGTGGTGAAGATCGGAAAGGTAGGACTCTCTTGTGAAAAGGTGGGGGAACAGAGTCTCAGGTGGGGCTGAGGACTCTGATGGGATTGGGGACCCCATTTTAAACTGGATATTTTGCATACTTTCAAAGGGTCTCATGACTGAAAAAAAGCATGGATCCATTTACTCACTGTACTGACCCAGCACCTATGCCCCGCCCCTCACCTCCCTATATAACCTTTTATCTATCTGCCAGGGAAGGAGCAAAAGGAAAATCGTACAGAATGTCAGTTGAGTGACAGCTCTGATTCTGCTGGGGCTGCTATCAAATCCAAGATGGAGGCTCCCTATAGTAATCTCAGGGCTTTTGGATGTCTACACAAGAGGTTTTTACAGGTAAATAATGTGCATAAAATATGGTAAATGTGTATAATCGTATGGAAAAATTTTGTTTGAAACGAATGGTCTGGTTTCATAGCGTCTTTAAATGCAACTTACCTCTCATTCCTGTGTTTTGTCATGCATGCTGGTTCTTACATAATCAATTTTATTGCAATGCTGCACATCTATACATTAACCCTAAGGAACCTCTACCACTTAAAGCCCTTCAATGGGATACTGAACTTAAGGCTGTGCTTTGCAGTTCATCGTTACACTCGCATCCCCTTGAGCACGTGGGGTGCTAATATGGGAGCAAACTGCACCATTTTGTTTGACTTACGGCTTTTTGAATTTCACTACATGCTTTTTTTTTTTTTAGGAAGCACTAGCTTTAGGACAAAACGATTTACAGTAATGTTGTCTGCAAGTTGAACCAGAAATGGATCCAATGATGATTCAAAAGCAGGTTAGCAATCCACCAAGGAATGGCTCAAAAAGAAGAAATTTGGGATTATAGCTTGACAATGTCAAAGCCCTGATCAGAGGGGGCAATACCAGCTTCTGAGGTCAATAGCGTACTTTTTCCACAGATTTATGTACACTTCTTACCTTTATCTGAAGGCAATATTTGAATGAAAATTTTTGCCTGTATTGAAAAAGTCAATAATTCCCATGGAGTGTACTTTTTCATTTTTTTACCTTGAAAATTAACCAAATTAAAAAAAAAGTTGGTCAGTACTTTATAATTTGACTGGATTTTATTTGCATTTATAATACAGTTGTATATGCTGTGTCTGGGTTATAAGATCAGTAGATGATGTTGTGTGGAAACTTCTTGGTTTTGTTTTTAACATCTCAAGCACTAGCTTTCAGCAGCGTGGGTGATATTTATCACCTACCATAACAAATGTTATTTTTGAAGCGAATAACATGGTCACTAAACTACAGTATGTCCCATATGCCATTTTACCCTAATTCAACCTAACAAATCTGTATTTGTTACTTTTTTTTTCAGATTTTATTTGTAAAGTTTTTATAACGGACAAACGCCACCAAAAAAACAAAAACAAAAACAAAAAAACAAAAAAAAAAATCAAACGTTCGAACCAAGGTCAAATTGCCACACCAAACAGTATCGGCATTAGTATATTTTCATACACGATCATCTAATTTTCCCAAAATGTTCACATTTATTCAAAAATATTCCAAAATACTCTGGGGCAGATAATATATAAGTAAACTTATCTGTGACAGGCCACTCCCTCTACTAAAAACATACCCAGTCTTGATTATGGATTGATATTAAAATTAGAATGTGATGCATTTTCTCCATATTCTTTCAAACTTCTGAAAGGTGTTGCACTGAACATAAGATAAATATGTAATGTTTGAAAAATATACTTAAAGTGTGTAGCACTAAAAGTAAATGAACAGCGATGAGATGAGAATACGGTGTTATAGACAGCACATTGAAATAAAGTCCAAAAAAGTGTTAAAGTGAAAAAATGCTAAAGTAAAAAATAAAAATAATAATATATATATATTTCGTTTTATTTATTTCAGGTACTTATTTAGCGCCATCACTTTACGCAGCGCTTTACATATACATTGCACATTCACATCAGTCCCTACCCTCAAGGAGCTTACAATCTAAGGTCCCTAACTCACATTCATACATACTAGGGACAATTTAGACAGGATCCAATTAACCTACCAGCATGTCTTTGGAGTGTGGGAGGAAACCGGAGTATCCGGAGGAAACCCACGCAGGCACAGGGAGAACATGCAAACTCCAGGCAGGATATATATATATATATATATATATATATATATATATATATATATATATATATATATATATATATATATATATCTATATATATATATCTATATATATAAAACAGACAACAGGTCGGCAGTGGCACCCATTGTCATACATTTTTATGATTCATTTTATTTTGGCTTTTAACTTACAATTCCAATAAATACTACACTATGGAGACTTCATCTGGCTCCCGGTGAGCATTATTTACTACAGCTACATCTAGATAATACGAGTAGCTGAACAGCGTTCCCCACTAAAGATGGCGGATCTACACTGGGTGCGTGTTTGCTGCTGTAATGGCAGCCATCTTTTCTGGTTAGTGTCCATTTCACAGGGGTGCAGTGGATGATTCTAGAGCACTGTACTGGATCACCTCTTCACTTTTCAACTCACCACCAAACTTTTGTGCAAATTTTTGCACTGAACTAATGTGTTTTCACCAATACATTTATATTGCTAATCCGATTATGGGACTGTGCATTTAAATATATATTTTTCACTACATACTATTTTCATTTTTTATTTTTAACTTTAGCAATTTTTTCACTTTTTCTTTATTCAATATGCAATTTATAAAACAATATTCTCATCGCTGTTCATTTACTTTTGGCTCTACATTTTTGGTGTGGTATATTACATATCTGTGTCAGCTGCCGCCCCACCACAGCACAGAGATGCATCTTTTTTATTTCTATTACATATTTATCCATTTCCTGAATCCAGTCCCCAAGGGTAGGAGGGTTGGGTGAAACAGAACCGGGAATGATCAGGAGGCTATCAGCTTAGCTGAGGGCAGAGTTTTGTGATGTCATCACGCCAAAGTAGGAAGTGTATCCTAATCTCCCTGAGCCAAGCCGCTACAGATATTTAGATGACTTTTAAGGGGGCCATGCACCCCCAAAGTATCAAGCATTTTACCCAAGTGCACTTGAGTATGTGCACCAATAAAGGTGTTATTGTATTGCTTATGAATAAAACAGATTTTTTGCAGTTCAGTACCATGTAGCTTTTTCAACTTTGAGCACTACCTGCATAGATATTACTGCACAACCAACAAGTCTCCCTAAGACCCCATACACACAACTTTTTTTGACTGATTTCCTTTAGATTTACCAAAACCATGTAGTGCAAGGGCCTGCCCGATTGCATACAAATTGAAACTTTTAAGGTTTGACCTCATATTATATGGTTTTGGTAAATCTGAAGGAAAAAATCTACAGAAAATTGTATAGTGTGTATCCAGCTTAAGAGAGGAGGGAAGATGAGATCCCTTAGAAGCTACTTGCCACTGGATTAATACCCCTAAGGAGAAGGTGTGTTTAGACCTTTATAGGTCTTATTTAAGGTGAGCACAAATATTGGCTGGTGGCAGGACACAAGGTGTTTTTTTTTTTTTGTTTTTTTTTTACTAAGAACGAGCATTAACCAGTTGCCGACCGCCGCACGACGATGTACGTCGGCAGAATAGCACGGGCAGGCAAAAGGGCTTACAGGTACGTCCTTGCCTGCCCGCGGGTGGGGGGTCCAATCGGACATCCCCCCCGGTGTCTGCAGTGGTCGGATTCAGGTCAGGGGCAATCAAAGGTGAGGGGGAGGCCACTCATTCGTGGCTCCCCCCTCGCGATCGCTCCTGGCCAATGACGGGCTTCCTCGGCTTCTGTGAATGTAAACAGAAGCGGAGGAAGTGATGTCACTCTCCTTGAGCCGGTCTTTTCGTTCCGGCGCGGAGGAGAGAAGACATCCTAGTAAGTTTGCACCAACACTACACTAACAGTAGAACACGCAGGCACACTTGTCACCCCCCTGTCACCCCCCAGTCACCCCCTGATCACCCCCTGTATCCCCTGTCACACTGACACCAATAGCAGTTTGTTTTTTTCTGATTATTGCATTGGTGTCAGTTTGTGACAGTTATAAGTGTTAGGGCAGTTAGGTTAGCCCCCTTTAGGTCTGGGGTACTCCCCTTTAGGTCTAGGGTACCCCCCCAACCCCCCCTAAAAGTTTTAACCCCGTGATTACCCCCCGTCGCCAGTGTCACTAAGCGATCGTTTTTCTGATTGCTGTATTAGTGACACAGGTGACGCTAGTTAGGGAGGTAAGTATATAGGTTCGCCGTCAGTGTTTTATAGCGACAGGGACCCCTATATACTACCTACTAAAGGTTTTAACCCCTTGATTGCCCCCTAGTTAACCCTTTCACCAGTGATCACCATATAATTGTTACGGGCGACGCTGGTTAGTTGGTTTGTTTATTATAGTTTTAGGGCACCCGCCGTTTATTACCTTATAAAGGTTTAACCCCCTGATCGCCCAGCAGTGATATAAGTTACGTGTTTAGGGTCAGATAAGGTCTGCGTTGCCCCAGGCAGCGTCAGGTTAGCACCAGTACCGCTAACACCCACGCACGCAGCATACACCTCCCTTAGTGCTATAGTATCTGAACGGATCGATATCTGATCCGATCAGATCTATACTCCCCAGCAGTTTAGGGTCCCCCAAAAAAATGCAGTGTTAGCGGGATCAGCCCAGATACCTGCTAGCACCTGCGGTTTGCCCCTCGGCCCAGCCCAGCCCACCCAAGTGCAGTATCGATCTTTAACTGTCACAAAACACTAAGCACACAACTGCAGCGTTCGCAGAGTCAGGCCTGATCCCTGCGATCGCTAACAGTTTTTTGGTAGCGTTTTGAATCAGTCGCTGACAGTCAGGAGCTTTTTTGCCTGTGAGTCTCACTAGTGTACCCCTAAATTTAGAGCCCAAAATGGCAAATCGAAGGTACGCTAGTGAAGAGGCCTACACGTTTCTGAGCATGACAGATAGTGAAGAGGAAGTCGCTCATCTGTCAGATTCAGGCTCAGAATACGAACCTGTAGAGGACAGCGGCTCCATGACAGATAGCTCTGACGACGGAGTTGTGGTCCCTGCTAAGGTCAGGCGTACCAGACCCCGAACTTCTTCTGTCCTTGAAGTGCAAGAACCGCAGGGCTCTCGTATGGAGCAGAGAAGTACTAGCGCCGCTATTCCTTCTGGTGAACTGGCAAGCACCAGCGGCCTAGTACACCCTGGTCGTACATCCAGCACTGCAGTAACACTTGGTGACGTGGCGAGTCCCATAAGTGCAGTTTAAGCTGGCGAGGTGGCAAGCACAAGTAGTGTCCCGCTGCCACCAAGAAGACGAACACAGGCCCGTCGTGCCCATAGTGCCCTTCCTGCTGCATTCGCCAATCCGAATTGGAAACCCACCACTTCTGCAGCGCCCATACTTCCCCCATTCACTGGCCAACCCGGAATTCAGGTGGAAACAGTTGATTTTACGCCACTGAATTTTTATTCACTGTTTTTCACCGAAGAGCTCTATAGATCTATTGTGGACCAAAGCAATTTATACGCTGGTCAACACATCGCCGCTAATCCCCAGTCCTCTCTTGCCAGAGATTGGAGACCAATTATGGTCTCCGAATTTAAGCTCTTTCTGGGCCTTTCCCTCAACATGGGCTTGAATAAAAAGGGTAAGTTGCGGTCATATTGGTCCACTGACCCAATTTACCAGGCGCCCGTGTTCTCTGCCTCCAGGGCACGATACGAGCAGATTTTGTGGTTCATGCACTTCAACGACAATGAACTCTGTCGTCCTCGTGGAGACCCTGTATACGATCGGCTCTACAAAATTTGGCCCCTCGTAAACCACTTCAACCAACGTTTTGCAGACTTGTTTACTCCCCATCAAGTTGTCTACTTTGATGAGTCCCTGATTAAATTTTCTGTCCGCTTGTCACTCAAACAGTACCTTCCCAGCAAGCGTGCCAGATGCGGGGTCAAGATGTATAAGCTCTGTGACAGGGCCACAGGCTATACATGTAGTTTTATGGTTTACAAGGGCAAAGATAGCCACGTAGAGCCGACAAACTGCCCTGACTACATAGGAAGCGCTGGCAAGATAGTGTGGGACTTGGTGTCACCCTTATTCGGAAAGGGGTACCACTTGTACGTGGACAATTATTATACGAGCGTGCCACTTTTTAGTCACTTGTTTGATCAGCAGATTGGAGCATGTGGCACCGTGCGACCTAATCGCGGGGGCTTTCCCCAGCGGCTTGTAGATTCCCGTCTTAGGCTGGGGGAAAGAGCCTGCTTGCAGTGTAATAATTTGCTCGCTATGAAGTGGAGGGATAAGAAGAATGTTTTCGTTCTCACCTCCCTTCATGCAGACAAGACGACCCAAATTACTACAGCGACTGGTGTTGTGGAGAAACCCCTCTGTGTCCACGAATATAACCAAAATATGGGAGGGGTTGACCTCAACGACCAGTTGTTGGCGCCGTACCTAGTTGCCCATAAGGCCAGACGCTGGTACAAAAAAATGTCTGTTTATTTATTTCAATTGGCTTTGCTGAACGCTCATGTGCTATGCAGACCTTCAGGACGGACTGGATCCTTCCTTACATTCCAGGAAGAGATCGTCAGAGCCCTTCTGTTTCCAGACGGTGCTTCACCTCACCTTCCCCAATCAAATGCAGTAAGCCAGCTGCATGAGAGGCATTTTCTATATGTCCTCCCGAGTACCCCTACCCAACGAGCCCTCCAAAGAAAATGTCGTGTCTGCAGAAAGCGCGGATTTAGGCGTGACACCCGGTATTATTGTCCCTCCTATCCTGACAGTCCTGGTCTTTGCATTGGTGAATGTTTTGAGCGCTACCATACACTAGTTGAGTTTTAGCGTAGGGTACAGCATTGCACAGACTAGGACACACTTTCACAGGGTCTCCCAAGATGCCATCGCATTTTGAGAGACCCAAACCTGGAACCGTTACAGTTTTAAAAGTTACAGTTATAAAAAAAAATGTAAAAAAAAAAAAATAGTTGTCGTTTTATTGTTCTCTCTCTTTCTATTTTCTCTCTATTGTTCTGCTCTTTTTTACTGTATTCTATTCTGCAATGTTTTATTGTTATGTTTCATCATGTTTGCTTTTCAGGTATGTAATTTTATTTATAGTTTACTGTGTTTTAACCATTTTTTTGTTTTCAGGTACGCCATTCAGCTGCAGCGCGGATTTATTTATCTTGACAGCAACAGCGTTTGCTCCCACGATACATAAAGCCGTGACTCCAGCGCTGTCGGAGGTGATTTCACCACCACAGTTACATACTTCACCATATATGCCGAAGCATGGGGGCAGCAGTGGGTGGAGGCGCGATTTGCTCCTGCCTTTTGCGGGAGGATGCCCCCATGCTTCGGCATATATAAACGGTGCATGTATGCCCATCATTAGAAGTGGGTGGATGAAGGGAGGTATTCTAATGGTGGGCATACCCACCGATCAATATCTTTTTTTTCGTTCAGCCCACAGGCTGCATGGAAAAAAAGTTTACAATATATGCCCAACAAGGACCAGCAACGTACTGGTATGTTGCTGGACTTTGAGTGGTTATACCAGAATGATGCCTGCAGGTTTAGGTTTCATCTTGGTATCATTCTTTTCAGCCAGCGGTCGGCTTTCATGTAAAAGCAATCCTAGTGGTTAATTAGCCTCTAGACTGCTTTTACAAGCAGTGCAAGAGAATGCCCCCCCCCCTCCCCACCGTCTTCCATTTTTTTCTCTGGCTATCCTGTCCCAACAGGGAACCTGAAAATGCAGCCGGTGATTTAAACAAGCTGACCATAGAGCTGATCAGAGACAAGAATGGCTCCAAACATCTCTATGGCCTATGAAACCGGAAGCTACGAGCATTTCATGACTTAGATTTCGCCGGATGTAAACAGCGCCATTGGGAAATTGGGAAAGCATTTTATCACACCGATCTTGGTGTGGTCAGATGCTTTGAGGGCAGAGGAGAGATCTAGGGTCTAATAGACCCCAATTTTTTTTTAAAAAGAGTACCTGTCACTACCTATTGCTATCATAGGGGATATTTACATTCCCTGAGATAACAATAAAAATGATTAAAAAACATAAAAATGAAAGGAACAGTTTAAAAATAAGATAAAAAAAATCAAAAAATAATAAAGAAAAAAAAAAAAGCACCCCTGTCCCCCCCTGCTCTCGCGCAAAGGCGAACGCAAGTGTCGGTCTGGCGTCAAATGTAAACAGCAATTGCACCATGCATGTGAGGTATTACCGCGAAGGTCAGATCGAGGGCAGTAATTTTAGCAGTAGACCTCTGTAAATCTAAAGTGGTAACCTGTAAAGGCTTTTAAAGGCTTTTAAAAATGTATTTAGTTTGTCGCCACTGCACGTTTGTGCGCAATTTTAAAGCATGTCATGTTTGGTATCCATGTACTCGGCCTAAGATCATCTTTTTTCTCTCATCAAACATTTGGGCAATATAGTGTGTTTTAGTGCATTAAAATGTAAAAAAGTGTGTTTTTTCCCCAAAAAATGCGTTTGAAAAATCGCTGCGCAATTACTGTGTGAAAAAAAAAAATGAAACACCCACCATTTTAATCTGTAGGGCATTTGCTTTAAAAAAATATATAATGTTTGGGGGTTCAAAGTAATTTTCTTGCAAAAAAAAAAACAATAAGTGTCAGAAAGGGCTTTGTCTTCAAGTGGCTAGAAGAGTGGGTGATGTGTGACATAAGCTTCTAAATGTTGTGCATAAAATGCCAGGACAGTTCAAAACCCCCCCAAATGACCCCATTTTGGAAAGTAGACACCCCAAGCTATTTGCTGAGAGGCATGTCGAGTCCATGGAATATTTTATATTGTGACACAAGTTGCAGGAAAAACACAATTTTTTTTTTTAATGCACAAAGTTGTCACTAAATGATATATTGCTCAAACATGCCATGGGAATATAATTACACCCCAAAATAAATTCTGTTGCTTCTCCGGAGTACGGGGATACCACATGTGTGAGACTTTTTGGGAGCCTAGCCGCATACGGGACCCCGAAAACCAAGCACCGCCTTCAGGCTTTCTAAGGGCGTAAATTTTTGATTTCACTCTTCACTGCCTATCACAGTTTCGGAGGCCATGGAATACCCAGATGGCACAACCCCCCCCCCCCCCCAAATGACCCCATTTTGGAAAATAGACACCCCAAGCTATTTGCTGAGAGGTATAGTGAGTATTTTGCAGACCTCACTTTTTGTCACAAACTTTTGAAAATTGAAAAAAGAAAAAAAAAATACATTTTTCTTGTCTTTCTTCATTTTCAAAAACAAATGAGACCTGCAAAATACTCACCATGTGGTATCCCCGTACTCAGGAGAAGCAGCAGAATATATTTTGGGGTGTAATTCCACATATGCCCATGGCATGTTTGAGCAATATATCATTTAGTGACAACTTTGTGCAAGAAAAAGAAAAAAATGTCTTTTTCCTGCAACTTGTGTCACAATATAAAATATTCCATAGACTCAACATGCCTCTCAGCAAATAGCTTGGGGTGTCTACTTTCCAAAATGGTGTCATTTGGGGGGGGGGGGGTTGTGCCATCTGGGCATTTTATGGCCTTCAAAACTGTGATAGGTAGCGAGGAGTGAAATCACAACTTTACGCCCTTAGAAATCCTGAAGGCGGTGCTTGGTTTTTGGGGCCCCGTGTGCGGCTAGGCTCCCATAAAGTCCCACACATGTGGTATCCCCATACTCGGGAGAAGCAGCTAAATGTATTTTAGGGTGCAATTCCACATATGCCCATGGCCTGTGTGAGGAAATATATCATTTAGTGACAACTTTGTTCAAAAAAAAAAATGTGTCACTTTTTCACAACTTGTGTCAAAAAATAAAATATAGCTTGGGGTGTCTACTTTCCAAAATAGTGTCATTTGGGGGGGGGGGGTTGTGCCATCTGGGCATTTTATGGCCTTCAAAACTGTGATAGGTAGTGAGGAGTGAAATCAAAATTTTATGCCCTTAGAAAACCTGAAGGCGGTGCTTGGTTTTCGGGGCCCTGTACGCGGCTAGGCTCCCAAAAAGTCCCACACATGTAGTATCCCCGTACTCAGGAGAAGCAGCTGAATGTATTTTGGGGTGCAATTCCACATAGGCCCATGGCCTGTGTGAGCAATATATCATTTAGTGACAATTTTTTGTAATTTTTTTTTTTTTGTCATTATTTAATCACTTGGGACAAAAAAAATAAATATTCAATGGGTTCAACATGACTCTCAGCAATTTCCTGGGGGTGTCTACTTTCCAAAATGGGGTCATTTGGGGGGGTTTTGTACTGCCCTGCCATTTTAGCACCTCAAGAAATGACATAGGCAGTCAAACTAAAAGCTGTGTAAATTCCAGAAAATGTACCCTAGTTTGTAGACGCTATAACTTTTGCGCAAACCAATAAATATACGCTTATTGACATTTTTTTTACCAAAGATATGTGGCCGAATACATTTTGGCCTAAATGTATGACTAAAATTGAGTTTATTGGATTTTTTTTTATAACAAACAGTAGAAAATATCATTTCTTTTTCAAAATGTTCGGTCTTTTTCCGTTTATAGCGCAAAAAATAAAAAACGGCAGAGATGATCAAATACCATCAAAAGAAAGCTCTATTTGTGGGAAGAAAAGGACACAAATTTCGTTTGGGTACAGCATTGCATGACCACGCAATTAGCAGTTAAAGCGACGCAGTGACAAATTGGAAAAAGTCCTCTGGTCCTTAGGCAGCATAATGGTCCGGTCCTTAAGTGGTTAAAGAGAACCTATAGGGGAAAATAAAGACTGCCACTACACACCAGTCTCCATGCTTTTATCTTGCCTTAAAACAGATCTAAACCCAAAAACAGAAATGTAAATATATTGCAGCTTACCAATCCTTTGAGGTCGAGGCTGAATTCGTTTTCAGTTTTTTTGTAATTCCTTTATTTTTTAAGAAAGTGCATGTTTCAGCCAAAGTAACAGATATACAATAAAATCAGGTAGCAAAAAGGGTCACACAATGAGATCAATAGATCAACAGGCCCAGCAATGCACAGTATGGGTGGCGTGAAAGAATAGCATGGTTTTGAAAAAATGTGTTGGTGCATAGAGCCGGGAAGGCATACAAGCAACTACACGAGAGAGCCAAAACACAGATTGGTAGATGCAAAACTATGCAAAAAAAAAATACTCTTATAGCATATTGGGGGCTAGGCATCCCGGTGGCAAGCTGAGCCCAGAGATGGGACACTGAAGTATGGATAATGGAAGCAAGGATATTCACAGTATCTGAATAATACAGCCCATAGCTGAGCTGAGTATATAGAGAAGGGGGGAAATCAGAAGGAAAAAGGGTAGGGAGGTCAGGTATCTCTAGTGCGAGAGAGGAAAGAGATTAAGAGCAGAGAGAAAGGGAGCAAACAGGTAGTGCCTCCCGCCCAGGGAATAAAACGAAATCCAGGTGGTCAGTCAAACTGCGAGACTTCCCGGAGGTAGGCGTCAGTGTATACAAAGTGGTGTCAGGATGACCAGACCCCATTCCTAACAATGAATCTGCCCACATCTTTTTTTATTTTCTTGAGGGCCTAGTTCATCTGCCCTACCGACCTTGCCAGGCGCCAAGTAATCCGACCACACAACAACCATGTCAGGAAAAGAGCCGCAGGAAATCAAACTTGATATCCATAATTAGCTCCCGCATAGCCCTAACTCCCAGATCATTTCCACTGACATGGAGCACCAGAATGTCAGGTCTATCCAGGCGTGCAAAACGATGCACTTCGGGCACAACCCTGCTTCACATCATACCCGGCACCCCTAATCAGCGAACACAAGCCTCCCGCCGTGAGATGGCCAGTTGCCTGCCATTAGGCTTAAAGTCTGCTCGCCTGGCCCCCCAAAACACATATGAGTGGCCCATAATCCAGACAAGGTGCATCTTGCCACCTGAAAGAGAACAACAAAAACACCATGGAATAACACCAAGACGAACAACAGTGACTTGCGTAACACGAACACACACACACAGACAGGGAGCTACTCCTCCCCTTGTCCCTTCCTTCCCTAATCTGTCAACATCTGCGGACATCTGCGGACGAATGTAGAGCCGAAATCTCTTGGAGTCCCATCTACCAATCCGCTTGACAGCTGGCGTTGTTACATCCCCAGTTATCCTTAGGGTAACCGTAAACTAAAGGCTTATCCTTATCTTGGTCAGAGTCGTCCATCGACTGTGTCTAAGCACTCGATTCCACTGCAGCTTCGTGCCACTCCACTTGCCATTGAGGATATTGATGGGAGACCTCTACAGCCTGCCCATGTGACTCATGAGACTGCTCCATTGACCATGGCCATAAGAGCTCTGAGATAATCCAATTCCAAGTAATTTCCTCACCTCATTTCCCAGAGGTTATTGGTTATCCTTGGTTACAGAGGCACAACCCCTCTTTTGATTGGGTTCTTACTGAGGTTCTTTCCTGGTCGCCACAATGCAGTAAAACATGTTTTCAGAAAGTGGTAAGGTCTTTTGCACTTCTTCACTCTCCTCCTTGCCAGAGGAGTACCGCAAATTTAGCGATGTCTTTGACAAAGGTCATGCCGGTAGTTTGCCTCCACACCGTATATATGATTGCGCAATTGACTTTCAACCTGGTGCCATGCCCCCTCGTAGCTAGGTTTACCCTTTGTCTTGGAGGATAAAGCCATGGAGGAGTATGTTGCCGACGCACTCGAGGGTTCATCCGCAAATCCTGCTTGTGCTGGCTTCATCTTTATGAAAAATAAGAGTGGTGAACTGAGACCTTGCATAGATTATAGGTGTCTCTATAGCTTCACGATTAAGAATGCGTATCCAATTCAGTTGATTACAGAATTATTTGACCACCTCATGGGAGCAACGGTTTTCACGAAGCTCGATCTGAGAGGGGTATACAATCTCGTGAGGATCAAGGAGGGCGACGAATGGAAAACTGCATTTAATACCAGGACAGGACATTACAAATACCTCATAATGTCGTTTGGTCTTTGCAATGCTCCTGCAGTTTTTCAGGAATTCATCAACGATATCCTTCGAGATATGTTGCAGCAATGTGTGGTGGTCTCTCGACAATACCCTCATATATTCTAAGTCCCTAGAGAGCCACCACACAGATGTCTCCAGTCTGCTATAGAGGCTGAGAGATAACCTGAATTGTAAGTTGGAAAAGTGCGAGTTCCATCGTGAACAGGTTAAAATTTCTGGGTTATGTCATTTCTACTACAGTCTTTTTCCGATGGACCCAGAGAAACTATCTGCAGTTCTACAGTGGCCTCGACCCATAGATCTACGTCTGCTACAATGAAAACTTGGCTTTGCCAATTATTATTGGAAATTTATTTGGAATTTCCCTTCTCTGGTCAAACCCCTGACTAATATGACCAGAAAGGACGATAACTCACAGAACTGGTCTCCGGATTCCATTAAAGCCTTTGAGTCTTTCAAGGCTGCTTTTGTTTCAGCTCTCATGCTGGCACATCCTGATCCTACATTACCTTTCATCCTTGAGGTTGATGCACCTGAGACTGGGGTAGGTGCCCTTCTGTCTCAACATCTTACCTCTGAGAGCACTATGCATCCTTGAGGCTACTTTTCTAAGAAATTGTCTCCTGCAGAGTGCAATTACGAGATTTGGGACAGAGAATTGTTAGCTAAAATTTTAGCTCTGATAGAATGGAGGCATCTCCTCAAAAAGGTACCACTGTGCCAGTCCTCATTTTGACTGACAATGAGAATCTCACGTTCTTGTCGGAGGCAAAACGTTCAGCTCCCAGAAGGACATGATGGGATCTTTTGCTGGCAAGCTTAAATTACGTCTCATTCTTACCCGGTACCAAGAACGTAAGGGTTGATGCATTGCTGCGACAGTTTTCCGCTGCTTCCAAGTGGGAGTCAGTTCCTGCGATACCTCCCGATCGTATTCTGGCCACTGTTCGTACTAGTCTTACTTCACATTTGGGTGACAGAATTCTTGTGGTTTAAATCCATTCTCCTCCCGAGAAACCTGGTGACACCTGCTTTGTCCCTGAGAATCTCTGCACTGCTTGGCTCCAGACTTACCATTCACCCCAGGCAGCTGACCACCCAGGAAAGAATAATCTCATTTGGGCTAGTTCTCAATAATTCCGGTAGCCTAGTCTCCACGCTGATGTGACCGCCTTCGTAGCCACTTGTTCCGTGTGTGCTCAGTGTAAGACACCATGACACCTTCCAGTGGGCCTCCTACAACCCATACCCATTGGAGAGAGGCCTTGGACCCACCTGTCTATGAATTTTATTGTGGCGTTACCCAACTCTCAGAGCAACATTCTTATGGTGGTTGACCTGGTCGAAAATGTCTCAATGTATTCTACTGGAGAAGTTACCCACATTCAAAGAACTGGCATCCATTTTTGCTCGGGAGATCTTTTGGTTACATGGGCTATCCAAGGTTATCATCTCGAACAAGGGTAGCCAGTTTGTCTCCAGGATTTGGCCAGCCTTTTGTGCACAGTTAGGAATTCAACTTTCCTTCTCCTCTGTTTATCATCCGCAGTCCAATGGGGCCGTAGAACGAGCCAATCAAGCTTTGGAGCAGTTTCTACTTCTATATTTCTGACCACCAGAACAACTGATCAGACCTCTTACCTTGGGCGGAGTTTCTCACAATAGTCCCGTCAATACCGCTTCCCAATTGTCTCAGTTTATGGCGAATTATGATTTCCAACCATCCATGTTGCCTGACTCATTTGTTCCTCAAAGAATTCCTGCATTAGAGAATCTTCTCCGTGATCTTCGTTCCTACTTGGCTACCGGTCCGAGAGTCCTTGCGATGTGCCAGTGATAGGTACAGACTCCATGCTGACTGCGGACGCCTACCTGTGTCTTCCTACCAGGTTGGGGAGAGGGTCTGGCTGTCATCTCGCAACCTCCGACTCAGTGTTCCCTCACTGAAACGGGCACCGCGGTTTATTGGGCATTTCCGTATTCTCTGTAAGATCAAACCAGTGGCTTACACATTAGACCTTCCTTTTAACATGCGCATTTCAAGTGTATTCCATTTCTCCTAAAACCTTTGGTGTGCAACCTCTTCACCACCTCGGTACCACGTCCTCGCCTAGTTCAGGTTGAGAACCATGAAGGAGTATGAGATACAATGGATCATTGACTCCCATAGGTTCCATGGGCGCATACAGTACATGGTTCATTGGAAAGGGTACAGTCCGGAGGAACGCTCTTAGGTCTCATCCTCGGACGTACATACTCCTGTCCGTGCTTTCGTTGAGGAGGGGGTACTGTAAGGGCTGGGCTTTCAGCCCTCCCTTCCCAGTGCTCCAGGTTGCTCAGCTGTCGTTTAATTGCCAGCACTCATCATTCCACAGTGGCTCACCTGGTGATCATTTCCTGCTCGGCAGCCAGCCCCTTCAGGCTATTTAAACTGCTTGGTTCAGTCCTTCCCTGCCATCGCTTTGGTCAACATATCTTGAGACTCTCTGCTGTGAAGACTTGCCTGGCTGACGTCCCTTCTGGTTTCTGATCCTGTCTGCTGCCTCTGACTACGCTGATCTCTGGCTTCCTAAATAAACTGGCTTGTTCTGACTACCCACTTTGGCTACCATACCCTGGCTATGTTTTGACTAAGTTTACTATTTGTAATATTTTTACCATTCATTAAAATATGTGATTTTAACTGCATTTTCTGTCTTCGTCTGATTAATGGTTCCTGACAATGACGTCATCCCATGCATCCGTACAGGGGGTGAGTGATTCCCGCAAACCGAACTGTGCCAGGAATGCAAGCTGGGTTGCACATGCGTACCTCAGTGTGCATTCAGAAGACAGAGCAGGCAGGTAAATTTTGTATTTATGCAGAAGGGACATAGCAGGTCTCTTGTGCAATTAAAAGCGGTCTGCTCGCAGTTTTTGGAAAGTTAGATTTAGTTCCACTTTAATGCCTGTGACAGACTGCATCATATTTTGACTGCCACTGTATTCCCCTGGCATCGGGATCCATCATTGAGTTGTCAAAAAGCTTTGGCTTTTTGACAAAGTGGAAATTCAAACAGGTCTCAGCAATATTCCCTGGCCTGGCCTGGCGACTGTCCTTTTAGGCACTCAAAATTGTACTGTTGGAGGCTGTACATAAATATTAAATGCACTTTTCCTGAAAATATATGTGCATTTATGAATTTTTTCAAAAAGGTGAAATTAGTCTTGAATTGTTACTTGCCTTCTTACTTCATTACAAAAAACAAGAAAAGGTAGGTCTTCTGTTCAATATACAGTACCGTAACCTGTGAAAAAAATCGATCAAAACGTCCTCAAGTGTAATATAAAGTCTTTTTTATAAGGAAATCCCCAATCACCGTGATCTTGTGAAATCATGTACATAAACATAAAAGGGTGACTTCTCTTAACCACTTGAGGTCCGGGCCATAACCGAACGAAGGCCACAGCGCGGACCTTTATTTCCGGGAGGCCATCATAGGACGTCCTCCCCTGTGCACGCGCCCCGCTCGCACCCTGCAGGGCGCGCGCTGTGATCACCGAGTCACAGAGACTCGGATGATCACAAATCCGATCCCAGCCCCTTACCATGTGATCAGCTGTCAGCCAATAACAGCTGATCACATGATGTAAACAAAAGCTCGGTAATTGTTTTTTTTTTCTCCTCACGCTGATGGCGTGAGGAGAAAAAAAAGCCGATCACCGGCTTATGTTAAAGGGGAAGGAGGCACATATGCCTCATCTGTGCCTGCCAGTGCCACCTGCCATTGCCACCTGCCAGTGCCCTCAGCGCCCAGCAGTGCCACCTATCAATGCCAAGTGCCACCTATCAATGCCCACAAGTGGTGCCAATCAGAGCCACCTAGCAGTGCTGCCAGTGTAAGCAATCAGTGCCCATTATTGCCACCCATCAGTTACCATCACTGCCACCCATCAGTGCCCATCACTGCCACCGATCGGTGCCCATCAGTGCCACCTCATCAGCGTACATCAATGAAGGAGAAAAATTACCTGTTTGCAAAATTTTATAACAAAATATAAAAAAAAAAAAAATTTTTTTAAAAATTCGGTCTTTCAATTTTTTAAACAAAAAATAAAAACCACAGAGGTGATCAAATACCACCAAAAGAAAGTTCTATTTGTGGGGGAAAAAATGATAAAAATTTAATTTGAGTACAGTGTATGACCGCATGATTGTCATTCAAAGTGCGACAGCGCTAAAAGCTGAAAATTGGTCTGGACAGGAGGGGGGTTTAAGTGCCCAGTAAGCAAGTGGTTAATATAACAGTAAGTGCTCTTCCACGTGCCCGAGTGAAATTTACACTCACCAGATGTCAGCGGCCGTCAAAGCAACTGACAAGCCTTATATAATAAATCCTGTACACTGGCTCCCGAATCTTTTTCATAGAAATCTAATCATCAGCTCACTTGTGGATGCCTCTAATGTAAATTCTCATTTACTCAATAAGAGTAAGAAAACCCAGAGATGGTATCATAGTGTAGTAGGTTTCATTAAAACTCACAACGACCGTAATCTTCAAAAAAATAAACTCACATTTGGCAGGTGCCAGCAGGGCACCAACACATACAGCTCGAGCACTTTTTCCCTTGTGCCGCTGCCTGTGCGTTCCAATAGACTGGATATGACACGGGAATGCCACCAAATCCTCTTATGCAGTAAGTAAAGGGTAATTGCCTGGATCAACCGTGTTAGTTATGATGTTATTTAGAAAACGATTTAAAAAAAAAAATTGCTAGTTTGTATACAACCCTCATCCACACGGATACCCATGGGGCGCAGTTCTGGTAGCCCTATTGGCACACAACAAAAAATAAGAGAATAAAGTTCTCTTTAGAGTGCAAAGTCAGAACACTGTGGATGATACAATCAAGCTTTATTAGTTTAGAAAATCACAACAGATAATGTAAATTTGAAAAACAGGGGGCACAGATTGGCTGTTTTACACAGACTGATTAAAAACAAGACAACATTGTCAATTTATTAAAAACATGGGGGACCGCAGCTGCGCATACCACATACACACCTCAATCACCAATTTCAAGCACTAAGAGTAGCACAATATATCTACTTGAGACGAATAACCAAACCAGAGAGTACCTATTCGCAGTAAAAATTGCAGTCTTTTTAGAGAAGAACTCCTGTTCATTAGGTGTGTACAGTCATATGGCATATGTGGAGTATATTGGGTGGATGAGTGAGTGAATCGCAGTCCTGATCATAATTGAGACAGTTACATCAAAGAAGTCTTTCTGAAGTGGTTTCAAAATCCTCAAAACGTAAGATTAATGACCGAACAGGAATGCACTAGCTAAACCAGACAATGAAGTAAAGCTTGGCTTAACGTTGGTATTTTCCAGGTATTAAACATAGACTTTAACACTGCAGGTAAGTCTTCTAAAGGTGGAGGTAATATGGGAACAGACTGAGCGCATCCATATACATATATAGAAGGTGGATTAAAGATACTCTCACCACGTTAACGATAGCAGTCGTCCAGCTGGTTACTCTCTACCCCAGATAACTTCGGCTAAGAGCTCCGCCCTGTATTAGCCTAGCAATGTAGACAGAAGAAGAGACTCCTCGCATGTGTAGTCGCTGCTGTGAAGGCGACTGATTTAAAATTAGAGGCAAAAGCCAGCTTGAGGTTTACTGTGCAGTTCACTCTTACAACTAGCAAGCGGTTCCCCAGTGACGTGCTGACGCATTTCACCAGCCAATGAACGCTGGTTTCTTCAGAGCAAGGAGGAGTAGGGAGAGTGAGTTTAAATAATCACGTAATGCTGTAGTTTCTATCTCGTACCATTAGATCTCATCCAATCTCCTCTCAAAACAGACATTCAGCAAGAAATACTTAGTGAGTGGACTGGCATACTAGTGTCATAGAGAGATAGTTTTCCCAAAGAAAGGGAGGTATCACGATCATTGAGGGTAACAACTGCAAGCAATTACTACATAAATAAAAAGAACATTAATCTTGTTCATTCAAATCTGATAAAGGAGGATCAGTATAAACGAACAAACAGTACATGATTACTCAGAGGGCAAATTGCCCTAAGATTATTTCTCTGGTTCCCAACTATAAGTACCCTAATGATTAGGGGAATGTAAATAAAAGTAAAAAAAAAAAGGAACAAACAAAAGGAAAATAAATGACAGATAGATCAACTGATCAATCAGAGCTATTAGACTCAGAGAATATGGACAGAGGGAAAAAGGAGGGCATGAGACCAGAGGTACAGGTAGGCTTCACAGTCTCTCTCAGTAGGTATTTAGCAGGTATGTTATTTCTCTAGAAAGGGCTGTAGACTGCATTCAGTATTTAACCCCCTCGGTACCAAAGAGTCCAATTAATATGTCCACATCTTCTCTTTTTGGAGAAGGCTCATGTCAAAGTCCCCCCTTCTTGGGGGCAAGTTCAGTATATATATCCCCTTAACCATCAGGCCTTTGGGGGTCACCATTGTGGAACTTTGCAAAATGTAGGGGAATCGGGCGATCATCATCCTTTTTGATACGTTTAGTTTTGCCTATATATATTTTATTGCATGGGCAAGTAAGCATATAAATAACTTGTGTAGTCGAGCAGTTAATGAATTGTTTGAACCTATAATTTTTTATCTCCACGTAAATTGGCGAACACATCGGTTTTGTGTATAAACTTACAGATGTTACAGTGCCCACAGGCATGCATACCTGGAGGGGGGGGGTTTGGACCTAGTAAGCCAGTTTTCATTTGTTGTCCGTTTATATTTGGAATGGACTAAGGCATCACCAAGGTTGCGTGCCCTCTTGGCCGTGAGTAGGGGTCTTGGGCCAACAATGTTGGCAATTAAGGGAGCACATCTCAAGATGTGCCAATGTCTATCCAGAATATTTTGGACCAAATCTCGTGATAATCCTAGGAAAAGCTGCCTCTATCTTTTTAACTTTCTGTTGGGGTCTATACTGGGTTACCAAGAGGTCTTCAGGTTTACTCTTTAAGGCCTTGTCTTTGGCTTTTTTGAGAAGGTAATGTGAATACCCTCTTTCCCTGAACCGCTTGTACATGTCTCGCACCTCTTTTAGAAATTGCTCATCTTCAGAGCAATTTCTCCTGATTCTCTTATGTCATCCTTCCCACAGACAGGCAGCACACTGTGTGGTAGAAAAGGCAGAACTACCAGGTTTCTTGCAGTTTTTAAGATTAGGTTCCAATTAATGTTAGATTAAGTTCCAATTTAATGCCTGTGACAGACTGCATTATATTTTGACTGCCCCTTTATTCCCCTGGCTTTGTGATCCAAAGAGTTCTCAAAAAGCTTTGGCTTTTTTGATAAAGTGGAAATTCGCAAAGGTCCAAGCAATATTCCCTGCCCTGGCCTGGTGACTGGCCAGCCAGGCAGTCAACTTTGTACTGTTGGAGGCTGTACATAAATAAATACAATGCACATTTTCCCTGAAAATATATGTGCATTTTTTATTTTTTTTTAAAGGTGAAATTAGTCTTTAATGGTTACTTTTCTTATTTCATTAGTAATTCTAGTAGAAATCTTTAGTTTTTTGCAAAAAAGAGGGTTAAATCAACAACAAAGTATTTTCTTTGTGTATACACACACACATAGTGTTTGCAGTTTTGTATGCAGCTCAGGTTAACGTTTCACCACCCTGTACCTGAATAAAAGGGTGCATGCACCAAAACTAAGTAAAACAATTTCATTTAAAAAGATTGGTTAACCACTACCTGCTTGCAACAACTGTCAATGACACCACACAGTACAAGAGCTGCTGACAAAAACAAAGCTTGGTTAAAATGTGAACAGAAAGTAACACCACAGTCATTTTAGGGTTTCAAGTATGGAAAGTGATCACATTCTGTTTCATAATTTAACACAGGTAAACAAAAGATTTAACCAACCATTAACAATCAAGTCACATGGTAATAGATTTTTCTAAATGCAGTAAAAGTAGCCCAAATAAGCTAGGACTTCCATACTGTATTTGAATAACCTACTTATGAACATACTGAAACACACGATTTATATGGCATGCTCTAAAGACACTGCAAATGATCTTGCACAGCGACATTGAGGACAATAGTAAGGAGTTGCTGCAATTTCTTCTAACGAACAAAATTACAACAAACCTATGTAAGGTTAGTAGAGCTTTTTTTTTATCCAAAAATAAGTTTTTATTGAAAAACAAGTACATACAGTCCAAAGATTCTTCAGGTATGTTATACAAAATAAATGTGCACAGTTCCAGAGATACATTTGAGCATGTACAATGATCTAATCCCCACAACCATACACTGCATTTACTATGTCCATCTCCTCCCTGAACCCTCCCCTCCATCCACAGCTGGCAGGACTTTCAAGCACTATCCAAATCGAATGCAGGGTATAAAACCGTGTCAACCATTGTTAAAGCGCAAAAGCCTGTCCATGACCAGGTCCTCCGGAGCTAGCCCAGGAGTTCCAAGCCACGGCTCCCACAGTTTTTCAAATTTACTTGAACAACCCCTGTGTTGGTATATGATTTTTTCCATTCTCAGTGTATTACCTAGTGCGACAATCCATTCCTTGACTGAAGGGGGCGTTTCAGACTTCCAGTGCACCATGATCAGCTTACGGGCCATAAAAAGGGCCCTAGGGAGAGCCTCCCTGACATGTGGGTCCCACTCCAGTTCATCCAGTACATTCAAAATGCAGTGTCTAGGGTCCAAAGGAATCGAGACCCCAAACACTGCACCCAGCACTTCCACCACCCCCCTCCAGTACTTATGTAATTTGGGGCACCGCCACAACATATGTATTAAATATTGTGATCTCTTTTACATCTAGTACAAGTTGGTGTGGAGAGCAGACCCATATTATGTAGCCTATGAGGTGTATAATACATTCTCAGGAGTGTATATAGTTGCGTTAGTCTTTGCGTTACGTTCAGTGAACATATTGAAACTGACTGAAGAGCCTCCTCCCATTGATCCTCATCCAAGGGCCCAACATCCAGTTCCCACTTTCCTTTTGCTGTCAAGGGGTGTTTTATAAGGTATTTGTGGAGTAAAATGCTATAGCTCTGGGAAATGAAGCCTTTAGAGGTATCAGAACCCTTAAGTAAAGCGATAAGAGGGGTCGAGTCAGTATGCCATTCAGAGGTTTTGGATTGGGTTGTAAATGCATGCCTAAGTTGCATATAATAAAACAGCATGGAAGCCGGCAGTCTATACAGATCCCTCAAAGTGTCAAAAGATCGTAATTTCCCATCGCTTATCATTTGCTTCAAATAAAAAATACCAAACCTCTTCCACCTCTCCGCATGCTGTAGTTTAGCCATCTCTGGATAGGATTCATTTCCCCAAATACGACTATATTCATTAATACCCATCGCCTCCTGTATATACTTAGTTTTAATCCATACTTTTTGTATAAGGGCATACGTGGGGAAACTTTTATGAGGCTTTCCAAAAGTTGAGGCCTCTAGGGCAGTTGGAACAGACTTCCGCCTACCACATGAAGCATTAAACACTCTAAAGCACTAGGGGTTCTGACTGTAGGGTCCCCCTCCATGACCATAGTACCTATCAAGTGTTGCATTTGCGATGCCAAGTAGTAAAGCCATGGATTCGGTAATGCAAGACCACCTTCATCTTTGGGGCGTTGTAGATTTTCTAGTTTAATTCTAGGCGGACGATTCTTCCATATCAGTTCACGGAAAATGGCATTCACAATGCTGAATATCTTTAGTGGAATCACCACCGGTGAATTGTGCAGTACGTATAGCAATTGAGGCATCAGAATCATTTTAATTAGATTCACCTTGCCTGCAACCGACATACACAGAGCATTCCAGGTCTTGACTCGTAAACGAAATCGTGCCAGCAATGGGGAAATATTTAACTGACTATATTCCCTTATCTTAGGGGAAACCTGTATCCCCAAGTATCTAAAGGAAGGGGCAATAGGTATATCCCCCACCTTCTCTACATTGAGTAGATGTTCATCATCTATCGGCATTAGGGCTGATTTGGTCCAGTTTATTTTAAGGCCTGAAAATTCCCCAAACCGAACCACCGTATCCATTGTGTTTTAGTGATTGGTCCGTATCTCCCAAAAGAATCATGGTATCATTGGCGTAGAGAATCACCTTCTCCTGTCTATCTCCATAACAGAAGCCGGTGATATCTTTGTTATCTCTAATCCGTATTGCCAATGGCTCTATGGCCAGAGCAAACAGCAGGGGGGACAAAGGGCACCCCTGCCACATGCCCCGGCCCAGAGCAAAGGGCAGCGACACTTTACCCGCCTCTCTAATTAGCGCCTGTGGGCAGTGGTATAGCAAACGCACCCAAGAAATGTATACTTCACCAAAGCCGAATCGCCTCATTACCTCCCATAAATATGGCCATTCCACACTGTCAAAGGCTTTCATTGCATCTAGTGACAGCAGGGCCCTCTTACCTTTGTTAACCGGCTGGGACTGCATGTTAAGATATAATCGTCTAAGATTTATTGCTGTGGATTTGTTGGGCATAAACCCCGCCTGATCGGGGTGTATATTTGAAGCAATAGCCTTATTTAACCTGAGAGCCAAAACCTTTGCTAGTATTTTTATATCAGACTGTAGTAGGGCTATCGGTCTGTACGAGGCCGGGTCCACTGGGTCCTTGCCTGGTTTTAGAATTAGCACAATGTGGGCCTTAGACATGGAGGGCGGTAAGGTATTATGTTTTCTTGCAGTGTTAAATACATTTAATAGCTTGGGGAGTAGTGTCTCAGAGTAAGTTTTGTAAATTTTCATGGGGATGCCATCCCCCCTGGGGCTTTACAGTTAGGAAATTCTGCCACAGCCGGCTGCATCTCATCCAGAGTTAAAGGGGCGTCAAGATCCTTTCTCTGGGAAGCCGAGAGGTGCGGAAAAACAATACCATCCAGCTAGCTGGTCAACTCCCCGGGGGTGCCCCTCGAAGAGGAACAGAATAGAGTTTCATAAAATTCTGCCAGCGCTTGGAGTATCTGATCTGGGGAGTGTACCAGTCGCCCGTCAGCCTTCTTTATAGAACCTATTACTGGGGATCTCTGTTCTGAATTAGCTATTCTCGCCAAAAGGCGGCCTGTTTCCCCCTCCTCAAAAAAGGCTGTTTTAGAGAAAAACCTCTTTTTGTCCGCCGAGGAGGCCAGCAGGTGCTCGTACGCTGATTGAGCCGACTGCTATGCCTCCCTAGCGGAGTCAGTGGGGTCCTGAACATATTTTGCCTCCAGGGAATAAGCATGTGACTCCAATTTTTCCCGTAGTGCCTCAGAATGGCTTTTAATCTTGGTTACCTCATTACTAAGTATTTTCTTGAGATGGGTTTTAAAAGCCTCCCACTCTGTAAGGACAGATAGAGAGTCCGGCTGAGAGGAGAAGAACTTCTTGATATTGCCCTCTAAGTCTACATGGGAGGTGAATAGCTGTAGCCAAAAGGCGTTAAATTTCCACGGTGCCCTTGGGAGTGTGGATTGATGGGATACAATAAGGTTTATCACCATATAAGAATGATCAGATACACATCGGGGTTTGTAGGAGATATCTAGAACCGAGGGGAGCATAGCCGGGTTTCCCACTGCCAAATCTATTCTAGATAATGAGCCATGCCCTTTTGAGAAACAGGAGAACTGTTTGGCAGTGGGATTCCTGTGCCTCCAAATATCTAACCAACCCACCTCCTGCAACAATCTAGCCAGAGGCGTCGTCCTGAGGGGAGCAGGAGAGCTCAGGCCCGGGTGTTTGTCCAGGGCCGGAGCTAGCCAACTATTGAAGTCACCCACTAGTAGCAGCGGGAGGTCAGGCTTCCCTTCCAAAAATCCCAGAAGAAGCCGGAGTACCCGAGCATCAAACGGGGGAGGTATATATACACAGGCCAACACACATTTGAGAATACCAAGGCGACAATGTAAGAATACAAATCTACCCTCCTGGTCTATTTTTGAATCAAATTCCTGATAATCCAGGGAGCGGTGTATCACTACACTCACCCCCCGAGAAAAGGAGGTGTGAGTGGAGTGGTACGACCGCCCAATCAATCTATACTTCATACAACTTTTAGATTCAGACGTTAAATGCGTTTCCTGCAAGCATATAAACCGCAGGGTAGAATTTTTTCAGGCATGAGAAAATCATAGTGCGTTTTAGGGGGGAGTTCATGCCCCTAAGATTCCAGGAGATCACCGGAGGGCCCGCCATTTCAAGAATAAAGTCAGCCACTGGGGTGGGCCAAGGAGCGGCTTCTCTGGATAGAAACCAACGGGATCCTGGTGGGAGGATTGGCAGTAGACTTCAGTAGTATCAGAGTTCCATATGATCAATAAAGAGAAGAATCCTGGACTGCAGAATGGGTTATACTGTAAATTATAACAGAGCACAATGGTGCCAGTAAACAACAGTGCAACTGCACTTGGGTATTTCCATATTTGGTATGACGCCCTCACTTCAGTGAGGGACCATGCGAAAACTAAAAATATGATCATCCTGACAAACTTTGCCAACAGGGCAGGTCAATTGGGCCTAATACGGCCTAAAAGCGGGCCAACAAAAAAAAAAAATCACACATTCCAAGGTGAGTAAGGGGGGGTTTCACAGTTCAATTCCTTTCACATTAAGAGATATAGGAAAGTCCCCGGCATTTTTGTAACTTGGAGATAGGCAGGCATGTTGGCGGGTTATGACAAAGGGTAAAGAGACAAAGTTAGAGTCATGGTAGTGGCGTTGCAATAAGAGGAAACAATATGGATGAGGGACTATGGTAACTAGGTATACTGACAAACCTCTTTTTATCCATATCAATTTCCCGGTCAGTCACCTTCCGCATCCGCTCGGTGACGGCGTAGTGCTTGTTCGTTATGTACTTGTACGCTATGGCAGCGAAACTGAGAGTGACAGCGGAAGGTCATGCACAATTCTTTGACTCTGCCAGAGAGGCGTCTGCCTGGTTAGATCACAATCTAACCAGGCAGACGCCTCTCTGGCAGAGTCAAAGAATTGTGCATGACCTTCCGCTGTCACTCTCAGTTTCGCTGCCATAGCGTATGGCAGTTGCAAGGCTTTGAGGCACCTCTTCACCTCACTGAACTTGGGTTTATTTCTCTGCACCTCAGCCGAGAAATCCGGATAGAATGACACTCTTACACCATTGAACTTTACGTTGTTCTGCTCCCTCGCACAGCATAACACCGCCTCTCTGTCGCGATAGTGTAGCAGCTTGGCCAGCATTGATCAGGGGGGAGCACCTTGCGGAGGAGGCCGCCCCGGTACTCTATGGGCCCTCTCCACTGTATAAAATGGGGAAAAGGCTTCACGGCCGAATATCTCTACCAGCCAGTTCTCCACAAACGATGTTGGGTCCTTACCCTCAGATTTCTCCGGGAGGCCAACAATACTGACATTGTTTCTGCGTGGTTTTCCGTGTCCTCTGCTCTGTTGTATGTGTCTTGTGCTATGCGGTACGCTGCCTTCGCTTCGCGCGCCAGCGGGGGTAATTGTTCCTCGATATCACAGACTCTGCTCTCAACTGCAGTTGCTCTTTCTCTAACCTTTTGAAGTTCTTGTCGAAGTAAAGATACCTCCTCTCTCAGGCCCCCAAACTGCTCCTTCACATCAGTGACTGCAGCCGTGCACACATGAACAGCCTTTAGAATATTAGCCAGTGTGGGTTGTTCCACGTTCTCTAATATTTCATCCGAGGGAGGGAGGACGGGAGATGTCTTCTTGAAACTGCACAGGAGTACTGTCTGTATGGTGGCCCCATTAGGCCTGTGTAAAGAGATCTGCAGCCTCCCCATTACTTGTCGTCCCCCCCCGTCCTCCGAGCCCTGCAGTTTCTGCGTATATGTCATATCCCTGTATTGCTCCTTACCCGGTGCTTTCAGCTGTTTTTTGCTGGTATTGTCTCTGGGCTTGTCTGTCATGAGCGGTGTGCGCTGTGCTTTGGCTGCTGCGGCGCCATCTTGGGAGTCCGGTCCCGCCATCTCCAACGGGCCTTGGCGGGTCTTCCCTCGTGTGCAGACTACGGATCAGGCAGGAGCTGTGAGAAGTGCGTCCTCTCACATGCCGATCTTGGCCACACCCTTAGTAGAGCTTATTTGCTTTTAGTCTATATGTCTTGCTGCCTTATTTTGGTTTTCTGTACAACCCCTATCGATACAGAAGCATCTTGCATACAACAAATACAAGTCTGAGCTTGCAAAATAATGATATATGTAGTCCTTACAATAAAATTAAAAACAAATTGCAGCACTAAAATTTGTTTTGACTCTTATGTACAGTACAAACTCTCTCCAAAAGCACTAAAGCAGATGTGGTATTCCTGGACAGCTTTGTACTCTAGTAGTCAGAAAAAAAAATAGTTTAGCTTTGTCCAGTAAATACATAAGTAATGGTGAAGAGGTTTTCTGTTGGTTAAAGACACTATGTTTCTGTGTATATTCGATACACAGATATATAGCCCTGTGAAGAAAGGGCTTCTCTGAAGGAGCGCTTTTGTTTTGTGAAACAGATCAGGAAGATATTGAATCCACGATTTTCGCTTAAAAGGATACAGATAAGACCATTCAACTTCAATTAAGAAAAGAATGCAATATAATGTTCTTTTAACCCATTCTTGCCTGCAATCCATATATCTGTTTCCCTCATTACAATGCCCCATGATCAGGATTAGTTAATAAATATCCCTTTTACAGCTACCAGCCAACACGTTATGCAGTTGCTAACCAATCAAAATGGTTCCCGATCATGTGATCACTGTGCCAGCTATACAAAGCAATCATCATGCAGAGGCCATTTTAGTCTGCAGATGTCAGTGTAGCGCTGTTTAGTACTGTAATTGCCCAACACAGACAATTGTCCAATGTACTGTATATATGTTGATATGCCCTTAAAAGTGTAAAAAATACTTAGCTGAGTAAATTAGAGTTATAATCAACTAATACTGATGCTGCTACATTTTTGTCTGGGTAGGCTTTAACGGCCTCTGAGTACACAAGGGGAAGGAGCAATGGGTCAACATTAGAGGGCATAGACTGATTAAAATGTATGAGTGTTATCAAAATTGTATTTTAACCTGTAAGATGGAAAATAAAATTACAAAAACTACAAAACATTTGAAAGCAGTATTTAACCGCCACCTAAAAAAAAAATATATATATATATATATATAATAATAATAATAATAATAATAAATGCAGCTTACAATTTATTATCATGGCTGCATTCATTTTCTTTATTTAGGTTTTTTTTTGTTGTTTCCTTTTTTCACCTGGTGATCTGACCAGCAAGTCTGTTATTTTTTAGCTTCTTTTAACCACTTGCCTACTGCCAGCAGCAAATGAATGCTAGCGGGTTTAGTTTACCGACACGCGCCCCTGTCACGATATCACGTACTGGACATGAAACGCTGTAGCTAGTCACCATGTTTGTAACCATGGGGCAGCCATGACAGCTTGGCTAACCTTGTAACATTACAGAAAAATCTGAACTCCCTCCCTCCACCAGTGTGTTAGGAATTCATAGCTCTTAAACTTCGAAGGAACGGTTATCTCAACAGAGAAAGCAGGACCAGGCTAGGTGTGTAAAAACAGCTCATGTTGGCCTGGCAGGATGTTCAGGCCTGTCGTAAAACTGTGACCCCCTCTCAATTCATAGAACCAGCAGATACCGGTTGTAAATACCTGAATGCACATAAAGCTTAAAACAGTGGAATAAGTATGAAATTTCAGCATGTTTCATAACTTCCAAAGTAATAATAGCACAGCCATAATTCTGTAACTGTTTATTTGCATCAACTTTGACCTTTTTATAATAAACCCTTATGTTGAAAAGTGTAAGGGCTCCTTCACACGGGACAGATCCGAGATGATCCGCCCCGTGAACATCCGCTTGCTCAGCGGGGATCGCTCCGTGGATCCCCGCTGAGCAGGCAGATGACAGGTCCGTCGCTGCACAGGACCTGTCACAGTGCCGCTCTCCCCTATGGGGGATAGGATGATGACAGACCATAGAGTCCGTCGTCACCCGATCCGTTAACGGATGGAAAGGTAGGTTTTTCCTCCGTTACACTTTTTCGGATCGGAGCGGGTCGGATGTCAGCGGACATGTCCCCGCTGACATCCGACGCTCCATAGATGTCTATGGAGGGTCCGCCTAAAAAACTGACAGGGGGACCTGAACGGATCGTTCGTCTGAAAGAGGCCTTAACCTTACCTCTAAAGCTCTTAATGCAAGCTATAAACGAACCCGCCTCGTAAAGTGCGCTACTGTTGTAGAGTAAGGCATCTGAGCAGACCTGTCTGTGGTGGCAGTGTGTGTTGCAGGCGCTTATTCTAAAATTATAATTGGTATTGCTAAAATTACGAGTCTCCCTCGGCTCGTTCTTTTAAAATGGGGGTGGTGGCAGTTAAAGGGTTAATTGCATATATAGGCCAATGACAATCGCTCTCAGGCTGCTCGCACCTAGACTGTGGTCCCGCAAGCTGGAAAATCTTTGTGCTGGGCGCAGCTGAGAGTGGCATTGTTACGTAAGTGACAGCGTGGTGTGAGGTTGGCCGGTCCTTCGTCGCGAGCTAGCAAGGAGGGCAGGGATCTGACACCTGCGTTTGTCACATATTGGCTACAGGCTCCACACTTCACCCACCGTTTCCTAGTGCAGACGAATGCCTCTGCCTATGAATTGAGCGCAGTCCTGAGCCAGGTGGATGATGCCGGAGAGGAGCACCCCATCCTCTACCTGAGCCGGAACCTGCTTCCCCGGGAAGTAACATACGCCACGATCGAAAAGGAGTGTATTGCGATCGTGTGGGCTCTCCAAAAGTTACAAACGTAACTTTATGGACGGCACTTCACTGTGATCACAAATCACAAGCCCTTGAGCTGGCTAAATCGTGTTGCTGGGGAGAATGGCAAACTCCTTCAGCGGAGCTTAATTCTGCAGCAATAGAATTTCACCATCCAGCATAAGAAAGGCAGCATCCATGGCAATGCTGATTGGTTGTCACGACAAGCCGAGCCCGCAGGAGTCCGTTACGTCAGGAGGAAAATTGTAGTTTCCTCCTATGCAACCACCCAAGAGGAGAGGTGTAAAGATATCACGTACTGGACATGAAACGCTGTAGCTAGTCGCCATGTTGTTTGGAACCTTGGGGCAGCCATGACAGCTTGGCTAACCGTGTAACATTACAGGAAAATCTGAACTCTCTTCCTCCTCCCTTGTGTTAGGAATTCATAGCTTTTAAACTTCAAAGGAATGGTGATCTCAACAGAGAAAGCAGGACCAGGCTAGGTCTGTAAAAACAGCTCATGTTGGCCTGGCAGGATGTTCAGGCCTGTCGTAAAACTGTCACCCTCTCAATTCAGAGAACCAGCAGATACCGGTTGTAAATACCTGAATGCACATAAAGCTTAAAACAGTGGAATAAGTATGAAATTACAGCATGTTTCCTACCTACCAAAGTAATAATAGCACAGCCATAATGTGGACATATTTAGCTTCCTCAGATAATTTGTAACATTTCAAGTCCAGACACCCCTATGTCAGGTCATATGGGAAACCACCGGTACCCCTTATTCCTCCTAAGTAGACTAGACAGTAGAGACGTGGCATGTTTATATTTGTTTTGAAGCAAATCTCACGCTGAACAATAAAATGGATATTTGCAGTTATAAACAGTAGAGATGCAGAGATATGAATATGTATCACAAAGTGTACCTGGGACATGGCCATGAGTGTAGACACCTCCCAGCAACCAACCCCTAAACAAGATGACCAGACGATTGGTCACTGGTCACTGTCAACACCCTCTTTGATTTGACAGAAAAGAGGAGATGCCAAGACAAATGTCAGTTCTCCTTTTACCATCCAAGCAGGAACATCTGCCAAGTTTGAGAACCGATTACCCAGCTCATCTGATCTCTGATCAACCCTTAGACATTAATTGCAAGTATTCTTCCTTCCCAATTCTACCTTTTTTCTTTGTGGCTGTAAATTGTCATCTCTTTGAAACATCTTTTTTCTGTAAATGTTTATTTGCATCAACTTTGACCTTTTCATAATAAACCCTTATGTTGAAAAGTGTTAACCTTGTCTCTAAAGCTCTTAATGTAATCCCCCAGTTTCACTCCAGTTATCCTCTAACTATCCCTCACCTCCTACCCACTCCCCCCTTCTTCCCTACCCCATGGTTCTCACTCCCATTTCCAATCCCCACCCCCACCCCCATTTTTTCAGGGGTTAGGGAAGAGCCCCAAGGCAGAGCATTTTATTACTGCTGCTGCTTGTGTGGGTGGGATGTGTACTGTGCCAATCCCTGCTGACCCTCCTCTCCTATTCATCCCACGTGATTGGCACAGTACACATCCCACCCATACAAGCAGCAGCAGTAATAAGATGCTCCACCTCGGGGTTCTTCCTTAACCCCTGTAAAGGGCGTGAATGGGGCCTCATGTCTAAATTTCGATTAGGGCCTCACAAAGCATAGAGCCGCCTCTGCTCAAACCAGTATACATAGGTACACTGATCACCCCGCCCCCCCCCCAGTTAACCCCATCACCCCCTTTCACTGTGTCACCCAGTGCAGTGTTCATATTTTTTTTTTTTATCACTGTACTGGTGTCATTAGTGACAAAAATCTGTGTTTGGGTACTTAGTGGTAGGCACAGATAGGTCTAGGGACCCCCCTAAAAAAGGTTTAACCCCTTGATCACCCCGTCACCAGCGATCACCGTATTAGTGTTACGGGTGACGCTGGTTAGCTAGTTATTTTTTTATAGCGTCATGGCACCCGCCGTATATTAACTAAATAAAGGTTTACCCCCTGATCAAACGGCGGGTGAAATCAGTTAGATTTTAGTGTCAGATAAGGTCTGCTTCACCCCAGGCAGCGTCAGATTAGTGCCAGTAGCACTAACACCCAAGCACGCACCATACACCTCCCTTAGTAGTATAGTGTCTGAACGGATTGATATCTGATCAGATCGATACTAGCGTCCCTAGCAGTTTAGGGTTCCCAAAAATGCAGAGTTAGTGGGATCAGTCCAGATACCTGCTAGCACCTGCGTTTAGCCCCTCCGCCCAGCCCAGCGCAGTATCAATTGATCACTGTCACTTACTAAACACATAACTGCAGCATTCGCCGAATCAGGCCTGATCCCTGCGAATGCTAACAGGTTTTTGGTAGCGTTTAAAGCAGTCGCCGACAGGTTCTTTTTTTCCCTGTGAGTCTCACTAGTGTAACAGTAAATTTAGAGGTCACAATGTCCAATCGAAGGTACACTAGTGAAGAGGCCTACACATTTCTGAGAGTGAAGAGGAAGTCACTCATCTGTCAGATTCAGGCTCAGAATAGATCCTGTAAACAGCAGTGGCACCCTGACAGATAGCTCAGACGACGAAGTTATGGTCCCTGCCAAGGTCAGGCGTACCCGACCCCGTTGCTCTGCTGTTGGTGAGGTGCAAGAACCGCAGGGCTCTCGTATGGAGCAGAGAGCTAGAACTCGTGCCGCTCATCCTTCTGGTGAACTGGCAAGCACCAGCGGCCTAGTACATCCTGGTCGTAGTCAAACCAGCACTGCAGTATCACCTGGTGACGTGGCGAGTCCCATAAGTGCAGTTCAAGCTGGTGAGGTGGCTAGCACAACTAGTGTCCCGCTGTCACCAAGAAGACAAAGACAAGCCCGTCGAGCCCATGGTGCCCTTCCTGCTGCATTTGCCAATCCGATTTGGGAGCACTTCTGCAGCACCCGTACTTCCCCCACTCACTGGCCAACCTGGAATTCAGGTGGAAACTGTTAATTTTACGTCACTTTATTTTTATTCGCCGTTTTTCACGGAAGATCTCTATAGATCTATTGTGGACCAAAGCAATTTGTATGCTGGTCAATTCATTGTCGCTAATCCCCAGTTGACCCTTGCCAGAGACTGGAAACCTATTACGGTTTCCGAATTTAAGACCTTCCTGGGCCTAACTAAAAAAAAGTGAGTTGCGGTCATATTGGTCCACTGACCCAATTCACCATATGCCTGTGATCTCTTCCTCCATGACAAGGACACGATAGGAGTAGATCTTGCGGTTCATGCATTTCAATGACAATGAACTCTGTCGTCATCGGGGTGACCCTGGATTTGATCGGCTCTACAAAATTTGGCCCCTCAAACTACTTCAACTAGCAGTGGAGTATTAGCATAGGGTACAGCACTGCACAGTCCTAGGGCACACCAACACAGGGTCTCGAAAGAGGAGATGGCCATCACATTTTCAGAGACCCTAATCAGGAACGTTCACAGTTTACAGTTTTTACAAAAGTGCAAAAAATAAATTAAAAAAACACACACAAAAAAATATGAACTAAAAAAAGCCAAAAATAGTTGGTTTAATTTTTCTATTCTCTCTCTATTGTTCTCTCTCTTATGTTCACTCTCTACTGTCCGCTCACTACTGTTCTATATGCTCTCTCTGTTACTGTATTTTAGAACTGCAATGTTTTATTGCATTTGCTTTGCAGGTATGGTATGTCTTACTGTTATACCGTAATGTTACGTTGTTTTATTGTTAACCATCATTTGCTTAGCAGGTATGCCATTCAGCTGCAGCACGGGTTTATTTATTCTGACAGCAACAGCGTTTGCTCCCACGATACGAAAAGCCATGACTCCAGCGCTGTAGGAGGTGATTTCACCACCAGTTACAAAAAAGAGCATATATGCCGAAGCATGGGGGCAGGGGTGGAGGAGCGATTTGCTCCTAACATAAAGGGGCGGATTGCCCCATGCTTCGGCATATATTTTTTAGGCACAGATTGCATTAAAAAGGGTTTGTTTTTTTTTACTATGTTTTATTGTATTTGCTTTGCAGGTATGGTATGTCTTATCGTTATACTGTAATGTTACTTTGTTTTATTGTTAACCATCATTTGCTTAGCAGGTATGCCATTGAGCTGCAGCACCAATTTATTTATCTTGACAGCAACAGCATTTGCTCCCACGATACGTAAATCAGCGAATCCAGCGCTGCAAGAGGTGATTTCACCACCACAGTTAAAAAAAAAATAAATAAATAAATATGGTGCATGTATGCCCATCATTAGAAGTGGGTGCATGAAGGGCGGTATTCTAATGGTGGGCATAGCCACTGATCAATCTCTTCTTCGTTCAGCCCACAGGCTGCATGAAATAAAGAACATTACAATGTATGCCCAACAAGGACCAGGGATGTACTGATATGTTGCTGGACTGCAGATTTAGGTATCATCTTGGTATAATTCTTTTCAGCCATCGGTCGGCTTTCATGTAAAAGCAATCCTAGTGGCTAATTAGCCTCTAGACTGCTTTTACAAGCAGTGGGAGGGAACATCCCCCCACCGTCTTCCATGGTTTTCTCGGGGTCTCCTGTCCCAACAGGGAACCCAAGGAATGCAGCCGGTGCTTCCGCCAGCTGACCATAGAGCTGATCAGAGACCAGAACAGCTCCAATCATCTCTATGGCCTAAGAAACCGGAAGCTACGAGCATTTCATGACTTAGGTTTTGCCGCATATAAACAGCGCCATTGGGAAATTGGGAAAGCATTTTATCACACCGATCTTGGTGTGGTCAGAAAAAGGGGGGCAATTTTAACTTACCCCTTTTCCCACTCCTTCCACTGTCAAGTCAATACACAATCCTTGTAGCCTATGAATAAAAACACTTTTTTCTTTTTCCATACATCTATATTCTGGCAAAGGTAACTCCTAGCTCAATCCTGTATCCATATGGTCAAGCCACGGCTTCCAAATAGTATCAAATCTCTTAAATAAATTCCTCATATAGAAAACATGCCTTTCATTGGATATTTGATCTGAATAGATCCATCTCCTATCAGACATAGTCGGAGGGTGAAGAGAGGTCCACCTAACGGCAATTTGTCTCCTAGCCACAAAGAGTGCTCGTGCAACAGTAAACCACCTTGGTGGTTTAAGCACTGAGCTATCAAGATACGTATCAATGACCCCGGATTGCTACATCTGGAGCAAGTCGAGTCGGTTGTTAAGCCAATATTAAACAAAAATTGTGGGGTCCTATACGCCCTGTGCAATATATAAAATTGTGTTAGTCTAAATGAGGGTGAAAGAGATACAAGGGGAAGAGCCCGAAGAATCTTATACCAGACAAAGTCAGAGATAGGGCCAATATTGCGCTCCCATTTTTTTCTCGATGGACAATGAAATTTATTAGAAGTACACTGTAATAGAGACTTGTACGTAGCGGATATTAGACCTTTAGTAGCAGTTGCCTGAACCACTCTTTCCAAAACTGGGACCAGGGGAAACAAAACAGGAGAAGAAAACTTGGCATATAAGCCATGTCGCATCTGTAAAAATTGGTAGAACCATCCGGGGTTTAAAGAAAATTCCCTTACAAAGTGATCAAAAGATTTAAGTATTAGTCTATTGGCTAAGATCTTAGCTAGTATCTTGACATCTGTTGACAATAAGGGTAATAGGCCGATATGATTCAGGAAAAAGTGGATCTTTATCTTTTTTCGGGATAACCAAAATTGCAGCTTCGGGCATTGATTCCAGGAGGCTTCCTTCCGCTAAAGCTGAATTAAATGTTTTAAGTAGGGTAGGTATTGTAGAAAGAAGATTTGGCCCCAAGGATATTGCGGACACAGAGAGAAGTACAGTAAGGGTATACCCAGGAATTGTAAAAAATATATATATTTTATTGATACAAAAATTACATATGGTACAGAAATGGCTATACAAAAATCACCTAAAAACAAACAATAAAACACCTGACACTGGGAATGAAACAGCCGCTGAGCTTGGAGCACACCACAAATCAAGACAGAAAGTCAGACTGGTAGTGGGGTGTATGTGCCAAAAAAACCCAACATGTTTTGGAGAGCAAAAGAGGGATTTTTTAGGACATGTATATTTCTTTCTTCAGGGGTTAGAACAAATGTGCTGCTTCATTTCTATTAAAAGAGAAACATATAGGGGGTAGTATATCAATGGTATGATAGCATGTATTTGCAAAAAACTGATTATAGCAACAATATGGTACATGTAATAAATAAAGTAAGGATAACCTGTACTTACATATCAGTGTTTTAATTTAACACTACACAACAGTAGGCAGAGCATCAAGCCTTGGGTATTACTAAGCTGTATTTCCAAAATATATGCGTATGTGAAGAAATCACTCCCATATGGTTGAAATGCAAGCTGGAAAATCGCAGCTAGGTAGATGGATACAGGCTCAAAGCTCATGAGGATACCCCTAACCAGGGAGATGGACATCTAATGAAAAATAAAGCAAGGAAATGAAAAAAAAAAAATTGAAAAAATGAAAACAGGGGAAATAATAGTGTAACTACATGCATTGGCAGTCTTCTATTGGGTTGGGTGAACATAAAAACGTCACTGCCCATAGAAATATATTATAAGAATACAAGGAGTAACTATAAATAAGAAAGAGTAAATAGTTGCCAATACCTGTAGTATAAAAGTGAATAGACATCCACAGGGATCCCTGGCGTTTCCTGGCTGTGTAGCAATATCCGCTCACACAACCAGGCATATATACGCCCAGGGATCACAAAAGGGCCAATCAAAGCTGTGTTGCTAGGGTAATAGGGGGAGGGAAAGTTAATAGAGCAGACACAGGTGTTGGGGATCGTAGGCTGGCGTTTCCCCAAATTACCTGTGCTGCCAGTCCTGTCCAATGTTAAATAAATTGCAGCGCTAAAACAGAAAAAAGCACCGTATATAATATAAAGTGAATGTCTCTGTAAACATGTATGAATATTCCCTCAGAAGGGTATAAACAAAAAATTTAAAATTAAAAAGAAGTCTGTAACAAAAATGGTGTTGAGGTGAGATCAAGATGGGGATTCCATCAAAATTTGGGGTATCCGCTCCAAAGACATCAAAGCAGTAAGTAGATGTAAATGTGCTTACCGGAACTGTTTGACTCTACTGCCTTCAGCATAGAGTCAATCGAGTGAATAAATGAGTGATTCCGCGCCACAAAGTATGAATAATAAATGGTAAATATTGCAGCTGCACCCTAAACAAAAATGAATGGAATCATTGATGCATACATGTGAAAAAAGGAAAAGGGTAGGGGAGCGCTAGAAAATATTATATAAATCAAAAAGAAACGAATTATTGTTCAATATATCCGAAAAAATACATTCAAGTGATGGATACCAGCCTGCTTAAGTGAAAAAGTTTTGAATAGACAAAAACATTCCCTGAAAACAAATTATATATATATGTGTTCAGTAGTGATCTTAGCACATAATCAAAAAGACATATTCAATAAATCAAATAAAATAAAGTGAAAAGTCCAACAAAATTCAAAAGTTGGTTGTGATGAAATCCTGATATCAGAAAGAGTGAGCAGCAAAATCCCTTCACCATCACTGAGAATAACACACCAATGTGCTCATGGGAATAGGTGTACGCTTACCAGATGGAGTTGACCAATTTAATTAAAAAAAGGTCAAATAGGCTTTAGCAAGATAATGCTTGCTGCAATGGAAGGAATAAACCAGACTCTGATACACTTCCTAGCCTCAGTGCCGGGCAATGGCACCTTCTATGTGAGTAGCCATTTGGCTATGCTTTGTTTTTATTTGTATTTTTAAATAAATGGTGTTACACTATGTTCGGTTCCTCTCCATCCATTTTATATCCCATGCGTGAGACCCTGTGATGTGAGGACAAGAGTCTGGTTTATTCCTTCCATTGCAGCAAGCATTATCTTGCTAAAGCCTATTTGACCTTTTTTTTAATTAAATTGGTCAACTCCATCTGGTAAGCGTACACCTATTCCCATGAGCACATTGGTGTGTTATTCTCAGTGATGGTGAAGGGATTTTGCTGCTCACTCTTTCTGATATCAAGATTCACATCAGGATTTCATCACAACCAACTTTTGAATTTTGTTGGACTTTTCACTTTATTTTATTTGATTTATTGAATATGTCTTTTTGATTATGTGCTAAGATCACTACTGAACACATATATATATATAATTTGTTTTCAGGGAATGTTTTTGTCTATTCAAAACTTTTTCACTTAAGCAGGCTGGTATCCATCACTTGAATGTATTTTTTCGGATATATTGAACAATAATTAGTTTCTTTTTGATTTATATAATATTTTCTAGCGCTCCCCTACCCTTTTCCTTTTTTCACATGTATGCATCAATGATTCCATTCATTTTTGTTTAGGGTGCAGCTGCAATATTTACCATTTATTATTTATACTTTGTGGTGCGGAATCACTCATTTATTCACTGGTTTGTTTCCAAAATTTATTGTTTCTTTTTTGGGATCTTTATTCACGCAGCCATGGACGTCTTTAATTTTATGAAAGGACGCCAGATTAATATTGAAGAATTATTTCAAAAAGCATCCAGCCCTAATTTAGATCTTGAAATAGGTTTTAAACAATTACAATCAGATATGGAGAAACAGGTCAGGCTATGGTGGGACATAGCCTCTTTTGATTTATATATTGAAAAAAACCTCACCCCCAGGAGATTACGGTGGGATATTAACCCTAATGATGGAGTTGAGGACCCTACGCTTTTAGACGAATGGTTCCAGTTTTTCAATGCTTGCGAGCAAAAACTCATGCAAATGATGGTTAGGAGGCGTCAAGCCAAGGGACGCATCCTCGAAGCCAAAATTTCTGAGCTTAAAGAAAAAATGGAACCATTCCAAGGAACAAAGGAATTTTTAGATAAAGCCCAACAGTTGCATACCCATTTGTCCAAATATGATACTGACATTCAGCAGAAGAAACTCAAGAAATACCAGAGAGATATTAAAGACTTTGAACAGAATCAGGTGTATAAGTGGCAAACTGATTTAATCCCAAACAATTCCAATGCACCCCCAGCTGAGCGAGACCTGGAGATGCATAATGCGGTTAGTCAATTAACCAAAGACTTCAATAAAAGGGCGACTCCTCACACTTCAGCGAGAACCCCTAATAAAGCAGCCTCTCACCCCAAAAGTAATCCCCCTCAGAGGGGAAAAAATTACCCCCTACAGAATCATAATAATTATCCTTATCCAGCACCATATATGGTACCTACATACAACAGGTTTGCACCTTTGTCTAATAGACCATCTGATTATGATTATCAATATCATAATCCAGAACCCAATTATTACCAACCTAGACCCCCTAGAGGTAATTATAGAGGTAACCATCGAGGTCGACCCTATAATTCATACAATTATCATCAACCAGGGGGGGAATGGAGGGAATGGAAAGGACCCTACAGGATCCCACCCACTACACCCCAATTTTCCAAAGAACCTACAGAAAAAGAGGTAGCAGAGGGAGAAGGAGAAAGAAAAAGAAAACGGGACAATTGAATACAGGGATTTTTAATTTATCTGGAGTAGATCTCTCAGAGGAAGAATTATTGGTATTATCGCAAGGGCTAAAATTTGCACCCAGTAAAAATATCAACAAGTTTGACATATTTGTTGATATAGAGAAATTTATCAGGAAACTGAATATCAAAAAACATTTTTCTTCACAACCAAATACCCCTTCCCCTCCCAATGGGATCGAGACCACTTATTTGCACAGTGGACTCAAGAACAACTCAGTATTTAATCCTAAGAAAAACACTCATCACCATATTGAAGTGTTTAAAAATATGGTCCAAGAGGAAGTAAGATCACTAAAAATCCCAAAACTTGGTGCCAACCAGTCTATCCGTGAAGGTATCAAAAAATTAGAAAATAATAAACAAATAGTAGTCCGACCGGCGGATAAAGGGCGAGGAGTAGTAGTCCTTAGCAAAGAGAATTATAATTTGGAGATGCAAAGATTATTACAAGATACTACCACCTACAAACCCTTGTTGTCAGACCCTACACCACAATATACAACACAGCTCTCTTGTTGGGTAAACAAGGGTCTACAGTTAAATATTCTGAACAAAAAGGAAGCCCACTATCTTATTCCCCGAGCCCCACGCATTCCAGTTTTATATATATTACCCAAGATACACAAATGCAAAGAAAAACCTCCCGGTCGACCCATAGTGAGCGGGATAGGGTCTCTATTTTCCCGCGTAGGAGAATATTTGGATATTTACCTACAGCCACTGGTCATCTGTGGACAATCATATTTGAAAGATAGCCGAGATCTGATTCAATCCTTACAAGGTATCACAATATCTGCAAACACTCTTAGTGACTATTGATATAGAATCACTCTATACCAATATTAAACAACAAGATGCCCTGGTAGCAGTGAAACTAGCACTTATGGATCAATCAAAACTTAAACTGTTGCAAATAGAATTTCTGGTTGAAGGATTGAAGTTGGCCATGGGGAACAATTATTTTTGGGCACTCCATCAGTTCTTCAACCAAGTAAAAGGAGTTGCTATGGGGGCTAGGTATGCCCCCAGTGTAGCAAATATAGTGCTCAACAAATGGGAACAGGAAACCATCTATTACCAACCTAACAAATCGTTAACCACTTGAGCCCCGGACCATTATGCTGCCTAAGGACCAGAGGTATTTTTCCAATTTGGCACTGCGTCGCTTTAACTGCTAATTGCGCGGTCATGCAATGCTGTACCCAAACGAAATTTGCGTCCTTTTCTTCCCACAAATAGAGCTTTCTTTTGATGGTATTTGATCACCTCTGCGGTTTTTATTTTTTGCGCTATAAATGGAAAAAGACCGAAAATTTTGAAAAAAAATGATATTTTCTACTTTTTGTTAAAAAAAAAATCCAATAAACTCAATTTTAGTCATACATTTAGGCCAAAATGTATTCGGCCACATGTTTTTGGTAAAAAAAAATGTCAATAAGCGTATATTTATTGGTTTGCGCAAAAGTTATAGCGTCTACAAACTAGGGTACATTTTCTGTAATTTACACAGCTTTTAGTTTATGACTGCCTATGTCATTTCTTGAGGTGCTAAAATGGCAGGGCAGTACAAACCCCCCCAAATGACCCCATTTTGGAAAGTAGACACCCCAAGGAAATTGCTGAGAGGCATGTTGAACCCATTGAATATTTTTTTTTTTTGTCCCAAGTGATTGAATAATGACAAAAAAAAAAAAAATATTTACAAAAAGTTGTCACTAAATGATATATTGCTCACACAGGCCATGGGCCTATGTGGAATTGCACCCCAAAATACATTCTGCTGCTTCTCCTGAATATGGGGATACCACATGTGTGGGACTTTTTGGGAGCCTAGCCGCGTACGGGGCCCCGAAATCCAATCACCGCCTTCAGGATTTCTAAGGGCGTAAATTTATGATTTCACTCTTTACTGTCTATCACAGTTTCGGAGGCCATGGAATGCCCAGGTGGCACAAACCCCCCCCCCAAATGACCCCATTTTGGAAAGTAGACACCCCAAGCTATTTCCAGAGAGGCATATTGAGTCCATGGAATATTTTATATTTTGACACAAGTTGCGGGAAAGTGACACATTTTTTTTTTTTTTTTTTTTTTTTGCACAAAGTTGTCACTTAATGATATATTGCTCACACAGGCCATGGGCATATGTGGAATTGCACCCCAAAATACATTTAGCTACTTCTCCTGAGTACGGGGATACCACATGTGTGGGACTTTTTGGGAGCCTAGCCGTGTACGGGACCCCGAAAACCAATCACCGCCTTCAGGATTTCTAAGGGTGAAAATTTTTGATTTCACTCTTCACTGCCTATCACAGTTTCGGAGGCCATGGAATGCCCAGGTGGCACAAAACCCCCCCAAATGACCCCATTTTGGAAAGTAGACACCCCAAGCTATTTGCTGAGAGGCATGGTGAGTATTTTGCAGCTCTCATTTGTTTTTGAAAATGAAGAAAGACAAGAAAATTTTTTTTTTTTTTTCTTTTTTCAAATTTCAAAACTTTGTGACAAAAAGTGAGGTCTGCAAAATACTCACTATACCTCTCATCAAATAGCTTGGGGTGTCTACTTTCCAAAATTGGGTCATTTGGGGGGGTTTGTGCCACCTGGGCATTCCATGGTCTCCGAAACTGTGATAAGCAGTCAAGAGAGAAATCAAAAATTCACGCCCTTAGAAAGCCTGAAGGCGATGCTTGGTTTTCGGGGTTCCGTACGCGGCTAGGCTCCCAAAAAGTCTCACACATGTGGTATCCCCGTACTCAGGAGAAGCAGCAGAATGTATTTTGGGGTGTAATTTCACATATTCCCATGGCATGTTTGAGCAATATATCATTTAGTGACAATTTTGTGCAAAAAAAAAAAAAAATTGTCTCTTTCCCGCAACTTGTGTCGCAATATAAAATATTCCATGGACTCGACATGCCTCTCAGCAAATAGCTTGGGGTGTCTACTTTCCAAAATGGGGTCATTTGGGGGAGTTTTGAACTGTCCTGGCATTTTATGCACAACATTTAGAAGCTTATGTCACACATCACCCACTCTTCTAACCACTTGAAGACAAAGCCCTTTCTGACACTTATTGTTTACATGAAAAAGTTTTTTTTTTTTGCAAGAAAATTACTTTGAACCCCCAAACATTATATATTTTTTTAAAGCAAATGCCCTACAGATTAAAATGGTGGGTGTTTCATTTTTTTTTTCACACAGTATTTGCGCAGCGATTTTTCAAACGCATTTTTTGGGGAATAAACACACTTTTTTAAATTTTAATGCACTAAAACACACTATATTGCCCAAATGTTTGATGAAATAAAAAAGATGATCTTAGGCCGAGTACATGGATACCAAACATGACATGCTTTACAATTGCGCACAAACGTGCAGTGGCAACAAAATAAATACATTTTTAAAAGCCTTTAAAAGCCTTTACAGGTTACCACTTTAGATTTACAGAGGTCTACTGCAAAAATTACTGCCCTCGATCTAACCTTCGCGGTGATACCTCACATGCATGGTGCAATTGCTGTTTACGTTTGACGACAGACCACCGCTTGCGTTCGCCTTAGTGCGAGAGCAGGGGGCGACAGGGGTGCTTTTTTTTTTTTTTTTTTTTTTTCTTTATTATTTTTTTGCTTTTTTATCTTATTTTTAAACTGTTCCTTTCATTTTTATTTTTTTTTAATCATTTTTATTGTTATCTCGGGGAATGTAAATATCCCCTATGATAGCAATAGGTAGTGACAGGTACTCTTTTTTGAAAAAATTGGGGTCTATTAGACCCTAGATCTCTCCTCTGCCCTCAAAGCATCTGACCACACCAAGATCGGTGTGATAAAATGCTTCCCCAATTTCCCAATGGCGCTGTTTACATCCGGCGAAATCTAAGTCATGAAATGGTCGTAGCTTCCGGTTTCTTAGGCCATAGAGATGTTTGGAGCCACTCTGGTCTCTGATCAGCTCTATGGTCAGCTGGCTGAATCACCGGCTGCATTTTCAGGTTCCCTGTTGAGACAGGAGAGCCAGAGAAAAACACGGAAGACGGTGGGGGGGGGGGCATTCCCTCCCACGGCTTGTAAAAGCAGTCTAGAGGCTAATTAGCCGCTAGGATTGCTTTTACATGAAAGCCGACCGCTGGCTGAAAAGAATGATACCAAGATGATACCTAAACCTGCAGGCATCATTCTGGTATAACCACTCAAAGTTGTGAATGGCGTACCTGAAGACAAAAAAATGGTTAACAATAAAGCACAGTAAACGGTAAAGTATAAAAAATTGCATACCTGAAAAGCAAACATGATAAAACATAATAACAATAAAACATTGCAGAATAGAATACAGTAAAAAAGAGCAGAACAATAGAGAGAATAGAGAGAGAGAGAACAATAAAACGACAACTATTTTTTTTTATTTTATATATATATTTTTTTTTTTTTTTACACTTTTTTTGTAACTAACTTTTATAACTGTAACCGGTTCCAGGTTCGGGTCTCTCAAAATGCGATGGCATCTTGGGAGACCCTGTGAAAGTGTGCCTAGTCTGTGCAATGCTGTACCCTATGCTAATACTCAACTAGTGCATGGTAGCGTTCAAAACATTCACCAATGCAAAGACCAGGATTGTCAGGACAGGAGGGACAATAATAGCGGGTGTCACACCTATATCCGCGCTAGCTGCAGACACAATATCTTTTTTGGGGGCGTTCGCTGGGTAGGGGTACTCGGGAGGACATAAAGAAAATGCCTCTCATGCAGCCGACTGCATTTGGTTGGGGATGTGAATGGGGGAAGTACGGGCGCTGCAGAAGCGGTGGATTCCCAATTAGGATTGGCGAATGCAGTAGGAAGGGCACTATGGGCACGACGGGCTTGTGTTTGTCTTTTTGGTGGCAGCGGGACACTACTTGTGCTTGCCACCTCACCGCTGGCGCTTGCCAGTTCACCAAAACGCTACCAAAAAATCTGTTGGCGATCGCAGGGATCAGGCCTGACTCTGCGAACGCTGCAGTTATGCGTTTTAGTCTTTTGTAAGTGACAGTGATCGATCGATACTGCACTTGGGTGGGCTGGGCTGGGCCGGGCGGAGGGGCAAAACGCAGGTGCTAGCAGGTATCTGGGCTGATCCCGCTAACACTGCGTTTGTGAGAACCCTAAACTGCTGGGGATGCTAGTATAGATCTGATCGGATCAGATATTGATCCGTTCAGATACTATACCACTAAGGGTGGTGTACAGTGCGTGCGTGGGTGTTAGCGGTACTGGCGCTAATCTGACGCTGCCTGGGGCGACGCATATCACCGCCGGGCGATCAGGGGGCTAAACCTTTATTCGGTAATAAACGGCGGGTGCCCTGACACTATAAAAAATAAACAAACTAACCAGCGTCAACCGTAACGGTTATACGGTGATCAGTGGTGAAAGGGTTAACTAGGGGGCAATCAAGGGGTTAAAACATTTATTCGGTAGTATATGGGGGTCCCTGATGCTATAAAACGCTGACGGCGAACCTAAATATTTATGTCCCTAACTAGCGTCACCAGCGACACTAATACAGCGATCAGAAAAATGATCGCTTAGTGACACTGGTGACAGGGGGTGATCAAGGGGTTAAAACTTTATTAGGGAGGGTTAGGGGGGTTCCCTAGACCTAAAGGGGGGTAACAGTAACTGTCCCAACACTGTAACTGTCACAAACTGACACTATGCAGTAATCAGAAAAAAAAAAAAAAAAAAAGAAAAAAAACTGCTGGTGTCAGTTTGTGACGGGGGGGGGGGGGGGGGTGATTGGGGGGGGATCGGGGGGCGATCGGGGGGGGGATCGGGGTGTTTTGTGTGCCTGGCATGTTCTACTGTGTGTGTGTGTGTTGGTGCACTCACATTAATGTCTTCTCTCCTCGGGCCGGAACGGAAATTACCGAGCCGAGGAGAGATGACATCATTTCCTTTGCTGTTGTTTAGCATACAGCAGCAAAGGAATGATTCGATTGGCCGGCGGCGATCGCGAGGGGGGGGCCACGAACGGATGGTCTCCCCCTCACCACCGATCGCCGCTGGACAAACGACGACCGCCTCGGGCACCATGTACGTGATTTTGCCTGTCCGTGCCACTTTGCCGACGTACATCGGCGTGAGGCGGTCGTCAAGTGGTTAAAATACTATAAAAAGGTACATTGACGACGTCATTCTTTTGTGGGAGGGCACTATATCTGATTTTCAAAAATTCCTTTTGGGTCTGAACAACTCCTATGGACTCAAGTTTACTGCTGAATCCAGTTGGGATACTATTAATTATCTAGATCTCACTTTAACCAAACAAGGGGATAGGTTGGTCTCTAAAACTTTTTTTATGGCTACTGACCGCAATGGATTTGTACCAGTCAATAGCTGTCACCACCCACAATGGTTGGGAGCAGTCCCGAAGGGGCAGTATATGCGCATCAGGAGAAATTGTGATGACATTGTTGACTACCATACACAATCCGAGATCCTCACCCATAGGTTTCATGAGAAGGGCTATTCTCTTAATAATCTCACTAAGACCAAAAACCAAGTTTTGGCCATGAATAGAGACTCTCTTCTAGTCCCTAAGGACAAAGTACCCTCCCTGGGGGACATCCCCTTTATATCAGGTTTTCATCGTCAGTACAAAGGAGTGGAGAAAATATTCCAAAAATACTGGCCTATACTTTGTAGGGATAGAGACTTACAGACTTTACTCCCCCCGAGACCGAAGTTTATCTATAGACGGGCACCGGGACTTAGGAATATGATAGCCCCCAACGTACCCGATCCTCCCAGGAAACCTTCTACTTTCCTGGACGGATCGGGTTTCCATTATTGCACGAGATGTAAAGCTTGTCGCACCACCAATCGAGTAGGGAAAAAGATTTCCAAATTTCATTCTAAAGTCACCCAACAAGAATTCTCTATAAAACCCCTGATCACATGTAATTCCAGCTATGTCACATATGTGCTGGAGTGCCCATGTTCAATCCAGTATGTGGGGCGTACCACCCGCAAATTGAGGGTTCGTATTAACGAACATGTAGCTAATATTTCTAAAGGCTTTTTGAATCACAGCGTATCACGCCACTTTCGCATGGTCCACAATAGGGACCCCCGTTTACTCACTTTTTACGGTATTGATAAGATTGCCCCCAATTGGAGAGGCACTGATCTTAAAAAGGCTGTTTCTCAAAATGAGACCCAGTGGCTGTACCGTTTACAAACGATGCAGCCACATGGCTTAAATATCGAACTGGACCTTAATTGTTTTTTGACCAATGATTAGTTTTTCTGTCTGATCCTTATTATATCAATCTTCTCCTCTGAATTAGTTATCCAAGGTAACCGGTACCAAAAATTTTTTGATGCCATTTTTTAATTTTTTGATGCCGTTTTTGAGGGTATATATATATATATATATATATATATATATATATATATTTTTTATTAAATTTGCCCTTATCCATGCAACTGTTGGGTATCTGCCATTTTTTCTAGATTTTTTAAATTCCAATTGTGAGAATGCCATTATTCAATTTTTATCATTCATTACCAATTTTTCATTAGCTTTTTATTTTTTAGCAGCCAGTAGTTGGCGAAATATAGCATCACTAATATGGTGTCCTTTTGAAATATATATTTTCCATTTGTACTAGTATTTAAGATTATTCAATTTCGTTGTGGAAGTTTTACTGAACCGCTTTGTTTGCGGATGTTGTTGGAGACGGTTGTACGGTGTTCTGAATAAGGCACTGTGGCTGGGAAGCATTCAACTATGCAAATTCAACATTATTTAAACTCTCTCCTTATGTGACCAAAGTACGCTTCCTGAAGACGTGTTTAACGAAACGTACGTCGAGGCGGTACTCGGTCACGCAATTACATCACATCCGGCTTCCGTGGTTCGCTGTCCGTCGAAGGTGGAACGCACGCCGTTGCCGCGACCATTTGGGAATCCCTCCACACGGAGCTGATTTTCTCACTCCAAAAGATACGCTTCCTAGCCTCAGTGCCGGGCGATGGCACCTTCTATGTGAGTAGCCATTTGGCTATGCTTTGTTTTTATTTGTATTTTTAAATAAATGGTGTTACACTATGTTCGGTTCCTCTCCATCTATTTTATATCCCATGTGTGAGACCCTGTGATGTGAGGACAAGAGTCTGGTTTATTCCTTCCATTGCAGCAAGCATTATCTTGCTAAAGCCTATTTGACCTTTTTTTAATTAAATTGGTCAACTCCATCTGGTAAGCGTACACCTATTCCCATGAGCACATTGGTGTGTTATTCTCAGTGATGGTGAAGGGATTTTGCTGCTCACTCTTTCTGATATCAAGATTCACATCAGGATTTCATCACAACCAACTTTTGAATTTTGTTGGACTTTTCACTTTATTTTATTTGATTTATTGAATATGTCTTTTTGATTATGTGCTAAGATCACTACTGAACACATATATATATAATTTGTTTTCAGGGAATGTTTTTGTCTATTCAAAACTTTTTCACTTAAAGAGGAGTTCCACCCAGGGGGGCCGTCCAAAAAAAAAAAAATTAAAAGTCAGCAGCTACAAATACTGCAGCTGCTGACTTTTAATTGGACACTCACCTGTCCCTGGGTCCAGCGATGCGGGGGATCGAAGCCCCGCTCGTCTCCCCCCTCCGCTCGTCGGCGCCGGCATTACAACTGTGGGCGCCAGGCTGTGGCTTCACAGCCTGGCACCCACTGCGCATGCGCGAGCGGCGCCGTGCGCCGTGATTGGCCGCTCAATCACCTGGGACCTGTAATGGGTCCTAGATGATTGACAGGAGGGAGGGAGCAGAGCGGAGCCCTTCCTGTGCCGAGGAGGAAGTGATGTCACCAGCCCAGGCTAAGGGACAGGCAGACTACGAGGGCCCACCTAGCAACAGGCATTTAGAGGTAAGTGAAAAAAAAAATATCCAAATGTTTTTTTGTTTTTTTTTTTAGAATTTTTACAGGTAGTTTTGTTTTTTGGGTGGAACCCCACTTTAAGCAGGCTGGTATCCATCACTTGAATGTATTTTTTCGGATATATTGAACAATAATTAGTTTCTTTTTGATTTATATAATATTTTCTAGCGCTCCCCTACCCTTTTCCTTTTTTCACATAGAGTCAATCGAGCAGTGTGCCACCACAGGCAGATGTACCGATAGCCAGGGACCGATGGAACGCCTGCAACCAGGATGTCACCGCTGGAACTCCAGGATGAAAGAAAGAAGTGATTTCAAGGCTCAAACGTTTTCTCGTATCAGGGAAATATGTGGAAAAAAAGGAAGTGCCTCCACATAGTGCAAATCAGGGTTGTTTATTTCTAAAAAAAACCGTGCTACATAAAAGTGATCACAAATGTAAAAACAGAAAGGCAATGTAGAGAGTTAAGGCCGCCCTACGCGTTTCAATCAATAGACCTTCAACAGGGGCAATGTTAGTCTCCATTGGGAATCCCCCGGCCAATGCGGCGTCTGGCGTCACCGCGCGGTGATGTCTGACGTCGACACGGCCGCCGGCATGGAAGTAGGCGGATGCGCTGGACGATGGAGGTGTCCAGTGCGCAGATGCGGGGAGCGACTGTCTCCACAAAGGCATTCGCCAAAAGCACCCCCAAAATGGCATAGAACAACACGCCACCATGGGGCCCCCCCGTGCTGGGGAGTCTCGGTGGACCACCAGGGGCAACACAACTGTAACCTGTGGAAAATATAGGATATTGGATACAGCTGCGTTTTTAGCCAAGGCCATCGGCTACTGTCCAAGCTATTATGGCTGTTCTTTAATCATTAAAGTTTGTATCTGAAACAAAATCAAACAATTATTACAATTTAATGAATGCAGTGCAGGATTTAAGTATATTATTGTACACTTATAATAGGAAATAAGCCTACAAGCATACACAATTAAAATACAACACATAATACATGTACACATATGTTCATATCATACTGTCAAATTTTGGAAGGGGGAGACAGAACAAAGAGAAAAGAGAGAAGGTAAGAAGGGAAAATGAAATACCTGCATTTATAGATCTTTATCATAGGAACCCGATATGAAGCCGGGTAGAAAAGGCTTAAGATTAAAGGCTTCGTTGAGGCCAGGGGGCAATGTGGCATTGAGGTTGAATATCCACCTAAGCTCTCGTTGTAGGAGGAGTTTGTCAAGGTTTCCTCCACGAGAGCTGGGGTGTATTCGGTCCAAAACCAGTACTTCTATCTTGGGGTAAATACCATTGTGAATTAGTCGAACATGTCTGCCCAAGTGTACATCGGGGTTACTGGTCTGCATCTTTGATATGGCGATATAATCTTTGCCATAGTTTCTGTACGGTCTTGCCCACATAAAAGCAATTGCAGCTGCATGTTATTAAATAGACAACTGCACTGGTTTGACAATTTGAAAAATGTTTAGGCGTGAATCGCATTTCATTGGGTAAGTAAATGTTTCTTCTGTGGTCCATGTATTTACAATATGTGCATGAACCACAGGATCTCCCCTTCCTGATCCCTGGAACTCACTTTTAACTAGCAAGTCATTTAGGGATGTAGCACCTCTGTATGTGATAGTGGAAGCCGGAGGTACATATGGTCCCACCGCGGGGTCTGATGTCAAGAGGTGCCAGTATTTTCTACAGATCTGTGTAACTGATGTGTTTTCACTAGAATATGTAGTGATAATACGGCTATCGGTCCACGGAGGTTTCTTTTTGGCAGTCAGCAAGTCATGTCTGTTTTTATTCTCCGCTCGTTTGAAAGCCTTTTTAAAAAGGCATTTGTGACTATATCCCCTTTCCAAAAGACATCGCTTTAGATTATTGGCCTCTCGCTTAAAGTCTGAATAGTTGGAGCAGTTACGCTTAATTCGTAAGTATTGTCCGTATGGGGTGGATTCAACTAAGGGTCTGGGATGGAAACTGGACGAGTGAAGGATGGTGTTGCCTGCAGTGGTTTTCCTATATAGTTTGCAAGATAACATGTTGGTGTCGCTTTTGAATATTTCAACATCCAAGAATGTAATCCTGGATGGATCAGAAATCATGGTAAACTTTAAATTAAAGTCGTTTTTGTTCAAGGCTACCAAACACTCGTCCAGTAGTTTGGACGATTCATCCCAGACTATGAAGATGTCATCTATGTACCTGTGCCACATAATGTGGCACAGGTACATAGAGAGGTCCTCATCACAGAAAATGTGCCGCTCCCACTCCCCCAGGTACAGCTTGGCATAGCCAGGGGCACAGCAGGTGCCCCTGGCTACGCCCTGTACCTGGAGGAAAAGTCGATCGTCAAATGAAAAGACATTATGTCTCAAAATGTAGTCCAAGGAGAGAAGTATGAAGTTGTTAAAAGAGCTTTCATGACTTGTTTGTGAAAGAATTTGTTGTACACATGCAAGTCCCTTGGAATGGGGTATTGAACTATAAAGTGCTTCCACATCAATACTAGCGAGAATGCAACCCCCAGAGATTTGCACACCCTCAATCTGTAGCAAATGGATGGTGTCCTGTACATATGAAGGTATGGAGAGAACAAAGGGTCTGATGTGCTCATCCACAAGGCGTGACAAATTTTCGGTGATGACACCATTGCCAGAGATTATGGGTCTCCCTGGAGGGTCGCTAGTATGTTTGTGGATCTTAGGGAGGGAGGAGAAGGTTGCAAGCCTAGGGTGAGGGGTACGGATAAACTCTAAAGTTTGTTTGGAAATGACCTTATTTTGAAAGGCCTCATCCACAAAAGCATAAAATTTATTATTAAACGCTTGAACAAGGGCCAACTGGACGGTACCAATCACGATTGGTCAAAATTTTTATGCACATCTGGCTATATTTGTCATTGTCCATCAAAACTAGGTTTCCCCCTTTGTCTGATGCCTTTATAGTGATTTCATGGTGACTGGACAAAGTAGGGTAGGTAACAACACTTCACCATATTTTTTATAAACTTCAACTGGAATACCATCCACCCCTGATGCTTTATTATTCGCAAAACTAGCCACTGCAGCTTCCAGTTCCAATAGGGTCAAGGGGGCGTTAAGCATCTCGTGATCTTCATGCGATACTCTTGGAAGAGAAATCCTTTCAAGATAAGCGGTCAACTCAGCATAGGTGTAGTTAACCCGTGATATATATGGATCTTGATAAAAAGAAGAGAAGATAGACAAAATATCTCCTGTGCTAGTGTACACCTGCCCACCCTGATCCCTAAGCGCCGTTACAGATGTTATGCCTGATTGCGCACGTACGACCTGAGCCAATATTTTACCTGCTGCTTCCCCTTCAGCCCAGGTCAGCCGTTTTTGTTAGAATTGTTTATTTCTGGCCTTATCTACCAACAGTGAGCTTAATTTAGTCTGAGGTTTCCCAGGCTATTTTACTGATTGAGCTGGGATCTAAAATAAATCTGGCCTAGTCCGCTAGCGCCTCTCCCTTTACCTGTTCAAGCTCTCTACGCGAGGATATTTTAATGCTACTAACTTGTTTAATCAAAAGTCCTCTCAAATAGGCCTTAAGAGCATCCCATACTATTCTAGGAGGTGCGGATCCTGTATTCTGAGTGATAAACATCCCCAGGTAGTTCAACAGGACTCCATCCTCAGGAAATAAATCCAACCAGAATGAATTTAGACACCAAGGGATATTGGACCTTGAACGCCCGAAGGCCACAGTAAATATTACAGGGGAATGGTCAGAGATACCTATTGGCTATTACCACATCCTTAAAATCCATGACAAGGTCTGCAGAGCACAACACCAGATCGATTCTTGACAGTGAACCAAATGTTTTAGAATGACAAGCATATGAATTTTCAGTAGGCTGTAACATCCGCCACATCAGGTAACCCCAATTTCCTACAGAGCCTCCCTAAAGAAGAGAGGCAATCTATTAGGTAAAGAGCGAGGAGATTGAAATCTATCCTGTTCTGGGTCGATTACATTATTAAAATTGCCAGTCACCAATATTGGAAGTGAAGGAGAGGCCTTTACAAATGGCATAAGCTGAAGAAGGACCTCAGGGTTATATGGAGGAGGAATATAAATGGCAGCAATAATCAATTCAAAATTACATATGTGACACTGAAGAAAAATAAACCAACCATTCACGTCCACTAGCGTCCTGGTGCAGGAGAATGATTTATCATTATAAATTAATATATAAACCCCCTTCGCTGAAACCATCTAATGGTATTACCGGTAGCATGAGTCTCCTGCAAACAAACAACCGATGGATGGAATAGGGTTATATAATCAAAAGCAGCATTTCTCTTTAAAGAGGAATTCATGCCACGAACATTCCAAGAAAAAAAACGAATATACTGCCTAGCCATTTAAAAAAAAAAAAAAAAAAATTAACCAAGCCTCTACTATATTGCTCAATAGACATAATAAACAGTCCTGGCAATGAATAAAGGAGTGAAGCAATCTTAAAATAGTGGGGGTGGGGGAGGAAAACGGCAAAAAAAAGAGGGGGGGGGGGACACAAAAAAAAAAAAAAAAAACACACACACACCACACCTAAACTAGCAGTGAGCGAGGTAGGTGAAAGGGGGCCCTGCCAGCCCATTTGTAGGAGATGGAAAAAAAAAAAGAAGGAAAGGACCCTAAAGAGGAAAAGATTTCCTTTCGCTCAATCTAATTCTGTCATAAAGTTGAAAAATGTTGGTCAAGCCATTCCAGGGCAGCTCAAGGAGAGTCAAAACATTTTACTTGATCATCATGAACCACACGTAAACGAGCTGGATACATCATAGAATAGCGAAGGTTCAGTTTCTGCATCATTTTCTTTTATTTCCTGAAAGAAGAGCGTTGTTTTTGGAGAACAGGCGAGAAATCTGGGAAACGCATAATTTTAGAGCCATTGTAACTAATTTCCTTCATAACCGGACAAAACCGGATAAGAAAGGATCTAGGGGCACTACCCACTGAGAGTGGACGAGTGGGAACCCGGTGGGCCCCCTCTACAACTAGAAGTGCAGAGAAATTGGCTCTACCAAAAATATCCGAAATCCACCAAACGTGCATGGATCATTTCCTTCAACTTTTTCAGCCAAGCCGACCACGCGTACATTATTTCAACGTAAGCGGTTCTCAAGGTCTTCCACTTTTACTATTATCATTAGTCCGTTTTATAACTGTTTTAACTTCAGCCTTTAATGGCGATAGAGAATCTTCCATATCACTAATTCTGGTTTCAAGATCTGTTGTGCATTCCTGCAGTTTTTGTAGATCCTGGCGAATCAACGCAACATCCCCACAAACTGCCTGCACTTGACCAGAAAGTGCTACCAAAGATGCAGAACATTGCTGCATAATTGAAAAAAGTTCCCGCATGGTAGGCTCGGGTGTAATATCCATCTGACCGCTCCCAGCTCCATGAGCAGAAAACTCAGCCACAATCTGTATTCTGTGCTGCTCCACTCTGAGCAAATGATCCACAGAAAGTGCAGCGTCAGACTGCAAGACTGTGTCCTCCACCATAGTTGTTTGCAGAGGGATAGATGACACACAGCTCCCATTAACTCCCATCTAAGCCTCCTCCCTCCACAGGCAGATCCACACATAGCAACTGCAATGAGTCCTGTAATGAAGCCTGTGGAGTTTGTACTGCAGACATTCCGGCTTTAACATTAGCAGACCCTACTACCTCCATACTGTGTGTCGTTGTAAGCATTGACAGTTTTATTCCAGAGTCACTAGAATCACTGATGTTATCAGGCTCCTACACATGTAGCAGGACACAGCAGAACACAAGGAGAAAGGAGGAAACAGATCTGCTAATGGGGTTAATACAAACAGAGAGAGCTGAGCAATACCAGTCCCAGAAGCTGCTAGGTGTCAGATGGCAGCTGCTAGATCTCAAAAGTTCCTGATAGAAGAGAGTTCTCCCCTGTCACCATGTCACAGGAGAGAGAGAGAGAGAGATACAGGCTCTGTAAAACCAGCCTCACAGCCTCTAGCTCCAGCCACAGAGAGCCCGATGCCTCTGCTATCACTCACTGCAGTTTACCAGGAGCTCGGATCTCAGAGCAGGAAGCAGAGCTTGTTTCTCACACCAGGTAAGAGGAGGAGAGAGGATACGCCAGCCGATATACTCCACGGTCACACCCTCACATGCTTCAGCTCACTGCTCCACTGACCAGTTTAAGAATAAAATAAAAAAGCAAAAAAAAATAATTAAAAATAAAAGCACCCCTTACGCACAAAAGGTGAATGCAAGCGTCGGTCTGGTGTCATATGTAAACAGCAATTGCATGTGAGGTATCACCACGAAGGTCAGATTGGGGGCAGTAATTTTAGCAGTAGACCTGCTCTGTAAATCTAAAGTGGTAACCTGTAAAGGCTTTTAAAAATGTATGTAGTTTGTCGCCAATGCACGTTTGTGCACAATTTTAAAGCATGTCGTGTTTGATAATAATGTACTCAGCATAAGATAATCTTTTTTATTTCATCAAACATTTGGGCAATATAGTGTGTTTTAGTGCATTCAAATTAAAAAAAAAGTGAAAAAAAAAATGCAACACCCACCATTTTAATCTGTAGGGCCTTTGCTTTAAAAAAAAATAATAATAATAAGGTTTGGGGGTTCAAAGTAATTTTCTTGCAAAAAAAAAAGTTTTCATGTAAACAAAAAGTGTCAGAAAGGGCTTTGTATTCAAGTGGTTAGAAGAGTGGGTGATGTGTGACATAAGTTTCTAAATGTTGTACTTAAAATGCCAGGACAGTTCAACCCCCCCCCCCCCCAAATGACCCCTTTTTGGAAAGTAGACACCTCAAGCTATTTGTTGATAGGCATGTCGAGTCCATGGAATATTGTCTTATATACAATATAAGTTATCACTAAATGATATATTGCTCAAACATGCCATGGGCATATGTGAAATTACACCCCAAAATACATTCTGTTGCTTCTCCTGAGTACGGGGATACCACGTGTGAGACTTTTTGGGAGCCTAACCGCGTACAGGACCCCGAAAACCAATCACCGCCTGTAGGCTTTCTAAGGGCGTACATTTTTGATTTCACTCCTCACATCACATTTTCGGAGCCCATGGAATGCTTAGATAGCACAAACCCCCCCCCCCAAAATGACCCCATTTTGGAAAGTAGACACCCCAAGCTATTTGCTGAGAGGCATGTTGAGTATTTTGCAGATCTTGCTTTTTGTCACAAAGTTTTTTTTTTTAAAAAAAAAAAAACATTTTTGGCCTAAATGTATGACTAAAATTGGAGTTTATTGGATTTTTCTTATAACAAAAATTAGAATTTTTTTCAAAATTTTCAGTCTTTTTCCATTTAAATCGCAAGAAATAAAAATCACAGAAGCAATCAAATACCATCAAAAGAAATAAAGAATATAATAAATAGTGCTGCGCTAATCCAAAGTGTCCCTATTAAGGGACTATAAAGTGATGGTGAAATAACCAAAAGTGGTAAAATTGGCATAGAAGTGTTAATAGTTCTCAACAGAATAGCACACTCCTCAAAGTATTTTGAGAATTCTAAAACAAGTGGGTACAAATCCCTGTGTGAAAAGTCAATCACCATACATATAACATAAAGTAAATAGTCTATTCATAACTAAAATCAAGTGCAAACATCAATGGTGTCATCTCACAAGCAGAACTCAGTGACTCAAATGTAGTAAAACAAAATTAGCACATAAAGTGACAGGTGCAATGTGAACAAACACAAACCAAAATAAAGTAAATTTGCAATATAAACTAATACAATGTTCGCAAGTGGTTATACTAATGGAGCAGGTATTGGTGCTAAAAAATTGTGACTTGAAGGTTTGGCATAAGCCAGAAGTAACAGTGAACACAGTCCTTATTAGCTTAGTATAACAGTGATAGCGTCTTAGCATGCAACGGTCTCTCTGTGGTGACTTGCTTAAATAACCCGGTGCTCAGCTTCGTGCACACACACTCCTGTGAAAGGTGGCCCCTTACCTTAAGGCAATAGGGCAAGCACATATAGCCAGGGGTCTTTCCATAAGGTTCTCCTTGGAGCAGTGGAGCAGGCGTGTATGACCAAGAATCTTTATGAAGGGGGGTCCTCCTAGGGTGTAGAGCCCTATCCTCACAGTCCCAATTCCAGGGGGTGGCTCCCTCGGTAAATAGGGGGGATAAAACACACGGGGAGCCCCAATAGTGTAATATTGCTAAAATAGATCGCTTTATTGAGATAAAACAAGGTACTCACATAAACAACAGCAAAGGTAATTATATCTCCGACGAGCGGCGAGCTCGTATTACTAACACAGCGTGTAGAGCCTGTCCCGTCCTTACGCGTGACGTCACACCGCACGTGACTTCATCACTTTATAGTCCCTTAATAGGGACACTTTGGATTAGCGCAGCACTATTTATTATATTCTTTATGTCCTTTTAAGGTTTGGTTTGTACCTTCTTTCAGTGCATGCAGCTTATCCCTTAGCACTCATCTAGACCCTGGCCCTGTTAGCGCGGGAATAATTCACTTACTTTGATCATCAAAAGAAAGCTCTATTTGTGGGAGGAAAAGGACACATTTTGTTTGGGTCATTGCATGACCGCGCAATTACCAGTTAAAGCAGCGCAGTGCCAAATTGTAAAAAGTGTTCTGGTCATTGAGCAGCCTAATCTTCCGGGGCTGAAGTGGTTAATCATCGATGGCAAATATACTTTTTGATTCACTTTGCTTAAAAACAAAGCTATCCAGTACCACACTTGGAGCATTCTGATTTTTTCCTCTATGTGGTATGTTTTAAATTAAAGCGGTTGTATAGTCTTTTTTTTAACTTTTACCTACAGGTAAGCCTATAATAAGGCTTACCTGTAGGTAAAAAAAATATCTCCTAAATCTGTACGGTTTAGGAGATATTCCCCTTGGTATGAGCCGCTGACTGCAGCGGCGCATGCGCACAGGGGATTCTCAGCTGAAGGCCAGGCAACTGCCGGACCTTGCCGGGAATGAAATCTTCCGCGCGCATGCCCGGGAGTGATGACATTGCGGCTCCAGCCACTCACAGCGCTGGGACCGCGATACCCAGAAGACACGCCGAGGCAACATGTCCGCTACCTCGGCGTGGACCAGGTAAGATACTGACGCCTCGTTCTAAGGTAAGTATTTCATAATGAGCTACTATGCGGTGCATAGTAGCTCATTATGCCTTTTGCTTTACAGGGGTTAAAAAAAAAAAAAAAAATGTCAGCGTGTATACAACCGATTTAATTACAACAAATCCATTAATATTTCAAAACGGGTTATAATACATAGGGAATTCCTTTGTTTTATTTAGTTCATCTATTACCCAGCATTTTTTTCCCTATTTTCTCGTAGACTCCTTCCTAATGGAGGGAATTGAACCAGTTTTGTGAGGGAGCTTTTTCCATTTATTATTTTTTGGATCAATTATACCACAATAACAGTGATGATGTGAACTCGCCCTTTCATATAGTATACTAGATTAAAGGTGATAATCACTTGTCCTTATGTGTAATAACGTCATCTGCCCTATAAAATTATCTTTGCCTCTATAGTGTTTTATTGCGGTTTTCCTCAATAGAAATGTACTAGAAATGTATTTTTCATATAGAGAGATAGTACCGCTCACTGAAACTGCCAGACAACAACTTTATCAACCTAGACAAAGATATAGAACGATAATAGCACAATATTCCTTTCACTTTGGGAAAAAAGGAAAATTGTCCCCCTATTTTCATTTTTTAAACAGGTTCTTTAGCCTTGGTAAATAAATGTAACATATGAAATTAAGTAAACAGGACTGTATTGGAGGAGGAGGGTAAGGAGGAGAGGGCACTCTAGGACCCCTGTACATGTGTTTATGCTCTGGGCCCCCATCTTTTTCACCCACATGTGAAGGATTTTGTGTGTAGAGTATTAAACAATTAAATTGAATTGTATTTCATTGTATCATGATGAAAGGATTACTTAAAAGTTTGTTATTCTATCTAGATGGCATGTATAGAAAGTCTATATTGATAGATCCTGATGAAGAAGACTTTGTCCAAGAAACAAGTTGAGCTGTAAAGACTATCATGTGCATTTCTACAGTATTGAAATCGACTAGTTTTATACACAATTGTATTTTATTGCAATCTATTTTTATATGAATTGAACTTGTTTGAATCTTACCAATTTTGAATACATTTAAGTTTAACAAAATATACTGTGCCTTAAAAGTCCCATACCCTTACTATTTTGATAGTTTTGATGCATCAAGTCTAGGGATGTGGCACAGAGAGTATATCATAATTTTCTGATCAGAAGAAAACTAAATGAACATAAAAAGAAAAATGCAGTGATCGAGGAGGAGTGCTTGGCTATAAAATGAGCATTACATACAGTATGTTAAGATACTCCCTATTAGGACACTTTTACTCCTCTCAAATGGATGGCCCATAAGAAAGATGAATAGATGCATGAACCTTTGGTTTCTTGTCTTGCAGGACTAGAGCTTCATGGTAAAGCATTAACTGGGGCAAATATGGGGAATGTAGATGTTCTGTCCCATTTACACTTATTTTGGCTGCAGATGTTCCAACCCCAGAGCTGATAAAGGTCGGGGGTTTAACATTACCCACATTATAGAGACTCTGATCCACTGCAGAAATGCACATCTCCAATTAAACAGCAGGTGAATTCCTCTGTAAGATCTGGACCTGAACACACAGTTCTCTGTAGCCCGGGGAGCAGGCTGGTTGACTTTGAGGCGAGAATTGTGAAAATTGCAAAACTCTACCATTCTAGTGCTTGTCAGCCACAAAAATGAACAGTTTGCTTATCAGGACTGTGATTCTGTAAAGTTAATGCCGGCACACAGCTATGTTTTGTTCTGAAGTATTGTTTGGAGCACCTTTGTATAGGGCACCGATAAAGCACAAAATGTAAGCGTTTATATCCCCTCCCGGCTCTTCCTCGCAAATGGGAAGGTCACATTGATTATATGTAACCCCTACTGCATGATTACATCTATACCATCATTTGAGAGTTACAAGCATCTTATTTCCAGTGCTCAAGGGGTCACATTAAGGCATTTAGTAGAACCAATTCTACTTGTTTTTGGGACCAGTGCTCCCCTTCCTCGGGAGTAATAAGTTCTTCATACACTGATGAAGACATCTACTAAAGACAAAAAGAAGGGGGGGGGAGTGAATGAGGCTATATTGTTTTCATGGTACTTTAAAAATCCTCAAAAAAAAAATAAATAAAAAGCAATAAAAAAAAACAACTTTTGGAGGTCAGTATACAGTAGTTTTAGGGCAGTGTATTATCAACATCCTACAAGGATATTGGGGGGCCCATATATATGAATACCCTTGATGGTATGGTGCTGCAAATCTACCTTGAAGAACCAATTGAAGCAGGGGAAAATATTGATATTTCAATTGATTACACTATTACAAATAGGATTTTTGTACTTACCGTAAAATCCATTTCTCAGTTCATTGACGGACACAGCGCTCCATATTCAGAACCATAGGGTTATATCGCCCCGTACAGGAGTAAGACACTAGGCAGAAAAAAGACTTGGCTACGCCTATGGGCAGTCCTAGGTGGTATACATCCCCCCCCCCGCTATAGGCCTTCAGTTTAGTAACAAGCAGTGTCAGAAGTATTAAAACTCCATAGAGGGGTGGGTGCTGTGTCCGTCAACAAATGCATAGAAATGGATTTTACGGCAAGTACAAAAATCCTATTTTCTCTTTCAATCATTGACGGACACAGCGCTCCATATTCAGAACCATAGGGATGTCCCCAAGCAGTGCCAAAACATGGAGGGGGTGGAACAAAAATCCCAAGGCTAAACACAAGAAGCCAACCAGGCAACAGGTGCTCAACCAAAACAACTGGAGCCCAGCCTGAACAATACACCCCCAAAGAAACAGACCTTCTAAACAGCAGCCTGCAAAACCTTGTGGCCAAAACATCCACTTTGGAAACTATAGTGAAAAGGTAAACTGACGACCAAGTGACCGCCTTGCAAACCTGCGCCACTGACACCCGATGACGGAAAGCCCAAGACGCACTTGGTGCCCTAGCAGAGTGTGCCATTACAGGGAAAGGAGAAACCCAACCCTTGATAGAATAGGTCACAATCTGTCTGATCCGTCTGGAAATGGTCACAGGAGAAGTGGACAGTCCTTTTCTTGGCCCGTCCGTGAGCACAAACCGTCTGACCTGCGAAAGACTTTGTTGCTGCCAGATACACCTCAATAGCCCGAACCACATCCAGGGCATGCAACACAAAATTCCCTGGGATGAGCGGGCCTGGGACAGAGGGTAACACAAGGTCTTCATTCACATGGAAGTCAGAGACAACCTTAGGTAGGAACGACGGGCGTGGACGAAGAATCACCTTATCTTTGTAGATCACCAAGTGGGGGGCATCATAGCATGCGTCATCAGGAAGCAGGGTTCCCGATGACGCATACTATGATGCGAAACGCGTAGAGGCTGCTGGGAGATTTGTCACGTCAATACGTCATTTCCGGGCTAGGCGAAAATGAGGGCTGAAGCGCAAGCCGGGTGGAAACGAGGCTTGCACCGCACGCCGGCAGGGAAATCACATGGCGCCATCCCTACACCCATTATTAACTGCTGAAATAGCTTGGTGCCAGCTTATGGGCACCTGGAAATGTGAGTGTAACATCTTCTTTTAAACCTAGCATAAACAGTTTTTACATACTGCGCAATGATCGTTGTCTGTTTCTTATGAGGAGGACATGGTCTATATATAGCGCATTGGGGTCAGCAAAGATACGGAGCATGTGGAGTGGTTATCCCTACTAAATGAACCAAAGGCGCAGTGTTCACCGGCATCTGGTGAGTGGCTAATCCAGGTGGTGGTGGTCCTGTCACGAAAGTGGTGAAGGTGTCACGAAGAGTCACGGATATTATATGTTGTAAAGGAAGGATTTATAGAAACCTCGGCAACTATTGCACATAAATTTGGACATTATAGCTTGGTCACAAACGTCATCACAATTTTTGTATTTAAGTTGAAATTTATGTAGAATACACCTAGCAGGGTGGATAATTGGGGCACTATTGTATGCAATATAGGATTCTGGGGGGCATGATGTTTGTGCAGGTATGAAATCTAACAGAGTGATGTATCCAAAGTAAAGTAGCGCATTCAACACATTTTCTTATTTTTTCACCTAGTGGTGTTTTTTTGATTGCAGCAACTTAATTTTATATTCATATTTTTATTTAATTGTTTGCGCCGGTGACACATACTTGTTCATTTGATCACCTTGAAAGGGCAATCAGAGCTTTTTTGGAGGTTTGGTCCGCAGACCATCACTTAAGCCAAAAAACACGCCTAAGCACCATGGCCGAAACAGAGAACTTAGAAATCAAGGGAGGCACATCCAGAGAGGCATCAGACCATGGAGCAGAAGTTAAGCCCACTCAGTGTTTGAGACACCAGGGCAGCAGCCAGGACCGGCCACAACACTAAACCAGCAATAGGAAACATGCTGCGGGCCACAGACTCCGGAATCATGGTTGCTTTATTCAACCTGGAATCAAGAGGGTCCACCACCGGTGGGACAGTCCACTTCTACCGAAGTTACTCCACAAAGGGATACCGCACTGCAAAACATTTAGGGACGACCAAAGGGCGTTTTTGGGCGCTCCCAATTTTGCAAATTTGTCAAATAAGAGGTAAAAAGAAAACCCTGTTTTGCTGTACGAGCCAGTATGCGAGTGCCATTAGGAACACCAACATCCGCAACCACCTCAGCTGCATTTTTTTTTTTTTTATGTCTCACACACGGGAGGTAACACGTGCGTCCACCAGCGCCTTCTCGTGCGCTGCTGCAGCCGCAAAAGGGTCATTCCCACTATTTGAAGGATTAGGAAGCGTGCCGACAAAACCCAGCAGGGTGGCCACGTCCGTGGCGACAGAATCAGAATCTGACGAGACAAATGATTAGGAGAGGACAGGGTGCTTACTGGTAGTCTTATGTCCAAACGCACCTCCACCCAGTAAACAAAACTCACAGGGGGCCGTCCAACTGAGGGCCCGCAAAGGGGGACGCCCCTCCAAGGAGCCCTGCATAGGAGGCCGCAAAAGAACCTCCACAAGGGGGGCCACCCACCGCTGATGCAGGTAGTCGTGCAGGCAGGATAACCCTCAGTCCTGCAGCGCTGCTGGGAAGGGCGAGTGCCCTACAGAACAATGGCGGCTACAGCTACCAGCGACCCCGGACCGCCCCCACAGTGTCACCTCTCCAGAAGGCGGCGCCCAGCTCGGCCGCACGACCTAGTTGGCTGCGGCCTAAATTTTCTGATGCCCAGCCACGCATGCGTGGATCCGCAGGAAGCGGAGTGGAGGGCGGATGCTCTAATGAAAAACGGCAAAAAAAAAAAAAAAACTGAAGGCCTATAGCAGAGGGGAGTGTATACAACCTAGGTCTGCCCATAGGCGTAGCCAAGTCTTTTGTCTGCCAATGTCCTACTCCAGTAGGGGGCGATAGAACCCTACTATACTGAACATGGAGCGTCAATAAACGAAAGAGAAAATAGTTTTTCTTTTCGCCAAGGCCCACCCCATAGTTGCGTGTAGCAATGCATCTCTGTTGTACATATGTTGCATCATCGATGGGAAAATTAAAGTGTTACTAAACCCAGGACCCTGCATTCACTATATCTGGTCTCCCATGGTACACAGAACATGGACTTGCAATATTTTTTGTAAATATAAACTGCTAAATACATTTTCTTATCAGCAGTATATAGCAGTCTTGTGACTTCTATCAGTGTCTGCTTAAGCTTGTAAGAAGAGTTTTTATTCTCCCCTGACCCTCTGGGCAGTACGGATTGGCCCTGTACTGATCACATGCACTCTCCCAAGTAAAAAAAAAAAAAAAAAAAACTCTAGAAATACATGCCAAACTGTGTAGCCTGACCCCGAATGCTCTGTTCTATCAAGAAATGGGTTGGTGTCAGTTAAACAAGAGGAGGATCAGAGAAGACCGGATCACACAGCCTTTATACACAATGCAGAGTATTAACCCCTCAGGTTACACAGTGAGTACAACAAGCATGCTTTACTGCATATACAGATTGATTTTATGGTTGTGGGTTTAGTAACGCTTTAATTCCCAAGCTTACCAAAATATCCTACAGGACAATGTCAGGGTGGCTGTCCACCAGCTGATGCTTGGTAGAAATTGGATGATGCAGCAGGACAATAACCCTAAACATCAAAATCTACCACAGATTTGCTTCAGAAAAATAAATGTGCCTTTTGGAGTGTACTAGTCAGAGCCCAGACCTTAACACCACAGAGATGCTGTGGAATGACCTCAAGAGAGTCGTTCACACCAGGCACCCTAAAAATGTGTCTGAGCTGAAGTAGTTTTGTAATGAGAATATGTAATGGTCAAAAATTCCTTCTGAACGTTGTGCAGGTCTGATCCAGGGCTATCGAAAGCACTTGATTGAAGTAATTGCTGCCAAAGGAGGTTCATCCAGCTTTAACTCTGAGGGTTTAGTTACTTTTACCTCCATGCACTGAAGTTTAATGACAGGTTCAATAAAGACAGGAGGAATTCGAATTGTTTGTGTGTTATCCACCTTAAAGTGGATGTAAACCCGATTCATTAAATTTGACCTGGGCACATATCTGCAGTGTTTTCTTCTCTCTCTCTCCAAAGCCCTAAGTCCCGTGTCTTTCTGATGCTCTGTTCTTTTATCATTATTATAACTCCTGACAAGCTCTCCAACACTGGAGATAAAAGTAGCTAGAAACTTGTGTCGGGGTTGGTGCTATAAATAGAGAGCACAGCTCTCTATTCACAGCACAGCTCTGAAAGTATCTTCATTCCTCTGCCTATGTGGAGGGAGGGGGTGCCTTTCCTCCAATCAGCTGTCACACAGTGTATGCCAAGACTCCCCTCCCCCTGCTGGAACAAGAAGAAAAAAACTCTAACAGGATATGCACTTTCTAAAGAATATAGAAATCTAAAGACAGCAGATATACATGTAAAATGTATGTAGGCGGGTTTTTTCACCTGAGGCTGTTCACTTCACTGGGTAAATGTGAGGGTTTACATCCAATTTAATCACATTGCGACTTAAACGAGGATCAGGTCACATTTTACGGCAAATTATTGTAGAAAACCAGTTCATTTCAAGGGGTTCACATACTTTTTTGCCCGCCACTGTACATGTTCTGGAGCATAAAGTTATCACAAGACAATTATTAGCACACATGTGCATACGTATTAGTAGGCGCGGTAAGCATCACATGCACTAGGGCATGCTTGGCACTGGTATTGGTACCAAACTGCCTACTCAAGCTGGAATGACATGGGCATACTGCTGAGTAGATTTCAGCTAGTTCCCAATTTACACATGACCCGACATGTTACATTTGCCTTCCAGTGTAAAATAGACTTGCCTTTGACCTACCTTTGGAATCCTTTCTACCCATTGCAATCTATATAAAATCACACACATAGGTTGGACTTGATGGACTTGTGTCTTTTTCAACCTCACCTACTATGTAACCTCAGTCTGTGTTTTGGACTCCTGTATCCTGCTTTCTGATTTGGTACCCCGCTTCCCAGCTATGAACTGACCTTGGTTTGTATACTGACACTACCTCTGCGTTATGTTCTTGTACCTTGCTGTCTGGATCTTGATGACCTTGGCCAGTATAATGACACTGTCCCCGTCTTCTGTTTCCGTAATTCGTTGCCTAGCTGTTGAGAACCTTTGGCTTGTGCTCTGACTTAGTTTCTGTCCACTAAGCAGGTGCTACCATGTTTCTGCCTCTGGTCCTAATCGAGTGGTCCACAATTGTCTCTTTCCTTCATCCAACAGCTGGCACCGCTCGCAACATCGGCCCTCGTGCTACTCTGTGACTCCACATCTCCTGTCACCACCATGGGTGTTGGACATGAGGAGCAAGAGAAGCCCCTCTTCAGCTCGATCTCCACTAGGTACATGACAGATATGAGCAATTTATATTTTACTATAACAATATCTATTGCTATATGCCAAATACAGAATATTTGCCCGAGGCCTAGGTATATTTTGCTACACTCCTATATTGCTAACCAACCAATAGCCTTACCTATTTACAATAAATGCAGAAAAATACAAAAAGTGTGTACAAACTGACTATTCTGTTAAATATTCTCATACACAGATAGAAATTGAAAAAAGGAGGAAAATTTGTTTTGCAAGGACACGAGCAGCCTTTAAAACAATCCCATATGGAGTTTTAGTGATCTAAAGAAAAGAATCATTTTTAATTATATACTGACAAATACTGCCATTTGCCAACTAAGCAACCACAAAGCTATACCATATAATCTAGCTTGAAAACAACCATTGGTTGGTGGTAGGCAGTGATTAAAAACAAATGGAAACTTTGGGGGGGGGGGGGGGGATACTCCCTCCTTTGACTTCACTGGAAAAAATAAATCAAATGCAAAGCTGGAAGATACTTAAAGAGAATCTGTCACTTGTGGCATTAATATATAAAACTTTGCATGCCTAAAAACATTGTATTGCAAAGTTAGGTAGAGAACATGAGATGCTAGTTTCCCTGCTGACCCCGACTCCTGTAGAAAGTCGGTTGGTTTCAATAAATTAATGAGGGCAACTCTTGTGAGTGCGGGGCTTGGACTTTCCTTTCTACTACACTGCTTCATCTATGAATACTAACAATTAGTGAGTGCAGCGCTAGACATTCAGCCCCCCATGCTCAAGCTCTGTTACACTAGCCATAGATTGAACAACTTTCTTTCCACCTGTGCTTGCAGGAATGAAAATTGCTGGATTCCCCCATTAACACTGTCTGACAGAAAGCCATTGCATTTCCCGGCCAGGTAAGCCGTCCCTGATGAGAGAACCCTGTAGCTATAGCTCTCCAGTGCCGGCAGCACTCATCCAGCCCCAGACCATGACAATCCCACCACCATGCTTGACTGTAGGCAAGACTCGCTTGTCTTTGAACTCCTCACCTGGTTGCCGCCACACACGCTTGACACCGTCTGAACCAAATAAGTTTATCTTGGTCTCATCAGACTACAGGACATGGTTCCAGTAATCCACGTCCTTAGTCTGCTTTTCTTCAGCAAGCTGTTTTCAGGCTTTCTTGTGCATCATCTTTAAAAGAGGCTTCCTTCTGGGACAACAGCCATGCAGACCAAATTTGATGCAGCGTGCGGTATATGGTCTGAGCACTGACAGGCGACCCCCCCCCACCCCTTCAACCTCTGCAGCAATGCTGGCAGCACTCATACGTCTATTTCCCAAAGACAACCTCTGGATATGACGCTGAGCACGTGCACTCAACTTCTTTTGTTGACCATGGCAAGGCTGGTTCTGAGTGAAACCTGTCCTGTTAAACCGCTGTATGGTCTTGGCCACCATGCTGCAGCTCAGTTTCAGGGTCTGGACAATCTTCTTATAGCCTAGGCCATCTTTATGTAGAACAACAATTCTTTTTTCAGATCCTCAGAGAGTTCTTTGCCATGAGGTGTCATGTTGAACTTCCAGTGACCAGTAGGAGAGAGTGATAACGCCAAATTTAACACACCTGATCCCCATTCACACCCGAGACCTTGTAACCCTAACGAGTCACATGACACCGGGAAGGAAAAATGGCTAATTGGGCCCAATTTGGAGATTTTCACTTAGGAGTTTAGTCACTTTTGTTGCCAGCGGTTTAGACATTAACCTCCTTGGCGGTCTGATTATGTCAGTATTTTTGAATGTCAAAGCGTAACATTGTTTTGTATGGAAATTTGTTGTTTTATATTGTAGGCCTGTAATTCTTAGGAATAACTCACTTAATTCTGTCCAAGAGTCTAGCAGAGCAGAGAATGACAGTTTGCGACCCGAATTTGGGGCCCCATATCTCAGGGTCACTTGGTTCTAGGAACCCCAAATTTGGATATGTTATAGTGTTAGTCCAACTGGGGTTGCTAGCACCAAGTGGTCCCGAGATACGGGGCCCCAAATTCGGGTCACAAAATGTCAAGCACTTCTGCAGCAGAGAATTACATTTTCCGACCTGACTTTGGGACCCCATATCTCGGGGCCACTTGGTGCTAGGAAACCCCAAATTTATATATGTTGTTAGTGTTAGTCCAACTGTGTTAGCACACCAAGTTGGGGGTTTTCTTGTTGATGAGTCTTGACATAAACAAGGCCTTTGATAGTGTCCTCTGGCCTTATCTAGACAGAATTCTCTCCAAATTCGGGATTCAGGGAGAATTTGTAAACTGTTTCCGTGCACTCTACCACCTACCTCAAACTAGAATTAAACTTCCAGGATGCTCTTCTGAATACTTTCCCTTAGGGAGAGGGACTAGGCAGGGCTGCCCTCTATCCCCTCTCTTATTCGCCCTCGCAATAGAGCCCCTCGCTAGACATATTAATAGCAACCCCAATATTAAAGGATACAATAGTAACAATCAAGAAATTAAACTGAGTCTCTACGCGGATGATGTCCTTATGTTCCCAACTGATCCCTTAATCTCCCTGCCTAACCTATTCACAGCTTTAGACAACTTTAACCTTGTGTCAGGTCTGGGAGTCAATTCCTCTAAGTGTGTGGCTATGCCTATAAACTTACCGCGTTCCTTAACATCTTCCCTAAAGAGCAGTTTTGAGATCTCCTGGAATATGGAATCTCTACAAATACCTGGGTATACGTTTAGCACCTTCCCTTAAAAAAATATACACCCATAATTATCCCCAGGCATGCTCTAATATTAAAAAGTTAATGTCCCAATGGTCCCTATATCATATCTCATTTTTGGCATACAAGCGGTTAAAATGTCAGCCCTCCCAAAATGACTGTTCTACTTCAGGGCCCTGCCTCTGTATGTATCCAGATCTACTATTCAAGCCATTCAAAACGCCCTGTTTAAATTTATCTGGCAGGGAAAACAACCACGCATGGGTAGGTCATTGATGTTTAGGTCCCGAGATAGGGGGGGGACTGGGATGCCCAAACTTATGGAAGTATTATTTATCTGCTAGATTGGTTCAATTGGCCCAGTGGCACACATCCCCATCTCACATTTCGTGGTTACAGTTTAAGAGAGCTTCAATTAGGCCTCATCTCCCGGGCCTTCTGTGGACAAATGCAGTGAACTACAGATGTATTTCCCAGCTCAACGAGGTAGTTGGGCAGTCCCTATATCTCTGGACCTTATATAAAGGAAAATTTGAACTCTTCACTAAGCCCTCCCATTTGGCATCTTTTTTGGGAGACCCTAACTTCCCTGCGGCATTTCATGCTGAAATAGATTTCGCATACTGGTTTTTACAAGGTCTGGTGATGCTGCACTCGCTGCTGCAAGGCACCACATTCTGTTCTTTTGAACACTTAACCCAAAACTTTGCCATAGCCAACTCGGATCTTTACAAATATTTACGAATTCGCCAATTTTTCCAAAAGGCTATCTCCCAGTTGGGGGCGGAGGCTAGAACACCTTTTGAAAATCTATGCCATGGGGGGTCCAGAGATAGGGGGACGATCTCTACATTGTAGTGTACCTCAATGACCATCCCTCCGACGCTAAATCTCAAGCAATGCTAGGTTGGGAATCTGAGGTGGGCCTGGAGTTCTCAGTAGAGGATTGGAGTGATATGGTCTCCAATATGCATAAATGTACCCGCTCAGTGGCCATTAAAGAAACAGTACTAAAACTGCATACTAGATGGTACTATACGCCAGTTAGAGTCCATAGAATGTTCCCAACCATCACGGACAGATGTTTTAGAGACTGTGGAGAAAAGGGTACTTTCCTCCATACTTTCTGGAATCTCTCTGGCAGCAGACTGCTTCAGAAATACTTCAAATAAACGGGTTCGAGCATCACCTTGACGTATCAGATGTGCATTCTGTTTGCTGACCTCCCGCAGGTTGCTCCCTCAGAACAAAAACTGGTCCAAACGCTGTTTAGCGCTATACAGTGGGCAATAGCCCTGAACTAGCGTAAACCCTCAGTCCCATGGTCCCAGGTTCTTCTTCGCATTGAGTCCATAAAATTGATGGAACATATCCACCACACACTTAGGGACTCTATGGGAATATTTGAACGAAAGTGGGAACCCTGGCCAGCTTCTTAGCTGGCTCGTGGCGCGCTTTTGCCCCATGGGTACCAGATTACATTTTTGACTCTAAATGAGGGACCAGTTCAGGGCTTGTTTTCATTACAATATTAAACCAATAGATTCATGACTTTACAGAATTGTATGCAGACTTCTTATACATGATAGTTACACATGGTGTTTGATATGATACCTGTCGCAATAGTAGCAGTATGTAATTTTATTTCAAATTTTATTTTTGTTTTTATAAAGTTACTCAACAGCATTCCAAGCACTTAAACATTGAGTGCTCCGTATGCAAGTTTGAATTTCAGCATTCTATTCTGAAGAAAGTTTACATTTACAGTGTTTCTACCTATGTATAAAGCTACCAATGTTGATTTATGTGGTTGTTTTATCTTTCCATGTAACTGATTGAATTTTTTTCAATAAAGCTTTTGTAAACAAAAAAAAATCTTATTTTCAACAAGTCCACAGTGAAAGGAGAAATATATATATAATAATGTCCCATATAGTGACTTTGGTGATGATCCAAGCAATATGACCGTGACTTCACACACGTGCCGCCCCCCCCCCCCCCCCCCCGGTGTGACTGCGCTTACCTCCAAGTGTGTGACCGCACAATTAAGTTTGGTCCACAAAAGCAGCTGAACCACCTCTGGGCTCTAAGAAGCAGGCTTTGCAGGTTACCCCAGGTGTAATCCAAAGATGTTAATCTCAATTTAAAATACAAAAGAGGCTAGATAGTGCATTATCGTTTAGATATTGTGAATGTGGATAGGGACTCCGTGCCACCTTAAACGATATATATAATATTTTTTAAAAAAAGACTGCTGCTCCCCTGAAAGGAGTGAGAACTCCTAAAGTAATGTGGAATATGTGAAAGTAGGGGGCGCTACATTATCAGCTATAGTGTGATCCATACAACATAGTGTGGACATAAACCAGTGAAGTGCATCCAGTATATTGACAAGCTGTGAATCAATATGTGTCTTTAGGAACCAGTCCACATAGAAAAAATAGAGGACACCCCAGTGTCTCAATAGCGATGGTATCTTCCGACAGATAATAAATGATCCTTCACCAACCAGGCATACGTTACCCAATGTGAATGAATATAAGATCTGCTTACCAGATCTATTTGACCTCTTTCCTAGGAAAGACAGTCAAATAGCGCCTGTGCAGGATTGTGCCTGCCCACATGGATGTATAAGGTGGAACCTCCCTCCTCGTGGTTAAAGGCAGGACATAGAGAGAGCAAAGGATATCCATAGCATAATACGGTTTATTCCATAAAAACAAGATATAAAAATGCCAAGTGGCTCCTTACATTTAAAAGTGCCCGTCCCGGCACTGGGGCTGCTGGCTTCTCAGAGAAAATTGTATGGAGTCGCCTCAGCGTCCACCTTCGTGGATGGCGTGCGTTCCATCGGTCCGCACCAGCAACCAGCTGCACTGCTGCGCAAATACTGTGTGACATAAAATATTGCAACAACCGCTATTTTATTCCCTAGGGTCCCTGCTAAAAAAAAATATATATATGTAATTTTTGGGGGTTCCAAGTGATTTTCTAGCAGAAAATACAGGTTTTTTACTTGTAAGCAACAAGTGTCAGAGAAGATTTAGTCTTTAAATGGTTAAACTGAGAACTCCTACACACAGAGTTCAGTTCATTGATAAGTAGAAACATTGTATCTCTTCTTGGTTCTTTTATCAGACTTGGCAGGCTACCCAGAGAGGACAAACAAGTCGCTCCACGGAAGACATCAGGCAACTTGCATTGACTTCTATTACAGAAGTCATTTGCAAGTTGCTCTGAACTTATAATCTGGCTTTTTTTAATCAGCACAATCAGCCGATGCCGATTAATTAAAAAACGCCAAACATGGGCCGATATATCAGTCGACCTCTAATCTTCTGTTGCCGAACTCTGCTGCCCATACCGACCCCTCTGGCCTGCCTCTGGGCCACTCTTCTCCCTGCTTCACTGGCTGATATGCCTTGCTGTTACAGACCCTGATTTCTAACTACTCTGCTACCTGCTGTCTGTGTCTCTATCTGCTTGAACATTGTCAACCTGGACCTAGTCTTAGCCTGCATATCCAAATCAGCACCAGTTGACCCATGCCTGCCTCCATCCTGGTCCTTCCACCTGTCTTCTCTGCACATCACAATGGACGTCTGCATCTGTTAGCAGAAGACTTTATAAGCACTCGTGCCACTCTGTGCTCTGGTGCTTCCTGTTGCCTTACCAGGGCGCCAGAGCTGTAAGAGGTCCACCTCTGTGCTTCAGACTCCATCACCAGGTATGTTACAACACTGTTTAGTACATTTAGTACATTCTGTTTATTATTCTTCCAACCTGTGCAAAAATTCACCCCAGTGTGTCAAAATAACTAGCCAGACCAATAGGATCATTAAATAGTATAAAAAAAAGTAAAAAGTTTACACAGAGCTCGCCATCAGCAGAACTGCTGCGTAAATCTTCCCAGCCACTTACTACTGCCTGCATTTCGTATTACACTAGAGACAGCCTTGTTGGAAAGTTGGGAGCATTAAAAATTGTCGAAAATGTCTTGGTATACTGACGCCTTAGGAATTCCCTAGATTGGAACTAAGGGGCCAAGCCCAACCCCTGAAAAACAATCCCACAGCATAATCCCCCCCCCCTTTACCAAATGATTTGGACCAGTGCACAAAGCAAGGTCCATAAAGGCATGGATGAGCGAGTTTGGGCTGGGGGGACTTGACTGGCCTGCACAGTCCTGACCTACACCTTTGGGATGAATTAGAAGGGAGACTGCGAGCCAGACCTTCTCGTCCACATCAGTGACTGACCTCACAAATGTGCTTCTGGAAAAATGGTCAAACATTCCCATAGACACACTCCTAAACCTTATGGACAGCCTTCCCAGAGTTGAAGCCGTTATAGCTGCAAAGGGTGGGCCACCTCAATATAGAACCCTACGAACAAAGACTGGGATGCCATTAAAGATCATGTGTGTGTAAAGGCAGGCGTCCCAATATATTTGGTAATATAGTGTATGTTTGTTATTTTGAAACCCAACACTTCTCTTTTAAAGCCATTAAAGTGGTTGTAAATCGTTATATATACCCAGCGACTAGCCTCAGGTGCTAAACAGGTATAATTTATTTAGGAGGATTTGTTTAATCTCTGTATCTACAGTTTTCTCTTCTCTACATCGATTCAAGTCTAGAATTTAAAAAGCTTGTTTAAGCCGTCAGAAAAAAAAAGGGGGGGGGGCAGAAAGCTGAAGTTACACTCTACAGAACTCAGTGAGGAGAGCTCTGAGAACTGAGTACACACAGCACACGGGAACCATGCTGAGGCCGTCAATCAGCTGGAGATCCCTCCCTTGTCAATGTTTTTCATGCTGTCAGGAAAACTTGTTAGAAGTGATTCATTCTGATACAGTGGAACCTTCCTTTACGAGTAATGCGGTTAACCAGCGTTTTGAAAGACGAGCAACTTTTTTTTAAAAATTCTGACTCGGTTTGCGAGTGTTGTCTCGCAAAACAAGCAGAATTCAAGCTAATGGGGTGTGCAGTACCGCATTTGGCCAGAGGTGCAGGGGCGCCGGGGACACTTAACGGTTCGGAGCCATTCGGAAATACTCAGAATCACTCAGAAATACTCAGTTCCTGAGCCTTTCCGAGTTCAGCCGAGCTGTCCCTGAGTATTTGAGGCTCTCTGGTGCCCCCCCCACCGATGGCCAAATGCGGTATTGCATGTAATAGAAGTCAATGCGGAACAAATTATCTTCGTTTATATTGACTTCTATGGGGAAACTCACCTTGATATGCGAGTGCTTTGGATTACAAGCATTTTCCTGGAACAAATTATGCTCGTAAGCCAAGGTTCCACTGTAGTAGAGGAATGAAGCTGCAGACAGAAAAAAACACTTAGACCCCTTTCACACTGGGGCAGTTTTCAGGCGCTTTAGCGCTAGAAATGCCTCTGTTAAGCACCTAAAAACTGCCTCCCATTCACTTGCAGTGTGGCATTTCACACTGGGACGTTACCCAAAATCCTGCAAGCATCATCTTTCGGGTGGGTTGGGAGCACTGTATTTAGCACTCCCAAAACGCCCTGCCCATTGCAATGAATGAGCAGTGCTTCCAAAGCGCTTTGAACAGGAGTTTTTAAGCCTTTTTTTTTACGTTAAAACCACCCCGCTAGCGGCTGAAACGCACCGCAAAAGTGCCACTAAAACAGCTCTAAAGTGCCGCTAAACCGAGCGGCGATTTAGCAATGTTTTTGCGGGGCTTTTCGCCCGCTAGTGGGGCGGTATTAACCCCCCCCAAAAAAGCGCTGCCTTTTCATTGCAATGGGCAGGGCATTTTGGGAGTGCTAAATACAGCACTCCAAACCCGCCCCAAAGATGCTGCTTGCAGGACTTTTCGTAATGTCCCGCAAGCGCATCGCCCAATGTGAAAACTCACACTGCAGTGAATGGGAGGCAGTTTTCAGGTGCTTAGCAGAGGCTGTTTCTAGCGCTAAAGCACCTGAAAACCGCCCCAGTGTGAAAGGAGTCTAAGTGTTTTTTTCTATCTGCAGCTTCATTCCTCTACTACAGTGGAACCTTGGATTACAAGCATAATCCGAAAGTTCTTGGTTGAGACAAGTACACACTAGAGGGATCTGCTTTCTTTAGATTTCATGTTGGAGGTTTACAACCACTTTAAATTAGAATTAGGTGCCAATTATTAGATTCTTGAGAGTATGCTGGTGGGACCTGGGTTATTTAAATCTCAAATGACTAGAGAATTGTGTTCTTTGCTGCTGAGGTGTGGTATCATGTCAAATTTAAAAAATAAATAAATAAATACATAAACTTTTGATGGCATTTTGGAAAGAAGTTTGTGGATACAGGTCTGACAAGGAATTTGACAAGGAATTTCAAAAGATAGCCAAAATGTAAAGCAGTCTTTTCGCTGTAAGTAAAATAATCAAGTGTAGATTTCAAACAACTTTGCATTTGTCCCAGGGAAGGCCAACCCAGAAAATTCAACCAAGCGTTGGCAGTTTGATGCTAAAAGAAGTCTCCAACAACCCCAAACTAATTAAGGAATCTACATGCAACTCCTGCAATAGTAGGATGTCAACCTATATGCATCTACAAAACAAAGAATGCACCCATTAAAACCCGCATTACAGCTGCCACTGGAAAAAGGCCTTTGCTGTCGAAAAAAAAAGTACATTAATGAAGATTACAGTTTGCCATTGAACATATACAAAAAGATCCGGCCTTCTGAACTGTGCTATAGACTGATGAACCAAAGACCAAGTTCTTTGGCCACAATAAAAGTAGACATGTCTGAGGCAAACAGAAGAGAGTATTTCAAAAGAAGAACCTCATACCAACTGTGAAGCATTGTGGCAGAAGTATTTGATTTGGGGTTGGTTTGCTGCTTTAGGTCCTAGCCAGCCTGCAGTCATCGAGTCAACCTTTGAATTCTGCAACATATCAAAGTGTGCTTGATGAGACTATAGTGTCCAAAAGTTATATGCATGAAGGTTAAAAAAGTCCCCCCCCCAATACTTATCTGAGCCGCATCTCGATTCAGTGATGTGCACAAGAGCAGCGGCTCTCCTGGGTCTCTTCCTCCTCATTGGCTGAGACAGAACTACTGGCAATCACAGCTAGTTAGAGAGCAGGGTGAGGCTGAACCATGCTCAGACTGTGAATGCACACACAGAGCAGTGCCTGAGAAGTGAGCTTGCTCAGTTGCCCCCATAGCAAGCTATGGGGGCACCTGGCAGGGGACCCAAGAAATGTAGGCTCAGGGGCTCCTCTGTGCAAAGCCACTGCACAGAGTAGGTAAGTAAAATATGTATGTCGTTTTTAAAAGAAAAAAAAAACCTGCCTTTAATATCACCCGGGCCTAATTCACTAAGAATAAAGGAGAAAAAGTAGTCACTTAACATCTAGTTACTCCCAATTAGGCCAAAACCTCAACTAGGTGAACATGGGAACGGAAAAGTGAGTAATGGAGCATTAGTAAATTCCAAATCGGCATAGTCGCGGTTCCATAACTGGCAATTGCCAACAAGTCTCCTATATGGAACTGCACTGCAGTATTTAGCTACGATCATGTGTGTACATGTATGCCAATAAACCATTCTTATATGGGGTGGGCTCTACCTTGTGTGTGGCTATTTATATTACAAATATTGTACATAGTTTGTTTTCTTCTTTTGCTAACGAATGCTATTCTGATTGATTATTAGAGAGTAATGTCTGCTATTCTGTGAGGTTACATGTATCATTTACAGTTACATATCCGTTATGTGTTAATTTTTTTTTCGTGTTGCTTTTCTTTTTTAGGTTACTATTCTAATTATCTATGTTCATTTTTTAACCACTTCCTACCCAGGCCAAGTCTGACATTTCTCTCCAACATTTAAAAATCATCTTTTTTGCTAGAAAATTACACAGAACCCCCAAACATTATATGTTTTTTTGCAGAGACCCTAGAGAATAAAATGGCAGTCGTTGCAATTTTTTATCTTGCACGGCATTTGCGCAGCAATTTTTTGTGTTTTTGAAAAAAAAAAAAAGTTTCATACATTAAAAAAACAAACAAAAAAAAAAAAAAAAAAGTACAGTTAGCCCATTTTTTTTTTGTTAAATGTGAAAGATGTTACGCCGAGTAAATTGATACCCAACATGTCATGCTTCAAAATTGCACACGCTCGTGGAATGGCCCCAAACTTCAGTACTTGAAAATCCCCATAGGCGACAATTTAACATTTTTTACAGGTTACGTGTTTTAAAGTTACAGAGGTCTAGTGCTAGAATTATTGCTCTCGCTCTAAGGTTTTGCGGTGATGCCTCATATGTATGGTTTTAATGCCGTTTACATATGTGGGCGCGACTTACGTATGTGTTCGCTTCTGTGAGCAAGCACACGGCAACAGGGGTGCTTTAATTTTTTTTATTGTTAATTTTACTTTAATTTTTCGAGTTTGATGCTTTCTTTTTACATTTTTTTTTAATTCCTATTACAAGGAATGTAAACATACCTTGTAATAGGAATATGGCATGAAAGGTCCTCTTTACAGTGAGATCTGGGGTCAATAAGTCCCCAGATCTCACCTCTAGGCTGGCAAGTCTAATCATACTCAGCACATTGGCCTAGTGGTCTGCACTCATAAACAAAAAGCACTTAGGTCTGGAGTTCAAATCCCAACCATGCTAACACCCTGCATGTTCACTAATGATTATTTTATTTCCACACAATTATATTTTTGCTAAATAACATACAATTGCATGCAATTGAGCATGCAAATTATGGAAACAACCATGCTGATGTGGCAGTGGCATTTAGGTGTTCGCCTATTTTCAGCATACTATGTGGTTTAAAATGTAAGCAGGTGATACCAATACAAATGCAAGATCATTGCGAAACCGTCAAAAATTTGTAATTGTGATTTGTTTTGCTTCTTTTGCTGATATTTATGTTATCATTGATGTAAGAGTTATATCTCTATTCTATACATGTCAAACTTTTTTTATATCCAATTCAAATTTTATGAAAATGTTGAGTTCTACTTTTACATGTTCATTCTAAATCATGGTACTTTATATTCTAGGAATAATTGTACTCAGCACAGTGGCTTAATAGTTAGCACTCTTAACTAGCAGCACTTAAGTCATGAGTTCAAATCCCACCTATGCTACTGCCTCCCTAAAATTGCAATGGTAAATTCATATGTGCTTTGGCGAACGCATAAGTGCCATCAGCGAGAGATACATTGTATTACGCTGATGGCAAATATGCTTTCACCTAAGCACATATCCATTTGCCACTGAAACTTTAGGGAGGTGGTAGGTAGTATAGGTGGGTACCCATGACTGTTGCAAGATCAGAGCGCTAACCACTAAGCCACTGTGTTGATCAGATATCTACCTAGAATATATACTGGTACCATGATGAAAGCATAAACATATAGAACTAGAAGTCAACATTCTAATAAAATTCTATTTAGACATTAACAATTATTAATCATATAATAGAGACCTAAGAGCCTGGTTTAGATTGGGGGGACGCCCACTTGTGGCAGGCAGCACAACTCCACAAAACTACGTAGAGTTCTCTGGACAAAACTAGTGATAAAACTTTTTTACAGAAGGGAGTTTAACAAGACTCGTGGCCACTCATTAAAATTAGAAAAAAAGGTTTAACCTTAAACTACGTAGAGGGTTCATTACTGTAAGAGCGGCACGGATGTTGAATTCCCTTTCACAGGCGGTGGTCTCAGCGGGGGGCATGGATAGTTTCAAGAAACTATTAGATAAGCACCTGTAACGACCACAACATACAGGGATATACAATGTAATACTGACATATACTCTCACACATAGGTTGGACTTGATGGACTTGTGTCTTTTTTCAACCTCACCTACTATGTAATTAAGAGCTACCCAACTTTCTAAAGGTTACTTTAATGGATTTGTACTTTGAAAATGTTGTTGCAAAGCAAACAAGGATTAGTTAGCAACTACTAAATCAATTTAGGTGGCCAAAGGTGACCATACACCATGCAATCTGATTGTACAAGCTCCGTACAATCTCCTTTAGATTTACCAAAATTTTATAATGGGGAGGACACACCAGCTAGCCGATCACTTTGTATTCAATCAGGCAGGGGCACTACATAAATGATGGCAGATCTAATTCTCTATTCTGAGCTTTACGGAACCCAGGACACGCTTCTCCCGTTTTCAGAACTACAGCTCTATCCATATAGGCTGTTATCTAATCTCTCATTTCCTGCACTCTCCAAATGAACAGATCTGTGCAAGATGAATTTAAGACAAAAAAAGTCTATTTATTGAGTCCAGTGATGACTGATTAATTGTATTAGAAAACAGTGCACCTAGCTGGGGGTGGTTGGGATCTGCTGGAAGGAGGTCAGCTGATGAATGCCTTCCTGTGTACAAATGTAGGAAGTATACTGTGCATAGAATTAGGAAGTGACGTGTGTTCTGAGGATCACTAAACACAAAATTCCAAACTACATCCCCTAAACCCTGGGAACACCAAGACATCTCCCACACTTACCTTGCAAATCAGCAACATCACCTCCTGATCAAAAAAAGTGATCTTACCATGTTAACTTGCTGACAACTCTGAGCAGCACTAACACTTGCAAGTGCATCAAAACGTCCTTCCACACACGAGGATGCATTTCCAGGCCAGGAGCTGGCACAGGCAACCAGTTGTGTGCCATTGCGAAAATAAATTCACATTCGCCAACATCTTTTCACATGTGTTCAAAATGATTATTTTAAAAATGGCCTTTATGGGGTGGGCAACTGGTGATTAGAGAAATGAATACTTAAATTTGACATGTTGAATAGTTCACCACATCAAAAATCATTCGAACCTGAAAATCAGCATTTACACTTTTTTCTTTATTTAATGATCTGCATGTGTGATTGTAGAGATTGTAGGGTGTGTTAACAATACATTCTACTTATAAAATATTTTAATAATCCGCCGAAAAAAAAAATTATACATTTTATTTGGACAATAGGAACATTATTTTGTACTTCATTTACTTTACCCAACAAATTGACTGGTATTTAATGTTGCAACATTTTTCACAGCACTTTACAATATGGTTAGAAGGGCCCTGCTCTAAAGAGCTTACAATCTAAAATAAAAATTTAAATTGGACACACCTTAAATTTCATAACGTACAGCAGGGACAAAAATAAGGTGAGCACTAACCAGGTCAAACATTTTAGGGTATAACAACTCTCACCACCCCGCCCCCATTAAAAGTTTAAGTTCAGGATTAAACAAACAAAACAGACAAGATATAAAATTTTACAAAATAAAAGGCAGCGCAATAAACTACACCCCTCTAAATTCACACACACATTTCTAGTTAGAGTGAGCAGGAAGCGTCATTTCTATAAAAACTATTTAGGAAACTAGATCAACATTAGGGGTTGTCTAACACGTGAGATTTGTAAGTAACAATCAAAAGAGAAGGATCAACTGATGCTCACAAACAAGAAATGCATGGTCACACTGGACAAAGACACACAAAAATCCACTTTTGAGGGCCAAAATACAAAACAATTACAGCAGACAAAACTTTCATCATCCCACAACCAGTGTGGGTCATTATGCACACTATAGCACCCTGCACACAAATAATCTGGCCTCTTTTCAGGCAAAGCAAAGCAAACCGCACTAGTGCAGGTCTTTATATAACATAGGTTGGATTGATAGCACACCTACACCCACCCAGTAAAGGACACACCCACCAGTGTAATTAATTCTGTTTCTTGATGTATGCCTCAAGTACACACAGCTGTTGATCAGGAACACACACTCTTGGCAATCAGCTATATAAGCATATGCATCTGTGCAGTGTATAATGGAAAAAAGATCAAAATGTCTAATGCAGGCCATACACGGTCGAATTTCGAACGAATTTTCTTTTCAAAATCAGAATGTTCGTTTTTTTTGTGATCAGATGATGCCATCATTGATTTTCGAAATTCGGCCGACCAAGCCTTCAATTTCACTGCATGTTGCTACAGAAAAGAATTTTCGTAGCTGGGAATCTTCTTTTCTCTCCGTAAATTTTCTTTTCTTATTACATTTCTCAACGGATTCTACCATCATTGATTAGAAAATCGTTTGTTTTTCTAAAAATTTCCAACATGTCCGATTCCTAAAACTTGATTGCCGCACGAAAATCGGCCGTTGTTGCAGTCCACTAATGGTGCGAAATTCATACGAAAATTCTTTCATACGATTTTCGAAAGAAAATTCTTACGAAATTCGAACCGTGTATGGCCGGCATTACACTGGGGAGTTTTTCAGGCGCTTTAGCGTTGAAAGAAGCGCCTGTAAAGCGCCTGAAAGAAGCCGCATCTGCAATCCCAATGTGAAAGCCCGAGCCCTTTCACACTGCCAGTGCCCGAAAAACGCTGGTAAAGCGCCGCTTAAGACCCCTTTCACACTGGGGCATTTTTCAGGCATTTTTCGGGCGCTGGCAGTGTGAAAGGGCTCGGGCAATTAGCGCACTCAGCCCAGTGGCAAAAACACAAAAGCGCTGCAAAGAAGCTGCTTCAGGACTTTTTTTGACACCCTGCCAGCGCAGCGCCCTAGTGTGAAAGCACTCGGGCTTTCACATTGGGACTGCAGATGAGGCTTCTTTCAGGCACTTTACAGTAGGGTTGCCACATCATCCCTTTAATCCAGGACACATATTAATTCCACAGGTTCTGAGGCTGATTTAATGCAGATAAGGCACCAAGTGAGTTTAATTACCACCTTAATCAGCCACAGAACCTGTGTAATTAATGTGTGTCCTGGATTAAAGGGATGATGTGGCAACCCTACTTTACAGGTGCTTTTTTTTAATGCTAAAGCGCCTGGAAAAAAAAGCCTGAAAAACACCCCAGTGTGAAAAGGGGTCTAAGTCTCTGGCCATGATCAGTGATACCAAAAACAAAACAATTCAAGTTGTAAGTTGTTGGGCATGTAGAGGGTACAAAGAAGGAAATGTCAATTTTGTGAGGGCCGCTACACACAAATTGTTGACAAGCACATTCGTCATCAGCATCCAACATTTAAATATGGATGCAGATCACACTATATACTTATAAATCCATATCTGACCAAAAAAACTATTATAGATTTGGTGCAAAACCCACACTCGCTTTATTTATAATGTAATTTCTTTTGTTTTCATTATGTGAAACCCGTCAGAAATATTATACCTTGTGAAAAAGCTATAACACCACAACAGGAGGAACAACATACAAACCTCCAACTAGATACTGGCATGTTTGGGATTTGAACCAATGTCCCTGGTGCTGCAAGGCAGAAGTGCTAACCAGTTAGCCACTGTGCAGCCACATGCATGAAGCCTGCATCTCTGTGGTGTTAAACAGCCCTAAGTCCCTGGGGTGCACAAAAAGTTAATTAACGCAGATGTACCCTGGAAGTCCTGAGTTCCATTGACCAACCCGTTTCTGTGATATGCCATCTGGTTCCAAGGCTGTTATGGCTAATTAGTGTCAGGATGCTATAGGACCATCTCTAATGTTGGGGTGTTTTGCTTGGTAAGAGGCTGCAATTGGTGCAGCAAAACACAGAATTGCTTTGTGTTTGTTTGGTGTGGAATTCACAAAATACAATTCTTTAGGCCTTTACATATAGGTCGTGGAATTACATCAGGCAGGAGTTCTGTTTCTTGATATATTCTGTAATATTTGGTGTTTATTGGTATGCGAGTGTAGATTAGTGGTGTTACCCTCTGAATCGACATTTTGATTTGGATTAATGATGTTGGTACACATATTACATTTTTGTGGTGAAAATTATGATCATTTGGAAATATTAACCACTTGCCGCCTGCCAAATAGCAAAATGACGACAGAAAAGTGGTTTTAATATCCTGACTGGGCTTCATATGACGTCTTCAGGATATTAAGCCCCCGGGGGCGCGCATCGCGGCGATCATTGTTGCGGTGTGTCAGCCTGACACACCGCAACTACGATCTCGGTAAAGAGTCTGATGGAGACTCTTTACCACGTGATCAGCTGTGTCCAATCACGGCTGATCACGATGTAAACAGGAAGAGCCGGTGATCGGCTTTTCCTCACTCGCATCTGTCAGACGCGAGTAGAAGAGAGCTGATCGGCTGCTCCTCTGACAGGGGGGTCTGTGCTGATCGATTATCAGCACAGCCCCCCCGAGAATGCCCACACTGGATCACCAGGGACGCCACTAGGACTACTAGGGATGTCACAAGGTATGCCACCCTAGACCACCAGGGATGCCAATCAGTGCCCACAATGGGCATCACTGATTGGCAGACATTGTTTGGCACTGATTGGCATCCATCAGTACACCAGTGCCGCCTATTAGTGCCCATCCGTGCCGCCTATCAGTGCCCATGAATGCCACCTCAATGCCACCTCATCTGTGCCCATAAGTGCCACCTTATCAGTGTCCGTCAGTGCAGCCCCATCAGTGCCCATCAATGAAGGAGAAAACTTTATTTACAAAGTTTTGTAACTGAAACAAAAAAAAAAACACTTTTTTTTTCAGAATTTTCGGTCTTTTTTTATTTGTTTAGCAGAAAATAAAAATCCCAGGAGGTGATCAAATACCACCAAAAGAAAGCTCTATTTGTGGGAACAAAATGATAAAAATTTTATTTGGGTACAGTGTAGTATGACCGCGTAATTGTAAAAGTGCGACAGCGCTGAAAGCTGAAAATTGGTCTGTGCAGGAAGGTGTATAAGTGCCCTGTATTGAAGTGTATAAACACACAAAATTGTTACTCATTTTAAATTTGCATCAGCAATGGTAATGTGTGTGGTGATGGAGAGCAACAAGTGCATTACATACCAGATGTCAAACAGCCAAGTCTCTGAGCACACTCAGTGTATCCAGAGATATGGCTCAAGTGGCTGAGAATGCTCAGTCTAACAAAAAGATATTGCACAAATGGCAAAGTCCCTGGGCAAGTAGTGAGTGTACAGTTTGAATAACAGTAAATTTGCTGTCCCCTCAAAATTATTAAACACACAGCCATTAATGTCTAAACCGCTGGCAACAAAAGCAAGTACGAGGGAAAGAAGCGCCACCTGTGTGCAGAGATGAAAAAGCTTTTAATAGCGCAAGGTAAAGGACACAGGATGGAAGTGTTTGCAGGCAGTCCAAGGGTAGGAAAGATATAGGCGTTCTGCAACCATGGGGGTGTAGATGTCACTCTCCAGGCTGTGCGTTGGCTGTATTCAGCATCCTGTGGCCACCAGCAAACAGGAACAGGCAGGTGCAGGTGGATGGGTGTTGGATGTTGAATACATGAAAACAGTAAAGTTAGCCCATCTTTTTTTTGTATAATGTGAATGTTTTTACGAGATGAGAGATGATAGAGAGAGATGATAGAGATATATATATACACATACATATATACACACACACATATACAAAGTATTCAGACCCCCTTAAATTTTTCACTCTTTGTTATATTGCAGCCATTTGCTAAAATCATTTAAGTTCATTTTTTTCCTCATTAATGTACACACAGCACCCCATATTGACAGAAAAACACAGAATTGTTGACATTTTTACATATTTATTAAAAAAGAAAAACTGAAATATCAGACCCTTTGCTCAGTATTTAGTAGAAGAACCCTTTTGATCTAATACAGCCATGAGTCTTTTTGGGAAAGATGCAACAACTTTTTGACACCTGGATTTAGGGATCCTCCGTCATTCCTCCTTGCAGATCCTCTCCAGTTCTGTCAGGTTGGATGGTAAACGTTGGTGGACAGCCATTTTTAAATCTCTCCAGAGATGCTCAATTGGGTTTAAGTCAGGGCTCTGGCTGGGCCATTCAAGAACAGTCACAGAGTTGTTGTGAAGCCACTTCTTCGTTATTTTAGCTGTGTGCTTAGGGTCATTGTCTTGTTGGAAAGTAAACCTTCGGCCCAGTCTGAGATCCTGGTTTTCGTCCAGGATATCCCTGTACTTGGCCGCATTCATCTTTTCCTCGATTGCAACCAGTCGTCCTCTCTCTGCAGCTGAAAAACACCCCTACAGCATGATTCTGCTACCACCATGCTTCACTGTTGGGACTGTATTGGACAGGTGATGAGCAGTGCCTGGTTTGCTCCACATATACCGCTTAGAAGTAAGGCCAAAAAGTTCTATCTTGGTCTCATCAGACCAAAGAATCTTATTTCTCACCATCTTGGAGTCCTTCAGGTGTTTTTTAGCAAACTCCACGCGGCTTTCATGTGTCTTGCACTGAGGAGAGGCATCCGTTGTGCCACTCTGCCATAGAGCCCCAACTGGTGGAGGGCTGCAGTGATGGTTGACTTTCTACAACTTTCTCCCATCTTCCGACTGCATCTCTGGAGCTCAGCCACAGTGACCTTTGGGTTCTTCTTTACCTCTCTCACCAAGGCTCTTCTCCCCCGATAGCTCAGTTTGGCAGGACGACCAGCTCTAGGAAGGGTTCTAGTCGTCCCAAATGTCTTCCATTTAAGGATTATGGAGGCCACTGTGCTCTTAGGAACCTTAAGTGCAGCAGAAATTTTTTTGTAACCTTGGCCAGATCTGTGCCTTGCCTCAATTCTGTCTCTGAGCTCTTCAGGCAGTTCCTTTGACCTCATGATTCTCATTTGCTCTGACATGCACTGTGAGCTGTAAGGTCTTATATAGACAGGTGTGTGGCTTTCCTAATGAAGTCCAATCAGTATAATCAATGAAGGTGTAGAACCATCTCAAGGATGATCAGAAGAAATGGACAGCACCTGAGTTAAATATATGAGTGTCACAGCAAAGGTTCTGAATACTTAGGACCATGTGATATTTCAGTTTTTCTTCTGTGTTTTTATGTCAATATGGGGTGCTTTGTATACATCGAGGGGAAAAAAATGAACTTGAATGATTTTAGCAAATGGCTGCAATATAAAAAAAGAGTGAAAAAATTTAAGGGGGTCTGAATACTTTCCGTCCCCACTGTATGTTTTTATAAAAAAAAAAAAATAATAATTATATATATATACATACATACATATACACACACATCAGGTGTTCGCCCATTTGCCGAAGAACGAACATTATGGGGCATTCGCTGCAAATTTGAGCGTTGCTGAATGCCCCATAATGCACTGCGTGATCGCAGTGCATTGCTATACGATGATTGGCCAAAGCATACACCTGACCTGCATGCTTTGGCCAATCCCAGCGCCCTCTGCTAAGAGAGACATAATTGGCCAAAGGTAGGGTGTACGGTTTTACACTATGGGCATTCCTCCTCTCTTTTATGCAAACCGATAGACATTGAAAGCACAGACCGGTGGCACCCAGAATTGCTGCACAGTGGCACACACTGACTGCCCGCACCCCTGCAGGGGGAAGTGGATCCGGTAAATGCAAGCATAATAAGAGCACGCAGTTGAGGCACAACCACCAAGCCACCTGGACAAGAAATTTCCCCATAATTTGTCTTCCAAAGAGGAAATATCCCTTGGAACCACTCCAAAAAAGGACTTTTTGAAACAAATTAAATTTTCTTTTCCAAAAAGCACTGTTTTTTTTTTTTGTTTTGTTTTTTTTTAGCTACTTCAGTTTTTGTTATTTTGAGGTACTTTGATCAACTTTTCCGTTCATTTATTTCCCTCGCAGTTACATCATAGTAGCATTTTTTTTTTTTTTTCCCTGCAGTCTTCCCTTTCCCCTTTCTATATACCTTTCAAGGATTATGTCTTGTATAAACATCTATCTTTTCCCCAACCCACCTTCCCACGTATCCCTCCCTCCCCTCTCCCCCCCCCCCCCCCCCCATCACCCCTTTCTACCAGTCACTTTTTTTTTTGTTTTTTTTTTTTGGGCCTTTCTCTCAATTGCTCTTCTTAATTCAGGTTGGGTTGTCAGCTGCCTCTAATTTTTCTCCTCTTCCCTTGGTGCCTACATTCTGCTACTCCCTATGCTCCCATAGCTTCTGCATATCTCATCGTTTGTTTGAATTTATCCCATTCTTGCCATTTTTCCTCGTAGGTGACCAAGCCATCCCCGTCCCTATACCTCAAGTACTCTAAATTTTGGGTCTCATTAACTTTATTGCACCAACTCCTCATTGTGGGTCTCGCCGATTCCTTCCAATGTCTGGGGATAAGACTTTTGGCTGCATTTAGAAGTGGCGGCAATAAACTTTTCAGGTATTTTGTTCGGGATATTTGTCCCATGGAATAGACAACTCCATGGGTCGTCTAGGAGTTTTATGTTAGTTATTTCTCCTGTTATTTGCCTAATTTCTTCCCAAAATTTTTTGATTCCGGACATTGCCACCAAATATGGGCCGACGTCCCAATCTCTTTGCACCCTCGCCAACAGTATTGTGAGTTTTCCTTTTGAATTTTATGCGCTTTATCGGGGGTGATGTGCCATCTCACCAAGCATTTGTAATTCATCTCCCTCATATTACTATTTACTGTAGTAGTATGTACCCTCCGCATTATTTGGCTAATCTCTTCTTTCTTTAGGTAAGTCCCTAGTTCGTTTTCCCACTTCGTAATATACTGTGGAATATCCGGACCAGTCCTTTCTATGAGTGTTCTATATATTTTTGAGATCACCCTCTTATTTCCCTTGGCCATGCAGATTTTTTCTAGAGGAAGCAAATTTGCTTCCGATCTTATAGGCTGGGGCAGGTACTCAGTAAAATGTTTTAATTGATTGTATTGCCATTCATCTATCGATCTCCACTCCCTTTTGCACTTTAATTCGTGATACGTGCGGATTTTACCTTGATCCATAATATCTTTCAGTTGTGCGTTTTCTATTGTTATCCATTTCCCAAACCAGGCTTCAATTCCCGGTATGAAATATTCTGTGTTTGTTAGTGATATTAGTGGTGAATTAAATTCCCATTTTTCCTGTCTGTAAATGTGATCCCATATTTTTAATGCGTGTCTAGTAATGTTGTTTGTGCCTTTATCTAATTTTCTATATTGTGGGGGTATCCAAATTATTTTACCTAAGTTAACTGTGCTTATTGTGCTCTCTAACTTCACCCATCTCTTTTCTTTATTTTCTTTAGCCCATTCTACAACCCGTGCCAGTATTACCGCATTATAATAATTTCTAATATCCGGTGCGCCCCAGCCCCCTCTTATTCTGTCTTTGGTTAACTGTGCCATACTTATTCTAGCTATTTTCCTTTTCCAGATAAATCTTGTGAAAAGCTTTTGTATTGTTTTAAAAAAGGCGTCCGGAAGTGGGATCGGTAGCATCTGCATTTTATATATGATTTTGGGGAGGGTGACCATTTTGATAATATTTATTCTGCACCCCCACGAGATGTTTCCTGTTGTTATTCTGTTTAATTCCTTTTTAATCTCATCTAGTAGTGGGAGGAAGTTTATTTGATATAGACTTTCGTTGGTTTTGGTCATCTTAACCCCTAAGTAATTAATTTCTTTTTTGCCCCAAACAAATGCGAAACTCTTTTGAAATAAAAGTTCCTCACTTTTTGGGATATTAAACGTGAGGGTTTCAGACTTCGCAGGGTTTAGCGTAAAGTTTGAGATCTCACCGTACTCTTTTAAAGTTTTCATTATATTTGGGAGAGATGTCTTTGGACTGGTTACGTAGAACAGGATATCATCCGCGTACGCAGCTAACTTGTGTATTTCCTCTCCCAGCTTTATCCCCCTTATGTCTGGATTCTGTCTTATCCTCGCTAAAAGTGGTTCCAGTGCCAACACGAAGAGCAAGGGGGATAGTGGGCACCCCTGTCTAGTTCCATTGAACATTTCAAATGGGTCCGAAACTATCCCGTTTACCCTTACCCTGGCTGTAGGACTGATGTATAGGGCCTTTATGCGATTTATCATTTTTACACCTAGTCCTATTTCTTCCCATGTACCTTGCATGAGGCCCCAGTCTACCCTGTCGAATGCTTTCTCAGCATCTATAGACAGGAGTAGTCCTGGGGCCCCATTTCCTTTCATCTCCTGAATTGTTAGCAGGGTCCTGATACCATTATCCTTTCCTTCCCTCCCCGCAATAAAGCCGACTTGGTCTGGGTGTATATTTTGCATGACCCTTTTCAGTCTATCCGCCAGGATTTTAGCGTAGATTTTGGTATCTAAATTTAGGAGGGAAATCGGTCTGTAACTTGAACATAACGTTCCATCCTTTCCCTCCTTAGGAATAACAATCATAGTAGCTTCTAAAGCCTCTTTGCGTAAATCCTCTTTATCCCCAATCCTGTTCTTTAGACGGCACATTTTTGGGATCAGGATGTCTTCAAACTTTCTGTAGTAGAGAATTGTCAGGCCATCAGGCCCCGGACTTTTCCCCATCGGTGTTTCTCTTATAGTTTTTTTTATTTCTTCCTCCGTGATGGGTGTCTCTAACTGACTGATTTGTTCCTCTGTAATTTTCTTTAGACCGCTCTCTCTCAGGTATGTTTTTATTTTAGCCCTTTTCTGTTCGTCCTCACTTTTAGTACCTATATCATATAAACTCGCGTAGTATTCCTTAAACGTCTTGGCAATTTCCACTGATTTGTATGCAAATTCCCCGTTACTTGTTTGCATTTTGTCTATGTAATTTGCTGATTTTTTTTTTGCTAGAGCCTGTGCTAGGTGTCTCCCCGGTTTGTTCCCATAAAGCTACCTTTCTTTTTTTACTTTGTTATATGTCCTTCTTGTTTCTTGCTCTATAAGTTCTCTCATCTCCTCCCTTTTTCTGCTAAGCTTTAACAAAGTTTCGTTGTCGTTCTTGTTCTTATGTAACTGTTCTAGAGTGTTAATTTCTTTCCTCAGGACCCTGGTCTTCTCTCTAGTGCACCTTCTTTTCACCGCCTCCTCTTTTATCATAATACATCTTATATAGGCCTTATGAGCCTCCCACACCGTCATTATTGATACCCCTTCTGTGTTGTTTTCTTTAAAATAAATCTCTAATTCTTTTTTCATTCGTTCTTCTATTAATTTATCGTGTAAGAGTTCCTCATTCAATCTCCAGCCCTTATTCCTTCTATTTGCCTCTCCTATCTTTAGTTGTAACATTACCGGCGCATGATCAGAAAATGTTATTATACCAATATTTGTACAAATTGCCGCCTCTAGCCACCTATGCTCTATTAAAAAATAGTCGAGTCTAGAGTATGTCGAGTGGACAGGGGAGTGGAACGTGAAGTCTCTTATTTTGGGATGTTGTAACATCCATACATCTACCAGTTGATATTGGTGCAATTTCTGTTTTAATCTGTTCCTCCATCTCATCCCCGTCCCCTGTACACTCGACGTACTGTCCTCCTTTGGTTCCGGGCAGAAATTGAAGTCGCCCCCCATTATAAGGCTCCCCTTCTTAAATTCAGCTAGGTCGGCTAACCGCCTGAGAAGGTAGCCGATGGGGTTCTTGTTTGGACCATAAATGTTTACCAGTGTGCACTCTATTCCATTTAATTTTCCTCTTAGGAACAAGTATCGCCCATCGGGGTCCACTAGTCTCTCGTCTAGCTCAAATTTTACACCTCTGGCAAACCCTATGGCTACTCCTTTTGCACGGCTAAGTGGGGAATCAGCATAATACCACATGGGGTAGTCTTTTGAGCTTATCTTATTGTTATTTGTTGTTGCGAAATGAGTTTCCTGAAGAAGGACCACGTCCGCCTCCAGGGATCTCAGCTCACCCACAATATTCGCTCTTTTCCTGGGAGCATTTATGCCACGTACATTATAGGAAATAACCTTTAGAGACTCAGTTGTTATATTTGGTCACACCATTTTGTGAGAGCAAGGACCACATTACTGTTCTTTATTATTGTTACTGGTAGATTCCCTATCCCTCCCACTTCCCTACCCCCCTCCATCACCTCCCCCTTCTCCCCCCCCGCCCCCCCGAATCCTCCCTCTTGACTCCCCCTCCCCTCCCACCACCTCCCCGCTAGTGGGGTAATCTGGTCTCCCGGTGACCTGAGAAACCATGAGCCCTACCTCCCTTCCTGGCCCACTGGTTATCCCCCTTGAGGTGAAGCTCGGCTTGGGCGTCATCAGATCCTATGCTCCCCCTTAATTTGGGGTTGCCCGGGTCTTCCCGATCCGCGCCCCCCCCCCCACGTGACCGCACGGTATTTTTCTGTTGCCCTATGGGTATAGTTCTGATTATCTGATTATATCTCAATTTTATCTTGAGCACTGGTTGCCAGGCCTGTTGTTCTTTAGTGGGATCCTTATTTCCTGTTCTTTCCCACCATCCTGGGACTTCGACTAAGGGGATCCCCAAGCGGTCACAAAATTTCTGAGTTTCTTCGGGGAATCTCAGAGTTGCCGAGCGGCCTTCCTTGAACCCGTTCAAGCATGCGGGGAAGCCCCAGGAATATTTAACTTCGTGTGCTTGAAGCTGGGCCAACAGCGGTTTCAACACTCTTCTCCTGGTCAGCGTCTCCGCCACCAGGTCCGCAAAGATTTGTAAGTTCGTCTCGCCGTATCGCGCAGCTTGGTTCTTTTTTATGCATGTCCTCACCTGTTCTTTATCCTGAAAGTTGTGGAATCTCGCGATCACGTCTCTTGGGGCGTCCCCTTTGATCTCTGGGGGTTTGCGAATCCTGTGCACTCTGTCAAATTTTATTTTACCATTCATGTTAGGTGGAGTGATCATTCCCCCGAAGATTGCATCCATTTTTCCTTCAAGGTCCTCTTTTTCTCCCTGGGCCTCTGGGAGACCTCTTATTCGCAAGTTCCTTCTTCTACTCCTATTCTCCTGATCTTCCAATCTATACAGGATACTTCTCTGTACTTTTATGACCTCCTCTATCTGTTTAACACCTTCCAGCGCTTCTCCATGTTGATCTAACCTTGTTTCTGCCTCTTCCACCCTTTTTAGTGTTTGATTCATGTCTTCTCGTAAGGAGTCAATTTTTCCATTTATAGAGGTTTCCAGCTTTGCGAACATCTCCGCCATTTCGCTTTTGGTTGGTAGTGGTTTTTCTCGGGAATCTTCTCTTTCTATCTCCTGAATCTCGTCACTTACTGCATGGATCTCTATCTCTGCTATTTGTCTTCTTGTACCCATCTTTGGCAGGCTCTCCGGGACTTTGCTTTTAGCTCCTGTTTGTTTACCTGGGCTTTCTCTATTACTCTCCTGTACCATGTACTTCCTAATGGTTCCCGGGCTTGCACTTGTTCTGGGTGGGTTAGCTGTCATCCCTTTTGTTGATTTTCCTCTCATTCCTCACTTTTGGTCACTAATATTGGTGAAGGGATGGTACTACCGGGTGTATTTATGAATATTGGTTTACGCGTATAAGTTTTTCTATGTAGTTGCGATTTTGTACCAGGTGCCGTCGGTTACTCCAAACCCCCCTCGTTCCTTATGCCCTTTGAGTGTTTTGGCTATTCGGGTATACTAGTTCAATTCAGAGCACAGTTTAGAGAAAAACCGTACAAGATTTCTACAAGCAGCAGCATTGACCATTTACATGAAACTTAATGGTAGACGAATGGTAGATGATTATAGATGATTATGACTAGTAGACGAAAACGGAATGAGTCCCGGTCACTCCACCGCTGCCAACACCGACGAGATACCTTTAGATTATACTAGATACGCAATCACTTGCTTATAGTTGCTTGTAGTTGCTATTGCATGTTTGCAGGTTTGTACAGCCGTAGGCTAAAATATATATATATTGCTATGTGGAGGTGCTGCTCCTCTATAGATAGTGTGAATAGTATAATATATGATTGTATAATATATAACAATATATATACACGTGTATTGTTAAGGATGGCTCTGGGTGAATACTTGCTAAGATTTACCAGAGGAGAGGCAAAAAAAAAAAAGAATAAAAAAAAAAAAAAAAGGCAAAAACCCCAGGACTTTGTGTCTATACCTCGGGCGTTTCAATTGCAAAAGTCCAGGTCACTCATTCCATATTGCAGGTTTTCACAGCCATGGGGTAAAATGCACTGCTTCAAACAACACTTCGGGCAAACTTTTTTTTGAGATTTGTGTATATATATATATCTTTTTTTTTTTCCTTCACTTACCCCACTGGCTGCTTTTGACGGCTCCCGTCTCTTCCCTGTATGTATATATATATATATATATCTCTTTTTTTTTTTTTTTTTTTACCTCTGGTACTTCAGAATCCTTCCGTGTCTCTGTAACTGCATGTCCTTCTGCTCACTGGATCTCTTCTCACCGTAGTGACAGGCTGTCTCACTGCTTCCTCTAGGGGACCGAAAACCTCCCTGCTCGCTGCGTGTAATATTGACTGGAGGCTGGTGACAGCCTCCTGGGCTCCAAGGCTCCTCCACGTCCCCTTGTCACGCTCCTGCACCCGGTCCGGCTTCCCACCCACAGCCCTCTTGAACGGGAGAAGCAGAGACACGGGCGGTGCGGGGGGGGGGAGATTGTCGCCAGTCAGAGTAAGCAGGAGTGAGATTCAATCAGTGAGTGAGGTACAGTTTACACGCCGCTACGGGGCTTGCGGAGGCACTCACACTGACACAGAAGCTCGCCGCTGCTATCCGTGTTTGACAGCAACGGGTTGCGAGATGCCACAGAGCGCCGGGAGCCGGAAACACCGCTAAGCTAGACTCATGCTAGGCTCGTGCTGTCCGTGGGGGGGGGACGCTGGCAGGCGAGGGGGCAAAGGGGCTGACGCCTAGTCTCGAATCACTGGGGAGATACGGCCGACCTCACGGGCCTAGCCTCGGTATCCGCCTAACGCCCACATCCGGCTCCTCCCTCCACTGGTTCTTAGCACAAAAGTCACTATTTATATGTCAGCACAAGTCACTTTGATGTAAACATTAGCACCTTTTTAAGCACTATTTGCACTTTGTTAATTCATATATATGATATGTAATATAAGATTGCGGTATCTTATTTGAAGAAATTAGCACGGTATCTTAAATTGAATCATTTACACCCAGGCAACATCACGCACAGGTATTAGAATAGGATTCCAAAAAAAATTTTTTTGGGCAAACTACTGCCAGAGATCCCAACACCTATACCCACGTATTTGATTTTGAAACACATCTTGTTTAATAGTTATTATTCATCCTCAGCACACACTGGGATTTTTTGTTCATTTTTTTTCACTTTTTTGGTATTTACACATAAACAAAGGAATCGCATAAAGCACAATATTGGGGTTCACCACAGTAAAAAATTTCATTTCAGAAGGGCAGCGCCAGATCTACTCCTGTTTTCTATACACATTCTAATACATTCCACCTAGGTGGAATTGTATTTGTAGCGGCAGCAGCTCTATATCTCAATAGCATTATACCCATTGCGCGGATTCACCTTATACACCGGGCCTGCAAGAATGCTATCTGGATAAAGGGGGCCTTTAGGAGGTAAGGAAGTCCTTCTCTTCCTCCCGCTGTTCTGCCTCTAGTGCCCTGTCCATGATTCCACAAAGCATGTGCTCCAACAGGAAGACTAGAGGGACATTGTCACTGATGCATGCATTGTCGCTGCTCACCATCCGTGTAGCCTCCTCAAATGGTGACAGGACAATGCATGCATCCTTGATCAGTTAGCCACTGGTGTGGCGAAAAGAAGCCAAGCTCTCCTAACCCTGTCCTGGTGTCATACTTGCACAGGTACTCATTGATAGCCCTCTGCTGTGTGTGCAGCCGCTGCAGCATTGCCAACGTTGAGTTCCACCTGGTGGGCAGGCCGCAATCCCTTGAATGTCAGCCAGCCGAGCACTGGCATTGTATGACCGGCAGTAATGACCACAGACTTTTCTGGCCTGCCTCAGGAGATCCTGTAAGCCTGGGTACCTGCTCAAGAACCGCTGCACCACCAAATTCAGGACATGTGCCAAACTTGGAACATGGGTCAAGTGTCCCTGTCGGAGGACGGAGAGAAGGACGGTGCCATTGTCGCATACGACCATTCCTGGCTGAAGCTGGCGTGGTGTCAACCACCTCTGAGACCCTGCCCCTGCAGAGCTGACAGAATCTCTGCCCCAGTGTGGCTCCTGTCCCCTATGCAGACCAACTCAAGCACTGCATGGTATCTTTTTACCTGAGTGCTTGCGTAGCCCCTTGAACGCTTACAGAGCCCCGCTGGTTCAGACGACAAATCTGCAGAAGAGGTCATAGAGGAAGAAGAAGAGGAGGGGGTAGAGGAGAGAGCTGTGGCAGAATCGCCACCAGCATTTTGGAGGCGTGGTGGGGAACAAGCTCCAACAGTACTGAACCCTGTCCTGCATCCTTCCCAGCTGCCAGCAGAGTTAACCAGTGCGCCGTGAAGGAAAGATAACATCCCTGCCCATGCCTGCTAGACCATGAGTCAGCGGTAATATGCACCTTACTGCTGACCGCCCTGTGCAACGAGGCCAAAACATTGCCTTCCACATGCTGGTAGAGAGCCGGAATGGCCTTACGTGAAAAGATATGGCATTTTGGAACCTGCCACTGAGGTACAGCACATTCCACAAATTCACAAAAGGGGGCAGAGTCTACCATCTGAAAAGGCAGCAGCTGCAGTGCTAGCAATTTGGCCAAGCTAGAATTCAGATGCTGAGCATGTGGATGGCTGGGACCGAATTTCTTTTTACGGTTTAACAACTGGGGTAGGGAAATTTGCCTGCTAAAATCAGATAGTGGTGTACCGATAGCAGATTGGCTGCAAGTGCTTGGGACACCCATTGCTATACCGTCATTCCTCTCAGTGCAGGTTTTTGGGAGGACTGGAGGTATAGTGGGGTTGGAGATCCCAGATGTGGAGGAGAGAGAAGTCTACCTTTTCCTTTGATGTGGGTCTTTCAAGTGCTGTTGCCAACGGACTGCATGGGAGGTCTTCATATGTCTGGTCAAGCATGTGGTGCCGTTGTGGCCACGCTGGATCTACTTCAGACATAGGTTGCAAACAGCAACAGTGCAATCTGCTGCACAGGTGTAAAAAAAGGCCCACACCAAAGAACTTTTCAAAATCAGTGGGGAGTCAGCAGTGCCCTGCACCTGCGGAGCTCTGCAGTGTGATGCAGTAGGGTGGCTGCCCTTAAGCTGCCCCATAGAGGACATCCTGCCTCATTGGAGTTGTGCCCCCTCCTCCTCTTTTCTCAGGCACCCAAATACAGTCTATGACCTCATCATGCCCTGCCTCCTCGTCACTGGAGCAAACTTGGCACTATACTGCAGCTGGGGGTACATGACTGCCAGTTTCTTGTCCTTCTTGGGCACCCCCTCTCTCTAGGCTCACGTTACTCCCTTCCTCAACCTGGGAACCAACATCGGAGCCTTCAAATCGCTGCACATCCTCCAGCAGCATGTACCCGACACTGTGGTAGAATAATTCTGGGGACTCCTTCGTGCATGGTGGTGGGCTACAGAAGGAGTGACTGGACAAGGAGCCAGTGGAATAGGCTGCTTTGGCAGCTGCGTTGGAAGGCAAACTACTCTGAGTCTGGGTGACAGAGGATGGCTTTGTTATCCACTCCACCAACTCTTATGCATGTTCTGGCTCAATAACACAGCCAGCAGCAGAAAAAAAGGACAAGCGTGCCCCACGGCCACCTGCAGAGAATACATCATGTCCATGACCAGCACTGTTGACTGTAGACACAGAGGCTGCTTGCCCTCTTTTAGTGGCTTGTGAGCCTCTGCCTCTTCTTGATGGCCTTCCGGACATGATGTATATTTTGTTTTGCCACACCACAGTACACTGTATTGTGTACTGTGTACACCACCAGAAAAGTAGTAGCAACTGCACTACGGTTGCACTGTATTGTAATTACAATTTTTGATCTAATATTTCACAGCAGGGCCCGTTCCTGCGCTCACCAAGAGTAACTGAGGGCTTACAGTGTTCTGGTACCACCAACACCTAAGACCCAATTTTCTGCAGATTATATAGGGCAGGCCGTATAGTATGTATACTTCTGTTCAGAATATATAGTGCCTGGGGGCCACCCACGCCATTTTTTTTTAAATTTGGGTGCTGGGTTCCACTTAATATCCATACCAGACCCAGACCATACCAGCCTGGTAATAGGCTGGGGGGGGGGGACCCATGCCGTCTTTCTCAATGATTTTAATCTATATTGCCGGGACCCGACAATACATTACAGCCGCAAGCAGTTTTAAATGACTTTTTTTCCCTTTAGAAATGTCATTTTGCTGTGGTATTGTTCTAAACACGGGAAAACTTTGCCACTTTATAGGCATACTATAGACACCCCCAGGCATGATATTTAAAGGAATAAATCATTTTTATTATTTCACTTTAACCACTTCAGCCCCGGTAGATTTGGCTGCTGAATGACCGGGCCTTTTTTTGCAATTCGGCACTGCATCTCTTTAACTGACAATTGTGCAGTTGTGCGACGCGGCACCCAAAATTGACGTCCTTTTTTTCCTACAAATAGAGCTTTCTTTTGGTGGTATTTGATCATCTCTAAGGTTTTTTTTTTTTTTTTGTTCATAGCGCAAAAAATAAGACCGTCAATTTAAAAATAAAACTAAATATTTTGTACTTTTTGCTATAATAAATATCCGTTTTTTTTTTTTAAAAAAGCAAATTTTTTTCTCAGTTTAGGCCGATATGTATTCTTCTACATATTTTTTGTAAAAAAAATTTGCAGTAAGCGTATATTGATTGGTTTGCGCAAAAGTTATATAGAGTCTACAAAATAGGGGATAGATTTATAGCATTTTTATTATTATTTTTTTACTAGTAATGGTGGCGATCTGCGATTTTTATCGTGACTGCGACATTATGGTGGACAAATCGGACACTCTTGACACATTTTTGGGACCATTGGCATTTATATAGCGATCAGTGCTATAAAAATGCACGGATTACTGTAAAAATTCACTGGCAGGGAAGGGGTTAACACTAGGGGGCGATCAAGTGGTTAACTGTGTTCCCTGTGTGTGTTTCTATCTGTAGGGGGAGGAGACTGACCTAGAGGAAATGACAGATCGTGGTTCTTAGCCATTAGATACTCAGGATCTGTCTCTCCTCACAGAACAGAACAGGAATTTGTGTGTTTAGAAGCATTAGTTTTTAGGCTTAAATTTTGAATGGATTTGACCTCTCAACTCGATTCAAGATTTAAATCAATTTTTTCCCCAGCCCTAGTGGAGGTCCTGGTTGGATAAATGGGGATCCCCCCTTAGAGGGGAGAGGATATATTAAGATTGGAGAATTACTCTTAGCAGTTGTTAAACATGGAAATTATGACAACTTGGTCTAGATACACTCCAATATATTCTCTTTAAATTCCAGATAAGAGAAGGTAGGAGTCTTGAAGTGAAGTATTGAGTGAAATAATCAATAAGCTCAGCTACTACACTGTAAGTGCTGTATTTCTTTGTGTTTGTTTTGGGGGGTAGGGGAAGAAGAGGGGGTAAGGGGTAAAGAATGCCAGTATATATTGCAACATCAGAGCAAGAAAAGGTCTTTGTTAATCATTTACAATCATCAATAAAAAAATAAGTAAAAATGTTTTATTTTGTTATGATATTTTGAAAGGTGAAAAAAATGGAGTAAATTTAAAAAAAAAATATGGGGATTTAGTTACACCATATGGCCATATGGTGTAACTAAAACCCCATATTTTCTGAATATGCTCAGGAGTTTTTAAATAGTCTTGCATAAGTTAAATGTAATTTTTGTATGTGTCCTAGCAACACGGCGCAGCTGTGATTGCCACGCTGCACGGCCATTCAGATGTACCATTATATTCCGTCCACCATCCCTCTGTCATTTGACGGTGGGCGGGCGGCAAGCAGTTAATGTCTACGCCGCTGGCAACAAAAGTGAGTGTACAGTGAAACTGTTCAAATTGGGTCCAGTTAGCCATTTTCCCTCCCTGATGTCATGCGACTCGTTAGTGTTACAAAGTTTCAGGTGCGAATGGGGAGAAGGTGTGTTAAACTTGGTGTTATCGCTCTCACTCTGATACTGCTGACTGGAAGTTCAACATGGCACCTCATGGCAAAAAACTCTAAATATCTGGGAAAAAAAGAATTGTTGCTCTATATAAAGATGGCCTGAGCTATAAGAAGATTGCCAAGACCCTGAAACTGAGCTGCAACACAGTGGCCAAGACCATACAGCAGTTTAACAGGACAGGTTCCACTCGCCATGGTCGACCAAAGAAGCTGGGTGCATGTGCTCAGCGGCATATCCAGAGGTTGTCTTTGGCAAATAGACGTATGAGTGCTGCCAGCATTGCTGCAGAGGTTGAAGGGGTGGGGGTCAGCCTGTCAGTGCTCAGACCATAAGCCGCACACAGCATCAAAGCATCAATTGGTCTGCATGACTGTTGTCCCAGAAGGAAGCCTCTTCTAAAGATGATGCACAAGAAAGCCCGCAAACCGTTTGCTGAAGACAAGCAGACTAAGGACATGGATTACTGGAACCATGTCCTGTGGTACGATGAGACCAAGATAAACTTATTTGGTTCAGATGGTGTCAAGCGTGTGTGGTGGCAACCAGGTGAGGTGTACAAAGACAAGTGTCTTGCCTACAGTCAAGCATGGTGGTGGGAGTGTCATGGTCTGGGGCTGGGGAGCTACAGTTCATTGAGGGTACCATGAATGCCAACATGTACTGTGACATACTGAAGCAAAGCATGATCCCCCTCCCTTCGGAGACTGGGCAGCAAGGCAGTACTCCAACATGATAACGACCCCAGACACACCTCCAAGACGACCACTGACTTGCTAAAGAAGCTGAGGGTAAAAGGTGATGGACTGGCCAAGCATGTCTCCAGACCTAAACCCTATTGAGAATTTGTGGGGCATCCTCAAACGGAAGGTGGAGGAGCGCAAGGTCTCTTCCACTCCTCCATGATGACATCACGGAGCTGGTGGATGTTAGAGGACTCCAGTGGCAATCTGTGAAGCTCTGGTGAACTCCATGCCCAAGAGGGTTAAGGCAGTGCTGGAAAATAACGGTGGCCACACAAAATATTGACACTTTGTGCCCAATTTGGACATTTTCACTTAGGGTTGTACTCTTGTTGCCAGCAGTTTAGAAATTAATGGCTGCGTGTTGAGTTATTTTGAGGGGACAGCAAATTTACACTGTTATACAAGCTGTACACTGACTACTTTACATTGTAGCAAAATGTCATTTCTTCAGTGTTGTCACATGAAAAGATAGAACAAAATATTTACAAAAATGTGAGGGGTGTACTCACTTTTGTGAGATACTGTGGTGTGTGTGTGTGTGTATATATATATATATATATATATATATATATATATATATATATAATGTGTATAAATATTTATTAATGGGCCCCAATGGGCCAATTCTTAGTAATAATAGACCAATATGAAAATGCGACGTTACTTCAATTATGGGTGTGTGTTGAAAAAAAATCAAAAATAAAAAAAAAACAAAAAACACAACAACACCACCACACACATAAGGAAGAACCATTTATAAAAAAAAATTGGTAATCACAAAGAGCGGTTTACAGTGCTACATAAAACAAATTTTATGGATTTTTAGTTCTAGTGTTAAGCTAGTAAATGGGTCCGTTTTTTCATACTCATGCTTTCACTAACCATAAAACCCCCTTGCTTGCAAAATCAGACATCTTCAGCAAGTCATGGATTATGGTCAGTGAGAGAAAAGCATTTACCTTCACATCTGTAGACTAGGGATGAATATGGATGAGTTTTCGGATTTAGAAATAAAATGGGTTCAATCTGAACCCAGTTTGCTTGCAGAACTGGCGAACCAGTGTATAATTACACCGCCATAGCAAAACTTACCATCTAGGATTCACTTCTTGGACCTAGAACTTAGGTCAGAAGAGCCAACAAATAGGATATTTGGAAAATCTAGCCCTTTCACTTTAACCACTTCAATACAGGGCATTTTCACCCCCTTCCTGCCCAGGCCAATTTTCAGCTTTTAGCACTGTTGCATTTTGAATGACAATTGTGCGGTCATGCAACACTGTACCCAAACAAAATTTTTATAATTTTGTTCCTACAAATAGAGGTTTTTTTTGGTGGTATTTGATCACCACTGGGTTTTTTATTTTTTGCTAAACACATTAAAAAAAAAAAAAAAAAAAATTTTTTTTTTTGGTTTTTCCTTCTGTTTTAAATATTTTGTAAATAAGTACATTTTTTTCCCGCACGGATGATGCTGCCCTGGCGGGCAATGAAAGGGGCGGCACCGATTAGGTGGCACAGATATGCAGCACTGATAGGTGGCACAGATATGCAGCACTGATGGGCAGCACTGATAGGCATTCCTGGTGGGCCTGCACTGATTATCAGTGCAGACCAACCTGTCAGGAGAACCGCTGATCATCTCTCCTCTACTCAAGCCTTGTCAGCGCAAGTAGAGTAAAAGCCGATAAACGGCACTTCCTGGTTACGATGTGATGAGCTGTGATTGGACACAGCTCATCATATGGTAAAGAGCCTTTGTCATAGCTTCTTTACCAGGATCGGACATGCGATGTGTCAGAGCTACGCGCGGCACTACCGATTGTCGTGTGCCTACATGAGCGGCTTGTCCTGCTGGACATCATATGATGTCCAGTCAGGATAACTTAACCACTTTGCGGCCGCCATTCTGCTATGTGGCGGGCATAAAGTGGTTAACAAATTGGGTTTTCAGCAGCCTTACTGACTTGTTCCTAGCTGTGATAGGAAACCACAGGAAGGGATACTGATACAGCATATAAAAAAGGACAAAATTAGTGTAGGGTTATATTCTATGGGTCACATTTCTGTGTTTTATACCGAGTCTGACTTTTTTGCCCGCAGCTGGTTCCATTTTTGATTCATAGACTTCCATTGAAATGTAGCAGAAATGCATCAAAAACGCATCAAAAATGCAGTTCTTGCATTTTTGATGCATTTCCGCTGCATTTTTCCTGGATTCGCATGCATAACTGACACCTCCCAAACATGCATGAAAAACATGTAAAAAACACATATAATAAAAAAAAAACACACCAGGATAATGCATCAACCACAAGCCACATAGGTGGAAAACTCGACTTAAAACGTTAGTACTTGTGGACAGGAACAGGCTTTAACAGGTTTCATGTGATTTTTTTTCACAATGCATATTCCCCAATTTTTCCTGACTGAAACAGATTTTTTTCACAGACTGCATTTGTTGTGTGTGTGCGCACATGGAGTTATGACGGGGGGGGGGGGGATGGGTCACTCCAAGGAAGGATTTTTTACATTTTGCTTTAGCTGGGCTTTAAAATGGTGACATCAGTGGAATATACCTGTACAATGTGCATGAGCACATAAGTCTACACTCTGTTTTGGGAAAGCATATGACTGGGTGATTTAACACATCAAAAACATAACAGGTGCATTATTGATGCATTCTTGCTGCGTTTTCAATGCATTTTAACAGAGGGGGAGGGTGTGTTTTTTTTTAACTGACCAAAAATGCAGCAAGCAGGATTTTTAAACACTACAATGGAAGCTCAACAGACCAGTGTGAAGAATTGTGTGAAGAACCAGTGTGAAGAATTTAAAAGGGATACATTTTTCTTGAGCTTTTCTTACGATAAAGGTGCCAATAATGGGCAATAATAAATTCATATTAAATTCATGAAATTAATGAAAAAGTTGAATACATATATACATGCAGTGGGGATGGAAAGTATTCAGAACCCCTTAAATTTTTCACTCTTTGTTATATTGCAGCCATTTGCTACAATCATTTAAGTTCATTTTTTTCCTCATTAATGTACACACAGCACCCCATATTGACAGAAAAACACAGAATTGTTGACATTTTTGCATATTTATTAAAAAAGAAAAACTGAAATATCACATGGTCCTAAGTATTCAGACCCTTTGCTCAGTATTTAGTAGAAGAACCCTTTTGATCTAATACAGCAATGAGTCTTTTTGGGAAAGATGCAACAAGTTTTTCACACACCTGGATTTGGGGATCCTCTGCCATTCCTCCTTGCAGATCCTCTCCAGTTCTGTCAGTTTGGATGGTGAACGCTGGGGGACCGCTATTTTTAGGTCTCTCCAGAGATGCTCAATTGGGTTTAAGTCAGAGCTCTGGCTGGGCCGTTCAAGAACAGTCACGGAGTTGTTGTGAAGCCACTCCTTTATTTTAGCTGTGTGCTTAGGGTCATTGTCTTGTTGGAAGGTAAACCTTCGGCCCAGTCTGAGGTCCTGAGCACTCTGGAGAAGGTTTTCGTCCAGGATATCCTTGTACTTGGCCGCATTCATCTTTCCCTCGATTGCAACCAGTCGTCCTGTCCCTGCAGCTGAAAAACACCCCCACAGCATGATTCTGCCACCACCATGCTTCACTGTTGGGACTGTATTGGACAGGTGATGAGCAGTGCCTGGTTTGCTCCAAACATACTGCTTAGAATCAAGGCCAAAAAGTTCTATTTTGGTCTCATCAGACCAGAGAATCTTATTTCTCACTATCTGGGAGTCCTTCAGGTGTTTTTTTTTAGCAAACTCCATGCAGGCTGTCATGTGTCTTGCACTGAGGAGAGGCTTCCATCGGGCCACTCTGCCATAAAGCCCTGACTGGTGGAGGGCTGCAGTGATGGTTGACTTTCTACAACTTTCTCCCATCTCCTGACTGCATCTCTGGAGCTCAGCCACAGTGATCTTTGGATTCTTCTTTACCTCTCTCACCAAGGCTATTCTCCCCTGATAGCTCAATTTGGCCGGACGGCCAGCTCTAGGAAGGGTTCTGGTCATCCCAAACGTCTTCCATTTAAGGATTATGGAGGTCATTGTGCTTTTAGGAACCTTAAGTGCAGTAGAAATTTCTTTGTAATCTTGGCCAGATCTGTGCCTTGCCACAATTCTGTCTGAGCTCTTCAGGCAGTTCCTTTGACCTCATGATTCTCATTTGCTCTGACATGCACTGTGAGCTGTAAGGTCTTATATAGACAGGTGTGTGGCTTTCCTAATCAAGTCCAATCAGTATAATCAAACACAGCTGGACTCAAATGAAGGTGTAGAACCATCTCAAGGATGATCAGAAGAAATGGACAGCACCTGAGTTAAATATATGAGTGTCACAGCAAAGGGTCTGAATACTTAGGACCATGTGATATTTCAGTTTTTCTTTTAATAAATCTGCAAAATTTGAAACAATTCTGTGTTTTTCTGTCAATATGAGGGGGGCTGTGTGTACATTAATGAGGAAAAAAAAATGAACTTCAATGATTGTAGCAAATGGCTGCAATATAACAGAGTGAAAAATTTAAGGGGGCCTGAATACTTTCTGTCCCCACTGTGTGTGTATGTATGTATGTATGTATGTATGTATGAGGGGGGCTGTGTGTACATTAATGAGGAAAAAAAAATGAACTTCAATGATTGTAGCAAATGGCTGCAATATAACAGAGTGAAAAATTTAAGGGGGCCTGAATACTTTCCGTCCCCACTGTGTATGTATGTATGTATGTATGAGGGCCCACTGTGTATGTATATGAGATAGAGATGTATGTGAAATTAAGTTACACACACACACACATATATATATATATATATATATAGATATATATATATATATATCTATATATATCTATATATATCTATACATACATACACACACATATACATATATATACACACGCACGCACACACATACATATACATATACACACACACATATATATATATATATACATACACACACACACACACATTTTTTTTAAAACTGTCCTTTTCAGTTTTTAGCCAAATGCATCCATTTTTGGTTTCAGCACCAAAATTACCATTCGGTGCACCTCTATTTACAAGCACAGTAAATTGTGGGAGATACAGGCACAACATCCAATAACAAAAAGTTATCAAACAAGGACCTTTAGTTCAGCATCACCAGCTCTTTTCATGAAAGTGATTAGTTAAAATAAAAATAGGTTTTCCAAGTGTCTCCCTCATTAAATGTCCTGCTGCTGGTCATTTTTTTTATTTGGTTATAACTTTTAGCTTGGAGAGATTAGAGCACTTCAGCTGCTGCCAACAGTTGATTGAGAAGCTTCTTTTTCCCAGCATTTCACTGCATCCTTTATAAAAAAAAAAAAAAAAAAAGAAGACTGACACAAGACATGCAGCAGGATGGGCAAATCACTCAATTACAGACTGGACCACCTCCATCCTTAACACCCAGTAGTCCACAGATATGAATAAAGTGAGTGGTGATTGCGCTGTGATAAAAAGGGGAAGTGGGGAAGAGGAAGGGGAAGGGGCTAGCTCAAATGTATAGAGAGGTGAATGAAAAATGAAAAAATTATACAAAAGGTATAATGAGCATGAGGCTAGTATCATACTAGCACATAAAAAATATTGTAAATACTGAAACAAAAGAAAAGAAAATTCTCAGTGCAAAAGGGCTAGTATCATACTAGCACATATGTGGTAACTCAGCAAATTCATATTAGTGACTACAAGTAAATAAATAAAATGGTGAACAGTCCCACCACCTTGTAGTACTAAGTGCTCAAACAATGAGTCATCCGTTCCAAAAAGGCAAGTCCACAAGCCACAGGGATAGGAAAAAAAGTCTTCAGTGGGGACACCTCTGTGCTCGCAAGCAGCTCACCTTACTGCTGCAAGACAACAGCTTGTAATCCAATAACAAATCATCAGCAGGCAAGGGTCCCATCCAGTAGTTCAGGCGATTCGGGTGGTGGGTGTGCAGGATGGTATATAAAAAAACATAAGCAGACAGTATATAGTATAACTCCGTGGCTGCCAGAGTGGAAAAAGGGACAGGACACAGAAGGGGGATGCACTCACTTTTGTAAAATGAGTGTGGGCGTCAATCCAACGAACGCCGAGTACATATACCTCAAAAGGGTGTCTTCAAACCGTCCCCGTTTCCTCAATGCTCGCCACAATGGGATAAATATATGTGGAGTGTTGGAAGAGAGTGCACATAGCGTGATCCTGTATATAAATCAGTTTATTAGGTTAAAAACAACATGGTACACTTACATTTAGCAGAAGGCTATAGTAAAAAACATCCACGAGCGCCGAGCTCGTACCCTATCGTCAGTCTGCGACAGTTCCCGTGCTCCAATCCTGACGCGTATTGTCACATGACTTCATCAGATTGGAGCACGGGAACTGTCACAGACTGACGATAGGATACGAGCTCGGCGCTCGTAGATGTTTTTTACTATAGCCTTCTGCTAAATGTAAGTGTACCATGTTGTTTTTAACCTAATAAACTGATTTATATACAGGATCACGCTATGTGCACTCTCTTCCAACACTCCACATATATTCATCCCATTGTGACGAGCATTGAGGAAACGGGGACGGTTTGAAGACACCCTTTTGAGGTATACGTACTCGGCGTTTGTTGGATTGACGCCCACACTCATTTTACAAAAGTGAGTGCATCCCCCTTCTGTGTCCTATCCCTTTTTCCACTCTGGCCGCCACGGAGTTATACTATATACTGTCTGCTTATGTTTTTTATATACCATCCTGCACACCCACCACCCGAATCGCCTGAACTACTGGATGGGACCCTTGCCTGCTGATGATTTGTTATTGGATTACAAGCTGTTGTCTTGCAGCAGTAAGGTGAGCTGCTTGCGAGCACAGAGGTGTCCCCACTGAAGACTTTTTTTCCCTTCCCTGTGGCTTGTGGACTTGCCTTTTTGGAACTGATGACTCATTGTTTGAGCACTTTGTACTACAAGGTGGTGGGACTGTTCACCATTTATTTATTTACTTGGAGTCACTAATAAGAATTTGCTGAGTTACCACATATGTGCTAGTATGATACTAGCCCTTTTGCACTGAGATTTTTCTTTTAATAAGTATTTGCTGAGTTACCACATATGTGCTAGTATGGTACTAGCCCTTTTGCACTGAGAAATTTCTTTTCTTTTGTTTCAGTATTTACAATATTTTTTAAGTGCTAGTATGATACTAGCCCTCATGCTCATTATACCTTTTGTATAATTTTTTCATTTTTCATTCACCTCTCTATACATTTGAGCTAGCCCCTTCCCCTTCCTCTTCGCCCCCCCCCCCCTTCCCCTTTTTATCACAGAGCAATCACCACTCACTTTATTCATACCACTTTTGTCTGTTTGGATCAGCCATTTAAGTGTTGCAGCAGTGCCCCTTAGCATAGGTATTTCTGACAGCGCAGGAGTTTCTTCATTATTTATCCATTTGTTTCAGTCCACAGATATGATCGCTAGTAAGCATTTTAGTTACTGCCTTGCTTGACTCGGGCAGCTTTACAAGGAAAGAAGAGAAAATGTAAATCTGTAAAATAAGGTTGTAAAAGCATAAAAAGTGATGGTGGGACCAGCTTTTGGCTCCGAGCACTATCAAGGATCAGGTGTCGAAGTGACTGTTGACCTCCCACTCTTTAAACCCCTTCCCGCCGAGCGTACACAGATGTGCGTACTCTGCTTTCGGAGGTTATACCGGGATGATGCCCGCAGCTGCAGGCATCATCCCGTTACTGTTTTTTGAGTCAGCAATCGGCTTTCCAGGTATAACAACCGATGCGGCTAAAAGCCGCTCGGCTGTTATACCGGAGGAGTGGGAGGGGACGTCCCGCCGCTCTTACCGGGCCTCCCGTTCCATCAGGAAGCCCGATCACCAATCCGTGAGCGGCTTCGTTCCAGCCTCCTAATTGTAAACATGGAAGCAACGTCATGACGTCACTTCCCGTTTACTCGGCTGCCAATCGCACCGGTTTTAAAAAATATACAGTATTCAGAATCGTCGAAAACGGCGATCTGAATACTTTGAAGTGCAAAGGAGGGATCGGGGGTCTTTTAGACCCCCGATCCCTCCATAAAGAGTACCTGTCACCAACTATTGTTTACATTCCTTGTGACTGCAAAAAAAGTGATCAAAATTTTATTTATTTTTTTAAACACAATTTATTAAGATAAAAATAAATAAAATAAATAAGAAAAAAATGTTTTTTAAAGCGCCCCCGTCAGCTCGCGCAGCAAAGAAAACGCATACGGAAGTCGCATCCGCATATGTAAACGGTGTTCAAATCACACATGTGACGTATCGCTGCGATCGTCAGGGCGAGAGCAATAATTCTAGCACTAGACCTGCTCTGTAACTCTAACCTGGTAACCGTAAAAAAATTTAAAGCGTCGCCTATGGAGATTTTTAGGTGCCGTAGTTTGTCGCCATTCCACGAGTGCGTGCGATTATAAAGCGTGACATGTTTGGTATCTATTTACTCAGCGTAACATATTTCACATTACACAAAAAAAATTGGGCTAACTTTACTGTTTGGTTTTTTTAAAGTTCATGAAAGTGTCCCTTTTCCCAAAAAGTTGCGTTTAAAACACCACTGCACAAATACCATGTGATATAAAATATTGCAACAATCGCCATTTTATTCTCTAGATTCTCTGCTAAAAAAATATATATAATGTTTAGGGGCTCTAAGTAATTTTCAAGCAAAAAATACGGATTTTAACTTGTAAACACCAAATGTCAAAAATAGGCTTAGTCATGAAAGGGTTAAGACCTAATCTGGTTCTCTCTGCACTTCATAAATGGCCTTTTAATCCATTGCAGACATCCCTCCCTCTCACCTGCCTGCTGGTATTCCTTTTAGAATTTATCTCGGCAGGCAGCAGGGGAGTGTCTGAGCTAGATGACATTATCTTGCAAGGTATCCATTTCAATTCTTACATAGGGACACAGAGGTGTTGAAGCCTAGGACTGCCAAAAAAGTAAAACGTGTATATATATTGTTGGGATCAGAGGGGTAAACAGGCTGCTGGGAGACAGTGCAGTCAACTTAAAATGGCTTTATTCAGCAAAAAGTGAAAAATAATGACAGACTGTCTTCACAAACAGCTCAAAACACCACAAGAAAAACGCTTATTAGTACAACTGTCATTTAAATAATGCTCAGCGTCCCAGCTTATATAACACCGCAAAGTCACAGCTCAGACAAGCTCACCTAGCAGGTTCAAGTCAGAGGTAAGAGGCTTCCATCAAGCATCAAGGTCTCCTTAGCACTGATAGCAAAACAGCCATTCCCCCCAGCCTCTCTGACCAGCTGCCTAATAAGCATGCCTGAAAAGGTAGTACAGCACTTGCCATCTTCCATTAACCCTCTCTTAAGCTAACCCAGGCTGACTCTCTACAATATTATATATATATATATATATATATATATATATATATATATATAGATAGATATATAGATATAAATATATATATAGATATAGATATAGATATAGATAGATAGAGAGAGAGAGAGAGAGAGATATACACACACACACATACAAACACTGGGTAAAATAAAGTATAAAATACGTCAATATTTTTCTAGGTAAATATATTTCTAAAGGTGCTATTGACATGCAATTTTCACCACATGTCAGTAACAACCCATGCAATCCATACATACAAACAAGCCAAAACAAATAAGTTCAGAAATGAAGTTATGTGTAATAAAATGGAATGACACAGGGAAAAAGTATTGAACACAAAGGGAAGCACAAAATGGCATGGAAAGCCAAGACACCAGCCGAAATGTCAGTGCAAATTAATATACTGTATGTGCAAGGTGTTCTGATCTTGCCTTTTTAATTTCTTTGGGTCCTTGTTACAACTTTCTTCCGCTTTGTGTCTCTCAAATGTTTTTAGCTGCCCTGATTGCGATTTTACACATTATTGCATTCCTTGTAGTGTTGGAATGCCTATGGTGACCCAATCCCTTTATATTTTTTAAAGGTCATATTCTTCTCCTTAATGAGACTTTTCACATTACGGTTTAGCCACCTAGGTTTAATCCTAGCTCGTCTATATTTATTGTCTATTGGAGTGATACCTTTGTTTATTATGCTACTAAAGCATTCCCATTTCTCTTCTGTGTTCAATGTTTCCAGGACTTGGTCCCAATTTAGGTCATGTAGCAGTGATCGCAGTTCAGAAAAATTAGCTAGTTTAAAATTTAGTGTTTTTATGCTACCCTCATGCCTCCTTTTCCTATGATTTTTTTAAAATCAAAACAGCGTTTATTGAGCATAGAAAAAGAATATACAGACATACGGGTAATTGGTGCAACAGGCACCATAGTGTCGAATCAATCTAATTGACATACATGAAGACATAGCATAAACAGTAAGGTACTCTGCGTATCATAATCTGTAAAATAGTATATTGGCACAAGGCCTGTAAAGGGGAAGGAGAGAATTCCGTAAGGGGCTCATGGGATTACCTGGAGGGGGTGTATCTAGTCCTCCGCGTCACATGTGGAAGCGTCCTCCAACCATCTGTCCCATATTTTGTGGTATTTATTAGGGCAACCCCTGTGGGTGTAGAGCAGTTTTTTTATAGGGAAGAGTGATGTTGACCACTCTGATCCATTGCTGTAACATGGGAGGGGGTCCCCTCATCCACGTCTTTGCGATCTGCAGTCTAGCAATAAATAATGTTTCTTGCAAAAAAATATTCAGATATTTCTCACCTTCAGGGAGTGAGAGGAGCCCCAACACACAATGTCGAAGGCAAAAGGGACAATGGGGAGCCCATGCGGTCATGAAGAAATCGGACCACCTGGGTCCAAAAACCCTGTACGGACGGGCAGGTCCAGAGTAGTTGGTAGAAGGATGCGTTAGGATAGCTGCAACTGGGGCAGTTAGGGCTTTGCCCTGGTCTATACTTAGAGATGTGATAGGGCGTCAAGTAGGACCTGTGAAGAATATATAGGTTGGTGAGGCGATCAGACAGTTTGGGAGACACGGTTTTTGCAGTTGGTAAGAGCCTCCCTCCAATCTTCACCTGTCACGGTGCCCAGATCGGACTCCCATCGAGATTTCAACTGGTGGGCGGTAGCTGTAGCTGTGGGCATCATGAGGTAGGTATATATAAAGGGAGATTAGTTTTTGGGGGTCCTTACCCAGGACAATGTCTACCAGTAGCGGGACCTCAAGATTTGGAATAGAACCCCTGAACTGCGTGTTGAGTGCATGCCGGAGTTGGAGATATCGGAACAGCATATGGTTAGGTAAAGCAAAATTGTCTAAGGGCTTGGAAAGATTTAACCGACCCGCCAGCTACCACCTACGACAAGTATATGATGCCCTTATCAACCCACATTCCGTAATCCGGAATAGAGGTTAGTTCGGGCATATGTGGGTTGTCGCAGAGGGGTGTGTGAGAGAGGGGAGGGTGTCTCTCCAAGACGCATAGAGAGTTGCCAGATCTTACAATGGTGAAATAACATGTTTCCTGTCATGTCGAAGTGAGCTGCGAGGGCCGCAAAATAAGATCTGGAAGGGGTGAATCAATGGGCCAGGGGCTTGTGAGCAAACTAGTGTGGAGTAACCTTCTTGATCAAAGTGATTAAAGCGGAAGAAGTGAGAGATTTGAGACGCTATGTAATAAAGAAAAAGGTCAGGGAGTGCGGTGCCGCCTAAAGCGGTCGGGCACTTCAGGACCCGCCATGGCAATTTGTGGCGAGAGGACCCCCAGATGAATGTGTTAATGATGGATTCCATGGACTTGAATATACGTGGGGGGAGATATAGCGGGGCCTGCCAGAAGACAGAGGAGTTTGGGGAGGAGGATCATTTTGACTAAGTTTATTCGACCCATTACCCCTAGGGGGAGACGGGACCATGTTTGTGTTTTGGACTTCAGGACAGTGAATAAGGGTTCAACATTGAGGGTGATGTAGTCCAGAAGGGATCTAGAGACAAAGACACCCAGGTATTTAATGATGTTGGTTCTAACTAAAGGGAGCGTGTCTTGGTCAGCAGTAGGGGCGCCCAGATGTAATGGAAGAATTTGGGATTTGGTCCAATTAATCTGAAGCCCAGAGAATACTCCAAAGGCTGTGATAGTTTGAAGGGCTATTTGGAGTGAGGGGCCAGCATCAGCGAGGTAGAGGAGCATGTCAGGGGCTCCACGGCCAGGGCATATAGTAGGGGTGAGATGGGGCAACCCTGGCGCGTGCGAGTGGGAATGGGCGGTAGATTCTACCATTGACTTGGATGCAAGCTGTGGGGGCTTGGTACAGAAGTTGGAGCCACTTTATAAATTTTGGGCCAAAGCCAAATCTATATAGGCATTCCCAGAGATAACTCCACTCCACGGAGTCAAACGCCTTAGCGGCTTCTAAGCTGACCACTACTCTGGAGCCAATGTCTGTATGTTGGGATTGAAGATTCATGTGAAGCCGCCTAAGGGTAAAAGCGGTGTTTTTGTTGGGCATGAGCCCAGTCTGGTCAGGGTGTATTAAGCTAAGGATTCCTTTATTTAAGCGCAGGGCAAGGATTTTGGACAATATTTTTACGTCTAATTGGAGAAGAGATATGGGTCTGTATGATTTGGGGGAACAGCGGGTCTTTACCTGGCTTGGGTATGAGAACAATGAGGGCCTCGCCAATAGAAGTCGGGAGTGAGTTTGAATCAAATATGTGTGTGTACAGCTTGCATAGTTTGGGGATTAGAGTCTCGCTGAATTGATTATAAAATTTGAGGGGGAAGTCCATCCAAGCCGGGTGTCTTGGAGGCAGGGAGCTACGCCAAGGCCTCCGCTATGCAGTCAGTGGTAATAGGTGCTCCAAGCTGGGCGACCTGAGAGGGAGTGAGTGTTGGGAAAGCGATGTCCCACAGGAATGCTGATAGCTCATCATGAGAGTGATGTGCGGTGGAGGAGTACAGGTCCGAGTAGAAGGCCCGGAACTCCTCGGCCACCTGGTCTGGGTCTGTTATCTTGGCCCCCGACGCCGACTGGAGATCTTTTCCTATGATTTACACTAAATGTGATCATCCTATGATCGCTAGATCCCAAGTTGTCACATATTGCCACACCTGAGATCAGACTTGGATCATTCGTAATTAATAGATCTAACAGGGCATTCTTTCGAGTTGGGTAATCTACCCATTGGGACATGAAGTTGTCCTGTAAGACATTCATGAAATGACGGGCCTTAAATGAGTGAGCTGTTCCCTCAGCCCAGTCAATATCAGGATAATTGAATTCCCCCACTATGATTACATTTCCCTGTCTCTTCTAACTGCGATAGTTGTTCTAGCTCCTCTTCCTCCTGCAGGTTGGGTGGCCTATAACATACCCCTATTACCCATTTCCCACTTCTCTTTGGAGTTCTACACACACCGATACAACCTCCCCTCTAGTCCCATTCATAATGTCGCTCCTCTCTACCACCCTTGTATGATTTTTGACATATAGACACACCCTTCCCCCTCTTCTACCATCCCTGTCCTTGCGACACAAGAAATACCCCTGTATGTTGGCCAGCCAATCACGAGAGCTGTCAAACCAAGTTTTATTCCCACAAAATCTAAGTCCTCCTCGTGTAATAGCAGCTACAGTTCCTCTATTTTGTTAGCTAGGCTCCTAGCGTTTCTGTATGCTCCTTTTAGTGTTGTACGAGTGCACATTAATTTGTCCATTTGTTTCCCCTGGCTTTGTTTTTGCATTTCCCAATTGTTTACACCTGGATTTGATGTTATGGCTGTATTATCACTGTTGACTCCCTTATCACCCTCTGTCATCTGCTCACCGCTGACTATCTCTTCCTCTGACGCCCCCCCCCCCCCCCCCCCAACACCTAGTTTAAAAGCCCCTTCAAATTTGTGGCCATCTTTCTTCCCAATAGAGCTGTGCCATCCCCACTAAGGTGCAGCCCGTCCTTACTAAAGAGCCGGTAACCAACTGAGAAGTCAGCCCAGTTCTCCAGGAACCCAAACCCTTCTTTCCTACACCAGTTCCTCAGCCACTTGTTCAGTTCCCTAAGCTCCTGCTACCTCTCTGGTGTAACTAGAAGTACAGGTAGTATTTCCGAGAAAATCACCTTGGAGGTCCTTTTCCTCAATCTATTCCCCAAGTCCCTGAAATAATTTTTTAGAACTCTGTACCTTCCTCACTTTTTCATTGGTACCAACGTGTACCATGACCGCTGGGTCCTCTCCAGCATCACCCAATAATCTGTCCACCCAATCCGCGATTTAAGGAACACTTCCTTAAAGTGGAGTTCCACACAAAAATGGAACTTCCGCTTTTCGGAACCCTCCCCCCCTCCGGTGTCACATTTGCCACCTTTCAGGGGGGAGGGGGGTGCAGATACCATATTTGCACCCACTTCCGGCATAGACTCCCACGGGAGTCTATGCCTCTTCCTGTCCCTCCGCGCTGTCTCCTGGGAAACACACAGGTCCCAGGAGATAGCGGGGACCAGTTACGATACGCAGCGCGACTCACGCATGCGCAGTAGGGAACCGGGAAGTGAAGCCGCAACGCTTCACTTCCTGATTCCCTCACCTAGGATGGCGGCGGCAGCTGCCGAGAACCGAGCGGGTTATCGGCGTCGGCTGCCGACATCGCTGGACCCTGGGACAGGTAAGTGGCCATGTATTAAAAGTCAGCAGCTGCAGTATTTGTAGCTGCTGGCTTTTAATATTTTTTTTTTTTAGGTTGATGTAGGTGGACTCCCTCTTTAAATAACATGGCTGCCTCTACATTGCTTACTGTGCCTGTGCGGCGTGCTACATGCACATCCATCTCGTCACAGGCCCGCCCCCAGCGTCTCTTGCATGCCCGCCTGCTCCACGTGCACACTCACCCTTAGGGTGAGCCTTGGTCGATTGGCCGCATATACTAAGAGGGGGAACAGCCGCTGACCCCTTAAGAGGCAGGAGGTGCGGGTTGGGAGAATGTTCCCCACCGCCCGCAAGGCTTTTAGCGGCCGGAATCTCCCTAGTATGGGGGGGAATGAAAAATATGCAAGGTATGCAAAATCCTGGAGCTTGGACACTGCAGCACTGCCCTCTAGTATGAAATTCAGGCAAGGCACTCTGGTTACTGTAAACTAAAAAAAAAATGCTGTTTGAAAAGTGCAAGTATTGAAATGCAAAAAATGATTAAAATAACTTACCGCAGGACTCTGCTTATAGCTACATATCCAACCTTCACCCATCATGTGGGCCCCATCTCTTATGGACCCTCAAGGACCTCCAAGGTCCCCCCTTGAAATTTTTCTTACCACTCCCTTGGACCTGTGGAGCATCCTGCTGGAAAACCTTTGAAACTTCTATCTCCAAGGATCCGATTCCCAGGGTCCAGCGCCCCAAAGGGCCACATTACAGGCAATACCTCGCAGTCTACTATCGAGGCTCGGGTACCATTAATTTTAGCCAGGGTTGAACCAATAACGATACTAGTAAGCATTTGCATGAGTACAAATGCTCCCGATGCTTGATCCGATACCTGTGAACGAAGAGGCGTCGCTCCCGGAAGTCAGTGGGCGGAGAGGGAGGCCTCAACAGGCTGGCAGAAGCGGCAGGTAAGCTGGCTGGGGCAGGGGCCTGGTGATCCATCAAAATCAGCGACCCAGGCCGTCACATTCGATAACGGAAGTGACGTTCCGTCAGAAATTAAACACCGCAACACCCATCTTGGTACACCCTGCACTCGGCTGCAGTAAGCCTGAGGTCACAAGGTGGCAGCAGACATCTGGTTACACTCAGCCCATATAGTTCACTAATTACATGGGCTGGGTGTAACCAGATTTCCGTTGCTGCCTGACTGCGGCCGAGTGCAGGGTGAACAAGATGGGAATCGCAGCATTTGTATTGCTAGCAAAATCATTAATCCTTTGAATCATTTAAAATATTGTCTCATCATTCATTATTATGCCAATTGCCAATCAGTGCTGCCTTTCAGTGCCCATCAGCACCTGCCTATCAGTGCCACCTATCATTGCTGCATATCAGTGCCTATTCTTTTATAATGTTTTGAGTTACAGTTCTTCATAATTATAAAAGATAGCATTAGCTTTACGCAAGTACTTGGGAAAAAAAAAAGTGCATCGGTACTTGTACTCGGTGCAACCCAAATTTAGCCTTTCGCCATCCGAACGAATAGTTCCTTGATCAAGGCAGGACCTCTATCCGGGATCATATTATAAGCATAGATTATAGAGAGCTTAACTGCCATGACCATCACCTTCAAGACACTGGCAAAAAAAGGAGGTACTTTCTGTATGGGAGGGGTTAGAAGGGGACTTTGTCTTTTTTGGTTTGCCAGTGTCCATTCACCTATAGATATTGTACAGTAATTAATATGGCCTGCTCTGTGTCCCGCGATGTACAATAAAGAAATACAGCATAATTTAAAGACACATTAGAAAGCCAAAAAAAAAAAAAAAAAAACATAAAACAGGGTTTGACAAATTTGAATCTAGGAGCCAGCTAAAAAAGTTAGGAGCCATTTTTTTTTTTTTTTAGCATAGGTCAGCACCAGGGTTAAGGCAAGTCATTTGCGCCTCCTAACCCTAACTTACAGCAGGGATAACCATCAACAGTGATACAAAAGGAATTGTTATTTCTATACAGCGTGTAAGGAGTAACTACTGATCACTCTGCTCTCCAGCTGCTCCCAGCAGAGAGCAGTGGCTGCCAGTCACAGCTCTATGCTCAGATCCTCCAGTGCTTACTAGAGTGCCAGGCTGGGTGAGGTGGTGGGTACAGCTGCCTATAGCTCTCAGCTGTGCACTGAAAGATGATTTTACCTGTCAGTCAGCCGACTCCAGGTCACAGAAGAACAAAAGTAAATGTACTCCTGTGGCCTCAAAGAGAAGTACAGCCTAAAATGCTTTAACCATACTTCTATTGGGGTTTTGCTCCTGTTGCCTTCAAAGTTGCATTGCAAGAAGGAACTTGTCCCTGCAATTGGGCATTAAAAAAAATTAAATGCCCAGCTTTCTATGCCCTTTTTTGGACAATATTTCATTTATTTATTTTACTTATTTAAGGTACTTATACAGCGCCGTCAATTTACGCAGCGCTTTACATATACATTTTACATTCACATCAGTCCCTACCCTCAAGGAGCTTACAATCTAAGGGTCCCTAACTCACATTCATACATACTAGGGATAATTTAGACAGGATCCAAATAACCTACCAGCATGTCTTTGGAGTGTGGGAGGAAACCGGAGTACCCAGAGGAAACCCACGCAGGCACAGGGAGAACATGCAAACTCCAGGCAGGTAGTGTCATGGTTGGGATTCGAACCAGCGACCCTTCTTACTGCTAGGCGAAAGTGCTAACCACTACACCACTGTGCCGCTCTAATATGAGAACTCTCAAACACACACATTGACCATGGGACTTTAACCACTTGCCTACTGGGCACTTTTACCCCCGATCACGCCCCAGAGTAGTATAATGTTAATGGTAACACTGAACTACTCTAAAGTATTTAACTTCTTGGCATCCGCGCTATAGCCGAATGACGGCTACAGCGCGGACCTACATTCCCGGGAGGCCGTCATATGACGGCCTCCCCTGTGCACGCTCCCTGCGCGCGCCCTGTAGGGCGCGCGCCGGGCGCGTTGTGATCACCGAGTCTCTGAGACTCGGCTGATCACCGATCTGTGTAAGGGGCCGGTCCCGGCCCCTTACCATGTGATCAGCTGTCAGCCAATGACAGCTGATCACATGATGTAAACAAAAGATCGGTAATCGGTTTTTTTTTTTACTCACGCTGACAGCGCGAGTAGAAAAAAAAGCCGATCACCGGATCGGATGTGAGGGACATCGGTCCCCAAGTGGAAGAGGCACATCTGCCTCATCAGTGCCCAATTAAAGTGCCACCTAATAGTGCCCACAGTGCCACCTAACAGTGCCCACAGTGCCACCTAACAGTGCCCACAGTGCCACCTAACAGTGCCCACAGTGCCACCTAACAGTGCCCACAAGTGACACCTATCAATGCCCACAAGTACCACCTATCAATGCCCACCTGTAGTGCCAATCAGTGCCACCTGCCAGTGCTGCCCATCACTGCCACCCATCAGTGCCCATCACTGCCACCCATCAGTGCCCATCACTGCCGCCTATCAGTGCCCATCACTGCCGCCTCATCAGCGTACATCAATGAAGGAGAAAAATTACCCGTTTAAAATTTTTTATAACAAAATATAAAAAAATAAACTTTTTTTTAAAAAAAAAATTCAGTTTTTTACATTTTTTTAATAAAAAGTAAAAACCACAGAGGTGATCAAATACCACCAAAAGAAAGCTCTATTTGTGGTGAAAAAATGATAAAAATTTCATTTGGGTACAGTGTTGTATGACCGCGCAATTGTCATTCAAAGTGCGTCAGCGCCGAAAGCTGAAAATTGGTCTGGATAGGAGGGGGGTTTAAGTGCCCGGTAAGCAAGTGGTTAAGAAAAAAATAATAATAGTGTTAAAGTTTTTTTTTTTTTTTTGTTTTTTTTTAAGAGAGGTGCTCCAGCCTGTAGAAAAAAATAATTAAAAGTCAGCAGCTATAAATACTGTAGCTGCTGACTTTTAATATAAGGACACTTACCTGTGGGCACCCCCAGCCGATCCATTGGCTCCAGGTGCAGGCACCAGCATCCTTACTATGGGAAACAGGAAGTGAAACCTTGCGGCTTCACAGCCTGTTTTCTACTATGCATGCACAGTCTTCTGGGACCTGTGTGTCTCCCAAAAGGCAGCGGGGGTCCGGACATTGCGTAGATCGCCGCACAAGATTGCGGTGATCTTATGAGAAAGTGGGAGCGGATGGTTTTGACAGGTATCCGCTCCCCCCCAAAAGATGCCAAAAGTGGCAAATTGGGGGGGGGGGGCAAACAAGTAGAGCTTCCCCTTTTGGGTGGAGCTCCGCTTTAAATATTGAATGAAAAAAAAATTATTTATTTTTTTATTGTATTTTTTAACATATCCTCACCAGTCAGTGTCCCTGCTCACCGCCGCACCAGTCATATCATGACACTGTACTGTGCTGGTGATGGCATGCAAGATAAAAAAAACTGAAAAACAAATAAAAACTGCAAAAAAAAAATAAATAAAAAAAATAAATAAATAAATAAACTTGCCATGCCCCTTACTAAATATTTCAGAGTACCTACTTTTTCCTACTGTCATTTGGGGGGTATTTGTAATGTCCTGATATTTTACGGCCATCAAGAAATAAGAACGGACATCAGTACAACAGGATTGATCAATTTTCAAATATATACAGTGCGGGGAAAAAAGTATTTGATCCCCTGCTGATTTTGTACGTTTGCCCACTGACAAAGAAATGATCAGTCTATAATTTTAATGCGAGAGACAGATGAACAAAAACATCCAGAAAAACGCATTTCAAAAAAGTTATAAATTGATTTGCCTTTTAATGAGTGAAATAAGTATCTGATCCCCTATCAGCAAGATTCCTGGCTCCCAGGTGTCTTAAAGAGAGTGCTCCTAATCTCAGCTTGTTACCTGTATAAAAGACACCTGTCCACAGAAGCAAATCAGATTCTAATCTCTCCACTATGGCAAAGACCAAAGAGCTGTAGAAGGATGTCAGGCACAAGATTGTAGACCTACACAGGGACAAGCCCATCACCAAGCAACTTGGTGAGTGGGTCACAACAGTTGGTGCGATTATTCACAAATGGAAGAAATACAAAATAACTGGTCGACCTCCCTTGGTCTGGGGCTCCATGCAAGATCTCACCTCCTGGAGTTTCAATGATCATGAGAACGGAGAAAAATCAGCCCAGAAGTACACAGGAGAATCTGGTCAGTGATCTCAAGGCAACTGGGACCATAGTCACAAAGAAAACAATTGGTAACACACTACGCTGTGAAGGACTGAAATCCTGCAGCGTCCACAAGGTCCCCCTGCTCAAGAAAGCACATGTACAGACCTGTCTGAAGTTTGCTAATGAACATCTGAAGGATTCAGAGGAGAACTGGGTCAAATTGTTGTGGTCAGATGAGACCACAAACAAGCTCTTTGGCATAAACTTAACTCGCGGGGTTTGGAGGAGGAGGAATGCTGCCTATGATCCCAAGAACACCATCCCCACCGTCAAATATGGAGTTTAACCACTTGAGCCCCGGACCATTATGCTGCCTAAGGACCAGAGGTCTTTTTCCAATTTGGCACTGCGTCGCTTTAACTGCTAATTGCGCGGTCATGCAATGCTGTACCCAAACGAAATTTGCGTCCTTTTCTTCCCACAAATAGAGCTTTCTTTTGATGGTATTTGATCACCTCTGCGGTTTTTATTTTTTGCGCTATAAACGGAAAAAGACCGAAAATTTTGAAAAAAAATGATATTTTCTACTTTTTGTTATAAAAAAAATCCAATAAACTAAATTTTAGTCATACATTTAGGCCAAAATGTATTCGGCCACATGTCTTTGGTAAAAAAAATGTCAATAAGCGTATATTTATTGGTTTGCGCAAAAGTTATAGCGTCTACAAACTAGGGTACATTTTCTGTAATTTACACAGCTTTTAGTTTATGACTGCCTATGTCATTTCTTGAGGTGCTAAAATGGCAGGGCAGTACAAAACCCCCCCAAATGACCCCATTTTGGAAAGTAGACACCCCAAGGAAATTGCTGAGAGGCATGTTGAACCCATTGAATATTTATTTTTTTTGTCCCAAGTGATTGAAAAATGACAAAAAAAAAAAAAAAATTTTTACAAAAAGTTGTCACTAAATGATATATTGCTCACACAGGCCATGGGCATATGTGGAATTGCACCCCAAAATACATTTAGCTGCTTCTCCTGAGTATGGGGATACCACATGTGTGGGACTTTTTGGGAGCCTAGCCGCGTACGGGACCCCGAAAACCAATCACTGCCTTCAGGATTTCTAAGGGTGAAAATTTTTGATTTCACTCTTTACTGCCTATCACAGGTTCGGAGGCCATGGAATGCCCAGGTGGCACAAACCCCCCCCAAATGACCCCATTTTGGAAAGTAGACACCCCAAGCTATTTGCTGAGAGGCATGGTGAGTATTTTGTAGCTCTCATTTGTTTTTGAAAATGAAGAAAGACAAGAAAAAACATTTTTTTTGTTTCTTTTTTCAATTTTCAAAACTTTGTGACAAAAAGTGAGGTCTGCAAAATACTCACTATACCTCTCAGCAAATAGCTTGGGGTGTCTACTTTCCAAAATGGGGTCATTTGGGGGGGTTTTGTGCCACCTGGGCATTCCATGGCCTCCGAAACTGTGATAGGCAGTGAAGAGTGAAATCAAAAATTCACGCCCTTAGAAAGCCTGAAGGCGGTGCTTGGTTTTCGGGGTCCCGTACGCGGCTAGGCTCCCAAAAAGTCTCACACATGTGGTATCCCCGTACTCAGGGGAGAAGCAGCAGAATGTATTTTGGGGTGTAATTTCACATATTTCCATGGCATGTTTGAGCAATATATCATTTAGTGACAACTTTGTGCAAAAAAAAAAAAAAAAAATTTGTCTCTTTCCCGCAACTTGTGTCGCAATATAAAATATTCCATGGACTCGACATGACTCTCAGCAAATAGCTTGGGGTGTCTACTTTCCAAAATGGGGTCATTTGGGGGGGTTTTGAACTGTCCTGGCATTTTATGCACAACATTTAGAAGCTTATGTCACACATCACCCACTCTTCTAACCACTTGAAGACAAAGCCCTTTCTGACACTTATTGTTTACATGAAAAAGTTATTTTTTTTTGCAAAAAAATTACTTTGAACCCCCAAACATTATATATTTTTTTAAAGCAAATGCCCTACAGATTAAAATGGTGGGTGTTTCATTTTTTTTTTTTCACACAGTAATTGCGCAGCGATTTTTCAAACGCATTTTTTGGGGAAAAAACACACTTTTTTAAATTTTAATGCACTAAAACACACTATATTGCCCAAATGTTTGATGAAATAAAAAAGATGATCTTAGGCGGAGTACATGGATACCAAACATGACATGCTTTAAAATTGCGCACAAACGTGCAGTGGCAACAAAATAAATACATGTTTAAAAGCCTTTAAAAGCCTTTACAGGTTACCACTTTAGATTTACAGAGGAGGTCTACTGGAAAAATTACTGCACTCGATCTGGCCTTCGCGGTGATACCTCACATGCATGGTGCAATTGCTGTTTACGTTTGACGACAGACCGCCGCTTGCGTTCGCCTTAGCGCGAGAGCAGGGGGCGACAGGGGTGCTTTTTTTTTTTTTTTTTTTTTTCTTTATTATTTTTTTGCTTTTTTAATCTTACTTTTAAACTGTTCCTTTCATATTTTTTTTTTTAATCATTTTTATTGTTATCTCGGGGAATGTAAATATCCCCTATGATAGCAATAGGTAGTGACAGGTACTCTTTTTTGAAAAAATTGGGGTCTATTAGACCCTAGATCTCTCCTCTGCCCTCAAAGCATCTGACCACACCAAGATCGGTGTGATAAAATGCTTCCCCAATTTCCCAATGGCACTATTTACATCCGGTGAAATCTAAGTCATGAAATGCTCGTAGCTTCCGGTTTCTTAGGCCATAGAGATGTTTGGAGCCACTCTGGTCTCTGATCAGCTCTATGGTCAGCTGGCTGAATCACCGGCTGCATTCTCAGGTTCCCTGTTGAGACAGGAGAGCCAGAGAAAAACACGAAAGACGGTGGGGGGGGGGCATTCCCTCCCACGGCTTGTAAAAGCAGTCTAGAGGCTAATTAGCCGCTAGGATTGCTTTTACATGAAAGCCGACCGCTGGCTGAAAAGAATGATACCAAGATGATACCTAAACCTGCAGGCATCATTCTGGTATAACCACTCAAAGTCGTGAATGGCGTACCTGAAGACAAAAAAATGGTTAACAATGGTTAACAATAAAGCACAGTAAACAGTAAAGTATAAATAATTACATACCTGAAAAACAAACATGATAAAACATAATAACAATAACAATAAAACATTGCAGAATAGAATACCGTAAAAAAAGAGCAGAACAATAGAGAGAGAGAATAGAGAGAGAGAACAATAAAACGACAACTATTTTTTTTTATTTTATATATATATTTTTTTTTACACTTTTTTTGTAACTAACTTTTATAACTGTAACCGGTTCCAGGTTCGGGTCTCTCAAAATGCGATGGCATCTTGGGAGACCCTGTGAAAGTGTGTCCTAGTCTGTGCAATGCTGTACCCTACGCTAATACTCAACTAGTGCATGGTAGCGTTCAAAACATTCACCAATGCAAAGACCATGATTGTCAGGACAGGAGGGACAATAATAGCGGGTGTCATGCCTATATCCGCGCTAGCTGCAGACACAACATCTTTTTTGGGGGGTTCGCTGGGTAGGGGTACTCGGGAGGACATAAAAATGCCTCTCATGCAGCCGACTGCATTTGGTTGGGGATGTGAATGGGGGAAGTACGGGCGCTGCAGAAGCGGTGGGTTCCCAATTAGGATTGGCGAATGCAGCAGGAAGGGCATTATGGGCACGACGGGCCTGTGTTTGTCTTTTTGGTGTCAGCGGGACACTACTTGTGCTTGCCACCTCACCAGCTTGAACTGAACTTATGGGACTCGCCACGTCACCAAGTGTTACTGCAGTGCTGGTTTGGCTACGACCGGGGTGTACTACGCCGCTGGCGCTTGCCAGTTCCCCAAAACGCTACCAAAAAAACTGTTAGCGATCGCAGGGATCAGGCCTGACTCTGCGAACGCTGCAGTTATGCGTTTAGAGTTTTGTAAGTGACAGTGATCGATCGATACTGCACTTGGGTGGGCTGGGCTGGGCCGGGCGGAGGGGTAAAACGCAGGTGCTAGCAGGTATCTGGGCTGATCCCGCTAACACTGCGTTTTTGGGAACCCTAAACTGCTGGTGACGCTAGTATAGATCTGATCGGATCAGATATTGATCCGATCAGATACTATACCACTAAGGGAGGTGTACGGTGCGTGCGTGGGTGTTAGCGGTACTGGCGCTAACCTGACGCTGCCTGGGGCTGGTGCTTGCCAGTTCACCAAAATGCTACCAAAAAAACTTAGCGATCGCAGGGATCAGGCCTGACTCTGCGAACGCTGCAGTTATGCGTTTAGTGTTTTGTAAGTGACAGTGATCGATCGATACTGCACTTGGGTGGGCTGGGCCGGGCGGAGGCGCAAAACGCAGGTGCTAGCAGGTATCTGGGCTGATCCCGCTAACACTGCGTTTTTGGGAACCCTAAACTGCTGGGGACGCTAGTATAGATCTGATCGGATCAGATATTGATCCGTACAGATACTATACCACTAAGGGAGGCGCATGCTGCGTGCGTGGGTGTTAGCGGTACTGGCGCTAATCTGACGCTGCCTGGGGCGACGCATATCACCGCCGGGCGATTAGGGGGCTAAACCTTTATTCGGTAATAAACGGCGGGTGCCCTGACACTATAAAAAATAAACAAACTAACCAGCGTCAACCGTAACGGTTATACGGTGATCAGTGGTGAAAGGGTTAACTAGGGGGCAATCAAGGGGTTAAAACATTTATTAGGTAGTATATGGGGGTCCCTGACGCTATAAAACGCTGACGGCGAACCTAAATATTTACCTCACTAACTAGCGGAAGCAGCGACACTAATACAGCGATCAGAAAAATGATCGCTTAGTGACACTGGTGATGGGGGGTGATCAAGGGGTTAAAACTTTATTAGGGGGGGTTAGGGGGGTACCCTAGACCTACAGGGGGGTAACAGTAACTGTGCTAACACAGTAACTGTCACAAACTGACACCTAGCAGTAATCAGAAAAAAAAAAAAAAAAACTGCTGGTGTCAGTTTGTGACAGGGGGGGGGGGGGGGTGATCGGGGGGGATCGGGGGGCGATCGGGGGGGGGTGATCGGGGTGTAATGTGTGCCTGGCATGTTCTACTGTGTGTGTGTGTTGGTGCAGTCACTCACATGTCGTCTCTCCTCGGGCCGGAACGGAAACTACCGACCCGAGGGGAGATGACATCATTTCCTTTGCTGCTGTTTAGCATACAGCAGCAAAGGAGTGTTCCCATTGGCCGGCGGCGATCGCGAGGGGGGGGCCACGAACGGATGGCCTCCCCCTCGTCTCCGATCGCCGGGGGACAAAACGGGACCGCCTCGGGCGGCGGGGGGGGGGGTCCGATCGGACCCCCCACCCGCGGAAGGCAAATCACGTACCATGTACGTGATTTTGCCTGTCCGTGCCGCTTTGCCGACGTACATCGGCGTGAGGCGGTCGTCAAGTGGTTAAAACAGTATGCTTTGGGGGTGTTTTTCTGCTAAGGGAACAGGACAACTTCACCGCATCAAAAAGGGACAATGGATGGGGCCATGTACCGTCAAATCCTGGGTGAGAACCTCCTTCCCTCAGCCAGGGCATTGAAAATGGGTCGTGGATGGGTATTGCAGCATGACATTGACTTAAAATACACGGCCAAGGCAACAAAGGAGTGGCTCAAGCAGAAGCACATTAAAGTTCCTGCCGTGGGCATGCGCGGGACTCCCGAGGAGACGCTCTAATCGAGAGCTCCGCACCGCTCCGGCCCTTCTCCTCCCCCAGAGCTATCAGATCGAGCGGAACCGGCACCAGACTTTCCCCGGGACTCACCGAACCTCCTCAGCTCATCATTACATGCCGAGCGGAACAAAAAAGAGCGAGGTGAGCCGACAACTGCTATTCAATCAGGCGGCCCCTGACCCGTCCAAGATGGCGACCGCTACTTCACAGAGGGACAGCATGGATACCACAGACCACTCTTCCCTCACCCAGCAGAGCGCTGACATACTGGCGGCAACAGTAAGTCTCAACACCGCTCAAGGGTCCCCCCCGGCTAACACAGACTCCCTCCACATTAAGTCACGGGGTGACATTATACTCCCTCCCAGGCTCCAGGCTCCCTTAGGCCTAACAGGGCCCGCCCATCCCCCAGCCTCACAGCAGCCTCAGCCCCAGGACATGCAGCTCTTGCTACAGAGCTTTTCAGACATGCTGGCAGCAGGATTAGCCCAGAATGCCACCCAGATTACAGCCACCCGGATAGATGCAATTGAGCAGGTGGTGGACAACACTGCTGCACGCACAAACCAGAACACGGCTTGTATTCAATCGCTTCAAGACCAGCTAGATACTGCTCTATCCAAAATAGACGATTTGGAGAACAGAAATAGACGTTACAATTTCCGTATTCGTGGGATACCCGAAACAATTACGGATATACCGAAAACCGTCCAATTATTCATCAAAGACCTCATACCAGACATCCAAAACCACAGTCTTGATCTGGACAGAGCGCACAGAGCCCTCCAGCTTCCCCGCCAAGATGGCCTCCCGAGAGACATCGTGGTCAAGACACATTATTACAGCGTGAAGGAGGAAGTTATGAGAAGATCTCGCAACATAGAGAACCTATCATTTCAAGGGCATAAGATTCAAATCTTTGCTGACATTTCGCCAGCTACGGTACAAAAGAGAAGAGCGCTCAAACCATTGCTGGTAATACTTGCCCAAAATTCCATCAAATATCGCTGGTCGTTCCCCTTTCGCCTTCAATTCCATTACAAAGATGTTCCCTACCAATTCTCCAACTTCCAAGATGGGGAGCATTTGTTCCTGCAACTAGGCCTGATCTCACAATCCCTGCACGAAACACCCACCCCGGGGTCTTCCAAGAGGCCCCCCCCCCGGGCAGCCCCCTTACTCCACTATGGAACAAGCAGCTACCAAAGCGGCATCGGGACTCTCGCTCCACAAGATGAACACCCTTCCTCAAGCCGGATTTGGACTCTCTTCCTCCGAACTACCTGCTGGACTGAGGACAACGTGTATTCTGCAGAATAGGGACATCCCTATACCAAACAAACCGCTGTTCTCCTTTCATACCAGCTAATGCCCACAACTGGGCCCCCCCGTGCCCTGACTATGGCTACTGGGGCTCCCAGTCCGGGCTAAAACGTATCCTCTTGACGAGGAGATATACATAAAGGTGTTGCCAGGTGGACAATACTATGGCTACCCTTGTTAAAACCTAAAAGGGGGAAAAGGGGAGAGGGGGAAAAGAGGGAGAAGGAAAAATAAAAAAATAAAAGATAAAAAAATTACATTATTTTTCTTTTGGATTTTTCCTTTTTTCTCCCCTCCCCCTGCATTTATCACCCCGCCCCCTCCCCAATGTTATTGCACTATTAATCCCGGTCTCCCCCCCCGTTTTTTTTTTTTTTTTCCTTCCTTTTTTGTACCTAAGATCTTATAGCCGACACGCAATTTAAACTGCTCTCTCTCCTGGTGACCGGTCCCATAAATTTTTTTTTCTTCAACCACCTTGCTTTGGGGGATCCAGACGGCCGGAGCGGCCCTGCATGCCACCCTCTCTGTTGTGACTTGAGGGGACTCTGTACCCCCCTGGTGACATCAGGTAGACAACCCATATTGAGGTTGCTCCCTCCTTTTTTTTCTCCGGACTCCTCCGTTTAGGGGAATCCGGACTAGGACTAGTAACACTAGTCTGAGTTTTCATTATAGCCTTTATTCACTTGATCCTAGTTTGATCTCACTTATTGTTGATTTTGCACTTAATGTTTGCAGTATTTTTATACCTGATTAATCTTCTTGTACTACATTTCTTTCTCTCCTTCTTTCTCTCTCATTTTGCCTCTCACTCCCCTCCTTTGTCTTCCCCCCACCCCTCCCCCTCTTTTCCACACTCCCTCCAGGAATCCTCGCGGAACATAACTACAGACCCAGCCTTCAGGAAAACTGATGGATCCATTCCTCTTCGAGTCCAGTTCCATTTCCGGGCGGTCCTGGTAAGCTCCATTTGCCTCATATCGCTCCGCACCCCCTACACCCATGGCTGACCCGAATACCCAGGCACGCTCGTTAAAAATAGCTTCGCATAATGTCCAGAGACTCAACTCCCCCTCTAAACGCCGCAAGGCATTTCAAAGCTACCACGCTAGGGGCCTCGATGTTGTCCTACTTCAGGAAACCCATTTCCCAGCCAGTTATAATCCCACCTTCCTGCACCGTACCTTCCCGACTTTTTTCCTGGCGAATGCCGACACCAAAAAAAGGGGTGTCGCCATTCTCCTGTCCAAAAATACTCCCTTTACACTTACACACACGATCAAAGACCCAGAGGGCAGGTATATTTTAATAAAAGGAACGATAGGGGGTATTCTATATTCCATTATCTCCTATTACGCCCCTAACCAACGACAGGCAATGTTCTTCACTTCTATGCTTTCGATTCTAGCCCCTCACTTGGAAGGCAGGGTGATCATGGGCGGTGACTCTAACATCGCTTTTGATCGACTGCTCGACAAGTCTTCTCAGGGGAGAGCTCGTCTTAAAAACCCACCCACTCAAAGCCTCAAAATAGCCCGCCTTCTACATGATATGGGCCTGATAGACGTCTGGAGGGAACTCAACCCCACGGCAAACGACTACATCCATTTCTCGGCTCCACACAACACATATGCCAGAATTGATCATATATTCCTCCCAAATTCAGATATTCACACTGCATCCAAGGCCTCCATACAGGAAGTCCCATGGTCAGACCACTCCTTAGTGACACTTAAAATCTCATGCTCTCTTTCTCCCTCTGGGCCTCCACAATGGCGCATAAGTAAATCCCTACTAGCTAACCCCGTCCACTGCATAATTCTAGAAAAAGATATTAAGGAATTCTTTCGTATTAATGATACGGAGGACGTCTCTCCTAGTGTGCTCTGGGGTGCTCACAAGGCAGTCCTCAGAGGGAAAATGATCCAAATGGCGTCTAAACTCAAAAGGGAAAGGAAAGCGGATATTCTGCAAATGGAAAGGGAATTCCAGTCACTCAGTAAGTCCCATAAAGCTAACCCATCTTCCTCAACCCAGTCCAAACTAGAAGCAGCTCGAGTAGCACTTAATATGGCCCTTACATCTAATGCAGACAAGCATCTGGAATGGCTCAGCGGCAGATTTTATATCCAGGCAAACAAAATAGGCCCCCAGCTGGCTGCTAAATTATCCCCCAAAATTAAAACATTCTCACTTCCCAAGATCAGAACCCATTCGGGAACTCTCACCCAAAATCCCCAAAAAATCTTGGAAACCTTCCAGGACTTTTATTCTAAGCTATACTCAGCCCCCGTCCCTAACAACTCAAACAACTCAGACTGTATCGATTCCTTCTTGAATGACCTCGATATTCCCACAATTTCGGACTCCCATAGGTCCATTATGGAATCCCCCTTCAGGGTGGAGGAAATTCAGGAAGTAATAAAGAACCTCAAAAAAGAATCAGCCCCTGGCCCTGACGGCTTTTCTGCACACTACTACAAAGCTTTTTCGGTTGTCCTCTCTCCTTATCTGGCCCGCCTTTTTAACTCTTCGCGCGGGGTCCCCCCTGGAACCATCAGCCAACCTGGCATACGTATCAGTAATCCCCAAACCGGGCAAAGACCCTAGCGACGTAAGCAATTACAGACCAATCTCATTGATAAACAATGATTTAAAAATTATGACGAAAATTCTAGCTAATAGACTGGCTTCCTTCATAGCTAACTATATCCACAAGGACCAGGTGGGGTTTATCCCCGGAAGACAGGGGCCGGACCAGATTAGGAGAGCGGTAGATTTAATTTCCCTCATGCAATCATGGGATGGAGGGCCCTCTCAGCCAGGATATGTCCTATCGATAGATCTCCAAAAGGCCTTCGACACGGTCACCTGGCCATACCTCTTTACTGTATTGCGGAAATGGGGTTTTGGTCCGGAATTCATTACTACTATATCCTCCCTCTATTCCTCCCCTAAAGCACGTATCAAAATACAAGGCCATCTCTCCGAAGAATTCTGTATACTAAAAGGGACTAGACAAGGCTGCCCTCTCTCACCGATTCTATTCGCTATAGCGATAGAAACCTTGGCTCTGGCCATAAGACAAAACCCTAGCATTCACGGAGTGCAATGTGGCCAAAAAACCCATAAATGCGCACTGTTCGCTGATGACGTTCTCCTTTTTGTCACATCCCCACTCATTTCCACCCCCAACTACTTAATTTATTTGGCTGCATATCGGGACTTAAGGTCAACATGACCAAATCAATGGCGCTGAATATCTCCTCCCCACATGAGCTGGTGGAGAGGCTCAAGACCCATTTCCCCTTCACTTGGTGTGACTCAGCCCTACCATACTTGGGAATTTCCTTATCAGCAAAAATAGATCGGCTCTATCACCACAATTACCCTCCAATGATCAAGAAACTTTCAGAAGATCTCTTGCACTGGGCCCGCTATAAAATGTCCTGGCTGGGTAGAATTAACTCAGTCAAAATGACTTTACTCCCTAAAATCCTGTATCTCTTCCGCTCCCTACCTATTCCCATTCGAAAACACACACTAGACAAACTCCAGGCTTCAATTACCAGATTTATCTGGGGGGGGAAGGGGCATCGTTTTTCTAAGCAGACACTATACCGTCCCAAGAAGAAAGGAGGACTAGGCCTACCTAATTTATGGTGGTATTACCAGGCGGCACAACTCTGCCAATTCTCAGCTATATATTCTAAAGGCCCTAAGCCTGACTGGATTGATATTGAACGCCAGGCCACTCCTAACCACACTCTGGACTCTCTAGCTTGGAGACCACAAAAAGATAGACCCCCGATCCTTTCCCCATCCTTGTCTCATTCCATGGCCCTGTGTGACACACTTTATAAGAAACATTACATCACTTCCGAATGGTCACCCCTGGCACACATCTTTCACAATCCTCAATTTCAACCGGGTATGAACATCGAGGCCTTTAGGTGGTGGCTCGACAAGGGCCTTTACAGAATAGGACAATTTTTCATTAACTCCGGCCCCATATCGCTTAAGTACTGCATCTCTAAATTGGAGATGCCAACATCAGAGACCTTCCGTTACTATCAACTTTCACATTTCTTACGAGGAATCTGGAAAAGCTCGTCAACCCCACTATCGGTTACCCCATACGAATTCTGGTGCTCCTTAGCCATGGGTGTAAGGGGTGGAATATCCCTTATATACTCCGCACTAGCGGAACCCCGGGAGAAAGCGAATTATATGCTGCAATGGGAGCGGGATCTGCAACTCGATTGGGATATGGACACCTGGCATACTTGTGTTTCCCGTTCCTTTAAGGGCATGCTCAGCTCCTCTCTGATGGAAGCAGACCTCAAAGTCATAACCAGGTGGTACCTGGTTCCAACCCGAATCACTAAAAATTCTACCCAAACTCTTCGCCCCTCTGCTTCAGAGGCTGTGGCCATGTAGGCTCTCTACTTCACACATTTTGGGAATGTCCCAAAATTAGAAGGTTTTGGAATGGAATATTTCATCTCATACGCAAAACCACAGGATATGCAATCCAACAAAACCCCACAATAGCTTTGCTAAATTACAACATCCCGAAGGTACCTAGACTGTCACGATCTCTGATTCACTTCATTCTGCTTGGGGCCAAGATTACGTTGGCTCATGCCTGGAAAAAACCTTCGGTTTCCCTTCGCCAGGCCAAACAAAAAATCTCCTGGATTATGACACAGGAAAAGGTCTCGAGCAGCATTTTAGACACCTCTGATAAATTCAGACTGATTTGGGAGCCCTGGGCCCGCTTCCTGGGTCTACCACCCCTAACTTAAATCAGTACTTGGGCTGGGAGCCCCCCGGGTTCCGGTCGGATCCAGGTCTGCCCCTTTCTCCGCGAGGATTCCTGACCCTAACCTTTTCACTCCCTCTCTCTTCCCTCCCCACCTTCTCCCCCTATTCTTCTTCCTTCTTTCTCCTTAACCCTAATGTCTTATGTCTATACCCAATCTAATTACGTTGAGCAAAGGTTGAGCATAGAGTACCTGGCAGAAAACCCCCTTAACTGTATATTTTTCCTTAATAGACATTTTAAGGCTATACAATTTCAAAAGGGGAAAATTCACATTATAGTGACCCAGCAGGTACCTCCTCTAAGTTTTGGGGTTAGTCCCCTGTAGAAGTGATACTTTCTATTTTGTTACAGTTAGGCTCATAGTCTGTTTTTTATCCCTTCTTTGAAACGATAGAACTCTCATTGGTTCAACCTTGGGTGGTCCGTGAGTTCAGGACAGGTTCAGAGAAGGCCATTAGGCTCTCCCGGGTTCCCTCTGGGTGGGTCCGCGTACAGCAGGTTCCCAATCGGGGTGCGCGGCCGACCCTGGAGGTACTATGGTACCCGCAAACTATAGGTTCCCTGACCTGATCTCTGGCAGCCTTACACTAGGAGATAGAATTTTGAATGTTGACCTTGAGTCCTCATATGTCTACACTCTTCTCTTGTTCTTGAATCAAGAGGCGGTACATGTACATCTTGACACTATTGTAACTTACATTGCTTTGTATCTCCTGGTGGTCTATGCCAGTTTGATAATTTTGTACTGTTATTTATTTTTCAATAAACAGTATTTAAAACTCCAAAAAAAAAAGTTCCTGCCGTGGCCTAGCCCGTCTCCAGACCTTAATCCCATAGAAAATATGTAGAGGGAGCTGAAGGTTCGAGTTACCAAACATCAGCCTCAAAACCTTAATGACTTAGTAGAGGATCTGCAAAGAGGAGTGGGACAAAATCCCTGACCACTGTTATATACAAGGGTTTTACCACAAAGTCATGTTTTGCGAAGAGGTCAAATATTTCACTCATTTTTTTGGATTTTTCTGGATTTTTTTTGTTATTCTGTCTCTCACTGTTAAAATAAACCTACCATTAAAATTATAGACTGACCATTTCTTTGTCAGTGGGCAAACATACAAAATCAGCAGGAGATCAAATACTATTTTCCCCTCACTGTATACCATAGTTTGTAGACGCTATAACTTTCCTACAGACCAAACAATATACACTTTTTTTTTTTTTTTTAACCAAAGACATGTAGCAGAAAACATTTTGGCCTAAATTTATTTAGAAATTTTTTTATTATTATTGGATAGGATATACAAATACTGAACATTTTGAAAAAAATAAAATAAAAATTATATTTGTTATATAATAAAAAAAAGCCATTTATTTGTATACATCGTTGACTGCGCAATTGCCAGGTAAATTAGCGCAGTGTTGAATAGCAAAAAATGGTCATGAAGGGGGTAAAATCTCAAGTGGTTAAAAGAAGCCAAATTTTTATTCACATACATAGTTAAAATCACATTAAAAATGCATGGAATATATACAAAAATTACAAACGATTGTGTGATAACATATGTACATAAAAAGATGATCAGTTGATATACTACAACTTGACGCATTTCCTGAAACAAAGTTCACTTCCTCGGGATAGAATACACGCATAAAAAGTGTAAATACACGTCTTCTGCAGCAACAAAATAAGAATGTAATGGGAAAGCACCATAGGAAAAGTCTTGTTCGGGAGTTGTGGAGAAGGCAGGGGACAGCCACAGGGAACACACAGCAGGAATAACCCCAAAATATTGAACTACAATAGAACCTTAATGCAGCCACAAGGTTTTCACACAGGTGCCAAAGAAAGCAGCCATCAACAGCCAGGAGAAAATGAGAAGGCCTGTTATTCATGCTGTGTGGCCTTTGCGGCCTAGTCGGTGGCAGTGAATCCACATTGCTGTGGTGCAGATGATTACACTGAGTTGGCAATCCCAGAGCGGAGAACAGCAGATGCAACCATCCATCCCCTGTTCGTCGGTTATGCTGCATAACTCTTCTGAGATTCAAGAGTCTGCGCATGCACCCTTTGTTTCTTGGAATCTGCAGGATCGGTAAATGGGCAGATGCCCAACCTCTTTCTGACATCCATCTGTTTAGAGACACAGCATGCAGACATGCATCTCAGCCACCGAAAAACCTCTACTGTAAGCAACACAATTGTTTAGCTGTTTAACCCCATTGGCCTACAAAATACTCAATACTGTCCACCATTGTTAGCAGAAGGTAAACTTTGATCACCATATTGAAATTTGTTTCAGCAAAACAGGACTTTCAACTGAAATTTCTCTTGTTGAGGAAACTTTCTTCTCCCAAAGGCCATCAATTACAGCTATAAGGGTATCTCAGTTAAATATACATATACCTGCATATGCTTTTTGGTGCACCGGTGGCCCAGAGGGAGCTGATAGACTATTAAGTCTTTTCTCCCACTCTTTCAGCCAGTGTTGCATTTAGGTGGTTGCATCTAGTTCAACTTAATTGTTTAAACCTGTTAAACATTGCTAATTGATTTAGGCTACTGTATTTAGTATATACACTGCTTCTATGCTCTGAATGAGACTGTTTACATGTCCAGGTACTTTCTTTGGTCTACTTGTTGATCAAATTCTAATATAGAGGTGTAACTAAAGAATTGTGTCTACTTCATTGTCCTCCATTGTTAAAATATGTCTGTGCCTAGAGCGTCAGAAGGAACAGAAAGCTTGCAAGGTCAGGGCAACAACTGGGGAAAAACATCAGCCATTGGTCCCTATGGGATAGCGCTACAATTATAACTCACTTGATAAAACATATAAACTAAAATATGGGCCATGTTTTTACAGTTGAAAAACACCATACTAAGACACAAATTTCCTTTTTCCGCAACATTGTTAGACTACATTCGCACAAGCGACTAGTGTCAGTGCGAATGACAGCGTTAGGAATCTTGTGATTTCTGCTGCAATTCTGCCACCTGAGAGTTGTTAGCTGTGGCCCCCCCGAGGCCTGTACACTTCAATATACGAAGCTGTCTGCCCAGCCAGTGAATGCCTGCGGTGATCTCTGCTGATGCAGACAAGTGAGGTGAACTAGTGTACAGGGCTCGGCAGCCACAGCCAGCAGGTGGAAGAAATTGCTGCAGGAGTCACAAGATTCCTGCCGCTGCCATTCACACCGACGCTAGTGGTCCATGCAAATGTAGCCTAAAGCCTGACGCCATTTCGTTTTAGGCCTCAATGTTTATTAACACTTTTTGCTTTCATTTCTTTCATATTGAACACTTATCACAAGCAGAGTGAATAGAATATATTACGTAAAGTCATTTACCTATTGGCAGTTCCTTAAGGGCTCTTTCACACGGACGATCCGTATGTCCGTTTTTCATCCTTCCGTTTTCGGATGAAAAACGGGCATACATGTATCCCTATGGAATAGCGGATGTCAGCGGATGAACGTCCGCTGACATCCGACCCGCTCCAATCCGAAAAAGTGTAACGGAGGAAAAGCCTACTTTTCCATCCGTTTTCGGATCGGATCGGGTGACGACGGACTCTATGGTTCGTCATCACCCAATTCCCCATAGGGGAGAGCGGCGCTATGACAGGTCCGTCGCTGCACAGTGTGCAGCGACGGACCTGTCATCTTTCTGCTCAGCGGAGCGATCCCCGCTGAGCAAGCGGATATTCACGGGGCGGATCATCACTGATCTGCCCCGTGTGAAAGAGCCCTTAAAGTATAACTAAAGGCAACATTTTTCTTTAGTTCGTTTTAGATAGAGGGAAGAGGGATAAGAACACTTAATCGGTTTTTAATACACTTGCCCCCGTTAGGTAGATTCATCCTCTTCAGCAGTCTTGTTTGTCGTCGCCAAGAGTGAAAGTGAAGGAAAATGCCAAATTTTGGTTTGTCACCAGAACAGGAATAGAGGAGGGCACTAGTTCCAGAGACAACCAGGTGTTCCCTCGCTTTCCATTTTCGCTATGGGACAGGAAGGGTAATCTCCCCCAAAAGGACACAGATGGCAAAGAAAAAAAATAGAATCAACAAATCCAGGACAGTGGCAATAACGTACTCTATCCAAAAAGAGAAAAAAAATGCCTTTTGTTCTACCTTAAGCACACAAATGTGGAGCGCAAGAATGTTAAATTATATGCACATCTATAAATCTCTAAAAATGCGTTAATCAAAAGGATCTGCTACATCCATTCCCACAACAAGGCCAAAATAAATAAATAAATTACAAAAAAAAAAAAACACCTCTACCAAAAAAAAAAAAAAAAAGTAGCAGCCAAAACAAGCTATATTACAATCAAACAATGCAAAACACAGGAGAAGTGCTCTTCTCTTACACTTCATCCAATGTTGGCTTCTACCACAACACTGCTGTTTCGTGACATGGCTAGAAGGGGAACAGGTGTATCTGCAGTTAACAACAAAGTTTACTCCCCTTCTGCCACCAATTTGTACTGCGATAAAAAAAACTAAAAAAAAAAAAACTAAAAAGAACACCCACACAGGAATTGGTCACAGCTACCTTCAGAAGATCCAAACTGTAAAAAGGCAAATTACATATTTACACATTACAGTTTGTTGTGGTTAGTAGGCCACCTATTTACGACAGATTTTCCTAGCATCTACAGTTGTGCTCATAAATTTATATACCCTGGCAGAATGTATGATTTCTTGGCCATTTTTCAGAGAATATGAATAACAAAAACTTTTTTCACTCATGGTTAGCGTTTGGCTGAAGCCATTTATTACCAATTGTGTTTACCCTCTTTAAAATCATAATGACAACAGAAACTACCCAAATGACCCTGATCAAAAAGTTTACATACCCTAGTTCTTAATACCGTGTATTGCCCCCTTTAACATCAATGGCAGCTTGAAGTCTTTCGAGGGATTTGTGGATGATGCTCTTTATCTTCTCAGATGGTGAAGCTGCCCATTCCTCTTGGCAAAAAGCCTCCAGTTCCTGTAAATTCTTGGGTTGTCTTGCATGAACTGCACGTTTGAGCTCTCCCCAGAGTGGCTCAATGATATTGAGGTCAGGAGACTGAGATGGCCACTCCAGAACCTTCACTTTATTCTGCTGTGGCAAATGACAGGTCGACTTGGCCATGTGTTTTGGATCATTGTCATGTTGGAAGGTCCAAGTATGTCCCATGCGCAGCTTACTGGCTGATGAATGCAAATGTTCCTCCAGTATTTTTTGATAACATACTGCATTCATCTTGCCATCAATTTTGACCAAATTTCCTGTGCCTTTGTAGCTCACACATCCCCAAAACATCAGCGATCCACCTCAGTGTTTTACAGTAGAAATGGTGTACCTTTCATCATAGGCCTTGTTGACTCCTCTCCAAATGTAGCGTTTTTGGTTGTGGCAAACAGATGACAAACAAAGGACTTTGTGCCAGAAACTCTGATCAATTAGTGGAAAATGAGGGTTTGAGGCTGGTCTCTGTGCGGTTTGGCGTATTTTAAGCGGGATACTTTGTGGCATTTGCGTAATGGCCTTCTTCTGGCGACCCGACCATGCAGCCCATCTGTCTTCAAGTGCCTCCTTATTGTGCATCTTGAAACAGCCACACCACATGTTTTCAGAGAGTCCTGTATTTCACCTGAAGTTATTTAGGGGTTTTTCTTTGCATCCCGAGTAATTTTCCTGGCAGTTGTGGCTGAAATTTTAGTTGGTCTACCGGACCATGGTTTGGTTTCAACAGAACCCCTAATTTTCCACTTCTTGATTAGAGTCTGAACACTGCTGATTGAATGAATGAATGAATGAATAATTTGTAAAGCGCTGCAAATGCGAACTGAATCGCCTCAAGGCGCTGGATGCATTCTCTGTTGTCAGCTTCTCAGAAAAGGAAGGTCTTTAGTTTTTCCCTGAAGGCCTGGTGGTTTGCTTCCATGCGCATGTTGGTTGGAAGATCATTCCATAGTAGAGGTCCTTGGACTGCGAATCTTCGTTCTCCCTTTGCTTTGTAGCGGTATTTGGGAATGATAAGGAGGTTTTGGTTAGCTGATCGAAGACTGCGATTCGGTGTGTAGTGTTTTATTTTCTCACGGAGATATAGTGGGGCGTTTCCTTGTATGCATTTGTGGGTGAGGCAGAGGGTCTTGAATGTGATCCGATTCTTCACGGTTAGCCAGTGTAGGCTCTTTAGGGAGGGGGACATGTATTCCCAGGGTTTTTTTCCTGTTAACAGTCTTGCCGCCGTGTTTTGGATGAGTTGTAAGCGCGCAAGCTGATATTGGGGTAGTCCTACGTAGAGCGAATTTGCGTAGTCGAGTCGGGAATTGATTGTTCCCACAACTGCCGCTTTGTCCTCTTCTGGGATGAAGGGGATGAGTCTACGTAGCTGGCGGAGGAGATGGTGGGATCCGCTCACCATTGGCACCACTGATTGGCATTCTCAATTCCTTGGATATCTTTTTATATCCCTTTCCAGTTTTATACAGTTCAACTACCTTTTTCCGCAGATCCTTTGACAATTCTTTTGCTTTCCCCATGACTCATGACAACGTCAGTGCAGCACTGGATGAAAGATGCAAGGGTCTGTCAGGAGTCCAGAAACTCATTGACCTTTTATACACACACACACACACACACACACTAATTACAAGCAAACAGATCACAGGTGAGGATGGTTACCTTTTAAACCCATTTGTGTCAACTTGTGTCCATGTTATTAGGCCAAAATCACCAGTGTATGTAAACTTTTGATCAGGGTAATTTGGTTAGTTTCTGTTATTATGATCTAAAAAGAGTAAACACAGTTGATTGATAATAAATGGCTTCAGCCAAACTCTAACCATGAGTGAAAGAAATGTTTGTGTGTTATCATTCATATTCTCTGAAAAATGGCCAGGAAATCATAAATTCTGCCAGGGTATGTAAACTTATGAGCACAACTAACTGAAGATGAAATTTAAATGCAAATTTGGCCTGATGTCAGTTTTTTACCCTAACCTCCAACACTATTACAAAATCTCCTTACCACGGTATGATTGTGCTTGGATTGATAGGATAGCTGTATCAGGGAAAAAGCCATTAGATCTGATGTTGACTATGCAGTCTACATCTTCCTGCTCTCCTCTCTATTGGCTACAAAGTGGGATGAGCTTCCCCACAGGGCATGCTGGAGGTGAAGAGAGCAGGAAGGGATGGCCATGAGAGTTCTAGTCACCTCCCCCCTTGCATAGTACTCTTGGTGTTCAAGCAAACATATACGAATTTACTACATAATACATTTAACGTGGACTAACATAACTTGCAAAATTATCTTTTTTAGTATAATATAATATTGTGTATTGATAGCCTGCATTCCTCTTGAGCTAGAAGCTGAAGCTTTAAAGTTCATTTTTATGCATTTATAGGCTTCCATGCGCCCTCTATTGAAAAAAAAAAAAAGCCCCTTTCCAGACCTCAGTAGAGTAAGCTGCAATTTACACTTGGAAGTGAATGACCAGGAGTTTCAATGAGTCATAGAAGGGCTCAAAACAAGCAGGCACATTTGACCTTTTAGCTAACCCACTGGGATTCTGAAATCCTTTGTACAATAAATGTTTATTTGTAAAACAAAGTCTCTCTCACTCGCTTGTGATGTGGTCACTGAATAAAGTTTTGAACCAGTTCTGGAGATCCTAGGTGTGACATACATTTTGCTTCACAATATTAAAGCACTCCCTAACTTAAACCCCAATTATAAAACATGTAGATTCCTCCTCCTCCTGCACCATTCAACCCACTTCCTAGAAGGCCAGGGCATCGGTTTCTTTTTCACCCATGGTGCAACTGAGCGTCAAGCCTCAACCTGCCCAAAACCTCATGGAAACATGTACTGACAAACATGTTGTCGTTGTTGAAATCTTTCTGAAAAATGCTAATTGCCTGGCTAGTCAGATAGCTAGAATAAGCATAGTGAGGAGTCGAATCATGTCTAAGCTGCATCCTTGTTCTTGGTCAGTTCAACATGGCTTTTAATCTAGTTCTTGCCAACAGTGACTTGCCTTCTTTGCACAAAGTTCAGCATGGCATCAAAGTCCCAGCACTGAACCTATCATTTAGCGCTGGCTTTATGCTATATTTTTATTTCAATTATAAGCTAAAGTCTTGCAGATCTAGAGAGGGAAATTTTTGCCCATTCTTTGCAAAATAGCTTAAGCTCTGTCAGATTGGATGGGAAGCGTCTGTGAACAACAATTTTCAAGTCTTGCCACAGATTCTTAACTGGATTTAGGTCTGGACTTTGACATTCTAACACATGAATATGCTTTGATTTAAGCCATTCCATTGTAGCGTTGGCTGTATGTTTAGGGTCATTGTCCTTCTGAAAGGTGAACCTCCGCCCTAGTCTCGTCTTTTGCAAACTAACAGGTTTCTTCTAAAACTGCCCTGTATTTGGCTCCATCCATCTTCCCATCAACTCTGAGCAGCTTCCCTATCCCTGCTGAAGAAAAGCATCCCCACAACATGATGCTGCCACCATCATGTTTCACAGTGGTTCAGGGTGATGTGCAGTGTTAGCTTTCCCCTACACATGGCGTTTTGCTTTTAGGCCAAAAAGTTAAATTTTAGTCTCATCTGACCAGAGAACCTTCTTCCAAGTTTGCCGTGTCCCCAACATGCCTCCTCACAAACTGAAAATGGGACTTCTTATGGCTTTCTTTCAACAATGGATTTCTTATGGTCACAAAGACCAGATTTGTGGAGTGAACGACTAATAGTTGTCCTGTGGACAGATTCTCCCACCTGAGCTGTGGATCTCTACAGCTCCTCCAGAGTTACCATGGTCCTCTTCTCTGATTAATGCTCTTCTTGCCCAGCCTGTCATTTTAGGTGGACGGCCATGTCTTGGTAGGTTTGTGGTTGTGCCATACGCTTTCCATTTTCGGATGATCGATTGGACAGTGTTCTGTGAGATGTTCAAAGCTTGGGATATTTTTTTTTTTATAACCTTACTCTACTTTAAAATTCTCCACAATTTATCCCTGACCTGTCTGGTGTGTTCCTTGGCCTTCATGATGCGGTTTGTTCACCAAGGTTCTCCAACAAACCTCTGAGTGCTTCGCAGAATAGCAACTTACACCGAGATTAAATTACACACAGGTGGCTTCTATTTACTAATTAGGTGACTTCTGAAGGTAATTGATTCCGCTCGATTTTAGTTATGGGTATCAGAGTAAAGGGAATTGAGCCTAGGTTCACACTGAAGCGATTTGACATGTCAAACTGCATGCCAAATTGGCGACAATGGCACCGTCCAAACCAGTGAGACACTGCACCAATTCTCAAAAGTAGTTCTTGTACTACTTTTGGCGACTTCGGGGTGGGATTTGTATAGACATCTGTGCAGGAACCCGCACAGAGGTCTCTGAAATTGCCCCCGAAGTCGGACTGACATGGGAGAATTTAACAGCTGAACTCGCACAATTTTAAGCCCGCTGTCATTGTGAACCTGGGCTGAACACAAATGCACGCCACACTTCAGATATTTGTAAAAAATTTGGATAATCATTTACAATTTTCCTTCCACTTCACAATTATGTGCCACTTTGTGTTGGTTTATCCATTTTTGGCTGTAACATGACAAAATGTGGAAAATTTCAAGGGGTATAAATATTTTCAAGGCCCTGTAAGTGAAAAATACTGTAAGTTTTAAAAAGGACATGCCAGGGCTCCATTATATTTTATATATTATATAAGTTTTCTGTAGTCTTGGAATCATCCTATGGATTACTTTGGTCTAAAGCAGTGGTTCTCAACCTGGGGGTCGGGACCCCCTCGGGGGTCGAATGACGATTTTCCAGGGGTCACAGAGTCCTGGGCTGTTCCTGAAGCCCGCACCATTCTCCCAGCCTTTTCGTTGCCGCCTAGCAGGGCTGTCCCTGGTGCCTGTGGCCGCCCAGCTGGGCTGTTCCTGGAGCCCGTGGCCGCCCACTCAGCCTTTTCGCAGCCACCCATTCAGCTCATGTCATGGCTGGGGGGCAGAGACTAGAGGTCAGCTGACTGGTGAGGAATGTAAAGTGAGAGGGGCTGGAGGAGACCCCATCTCCTGATTTCTGCATAAGTGTCACTGCTATGAGACACCACAAAGTAAGAAAGATGAAAGATGGCTAGAGAGAGGGATGGAGAAAAAAAAAAGAAATTAGGATAGAGAGAGATAAAAGGGAAAGAAAGGAGAACAAAGAGAAAGTGTTGTACATCCTAAAATGTAGCATAAGGGGTTTTAATACTGTACGAGTGGAAGGGACTCAGGGAGTGCTAAATGTCCATGGGTTAGGGGCGCAAATCACTTGTCTTGCCTTGGGTGCTGACAACCCACACTACGAAAATAATTTTACTCTTAGGGGTCCCCACAACTTTGGAAAATTTATCAAGGGGTCACCGCACTAGAGGGGTGGAGAACCACTGGTCTAAAGCTACATAACCTACTCTCATATTAAAATGGGTGCCAACCATGTAACATGTGCGTCAGCAGGGCAGGTGGGCTTTAACACACATGCTACATTGGGGATCAAAGACTCTGACTTGACCGTGCACTCTTAGCACACTAACCTGTCACAGACAGCTCCCAGTCTTGGTTTATGATTAGGAGCCAGAGGGGCAGGCTCCCAGCCATGTAACCACTATGACAGGCAATCAAAGTGATCATATGATCAGAAAAATACATCCCACTTGCAAGAAGCGGTTAATAACTGATAACTGCATTTATATCACAGCTGTAGACCAAGCTACCCTTCTCCCTAACAGGTGTGCAAGTTTGGAAAGCAGAGTGGAGCAGTCTCTGGCCCAAGTTCCCCGATCACCAGAATGTGGGAAAACACAAACCAAGTGACTTATTTACTGTATGAACTGGTTATAAAAAGAGCTGTATAAATCTGCAAGTATAATCTGAAAACCCACTTAAGGTGAACCTTTGCTCAAACTACTGCTTGATTAGAATATGCTAATACTTTCATTTGCCTAAAGAGTCATTTACACTGGCGGTAGCCCTTGTTGTTAAAAAGCAATCTACTTGGATTGACTTTCAGAGGGCAATTGACATTTGGCAATGACACCACCCGTTTTAACGCTGAAAAACCTGCATTACTAACCCACAACTGCAAGAATTGCACACAGTTGCAAGGCAGATGCAATGTTGCCCCATTCACTTCAGTGGGTCATGATTGGTGGCGGTACTGCCCATCGAAGACAGCAGGAGATATAATGAGCATGTGTACAACCCCTGCCAGTTACTGTGTTAGGTTAAGGGGGGGCAGTAAAAATTAGGTTTAAGAGCTTATTTTACCCCCAAACCCCACCCCACAAGTATACACATATGCATTCTCTTTTAGAACAAATTTGTGATTTGTTAATATGATCCAGTGTCCACTGCAGGACTTCTGAGAAGCATCTAAAACGGATTTAAATGAACCTGAATGCGGGGGCGTGGCCTGACGCAGCATGAAGTAGAACGTGCAAGCCCTGAGCTCCGTCTATTACTCCTGATCTAATTAATCCTATACTCTGCAATACCTGCCATCCACTGGACAGACCTTCCTGGGGACATCCACTATCCCCTCCACTGACCCTACAGGTGACCGGACCAGCGGCGGACCGAGCGGAGCGGCGATCCCCCGCACGGCGGCTGCATTTAGGCAAGTCTGCGGCTTCGGCCTAGTCACGGAGTTCCGCAGCCATCTTGGTACACCCGGCCTGTGATTTATCCTCGCCCTGCTGCTTCTGGATTCACCCGGGCGACCTTCTTGTGGACCCTCAGCGCACCTAGCCCAACCTTTAAAAGGCCTCCAGACGCACGGCAGCTCAGACGTTGAGACGGCCGCAATCAGGCAAGTCCGAGGCTTTGGCCTACCCACGGAGGTCCGCGGCCATCTTGGTCCACCATAGCACCCGGCCTGTATTACATGTTCACCCTCCTGTCCGCAGGATTCCACTGGGAGACCTTCTCGGGGACCTTTCATACACCCCACCTCATCGCAGATCTCCAGACATCCTGTAACCCAAAGGAGCGGCAGTAGCATTTAGGAAAATCCTACCGTTGGAGATCCACGACCATCTTGGAGGTATATAGGACAAGGCCAGCGCTGTCTTCTGTCCCGCAGATTACCAGATCTACCTACACAGAACTAAAAACCCATTAAGTGACTCCCCAGATTCTCTCGGTATGTCGCCAACAAAATCGCAGAAAGCAGCGGCGGCAAAACTCGAGCAGTACCGCCGACAAGACAAGGAAGATCTGGAGGAAGAAGGTGTCCCTGAGAAAGCAGGAGGGGGGGAATGAACGGCAGGCGATACTGACAGATTACTTGAAGCAATCACTTTCTGCAGAACTTCCCTCATGGCACAAATTGAGGAGGTAAAGATGGATATTTCCCTCATCAGGCAAGACTTCCAAAAACTCAGGGACCGGGTGAAGGGAGCTGAGACCAGGCTGAGCACAGTGGAGGACGCCATTTCACCCTTACAAGCCTCCTCAGACCGCGTGCAACAGCAAATACGCCAACTCCTCACCAAACAAGATGATATGGAGAATAGGCTGAGAAGGTGTAATTTGCGCCTTATAGGCCTACCAGAGGGGACTGAAGGCAAGGACACTACCATGTTCTTGGAACAACTCCTAATCAATACCTATGGGAGAGAAGCCTTTTCCATGTTTGCGGTGGAGCGGGCACATCGCATGCCAGCCAGACCCCCCCACAGGGAGCCCCCCCCCGCACATTCATAGCCAAACTCCTCAACTACAAAGACCGAGACGCAGCCCTGCGGATAGCGAGGGAGAAAGGAATCATCCCAGTAGGGAATTTTAAAGTTGCTATTTTCCCAGATTTTTCAGCGGAGGTGCAACGCCGTCGTCAGAGCTTTATGGAGGCCAAGCGCAGGCTGAGGAACCTACATTACAAGTACTCCATGCTCTTTCCTGCCCGCCTCAGTAAAGAACATGACGGCTGTGCAGTCTACTTTGAGGATCCGGAGGAAGTGATTACCTGGCTGAAGTGCTGTGCTAACCCTGAAAGAGCTGAATGACCAAGTTCCAGTTATAAAGCTATAACTAATTTTGCCCAACCTCAACTTTTCTCCGGAGTCGCATTGTCCCCTGCAGTCGCATGGAACCTCATTTGAAACAACCCATTTCTGGACGTGGAACGTTTTGTACCACACATAGTAAGATCCTGAATGTGTTACGGGACCGTCTACACATCAGCGCGGGTACAAGACACAAACCCTAGATATTTACTATACAGGCGTCCAATTACTCTTCGGAGCTCCGGAGAAGCAGAAGTCCTACAAGTCACATGCATCGTGCAGCGAGACTTTACCCCACACACCACTGGGAAGCAGCATCATGTTCACTGGAGTTTTCTCTGGAGCACGTTAGCTGCCTTCAACGGGAAGCAAGGAGATCGAATAACTATAACATACCTTGTATTACTGATATGGGGGATATCCCTTGACCTACTCAGACCCCAGAGATTCAGCCAGATACACTACATCTTCTATACAACCTGGAAGATTAAATGTTTCCCAGTTGGACACAAGTTAAGGGAATACACCAGTTTGGGAAAGTGCAGGGCAGGGAGGGGGGAGGGAGTTAATTTGTTTACAGTTTTGTTGAAATTGTTTGTGCATACTAACCACAGAAAACAAGTAACATTTCGAAGGTCATGTACATGTGAGTGTTCATATATGTTGTGTGATACAGTATTGATGCATCCATGTCTGAATATTAGGAACCTAAGTGCCTCACGCACAAAGAGAAAATCGCCTAACATCACTGTGTCATTTGATTTCAAAAAGTTCTACCCATAGCATCTCTAAAATTTCTTACGTGGAATGTGAGGGGCATGCGCGAGAAAATTAAGCGTGCAGCAGTCTTCACATTCCTCAAGAAACAGCGTGCCGATGTGATAGCCTTGGTTGAAACACATGTTGAGGGGAGCATCCAGATGGCACTCCGCCGCCCATGGGTTGGGTGGGCGTATCATTCTACCCACACATCCCATGCCAGGGGAGTCTCAATCTTGATAGTTCACATAACTCGAAATGCACAGATTTAGCTATCTACTGATCCACAAGGCCGATACGTATTTCTCCTGGCTAAATTACATGGGGAACCCCTACTCATACTGGCCTTTTATGTTCCACCCCCATTTAACATCACCATAATTAAAGAGGGACTGTCGTTCATGGCTCGCCACCCTGCAATATCTGCAGTCTGGTTGGGTGACTTTAATACCAGACTAAATCCAACCTTGGACAGGATACAACCGACTTTAACCACCTTGACTGCTCCCAACGAAACTAGGTTCTACAAGATCCTCTCCACCTTTCATTTAACAGACACATGGCGCCACAAGTTCCCACAAACGAGATCGTATTCGTGTTTCTCATCCTCTCATAACTCCATGTCCCGCATAGACTTCATACTCATTTCCCACAGACTGACACCGCGACTACTAGAGGCTGCGTTCTGCCCCAGAATACTTTCAGATCATAGTCCCTACTGGATCACGTTAAGCATCCCCATAGCCAAACCACCACGATCCTGGCGTTTGAACCCATTTTGGCTGTCTCTCCTACCGGAGGATGATGAGCTTGCGAGTAAGTGGAGATTATACTTCGCGGAGAATGACAAGTCAGCATAACCCTCCATAGTATGGGACTCCTTTAAGCTTTTCGCTCGCTTAACGTTAATTACTGATATCAATAAAATTAAGGCAGATTCCGCCAGTGCCCTCGGTAAGGCGATGGCGGACCTGTCCTCCTCTGAGAGAGACTTTGCCACCACCCCGACCCCGCAAATGCAAACCTGCTCAAACTACAAACTAGAGTAGTCACCCAGCTACAATTTCAAAAAGCAAGACAAAAACTCTTTTTCTCTAAACAAAAAATGTTTGAATATGGGGAAAAAGCGGGCAAGTTATTGGCGTACTTAGTACACAGTGAAGATAGACCCCTGGTGGTTATCACACTACATGGCCCTGGAGGACAACAAATAACAGACCCACCCATGGTAACCTCCATGTTTAGAGACTTCTTTGTACAAAACGACAGTTCCCACTGAGACGCAATCAATGTCCCTCTTCCTTGAGAAGGTGACTTTCCCACAACTGACGAAAGAACAGATAGACCTACCAGAGGCACCCCTCACCACAGACGAAATCACAACCGCCATTGCTATTTTCGCCAGGTCTAAATCCCCAGGATCAGACGGGCTCCCAATTGAGTTCTATTCTCAATTTAGTGAAACACTCACCCCCAAATTACTGGCTTTATACAACCATCTCTTTGAGACTGGGACTCTACCCCCGTCCATGACAGGGGCAACCATAGTCCTCATCCCCAAACCAGGAAAAGACCCGGGATACCCAGAACCTTACCGCCCCATATCCCTATTACAGGTTGACATCAAGATATTGGCCAAAGTACTATCCATCAGGCTCAATCAGGTCATCTTGTCCCTAATACATACAGACCAAGCAGGTTTCATGCCTGGTCGCAATACCTTGTTTAATCTCCGGAAATTATACATAAATCTACAGGCTATACATGAGAAGGTTGGTTCACGAGTTGTAGTAACTTTGGATACAGCAAAAGCCTTCGACTCGGTGGAGTGGAGGTATCTCTGGGAGATGTTTGGAGGGCTATGGCTTCGGTCCCAAATATATTAAGTGGGTTCAACTATTATACCAGGCACCCAAAGCCAAGGTGGTAGCCAATGGGTGGCTGTCTCAGACGTTTGACCTTGGCAGAGGTACGAGACAGGGCTGTCCTTTGTCCCCACTATTGTATGCTCTTGCGGCGGAACCCCTTGCGATATCTATCCGAGCAAACCCAGAGATTAAAGGACTGAGAATGGGCTCCTTAATTGAAAAAATCAGTATGTATGCAGATGACATGCTGTTATATTTAGCAGTCTCAGGCCCATCTTTACACACCGCACTTCACACGATCGAACAATTCGGAACATTTTCAGGATTGAAAATAAATTGGGATAAGTCCCAAATTCTACCAATCGATAGCTTCCCACCCCCAGAATCCCAAGCCAGACTACCACTACAGAGAGTTGCTGTCATTAAATACCTGGGGATCCATATATCCAGATCCTCTACAGACTACATATCCCTTAATATAGACCCTCTCCATTGGCTGGTGCGGCGTTGTACCCCCGCCCACACCTGAACTATAACACCACATATAGGACGCCAGGGACGACATAATGGTGCCATTCTTTTCTCGGCATGTACCGAGGCTTTTTAGGGCTATCCCGGCCGTGGCTACATACTGACTCCCTGGGCTCCAGGACATGCAACTGATACCTCTAAAATGTGAGTCCTTTGCTCAAGATGTGTTGCTCCCAATTGGGAAACAAACTTTTGTTGCTTGACTTACTTAATATATTCTCTCCCTCTCTTTCTTTTTTCTTCGCCCCCCCCATCTTTTCTTTCACGGCTGCTCCATGGATATCTATTATTCAATTTGCCCTATTTTTTTTCAGACAGCTATTTGATGCTGCAAAACGCCTAATACTGGGATCTTTTTAGTATTCAGTCGTCCTGTAGAGCTATAGGCGTGGGACCCCCTATCCTGACATGAGTAATCACACTAATTTTTGAGATGCTCTGGGAGGACGTGAGTACTTGTGATATTCTTACTCTAGCAAAGGATATACACATCTACCATCATTAATTGTAACATTATGATTTTTTGGTTTCCTAGAATGTAATGTATTTCCCTGAAGAAGACTTATGAAATATGTATGTTGAAACGCGTTGGCATTCCACTACTCCACGCCCCGGCTGTCATCTGTGGTGACTCCAATGGGTAGTGAGATACATCACCTCCTTTCCTATACTTTTTCAAATAGAATTGTCATTTTGTACAGATTATATTTTGATTACAGAAATTTGAACTGTTATTTATGTGTTATTAGTGTAATGATTTTGTATTTTCCTAAATGTGGATCTATATCAATAAATAGATTTTTTTAATTTTCAATCTATATTTCATTGCCCTAAAAATCCCCTTAGATTTTTTTTTTTTTTTTAATTCTTACATGGGATGATGGCAATGACACATCCATACCACCGAGGTCATATGTAGACCCTCTCCTTTCTCCCGACTCCCACTTGGAACCTGGGGCCGCATAAATTTAATTAAAATGATCCTACCTCCCTAAAATACTGTATGTCCTATGGCATACTCCAGTTTACTTACCCCTGAAACATTTCAAGTCTCTGGAGTCCCTTTTCAAGCCCTTTGTGTGGGGAACTAACAGTCACAAACTGGCATGGCAAACTCTCAAGAACCCAACTGACCTTGGTGGCACATCTCTCCCTGACTTTAACCTGTATTACATTGCATCACAATTGTCACAGCTATTCCACATGGGCACAACACACCAAGGACTCGATATACGCAATAGCATCTGGTTCGGGAGGGTCGGAACCAGGGGAAAACAGACAAACCATGCTATACCGCTATAGGAAAATATGGGACTTAGCCGCTTCCAAACTTGAAATCCCACAATTCAATGACTACGCGCCGATATGGCACAACAAGAACCTTCCCGAATTCAACAAAATTCATGACAAAAGTATATGGTCCAGGCAGGGAATATTCTACCTGCATCACATACTAAATGATGGGCACCTTAAAACTTTCAATTCACTTAAAGAAGAATTCACAATTCAAAATCGAATGTTCTTTAGATTTCTACAACTCCGCCATACGACACAATCGCAATTTTCTGACTCTGTCCCAAACCCTACACCCAATGTCATTATGGCAGTAATTAAGAACACAGATTCCCACAAACTGATTTCAGCATTTTACAAAATGCTCTCAACCCCCATCTCTACTAAAATAGCATACGACCTGAAACCCAGATGGGAAAGAGAGGTGGGACCAATAGGGGATGAGGAGTGGGAGGAGGCACTGGAGTCTTGTAAGGCCGTATCCCCCAAACTATCGGATCGACTGTCGCAACTCTACATTCTACACAGGGCATACCTCACACCCCTTAGAGTGGCAAGATACAAACGCACCCAATCTACCACATGCCTGATGTGGGAAAGAGAGACAGGCACTTTCTTCCACTTGATCTGGACATGTCCCAAGATTCAAGGCTTGTGGAAACAAATTGTGACATTCCTACTCGATACAATGGGTTCACCCCTAGCATTAGACCCAAAACAATGCCTTCTTGGCATAATACCAGATACAATTGATAAGTATACAAAATATTTCTTCATGAGACGCTGTTCGCAGCAAGAAAAATCATAGCTAAAAAATAGATGAGACAAACGCCTCCCAAAATATCAGAATGGAAAATAGAAGTGAATAATACCCTGCCGTATAAGAAATGCATATATATATATCAACAGAGGCTGCCCCAACAAATACAACAAGATATGGGATCGCTGGCTCCAGGAAGCTGATACATGTGTCTAATAAAACCAAATTAGCTTGAAATTAATAATTGAACACACGCCTCAATATGTAGTCTCTATGTACTAAATGTATGCTGTACTTGTAGAATATACTCACAGTACGGAAAAAATGTACCAGATATCTTAATTGCAGACTGTATAACACTCAATGTATCTGTTACTAAGTTTATATGTAAAAGCAAACATAACATGTATGCACCAGTTGATTAATAAAAACCTTTCTTCAACGTAAAAAAAAAAAAATGAACCTGAATGCATATTGCGTTGGCCATCCATGCAAGTTGTAAGTATGCCTATAACTCCCACCCAGAATACGACAAGATCAATGAACTCAGTTTAGTTGGTGCTGCTGTGAAAGCAATAAATGTGGGGCCCGAAATGTTAAATTTAAAATTAACTTAAGGAATACTGCTAAACTGTTAGAATATCCTTTGGGACTGCAGATACCCTGGACAAATAGTTTCTGAGAAGCCCTAATCCAAGAACACATGAAATTATAGGTTGGAGTTTTAAAAATATCAAAATGTCGGTTGACTAAATTGACTGAAGTTTGGCTTTGTTAACCGCATTCAAAATCATATGAAAACACTGAATGTTTCCCATGTTAACATGCTCAGGAGATTCCCACAAACAAGGGGAGCTACAAGTTCAAAATAATTTGAACCAGGTAGTTTTTAGGAACTGCTAGGCATTTTTTTACACCAAAAAACCCTTGAAATAATTTTCAAGTCCAAGGCAGCTTCAGTATAAACTGTACACCTAGTGGCATATTTATCTCATTTGATACCTACAGTTTGCAATTTCTTTTAAACCCACTCCGCCCATGTTACGTGACAAAATTATTTTCAGTAATACTCAAAAATGCATATAGACAGTAACAGTGGTGGCCAGTCCATTAGGGGCACCGCCCCCTCTCTTCTGCCACCCCATATGACTAATGGATAGTCTGGTCTGCCACCCCCTATTCAGGCGCCCGGCCCCTTTCCAGACGGCGGGCGCCTGAATTACAGCGGCGGAGGTGTATTGGTTAGGCTTCAAAAAAGGTGGACTCGTGGCGCAGAGCATTGCGCTACGAGCCCACCCAGGTATTACAACAGCGAATAAATATTCGCTGTTGTAACACTGATCTTCAATCCGGCCAATCAGAAGCAGGTCTGAGACCCGTTTTCTTTAAAGAAAAACCTCTGGATTGGCCACCCGTGGAGAGCAGGGGAAGGACGGAGGAAACGGAAGCCAGAGCCAGGAGGGAGGAAACTGAGGGAGAGCCGCCGCCGAGAGAGAGCCCGGGAGAGGAGAAGCGGCTATTGGGGTAAAGTCAGTGCACCAGACCCGCCGGCCGACCGCCCAGGGGGGGGGGGGTTTACTGTTTGCCACCCCCCCAAAGAAAATAACCACCGGCCACCGCTGGACAGTAAGATTTTCAGTAACCCTTCAAGTTAGTGGTCAGCCAAAAAGTATACCCTTACATTTGTGTTGAAGATTGCCCCTTAAAATGGTCAGTGGAAAGCATGCCACTATACATTTGTGGTTAGTGTTAACAATACAGTAAGTAGCTAGTAGTACAAATGCCCCCTTGCAGAATGCTAAAAAGATCACTGGTGATTACCTAACTTGAAAGACAAGAGAAGACACTCCACTGGTTCCTCACCTCTGGCTCTTAGCGACGGACCTCAGAACTATGCAGGCACCACTTGCAAGAGATGAATATGCCAAGAGGTCATGATATCTATCATAATCCCTCAAACCCCTAGAGACTTCCCATGGAACCCCAGTTCAGAAAGACTAGAATTAACATTGCAAACCTGTAATATGTACTACCAACACACAGCAAACAAAATCTTTATTATTACGTTGCATATAATTTCTGCTAATCAAATCTCCAATGCGAATTTGATTTCTCCGCATCCAATATGAATTGGATTTCTCCGCATCCAATTCGCATAGCAGGAGAATGTTACCGGCTCACTATGGAGCCAGTTCCGGATCGGCTGCGGAGCGCACTAAACAGTGTGCATCTTTGGCTCCTTTTCAGGGCCGAATTCAGGCACAGATTCGGCCCTGAACCGGAGAATGGGGACGCACAGCGTTCCTGTGCGATCTGCAGCCGGGTCCAGTGTGAACCAAGCCTAATGCCCCGTACACATGGTCGGATTTTCCGATGGAAAATGTCCGATCGGAGCGTGTTGTCGGAAATTCCGACCGTGTGTGGGCTCCATCGGACATTTTCCATCGGATTTTCCGACACACAAAGTTGGAGAGCAGGAGATAAAATTTTCCGACAACAAAATCCGATCGCGTCAATTCCGACCGTGTGTGGCCTGTTCCGACGCACAAAGTGCCACGCATGCTCAGAAGAAATTCCGGCACGGAACAGCTCGTTCTGGTAAACTTAGCGTTCGCAATGGATACAGCACTTTCGTCACGCTGCAATGTTAAAAATGGTTTAATACAGCGCACTCTCTTCTTCTTTATAATGTGACAAGAATGAAGTAGTTTTGCTGCTCATATTCACACACACTTCTCACAAACTTATTTCGTTACTATTTATCGTGATTCCCTCAATATATTTTGATTTCTCACATCTGACAACATATTTTTGTATATTTTTTATATATTTTTTGGCTTTAATGTAGATTTTTTTTTTGTGTTTGTATTTTTTTTTTTTGCGATTTTGATTTGTACTCCCGAAAATGTTTGTGTGTGTTTTTTGTGGCAATTTCCCACAACACCATTGATATGTTGTTCTATTTAATTTGTAGGAGATTGTTTGGTGTTGTTGTCCCTTGTTAATTTCACATTTTATGTTAGAAATGTACCTGAATCGTCACCAACAAACTGTCCTTTTTGGATGAAAACACACACAGGAGAGTATAATTTACCTAAAAAATTTTATTAAGGGCAAACAACTAAACAAAGAGGGAGGCAACGCTGGAGAAACTGCAGAAGTGGGTGAAGCCTTGGACCCCCAGGGCAGACAACTATTTTTATGCAAAATTGGTGGCCTGAGGAGTCCTTATCTAAGGGAGGGCAGTCTGGTCCAGAAGTCCCAGAGATCCGGAAAGCAGCAGATGACATCTATGTCCCCAGGCTGTGGTCATACGAGAGACTGCATCTTCTGTCAGACCAGACTGAACCCAGAATCCTCACTCTTTGGTCTTCCTTCCACGCTTCCTTACACGCGGTGGCTGTGGTGGTGGAGTTGTGGCAGGAGGAGGAGGATGGTCCAACTCAACCACGTCGGTCTTGGGTGTTAGTTCCCCACTCACCCCCTTACGTAGCACTTTATAAAGCAGGTCCTCACAGAGCCTGTGTTGACCCTCGTGCATGCCCTGCAATTTGGTGGCAGCCATGCAGGCAAAGGCCTCTTCAGGAGTTGGTAAGGCTCGGAGGGACGCCGAAGCCTCCTGGATCAGCCTGAATGCTGAATCCTGCACGGGACTCGGAGTCGTCTTCCTGGCTCGTTTATATGGCAGGCGGAGGGGAGGGACCTGAGACTCAGTCAGGCTGCGACTGGTCCCTGGCTTCTCCTGGCTGCCACTTAGCCCCGCCTCCTCCTGGCTGACACTAATCACTGCCTCCTCCTGACTGCCACATTCCACAGCCTCCTCCTGGCTGAGGTCTTCCTGTGTATGAAAAAGGGACATAGTTTTAGTATTTTTTCCATCAATCACACACAATTTTAACCTCCTGACTACTGCAAATTGAATGTTAACAAATATAACAGACTATCCTTCTGAGCCCAGCATTTTTCATTCTTGTCCCAATTTTGGGTGCCCACTACTGTCTATTGATATGTAAAACACTTTTTTCAATCAGCAATTAGTGATCAATAATAACATCTAGTAAACATTATTTATTTATTGCCCAGAAAAATGTTGAACAATGCTATACCTGACTCCAGCTGGGCTCCTCCACTTCTTCCTGGCTGGAAGGCCCAGGTTGGACATCAGAAGCCTCAGCTGGTATGGAAGGAAGCGTGGAAGGAAGAGTAGAGAGGGATTCCCTGACTTCAGTGTGGTCTGACAGAAATCGCAGTCTCCCATAGTACCACAGCCTGGGTACATAAACGTCATCTGCTGCAGCTCCGGACCTCTGGGAATCTGTGACCTTCTTGCGCTCCCTAAGATACGTGCTCCTCAGGCCACCAATTTTGGCTTTTAAATAAGGGATGGTTGCTGTGGGGACCACCGGCTTCACCAACTCCAGCAGTTTCTCCAGCGCTGCCTGCCTCTTCTGTTTGTGATTATAGTGGGGGTGTCTCACTTGCCACAGACAGGGCAGCTCCCTGTATTTGTCAATGAACAGGGGCAGGAAATTGTGGTCGTTGAACCCATCCATTTTCTCTGCAAGACACAACACAAGACAAACCCTAATGTCAGGCCAAACTCCCCTAATCTTGTTACAATATAGGCTTCCATTTCGAAGTAGTATAGGCGCAAGTTTAGATCTTACCTTCGTTATCACGATCGGCGCCTCCGATGCTCCTTCCTCCGCTCACAGATCGTACGTAATACGCACGTGTGTTACGCTTCATACACACTGCGCATGCGTATAACTCCGCCCGCCCCCGACGTTCTTTCTAGTCTATTCCCTGCCCCTTTTCGTTCGGTGCAGTGGGGGAAGCGCACATGGCGGATAGACAGCAGGTGCATGCTAATTGTAGCAACGAGGAGGAGGAGGAAAGGCCGGAGCCTGAAACGTCACGATCCAGAAGGAGATTTAAGGACTCAAATATGTCCTTTGGGGAGATGGTCGACATCCTGAAGAAGGCCGACTATGACTGGAAGTATGGACGTTACCCCAACCCCAATGTCAGAAAGGGCAAGATCATGGCAAAAGTGGTCAGGAGTCTGCACCGGAATTTCGGGGTACGACGATCGAAAGATCAGCTCAGGAACCGGTGGTCGGACCTGAAATTACGAGAACATGAGCAGTACAGAAAGATCCGGAGAGTGCTGCAAAAAAGTAAGTAGTGGTGCTGTGTTCCTATTCTTTATGTTTATTACGTTCGTGCTGCTCCATGTGCTTTTAGGAACTGTTGTACAGTTTAAAATGGCAACTTTCATGTTCATGGGCACATTATTCGTTCGGATCAAAATTTTTCGTTCCAACTATAAAATACCATTGTTTAGCCCATATGCATTTGGCCACCATTTTGACGCCCTATACTTGTCTTCAAAGAATTGGGTTGTGTAGATGGCTTTGTTACTAGAATGAAATGCAAACTAGATTCTGTGTAAGGAGAGGACACCGAGCAGCTGTTTTCACATCTGGACACTGGAGCACTAGTGTGGGACACAAGAACACCCTTTTTATTAGGGGGCCACACAGGTGCTCCAGTGTATACTATAGGGGGGTCTCCATCTGGGAAGGTTGTACCAAACAGGTAAAGTATTGCAGGTTGACAAAGGACACTAAAAAGCTACATCTTGGAACTCTGCTAAAATTGACAATTGTACCCCACTTCCAAGCAAGGTTTCATCTTTATAGTTCTGACATTAAATATCTGTGTGCTAAGTATACCATTTTTGTTTTACATGGGGGATAAAAGACTCGGAGGACACCCCTCATCCGAGGAGACCAGAGCCCCCCCCCCCGCTCTGGAAGAAGGGGAAATACCCCCAACACAAGCTGAGCAGGAGGAAGAAGACGTGGTGGAACTAGTCACCACAATAGGTGAGTGTCTGCGACCACAGGCTCAGATAAGAGATGGATGGCGGCATTTTTTTGAAACCTAATTTATTTTGGGGTTCCTCTCTTTTTAGGTGATCGTGATGTTGTGGATCCAGATCCTTTCACATCCGAAAGTGCCCAGATCCTGATCGGGGAGATCATGGGGTGTAATTTACAATTGGAAATCATCAAGCAAAACATCAATGATGTTATTCCAAAAAATTAAAACATCATTGATGTTTTGGGGCGAGTTTAAAACCCCTCCAAATCACTTTATTCTTTTGTGTGCTACAATGTGCTAAATGCTTTTGTGATTTTTCCCAAAGCCAAATTTGGAGGATGCACACAGTGTGTCAACATGTGCTATCTGCCATCACGGGAGATCAATGGATGCGTTTTGGGGGTGCAACCCCTTCCTCAATAATAAAGTAGCGGTGAGGAAGGGCTTGCTCCCCCAAAACACATCCCTTGATCCCCAGTGATGGCAGATAGCACATGTTGACATTGGGAAATTTGTGTGCATCTTCCAAATTTGGCTTTTCCAGGGGTGATTTCCCCCCCCATCTGAACGCAATATCAAACACAGTTCCTAAATACTCATGTCTGATATTGCCTTCAAATTCGACCAAATGTGACGTTTGTAAGTTCAAGATTTGTGTCTTTTCTTGTTGGTTTTACACAGGCCTGTTTTATCTAAAATGGACATTTTGATTTTTTAAATGCCACCACAAAAATTGTTATACAACAAACATGTTGGTTTGTTTGAAAAAACTTTGGTAAATGCACATGTGATTGTGCAGGTATTAAAAAGATTGTTAATCAAGAATGTGTGGATTATTGTCTCAACGCTACAACACTTTTGGGGTGATGTAATTGTTGTTTTCTGAGAAAATGGGGGTTATTTCCTAAGGGCAAATCCACTTTGCACTACAAGTGCAGTTTCAGTGCAGTTGCAAGTGCACTTGTAGTGAAATGTGTTTTTGCATTTAGTAAATAACAGCCAACAGTGCTTTGTATAAGGTTACACAATCACGCCATTTTCTGGACTCCACACATTTCTGTCAGGGTCAGCTAAAACAAACACAAGCGGTAAATGTCCACAAAGAATTTCTTTTTTTTTTTTTATTATACAAAGGCTTCACAGATTGTCTGGCATATTGATAGCCCCCCTACCCGCAAAGAACTCCAGGTAGCGTAACCGGACATCACGGGCACTCAGGGAGGGCAAGCCAGGACGGCCACTTTCAAGCGCCGTCAGTGTGGTTTGATGTATGATTCCGGCCTCAGGCCCAACTGAGCCAGCATAGTTGGCCGAATGTTTCCTTAAAAAGTTATGGAGAACACAGCACGCAAGTATAATATGGTTCAGTTTATTCTCCGCCATATGGATGGGTGTCATAAATAGGCGGAACTGGCTGGCCAGGATTCCAAATGTGTTCTCCACCACTCTTCGGGCTCTGGCCAGCCGGTTAATTAAAAACCCTCTGTTCCGGGGTGAGGGTCCTCATTGGGAATGGCCGCATCAGGTGGTCCCCCAGCGCAAACGCTTCATCAGCAACAAACACAAATGGGAGTCCTTCAACATTGTCCTCTGGAGCTGGCAAGTCCAAGCTGCCATTCTGGAGACGCCTGTAGAACTCCGTCTGGGCGATGACTCCACCATCGGACATCCGGCCATTCTTCCCCACGTCCACATACAAGAAGTCGTAATTAGCCGACACCACCGCCAACATCACTATACTATTGAACCCCTTGTAATTATAATAGTACGACCCCGAGTTGGGTGATGGGACGATGTGGACGTGTTTCCCATCAATGCCCCTCCGCAGTTAGGAAAGTCCCACCGCTGGGCAAAGTGGGAGGACACAGTCTGCCATTCCTGTGGCGTGGAAGGAAACTGTTGAGGAAAAAACAATAAACATTACTATTTTTTCACAGAAACATGGCAAGCAGATTAGACACAAACATTATGGGGCAACCTCCAGATAGCATTTAGTAAGGGGAATTTAACAAGGCCAAAGTATAAGGTACACCTATCATACCCCCCCCCCCCTCTCATGGGCCATTTCTAACATTATGGGGTGTGTGGAAATCTTGGACAGGTAACCCTCTTCACTTCATTGAGAGATGGATGCCTAAATAATGGGTATTACTTTGAACAGACCCTCCTTAGTTACACTATTGGCAGCCCACTGGACAGGTAAGAAGTGTCATAATACAAAGATAGAAATACACATTGTACACATTTGAGGACATTTGGCCATTCTGCTATTACCTGTCAAGATAATAATAGGATACAAAAACTTGAAACAGTACCATTTGAAAGTATACAGGCAGGCCCTTGCACTACATGCTTTGGGGAATTCATCCATAAATCTGACCAGTAAAGAGGTGGGTATAGTGTGTATGGGTTTGGCAAAGTCAGCAGATAGATGATTGAGGATAGAGAATTGGGATCAGCTGACTTAGCAGTTGGGGGAGGGAGGGTTTACTAAAAATTATTTGGGGACACCACAAAAAAAAAGCCTCTGGCACTCTGCCTGAATTTAAATCAAAAATAACATTTCCAAACATTTTAGGGGGTGTTTGAGGTAAAGCACTACTATGGAGCTAATAAAATACATTGTTAAGTGACTACATGAGGTGAATATAGGGCCAGGAGACACCATGCTGGGGAGGTTATTGAAGGGCAAATATGTATGAAGGACCTAAAATAATAATTACATAATAATCCAGCATGCATGAGGACAAAGGGGATATTCACAGCATATTACAATCATGGTAATTAGGGAATGAGAAAAGAAATACAATATATTAGCAAACATTCAATACAATAAAATGTGATATTAAAGGATAAAAATCTTACCTTCATATACTCCTTCTGCAGGACCTGGATGATGGCAGAACAGGTCTCTGGGATAATGATCAAGTCCTGCAGGCTTCTCCCTGTCACCAAGTACCGCAGGGTAGTGACCAACCTCTGCTCCGGAGTGATGGCTTGCCTCATGCAGGTATCCTGCCTGCTAATATAGGGGGTCAGCGAAGCCAACAGACGGTGAAACACGGGGTCCGTCATCCTGAGAAAGTTCCTGAAATCATCAGGATTATTCTCACGGATCTCACGGAGCAAAGGCATATGACAGAACTGGTCACGCTGAAGCAACCAATTCTTGGTCCATGAACTCCTCCCCACCCTGTTCATGGACTGGACTTGTGTCAAGGTCAGGACCCCAACACCAAGCCCCCGCTCAGCACGAACTCTACGAGGAGTACGCATACGAAACATGGCTAGAAAACGGTCGGCTGCTCAGAACGTAGTAACAGAACGCACTGAAGAACAGCAAGGCCTGTGAAGAACGACCTGAAAACCAGTAACGAACGAACAAGAACACAATGACTACTTAAAGTCACGCGGAACTTGCTTGCACGCACTGAAGAGCAGATACAAACCCACAAGCACAAACTGAACGGCAGAAAACGATCTGAAAGCCACGAGTCTGAAAAAGCGCGAATCGTCTCTCACCAAACTTTTACTAACACGAGATTAGCAAAAGGAGCCCAAAAGGGTGCCGCGCTTGGTTCCGAACCGGCCTTTTCTAGTCTCGTCGTACGTGACCGCGTGGTTGGCGATCGGAAATTCCGACAACTTTGTGCGACCGTGTGTAGATAAAACAAGTTTGAGCCAACATCCGTCGGAAAAAATCCTAGGATTTTGTTGTCGGAATGTCCGAACAAAGTCCGACCGTGTGTACGCCCTATAATACATTTATTCTGCAGGTTCTGGGATATAACTTTAGCAAGAGTTTGTGTATTCACACACCAATGTCCATAGGTATCTCGTTCAAGCACTGGCTAATATCGTAAACAATAGGGTTTATTTACGAAAGGAGTAGAGCACGTTCAAATTTTCACTCATCTTAGTGCATGAAATTCACTTTACATAAAAAAAACCCAAAACAAAAACAAACACCCATTGGCTAAAAATAAGAACTTTTTGTAAAGTTTTTCTTTTTTTAAAGTAAAATTTCACTTAGCTTACTAGATATGGATGAGAATGATACAACGTTAACTTAAGTCCAGACTGGACTAACAAGCTTTGTGGTGCTTTCATCCTTACTCTTAATTTTTTTTCCCTTAGCTCAGTGAATGAGGTGAAGTTGTGAAGTCATTCAGTCGTGTGCAAACAAATGTTCCATTTTAATTTTATTTGCACGTGATCATGTAATCTTTGCAAAGAAAATTTTCACTTTATTTCACCTCATTCACTAACATAACTGAAAATTCAATCTGAAAGTGAATAAGCCCTACTTCTTTAGCAAGTCAGGGGCAAGAGCTTTGATTTCCCAAAGGTGTATAGGCTCTTCACTTTGCAAAATGAATATTCACAGCTTAGTAAATACAGTTAGGCTTCCACCCAATCACGTGAGCAAAAAATGGGATTTTTGTACTCACTGTAAAATCCATTTCTCTGAGTTCATCGATGGACTCAGCGCCTCCTTAATCTTGACTATTGGGTTATATCGCCTCTGCAGGAGTAGGACTAGGCAGAACAAAAAAAACACCTGGCTAACGGTCGATGCGGAAAGAGCATTTGACCGGGTCGACTAGCAAATCCTCCAGAGGTCTCTGGTGCTATCATGGTACTACTTACAGTGAGCCCACTGGAGATCAGGTGACACGGGATCCCCCAGGGTGTGTAGTCTAAGGACCAGCCAGTATTCTGCCAGGGACCCCCTTACAAGGGTTTGGGCTTAGCTGCGTGCTAACCCCAGGTCACAACCCCTGGGTCCACCCCGCTCGCTAGCAAAGTACCAGAAGACACTGTCAGACAAGGATGGATAGATGAAGCAAAGGAGAGCCGGATAGCAAGCCAAGGTCAGGGCGGGCTGCAGACATAATCAGAACAAGCCGAGTCGGTACACAAGAGATCAGTTCACGAGAGGTCAGGTTACACGAAGGGAGCTCAGAAACAAATGTTGCTCAAGCAACCAGAACTAGCCTGAGAGGGATTTAAACAGAGAAGCACATGAGGGGCTGGACAGGAAGTAGCAGGAAGGAATCATATATTAAGCAACAGTTGAGACCGCCGACACCCATAGCTGCAGAGTGCAGCAGAGCTGAACACAAGCTAGTGGAACAGGTGCCAGCCGGCCTACAGCAGTAAAGGTGAGACACAGATCAGCTCCACAGCTGATCTGTGACAGATGCAGATAGGTCTGGGCCCAAATATGATATCCCGAATGATGTCCCTATACTCCTCTCCTTCCGCTAGAATTTGTGTGAATGGCTCACTGTCCCCCTCATTTTCTATCCACAATGGGACACAAGGCTGTCCTCTATCTCCCCTACTCTATGTCCGGGTCATGGAACACCTGGCAATTGCTTTGCGCAATAATCCCAAAATCTCAGATGTATCAGTAGGACCCACTCATTCCAAACTGGCTCTCTGACCTATTAATGTTTGTCACCCAACCTCATCTATCCTTACCACATATAATGGAGGAATTTACGAGGTGTGCAAAGCTGAGCTACTTTAAAGTGAATCATACCAAGTCAGAAACCCTGAATATCTCACTGTCTCAGAAGGTCCTCCGCCAAGTCTCCACTAAGTTTCCCTTTAAAACAAGTTCCACTTCCATCCGTTACCTCGGAATCCAAATACCCACAGAAGGGTCCCAATTGTTCTCCATGAACTTCGCTCCCCTCCTGCTTAGAACCAAGACGGATCTCTCAAAACTACACTAAGAAACCTCTATCATGGCTAGGCAGGGTGAATGCTCTAAAAATGGACGTTCTGCCTCGGTTTCTTTATTTGTTCCAGACAATTCCAATTTCCATACCCTCCTCGTTCTTTAAGAAGCTCCGCCAACTGTTTTCCTCTTTTATCTGGAGGGGGGCTCGGCCTAGGATACGCTATGAGACTATCGCTCCCCAAGATTCGGGGGGAGCTGGAGCTCCAGATGCCGCTCTATACTATAGAGCAGCAGTACTCATGCGCATACTTGACTGGTTCCACCATCCCCCCAAATTATGGGTACAAATAGAAAGCCATCTCAATCCAAAAGATCTGTGCTTTGCCATGGATGCCTGCTGAATTCCTGAAAGGAAGGGGGTTACCCCTTGGCGACCTCACCCGACAAACTATACAAATATGGATCCGCATGAATTCCTCAAAGAACTTATCCCCACTTAAGGGACCCATGACTGTTTGGGACTCCGGCTTTCACACCGGCACTACAGGGGGAAAGTTTTGGACCTTGGAGAAAGCAAGACTACAGACAACTTGCCCAAGTCCTTTGCTCAGACTTATCTCTGATGAAAGATGCTCCCTCTGGCCCATCTCCCCATACCTGGAAGCATTGGCTGCAGAGGCAACAAGTGATATCCTACATTCGTACCTTCCCTTCCTTGTCTGATATACTTAATGATTTAACGGACTTGGAGAACATGCTGCTTCAGGCCGACCCCCCCCCCCCCCCCCCCCCCCCACACGTGGTCTCTACTCTACTCTCTCATACATATGATTTCTAATCCCGACCTCCCCCCATACACACAGGCCTGGAAGGTAGACTTGGGCCACTCCATTTCACCTATTGACAGGCAAAAGAGCTTCATTATGACTCACAAAATATCCTTAGCTTCCAAAGCTCAAGAAAAAGGGTTCAAGTTGTTGACCCGTTGCTACAGATGCCCCCCAACTTTACACTGGATAAACCCGGCGCTACCGGATACCTGTTGGTGTTCCCTGTCAGCCAAAGGAACTTTAATCCACATTTGGTGGGAATGCGCCCCTGTGCAGAGGTTCTGGCAAAATATTCTCGACCTGTACTGCAGACTTATGGCGATCTCGCTTACACCCTCTCCTGAGGTAGTTCTGCTATCTATGCTCCCTGGACCGCTTAAATCGGTCAAAAAAGACTAACAAAGCTAATTCTTTATACAATGTGACGTTATGGTACCAATATTGAAATGTCTATTTCTACCTTTATGTCAATGTACGATATACATATGTAATGTACATCTCTCTTTTCTTAATAAAATAAGATTGAACTAAAAAACACCTGGCTATGCTCATGGGCTGTCCTCAGTCAGTATATAACCCCCTCCCTGCTCTAGGTATTCAGTTTAGTAGCAAGCAGTAATAGAAGTATCGAAAACTCCATAGAGGGGTGGGTGCTGTGTCCATCAATGAACTCAGAAATGGATTTTACGGCGAGTACAAAAATCTTATTTTCTCTTTTGTTCGACTGACACAGCGCCTCCTTGGGATGTCCAAAAGCAGTGCCAAAGAAAAATGAGGGGGGGCAAAAAAAAAAAAAACAAGGCTAACCACAAGAGCCCTAACCAGGACACAGGAGCCTTAACCGGGTCACAGGAGCCCCATCTGAAATAAAAAATATTTAAAGAAAAAACACCCCTTATGAGGGAACCCCCCCCCCCCACACAGCAGCCTGCAAAACCTTGCGGCCAAAAGAAGCATCCGCAGATGCCAAAATATCTACTTTGTAGAATTTAGTGAAGGTATGCACTGATGACCAAGGGGCCGCCTTGCAAATCTGTGATATTGACGCTGGATGACGGAAGGCCCAAGAAGTACTAAGCGCCTGAGTAGAATGAGTCATGACAGGGAAAGGAGGAACCCGAAATAGAATAGGCCTGAGTCACAGTCTGTCTGATCCATGTGAAGATGGTAGCCGAAGAAGCGGCCAGCCCTTTCCTTGGTCCTTGTGTAACCAAAAAAGTCAGTCTGACCTCCGGAAGAACTCCGTGGATTCCAGATACACCTGAATCGCACGAACCACATCCAAGGTATGCAAAGCAAATTCCTTGGGATGAGCCGGCTTGGGACACAAGGATGGCAACACAATGTCCTCATTCAAATGGAAGTCAGAGATAACCTTGGACAAAAACGACGGACAGGGACGAAGAACCACTTTATCCCTATGGAGTACTAAATAGGGACTACGACAGGATAATGTCGCCAACTCCAAAACCCTGCGGGCCGAGGTAATAGCCACCAGGAATGCCACCTTCTGGGACAACGTAGGTAAGGTGGCTATTCCCGAATATTCTCAAATGGAGGTTTCTGGAGAACCGATAAACACCAAGTTTAAATCCCATGGTGGCAAAAGAGACCGTACAGGCAGAGCCACATGCCGGACTCCTTGAATGAAGGTACGAACTAAAGAGCGAGTGGCTAGGGGTTGCTGAAAAAAAGACTGCTAAGGCAGACACCTGGCCCTTGATGGTGCTCAAAGCCAATTTCTGCTCAACGCCCTTTTGAAGAAAAGCTAAGATCCGAGCCACAGAAAGGGATCGAGGACTCTCACCAAGAAATGTACACTTTCTGTGTACGATGGTATATCTTACTAGGGGTCGACCTCCTCGCCTTCACCATAGTAGGGATCACTGATCCCAACAGACCTCTATCCCTCAGTACCTGGCTTTCAATGGCTAGGCCATTAAAACCAGTTACTGTAAAGCAGGATGGAAGCTCAGCCCTCGGTACAACTGGTCCTCTTTTAGAGGTAGCTTCCAAGGGACGTTTACGGCCACCGGAAGACTTTTGCCCTCAGTCCTTCGCAGGCACCGCAGTGACACTAGGACGACTGCCGCGTCTACCAGAGGAACTAGCGAGATTGCCATGAGCCTCAGTTACTTCCCGTTGAACTGAACCTGCTGAAGGGGCCGACGTTTGTGAAGAAAATGTGATTTATGTGTACCAAAGGACACAGCCACGTCTGTGGCCCTGTCAGCCGTATCCTCCATCTTTAGAGTCTCCCGCACCGCAGTAACAAGTGCGTCCACCAGTGCTTTTTCACTCGCTGAGACCGCAGGATCCTTTGTGCCTTCCATATTGCTGCATCCTCTGCAAGGGGACCCCCTTCTAAAAAGGTACTGTGCCACCAGGCAGGGTGAACATTTAAAAAGGGACACCGCTGTGCCCTCTGCACTGGGACCCCCAAACTGCACACTACCTCACACTGCACACACAGCAGGGCATGCACCTAGGGGTCTCCGCTGCACCCTCTGCACTGGAACCCCCCCATACTGCCAAGGTAGGACACACATCACCCAGAAGGGAAATGGCAGGGGAGACCCCCAGGTAACTCTGCTGCCTGCCCTGGGACTCCCACCAATCCGTGGAGGGAGGGGGAAGCCCAGTTTAACCAGGGGACTTTAGGAAGGGAGGAGGGATCCTGCTGGCAGGTCCGACCATCCCTGGAGGGTACCTGCGTCCACCCCAAACTGCACAAAAGGGGGAAAGGGAGAACTGTACTTACTGATCCATGGTGCAGGTGACCCTCCAGACAGAACTCCTTGCCACTGAAGTGGGGGGCTGTCGGCCAAGGAACCGCTGTGACTCGAACCAGAGCCCTTTCGTATGCAACCCTGCGAGACGTTCAACTCGCGGGCCAGCCTCCGTCCATTGAGACCATGTCGTGGCGGACCTAGCGAGTAGCTGCGGTCTGCACGTGCTCGCTGGCTGGACTGGGGAGACCACTGGATCTAGATTATCCAGCCCGGCAGTTGATTGCAAATCTCCCAGGAGAGAATGCATGGAAAAAAGAAAAAGTAAAATTTGCTAGGACCAAAAGATCCCAGCAACCAGCTCGGTCATTACTCCTGACTAGACAGAAACAAAATGTATACCTAGAGCAGGATGGGGTTATATACTGACTGAGGACAGCCCATGGGTGTAGCCAGGTATTTTTTGTTCTGCCCAGTCCTACTCCTGCAGAGGTGATATAACCCAATGGTCAAGATTAAGGAAGGAGGCGCTGTGTCCGTCGAATGAAAGAGAAATCCAAATTTCTGAAGAAGTGTGTACATGTGTGTCTCAGCACCGGACCAATATGCAGTGTGATATCCCTGGGGGGGGGGGGGGGGGCGACCACGTGGAGGGTGAACAACCGCTTCCCCCTTCATAGGAGGTGCGATAGTGGCTGTAGTAGGGACTGGCCTGCCAATGGAGGTCTAAAGCAACAGAAGCCTGTTGGGCACAGGCAGCCTATGGAGAAACAACCTGCCATTTCTCCGTAAGCTGACAGAGTACATAACAAGTTGTTGTGCAAACTCTAGAAGTCCACATAGTTTTTTTTTTCTTAAAAGCCCTAATATTTCTGATGTGTCTGTGTTACCATGAACTTGTATTAAAAAAAAAAAAAAAAAATTATATTTTCTTTGCATTTCTTCCTTTGTGTGAAAGACCTGGTGATCCTGGCATTCCCCCTACTTTCCCATTTCAAACTGACCACTCCAGGGAAGCACAAATTCCAGCATGATCAGTTATCTTCTTTGCATTCTACTTGGGTGCATAGCCTGTCTGTAATCCAGGGGTCACACTTCTGCTAACAGCCCCCCTGCACAGCTCTTCACTGGGAAGGTCAGTGTACTGCTGTTTCTTTACCTCTTTCTAATTCACCCCCTTGCAGTCCTCACCTCTACCTCTAATCCATGGGTGAGTTTTGTTTTTTTAATACACAATCTTTTTGCCTAGCATTTGTATTTTCTCTTATAATAGTTTTTCTTATTGGGTTCAGTAACAATGATCTACATATTAGCAATATTACATGAATACTACTATTTAGTTTACATTATTTGCATTTGTTAACATAATTTGTCATAATCAACAGCAAATACTCTTGTGTGGAATGACCTATCAAACTGTACTTATCGGAAGCACGTGCACATTTCCAAAATGAAACATTGCTTGACGAATTTTATTAAATTCAGAGAACGTGAATAAAGAAGAGGAGGTGTGTAAAAAAAAAAAATAGGAACTGACTAGGGCTGCAACTAACGATTATTTTCATAATCGATTAATTGGCCGATTATTGTTTCGATTAATCGGTTAATAACCTTAAAAAAAAAAGTGTGGTGTATAATTTAGTTAATATGTAAAGTTTTAAAAAAAGGCAATTTATTCTTAAACATCTCTATGCAGTGATAAATAAAAATAGCCAACTATATGGTTAGGGAGCAAAATATCTAATCCACTCTGAGAATAACAGATAGAAGAGATATATATACTGTATATACTATTAGAGGAGAGATGAGAATGTTCGTTCGATTTTCTAATCGTTAGTGGGGTCTACTCGACGTTCATTTTCAACCACAGTAATGGGAAAATTTGGAAATAATAAAAAACTTCTTGGTGAAAGGAATTATCAGACAGTGTATGTGGTTTTCGCTCAGAAATTACAATTATTTTAAAAACAGAATGTTAAAAACAAGTGAAAATTTCAAACATTCTTTCATTCATCGAATGTACAAAGATTTTTTGTCTGAATATTCTCATCTGAAAATTGACCGTGTGGCCAGCATAAGGCTCAGTACACACCTATGCAGTTTGCTTTTGATCTGTTTCTGCAGTGCTCTTTGCTGTGCGTTTTGTTTTTTTGCGCACGTGATTTTGCTGCGATTAGCGTTTTTGCATTTTTTTTGGCCAATTTGTTGTTGGGCAGATTAAAAAACACAAATTGCTTCAAAAACGCATTGCATGCTTTTCTGCAGCTTCTCCATTGAAGTATATTGAACCAAAAAAGCACTGTTTTGCGTTAAAAAAAAATTCACTGATGCTTTCCAAATAGGCAGCGGCTGAAAAAGCATAGATGTGAACGTGTTCCATAGGAAACCATGTAAAGGAACTGTAGTCCGTTTTTGCAAAAAGCACCAAAAAACACAGATGTGAACCAGGTGTAAGACGTTTAGTAATATAATGGGGTTAAAAGAATGAATATTAGCCGTTTATAGTACAAAAAAAGCAAATAATCACTACTGTCAGGGGTTCATTTTTTTTACTGTAGAACTGTGAAAGAAATAGTTACAGTAGCGATTATTTGCTCTTTTTGTACTATAAAGGGCTCATTTTAGTTTTTTTTTTAACCACATTATGTTACTGGCCGATTAATCGATTATGGAAATAGTAATCGATTAATTTCATAATCGATTAGTTGTTTCAGCCCTAGAACTGACATAGGATACACCAAGGCTCAACGTTCAGGGTTACTCATTGTTCACCGGAAATGTAGACATGGTTGCCATATTTTGTTAGATACAGGTATTTAATTCACCATTATCCATGACAATTTAGCTTTTATCAATGCAAACAAAATGAACGAGAAGTTTTCCAAGACCTGGCAATTGCTATCCTAGCTGCTAGGAAAATGAACAAAATAGGTTTTTGGTAGGTTTCAGTGCTTTCATTTTTATTTTTAAACTGACTGGGTTTTTGATTTACAAGGTGAGGGTTCACATATACTTTACTGATGAAAACATAAGCAGATTGACTATAAATGCATCTATCCATGGTAGCCAATGAAATGTGTACATTAACCACTTCAGCCCCGGAGGATTTTACCCCCTTCCTGACCAGAGCACTTTTTACAATTCGGCACTGCGTCGCTTTAACTGCTAATTGCGCGGTCATGCAATGCTGTACACAAACGAAATTTGCGTCCTTTTCTTCCCACAAATAGAGCTTTCTTTTGATGGTATTTGGTCACCTCTGCCGTTTTTATTTTTTGCGCTATAAACGGAAAAAGACCGAAAATTTTGAAAAAAAATGATATTTTCTACTTTTTGTTATAAAAAAAATCCAATAAACTAAATTTTAGTCATACATTTAGGCCAAAATGTATTCGGCCACATGTCTTTGGTAAAAAAAATGTCAATAAGCGTATATTTATTGGTTTGCACAAAAGTTATAGTGTCTACAAACTAGGGTACATTTTCTGGAATTTACACAGCTTTTAATTTATGACTGCCTATGTCATTTCTTGAGGTGCTAAAATGGCAGGGCAGTACAAACCCCCCCCCCCCCCCCAAATGACCCCATTTTGGAAAGTAGACACCCCAAGGAAATTGCTGAGAGGCATGTTGAACCCATTGAATATTTTTTTTTTGTCCCAAGTGATTGAATAATGACAAAAAAAAAAAAAAAAATGTTTACAAAAAGTTGTCACTAAATGATATATTGCTCACACAGGCCATAGGCATATGTGGAATTGCACCCCAAAATACATTCAGCTGCTTCTCCTGAGTACAGGGATACCACATGTGTGGGACTTTTTGGGAGCCTAGTCGCGTATGGGCCCCCGAAAACCAAGCACCGGCTTCAGGATTTCTAAGGGCATAAATTTTTGATTTCACTCCTCACTACCCATCACAGTTTTGAAGGCCATAAAATGCCAAGATGGTACAAAACCCCCCCAAATGACCCCATTTTGGAAAGTAGACACCCCAAGCTATTTGCTGAGAGGCATGGTGAGTATTTTGCAGCTCTCATTTGTTTTTGAAAATGAAGAAAGACCAGAAATTTTTTTTTTTTTTTCTTTTTTCAATTTTCAAAACTTTGTGACAAAAAGTGAGGTCTGCAAAATATTCACTATACCTCTCAGAAAATAGCTTGGGGTGTCTACTTTCCAAAATGGGGTCATTTGGGGGGGGTTTGTGCCACCTGTGCATTCCATGGCCTCCGAAACTGTGATAGGCAGTAAAGAGTGAAATCAAAAATTTACGCCCTTAGAATGCCTGAAGGCGGTGCTTGGTTTTCGGGGTCCCGTGCGCGGCTAGGCTCTCAAAAAGTCTCACACATGTGGTATCCCCGTACTCAGGAGAAGCAGCAGAATGTATTTTGGGGTGTAATTTCACATATTCCCATGGCATGTTTGAGCAATATATCATTTAGTGACAACTTTGTGCAAAAAAAAAAAAAAAAATTTGTCTCTTTCCCGCAACTTGTGTCACAATATAAAATATTCCATGGACTCGACATGCCTCTCAGCAAATAGCTTGGGGTGTCTACTTTCCAAAATGGGGTCATTTGGGGGGGTTTTGAACTATCCTGGCATTTTATGCACAACATTTTAGAAGCTTATGTCACACATCACCCACTCTTCTAACCACTTGAAGACAAAGCCCTTTCTGACACTTATTGTTTACATGAAAAAGTTATTTTTTTTTTGCAAGAAAATTACTTTGAACCACCAAACATTATATATTTTTTTTAAAGCAAATGCCCTACAGATTAAAATGGTGGGTGTTTCATTTTTTTTTTTCACACGGTATTTGCGCAGCGATTTTTCAAACGCATTTTTTGTGGAAAAAACACACTTTTTTAAATTTTAATGCACTAAAACACACTATATTGCCCAAATGTTTGATGGAATAAAAAAGATGATCTTAAGCCGAGTACATGGATACCAAACATGACATGCTTTAAAATTGCGCAAAAACGTGCAGTGGCAACAAAATTAATACATTTTTAAAAGCCTTTAAAAGCCTTTACAGGTTACCACTTTAGATTTACAAAGGAGGTCTACTGCTAAAAATACTGCCCTCGATCTGACCTTCGCGGTGATACCTCACATGCATGGTGCAATTGCTGTTTACATTTGACGCCAGACCGACGCTTGCGTTCGACTTAGCGCGAGAGCAGGGGGGACAGGGGTGCTTTTTTTTTTTCTTTATTATTTTTTTGCTTTTTTATCGTATTTTTAAACTGTTCCTTTCATTTTTTTTTTTTTTAAATCATTTTTATTGTTATCTCAGGGAATGTAAATATCCCCTATGATAGCAATAGGTAGTGACAGGTACTCTTTTTTGAAAAAATTGGGGTCTATTAGACCCTAGATCTCTCCTCTGCCCTCAAAGCATCTGACCACACCAAGATCGGTGTGATAAAATGCTTCCCCAATTTCCCAATGGCGCTGTTTACATCCGGCGAAATCTAAGTCATAAAATGCTCGTAGCTTCCGGTTTCTTAGGCCATAGAGATGTTTGGAGCCACTCTGGTCTCTGATCAGCTCTATGGTCAGCTGGCTGAATCACCGGCTGCTTTCTCAGGTTCCCTGTTGAGACAGGAGAGCCAGAGAAAAACACGGAAGACGGTGGGGGGGGGCATTCCCTCCCACTGCTTGTAAAAGCAGTCTAGAGGCCAATTAGCCGCTAGGATTGCTTTTACATGAAAGCCGACCGCTGGCTGAAAAGAATGATACCAAGATGATACCTAAACCTGCAGGCATCATTCTGGTATAACAACTCAAAGTCGTGAATGGCGTACCTGAAGACAAAAAATGGTTAACAATAAAGCACAGTAAACAGTAAAGTATAAAAAATTGCATACCTGAAAAGCAAACTTGATAAAACATAACAATAAAACATTGCAGAATAGAACACAGTAAAAAAGAGCAGAACAATAGAGAGAGAATAGAGAGAGAGAGAACAATAAAATGACAACTATTTATTTTTTTTGTGGTTTTTTTGCAAACTTGTAACTTTTATAACGGTAACCGGTTCCAGGTTCGGGTCTCTCAAAATGCGATGGCATCTTGGGAGATCCTGTGAAAGTGTGTCCTAGTCTGTGCAATGCTTTACCCTACGCTAATACTCAACTAGTGAATGGTAGCGTTCAAAACATTCACCAATGCAAAGACCAGGATTGTCAGGACAGGAGGGACAATAATAGCGGGTGTCACGCCTATATCCGCGCTTGTTTCAGACACAACATCTTTTTTGGGGGGGTTCGCTGGGTAGGGGTACTCGGGAGGACATAAAGAAAATGCCTCTCATGCAGCCGACTGCATTTGGTTGGGGATGTGAATGGGGGAAGTACGGGCGCTGCAGAAGCGGTGGGTTCCCAATTAGGATTGGCAAATGCAGCAGGAAGGGCATTATGGGCACAACGGGCCTGTGTTTGTCTTTTTGGTGGCAGCGGGACACTACTTGTGCTTGCCACCTCACCAGCTTGTACTGCACTTATGGGACTCGCCACGTCACCAAGTGTTACTGCAGTGCTGGTTTGACTACGACCGGGGTGTACTAGGCCGCTGGCGCTTGCCAGTTCACCAAAACGCTACCAAAAAAACTGTTAGCGATCGCAGGGATCAGGCCTGACTCTGCGAACGCTGCAGTTATGCGTTTAGTGTTTTGTAAGTGACAGTGATCGATCGATACTGCACTTGGGTGGGCTGGGCCGGGCGGAAGGGCAAAACGCAGGTGCTAGCAGGTATCTGGGCTGATCCCGCTAACACCGCGTTTTTGGGAACGCTGAACTGCTGGGGACGCTAGTAAAGATATGATCGGATCAGATATTGATCCGTTCAGATACTATACCACTAAGGGAGGCGTATGCTGTGTGCGTGGGTGTTAGCGGTACTGGCGCTAATCTGACGCTGCCTGGGGCGACGCATATCACCGCCGGGCGATCAGGGGGCTAAACCTTTATTCGGTAATAAACGGCGGGTGCCCTGACACTATAAAAAATAAACGAACTAACCAGCGTCACCCGTAACACTTATACGGTGATCAGTGGTGAAAGGGTTAACTAGGGGGCAATCAAGGGGTTAAAACATTTATTAGGTAGTATATGGGGGTCCCTGTCGCTATAAAACGCTGACGGCGAACCTAAATATTTACGTCCCTAACTAGCGGAACCAGTGACACTAATACAGCGATCAGAAAAATGATCGCTTAGTGACACTGGTGACGGGGGGTGATCAAGGGGTTAAAACTTTATCAGGGGGGTTAGGGGGGTACCCTAGACCTACAGGGGGGTAATACTCACTGTCCTAACACTTCTAACTGTCACAAACTGACACTATGCAGTAATCAGGAAAAAAAAAAAAAAAAAACCTGCTTGGTGTCAGTTTGTGACAGGGGGGGGGGGTGATTGGGGGGGGGATCGGGGGGGCGATCGGGGTGTTTAGTGTGCCTGGCATGTTCTACTGTGTTGTGTAGTGTTGGTGCACTCACTCACATGTCTTCTCCCCTCGGCGCTGGAACGGAACTCCCGAGCCGAGGAGAGATGACATCACATCCTCTGCCTCTGTGTACTATACAGAGGCAGAGGATGTTTCTCATTGGCTGGGAGCGATCGCGAGGGGGGGCCACGATCGGATGGCCTCCCCCTCATCTTTGATCGCTGCCAGACAAAAGCCGACCGCCGCTGGCACCGGGGGGGGTCCGATCGGACCCCCCGCCCGCGGGAAGGCATCACGTATCAGGTACGTGATATTGCCTGCCCGTGCTATTCTGCTCACGTATATAGGCGTGAGGCGGTCGGCAAGTGGTTAAAAGGAGAAGTTCACCTGTAAAAAAACAACATAATAAATGCACATTTTTTTGGATGTAAAAAATATGCGTTATTCATTTTGTTAGGAGCCTGTAAAGCATTACACTCAGCAGATTGTAGGTGTAATGCCATGGTCCTGCAGACTGAAGTTTGTGGAGCTATCTGCTCACACCTCTGATACGGGCAGGCAGTTACACTCTGACAGGAAGACTCAAAGAACTACTAGAGCGCTCAATAGCCTCAAGGGATGTCAGTACTTGTAGTTTTCACATACACAGGACACTAAATGAATGACGCGTCCGTAGAGTTTTTTTTTTTTTTTTTTTAAGATTGGCGAGGGGGCCAGTGCATCTGTAACAAGTTACATGTTTCACCCTGAATATGGGTGTAACATGCAACATGTTACAAAAGGTGAATTTATTCTTTAATATAAAAGAAGTCTCCCAGTTCTAAATGGAACATTAAAGTGGATTTAAACCCGAAATTTTTTTTTTATATATCATACTGTAGAGTAAAAGATTTCCGACCATTTGAGCCCCGTCTTGCCACACAGAGTTAATCCAGCTCTGAGCAATCCTCTTTTATTGGTCAGTGAGAAAAATCTTGACAAACTGAGAAAAACTGTGTCAAATCCTCCCCCTTGCTGTGAGTGACAGGTGATTTACATCTCGTGCACTAGCCTAAGACACAGGCATTATTTTTTAATTCCCTCCCACTCATTTCTTCTGCTGCTCTGCAAGGATTGGCTGTTCCACACCTCAGCATGATTTGGCATGCTGAAGTCCTGTGGTTACTTTCCTGTCTTTCCACTGGATGTTAGAAATCATAGCAGAAGTTCAGCATTAGAAATACACAGAGAAAATGCATATTGACAAGGGGAGTGTAGAGGTGGGCGGGGAGTCTACTGACATCACGACTCCACCCACCGAGCTCCAGACAACAGACCCACCCACAGAATCTGCAGTTTTTCGGGTCTCATAATAGACAGAGGGGAGACATTTGACAGGTAAAGATACATGCAGGAGGCGTGTATATCCTTATAGATAACCCCTATGGCAGTAGTTTAGAAAGGATGACATTGGGTTTACATCCACTTTAATGCATGGCAATACAGTATAAAGCAAATGTTTTATCAATTTTGTTTTAGAAACCTTATTAAGGTTTACTTCCGAGTTGAATTAATACTTCACTTGCTAAGATAGGTATATGCCTGGGAACTTTTGAAAATCAGCGATCCTGAGACTGGGAGCAGGGTCAATAGCACTAAAGGCAAAAGGTTATGGTGCACCAGAGTAAATGGCAACGTAGAATAGTTGTATTAATGTTTTTTCAATATTCGGCCAACAGTGGCAGCAAAACAAAAATTACCCAGTGAGGAAGAAAGAAAAATGTCTCCTTGAGATCATGAGAAAAATAATGATCAATATCCATGATGTAAAACAGGGTGAAAAATACTTCACGGTGGTATCAACAGTGATGAAATGATCCACTGTCAATGTACTCGTGTTACTGTGCCCCGTGGCTGCAGCTAGTGTGAGAACACACTGCCAGTGTTGGTGTTGTCATCAACCAACCTATCAGAAAATCGGCATAACCCTGGGCCAGTGCTGACCATTCTTAATCTACTTCCTTTTGAACCAAAGTAACCTGTGCTTCGTGCATGATCTGCTGTTACCTTCCTGGCTTCTGTATCTGACACACCTTATGGATTTCCCTATACTTTCTGCTACTGTCCAATTCCTCCCTAGTGGCACTGGTGATTTAGCCACTGTAAGCACATCTACCAAGTACTCATGCACTTCAGCCACTCCTGTTCTACTCCCAGGACTGCTTGGGCTGGCGAAGCAAGAAAGGCTGCCCTCATCTCGTCAGGGCTTTCGTTTTCACACTGTGGCAGGTTACATAGTTATTAGTCAGGTTGAAAAAAAAAAGACACATCAAGTTCAACCAAAACGAAAAAATTTTTTTAAAAAAATACAACCCCATATACACAAACCTACACCCACAGTTGATCCAAAGGAAGGCAAAAAAAAAACAGAAAGCATGCTCCAATTTGTTACAGCAGGGGAAAAAATTCCTTCCTGATCCCCCAAGAGGCAATCGGATTTTCCTTGAATCAACATTACCTATAAACTTAAGTACCCAGTTATATTGTGTACATTTAGGAAAGAATCCAGGCCTTTTTTAACCACATGCCAACCGGGCCATAGCCAAAAGGCGTCTACAGCGCGGTCAGCTTATTCTGGGAGGGCGTCCTCACAGAATAGCACTCCCCATGGGGCACGCACCCAGGAAGGTCCGTGACAGTCGGGTCCTCCGGACCCAGCACGTCAAGGAACGGGGTAAAAGGCCAATCACAATGGCCCTTTACCACGTGAATGCTCCGTCCAATGACGGAGCGACCACTTGTCAACAAACCGGAGCTTGTCCAGTGCAGCTCTCCCCTCTCCTCACACTGATCGGTACAGTGTGCGAGGAGAGGAGGGACCCGGGTGCAGCAGGGCTGTGGGCTGTCTCTGGAGTGCCCAGTGCTGATCTGTGCCCATCCATGCTCCACATGTGCTGAAAACATGCCTCATATGTGCCCATCCCTACCCCATCCATCCCTGGCTCATCCGTGCTCCATCCATGCTCCATCCCTGGCTCATCCACAGCTCATCCATCCCTGGCTCATCCATGCTCAATCCGTTCTCCATCCCTGGCTCATCTGTGGTTATCCATCCCTGGCTCATCCATTCCTGGCTCATCCGTGCTTCATCCATCCCTGGCTCATCCGTGCTCCATCCATCCCTGGCTCATCCATGGCTTTTCCACACTCATCCATGCCTCATCTGTGCTCATCCTTGCCACAGCCATGCCACATCAGTTCTCATCCTTGCCAATACAGTGCCCATCAGTGAATCACAAAAGTGTAATAGGTAGTCAAATTAGATTGGAAATTTATGTCCCTGATGGCACTCCCTGCATGTTCGGCCTCTGTATGTGGACAGGCTTTGGAAAAGCCTTCCACATGTGGTATCGCCATACTAAGGAGGAGTAGCAGAATATATATTGGGGTATAATTTTTGCTATGTACATTCTATGTGTCAGAAATATCTTATCTACTGACAACTTTCTGTAAAAAAAAAAAAAAAAAAAAAAAAAAAAAAAAAAGCGTTTTCATTTTCTTTCTACATTTTCCAGAAACTTGTGGAAAAAAAAAATGACATGTTCAAAAGACTCATCATGCCTTATAGGATATACGTTGGGGTGTTTAATTTCCAAAATGGGGTCATTTTGTGGACGTTTCCATTGTCCAGGTGCTCCAGGGCCTTCAAATGAGTAAGAGGTAGTGAAAAAATGAAATGTGTAATTTATGTCCCTAAAACGCCTGACATTGCTCCCTGCATGTTGGGCCTCTGTATGTGGCCACGCTGTGTAAAAGTCTCACACATGCAGTATCGCCATACTCAGGAGTAGTAGAATGTGCTTTGGGGTATAATTTGTGGTATGCATATGCTGTGTGAGAGAAATAACCTGTTAATATGACAATTCTGTGGGAAAAAAAAAAAGGAGGAGAAAATCTTCATGTTGCAAAGAATTGTGGGAAAAAAAAAATGACAACTTCAAAAAAACTTACAATGCCTTTTACTAAAAACCGTGGATTGTCTACTTTCCAAAAAGGGGTCATTTGGGGGGTATTTGTACTTTTCTGGCCTGTTAGTGTCTCAAGAAATGAGATAGGCCGTCAGTACATCAGGTGTGATCAGGTGGGATCAATTTTCAGTGAATTGGCACCATAGCTTGTAGACTCTAACTTTCACAAAGACCAAATAATATACACCAATTTGGATTATTTTTACCAAAGATATGTGGCAGTATAAAGTGTGGCCAAAATTTATAAAGAAAAATTACTAATTTGCTAATTTTTAAACCTTAACAAAAGAAAAATGCTTTTTTTTTTTTTTTTTTTTACAAATTTTTCGGTCTTTTTTCATTTATAGCGCAAAAAATAAAAAAACCGAGTAGTTATCGAATACCACCAAAAGAAAGCTCTATTTGTGTGAAAAAAAAAAGGACAAAAAAAATCATATGGGTAACATGTTGCCTGACTGAGTAATTGTCATTCAAAATGTGAGAGCACTGAAAGCTGAAAATTAGTCTGGTTAGGAAGGGGGTTTAAGTGCCCAGTGGTCAAGTGGTTAAAGCAATCGACAGCTTGCCATAACCACCTCTGGAGGGAGTCTATTCCACATTTGCACAGGTCTTGCTGTGAAGAAACCTTTCCGTATTTGGAGATGAAATCTTTTTTCCTTTAGATTTAAAAAGAGTGCCCCCTAGTCCTCTGTGACGACCTTAAAGTGAATAACTCAAAACACCAAGTTCACAATATGGTCAACTTATGTATTTGTACATGTTGATCATATCCCCCCTTAATCTCTTCTCAAGAGGGAATAGATTCAGTTTTGTCCCCCCCCCCCCCCCCACAATTTTTTTTATTGAAAAGTTTCATAGAAAATACAGAAAGTACAAATCAAGAAAAAAGAACATATCTAGGTACATGTATTTGGCATCAAGTTGGCCTAACAATTCAAACAGTTGTACACAAACGAACCCGTGTTTAGTGTGCCTCACACTCCCTCCATAACAGATCTGGTAGGAAACTAGCCCCATGTTTCCTGGAATTATTGGCAGGGCTTATTCAAGTAGGGAGGTGTTGCTACAGAGCCCTATAGCTTATTTGTGGTACTGAGTGCGAGGGGCCAGTAAAGGAGCATAAGGCAGCGTTTGGTTTTACTATTAGTCATATGAGGTAAATGGATAGCTTACGACTCTAGGCCGTCTCGCTACCCCAGAGGTAAAATCGGCATAGAGGGGAATAGAGGAAGTATGGAAAGAAAGAGAACAGAGTAGAGAGGTGGGGGGGGGGGTTGAAGGTGGTGGACCTCCATGGAGGGTGCAGACCACCAGAGGGCTAGGTGGGAGATTCAGTTCTTCTAATCTTTCCTCATGCCTTCTCTACACTTTCTCCAGTTCCCCCATATCCATTTTGAGAACTGGTGCCCAAAACAGAACTGCATATTCCAGATTTGGTCTTATAATTTTGCCCCTGTATAAATAATTAGTATCTCTCTCTCTTGCGTCCATATCTCTTAATACATGAAAGGACTTTGCTCACTTTGGAAACCGCAGCTTGGCACTGCATGCTATTATTGAGTTTATGATCTACCAAAACCCCCAGATCCTTCTCCACCATTGATTCTCCCAGTTGTATTCCCCTTAGTATGGATGATGCATGCATATTCTTAGCCCCCAAGTGCATAACTTTACATTTATCAACATTAAACCTCATTTGCCACTTAAAGTGGAGTTCCACCCACTTTTACAACTCTTCAGCATCTCTCACTAAACTGTGCACTGTAAACAAATTGGATATTTTTTTTTTTCTCAGCACCTACTGTATATCTGCTGTATTCATTTTTCACTTCCTCCTCCCTGGCCGCGGCCCATTGCATCATTTCCTGTTTGCAATGCCTTCTGAGAAGGGGCGGCAACTTCCTCTGAAACTGCCGTTGCTATGGAAACCTGACCTGAAACCTATTACACTGCTTATGCTGCACTGAGCATGTGGGAGATCTGCAAGGATGAGATCCAGGAAGAAATACAGTCTGGCTTCAGATGCCCACACTTAAGATGGCCACGGCCTGCTGGAAGTTTATAAAATAACAAACTACTGCTATAAACTAACAAAACAGACCTTTGTTTACTGACTAACTTTACTAGAATACATTAAGCTTGTGTATTATAGGGGTATTTTTATTTAAAAAGTATAATTTCGGCCGGAACACCACTTTAATTGCCCAATTAGACAGTGCATTGAGGTCGGCTTGTAAATTGGAGACATCCTGTAAGGACGTTATTCCACTGCATAGCTTAGTGTCATCTGAAAAAGACAGAAATGTTACTTTTAATCCCAGACCCTATATAATTTATAAAGATATTAAAAAGTAAGGGTCCCAGCACTGAACCTTGGGGTACAACACTGATAACGTTAGACCATTCAGAATAACAGTCATTAACCACTACTCTCTAAATTCTGTCCTTTAACCAGTTATCTATCCATTTACAAAATTATCTTTCCAAGCCTGTAGACTTTACCTTACACATGAGCCGTGTGTGGGGAACTTTGATAAACGCTTTTGCAAAGTCCAGGTATACCACGTCCACAGCCACCCCTCTGTACAAGGTTTAACTTACCGCCTCATAAAAAGAAATCAGGTTTGACAACTTCTGTCTTTCATAAATCCATCCTGTCTGTTGCTTAAAATATTTTTTTCCCCAACAAGAACTTGTCTATGTGGTTGTTTATTAAACTCTCCAGTATCTTCCCGACTAGGGAGGTTAAAATAATTCTAACAATCCCACAGACCTACCAGACTCAGTGTCCATTACCAGGATTTCTGGATCTTGCAATGATTTTCTATGGCTGTGTGTCGACGTGCCATTAGATCAATTTCCCTAACCTTAGAGACTTGACAAAGCGCCTTTGCATGCAAAAGGCAATTTTTTTTAGATCAAAAATGCTGCCTACCTACACTTGGAATGTACACCTCAGAGAGGGCTAGTTCTTGTTGTGCCCAGCAAAGAAATGTTTCTTTAATCGTACATCACAGGACACAGAGCCATAGTAATTACTATGTGGGTTATAGTCCACCTTCAGGTGCTGGACACTGGCAGACCCTAAACAGGAAGTTGCCTCCCTATATAACCCCTCCCATACCGGGAGTATCTCAGTTTTTTCACCATTGTCGAAGGTGTTGGCCACAAGTGAAGATGTGCTGTGCTGAGCTCCACTGGAGCAATCCTTGCTGGGGCTAGCTATGCAGCGGGATCCATTGAAAGTGTCTTAGGCTGAATTGAATGGTACCCGGGCCTCGTGTCCAAAGAAACAAGGTTTTGCCTGTAAACGCTTCTCTGTTTAGAGAGCTGGAACCCGGGATCCAGTACTTTTGGTATTAAGTTCATAAAGTTTTACTGGCGGAGGTGCTATTACAGGTCCAGAATTGTGGGTTCCCAGAGGGTCCCCGGCTTCTGAAGGTTTGTTAACGGAACCCACCGTGAAGGGTGAAGATTGGGTCTGTTGGTTTTACCACAGAAAACGGCGGGAAAGGTAAGTGGAGTTTTCTAAGAAATTTTTGAATTTTCTTATGAAAGGTCTCCTTTAGATTAGTAAATGTTGTCATGCCTATGTGTCACCACTGGGGGCTGTAAAAAAAAAAAAACGATCGGCACGCCGCCCTACTCGGCGGCTTCCAGGCTCTCTCCTTGCCATTTTTTCCCCCTCTTAGAGTGATCCCATAGGATCAGAGGCCCGCGCTCGCACGGGAAAGCTTTTTTTTCTTTTTTTTAAAAAAAAAAAAAAAAGAGGGGGGCCGAAGGCGACAGGGCTTATTGCGGCGTTGGCGTCGTCCAGCGCAGGAGTGTGTTGTTTACACTCCATTTGTGCTGATTGCAAAAATTGTCGGAGGGACACAAGAGCAAAGAGGGAGAAGTTGGTGACACAGGCATTTCCTATTGGACACATTTACTGTTTGCATCAGGCTGAGCATTAATAGCTATGGCAGTGGCTGAACTACTGCTCAAGCAATGGCTGGGATTTTTTCTGGTAGCACCTCTGCTTTGTGCATCGGGCTATGGTCAGAAGTGGGGGGTTAAAACACCCCCAAAAAAGAAGAGCTCAAAGGGTCTCCCCTCAAGCTCTGGGAAGCCTACTCATCTTTACAAATGGCATCCTCCCCTGAGAAGGAATGGCTGGTCAGAGTGATCATCGGGGCCATGAAATGTTTGCAGTTGTTTTCAACTCTGCAGCCCCTGTTTTTGTTATTAAAAAAATCTTATTTCCTTGCCAGGATAAGATTGAAAATAAAAATAAAAAATAAAAGGATCAGCGGCTTTAATCGCATCCCAGTGTGGGACAAAATGTGACAGGTTCTCTTCCATTACCCAGGACCCTCAAACTGAGGAACTAGGGGCAGGAGAAGATGAATTCCCTCAGGGGACCGTGGTGAGGCTGATGACTCCTCTTCTGAGATGTCAAATGCGGGAGGATCAGCGTTCACAATCTGTAAGATTGATGGTGCAATTTTTTGACGAATAGTCCGCTCCACATTTATGTACCCTCAACTGAGTGTTTGGGTTCGCTAAAGCCTCCTTAAGCTGTGCATGCTTTTTCCTGTCCATTTATTGCTGGAAAAGCTTTTTTGTTTTGAGTGGATCGCTCAGATAAGCATTATTTCATTATTTTCCCTCCTAAAAGGTTTTCACACTTTATCCTATGGTAGAAAAAAATTCACCAAGTAGGGTATACCAGCAAATAACGCTGCTATATCCTCTGAATAAGAGTTTGACTTGTCCGGCAGACAATGCTCAAATGCTAAGGAGGGATCCAACAGATAAAAAGTTGGAATTCCTATTAAAAAAAAAAAAAACACTTTTTTCTCTGGCAGGCCCAGGATCTGGCAGCTGTATGTTTGCAATAGTTCTATGAGAGATTCTATCCTTCAGGCCTTGCGCCCTTCGCTAAGCACCCAGCTATTTGAGAATGTTTTGGATAATACATCCAAAGAAATTCTAGTAGAAAAAGTACCCCTTTTGCCATTTAAGAAAAGGAGTAAATGTATTTTCGTTTTTAAAAGCTCCTTCTCCTGTGCCAGGGGCATCAGGCTCCGGGCAGTCACGACGGCTTTTCCCGTCAGTTTCAAAAGGTAATCCTCAGTTAACCCCAGCGACAAAAGAGGTCTTGGGGGAGGAAACCTACAAAATACTGAAAGCTCCTTATGGAGGAGGCGCCCCGCTCGTTTGAATAGGGGGAATTCTTCTGCAGTTCTCAAGGTTCTGGCAGGAAGAGTGTCGGGATGAATTGGGGAATCCCTCAATAGCTCCAAGAGACAAACTGGAGTTCTAAGAGTTCCCGTCTCCTCGTTTGCTCAGATCAAAACGTTCCTAAAAGATCCAGAGAAAAAGAAGTCTTTTGCTCAAGCATTGGACCATCTTTTGGCAAAAAGTGATCATGGTGGTCCCCATGTAACAGCAGAGGTGGGGGGTTGGTCCAAACCTTTTTCAAAAATCTAAATTCAATTCCTGAATAGAACCACTCTTTTTCGCATAGAGTCAGTCCAAATGCGGAACAGATGCCTTGCTATTTCCGTAGAATCGGTTCTGATTCATGCATTCCCTCCTATTCTGCCTGCATCCACAACTTCTTCGCAGGATCAAGCAGGAAGGGAAGTCAGGATTCTTGTTGCCCCAGCAGGGCCCAGGAAATCTTGGTATGCAGAAATCGTAAAGATGGCAGTAGGGGACCCAAATGGACCCTACCACCATGACCAGACCTTCTCTCGCACGGTCCAGTATTCCATCCTACTTTATAAACGCTAAATTTAACAGTTTGGCTATTGAGACCCACACGCTGAAGAAACTTGGGCTGTCAGGTTCAGTGGTTTCTACCTTGGTTAATGCAAGGGAGCCGGCCTCCATAATTATATATTATGGAGTCTGGGAAGCACATGTCTCCTGGTGTAAAACCAGGGATTGCACCCCAGGAAAAGGATCAAAGATACAATCCTTGGCTTTCTGCAGATGGGGTGAGAAATAAAGCTGGCCTTGAGTGCTTTCTAAGGACAGGTCTCGGCCTTAGCGGTATTATTTCAACGACCACTTGCTTTGCATTCTTTGGTTGGTAACTTTATTCAGGGGGTAACACGGCTTAATCTCCGGTTAGGTCACCCCTGAACCCTTGGGACTTGAATTTAGTTTTGTCGGCATTACAAAGACAGCCCTTTTTTGGGCCGATACGCCATTTTCACTTGGTGCTTTTTGACAAGGAAACTATTTTTTCTGGTAACCATATCTGCTGCAAGTAGGGTATCAGAATTGGCTGTTCTTTCTTGTAAAGAGCCATATTATTGTTGTTTTCAAGGATAAGATAGTATTACTTCCTCATCCTAACTTTTTAACAAAGGTAGTATCAGGTTTTTATCTAAACCAGGATATTGTTCTACCTTAATTTTTTTTCCCGAACTTTGTTCTATGGAAGAATTCACTACATTTTCTTGATGTGGTGAGAGCAGTCAAAGTCTACTTAAAGGCGACTACTCAGATTCGAAAAACTGATGTTTTGTTCGTGTTGCCTGAAGGTCCTAAAAGAGGTCAGGCAGCATCAAAATCTACCATTTCTAAAATGGTTTCAACAAGTAATCGTTCAAGCCTATGGTTTCAAGAGGTGGATTCCACCCTCTCAAATCAAAACGCACTCCTCTAGGGCTGTTTGTGCTCTGTGGGCAGTGCATCACTAAGCCTCCATGGCTAAAATCTGCAAGGCCGCAACTTGGTCTTCAATCTATACATTCACCAGATACTATCAGGTGGATGTAAAAAGTCATGAGGATATCGCCTTTGGGCATAGTGTGCTGCAGCAGTATAACTCCTCTAGTCTCATGTTGCCCTAATTCTGTTGCGTCTCCCTCCCCTCAGTTGGCATTGCTCTGGGACATCCCACATAGTAATTACTATGGGTCTGTGTCCCCTGATGTACTTCAAAAAGAAAAGGATTTTACAGGTAAGCAGTTATAAAAATCCTATTTTTCCACCTCCTTTGCCATTACTGTGGCATTTTCAAAATGTACCCAAACCAGATGTCCTTTCAGTAAAGCTGCCCAGTGGAAGGTAGAAAATCAAATTGCCCATAGTTCCAGCAGATTAACTGGAGACCAGTGACCCTATACTGACAAAAAGCGAAGGATTCCACACCTGACAGAAAGGCTTACATCTATATTAAAGATCTTCTATTGTAGAGGTTTTGACATTCAGCAGCTAGCCTAACCTCCTTCAGACTTTGCAATGTTATCCTAAGGTCGGCTTCAAAGTCATACTGAGAGGAGGCCAAAACTAAATATTAACCACTTGCCAACCGCCCCATAGCCAAATGACGGCTGCAGGGCGGCTGGATAACTCGGTACAGAGGGGGAGAGATCGGATGGGAGCCGCGCTGTGGGCTGGATGTGTAGTGCCAACAGCGCAGCTTAGTGACATGTACAGTCACATCCATCCATCCCCCCATACTCTGCAATTCCCTGTGCCATACTCTGCAATTCCCTGTGCCATACTCTGCAATTCCCTGTGCCATACTCTGCAATTCCCTGTGCCATACTCTGCCATACTCGGCCTCTGTATGTGGCCAGGCTGTGGAAGCCTCACACATGTGGTATCGCCGTACTCAGGAGAAGTAGGAGAATCTATTTTGGGGTGTCATTTTTGGTATGTACATGCCATGTGTTAGAAATACTGTATAAATGGACAATTTTGTGTTAAAAATGTGTTTTAACCACTTCCCGCCGGCCATCATACGACGTCCTTGACTTCGTGCGGGGATATCTGAATGATAGGTGCAGCTACAGGCATCATTCAGATATCAGCTTTTTCAGCCGGCGATTCCCTACACCATAAGAATGACCATAGCAGCTGTTCCACTGCTTGATCGTTCTTACGGGAGGCGAGAGGGGACGTCCCCCCCCCCTCTCGCCACCCTCAGGTGCTTCTACTGACTCACCGTTAAGATCGAAGCCAGGATCTTTTTTTTTTTTTATTATTTCAGGCTTCCCAGCCTAGAGGTGAGATGTGGGGTCTTATCTCACTGTAAAGAGGACCTGTCATGCCATATTCCTATTACAGGGGATGTTTACATTCCTTGTAATAGAAATAAAAGTGATCAAAAAATTAATTTTTTGGAAAAAAGCCTCAAAACTAAAATAAAGTAAAATGAACAATAAAAAAAAAAAATAAAAAAAAAAAAATGTTCCCCCGTGTGCTCGCATACGTAAGTTGCGCCCACATATGAAAATGGTGTTCAAACCACACATGTGAGGTATCGCTGCGAGCAAAAATTTTGGCCCTAGACCTCCTCTGTAACTCACAACATGTAACCAGTAAAAAATTTTAAAGCGTCTCCTATGGGGATTTTTAAGTAGCGAAGTTTGGCGCCATTCCACGAGCGTGTGCAATATTGAAGGGTGACATGTTAGGTATCTATTTACTCGGCATAACTTCTTCTTTCACATTATGCAAAAATATTGAGCTAACTTTACTATTTTGTTTTTTTTTAAAGCACAAAACTGTTTTTTTGTTTTTTTTTTTAAAAAGCGTTCGAAAAATTGCTGCGCAAATACCGTGCGAGATAAAAAGTTGCAACGACCGCCATTGTATTCTCTAGGGTCTTTGCTAAAAAAATATATATAATGTTTTGGGGTTCTATGTAGTGTTCTAGCAAATAAATTATGATTTTTACATGTAGGAGAGAAATGTCAGAATTGGCCTGGGTGCTCCTAGAATGCCTGATGGTGCTCCCTGCATGTTGGTCCTCTGTATGTGGCCACGCTGTGTAAAAATCTCACACATGTGGTATTGCCGTACTAGGGAGTAATAGCAGAATGTGTTTTGGGGTGTAATTTGTGGTATGCATATGCTGTGTGTGAGAAATAACCTGCTAATATGACAATTTTGTGAAAAAAAAAAAGAAAACAAAAATCTTGATTTTGCAAAGAATTGTGGGAAAAAATGACAACTTCAAAAAACTCATCATGCATCTTTCTAAATACCTTGGAATGTCTTCTTTCCAAAAAGGGGTCATTTGGGGGATATTTGTACTTTTCTGGCATGTTAGGGTCTCAAGAAATGAGATAGGCCGCCAGTAATTCAGATGTGATCAATTTTCAGAGATTGGCACCATAGCTTGTGGACTCTAACTTTCACAAAGACCAAATAATATACACCGATTTGGGTTATTTTTACCAAAGATATGTAGCATTATAAATTTTGGCCAAAATATATGAAGAAAAAAATTACTAATTTGCAAAAAATTTTAACAGAAACGAAGAAAAATGCATTTTTTACAGAATTTTCGGTCTTTTTTCTTTTATAGCGCAAAAAATAAAAGAACCCAGCGGTGATCAAATACCACCAAAAGAAAGCTCTATTTGTGTGAAAAAAAGGACAAAAATTTCATTTGGGTACAGTGTTGCATGACTGAGTAATTGTCATTCAAAGTGTGAGAGCACTGAAAGCTGAAAATTGGTCTGGTTATTAAGGGGGTTTAAGTACCCAGTGGTCAAGTGGTTAAAGATAACCAACCATAGAGATATTTCATAACCACAGAAGAGCCAGAACAAGAGTAAGCACCTGGCTTAAGTCAGGTCAAAGGCGAATCACAAACTGGTAACGGCTCTCTAACGCAAACCACAGAAAGTTTTGGTGGCCAGGGAATATGGGGATGTCTAAATAGGCATTTCAAATGTCCATGCAGGCCACACAGGCCTGGTTAGAGGAGGCCACCACCGAACAGATTACAATTTTACAAAGACATTGAGTGCCTTGAAGATCAGAATAGATAAAGAAGGAAATACCCCCCATAATCAATGGGACTTTAGCGGCAACAAGATAATGTTAAAATACAGTATAATTTATTCAAAAATGTACAGTACAAAGATTATAGTTATCAAACCAATAAAAACATTGATGATATTGCTGATGAGTTCCCATAGGAGGTCCAGACAGCCCGACGCGTTTCACGACAGAATATGTCCCTTTGTCAGGGGCAATTGTCAAGATGGGATCACACTATACAATAAAAGTCAAATACGTTAATGAGTAACAGTATAAATAGTCATTCTTAGTCAGTTGCTTCGAACATAGGACATACAGCATGGTAATTGCATAACAGAATATACCCAAAACAGTCATGAAAATTTCCTGCTGGATCGGGAGGTGGCACTAGTATCGTGAACAGATACCACCTATGTCCAAAGGACTGAGTTATACCGGGTGGGTCGCCGCTCATCCACACAAGTCCCACACAATGGCACCAACAGAAAGCACACACATAAATATTGCCCCTCCGTTTTCCATAAGTGTTGCCTTAATATGTGACCTGGTACAGAGATAGGGAGGGTATTAACCACTTGACGACCGCCTCACGCCGATATACATCGGCAAGGTGGCACGGACAGGCAAAATCAAGTAGATATACGTCCAGGGGTGCCCCTTGTCACCGGGACTTTTCGCCCTAGCGATAGAGCCTCTGGCCATCGCCCTGAGGGAGGAGGCTGGGGTGAGGGGGATTCCAGTAGGCACAATAGAAGAAAAAGTGTCTCTATATGCGGACGACACATTGCTATACCTCGCTGACCCTCACCGCTCACTACAAAAGGCACTGGGCTTATTTGAGAAATTCGCTCGGTTTTCAGGGGTCCGCATTAATTGGGATAAATCTGTCCTGTTCCCGCTCCACCCCTCGCTTCCCAGGGTGGATACGGCTACCCCACTCCAATGGGTGAGTGAGTTTACCTATCTGGGCATCAAAATTAGCAACACCACCCATGAATTTATGGGAAAAAACGTGCAGCCTCTCCTCTCCCGGCTTGCAGAGAGATGTGTGGCGTGGCGTTCCCTTCCACTGACCCCTGTGGGAAGAATAAATCTGATTAAAATGGTGTTTCTTCCAAAATTCCTCTACTTCTTCCGCAACACACCATCCCATATACCTAGGTCCTTTTTTAGACGTCTGGAGGGAATTCTGACCTCTTTCATCTGGGCTGGGAGGACACCCAGAGTGGCAAAGAGGATACTCTATCTTCCCCTCTCGGGGGGGGGACTGGCCCTTCCAAACTTTTTGATATACTACTGGGCTGCCGTGTTGGTCACGGTGCGCTGGTGGTTCTCCCAGCCCAGACAGAACCCTGCAGTCAGGCTGGAGGCTGCTGTCGTTGGCTCCTATGCGGCTTTGTCAAACCTAGTATATAGGGGTCCTAAAGCACCGTACCCTCTGACAACACTGATGAAAACCACCATTAGAGCCTGGAGGGAAGCAAGGGCTATTTATGACGAGCCGAATAGGGTCTCCCCACACACACCGCTTTGGTGCAATCCCACCCTCCCACATCTCTATGACTTGCCGGACCCCTCCTACTGGGCTGCACGGGGTATGACCACCCTAAAACACATCACAGCCAATGGGAAACTCATGTCATTTCAAGACATTAAACAACAGTACTCCCTACCCCGATCCTTTGAGTTCAGATATTGGCAACTGAGACACGCAATGAGGGCACAGTTCCCGGAAAGACTCACTCTGGAACCGGACTCGGTTGAGCGACTTCTGACCTCGGGCGTGATGGGGAAGCCCCTGTCCACACTATATATGTATCTGACGGTAGCACATGACGTCAAGCTCACTCGGGCATTTGATAAACGGAGGGTGGATATTCCGGCATTGGGAGACGACGAATGGGAGGACATTGTCTCAACCTACATCCCGACTGTAATAGCAGCTAAGGACAGATTTATGCAATTAAAATTTCTACATAGGGCATATTTCACTCCACACAGAATGGCCAGAATTTATCCCCACATTGACCCCCTATGCCCCCGCTGCAGGACTGGAGAAGGGACATTCTGGCACATGGTATGGGCATGCCCGAAACTCGGGCCGTATTGGGAGGAGGTGACAGGGGTACTTAATGACATATGGGACCTCAATCTATCGCTTGACCCTATGCTGCTTCTGCTGAGCTATATGGGAGATGTGGAGGGGGACAGATACGCCAAACTCTCTGTTACATTCCTGCTATTCTATGCTAGGAGGGAGATAATGCTACATTGGAAGTCGGCTGAGCCACCCACTATCAGCTCCTGGAAGAAAGCGGTGAACTCGGTGCTGCCACTGTACAAACTCACGTATGAAAGCAGGCAGTGTCCGGCTAAATTTGACAGGGTCTGGTCGACCTGGGAGGCGGCTCGTGGCTGAGGGACCGGGAGTGGGGGACCTACTGATGGACTCCCCCCTCGCGGTCAGGGGCGATGGCCCCCCCTCGGCGCGGGGCACTGTCGGGTCTTACTGATGAATGGGTGATTCAGATCTGACAGATTTACTCACTGGACGGACCCAAGGGTGGTAGAGATTGGACTGGCTGCTTATCCTTGGGGGTAAAAAGTGGACGGGGATATCCTCAGAATTTATCGAATTGGGGGGGGGGGGGAGGGACTGGGCGGTAAAAGATCAGGGGGAGACTATGAATAAGACTATATACTCTGCTGCAGATGTAAATAGGAGAATATATGTAATATCTGAATTGCACACTACTGTTAAGCAGATAACTCACTACCCCTCATATATCCTAACGGGTATACAGGGAACTTCAAAGATGTACTTATAAAATACTGTATTATTGAACAGATGTTTTATTACAATGCTGTAAGGATCTAGCTATTCAATGTCGCACACTGACGGTTTTGTAACGCTGATTTGTTTTTGAAAATAAAAACCTTTTGCTGTAAAAAAAAAAAAGTAGATATACGTGATCTGCCTTCCGCGGGTGGGGGGTCCGATCAGACCCCCCCCCCGGTGCCCGAGGCGGTCGCCATGTCTTCCTGGGCGATGAGAGGTGAGGGGGAGGCCATCCATACGTGGCCGATCGCTCCCGGCGAACGAAAACGCTTCCTTTCCCTCTGTAATGTAATAAGAGGGAGAGGAAGTGATGTCATCCCTCCTCGAGCCTGTCTTTTCGATCCGGCGCCGAGGAGAGAAGACATCAAGTAAGTCTGCACAACACTACACTAACAGTAGAACACACCAGGCACACTTGTCACCCCCCTTCACCCCCCTGTACCACCTGTCACACTGACACCAATAGCATTTTTTTTTTGCATTGGTGTCAGTTTGTGACAGTTATAAGTGTTAGGGCAGTTAGGTTAGCCCCCTTTAGGTCTAGGGTACCCCCCCTTAGGTCCTGGGTACCCCCCTAACCCCCCCTAATAAAGGTTAACCCCGTGATCATCCCCCATCGCCAGTGTCGCCAAGCGATCGTTTTTCTGATCGCTGTATTAGTGACACAGGTGACGCTAGTTAGGGAGGTAAGTATATAGGTTCGCTGTCAGTGTTTTATAGCGACAGGGACCCCCATATACTACCTGCTAAAGGTTTTAACCCCCTGATTGCCCCCTAGTTAACCCTTTCACCAGCGATCACTGTATAGGTGTTACGGGTGACACTGGTTAGATAGTTTGTTTTTTGTAGTTTATTATATTTTATTATAGTTTTAGGGCACCCGCCATTTATTACTTTATAAAGGTTTAACCCCCTAATTGCCCGGCGGTGATATAAGTTACGTTTTTAGGGTCAGATAAGGTCTGCATCGCCCCAGGCAGCGTCAGGTTAGCGCCAGTACCGCTAAAACCCACGCATGCAGCATACACCTCCCTTAGTGCTACAGTATCTGAGCGGATCGATATCTGACCCGATCAGATCTATACTCCCCAGCAGTTTAGGGTTCCCATAAACGCAGTGTTAGCGGGATCAGCCCAGATACCTGCTAGCACCTGAGTTTTGCCCCTCGGCCCAGCCCTGCCCAGCCCACCCAATTGCAGTATCGATCGATCACTGACACTTACAAAACACTAAGCACACATAACTGCAGCGTTCACAGAGTCAGGCCTGATCCCTGCGATCGCTAACAGTTTTTTGGTAGCGTTTTGATACAGTCGCTGACAGTCAGGAGCTTCGAAGGTACACTAGTGAAGAGGCCTACACGTTTCTGAGCATGACAGATAGTGAAGAGGAAGTCACTCATCTGTCAGATTCAGGCTCAGAATACGATCCTGTAGAGGACAGCGGCTCCATGACAGATAGCTCTGCCGACGGAGTTGTGGTCCCTGCCAAGGTCAGGCGTACCAGACCCCGAACTTCTTCTGTCCTTGAAGTGCAAGAACCGCAGGGCTCTCGTATGGAGCAGAGAAGTACTAGTGCCGCTATTCCTTCTGGTGAACTGGCAAGCACCAGCAGCCTAGTACACCCTGGTCGTACATCCAGCACTGCAGTATCACGTGGTGACGTGGCGAGTCCCATAAGTGCAGTTCAAGCTGGCGAGGTGGCAAGCACAAGTAGTGTCCCGCTGCCACCAAGAAGACAAAGACAGGCCCGTCGTGCCCATAGTGCCCTTCCTGCTGCATTCGCCAATCCGAATTGGGACCCCACCACTTCTGCAGCACCCGTACTTCCCCCTTTCACTGGCCAACCAGGAATTTAGGTGGAAACAGTTGACTTTGGATTTTTATTCACTGTTTTTCACCGAAGATCTCTATAGATCTATTGTGGACCAAAGCAATTTATACGCTGGTCAACACATCGCCGCTAATCCCCAGTCCTCCCTTGCCAGAGATTGGAGACCAATTACGGTCTCCGAATTTAAGATCTTCCTGGGCCTTTCCCTCAATATGGGCTTGAATAAAAAGAGTAAGTTGCGGTCATATTGGTCCACTGACCCAATTTACCATGCGCCCGTGTTCTCTGCCTCCATGGCCAGGGCACGATACGAGCAGATTTTGCGGTTCATGCACTTCAACGACAATGAACTCTGTCATCCTCGTGGAGACCCTGGATACGATCGGCTCTACAAAATTCGGCCCCTCGTAAACCACTTCAACCAACGTTTTGCAGACTTGTCCCCATCAAGTTGTCTGCATTGATGAGTCCCTGATTAAATTTTCTGGCCGCTTGTCATTCAAACAGTACCTTCCCAGCAAGCGTGCCAGATACGGGGTCAAGATGTATAAGCTCTGTGACAGGGCCACAGGCTATACATTTAGTTTTATGGTTTACGAGGGCAAAGATGGTCACGTAGAGCCGACAAACTGCCCTGACTACATAGGAAGCACTGGCAAGATAGTGTGGGACTTGGTGTCACCCTTATTCGGAAAGGGGTACCACTTGTACGTGGACAATTATTACACGAGCGTGCCACTTTTTAGTCACTTGTTTGATCAGCAGATTGGAGCATGTGGCACCGTGCGACCTAATCGCCGGGGCTTTCCCCAGCGGCTTGTAGATTCCCGTCTTAGGCTGGGGGAGAGAGCCTGCTTGAAGTGTAATAACTTGCTCGCTATGAAGTGGAGGGATAAGAAGAATGTTTTCGTTCTCACCTCCCTTCATGCAGACACGACGACCCAAATTACTACGGCGACTGGTGTTGTGGAGAAACCCCTCTGTGTCCACGAATATAACCTTAATATGGGAGGGGTGGACCTCAACGACCAGTTGTTGGCGCTGTACCTAGTTGCCCGTAAGGCCAGACGCTGGTACAAAAAAGTGTCTGTTTATTTATTTCAATTGGCTTTGCTGAACGATCATGTGCTATACAGAGCTTCAGAACGGACTGGATCCTTCCTTACATTCCAGGAAGAGATCGTCAGAGCCCTTCTGTATCCAGATGGTGCTCCACCTCACCATCCCCAACCAAATGCAGTAAGCCGGCTGCACGAGAGGCATTTTCCTTATACCCTCCCGAGTACCCCTACCCAAAAAGCCCCCCAAAAAAGATGTGGTGTCTGCAGCAAGCGCGGATTTAGGCGTGACACCCGGTGTTATTGTCCCTCCTGTCCTGGCAATCCTGGTCTTTGCATGGGTGAATGTTTTGAACGCTACCATACACTAGTTGAGTATTAGCGTAGGGTACAGCACTGCACAGACTAGGACACACTTTCACAGGGTCTCCCAAGATGCCATTGCATTTTGAGAGACCCAAACCTGGTACCAGTTACAAAAGTTAAAAGTTACTAAAAAAAAGTGTAAAAAAAAAAAAATATATATATATATATATAAAATAAATAAAAAAACTAAAATTAGTTGTTTTATTGTTCTCTCTCTCTCTATTCTCGCTCTATTGTTCTGCTCTTTTTTACTGTATTCTATTTAATGCAATGTTTTATTGTTATTATGTTTTACCATGTTTGCTTTTCAGATATGCAATTTTTTTATACTTTACTGTTTACTGTGTTTTGTTGGTAACCATTTTATTGTTTTCAGGTACGCCATTCAGCTGCAGAGCGGATTTATTTATCTTGACAGCAACAGAGTTTGCTCCCACGATACATAAAGCCGTGATTCCAGCACTGTCGGAGGTGATTTCACCACCACAGTTACATACTTCAGCATATATGCCGAAGCGTGGGGGCAGCAGTGGGTGGAGGAGCGATTTGCTCCTGCCTTTTGTGGGAGGATGCCCCCATGCTTCGGCATATATATATTTTAGGCACAGGTTGCGTTAAATGTTTTATTTTTTACTATGTTTTTTTTTGTATTTGCTTTGCAGGTATGGTAAGTCTTACTGTTATACTGTAATGTTACTTTGTTTTATTGTTAACCATCATTTGCTTAGCAGGTATGCCATTCAGTTGCAGCGCGGATTTATTTATCTTGACAGCAACAGCGTTTGCTCCCACGATATATAAAAGCCGTGACTCCAGCGCTGTCGGAGGTGATTTCACCACCACAGTTACATACTTCAGCATATATGCCGAAGCGTGGGGGTAGCAGTGGGTGGAGGAGCGATTTGCTCCTGCCTTTTGCGGGAGGATGCCCCCATGCTTCGGCATATATAAATGGTGCATGTATGCCCATCATTAGAAGTGGGTGGATGAAGGGAGGTATTCTAATGGTGGGCATACCCACCGATCAATATCTTTTTTTTCGTTCAGCCCACAGGCTGCATGAAAAAAAAGTTTACAATATATGCCCAACAAGGACCAGCAATGTACTGGTATGTTGCTGGACTTTGAGTGGTTATACCAGAATGATGCCTGCAGGTTTAGGTATCATCTTGGTATCATTCTTTTCAGCCAGTGGTCGGCTTTCATGTAAAAGCCATCCTAGCAGCTAATTAGCCTCTAAACTGCTTTTGCAAGCAGTGGGAGGGAATGCCCCCCCCCCACCATCTTCCATGTTTTTCTCTGGCTCTCCTGTCCCAACAGGGAACCTGAAAATGCAGCCGGTGATTCAGCCAGCTGACCATACAGCTGATCAGAGACCAGAATGGCTCCAAACATCTCTATGGCCTAAGAAACCGGAAGCTACGAGCATTTCATGACTTAGATTTCGCCGGATGTAAACAGCGCCATTGGGAAATTGGGAAAGCATTTTATCACACCGATCTTGGTGTGGTCAGATGCTTTGAGGGGAGAGATCTGGGGTCTAATAGACCTCAATTTTAAAAAAAAAAAAAAAAAAAAGAAGGAGTACCTGTCACTACCTATTGCTATCATAGGGGATATTTACATTCCCTGAGATAACAAAAATGATTAAAAAACATAAAAATGAAAGGAACAGTTTAAAAATAAGATAAAAAAATCAAAAAAAAAGAAAGAAAAAAAAAATGCACCCGCCCCCCCCCTGCTCTCACGCAAAGGCGAACGCAAGTGTCAGTCTGGCGTCAAATGTAAACAGCAATTGCACCATGCATGTGAGGTATCACCGCGAAGGTCAGATCGAGGGCAGTAATTTTAGCAGTAGACCTCCTCTGTAAATCTAAAGTGGTAACCTGTAAAGGCTTTTAAAGGCTTTTAAAAATGTATTTAGTTTGTCGCCACTGCACGTTTGTGCGCAATTTTAAAGCATGTCATGTTTGGTATCCATGTACTCAGTGTCAAATTGGAAAAAGACCTCTGGTCCTTAGGCAGCATAATGGTCCGGGGCTAAAGTGGTTAATTACTTCCTAAATTAATTTCATGTCTGAGGAGTTATTCCTCTATATAGACATAGATTAATAAAAAAAAAAAAAAGTACGGTTCAATAAATGTTCGTGCAACCATATCCTACCTCTATAGACTCCAGTTCCAGTATGTAAATGGAGGTGGCAACGACCCAGAGTATGTGCAAAAATGTCACCCCTTAGGCGTACTGCTACTTCACTTTAGAATGTAATCTATATGGGGGCAGAGAGGCAGCGAATAGTAAAAAAAATAATTTACAAATGGGTTCATGTCAGAGGGATAATACCCCTCAACAGACATGAGCCATGATGCAAAAAAGGAAAGGGTTAATCGATTAAGACTCCCCATGGAGCCCAGACATACCTCTGTAAGGAACATATAAGTGAGTGCAGCGCTAATAATACTATAGCAAAAAAACACAAAAGTTTAAAATGGTGTCAAATATTCAAAAGTAGTGAAAATCCTGAGTAAGCAAAAAAAAAAAAAAAAAAGGGAAAACTAAAAGCAGAGTCCCTAATATAAAATAAATGATATTACATAAATAGTGAACCTGATGGGACAATACGTAATCTATAGATGGCAAATGATATGAACAAATACCAAATATTGTAACAAATAGTCCAAAAAGTATATAAATGGTGAAATCCACAAATGTGATTCAAATGAATGAAAACAGGTATCCGTGGAGCATCACATAAACTTAACGGTGAAATAATATAATCAAAAAGTGATATAAAGATGTGTATATTGAAGCTTCACTAAAGTCGCAATAATAATAAACAATAATTCAGATGGCATCCATGTGGGTGTGAAGACGATTTGTAGCCATAAAGGTTGTAAAGAAGAACCCTTTCTCCAAGTAGATACCATATTTATCGGCATATAACACACACTTTTTTCCCCTTAAAAATCAGGGGAAAAGCGCGGGTGCGTGTTGTTATAGGCCGATCCCCGCCAATTTTGTGTGATTGGAGCGATTGCAGCAATTGCCGCCGACATACACAGCCGTGTGTAGATTCAAATATGGCGCCGAGACTGCAGCGATTCGTCGGAGCCGAGATACACATACCCGAGTGTTCTCGGCTTTTTTCGGCGCCGCCCACAGTCACGCCCAGTCCCGCCATTGGACCCGTGTTATGTCCATCATAGGGCGGGACTGGGCGTGACTGTGAGCGGCGCCGAAAAAAGCCCAGAACACTCGGGTATGTGTGTGTATCTCGGCTCCGACGAATCCCTGCAGTCTCCGCGCCATATTTGAATCTACACACGGCTGTGTATGTCGGCGGCGAGTGCACAAAGCTGCACTGACAAGGCTGCACTGGGACAAGGCTGCACTGGGGCAAAGCTGCACTGACAAGGCTGCACTGACAAAGCTGCACTGACAAGGCTGCACTGGGGCAAGGCTGCACTGACAAAGCTGCACTGACAAGGCTGCACTGACAAGGCTGCAATGGACACTGGAGCAAGGCTGCACTGACACTGAAAAGGCTGCAGATGGGACACGATAAGGCTGCATTGGTGGGCATTTTAATGTAAGTTTTTTTTCCTTAAACTTCCCTCCTAAACTTGGGGTGCGTGTTATACGCCGATAAATACGGTATATACACCCAAAGTGAGTATGTAGTCCCCTTACCCCAAAGAATGACCACAACGGCGGTCTCACCAAGCACAGGGAATATGGTCTCCCAGAAACCTAACAGTGGATGTCTCCAGCTCCTGGATCTTGGTCACTCAAAGACATAAACAAGAATTGCACAAGGTGGGTCTGTGATACTGACGTCATCACGTTTTTTTCTACGGAGATCGATGGTATAGCGAGCAGCAGGCAGAGGAAGCCCGAGGAGACGCCATAATACATATTGACATACTGCACGTTTATCAGCTCCATGTCGTAAGTGCAATTTGACTGAGCTTAATAAATATTCTTTTATATACTGCACTATGGGCGCAATTCTTTAGGGCTGCAACTAACGATTATTTTTATAATCGATTAGTTGGCCGATTATTGTTTCAATTAATCGATTATTCGGTTAATAACCTTAAAAAAAAAGTATGGTGTATAATTTAGTTAATGTGTAAATTTTTTTAAAAAAGGTAATTTATTCTTGAATATCTCTATGCAGTGGTAAATATAAATAACCAACTATACGGTTAGGGAGCAAAATATCGAATCCACTCTGAGCATAACAGACAGAAGAGATATACCGTACATACTATTAGAGGAGATATACTGTATATACCATTAGAGGATATATACTGTATATACTATTAAAGGGTGAATCTGGTAAATATCAGACTCAGTGATCAAATTTTTTTTATTAAAAACAAAAACAATGTCTTCCTTCAAAAATAATGTCATTTTAAGAACGTTCGATCTTTCATTTAGCAAATGTACAAAGATTTTTCGTCTGAACATTCTTGTCTGAAAATTGATCGGTGTGGTCAGCACAAGGCTCTGTACACACCTATGCAGTTTGCCTTTGATCTGTTTCTGCAGTGCCTTTTGATTTCTGCGCACGCGATTTTGCTGCGATTTGCATTTTTTCATTTTTTTTGACCAATTTGTTGTTGGGCAGATTAAAAAGCACAAATTGCTGCAAAAACGCATTACATGCTTTTCTGCAGCTTTTCAATTGAAGTATATTCAACCAAAAAAAGCACAGTTTTGCGTAAACGTGTCCCATAGGAAACCATGTAAAAGAACTGTAGTGCGTTTCTGCAAAAAGCACCACAAAACACATAGATGTGAACCAGGTCTAATACGTTTAGTAACATAATGGGGTTAAAAAAATGGAAATTAGCCCTTTATAGTACAAAAAAAAGCAGATAATCAATACTGTAAGGGGTTTATTTTTTTTAGTGTAGAACTGTGAAAGTAATATTTGCAGTAGTGAGTATTTTCTCTTCTATAAAGGGCTCATTTTAGGTTTTTTTTTTAACCCCATTATGTTACTGGCCGATTAATCGATTATGAAAATAGTAATCGATTAATCGATTAGTTGTTTCAGCCCTACAATTCTTGTTTATGTCTTTGAGTGACAAAGATCCAGGAGCTGGAGACATCCACTGTTAGGTTTCTGGGAGACCGCCGTTGTGGTTATTCTTTGGGGTAAGGAGACTACATACTCACTTCGGGTGTATGTATCTACTTGGAGAAAGGGTTCTTCTTTACAACCTTATTGGCTACAAATCATCTTCACACCCACATGGATGCCATCTGAATTATTGTGACTTTAGTGAAGCTTCAAAAATATATATACACACACACACATACACATACATACATATACACACACACACACACGTATATACACACACATGTTTATATCACATTTTGATTATATTATTTCACCGTTAAGTTTATGTGATGCTCCACGGATACCCGTTTTCATTCATTTGAATCACGTTTGTGGATTTCACCATTTATATACTTTGGACTATTTGTTACAATATTTGGTATTTGTTCATATCATTTGCCATCTATAGATTACGTATTGTCCAATCAGGTTCACTATTTATGTAATATCATTTATTTTATATTGGGGACTATGCTTTAGTTTTACCTTTGTTTTGCTTACTCAGGATTTTCACTACTTCTGAATAGTTGACACAATTTTAAAAAAACTTTTGTGTTTTTTTGCTATAGTATTATTAGCGCTGCACTCACTTGTATGGTTTTTCACAGATTGGAGTTTGTTTATCCACTTAAGGACCAGCCTCGTTTTGGATTTTAGGTGTTTACATGTTTAAAACAGGTTTTTTTGCTAGAAAATTACTTAGAACCCCCAAACATTATATATGGGTTTTTTTCTAACACCCTAGAGAATAAAATGGCGGTCATTGCAATACTTTTTTTTGCACCGTATTTGCGCAGCGCTCTTATAAGCGCACTTTTTTTGGAAAAAATTCACTTTTTTGAATAAAAAAATAAGACAACAGTAAAGTTAGCCCAATTTTTTTTTATATTGTGAAATATAATGTTACGCCAAGTAAATTGATACCCAACATGTCACACTTCAAAATTGCGCCCGCTCGTGGAATAGCGTCAAACTTTTACCCTTAAAAATCTCCATAGGCGACGTTTAAAAATTCTACAGGTTGCATGTTTTGCGTTACAGAGGAGGTCTAGGGCTAGAATTATTGCTCTCGCTCTACCGGTCGCGGCGATACCTCACATGTGTGGTTTGACCACCGTTTTCATATGCGGGTGCTACTCACGTATGCGTTCGCTTCTGCGTGCGAGCTCGTCGGGACAGGACGGAAAGGTTTCTTCACAGTAAGAGCTGTGAAAATGTGGAATAGACTCCCTCCAGAGGTGGTTCTGGCCAGCTCAGTAGATTGCTTTAAGAAAGGCCTGGATACTTTCCTAAATGTACATAATATAACTGGGTACTGACATTTATAGGTAAAGTTGATCCAGGGAAAATCCGATTGCCTCTTGGGGGATCAGGAAGGAATTTTTTCCCCTGCTGTAGCAAATTGGAGCATGCTCTGCTGGGGTTTTTTGCCTTCCTCTGGATCAACTGTGGGTATAGTATTGGGTATATTGGATTGTACAATATTTTTTTTTTTTTTTTTATGGTTGAACTGGATGGACTTGTGTCTTTTTTCAGCCTGACTAACTATGTAACTATGTAAGGGCGCTTTAAAAAAATTTTTTTTTTTTTTTATTTATTTTACTTTATTTTATTTATTTTTTCACTGTTTAAAAAAAAAAAAAAAAAAAAAAAAAAACTTGGATCACTTTTATTCCTATTACAAGGAATGTAAACATCCCTTGTAATAGAAAAAAACATGACAGGTCCTCTCAAATATGAGATCTGGGGTCAAAAAGTCCTCAGATCTCATATTTACACTAAAATGCAAAAAAAAAAAAAAAAAAGTCGTTTAAAAAAATGACACAAAAAAAATTGTGCCTTTAAGAGAAGTGGGCGGAGCCGTCATAATGACGTCGCTCCGGCCGTCACATGGTATAGAGACGGGTGGGGGCCATCTTGGCCTCACTCGTCTCAGTACCTCAGCAGTGACAGGTCCCGATCTCCTCCGCCGCTACCGACGGCTCCGGTAAGCGGCGGAGGACGCGGGAGAGAGGCGGGAGGGGGGGTGGCACCTCTCCCGCCGCCGATAACGGTAATCTCGCAGCGAACCCGCCGCAGAGACCACCATTATCGTGTACAGAACCGCTCGCTGTAAAGATGGATACCTCGGTTGTGACAGCAGCTGCTGCCGTTACCGAGATATCCATCTTCAAAAAAATGACGTACATATACAGTGAGCGGTCGTCAAGTGGTTAAAGAACTTTTTTGATTTCAATTTTTGATTAATCATTTTTTCTTCAATATATTGTCTTCAAGCGCAACGTTCACCATCTGGTGTTTTTCATATCTCTGTAAGGGTTTAATCACAGTGTAATGCCAAGTAGAGGATATCCTCCAACTACGATCTTCCGGGTGAACAGTGCCAGTCTCCGCCGTACCGTTCAGTGACACAGCCATAGCGTACAACACTGGCTTTATAAGGGGGATTGGAGGATAGCGTGTAGCGTCACAACGTCAATACGTCCGAACGCTACACCGACCTCAGAGTACTTCCGTAATCTGCCAAGTTCCTTGCGCATGCGAGGGAGTCCAAGCACCTCCCATGTATTACAGACTTCCCGCGCTTGCGCGCGAGTCTGTATCGGGAGGCCCGCAATTAGTGGTTGCGTAGCAACCACTAAACAACAACATTGAGCCGCAAGACATCAAGCAAGCAGGATTAAAAGTTTTGTCTACTATTGCAGCTATGTGTACGGGGAAAACGGTTGCATGACAACCATATGTGCATGTAAAGCGCTTCCCATGGTCCCTGGAAGGGACCTGGGCCTTAATTGTACAGCGCCCACCAACACGCCAACCCAAGGGGAGACATTGCAGATGAGGCGTCCTGCAGGAAAAACCTACTGACGCAACTGACTGGCCCATGGGGCGGGTATAGTTCTGGGCACCATAAAAAGGTGGTACTCCAGATACCAATATCCACACCTGAGCCGCAATAAAGGCCGCCCAGATACCCGGGAGGCCTACATGCGTCGGGCAGGATAAGGGGGGGATCCACCAATAGGGTGGCATCTAAGTGTCCACGGTGGCCGCCACAGATCCAAACAAAAAATGTCATGATGATCAAACCAAAAAGATTGTAGGAACTCTGATATTAGAAAATATATACAAGTGACCTTTGTCAAAAACACACATATACAATGATTTGTACAGCCGATCAACTTCTTACAGCATGGTAAACTATTTGAGCAATCAATTGTCTTGGGAAACTATATATGGTGGTTTCCACACCCAACTTGTGTAGTCAGATAGCATCAGATCAAGGTGACAAATACCACCAAGAGAGATATATCCACAGAAAGCGGGGCATCCTTAGGGTAAGAGCGAGAGAGCGACATTTCCTCATTCCTTTTCACATCCTCCCGAGGAAAATCCCTCTAGAAAGGGTCTAAAGCTCAGATGTTCATTAAGTCCGGGGGGGTGAGGTCGCCCCAAGGTCCGCACCCCAGCATGCTTCCCATTTTAAGAGGACCTTGTTCCGGAACAAGTTGGCTCCAGTGATGACGAGGATGGACGGGATGATGATGATGAAGATGACGACGACGAGGTCACTGATGTGACTTGGGTGCCGGATAGAACAGAGGAGGAAAGAGGGAGAGGCACAACCAACGAGGCAGGATGTCCTCCAGAGGCAGCCATCATGGAACAATAGAGAGCAGCCACCCTATTCCATCAGATTTGTGGAGCTGTTATCTCCCAGCCCACTTCCCACAGCTCAGCTGTGTGGGCTTTTTAGCACACGTGCAGTTGATTGCACTGTTGCAAGTTGCAATCTGTGCCACAAGTACATGAAGCGTTGCAAAAATACCAGTTATTTGGGTACCATATGCTTGCAAAGGTCACCACTCAGTCCATTGGCAAGAGCACCTGAAAGCCACACAAAGGACACAATTCTCCCCCTCACCTTTCACGGCTACCCCCGCTATATCTCAGGACCGCTCAGCAGCCACCACTGACAGGGATGGGGATGATGGTATAGCAAAGGGTGTCACAGGTCCTTGCAACATGTCTGCCAGCAGCACACCACCAGCTATAGACTATAGCAGGCAAAATGTCTCTGCCCTAGCTGCTGCATTGGAGAAAAAAAGAAAAAACAAACACACACACACACACACACACCACATACACTCCCTGCCACCCACATGCCCAGTTTCTAAAAATTCCGGCTTGTCCAAATTGCTGGCCTTACAACTCCTGCCTTTCGGTCTGGTGGATTCTGCCTCCTTCCGTGAATTTGCAGGAAGTGCTGTACCGCGACAGGTTCCCAGGCGCAGTTTTTTTGCGTACAAGACCATTCCAGCTCTGTACCATCACATGGAAGGCAATGTTTTGGCATCATTGGGCAAGGCAGTCAGCAGAAAGGTCCAGCAAGCATGGTCAGGAACTATATAGTTCATTCACAGCACACTGGGTAACTCTGCTTCCAACTCAGGAAGGATGCAGGACAGGGCTCAGTGCTGGAGCTTGTTTTGTGCCACGTCTCCAAACACCAGGGCAGAGATTCTTTCAGCTCTGCAGGGGAAGGCCCAGAGGTGGCTACGGAAGCTTGAGCCAGGAATGGTGGTGTGCGATAATGGCACTAACCTTCTGTCCGTCCTTTGACAGGGAAAGTTGACACATGTGCCACGTCTGGCAGATGTCCTCAATTTGGTGGTGCAGCGTTTCTTAAACAGGTACTCAGGTTTGCAAGATCTGCAAAGGCAGACCAGAATAGTCTGTAGCCATTTCAGGCGATCATACACAGCAAGTGTTCGGTTGGCTGAAATTCAGTGGGAATTTCACGTGCCTGTAAACAGCCTGATTTGTGACATATCCACCAGGTGGAACTCAACTTTGGCAATGCTGCAGCGGCTGCACATGCAGCAGAGGGCCATTAGCAAGTACCCGAGTATGGCACAAGGACAGGCTCAGGGGAGCTCAGCTTTTTTCACCCAGGCCAATGGCTGCTGATAAAGGATGCATGCACTGTACTATCACCATTTGAGGAGGCGACAAGGATGGTGAGCCGTGACAAGGCATGCATCAGTGACACTATCCTTCATGTGTTCCTGCTGGAGTATACTCTGCGTGGCATTATGGACAGGGCACTTAAGGCAGAGCAGCAGGAGGAAGAGGATCTCCTTTTCTCTCAAGGCCTACTTTTTAAGCAGACACCATTCTTGCGACGCCACAGAACACATAAGGAGAGGGGGAGGAGGAATATGGCAGTTTTGGAGGCACTGAAGCAAAGGAAGATATACAGCAAACCTTAACCACTTGACCACTGGGCACTTAAACCCCCTTAATAAACAGACCAATTTTCAGCTTTTGGTGCTCTCACATTTTGAATGACAATTACTCAGTCATGCAACACTGTATCTATATGAATTTTTTGTCCTTTTTTTCACACAAATAGAGCTTTCTTTTGGTGGTATTTAATCACCGCTGGGTTCTTAATTTTTTGCGCTATAAAAGAAAAAAGACCGAAAAATCTGTAAAAAAATAAATTTTTCTTCGTTTCTGTTATAAAATTTTTAAAATTAGTAATTTTTCTTCATATATTTTGGCCAAAATTTATACCGCTACATATCTTTGGTAAAAATAACCCAAATTAGTGTATATTATTTGGTCTTTGTGAAAGTTATAGCGTCCACAAGCTATGGTGCCAATATCTGAAAATTGATCACACCTGAAGTACTGATGGCCCATCTCATTTCTTGAGACCCTAACATGCCATAAAAGTACAAATACCCCCCAAATGACCCCTTTTTGGAAAGAAGACATTCCAAGGTATTTAGAAAGATGCATGGTGAGTTTTTTGAAGTTGTCATTTTTTTCCCACAATTCTTTGCAAAATCAAGTTTTTTTTTTTTTTCTTTTTTTTTTTTTTACAAAATTGTCATATTAGCAGGTTATTTCTCACACACAGCATATGCATACCACAAATTACACCCCAAAACACATTCTGCTATTACTCCTGAGTATGGTGATACCAAATGTGTGAGACTTTTACACAGCGTGGCCACATACAGAGGCCCAACATGCAGGGGAGCACCTTCAGGCGTTCTGGAGCACCCAGGCCAATTCTGACATTTCTCTCCTACATGTAAAAATCATTTATTTGCTAGAAAATTACATAGAACCCCAAAACATTATATATGTTTTTTTAGCAAAGACCCTAGAGAATACAATAGCGGTCATTGCAACTTTTTATCTCGCACGATATTTGCGCAGCAAATTTTCTAACGCAATTTTTTTGAAAAATAAACTGTTTTTTGCTTTAAAAAAAACAAAACAGTAAGGTTAGCCCAATGTTTTTGCATAATATGAAAGATGAAGTTACGCCGAGTAAATAGATACCTAACATGTCACCTTTCAAAATTGCACACGCTTGTGGAATGGCGCCAAACTTCGCCACTTAAAAATCCCCATAGGCGACGCTTTAAAATTTTTTACTGGTTACAAATTTTCAGTTACAGAGGAGGTCTAGGGCCAAAATTATTGCTCTCGCTCTACCGATCGCAGTGATACCTCACATGTGTGGTTTGAACGCCGTTTTCATATGTGGGCGGGACTTACGTATGCGTTCGCTTCTGCATGCGAGCACACGGACAGGGGCGCTTTAAAAATTTATTTTTTTTGTATTGTTCATTTTACTTTATTTTAGTTTGACACTTTTTTCAAAAAAAAATATTTTGATCACTTTTATTCCTATTACAAGGAATGTAAACATCCCTTGTAATAGGAATATGGCATGACAGGTCCTCTTTACAGTGAGATATGGGGTCAATAAGACCCCACATCTCACCTCTAGGCTGTGCCTGAAATAAAAAAAAAAAAAGACCCTGGCTTTGATCGTAGCAGTGAGTCAGTAGAAGCACCGGAGGGCGGCGGGAGGGGGGGACGTCCCCTCTCGCCTCCCGTAAGAACGATCAAGCAGTGTAACAGCCGCTATGATCGTTCTTATGGTGTAGGGAATCGCCGGCTGAAAAAGCTGATATCTGAATGATGCCTGTAGCTGCACCCATCATTCAGATATCCCCGCACAAAGTCAAGGACGTCGTATGACGGAAGGCGGGAAGTGGTTAAAACGCTTTTTTTTTTTTTTAACACAAAGTTGTCCATTTATACAATATTTCTAACACATGGCATGTATATACCAAAAATGACACCCCAAAATAGATTCTCCTACTCCTCCTGAGTACGGCGATACCACATGTGTGAGACTTCCACAGCCTGGCCACATACAGAGGCTGGGTATGGCTGAGCATGGCTGGGTATGGCTGGGTATGGCTGAGCATGGCTGGGTATTGCAGAGTATCACCGAGTATGACTGGGTATGGCAGAGTATGGCTGGGTATCACCGAGTATTGCAGAGTATGGCTGGGTATTGCAGAGTATGGCTGGGTATGGCAGAGTATTGCAGATTTTTGCGGGGTATTGCAGAGCATGGCTGGGTATAGCTGAGCATGGCTGGGTATTGCAGAGTATCGCCGAGTATGACTGGGTATGGCAGAGTATGGCTGGGTATCACCGAGTATTGCAGAGTATGGCTGGGTATTGCGGGGTATTGCAGAGTATGGCTGGGTATGGCAGAGTATTGTGGGTTATGGCAGAGTATTGCAGATTTTTGCGGGGTATTGCAGAGCATGGCTGGGTATGGCTGGGTATGGCAGAGTATTGCGGGATATTTCGGGGTATGGCAGAGTATTGCGGGGTATTTCAGGGTATTGTGGGGTATGGCAGAGTATTGCGGGGTATGGCAGAGTATTGCGGGGTATTGCAGGGTATGGCAGAGTATTGCGGGGTATTGCAGGGTATGGCAGAGTATTCCAGGGTATGGCAGAGTATTGCGGGGTATTGCAGGGTATGGCAGAGTATTCCAGGGTATGGCAGAGTATTGCGGGGTATTTCAGGGTATGGCAGAGCAATGCGGGGTATTGCAGGGTATGGCAGAGCATTGCTGGGTATGGCAGAGTATTGCGGGGTATTCCAGGGTATGGCAGAGTATTGCGGGGTATTCCAGGGTATGGCAGAGTATTGCGGGGTATTCCAGGGTATGGCAGAGTATTGCGGGGTATGGCAGAGTATTGCAGGGTATGGCAGAGTATTGCAGGGTATGGCAGAGTATTGCGGGGTATTGCAGGGTATGGCAGAGTATTGCGGGGTATTTCGGGGTATTGCAGAGTATTGCGGGGTATTCCAGGGTATGGCAGGGTATTCCAGGGTATGGCAGAGTATTGCGGGGTATTCCAGGGTATGGCAGAGTATTGCTGGGTATTCCAGGGTATGGCAGAGTATTGCGGGGTATTCCAGGGTATGGCAGAGTATTGCGGGGTATTCCAGGGTATGGCAGAGTATTGCGGGGTATTGCAGGGTATGGCAGAGTATTGCAGGGGTATTGCAGGGTATGGCAGAGTATTGCAGGGGTATGGCAGAGTATTGCAGAGTATTGCAGGGGTATGGCAGAGGGCATTGCAGAGTATTGCACAGCATTGCAGGGCATGCAGAGTAGTGAGGGATGGCTGAGCATGGATGGATGGATGGCTGGATGTCTCTGTGCAGCGCTGTGGGCACTACACATCCAGCCCACAACGCTGCAGCCATCCAGCCATCCCCCTCTCCGCTCACAGTGTACCGATCGGTACACAGGAGGGGAGGAGAGGAACCGGCGTCATCAGATGACGCCGGTCTGTTTACATGTGATCGCTCCGTCATTTGACGGAGCGATCACATGGTAAACGGCCGCGATCAGCGGCCATTTACCGGGATCTGTGATGCGCCGGGTCCTCTGGACCCGGCAGTCACGGATGCTCTCGAGTGCGCGCCCTAGGGGGCGCGCAAGAGCAGAATTCTGGGAGGACGTCCCTGGACGCCCTCCCAGAGTTAAACAACCGCCCTGTAGCCGTCATTTGGCTATGGGCCGGTTGTTAAGTGGTTAAGAGATGTTTTTCAGTTTCCAGAAACCTTGAGTAGTACGGGGCTGGGAGGAGGCAGTTCCAGATACTGTAATCCTCTGTGAACCTGAGGACTCTGCTTCTCGTGCCTCTGCAAACTAGCGGTGCACAGGCTCCCTTATTCTTTAAAGCCTGCGAAAGGACCAGAGAATTTGTGGCATTGAGGAGAAGGATTAATGGGCGACAACCCTCCTTTGACCCCCATGACAATGGGGAAGTCTCAAAATTCATTCTGCCCTTGCAGAGGGGAGCACGAGATGAAATATCTTGAGGACACCTTAAAGAGGAGATAACTTAACACCTTTACAGGACTCTGGTAGGTTAGTCCCATGGAAAAGGTAGTTTTGAGGCTTTTTTTGGTCAAAAGAAGGAGCGGTGGAGAAGGGGGCCGCTTAAGTGATGTATTTTTCTTTTTTTAAATGCAAGTCCTCTGCGCTGTCAGCTTCCATATCCCATCAACAGCATCTGCATCATATAGTGGAAGATGATCTAGGGGCGAAAACAGACATGGAGAGCTTTCCAATAGACTATCCACTGGGTCATGAGAATAGAACACTGGCCAGAACATGCCCAATATGCAATTGAGCTGCCCTGCATCCAGCGTGCTTTCTGAAAAGGCATTCAGTGTAGCTGGAGGTTTTGTGACAGATAAAAGAGCGTGTCTGTCCACAGACTCCGTTGACATTTGTCAAAGTGAATCAGTCCTGGATCAGCAGCAATCAAGCACATGATGCATAAAATTTGTTTTTTACAGAAGGGCCAATTCTTGCTTTCATCAAGAGTAGCTCTAGCTTTTTTCTGCTCTTTCCGGTGGTGTGTTCTTGGAGCATTTCACATAGAAATTTTTTCTTCCTTTCAATTGTCTGTAACTCAGCGGCAGAATGAGTTTGCCCCTAAACCAAAAAGCATTCCTTAATGGCCGTACTGGTAAGCCAGTAATGGTGAAACTGAAGTGGGGGTATGGAATACAAGGGATACCTGGTCTCTGTGGATAGCTACATAAACCCGCAGTGCGCCGATAAAGAGTAGATTGATGGAGCGTTGTCTGGACATCTTGGAGAAGTTCTAATGAGGTGTAATAATGTATTGTATATACAAGAAGTAGAAAAGTAGTAAAAGGATGGTGAGATGAGACAAAGCGATTTCCAAATTAGTTTTGTAAATTTATTTTGGACATTATTTTTCTTAACAAAACACACAAAAACAAACAGATTTTTTTTTTTTTCAAGAGTACCTCTATAGGGTTATGATGTGAAGGCACCACCAACACCCAAAGCCCAATTTTTCCCACACCTGGTTACTTCCATTTAAAGTCTACCAAAGAGAAGCCAGACTATCTAAAAAAAATAAAAATGTTAATCTTGGCCTGAGTGTACTATACTTTGGCTTCTTCACATAAGGCTTGCTCAGTGTGGTGCAAAAATTTGTTATTTCCATCCAAAGTCTGCCAAAGAGACACCAGAATTTTTCCAAAAAAATCTTTAATCTTGTTCTGAGTGCACTAAATTGTTGTATCATCATACAGACTGGCTCCCCAAGCTGTTATTTACAAAGAAAAGAAAGGTTGCAGGGAAAATTAATTTAAATGTCATTTTTTTTTTCTTTATATGTCAGTTTTGCTGCAGCAGGTTCTACACAGGGTACAGATGCCCCACTTAACAAGCAAACTAAGGGGACTCCCCGGACACTATATTTAAAAGGAATTTATCATTTTTTATGGTTTCAGTTTAAGTACCATTAAAATGACTGCTCCTTTAAAAATTTTATAGAAAGAAAAAAAAATTGCATCGATACACGTCCCCCAGGGCAGTACCCGGGCCCCTATACCCTTTTTATGGACAATAACTTGCATACAAGTTTTTCACAACATAGGGGTAATAAGGTGCTTATTATTAGGATGACGATGGGTTATAGGAGAGGATGATATATCCAATGAGTCTTGTTTGTTAATCCAAGGAGGGTGGTCTATTTGTAAAGAGTTTGAGTAGTGGGTCCAACATGCCCAGGTTTTACTGAATTTAGAAGGGTTGTCTCTCATATGTATCAACTCTTCCATTTCAGCTGTTTGATGAACATAACATATCCAATCTGAAATTGTTCATGGGGTAGAAGAGTTCAATTTCAGTGAAATGCATCTTTTAGCTGCATTTACAAGATGTAGAGCCAGGCATTTGTGGTATAAGGAGTGTGGAAGGGACGAGTGGTGTAAAATCTAGTGTGCAAGTGGTGATCTTTGTTAGATTTTCGAGTATCTCCTTCCAAAAGGGTTGTACTTTCGAACATGTCCACCAAATAGGTAGCAGGGTACCACGTTCGTTTCCACATCTCCAACAAAGAGGCAAGGGTGATGTGGGGGAGAATTTGCTTAATTGGATGGGTGTAAGATACCAACTAGCCAGGAGTTTGTATCCTGATTCTTGGATTGTGGTATTCACTGAGCCTTTGTGGATGTTGTGTAACTTCATAAGTTGGACTTGATGGAGTTGTGTCTTTTTTCAACCTCACCTACCATGTAACTATATATACCAGTGCTCTTCTGTAAGAGTGATGTTGGGATTTTGTTCCCATTTTAGACATGAGAAGGGGGTTGTGACCTGTCCATACCAATATTTTGAACGCTGACATGTCTCCATCCCAATTGATAAAAACCAGAAAAAGAGAACAAAAAGCGGGACTTTACACGAGACATATCAGCGCATAAATATTAATTAATTGGTCAGGCACATATAGAGTTGGCCTGTATCCAATGCAAGTATATATTCCAGACAATAATATAAAAGAGGAACAATGGGCGTAATCACAAAGGATTTACAACAGATATTTGTATAAAGTATCATTTTAATACATCATTCGACATGGAGAAAATTTGTATAAAATCAATGGACATAGTAGGTACAAAAAATATACGGTTACAGTACAGGTGGTTATGAGATTGTGGGCATCCTTAAGTTGTTAACTTAACGCGTTTCTTGGCTTACAACCAATCAGGAGTTCAGATGCATAGTAACTAAAAGATAATACGGCAGCCATTAATCTAATGATCAACGCGGCCCCTCACCTGCCCTACACCACGGGGGGGCGGGCCGTGACCTTGACGCATCGGCGTCATGATTTTGCACCCGGTGTGCGGCGTCCCACGATGCCGCACTGCGGGCGTTAGTGTTCCACTCCATCGGGAGTCATGGCGGCAGGGGGAGTGGACTCCACCCCGATCATGAAATTGACTCCTCCCTCCTCGCCGCATTGACGTCCCTTCATGACGCTGGCGGGGACACACCCCCTGCCTGAGGTATATAGCGGCGGCCCCTGGCTGGCCTACTCCACATGCCGCCTCAACTTGTGCAGGGATGACCGGCTCACACTACACTTGCACCTCACAGGTAATCCCCTTCACTCCCTTGAGCCATCCATGCTTTCACATTTAGAACACGTATATACCTCCCCTACTTCTCACCCTCACTTCATATCCCCTCTTTGTTTTATGGTTCCCTCACCACACTCCCCAGCCACTTTCATTTGCCCAGTCATGGATGGTTTTTCCACTTTACCTTCACTTTCACTTACACTCTTCTTTTTCCCCTCACAGCATTTCACATGGGTTTGCCAGGTTCCTCCTTTCTCGTTGGGCCACTGTTATGTGGGGGGTCCCGGTCCAGATGGCGGCCTCCTTCCCTTGAGGTTTACACCTGGGGGGCTGGTCCCTGCCTCAACCCCGGGTGAGACTTTGCAGGCCCGGACCACCTTCCCATTTTATCAGTTATCCATCAATCTGAGTACTATTGTAGTTTTTGTTCTCTTGATATGTATGTGTCAATCATTAGATTAATGGCTGCCGTATTATCTTTTAGTTACTATGCATCTGAACTCCTGATGATTGGTTGTAAGCCAAGAAACGCGTTGAGTTAACAACTTAAGGATGCCCACAATCTCAATACCACCTGTACTGTAACCGTATATTTTTTGTACCTACTATGTCCATTGATTGATTTTATACAAATTTTCTCCATGTCGAATGATGTATTAAAATTATACTTTATACGAATATCTGTTGTAAATCCTTTGTGATTACGCCCATTGTTCCTCTTTTATATTATTGATGTCTGGAATATATACTTGCATTGGATACAGGGCAACTCTATATGTGCCTGACCAATTAATTAATATTTATGCGCTAATATGTCTCGTGTATGGTCCCTTAGTTTTCACCTCTTGGTTGGAAAATAGTAGTGCATACATGAAGGACACTATGGGGTAGATTTACTAAAACAGGTGCACTCAGAATCTGGTGCAGCTGTGCATGGTAGCCAATCAGCATCTAACTTCAGCTTGTTCAATTAAGCTTAGGCAATAAAACCTGGAAGTTTCTATGCAGACGTGAGCCTGATTTAGCACTCTCCAGCCTTAGTAAATAACCCCCTATATGCGATTGTGGGGAAGGTCTAGTACAGAAGGTTTCGAATGGCATGTGTTTTCTATGCCAGTCTGGAGAGATGTTTGGGTATTTGAAAAAGTGTCTTAACTTGACATATGTCCAGAAGGGAAAGGTAGAGTCGAGCATTTCGACTGAGTGTTTCATACGGAATCAGGTAGCCACTTTAAAAAAATTGTTCAGTTCTTATGGCCATCCTTCCCATTGAAATTGGGAGGAGAGGTCTGCTGTGAAGTCAGGATTATGTTTAATAGGAGAGAGTGGGCCTGGGTAGGATGTTGTTTTTTCTTTTTGTTAATGAGGTGTAGACATTGAAGATGGGCCTATAGTTGGATTGTCTTTGTGAAGTTTTGCTGTATGCATAGTTGGTAGCCAGGCTGCCATTCTTGTGAGGGGACAGGCTATACAATATTTGTATATATATCTGGTAAACCAATGCCGCGTTTTAGTTTAGGTAATGTACGAATCATATTGTCCGAGTCTGGGATGTTTGTGGCCCCAGACAAAAAAAGTGTACAAGCCTCCTTTATGATGCAAAAAAGGTTTTTGGGAGTCGAATAGGGTCTGTCTGGAAGACATATAGGATACAGGGCAATACGTTCATTTTTATTATGGCTGCTCGGCCAAACCAGGAAAAATGTACTTTTGTGCCACTTCTCAAGGTCTTGTTGTAGGTTTTTTAGTATCATTAAATAGTTAAGATGATACAAGTCATCGAGGCGGCTGGGTAATTCTATTCCTAGCTAGGTAATCGATTGTGTTTTTCCATGAGAAGGGGAATTGAACTCTACAGTCTGCCACTTCAGTCAGTGATAGTGTTATGTTAAGGGCGTGTGACTTAGAAAATGTAATTTGTAGATTAGAGATTTGTATTGTTTGAATTCTTTTGGGATATTTTTTTATAACCCAACACTGCTTTAAACGTCTCCACAACCTTATCCCTGATCTGTCTGGTGTGTTCCTTGGCCTTCATGATGCTGTTTGTTCACTAAGGTTCTCTAAAACCTTTGAGGGCTTCGCAGAACAGCTGTATTTATACTGAGATTAAATTACACACAGGTGGGCTCTATTTACTAATTAGGCGACTTATGAAGGCAATTGGTTCTACTAGATTTTATTTAGGGGTATCAGAGTAAAGGGCCCCGAATACAAACGCACGACACACATTTCAGAAATTTTTGAAAAAATATTTGTAAAACATTTATCATTTTCCTTTCACTTCACAATTCTGTGCCACTTAGTGTTGGTCTATCACATAAAATCCCAATAAAATACATTTACGTTTTTGGTTGTAACATGACAAAATGTCAAGGGGTATAAATACTTTTTAAAAGGTACTGTAAATTGTGCAAATGAGAACACAAACATATCAGGGATTTCTCTTCTAAATTTGACTGCAAAAGTGAAACAGGTACAGGGCTCGACATAACGGGGCACACTTCTTTCTGTCCAGATAAATATTTATTAAAAATAAATTGGAGAAAATCTGTGAATATCCATGTGCTGCAGATTGACCTAATTTGAGCCAAACCTGAATCCTTAAAATTGAAAAATCTCTAGTCAAAATAAATAAATACATTTGCACCCAGTGTATACATTTGCCCTTCATTTGGTATATTCTTAGACCCCTTTCACACTGGAGGCGTTTTTCAGGCACTACAGTGCTAAAAATAGTGCCTGCATAGCGCCTGAAAAAAGCTTCAGCAGCAAACCCAGTGTGAAAGCCAGAGTGCTTTCACACTGGGGCGCTGTGCTGGCAGGACATCACAAAAAGTCCTGCCAGCAGCTTCTTTGCAGCGGTGGAGAAGTGGTGAATACACCGCTCCTCCACTGCCCCTGCCCATTGAAAACAATGGGGCAGCGCCGCCATACCACCGGCAAAGCGCCGATGTAGCGGCGTTTTGCGAGTGGATTTAACCCCCTTTCGGCCGCTAGCAGGGGGTTAAAACCGCCCCGCTGGCAGCCGAATAAACTATAGAGTAGTCTCCCCTCTATATGGTGTGGGGCTGGTCCCAGTCACCCACAAAACATGTGGTAAAGCAAGCCTTTTTTTTAAATCCAAACAGAGTGCTCTTTCTCAGATTCCCATCTGAGTATCAGACCAGAGCCATCCTGTGCTGTGCTCTCTTCCTGCTCAGTTAAAATCCATTTGAGCGTGGACTCAAGTGGACCACAACATCCGGACTAGAACCAAGCCTGCCACAAAGTCTGGAAAAACCCGGGCCCGATTCTGCTTCAGTCTCTTACAACAGAACGCATGCGAGGTGAAATATATGGATTATCCATTACCCCACCTCGCATACTGTCACAATATAGATCTATATACACACACATACATACAGTATCTCACAAAAGTGAGCACACCCCTCACATTTTTGCAACTGTTTTATTATATCTTTTCATGCGACAACACTGAAGAAAAGACACTTTGCTACAATGTAAAAAGTAGTGAGTGTACAGCTTGTATAACAGTGAACATTTGCTGTCACTTCAAAATATATCAACACATAGCCATTAATGTCTAAACCGCTGGCAACAAAAGCGAGGAAATCCCTAAGTGAAAATGTCCAAATTGGGCCCAATCAGCCATTTTCCCTCCCCGATGTCATGTGACTCGTTAGTGTTCCAAGGTCTCAGGTGTATTAAATTTGGTGTTATTGCTCTCACTCTCTCATACCGGTCACTGGAAGTTCAACATGGCACCTCATGGTAAAGAACTCTGAGGATCTGAAAAAAATAAATAAAAAAAAAATAAAAAATTGGTGCTCTACAAAAGATGGCCTAAGCGATAAGAAGATTGCCAAGGCCCTAAAACTGAGCTGCAGCATGGTGGCCAAGACCATACAGCGGTTTACAGGGACAGGTTCCACTCGGAACAGGCCTCGCCATGGTCGACCAAAGAAGTTGAGTGCACATGCTCAGCATCATATCAAGAGGTTGCCTTTGGGAAATAGACGTATGCGTGCTGCCAGCATTGCTGCAGAGGTTGAAGGGGTGGGGGGCAGCCTGTCAGTGCTCAGACAATACGCCGCACACTGCATTAAGTTGGTCTGCATGGCTATCGTCCCAGAATGAAGCCTCCTCTAAAGATGATGGACAAGAAAGCCTACAAACAGTTTGTTAAAGACAAGCAGACTAAGGACATGGATTACTGGAACCTTGTCCTGTGGTCTGTGGAGATCAAGATAAAGCTATTTGGTTCAGATGGTGTCAAGCGTGCGTGGCCGCAACCAGGTGAGGAGTACAAAGAAAAGGGTGTCTTGCTTACAGTCAAGGATGGTGGTACGAGTGTCTTGGGCTGGGGCTGCATGAGTGCTGCCATCACTGGGGAGCTACAGTGCATTGAGGAAACCATGAATGTCAACATGTACCTGTGACATACTGAAGCAGAGCAGGGTCCCTTCCCTTCGGAGACTAGGCTGAAGTGCAGTACTCCAACTAATGATCCCAAAAACACCTCCAAGACTACCACTGCCTTGCTAAAAAAGCTGAGAGTAAAGGCGATAGACTGGCCAACAGCGCCTAGCATCTGACCTATGTGCAGGTGGCACACAGACCCTCACACATCAATGAGGAGACTCCCGTAACTGGATGTGAACATCCCGATTGTCTCGATCGGATCCCGGACATCAGGTTGAGCCTTTGCGGTGAACACTGACGTTGAGCGTCTCTTCCGATTGCCTAAACTACTAGGTATGAAACGCCAATACGTTTGAACCCTGCGACTCACCTTACATCTTGCTGGAGGATACCCGGAAGCAACAGCTCATGTCCATAACAGACCAACACGCCGCATGAACGTGTCCTCAACCCACACTAGTGCGGCCATCAGCAACTCTCTTGGGCTCTATCACCTCTCCATTGAAGATGCCAGACGGTGAGCTAAACTGTACCTTTACATATATAGGAGGCACCTTATTAATGGCCATTTTCCGTCCATCTTCAATGTTATTAATGTGAGTTTGCCCCCTTGGAGTTGCCACCGTTCACTAACCAACCAGGACGCTCTCGCCTTCCACCTTGTCGGTTTTGACACATACATATGTCTAACTGGCTATCGGTTCACATCTGAAGGGACCCTCATTTATCATTAGCACCTGCACCTTACTTAAGAAGGACCGAAAGTCTATTATTCATGCAGCCACTCTGGCTTTGGAACTCCATGAAAATTGCATAGACCCGGGTCTTCAGTGACATTATTCTGATGAGTGTGAGTGCATGAATCTATGATGTATGTGTAATGTCTGTGGTGGCCACCAGCACATAATAGGACTTTTTTGCCCTATTTTTAACCACTTCAGCCCCGGAAGATTTTACCCCCTTCCTGACCAGAGCACTTTTTACAATTTGGCACTGCGTCGCTTTAACTGCTAATTGCGCGGTCATGCAATGCTGTACCCAAATGAAATTTGCGTCCTTTTCTTCCCACAAATAGAGCTTTCTTTTGATGGTATTTGATCACCTCTGCCGTTTTTATTTTTTGCGCTATAAACGGAAAAAGACCGAAAATTTTGAAAAAAAAATATTTTCTACTTTTTGTTATAAAAAAAATCCAATAAACTAAATTTTAGTCATACATTTAGGCCAAAATGTATTCGGCCACATGTCTTTGGTAAAAAAAATGTCAATAAGCGTATATTTATTGGTTTGTGCAAAAGTTATAGCGTCTACAAACTAGGGTACATTTTCTGTAATTTACACAGCTTTTAGTTTATGACTGCCTATGTCATTTCTTGAGGTGCTAAAATGGCAGGGCAGTACAAAACCCCCCCAAATGACCCCATTTTGGAAAGTAGACACCCCAAGGAAATTGCTGAGAGGCATGTTGAACCCATTGAATATTTTTTTTTTGTCCCAAGTGATTGAATAATGACAAAAAAAAAAAAAAATTTACAAAAAGTTGTCACTAAATGATATATTGCTCACACAGGCCATGGGCATATGTGGAATTGCACCCCAAAATACATTCAGCTGCTTCTCCTGAGTATGGGGATACCACATGTGTGGGACATTTTGGGAGCCTAGCCGCGTACGGGGCCCCGAAAACCAAGCACCGCCTTCAGGATTTCTAAGGGCATACATTTTTGATTTCACGCCTCACTACCTATCACAGTTTTGAAGGCCATAAAATGCCCAGGTGGCACAAAACCCCCCCAAATGACCCCATTTTGGAAAGTAGACACCCCAAGCTATTTGCTGAGAGGCATGGTGAGTATTTTGCAGCTCTCATTTGTTTTTGAAAATGAAGAAAGACCAGAAAAAAAAAAAATTTTTCTTTTTTCAATTTTCAAAACTTTGTGACAAAAAGTGAGGTCTGCAAAATACTCACTATACCTCTCAGCAAATAGCTTGGGGTGTCTACTTTCCAAAATGGGGTCATTTTGGGGGGTTTTGTGCCACCTGGGCATTCCATGGCCTCCGAAACTGTGATAGGCAGTGAAGAGTGAAATCAAAAATTTACGCCCTTAGAAAGCCTGAAGGCGGTGCTTGGTTTTCGGGGTCCCGTGCGCAGCTAGGCTCCCAAAAAGTCCCACACATGTGGTATCCCCGTACTCAGGAGAAGCAGTAGAATGTATTTTGGGGTGTAATTTCACATATCCCCATGGCATGTTTGAGCAATATATCATTTAGTGACAACTTTGTGCAAAAAAAAAAAAAAAAAAATTTGTCTCTTTCCCGCAACTTGTGTCGCAATATAAAATATTCCATGGACTCGACATGCCTCTCAGGAAATAGCTTGGGGTGTCTACTTTCCAAAATGGGGTCATTTGGGGGGGTTTTGAACTGTCCTGGCATTTTATGCACAACATTTAGAAGCTTATGTCACACATCATCCACTCTTCTAACCACTTGAAGGCAAAACCCTTTCTGACACTTTTTGATTACGTGAAAAAATTATTTTTTTTTGCAAGAAAATTACTTTGAACCCCCAAACATTATATATTTTTTTAAAGCAAATGCCCTACAGATTAAAATGGTGAGTGTTTCATTTTTTTTTTCACACGGTATTTGCGCAGCGATTTTTCAAACGCATTTTTTGTGGAAAAAACACACTTTTTTAAATTTTAATGCACTAAAACACACTATATTGCCCAAATGTTTGATGGAATAAAAAAGATGATCTTAAGCCGAGTACATGGATACCAAACATGACATGCTTTAAAATTGCGCACAAACGTGCAGTGGCAACAAAATTGATACATTTTTAAAAGCCTTTAAAAGCCTTTACAGGTTACCACTTTAGATTTACAGAGGAGGTCTACTGCTAAAATTACTGCCCTCGATCTGACCTTCGCGGTGATACCTCACATGCATGGTGCAATTGCTGTTTACATTTGACGCCAGACCGACGCTTGCGTTCGCCTTAGCGCGAGAGCAGGGGGGACAGGGGTGCTTTTTTTTTATTTTTTTTTTTTTTTCTCTTTATTATTTTTTTGCTTTTTTATCTTATTTTTAAACTGTTCCTTTCATTTTTTTTTTTTTTTAAATCATTTTTATTGTTATCTCAGGGAATGTAAATATCCCCTATGATAGCAATAGGTAGTGACAGGTACTCTTTTTTGAAAAAATTGGGGTCTATTAGACCCTAGATCTCTCCTCTTCCCTCAAAGCATCTGACCACACCAAGATCGGTGTGATAAAATGCTTCCCCAATTTCCCAATGGCGCTGTTTACATCCGGCGAAATCTAAGTCATAAAATGTTCGTACAAAAAGAGGGGGGAGAAACAGATTGTTTCTCTAAAGAAGGTCAACAGAGAACACTAGGGTCAAATACAAAACCAGCTTTATTAATTACCAAAAAATATTTACCCAATTATTGTAACAAAAGTGAAGTTAGAAGCAATATGGACAGACGGTTATAGCAAACATGTTAAAATTGGACAACGTTGTCACAGGGGATATTAAAATCAAATGGGAGCCGCGGCCATGCACCCACACATTCTCATCATACACACTGGATATAAAGTATTTTCAGGATAGTCATGCACATTAGGTGGCAATTGTCGGAATTAATTCCTAGTATTGAGTGTCCAATTGGGCAGGAACAGTCCTATATCACTAGTATGGAGGTAATGTGAGTGGGTGGATGATCTGACAAATCAAACAATCATGAAATTGGACCATAGATGGAGCGATCTCTCAAGGGATCATTGCATTCAATGATTGCGTAGACCACAGCTGATGGATAAATAATAAACGCTTTCCAGGTTGCAGTAGGACTGATTGTACAGATATCTACAAAGGCAGCAGAATGAATGTCCTTGGAGACAACATTAATGGAAACATAGAAAAACCGACATACGTTTTGTTGCAAGTGCTAGGTAAAGTGAAGGAATCTCACTGATCGCACTATGTCCGTCGTCAGACTATGATAGTCCTGAGTGTTGAGGTCTCCCTGTGGACAGATGCCTCTGTGTGGTTCATCTAGGGTGTAGATCGGCAAGGGGTCGTCTCTCACTGCTTCTCACCATAGAACCGCTGAAGTGCCACATGGCTCTGAGGAAACCAGCGTTCATTGGCTGGTGAAACGCGTCAGCCGTGTGACGTCAGCACGTCCCTGGGAGCCGCGCGCAATTTGATCTGACTCACCTCCACACGGACCTAACAGCTGATCCAACAGCTGATGCTGGCTTTCCCCTACAGTCACGTATCACATGGCGGCAGTGGCGCTTCAGCGGTTCTATGGTGAGAAGCAGTGAGAGACGACCCCTTGCCGATCTACACCCTAGATGAACCACACAGAGGCATCTGTCCACAGGGAGACCTCAACACTCAGGACTATCATAGTCTGACGACGGACATAGTGCGATCAGTGAGATTCCTTCACTTTACCTAGCACTTGCAACAAAACGTATGTCGGTTTTTCTATGTTTCCATTAATGTTGTCTCCAAGGACATTCATTCTGCTGCCTTTGTAGATATCTGTACAATCAGTCCTACTGCAACCTGGAAAGCGTTTATTATTTATCCATCAGCTGTGGTCTACGCAATCATTGAATGCAATGATCCCTTGAGAGATCGCTCCATCTATGGTCCAATTTCATGATTGTTTGATTTGTCAGATCATCCACCCACTCACATTACCTCCATACTAGTGATATAGGACTGTTCCTGCCCAATTGGACACTCAATACTAGGAATTAATTCCGACAATTGCCACCTAATGTGCATGACTATCCTGAAAATACTTTATATCCAGTGTGTATGATGAGAATGTGTGGGTGCATGGCCGCGGCTCCCATTTGATTTTAATATCCCCTGTGACAACGTTGTCCAATTTTAACAAGTTTGCTATAACCGTCTGTCCATATTGCTTCTAACTTCACTTTTGTTACAATAATTGGGTAAATATTTTTTGGTAATTAATAAAGCTGGTTTTGTATTTGACCCTAGTGTTCTCTGTTGACCTTCTTTAGAGAAACAATCTGTTTCTCCCCCCTCTTTTTGTGCTATATGTTTAAAAGGCCAACTTGAACTGCATCCAGGCTTCTCTGTCTGCATGATAGGTCTATACTCACCCGCGGAAACTAGCCATTATTGCTAAATTATTACGGGTTGATCCGGGCTAAAATCCTTGTTTTTTTGTCTGATAAAATGTTCGTAGCTTCCGGTTTCTTAGGCCATAGAGATGTTTGGAGCCACTCTGGTCTCTGATCAGCTCTATGGTCAGCTGGCTGAATCACCGGCTGCATTCTCAGGTTCCCTGTTGAGACAGGAGAGCCAGAGAAAAACACGGAAGACGGTGGGGGGGGGGGGGGCATTCCCTCCCACTGCTTGTAAAAGCAGTCTAGAGGCCAATTAGCCGCTAGGATTGCTTTTACATGAAAGCCGACCGCTGGCTGAAAAGAATGATACCAAGATGATACCTAAACCTGCAGGCATCATTCTGGTATAACCACTCAAAGTCGTGAATGGTGTACCTGAAGACCAAAAAATGGTTAACAATAAAGCACAGTAAACGGTAAAGTATAAAAAATTGCATACCTGAAAAGCAAACATGATAAAACATAATAACAATAAAACATTGCAGAATAGAATACAGTAAAAAAGAACAGAACAATAGAGAGAGAATAGAGAGAGAGAATAAAACAACAACTATTTTTTTTATTTTTGTTTGTGTTTTTTTTGCAAACTTGTAACTTTTATAACTGTAACCGGTTCCAGGTTCGGGTCTCTCAAAATGCGATGGCATCTTGGGAGACCCTGTGAAAGTGTGCCTAGTCTGTGCAATGCTGTACCCTACGCTAATACTCAACTAGTGAATGGTAGCGTTCAAAACATTCACCAATGCAAAGACCAGGATTGTCAGGACAGGAGGGACAATAATAGCGTGTGTCACGCCTATATCCGCGCTTGCTGCAGACACAACATCTTTTTGGGGGGGTTTGTTGGGTAGGGGTACTCGGGAGGACATAAAAATGCCTCTCATGCAGCCGACTGCATTTGGTTGGGGATGTGAATGGGGGGGAAGTACGGGCGCTGCAGAAGCGGTGGGTTCCCAATTAGGATTGGCGAATGCAGTAGGAAGGGCATTATGGGCACGATGGGCCTGTGTTTGTCTTTTTGGTGGCAGCGGGACACTACTTGTGCTTGCCACCTCACCAGCTTGAACTGCACTTATGGGACTCGCCACGTCACCAAGTGTTACTGCAGTGCTGGTTTGACTACGACCGGGGTGTACTAGGCCGCTGGCGCTTGCCAGTTCACCAAAACGCTACCAAAAAAACTGTTAGGCCTGACTCTGCGAACGCTGCAGTTATGCGTTTAGTGTTCTGTAAGTGACAGTGATCGATCGATACTGCACTTGGGTGGGCTGGGCTGGGCCGGGCGGAGGGGCAAAACGCAGGTGCTAGTAGGTATCTGGGCTGATCCCGCTAACACTGCGTTTTTGGGAACCCTAAACTGCTGGGGACGCCAGTATAGATCTGATCGGATCAGATATTGATCCGTTGAGATACTATACCACTAAGGGAGGTGTACGCTGCGTGCGTGGGTGTTAGCGGTACTGGCGCTAACCTGACGCTGCCTGGGGCTGGTGCTTACCAGTTCACCAAAACGCTACCAAAAAAACTGTTAGCGATCGCAGGGATCAGGCCTGACTCTGCGAACGCTGCAGTTATGCGTTTAGTGTTCTGTAAGTGACAGTGATCGATCGATCGATACTGCACTTGGGTGGGCTGGGCTAGGCTGGGCGGAGGGGCAAAACGCAGGTGCTAGCAGGTATCTGGGCTGATCCCGCTAACACCGCGTTTTTGGGAACCCTAAACTGCTGGGGACGCTAGTATAGATCTGATCGGATCAGATATTGATGCGTTCAGATACTATACCACTAAGGGAGGTGTATGCTGCGTGCGTGGGTGTTAGCGGTACTGGCGCTAATCTGACGCTGCCTGGGGCGACGCATATCACCGCCGGGCGATCAGGGGGCTAAACCTTTATTCGGTAATAAACGGCGGGTGCCCTGACACTATAAAAAATAAACGAACTAACCAGCGTCACCCGTAACAGTTATACGGTGATCAGTGGTGAAAGGGTTAACTAGGGGGCAATCAAGGGGTTAAAACATTTATTAGATAGTATATGAGGGTCCCTGTCGCTATAAAACGCTGACGGCGATCCTAAATATTTACCTCACTAACTAGCATCACCAGCGACACTAATACAGCGATCAGAAAAATGATCGCTTAGTGACACTGGTGACGGGGGGTGATCAAGGGGTTAAAACTTTATTAGGGGGGGTTAGGGGGGTACCCTAGACCTACAGGGGGCTAACCCTAATTGTCCTAACACTGTAACTGTCACAAACTGACACTATGCAGCAATCAGAAAAAAAAAAAAAACCTGCTTGGTGTCAGTTTGTGACGGGGGGGGGGGGGGGGGGTGATTGGGGGGGGATCGGGGTGTTTAGTGTGCCTGGCATGTTCTACTGTGTTGTGTGTGTGTTGTGCACTTACTTACATGTCGTCTCTCCTCGGGCCGGAACGGAAACTCCCGAGCCGAGGAGAGATGACATCACATCCTGTGATGTGTGTACTATACAGGAGGCAGAGGATGTTTCTCATTGGCTGGGAGCGATCGCGAGGGGGGGGCCACGATCGGATGGCCTCCCCCTCATCTCTCACTTCTCCCAGCCAAATTCCGACCGCAGCTGGCACCGGGGGGGGGGGTCCGATCGGACCCCCCGCCCGCGGGAAGGCAATCACGTACCAGGTACGTGATTTTGCCTGCCCGTGCCATTCTGCTCACGTATATAGGCGTGAGGCGGTCGGCAAGTGGTTAAACACACATGGTTAGTGGATTATTGTTCTATTTTAGTATTATGACACAATAAAGCTTTTTAGGTTCATAACAGTTTGTTCTTGAGCGGACCATCTTTTTTTAGGGGGCTCTCTCCCGCCCCCTTCCTTTTTCTCTTTATATATGCCCTTATGGTCCATTGAACAACCATCTGATAGCTTGTCAGCTACACACCGTTGAGTCAATCAACAAATGATATGGGTGATATTAGGGGTACAATAATTTGAATAAATTACTTTAGCGGGTGGAAAATCCCCTCCCCCCCTCCCCCTATCTTTCTCCCTTCATCCCAGAACCTATTCTTGGATGAATTTAAGGCGTCCTCCTCCCCCTTTTTCTTTGATAGACTGGCCAAGCATGTCTCCAGACCTAAACACTTTTGAGCATCTGTGGGACATCCTCAAAACGGAAGGTGGAGGAGTGCAAGGTCTCTAACGTCCACTAGCTCTGTGATGTCGTCATTGAGTGGAAGAGGACTCCCGTGACAAACTGCGAAGCTCTGGTGGACTCCATGCCCGAGAGGGTTAAGGCAGTGCTGGAAAATAATGGTGGCCACACAAAATATTGACGCTTTGGGCCCGGACATTTTCACTTAGGGGTGTACTCATTTTTGTTGCCAGCAGTTTAGACACTAAATTGCTGTGTGTTGAGTTATTTTGAGGGGACAGCAAATTTACACTGTTATACAAGCTGTACACTCACTACTTCACATTGTAGCAAAGTGTAATTTCTTCAGTGTTGTCATGAAAAGATATGGATATTAGAGAGATAGATAGAGATATAATATAATATATATATATATATATATATATATATATATATATATATATATATATATATATCTCTATATATCTATATAACATACACCTATACATCTATCTCTCTATATCTTTATTTTCGAATAAACCTCTGGTTTTACCTATGGTGACTTTACCTGCCCTTTTTTGAGCTGCCATCGCCTTATGGCTTACTATGCCATATGACCAAACCAAACATCCGCAGTCCTATATCTATCTATAACATTCATTTTAAAGAAGGATTTTTCAGGAAAAAAAAAAAAAAAAAAAACAAACCTTAAAATTTTTAAATAAGGAACTTTGAAGCAAAATAAGGGTCAGTGCCTATCTGCAGCCTCATCATTGCCAGCAATGAAGCCTGATCTATGCCCATCTGCAGCCTCACAAGTGCCATCAATGCAGCATCAGTCCACATCAATGCAGCAGCCTCACCATTGCCATCAATGCAGCAGCCTCACCATTGCCTTCAATGCAGCAGCCTCACCATTGCCTTCAATGCAGCAGCCTCACCATTGCCTTCAATGCAGCAGCCTCACCATTGCCTTCAATGCAGCAGCCTCACCATTGCCTTCAATGCAGCAGCCTCACCATTGCCTTCAATGCAGCAGCCTCACCATTGCCTTCAATGCAGCAGCCTCACCATTGCCTTCAATGCAGCAGCCTCACCATTGCCTTCAATGCAGCAGCCTCACCATTGCCTTCAATGCAGCAGCCTCACCATTGCCTTCAATGCAGCAGCCTCACCATTGCCTTCAATGCAGCAGCCTCACCATTGCCTTCAATACCGCAGCCTTACCATTGCCATAAATGCAGCAGCCTCACCATTGCCATAAATGCAGGCTGATCGATACCCATCTGCAGCCTAAAGGGGACAGGGAGGGGGGCCGACAGATTACATACAGTGAGAATCTCCTATGATAGACAGAACAGTGGTCCAATGGCGGCCCAGGAGACGGGACTTCTTATTACAGAGGCCGCCAACAGGAGATTCTCACTATATATAATCTGACAGCGCTCGTCCCACCCCCCTCCGTCCCCTCTGAGGCAGCTATAGCCAAATGACGGCCACAGCGCGGACCCGAATTTCCGGGAAGCAGTCATATGACGTCCTCCCCTTTGTACGCTCCCGGTGCGCGCTGTGATCAGTCACGGACTCGGGTGATCACAGATCCAAGTAAAGGGACGATCCCGGCCCCTTACCACATAATCAGCTGTCAGCCAATGACAGCTGATCACGTGACGTAAACAAAAGCTTGGTAAAGTGAAAGATCCGCAGGTACTGTAAGTAAATTATCAGTATGTAAAAATGCTTTATATCCTGAGTCTATAGACCAATTTCTCTACTGTCTACAGATGATGTTAAATACTTGCCAAAGTATTTGCCATTAACCACTTACCCACTGAGCACTTAAACCCCCTTCCTAACCAGACCAATTTTCAGCTTTCGGTGCTCTTACATTTTGAATGACAATTACTCAGTCATGCAACACTGTACCTATATGAAATTTTTGTCCTTTTTTCACACAAAAATAGAGCTTTCTTTTGGTGGTATTTAATCACTGCTGGTTTTATTTTTTGCGTTATAAAAGAAAAAAAGACTGAAAATTCTGTAAAAAAAATAAAAATAATAATTTTCTTCGTTTCTGCTATAAAATTTTGAAAATTGATCACACTTGAAGTACTGACGGCTCATCTCATTTCTTGAGACCCAAACAAGCCAGGAAAGTACCAATACCCCCCCAAATGACCCCTTTTTGGAAAGTAGACATTCCAAGGTATTTAGTAGGAGGCATGGTGAGTTTTTTGAAGTTGTAATTTTTTCCCACAATTCTTTGTAAAATCAAGTTTTTTTTCTTTTTTCACAAAATTGTTATATTAGCAGGTTATTTCTCACACACAGCATATGCATAGCACAAATTACACCCCAAAACACATTCTACTATTCCTCTTGAGTATGGCAATACCACGTGAGACTTTTACACAGCGTGGCCGCATACAGAGGCCCAACATGCAGGAAGCGCAATCAGGCGTTCTTGGAGCATAAATTACACATAAAATAGAAAGTTTGGGTAGCTGGGTGGTCCTCGGTACGATACAGCACCTCATCCCAATAATTTTTCAAAATATATGTGGACCAAGGATGCAGGGATTATTACGGTGCCAAAAGAAAACCAAATTACATAAAATAAAACATATGAAATTAACAAAGTTTAAAAAGACAAGTTTGTATACCGTTACATATACAGGGTGTGCACCAAACTACAGGGAGTTTCAAACCATTTGTAGCGAGGTTTACAAGATTAAGCCTGGAGGCGTGGTGGCCAATCCTGTAAGCAGGTAATCAGAGGTCCTACATGTTTCACCAGAAGTGGCTTCCTCAGGGACAGGTGGTTGTACCTGTATCGCTACTGTAAATTCTATAATGAGAAATTCACAATCAAACAGAAACAATGATAAAATACAACAGATTTAAACATAAGTAAAACAAAACCTGGATTTTGTGGATTGTCAGACATGATCGTGCATCACACCGCCCATGGCACGACCATGGAACGCCTAGTGCCTACCACAAGCCCAAACCGTCCTCCCCATACCCAGCAGGCAACCCAAATTACCCAAGGATGGAAAATGACTACCTGCAGGTCGCCGGAGGCAGGCGTGAGCGACTCCCAGAGCAGCGCCAAGGTGTAGGGTACAATAGGCGGCTGCAGGGGGCAAATAAGAGGACCTGGTGGAGAATATGTGGTAAGATAAGTAAAACAGCTTAAGTGGGTACCAAAGCAAATCTGGATCCACAAGCAGACGAACATAGGGTTGGACTAACATAGTCTCAAAAGTTATACTTACAATATCTATGTAATGCTCAAAAATGCAGGACACCAAACACACTCAGATTGTGTCGTCAAAGATGCCAAATAGATGGTAACTGGAAGTGCACAAGAACATCTACAAATAATTGGTAGAATGTTATTGTAAGGGTAAGGCATGCAGTTCCAATGGACCGTGTTATGTAAATACAGACAACCAAGTGTCATATATAAACACTGGTGAGAGCTTATACAAGGACCCGGGTGTGTGGTACACTTACCTAAGGATAAGATCTCAAATTGATAACTGTGTGCTGGATTCCCCCTTTCTCCCCCCCCCCCCGTTACCGCTCCCCTGCCCCGTATGGCTCCCTTGGGTTAGCCCATAGTGACCATTCCTGCTGGGTCTCTGTGGGGAGTGTGTGTTTACTCCAGCGTTGCTCATCCGGGTCTACAGGGATACTCTGGCTGTATGGACACCCAAGGGCAATGCAGTCCCAGCATCTGCCCGCTTTGCGCCACTGACACTCTGGTGATCGTCAGATCGGTCCACCTCCAGTAGACTGCGTTGCCACTGTTACATCGGCTTCACAGTCTAGCGCCTTGTCCGCTGCGTGTTTACACACGCAGCGTTTGACACTGCCGCAAAGCCTCCTGGACCTTGTAGGCCCGGGAGCTTTGTTGTTGCGCGCATGCGCAGTGGCACCTCTAGTCCGCTCACACGTGCAGTGACGTCAGACGTGCACGTGTGTTGGGGGGTATAAGTTCGCCGGCGTCCCCGGCCACAACATCGCTGGGGACCACAGGACACCTATGCCATAGCCATCACTTTGTTTCGGTAAGCTCATAAGCCTTCCGTAATCTTCCTACTTGACACTTGTTACATTTTTAGCAACTCATATGTGTCTCCTCATTCTCCTTGCAGCAGAACATGCCTTTTGCTGTATTAAGTTCATATTTTCATGAATAGTTACCAATCCAGCACACAGAGTTATCAATTTGAGATCTTATCCTTGGGTAAGTGTACCACACACCTGGATCCTTGTATAAGCGCTCACCAGTGTTTATATATGACACTTGGTTGTCTGTATTTACACAACACGGTCCATTGGAACTGCATGCCTTACCCTTACAATAACATTCTACCAATTATTTGTAGATGTTCTTGTGCACTTCCGGTTACCATCTATTTGGCATCTTTGACGACACAATCTGAGTGTGTTTGGTGTCCTGCATTTTTGAGCATTACAAAGATATTGTAAGTATAACTTTTGAGACTATGTTAGTCCAACCCTATGTTCGTCTGCTTGTGGATCCAGATTTGCTTTGGTACCCACTTAAGCCGTTTTACTTATCTTACCACATATTCTCCACCAGGTCCTCTTATTTGCCCCCTGCAGCCGCCTATTGTACCCTACACCTTGGTGCTGCTCTGGGAGTCGCTCACGCCTGCCTCTGGCGACCTGCAGGTAGTCATTTTCCATCCTTGGGCAATTTGGGTTGCCTGCTGGGTATGGGGAGGACGGTTTGGGCTTGTGGTAGGCACTAGGCGTTCCATGGGCGGTGTGATGCACGATCATGTCTGACAATCCACAAAATCCAGGTTTTGTTTTACTTATGTTTAAATCTGTTGTACTTTATCATTGTTTCTGTTTGATTGTGAATTTCTCATTATAGAATTTACAGTAGCGATACAGGTACAACCACCTGTCCCTGAGGAAGCCACTTCTGGCGAAACATGTAGGACCTCCGATTACCTGCTTACAGGATTGGCCACCACACCTCCAGGCTTAATCTTGTAAACCTCGCTACAAATGGTTTGAAACTCCCTGTAGTTTGGTGCACACCCTGTATATGTAACGGTATACAAACTTGTCTTTTTAAACTTTGTTAATAAAATTTCATAGGTTTTATTTTATGTAATTTGGTTTTCTTTTGGCACCGTAATAATCCCTGCATCCTTGGTCCACATATATTTTCATAAATTACACATATAATTTCTTGACTACCTCTTACACTTTTGAACGCCCTGGAGAACCAGGACAAGGCAAACGCCCCAAAAACGACCCCATTTTGGAAAGAAAACAAAACAATGTATAATATATATGAGGCATTTTGAGTCTTTTGAACATGTCATTTTTTTCTACAAGTTTTTGCAAAATGTGTAAAGAAAATGAAAATTATACAACGTTGTCCACTTACATAATGTTTCTAACACATAGCATGTACTACCAAAAATTACACCCCCAAAATAGATTCTCCTACTCCTCCTGAGTATGGCAATACCACGTGTGGGATTTTTCCACAGCGTGGCCACAGAGGACCAACATGCATGGAGCACCATCAGGTGTTCTAGGGACAGAAGTTTAAAATCTAAATTTGACTACCCATTACACTTTTGTGAGGCACTGTAGTGGCATGGATGATAACTGATGTGGCATGGATGAGCATGAATGGGGATGGATGAGCCGTGGATGGGGATGGCTGAGCATGAATGTGTATGGCTGAGTATAGATGGAATGGCTGGGTAGATGGGATGGCTGAGTACGGCTGAGTACTCAGTATATTGTGCTCCTAATTCACCACTTATCGTGACTTCACCACCACCACCTCATGCAATGGCCACTCACCAGATGTAGTAAGAATAAATGCCTTTGGTTCATTAACCTCCCTGGCGGTTTTCCCGAGTGTGGCTCGGGTTAAAATTCAGGACCATTAGCGGTAACCCCGAGCCACACTCGGGATTGCATCGCAGGATCCTGGTGTGGCTTTACTTACCTTGTCCCCGGGATCCTGCGATGTCCCCCGCTGTGTCTGCGGGCTCTGTCCTCCTCCGAAGCCTCTCCGTGCCAGGCTCTGTTCCCTGCGAGCGTCGCGACGCACGGGGGTGGAGCCTGGCAGCAAATTCAAAAAAATGTAAAAATCATAACACATACAGTACTGTAATCTTACAGATTACAGTACTGTATGAAATGATTTCACATCCTGTTTGTCCCTAGTGCTTTTGGCCCATGCCCTGCATGCAGTTTTATATTGCATATACTGTTCTTTCTGCCTGGAAACTGGAGATTGTCCATAGCAACCAAAAAGTGTCCCTTTACGTCAAAAATGGCTTTAGACCAGCTAGAAAACAGCGATAGTAAATTAGAACACTTGCAGAATTGAGCAATAGTGAATCGTGTGGAAATTTATTTTATTACTATTTATTTTTATTTTTTTTTAATTATTATTGTTTTTTTATTATATTATAATTTATGTTTTTGTGTTTCAAACTTTATCATACCCAGGATATCTACTAGACTCTTGTTTGGACAGATTTAAGTGTGTTATTGTTAAGAATTACAGGCCTACAATATAAAACGCCAAATTTCCATGCAAAATAATTGTACCGCTTTCAGCACCTAAAATCCGAAATAATCATACCGCCAGGGAGGTTAAGGATAACCAATCCGTTTGTGATGGGTCCAATAGCAGCCTTTCCAAGCAATGTATTAGTATCTCTTGCTCTGTTCAGTGTTCATAAAGACATATGGATAGCCATCATTGTATAGTATGTCATTTCATTTTATTAAAAAAAGTTAAAAACATGGTTAACTCATATGTTATGGTGCCCTTAAGCCGGCACCAAGCAAATCCAGCAGTGTATGTGGAAAGCGGTGTCTGTTTGTTTGCCCTCTGTTACTGTCTCCTCACAGCGGCATGCGATAAGAAAGTTCCCAGCAGCCTCTATGCGTTTCACAATGTAATTTGCTTCCTGATGACGCAAATTACATTGCTGCCACCACCATGCTTCACTGTCGGGACTGTATTGGACAGGTGATGAGCAGTGCCTGGTTTTCTCCACACATAATGCTTAGAATTAAGGCCAAAAAGTTCTATCTTGGTCTCTTTAGGCCAGAGAATCCTATTTCTCATCATCTTGGAGTCCTTCAGGTGTTTTTTTTTAGCAAACTCCATGCGGGCTTTCATGTGTCTTGTACTGAGGAGAGACTTCCGTCAGGCCACTCTGCCATAAAGCCCCGACTGGTGGAAGGCTGCAGTGATGGTTGACTTTCTAAAACTTTCTCCCAAATGCATCTCTGGAGCTCAGCCACAGTGATCTTTGGTTTCTTCTTTACCTCTCTCAACAAGGCTCTTCTCCCCCGATAGCTCAGTTTGGCCGGATGGCCAGCTCTAGGAAGGGTTCCGGTTGTCCCAAACGTCTTCCATTTAAGGATTATGGAGGCCACTGTGCTCTTAGGAACATTAAGTGCAGCAGAATTTTTTTTGCAACCTTGGCCAGATCTGTGCCTTGCCACAATTCTGTCTCTGAGCTCTTCAGGCAGTTCCTTTGACCTCATGATTCTCATTTGCTCGGACATGCACTGTGAGCTGTAAGGTCTTATATAGACAGGTGTGTGGCTTTCCTAATCAAGTCCAATCAGTATAATCAAAACACAGCTGGACTCAAATGAAGGTGTAGAACCATCTCAAGGATGATCAGAAGAAATGGACAGCACCCGAGTTAAATATATGAGTGTCACAGCAAAGGGTCTGAATACTTAGGACCATGTGATATTTCAGTTTTTCTTTAATAAATCTGCAAAAATGTCAACAATTCTGTGTTTTTCTGTCAATATGGGGTGCTGAGTGTACATTAACCAGTTGCTGCCCGCCCACAGTCATATGACGGCGGGGCAGCTCTTGTTCTGGGCCGCTGTCATATGACGGCGGCACAGAATGGCCGCTCGCACCGCGGCGATTGTGGCCGCACCGTGTTGCTAGGACACGGTGCGACACCGATCTGTGTAAAGAGCCGCGTCGGCTGTGTCCAATCAATACGGAGATGCCGGAAATCGGCTCTCCTCGCCTCACACTGACAGAGTGAGAGGAGAGCCGATCAGCGGCATCGCCTCACAGGGGGACAGCTAGGGAAGTAATCAGGGCACTGATCATCAGTGCCCTGATTACAAGATATAAAGTGCCACTAATAAAATGCCATGCCCACCAATGCCAGCATAAAGTGCCCACCAATGCCAGTGATCAGAGCCCACCATTGGCAACAATCAGTGCCCACAAGTGCCACAAATCAGTGCCCATTAGCCATGCCAGTCAGTGCTGGCAATTAGTGCCGCCCATCAGTGCTGCCCATCATTGCCCATCACTGCTGTCCATCAATGCCCATCAGTGCCACCCATCAGTGCCCATCTATACCGCCTATCCGTGCCCACCAGTGTCACCTCAGTGCCCACCAGTGCTGCCTATTGGTGCCACCTCATCAATGCCATCAGTGCCCATCAGCGCACATCAGTGAAGGCGAAAAAGTTACAAAATTTACTGACAGAAGTAAAAAAAAAAAAAAAACTTTGTAAAAAATAAAAAACCCAGCAGTGATTACATACCAGTAAAAGAAAGCTCTATTTGTGTGAAGAAAATGATAAAAAATGTGTTTGGGTACAGTGTAGTATGACCGCGCAATTGTCATTCAAAGTGCGACAGCACTGAAAGCTGAAAAATGGCTTGTGCAGGAAGGGGGTGTTCGAGCCTGGTAGGCAAGTGGTTAATGAGGGTAAAAAAAATGAACCTAAATGATTTTAGCAAAAGGCTGCAATATAGCAAAGAATGAAAAATTTAAGGGGGTCGGAATACTTTCCGTCCCTATATAGAGGTATAGAGATTATATTTTGTACAGAGCAGCTCCGATCCTCCTTTTCTGAGGTCCCCCCGCAGCGCTCCTCCTCTTCTCGAGTGCCCTCACGGAGAGCCGCATTCCATGGTGGCATTCAGGCACGCTCCCGAGTCCTGCTGCTGCATCCATTGACACAGACAGCAGGACTCGCGTTACTGGATTTGATTGACAGCAGTGGGAGCCAATGGCTCATGCTACTATCCATCTATCCAATGAGGACCGAGATAGTGGTGGGAGCTGCTGTGCTTGTCCCTGTCACTGGAACGATTGGGTTTAGGCAAGTAAAAGTGGGGCTCTGAGGGGCTGCTGCATTACAGAAGGTTCCACATAACAGCCAATTTACAAATGTCTTATAGAGAAAAAAGACCAGTCTCTGGACTAACAGGTACAGACCGAAAGAAGTTCGTCCAGGCTCAGTAAAGAAAATTGTATAAAAGTAGGGGCAAGCTTTTGTTTGTTGTAAAATTACCAGGTATTCTGTCCAGTTTCATAAGGAAAGGGGGTGGAAAAAAAAAAAAAATGTTTGTGTGGGTATCTTTCGAATTACATTTACTCAACTAACTGGTAGAATACTCCAAGGCAAAAAAATAAAAAAAATAAAACAACTGCATTTCAACTCATTTAAACTAAAATATCATTTTACTAAAAACACCCTTTGGGTCTGCAAACATTTATAAAACCTTAAAGCAAAACATTTGTTAGAAGTCTAAATTGCAATCAGGGTGGGAAAATGCAACCTAAAATTACACTGAAATAATTTAGTAATTAAATGTTGTAGGAGTGAAATCAAGAATGATATTTTTGGACACAAAAACCTCTGAAAAGCAATGTGGTAAACTAAAACCACTGTCCAAGTGACCTCTTGGTCACTTGAGTATCAGGATTAAGAGGTCTTGTTTAATTGGCAAGTCATTTTACAGTATCCTTTAAACAAATAGGAAACTGTCAGGGCTGGGCTCAGCCCTTCCTTCAGTTGTCGGCTAATTGCCAGCTCCTTTCTCTCCACAGTGACCCACCTGTTGATATCCTGCTCGTCAGTCCTGCCTACTTAAGCCGTCCAGTCCAGATGATCTCTGCCTTCGCCTTGGTCACATCTCTAGAGATGCTCGGCTGACATTCCTTCTGACTCCAGATCCTACTTGTTCTACTACGCTTATCTCTAGCTCCCTGACGTTTTAGCTTGTCTGACTATCCGTTCCGGTTCCTGAACTCTGGCTATGTTTTGACTATGTTTACCTTTTTATTATTATTATTAAACAAGTGTGATTTAACTGTACTTCTGTCTCAGTCTGAATCATGGTTTCTGACAAACTGCATACATCCTTCAATATAAAGTGCAAAATCTTAGATTTCTTATATATTTAAAAGTTCCTATATTATGCATAAACGCAATTCGTAACACATGTAGAATGGTTTACAATTCAGGCTGATGTCAAATGTACACTTAGGACTAAATACTTTCCACACACACAAATTTGTCATTTTTTTGTAAAAAATTTTTTTGGGTGAAGTTTTTTTTTTAAAGATATAATACGGTACTATGCAAGCACTTACAACTACAAACTAATCTGTCATACACCATCAGCCAATTTCTAACCCTTTCACCTTGCTTCTGTTTCAACTTGATCACCAGAAAAAAACCATCCCAACACTCTATAGATATTCCAGTTGGATCCAATTAGAAAAAAAATATATACAGAACAATCGGATTGAGCATATGGGTAATCTACTGTCAAGTAAAGTGGTTAAAAAGCTTTGTTTTTTTAACACAACAATACATGCCAACACTTAACTGCTCTGTGCAATGGTTTTGAGAGTAGCCCCAATCCTATTCTTCTGGAGTCCCCTGCTGGCCCTCCTGGCTCCTCCTGCCCACAGTGAAGCATGGTGGTGGCATCATCATGCTTTGGGGCTGTTTTTAGTCAGCTGAAACAGGGGCCTTAGTCAACGTAGAGGGAATTATGAAATGTTCAAAATACCAGTCAATATTGACACAAAACCTTCAGGTTTATGCTAGAAAGCTAAACATTAAAAGGAACTTCATCTTTCAGCATAACAACCCAAAGCATACATCCAAATCAACAAAGGCATGGCTTCACCAGCAGATTAATTTTGGAATGGCCCAGCCAGGCCCAGACCTGAATCAGATTGAAAATCTGTGGGGTGCTCTGAAGAGGGCTGTGCACAGGAGACACCCTTGCAATCTGATAGATTTGGAGTGTTTTTGCAAATTAAAGTGGGCAAATATTGCCAAGATGTGCCATGCTGATAGACTCATACCCAAAAACACTGAGTGCTGTAATAAAATCAAAAGGTGCTTCAAAAAAAATAAAAATATATATATATATATATATATATATATATATATATATATATATATATATATATATATATATATATATATATATATATATATATATATATATATAAGTTTAAGGGTGTGCACACTTATGCAAACCATATTTTAGTTTTTTTACTTTTACTTCCCTCCACCTAAAAGATTTCAGTTTGTTGTTCATCTGAAATGTACAGTTTATAGGTCATATTAACCACTTAACAACCGGCCCATAGCCAAATGACTGCTACAGGGCGGTTGCTTAACTCTGGGAGGGCGTCCAGGGACGTCCTCCCAGAATTTCGCTCTCGCACGCCCCTAGGGCGCGCACACGAGAGCATCCGTGACCGCTGGGTCCAGAGGACCCGGCGCATCACGGATCCCGGTAAATGGCCGCCGTTCACCATGTGATCGCTCCGTAAAAATGACGGAGCGATCACATGTAAACAAACCGGCGTCATCTGATGACGCCGGTTCCTCTCCTCCCCTCCTGTGTACCGATCGGTACACTGTGAGCGGAGAGGGGGATGGATGGATGGCTGCAGCGTTGTGGGCTGCATCTGTAGTGCCCACAGCGCTGCACAGAGACATCCAGCTATCCATCCATGCTCAGCCATCCCTCACTACTCTGCAATGCCCCACAATACTCTGCAATGCCCTCTGCAATGCCCCGCAATACCCTGCCATGCCCCGCAATACCCTGCCATGCCCCGCAATACCCTGCCATGCCCCGCAATACCCTGCCATGCCCCGCAATACCCAGCCATACTCGGCCATGCTCAGCCATATTCGGCCATGCCCAGCCATACCCAGCCTCTGTATGTGGCCAGGCTGTGGAAGTCTCACACATGTAGTATCGCCGTACTCAGGAGGAGTAGGAGAATCTATTTTGGGGTGTCATTTTTGGTATGTACATGCTATGTGTTAGAAATATTGTATAAATGGACAACCGTGTTAAAAAAAAAAAAAAAAAGCGTTTTAACCACTTCCCGCCTGCCGTCATACGACGTCCTTGACTTTGTGCGGGGATATCTGAAAGATGGGTGCAGCTACAGGCATCATTCAGATATCAGCTTTTTCAGCCGGCGATTCCCTACACCATAAGAATGATCATAGTGGCTGTTACACTGCTTGATCGTTCTTACGGGAGGCGAGAGGGGACGCCCCCCCCCCTCCCGCGCTTCTACCGACTCACCGCTACGATCGAAGCCAGGATCGTCTTTTTTTTTTTTTTTTTAATTTCAGGCACAGCCTAGAGGGGAGATGTGGGGTCTTATTGACCCCATATCTCACTGTAAAGAGGACCTGTCATGCCATATTCCTATTACAAGGGATGTTTACATTCCTTGTAATAGGAATAAAAGTGATCAAAACATTTTTTGGGGAAAAAAAGTGTCAAACTAAAATAAATAAAGTAAAATGAACAATAAAAAAAAAATTTTTTTTAAAGCGCCCCTGTCCGTGTGCTCGCATGCAGAAGCGAACGCATACGCAAGTCCCGCCCACATATGAAAACGGTGTTCAAACCACACATGTGAGGTATCGCTGTATCGGTAGAGCGAGAGCAATAATTTTGGCCCTAGACCTCCTCTGTAACTCACAACATGTAACCAGTAAAAAAATTTTAAAGCGTCGCCTATGGGGATTTTTAAGTAGCGAAGTTTGGCGCCATTCCACAAGCGTGTGCAATTTTGAAAGGTGACATGTTAGGTATCTATTTACTCGGCGTAACTTCATCTTTCATATTATGCAAAAACATTGGGCTAACCTTACTGTTTTGGTTTTTTTTTTAAAGCACAAAACAGTTTTTTTTCCTAAAAAAACGCGGTCGAAAAATTGCTGCGCAAATATCGTGCGAGATAAAAAGTTGCAATGACCGCTATTGTATTCTCTAGGGTCTTTGCTAAAAAAACATATATAATGTTTTGGGGTTCTATGTAATTTTCTAGCAAATAAATGAGGATTTTTACATGTAGGAGAGAAATGTCAGAATTGGCCTGGGTGCTCCAGAACACCTGAAGGTGCTCCCTGCATGATGGGCCTCTGTATGTGGCCACGCTGCGTAAAAGTCTCACACATGTGGTATCGCCGTACTCGGGAGTAATAGCAGAATGTGTTTTGAGTAGTACTTTGTGGTATGCATATGCGGTGTGTGAGAAATAACCTGCTAATATGACAATTTTGTGAAAAAAATAAAAAAAAAAAAAAATAAAAAAAAAAAAACTTGATTTTGCAAAGAATTGTGGGAAAAAAAATGACAACTTCAAAAAAAACTCACCATGCATCTTTCTAAATACCTTGGAATGTCTTCTTTCCAAAAAGGGGTCATTTGGGGGGTATTTGTACTTTTCTGGCATGTTAGGGTCTCAAGAAATGAGATAGGCCGTCAGTAATTCAGGTGTGATCAATTTTCAGATATTGGCACCATAGCTTGTGGACACTATAACTTTCACAAAGACCAAATAATATACACTAATTTGGGTTATTTTTACCAAAGATATGTAGCGGTATAAATTTTGGCCAAAATATATGAAGAAAAACTACTAATTTTCAAAATTTTATAACAGAAATGAAGAAAAATGCATTTTTTTTTACAGATTTTTCGGTCTTTTTTCTTTTATAGCGCAAAAAATAAAAGAACCCAGTGGTGATTAAATACCACCAAAAGAAAGCTCTATTTGTGTGAAAAAAAGGACAAAAATTTCATATAGATACAATGTTGCATGACTGAGTAATTGTCATTCAAAATGTGAGAGCACCAAAAGCTGAAAATTGGTCTGGTTATTAAGGGGGTTTAAGTGCCCAGTGGTTAAAAAGTGGGAAAAGTTCTGAAATGATTTATCTTTGTCTCATTTTTTTACATTACAGAAACCTGACAGTTTACCAGGTATGTGCAGCCTTTTTCTATCCACTGTATGCGTATGTTAGTTGCTTGTACCCGTAGTACATACCAGAAACAATATAGTGCACATTTTGTTTTGTTTTTTACAACCTAAAAAAAAAAAAAAAAAATCCTGTCCAAAAAAAATACTTACCCTGACCTTCGACCCAAACACTAACCCTGGCACTGACCTAGATCAAACCTTGATCTAGGTTTTTTTTTTTTTTAATCCCCCCCCCCCCCCCTTCCCATTTACACCACTTTTTTGTTCCCATCTCTACAAGGATCACTGTAATAGCCAATTAGAGGCCATCACAGCGGTCAGGTGACCTGGAATCGGCTGTTCTGGGTCTCGATCATTGGAATTGGGCCCGGGGCTCTTAGTGAGATCCTGGTCTCTGTGCTGGGAGTGCGCCTAGCACAAAAGGAGATACGCAAATATGCGGCCACGCGGAAAAAAGCCCAGTCCAGTGGGGCCGCATATTTGCGTACGGTCGGTGTGAAGGGGTTAATGTAGGTTCAGGTTCAGAACATTAAAAAAAAAAAAAAAATCCTACGCAACACCAAAGCTGAGGGCTCTTTTTGATTATATGATCCGGCTTCTGTTCCGAATCCCTGTTACGACCTTTTCTGTCTGCCAAGTCATCGGAATACACAGTGACGAGATGCTATGCTAAACATGTGTCCTGGTTTTAAGTTACACTGCAGAATGTTGGATTTGATTCTTCTTCAATAGGTTTTAATTGTTTTGGAAGTAACACGTATATCACAGCACAAAAAGTTAAATCACCATTAACATGCTGCCGATGCAGCGAGTAAGGTAGCAGGAAAGGTTACATACACTATATTACCAAAAGTATTGGGACGCCTGCCTTTACATGAACTTTAAGGGCATCCCAGTATTAGTCCATGGGGTTCAATATTGAGCTGGCCCACTCTTTGCTGCTTTAACAGCTTCAACCTCTTCTGGGAAGGCTGTCCACAAGGTTTAGGAGTGTGTCTATGGGAATGTTTGACCATTCTTTCAGAAGTGCATTTGTGAGGTCAGGCACTGATGTTCGACCAGAAGGCCTGGCTTGCAGTCTCCGCTCTAATTCATGCCAAAGGTGTTCTATTGGGTTGAGCAGGCCAGTCAAGTTCCTCCACCCCAAACTCACTCACCCATGTCTTTATGGACCTTGCTTTGTGCACTGGTCCAAATAATTTGGTGGAGGGGGATTGTATGGGGTAGTTTTTCAGGGTTTGGGCTTGGCCACTTCGTTCCAGTGAAGGGAACCCTTAAATTTTGGAAAATTTCATGCTCCCAACTTTGACTGGGCACAAATCAAAGACCATAAAAAGGCATGGATGAGCAAGTTTGGGGTGGAGGACCTTGAGTGGCCTTCTTGTCCAACATCAGTGCCCGACTTAAAAAATGCACTTCTGGAAGAATGGTCAAACATTCCCATAGACACACTCCTAAACCTTGTGGACATCCTTCCCAGAAGAGTTGAAGCTGTTATAGCTGCAAAGGGTGGACTAACTCAATACTGAATTGTACGGACTAAGACTGGAATGCCATTAAAGTTTGTGTGTAATTGCAGGTGTCCCAATACTTTTGGTAATATAGTATATTAGGTGGCATTATATAGGTAATACTACTAGATGATTTATTTTTATCCCAATGTAAAACGACACTGGTGTGCCAAAGCAGAACTGAAGAGATGCAAATGAGAATGTAGTGAATAAAAAGGGGAAGAAGGGAAGTAAGGAGGTGGGGAGGGTGGACAAGAGTACCCGAGGTGGATCCGATGCATACAGAGCATGGATCACAGATCTTCAATCAAGAGTGCGTAGTTCAAATCATAATGTATGTAACCTGTGATCCATGGCGCCTAGATTTTTTTCTTTAAATTAATGTTCAAAATTGTATAGGAGAGCCGAGAGATAACATCTCTTCAATACTGTAGGTAAGAATGCTGAACCATTTCAAACATAAATAAGCAGACATGGAGACCTTTGTTGTACTATAACCCTGTACCACACCCAGGATCTAATCAAAACTAGCACCTGTACACATTTGTAATTGTATATATTTTTTTTTTTTTTGCACATTGGTTTATAGGATTGCAATTTTTATTTCTTATTTTCAAGATTACAGTAGATGAAGTATCCCACTTATGTTTTCGACTTTGTTTTATTTTAGTGCCATACTAGGAGGACAAACAACTTATCTAGCTTACCTGTGGCAATCCATATTACTTCCATTCTGGGAATACTTATTGGGCACACCCCTTCCACCACATGTCAAAGTGAGTTTGTTGTAATCTCATATCTTTTGTATTCTTTTCCACTGGTGTCTTTGACATTTTTCACTTAGACAAATCTATGTTGTGATCCTCCATTGCCTTTATTGGATGTTTCTGCTCCATATTAGGAGTCTATTGAGACTATACATATGGTTATTATAGATTAAAATTGGCCTTGGTGACCCCGATGTGGTGCAGATCTTGTTAGGCTGGATCCACGCGCCTCCTTCCTTTTCTATCTTCCCTTCATCCTAGCTGAAGCTCTCTTTTGGCCTTAGCTTTTTGACTCTATGCATGGATGCGAGTACTCATTAGTCACTTAGAGGTGATGATGGCTGTAATTTGAATGTTTTTTTTTAAAAGAACTTTCTGCATAGGTTTTGCATTTTTTTTTCTCTATAGGTTTGGTATTACAATATATGACATGATTCTAATTGTAATGAATAGGAATCCCTGAGGAAGCCATTTGGTGAAACGCGTTGAGATCCTGATTGATGATTTATTGAACCCTGCACCTGGCCCTGTATCTGAAGATCCTCCTTCAGTTACACAACACATACATTTGGGCCATCTGATACAGGTTTCAATATACACAGAGTTGCTGTACACTATCAGTTGGGAAATGCAGGGTAGAGTGTCCTACACATTTGTGGATATACTTTTATAGTTTTAAGGATTATATAAAATTGGCATTTTTTATATCATTTTTAAGTACTTGTTCCTTCATTTTGGGTTATTCTATGTCAACCATTAAAGTCCTTATCCTTTCTTTTATTATCCCACGTATGTACTCAATCAAAAAGCTGTATTTGAAGCCCCATTGACACTATGACTCCAGGCTCCCATGCATGTTTTGGCAGGTTGTCATGCTCCATGCATAGGGCAGCTCATTAATTTCAATGGGATGCCCTATGTGCAACAAAAGTAACTCCTGAACCTTTGAGCTTCAAGCTTTTTTCTCTACTGAAAAAACAGGTGTGTGCTTGCTGCATTTGGGATGCCATGAAATAATGGCACCACAAGTGAAATATGTTTTCTTCTCACATTTAGTAAACAGGCGCACAAAGAAGTGATTTTTGCACATGTTCACAAAACACTATATAGTGTGAATGTAGCCAAAATACCTGTTATTGGAATCAATCTCTTATAATCCACTGTACAACAGGCCAGCAGCAGAAGAAGAACAGCCATGTAAGACAATCAGGTTCTACTGCACTGCCCTGTACATTCAATGTAAAACAGAGCTTGCTAATAGGAGAAATCGATCCAACGGAGGTGCCCATGTAATAAAATATGAGGGGGCCTTATTTCATATTTTAGTGGAATTGAAATGGTTCCATTGGACCAAGTTGGTGAAAACTATTTTCTTCACTAGCACATGCATCTGTTTTTTAAAAAGTGCGGTAGGACTTGCCATTCCGATCCCGGAATAAATTGAGTCAGGTTGAGACCTGTTCAGCCATTAGCAGGAAACTATTTTCTGAATGAATACAAAGCTTCCTATAATTGGCTGAGATGGAAATCATAACGTCATCTGCCTTCTCCAGGACAGAGACTTGAATTGTTGGGAAACGTGGCGGCAGATTACTCCGCCTGCACTGAACGGGGCTGGCTCACGGGGGCGTCAATTTTCCAAAGCATCGTTGCTGTGGCATATGTACACCCCCATCTGCACCCTTGGAGTCTCCCCACCTAATGCTTGCACGCTGTACATTACCCACTCCTGAACCATGTACATTATCCACTGCACCCCTAAACACTGTACTTTTATTCCATTTAGATCTTTTGCTTTTAAAGTTAGAGATTTGGGGTGCTTTTGACCCCAGATCTCTCCATTTAAAAAGAAAAAAAAAAAAAAAAAAAAAAAAAAGGGGGGGGGGGGGAGAACTTCTTGTCATCCTTATTTCTATTACAAGAGATGTTCACATTCATTGGAATAGGAATAAAAGGAATAGGAATAAAGTGGAATAAAATAGGAATAATAATAGGAATAAAAATAAAAAAGCAAAACAAAAACACACTCGAGGTATGGCCGCAAACGTTAGAGCGAGAATAATAATTCCCATGCTAGACTTCCTCTGTAACTCCAAAGAGATAACCTGTGAAGGCGTTTAAATGTTGTATATAAAGATTAAGTAACGTAGTTTGTTGCCATTACAGGAGCATGTGCAATTTCAAAGCGTGACATATTAGATATCTATTTACTCAGTGTAACAGCATATTTCACATTATACAAAGAATTTGGGTAAGTATTGTGTTTTTTTCTTCATTAAAAGTGTATTTTTTCCAAAAACAATTGTGTTTGCAAAACGGTTGCACACAGACTGTGAAAAAAAAATTGCAATGATCGCCTCTTTATTCCCTAGGGCCTCTGCTAAAAGAAAAAAAAAAAATAAAAAAAAAAAAAAAAAAATAAAAAAGGAGCATAGTGTTTGGTGGTTACAAGTAATTTTCTAGCAACAAATACTGATTTACACGTAAACAAAAAGTGCCAGCAAAAAACCTGGTCAGCAAGTAGTTAAATACCACCAAAAGAAGGTCCTATCCAAAAAAAAAAAAAAAAAAGAGAAAAAATAATGTAATACAATTTATTTGGGTACAGTGTTGCATGAGTGAGAAATTGTCAAACTATCACACAACTAAGTACTGAAAAATGGTCTGGTGATTAAAAAAGGTAGTAAACACAAAAAAATAAAATCTGCCCCCCACAATTTAAAGTGAAAGTCCATGCATCTATAACCACCAACATTCCAACACCTATCTAGCCCTTAGAGAAGAAATCCATTAACATAACTTTTCTGCAGGCGATCCGATCTCCAGTGGCAGAAGCTCTGCTGAGTACACGTCCGACAACGGCTGTGAAATTAATGGGGAGTGATGTCACCCATAGACATACTATGGGGTTTCCGTAGTCAGACATGTCCTCCGCACCCACCCACACAGCGAAGCCGCGGCTGACAGCTCAGCGTGGGATCAGAGCTTCCGCTGATGGAGATAGGGTCGGATTGCCTGCAGAAGAGGTATGCATACTGATTTTTTTTCTCTTTACAGGGCTAGATAGGTTAGTGTTAGAATGTTGGTGGCTATAGATGCAGGGATTTTATTTTAGCATGGACTTCCACTTTAATGTAATAATGTGCTAGCATTGCACAGTATACTAGCACATTATGAAAGACTTACCTTAAAACGAAGCCCTCCAGCAGCTTGCCGTCACTACTGACAGGGCTTCCATCTTCACCTGATCTTCCCTCCGGGTTTTGCGGGCTCCGGCCCTTTGAATGGCCGAGCCGCGATGTCGTCACTCCCACGCATGTGCACGGGAGTCGCAGCCATGGCACAGCACCCTGATGGGATGGCACACTCAGTATGCAGTCCTTCACAGCACAGTATGCTTGCACCAGGCACATCACAGGCTGCAGAAAGAGAATATCTCTTAAGTGGTACACCTTTATTATAAAATTACCTCTAGGTACAAGTCACCAAGCTTACTACCGCTTTAAGGGCTATTATAGACTCATGCAAAGGTGAACTTTTTTTGCTATTGCTCTAAATTTTGATTGGATTTCAGCAATATATTTAAAGAAGACTATTAAAAGTTACTGACTGCTTTGGTTTATTACTAGGGTTAATATTCCATAAATGTTCACCCATACAATTACAATATGAGCAAGATGTATCCCTCTATCTGTCCTATTGACATCAGATTGTAAATGCACATACCAATAAAAACAATAGCAGGCAACCTACAGTGGGGATCGAAAGTTTGGGCACCCCAGGTAAAAATGTGCATAACGAAGCCAAGGAAAGATGGAAAAAATCTCCAAATGGCATCAAATTACAGATTAGACAATCTTATAATATGTCAAAAAAGTTAGATTTTATTTCCATCATTTACACTTTCAAAATTACAGAAAACAAAAATGGCGTCTGCAAAAGTTTGGGCACCCTGCAGAATTTATATCATGCACTGCCCCCTTTGCAAAGCTGAGACCTGCCAGGGTCATGGATTGTTCTCAATCATCGTCTGGGAAGACCAGGTGATGTCAATCTCAAAGGTTTTAAATGGCCAGACTCATCTGACCTTGCCCCAACAATCAGCACCATGGGTTCTTCTAAGCAGTTGTCTAGAAAACTGAAACTGAAAATAGTTGACGCTCACAAAGCTGGAGAAGGCTATAAGAACAGGGCTTGACAAATTTGCTTGGAATCTAGGAGCCAGCTAAAAAAAAGTTAGGAGCCAGGTTTTTTTTTTTTTTTTTTTTTTTTTTTAACGACCGACAGCTTTATTTTCAATATAAAAATGAACTAATCTTAAATTTACACAGAGACGACTAGAACGAATGTGACTGCTTTTATTTCCTGCCATGCAGGGACACAAGACCACCATATTCCCGCTAAGGATCCAATCAGGTCCGCCTGAAAAACTGACAGGCGAACCTGATCAGACAGCCCATGTGAAAGGGGCCAAGCAGGGAGATGACAAATAATAAATTCATTTTAATTAACCACTTCCTTCCCGCAGGACGACTATATACGTCCTGTCTTTGAAGAGAAATACCGTTGTTATGGTAGCAGCTAGCTACCATAACCCAGATATCTTCTTCAAGAGCCGGCGGTTCTCTTTCAGATAAAAGTGGTCTCTGCAGCACATTCGCAGCGAGATCACTTTTATCGGCGGCAGGAGAGGGCCCCCCCTACCGCCGCGCTCCGGTGCCCTTCACCGCTTACCGTGGCAGTCGGTAACGGCGGAGGCGATCCGGATCTGTCCCTGCCCTGACATGGAGACGAGTGAGAGGAAGATGGCCCTCCCTGCCCATCTCCAAGTCATTGCAGGGCAGAAGTGACGTCAAATCGTCACTTCCACCCATAGCTCTTAAAAGGGACATTTTATTATTTATTTTTTTCAAATGACATTTTTTTTTTATTTTTTTTTTTTATGCATTTTAGTGTAGATATGAGATCTGAGGTCTTTTTGACCCCAGATCTCACATTTAAGAGGTCCTGTCATGCTTTTTTTCTATTACAAGGGATTTTTACATTCATTGTAATAGGAATAAAAGTGACTTTTTTTTTTTTTTTTTTTAAAAAGAACAGTGAAAAAATAAAAGTTAAAATAAATAAGAAAAATTTTTTTTTTTTAAATGTGCCCCATCCCTTGTAATAGAAATAAAAGTGACACAATTTTTTTTTTTTTTTTTTTTTTTTTTTTATAAACAGTGTAAAAATAAAAAGTAAAATATATAAGAAAAAAATATTTTTAAACGCGCCGCGTCCCGCCGAGCTCGCTTGCAGAAGTGAACGCATATGTGAGTAGCGCCCGCATATGAAAGCGGTGTTCAAACCACACGTGAGGTATCGCCACGATCGTTAGAGCGAGAGCAATAATTCTAGTCCTAGACCTCCTCTGTAACTTAAAAAACATGCAACCTGTAGAATTTTTTAAACGTCGCCTATGGAGATTTTAAAGGGTAAAAGTTTGTCGCCATTCCACGAGCGGACGAAATTTTGAAGCGTGACATGTTGGGAATCAATTTACTAGGCGTAACATTATCTTTCACAATATAAAAAAAATTGGGCTAACTTTACAGTTTTCTTATTTTTTAATTAAAAAAAAAAAAAGTATTTTTTCCCAAAAAAGTGCGCTTGTAAGTCCACTGCGCAAATACGGTGTGACAGAAAGTATTGCAATGACCGCCATTTTATTCTCTAGGGTGTTAGAATAAAAAATATATATAATGTTTGGGGGTTCTAAGTAAAGGGAAGGAGATGAGCGGGCAGTGAAAACAGGCAGGGGAAGCTCCATTAGCATTGATGGATGTCTTGTCATACCAACGGCCACCACCAGAGGGCGCCTGATTGCAGAAGGAACCATAGGACTGCAGTAGGCCGCAAAGCCGCGGCCTCAATTACCGGCACGGCCCATCGCGATTGCGCCGGGAGGGGGGGGGGTGTCGAACGGACACAGGATACCCCAGCTGTGCCGCCCCAGGCGCCAGGTCGCTAATTCTAGTCGCAAATGCGACCTGGCGCCCTGGGTTTGTCGAACCCTGTATAAGAAGATAGCAAAGCGTTTTCAGATGTCAATATCCTCTGTTCAGAATGTAATTAAGACAGGGCTTGACAAATTTGCTTGGAATCTAGGAGCCAGCTAAAAAAGTTAGGAGCCAGGTTTTTTTTTTTTTTTTTAAACGACCGACAAAGCTTTATTTTCAATATAAAAATGAACCAATCTTAAATTTACACAGACGACTAGAACGAATGTGACTGCTTTTATTTCCTGCCATGCAGGGACACAAGACCACCATATTCTCGCTAAGGATCCAATCAGGTCCGCCTGAAAAACTGACCGGCGAACCTGATCAGACAGCCCGTGTGAAAGGGGCCAAGCAGGGAGATGACAAATAAATTCATTTTAATGAACCACTTCCTTCCCGCAGGACGACTATATACGTCCTGTCTTTGAAGAGAAATACCGTTGTTATGGTAGCAGCTAGCTACCATAACCCCGGTATCTTCTTCAAGAGCCGGCGGTTCTCTTTCAGATAAAAGTGGTCTCTGCAGCAGATTCGCAGCGAGATCACTTTTATCGGCGGCAGGAGAGGGGCCCCCGCTACCGCCGCGCTCCGGTGCCCTTCACCGCTTACCGTGGCCGTCGGTAACGGCGGAGGCGATCCGGATCTGTCCCTGGCCTGACATGGAGACGAGTGAGAGGAAGATGGCCCCCCCGCCCATCTCCAAGTCATTGCAGGGCGGAAGCGACGTCAAATCGCACTTCCACCCATAGCTCTTAAAAAAGGGACATTTTATTATTTTTTTTTCAAATGACAATTTTTTTTTTTTTTTTTTTTTTAATGCATTTTAGTGTAAATATGAGATCCGAGGTCTTTTTGACCCCAGATCTCATATTTAAGAGGACCTGCCATGCTTTTTTTCTATTACAAGGGATTTTTACATTCCTTGTAATAGGAATAAAAGTGACTTTTTTTTTTTTTTTTTTTTTTTTTTAAAAGAACAGTGAAAAAAAAAAAGTTAAAATAAGAAAAAAAAAAAAAAAAAAAAAATTTAAAATGTGCCCCATCCCTTGTAATAGAAATAAAAGTGACAGCATTTTTTTTTTTTTTAAACAGTGTAAAAATAAAAAGTAAAATTATATAAGAAAAAAAATAATTTTTTTTTTAAACGCGCCCCGTCCTGCCGAGCTCGCTTGCAGAAGCAAAACGCATATGTGAGTAGCGCCCGCATATGAAAGCGGTGTTCAAACCACACGTGAGGTATCGCCACGATCGTTAAAGTGAGAGCAATAATCCTAGTCCTTGACCTCCTCTGTAACTTAAAACATGCAACCTGTAGAATTTTTTTAAACGTCGCCTATGGAGATTTTAAAGGGTAAAAGTTTGTCGCCATTCCACGAGCGGGCGCAATTTTGAAGCGTGACATGTTGGGTATCAATTTACTCGGCGTAACATTATCTTTCACAATATAAAAAAAATTGGGCTAACTTTACTGTTTTCTTATTTTTTTTATTAAAAAAAGTATTTTTTCCCAAAAAAGTGCGCTTGTAAGTCCGCTGCGCAAATACGGTGTGACAGAAAGTATTGCAATGACCGCCATTTTATTCTCTAGGGTGTTAGAATAAAAAATATATATAATGTTTGGGGGTTCTAAGTAAAGGGAAGGAGATGAGCAGGCAGTGAAAACAGGCAGGGGAAGCTCCATTAGCATTGGTGGTTGTCTTGTCATACCAACGGCCACCACCAGAGGGCGCCCGATTGCAGAAGGAACCATAGGACTGCAGTAGGCCGCAAAGCCGGGGCCTCAATTACCGGCGCGGCCCAACGCGATCGCCGGGAGGGGGGGGGGGGGTGTCGAACGGACACAGGACCCCCCAGCTGTGCTGCCCCAGGCGCCAGGTCGCTAATTCTAGTCGCAAATGCGACCTGGCGCCCGGGGTTTGTCGAGCCCTGAATTAAGAAATGGCAGTCATCAGGAACAGTGGAAGTTAAAGCAAGATCTGGAAGACCAAGAAAAATATGAGACAGAACAGCTCGCAGGATTGTGAGAAAAGCAATTCAAAACCCACGTTTGACTGCACGGACCCTCCAGAAAGATCTGGCAGACACTGGAGTTGTGGTACACTATTCCACTATAAAGAGATATACAGTCTTCATGGAAGAGTCATCAGAAGAAAACCTCTTCTACGTCCTCACCACAAAAATCAGTGTTTGAACTTTGCAAATGAACATAGACAAGCCTGAGGCATTTTGGAAACAAGTTCTGTGGACCGATGAGGTTAAAATAGAACTTTTTGGCCAGAATGAGCAACGGTACGTTTGGAGAAGAAGGGGAACAGAATTTAATGAAAAGAACCTCTGTCCAACTGTTAAGCATGGCGGTGGATCAATCATGCTTTGGGGTTGCAGCCAGTGGCACAGGGAACATTTCACGAGTAGAAGGAAAAATGGATTCAATAAAATTTCAGCAAATTTTGGATGGTAACTTGATGCCATCTGTGAAAAAGCTGAAGTTAAAGAGAGGATGGCTTCTACAAATGGATAATGATCCTAAACACACCTCAAAATCCACAGGGGATTACATCAAGAGGCGTAAACTGAAGGTTTTGCCATGGCCTTCACAATCTCCTGACCTCAAAATTATTGAAAATCTATGGATAGACCTTAAAAGAGCAGTGCGTTACAGACAGCCCAGAAATCTCAAAGAACTGGAAGACTTTTGTAAGGAAGAATGGGGAAAGATACCTCAAACAAGAATTGAAAGACTCTTGGCTGGCTACAAAAAGAGTTTACAAGCTGTGATACTTGCCAAAGGGGGCAGTACAAGATATTAACTCTGCAGGGTGCCCAAACTTTTGCAGACGCCATTTTTTTGTTTTCTGTAATTTTGAAAGTGTAAAATGATGGAAATAAAATCTAACTTTTTTTGACATATTATAAGAATGTCTAATCTGTAATTTGATGCCATTTGGAGATTTTTCCATCTTTCCTTGGCTTCGTTATGCACATTAATACACATTTTTACCTGGGGTGCTCAAACTTTCGATCCCCACTGTATATGTAAACTTAATCCTTGATTTAGTACTTAAGTTAAATTAGGAGAAACAAAAAACAGATTTAGCTAAGGGTCATACAAATTCTCCTATTTGTTAATTATTACAATGAAAAAAAAGGAAAACACCCTTGGGTTTAGAATTTCCTGGGAATTATGAAATGAAATGTCTGTAATGGGAAAGCAACATCCACAAAGTTTCAAAAGAACTTCCTCATCTTCATACTTAAAATCAGACTTCATAGTAGACCCGATTCCAAAGAATACCACAGGGTGTTTTATTGCTTTCACAAAAAAGTAGCTAACAGCTGGGAACGGGTTAAAACTTAAAATTCAGCTCAAATAAATAGTCCTAAACCCTTTGAAAAAAAAAGGTGGCGGTGTATTTATTTTATTCTTGTTCACATATAATAAAGCCTATATGTTCAGCAAAGCTTTACAGTGTACACAGAGCAGAGGTGGGCAAACAGTTACATATGAAGGGAGCCATATTGCAAGTGTACTGGAGTGCTGATATATGCATTATTTAAAACACTAGCTATTCACACAATTTTCCTTTTAGTTTGCAAACTTTTTTGTTCCATAAATTAACCCAGGCACAAATGTACATCAATACTGTTAAGTGCGAGTTCTCCTTTTCATAAAAAAAAAAAAAAAAAATTGAAAATGTGAACCAACGTCCCCTACAGCCTTCCCCACCCACCGCTGTACTTACCTCTGAGAGGGCTTCTGGGACAGAGTGACTGGTCAGCACTAGCAAAGAGCATCATTCTGAACCGTCCTGGAAGCCCTGCAGAAAGAAGGTAGATTAGAGTGGAGATTTTAGATCCCCGGACTGCTGCACCAGCTGCATGGGCACTGACAGCTCATTACCACGGAGGCAAGTATAGCGGGGGAACAGGAAGTGCAAAGGCTCTAGAGTGAGCTCATCTTTTGATTTTTTTTCTTAAAAAAAGATCAACACTTTAATGCCAAATTCCAGGAAGATGAGATGCAAATGATTGCACTTCTATATTGATTTCACATCCTTGCTGTTTAGTCGTTTAGTTGTGTCAGACTCTTTGTGACCTCAGACAATAGCGCACCAGGCTTTTCTGTCTTCCACTGCCTCCTGGAGCTTGCTTAACGTAAAATGTTCATTGTTTCGATAATGCTATCTATCCATCTCGTTTTCTGTTTTCTTTTTTTCTTCCACGTTTCCCAGCATCAGGGTCTTTTCCAATGAGTCCTCTTCGCATTCAGTGGCCAAAGTATTCGAGTGAATATTCCAGTGAATATTCAGGGTTGATATGCTTCAGGGTTGACTGGTTTGATATTCTTGCCATTCAAGGGACTTTCAAGAATCTTCCCCAACACCAGAGTTCAAAAGCATCAATTCTTCAGCCTTCAGCTTTCCTTATGGTCCAACTTTCCCAGCCACAGGTTACTACTGCGAATACCACAGCTTTAACTATATGGCAATTTGTCGGTGGGGTAATGCCTCTGCTTTTTATAATATTGTCTAGGTTTGCCATTGCTTTCCTCCCAAGAAGCGAGCGTCTCTTAATTTCATGGCTACAGTCACCGTCTGCCATGAACTTGGAACATAGGAAGATGAAATCTGTCACTGTTTCTATTTCCTCTCCTTTTTTGCCATGGTGTGATGGGACCGGTTGCCATGATCTTAGTTTTCTTAATGTTCAATTTCAGGCCAGCTTTTGTGTTCTCCTCTTTCACAAAGAGACTCAATAGTTCTTCTTAACTTTGCAAAATGGTGAAAATTGAACAGACGCAAAAGTGTAAATATCCAAATTTCTCTAAAAATCTGAAGATTTTCATTTTTCCCTTACAGCTTTCAGAATTTGTGAAAGACTCCCAAAACCATATATTTTCTGAAAGCATATGACCTCTAGAATAAAAAGAAAGTGCTACTGATTTTTTAGACCCTGCGGTATTTGTGCAAATGTTTATCAAACCAATACATTCGCAAGAAATACACTAAAACCATTAATTCCGGCTAAATCCCTACTAAATATAAAAGCTCAACCTGTATGGAGTAAATATTATAAATATTGGTAAATTTTAAAATTGTGCCTTTTTGCAAAATGGTGAAAATCGAACGTACACAAGAATTTCTCTAAAAATCTGGAGGTTTTCATTTTTCACTTACAGCTTTCAGAATTTGAAAAAGACACCCAAACTAGACATTGTTTAAAGGCACATGACCTGTAGAATATTAAAAAAAAAAAAAAAAAAAAAAGTGCTACAGATTTTTTGGGCCCCGTAATAATTGCGCAAATGTTCATCATATCACTATTATCACTAAAAATACACTAAAATCATTAACATTGCATATAAATACAAAGTAAACTTACAAAATTCCTGCTAAATTAGTACTAAAGCATCGTTCACATGTGGCATACTAAAGTGTACGCCCACGGAGGGCCCTGTGCATCCCTGTGTGGGTAAACATGTGTTCCATGTATCCCCGTACAGGCAGTCCCATTTATGTCAATTGGGATGCAATGGCTGCACATGCATAGCTGCTGTTCTCAATCTGACATCCATGTGGGTACATGACCCTGAACGCAGACAGTGCGAGCTCAGGGACACACATGTGGACCTACATGGATGTAAAATTGGGAGCAATGGCTCTGTTCGTGCAGGTGCTACATCACAAATGACATTGATCGGGTCTGCCTGTCTGTTTTTTCAGGCGGGCCCAAATCGTACCACCCATTGTTCTCTATGGAGAGACTGCTGTAAAAAGACATGTGTTCGTTTACACCCACCTGCATCCGATCCAAAAACAGAGGGATGAGGATTCCATTCCCCATCCATCTAGCAGATCAGATGGTATCCGATAGAACTGGACAGGCGGTCCGTTTCCATCCGACCGTCCCATAGAGACTAACGAGCTGTGTCCGTGTCCCCTCTGCATCAGTGGAGCAGACACGGACCTGTCTTCCGCCTGCTCAGCAGGGATCAGCAGACAGATCCCCTGCTGAGCAGGTGGCTCTGCTTGACAGAGTCCGCTCCATGTGAAAGGGGTCTTACCAGGAGCGGCCGGTCCATTAGGGGTGCAGCTCACCTGCAGGGTGCCAGACTCATACGTTTGTATTTTTTTCAAGCCACACGATTAGAGCCTGAGGCTCCAACTGGCTTGAAAAAGGTTGGGCTCGGGGAGCATTGCACCCCGAACCCACCCACTTGTGACAATAGCGAATATTCGCCATCGCCTTCCGGCTTCTCCTCCTGGTCAAATCAGGATGGATCAGGTTGGCCGGGAGGAGAAGCTGAGGTATCCGTGGAGGGGAGAGTGTGGGGGGCCATCACTGTTTTTTTTTAGCTTTTTTTCTTTGGTGAGATATCTAAACAGATCCCCATATGTCTCTTTTTTTTTTTGGAGACAGAGAAAGGGACTGAAGATAGTCCCTTTTCTCTGCATTACTTTACTTGAATGAATGAAAAATCTGTATAGATTCCATTCATTCAGAAAATGACAGTCTGATCCATTGTAACACTCGCGGTCACCTTGGCAGTGAAAGGATTAACCCGTGTAAGCAATGCAACTGAGCTGAACATCTTTCAACAACTGGGTTTGCTCCCAAAAAGGAGTAAAGTTGTTCTGAAACAGCACAAGCCAGGTATGTAAATAGTCATTGTGCATTAGACCCCATTCACAGTTGTGCCACCTAAAAGTTGCGGGATTTTGACACAACTTGAAGCAATGCCGGTGTAATCTTGAGGTCTATGGACTGCAAGTCACATCAAAGTCAGACCAAAAAGTAGTGCAGGGACTACTTTGAATTCAAACAGATATGAATGGAAATCATGGAGTACGACTGGTCATGCAACTTTGCAGTCCCAAGTCACAGGACAGTCACACAAGTGTGAGAGAAGCCTTAATGTGATTCAGGAGTCTTGGTAGCAATCCGTTTTCTACCTCCTAGCACTGCCTACGAGTGACATCAGCCCTGGGGGCTCATATGGTACCTCAAGTACGCTAGTTTTAATCTGCATTTATAGCATCTAAAATTATGCAAATGTGCTTCAAAGACATGATTACGCTTGTAGGATGAACTAAATTCTACTAGCAATGCGCATGTCAAACACAATGTGATACTGAACAAAATTTCGTAACAAAGTGGAGAATGACGACAGACTTACCAGTGTAGACATAGATCCATTAGGAAGGTAGGGATCGGACAGCATAAGGAATGGGTAACTGCAATATCCTGAACCTTTATACATTGGTTCTTCCTGATGTTTAATACCTAAGTAATACAGATATATGAATTCTTAAACACAATCTCATAAAAATATTCAAATTTGAGAACTCTTAGTTTTTGACAGTTAAGGACTTATGGTTTCGTACCCATTTGGATTCATCAATAAATTAGATATTTGTGTTTGTGCTGTATCATGTTAGGATTAAGTAGCCAATTCTCACCCATAGAAGTCAAGATGATTTTTTTATTTTTTTTTTTCACTCCCTCTAACATCCAACCTTTTAGAGACTATCTTTTTTTTTTTTTTTAATCACTAAGGCCTCATGTACACTGCTGCTGGTAAATATAGACGTTTAGGAGCAGTTGGGCATTTTTTTCAGCTGCCCCTGAACTCTCCTCTGTCATCTTATCAGTACATGTACACAGGGTCATTTATAGTAGCTTCTAGGCAGTTGAGTTTAGAAGCATTTTTTGGAACGCAAAAAATGCATTTAGGACAGATGTTCAGAGGCATTTGAAATGCCAAATGCCTGTAAACGCTGCTAAATGTGGTAACTCGTGTTTAGTTTACAGATGTTTTTCATTTAAAACAATGCTTCTAGACGCAAACACGGCATGTAAACGCAGCTAAACTGACATTTTTAGACGTCGGTTTCTAGCTGTCACGTTAAATCATTCAGGAGAGGTTAAACATCCCGTGTACATGAAGCCTTTAGACTTATCTGTGCAAGGCACACATTTGTGTTGCTTACTCTATGATTACAAGAAAGTGACTAGTGACAATGACTAATCCCATAAGATGTCACTACAAGGTAAAAAAACAAAAACGATGGGGCTGCAAATGCAAAAATCAAAGCACAGGTATACTAGTGCTAGCTTTTTGTGTAACCTTTGAGGTGAAAGTATTCTGACAAATTAATTTTCACCTGTGGTCGATCAGCACCACTCCCATGACCCACTACACAAATACTTGGAAAGGAAATGTCACTGCTGTGACAGGCCACAATATTTTTGCATTATAACATCCACCCAAATATCAAACTATACACCTAACCAAGGTTATATCTCAAAAACATAGCTACATTTACCAATGTACCATAGTGCTTTGTAAGCATGTTTTTTTATTGTAAAATAGCGCCTCAATAAATAAATGATGTATTGTTTGTCACAGACATTAGACAGGGGGTGTACATTAGGAAATCATCCTACTGCTGTGTGTGTTCTCTGCAAAAACGCCAAGAAGTGTCAATGGCAATTGCTGTAGCCCAAGGTCATACATAGGACATGCTCACCAAGTAAAAAAAATCATCTACTGTACCTGAACACTAACTAATTGAACAAACATTTAATTTCCTTCTGCAGCTATATAATAAACAGGTGTCCACAGAAATTCTATCCAATACTGGCATCAGAATTTTAGGTGAATATTAGTACATGTAACCACCCACCAGCTTTTTAAAATGGTTCTAAAGGGTTGTTTTTATCTTCATGCATTCAGGTAACCTAACCTTCAATGCTGAGCTCCCCCCCCCCCCCCCCCCCCCAATTACTTACCTGAGCTTGATCTCTCTCCAGCAGCTCTCTTCTCACACAAGGAGGTGGGAGTCATTGACTCCAGCTGCTACCAATCAAATCCTGTGACAAAGGAGCGAGGGGTCTGTCTGTGTCTATGGACGCAGGCAGTGGGGTTTGCAGTTTGGCCTGCACAAGTAACCCCTTAGCAAGCAGCTTGCCAAAGTGAAGGAACCAGGAACACCGCAGGGGACCCATTAAGAGGATCAGAGCTGCTCTGTCTATGTGATTATCCAGCATGTGATGTTTCTCTGGGAATATGTGTATATTCCCAAAGAGATTTCAGAGGGTAGGTAACTATTTTGCTTGAGAAAAAGAAAAAAAGGGAGGTATTGAGACAAAAAACGGAGAGGAGAAGTATTGCCAAGAATAAGATTTTTGGTCCAGTGATCCATAAAAGATTTTTCATTTTGAATGGGCCTTCTCTTTTAAAAGGGTTTCTCCATATATGTAAGCTTTTATTCTATGCTTACAGCATTACCACTTTTAAAAACAGCGTTCATCACCCATTATACTCGAAGCCTTGAAGTTTGTGCTGTAACAAAGAAAGAATATTTACATTTTGCTTACTGCCATTGTGAAAACTATAGATTCAAAATTCAATTTCCGGCCCTTCCATAGGTAACTGAACTGCTGTAGACTGATCCTAATGGCAGAAAGCAAAATTTGAACATTGCCAGAAGGGCACGGTAGACACTTGTACAGATTTTAAATAAACAGGTAACAAATACTATAGATAAAGTGTATTTTCATGCACAGCATTACAGAATTCCAATTCTCAAAAATGCGGAATGACATTTTAAACACAAACCCCTGGGCAGAAATGCACTCAAGTCACTAGAGAGAAAGGCAGAATTTTAGATTTTGCTCATCTGTAGCATCTGAGGTTTTTAGGTATGTCAACAGATACAGCTAAAGCTAGCCATAGATGGATCAAAATTCGTCCGGTTCAGCAAGGACTGGCCAAATTTCGATCTATGGTCGTTTTCACTCATCAGGAGTTGATTTAATGATCGACTTTGTCAAACTGGATGCTTGAAAATGTTCCATTTGTTCAGCGGCTGCAGCATTGATCAGTGTATTCTGGAGGCAGAGGAGTCCCCACTGTCAGAATACAATAGCACATCTAGGAAGATTCCTTTATCCACCTTGCTTGTGTGAATACAAGTCATTCCAGTAGTGCAGTATATGATGTGCTTTAATAGTTCAGATCAAGGGTCGGCAACCCACTGATCACAGGCAGGTGACGGGTACATCATGTCCCTTCCTTAACAACCCCTGGAACCTAGACAGATGCGGAATCTACAGGAACCAATATCCTGCAATTTACTGCAGGAGCTGAAAGCCGCCTTCTCCTCCTCTCCCTGCTGCCAGCATTCAGCGGCTACAGGAGAAAAAAATACAGGGGACCGGTTCCAGAAAATGCCGCCCCTCCTCCTGTCCAGGTTCCCCTTCGTTCTGCTGCCTGGGCCCCATCGTGTATGCCCCTGCCCCCCCACCCTGGTAGCGCTGCTGGCTTCCCCTCCTCTCCAACTGGCTGTTGCAAGGATCTGCAGGATGGAGAGCAGGGGAAGGAACTGGTAAAATGTCATTTACCAGCCCTTTCCTTTTCTGAATGACTACAGTGAATGATTGCTAATGATCACTCGCTGTGATCATTCATATCTGAAGCATATGCTTCAGTAAGTTTATGAACAGGAAGACTTTACAGAAATCCTCCTGTTCATTCATTCGGTGCAGCTGAGATTGCAGAAATTGAGAGATTGAGGACTAAGTCCTCAATCTCTTCTCTCTGCCTCAAAAGTGAGACACCTGGGGTCTCTTTAGATCCCAATATTTCATCAAAGTTTCCCCTAAGACCCCTTTCACACCAAGCCGCCTATAGCGTCCGCGGTAAAACGCCACTATTTATAGCAGCGTTTTACTGTCGGATATGCGGCGCATTTCGGCCACTAGCGGGGCGCTTTTACCCCCCCCTAACGGCCGAGAAAGGATTAATAGCAGCATTTTGCCAGCGGTATCCCAGCCCTCGGGCTTTCACACTGGAGAGACACTGCTGCAGCTGTTTGAGGGCGGATTGCAGGCGCTATTTTTAACGCTATAGCGCCTGCAAAACGCCCTCGGTGTGAAAGGGGTCTTATAGGGCTGCAAAAAAAAAAAAACTGACACGGTCCACACACTGTCCACAGATAGGTTGTCTAGATTTATAGTGTTACAGTGACGTTTTATTATATTTTTCTACATTTTCCTTACCATTTAGTTAAGCCTTGGCAGTTTTTTTTTTTTTGGGGGGGGGGGGGATTTAACAAGAAACCGAAACCCCAGTGATCTTTGATGTTGTTCAGGTCGAAAAACCCAGCTCAGAGAGGTTGCCTACTCCCGATTTAGGTGTATTCTTGTAGTCATAAATGCAAATGTGGGTATACTTGCACACAATTACAATAAACAGGTAAAAAACAAGGATTTAGCATTTACAGGTAATAATATATTTACCTAAACTATGTTGCAAACACAACTGTCAGCCAGACTTCACATTAAAGGCCCTGTTCAGATCTAGGCGTTGCTTTTTTACAGGTATTTTTCAGGCATTTTTCAGAGTTTTTGTACATGCATTTTCAAGGTTAAAGGTCACCAATGTAAGAGCAGTAAAACGCCTGTAATCTGAGAAAAAAGAAGCTCCTGTACTTTTTTCAGCGATGGGCATTTTGCTTCAGAGGACAGTATGCTCCGATGGACAGGGGCCATTGAAATTAATGGGATTTGTCTTGTTGGGTGTTTAGAGCTGAGGCTTACAGCAGAAAAATGTCCAAAAATGCCTAGGTGTGTATATTTGCTGTCCCCTCAAAATAACTCGGCACACAGCCATTAAATGTCTAAACCACTAGCAACAAAAGTGAGTAAACCCCCAAGTGAAAATGCAGGTGTGGTAAATTTGGTGTTAATCGCTCTCACACTCTCATACTGGTCACTGGAAGTTCAACATGGCACCTCATGGCAAAGAACTCTGAGGATCTGAAAAAAAGAATTGTTGCTCTACACAAAGATGACCTAGGCTATAAAAAGACCCTGTCAAGACCCTGAAACTGAGCTGCAGCACGGTGGACACGACCATACAGCGGTTTAACAGGACAGGTTCCACTCAGAACAAGCCTTGCCATGGTTGACCAAAAAAAGTCAAGTGCACGTGCTCAGCGTCATATCCAGAGGTTGTCTTTAGGAAATAGACGTATGGGTGCTGCCAGCATTGCTGCAGAGGTTGAAGGGGTGGGGGGGTCAGCCTGACAGTGCTCAGACCATACGCCGGACACTGCATCCAATTGGTCTGCATGGCTGTCCTCTCAGAAGGAAGCCTCTTCTAAAGATGATGCACAAGAAAGCCTGCAAACAGTTTGCTGAAGACAAGCAGACTAAGAATATGGATTACTGGAACCATGTCCTGTGGTCTGATGAGACCAAGATAAACGTATTTGGTCCAGATGGTGTCAAGCGTATGTGGCGGCAACCATGTGAGGAGTACAAAGACAAGTGTGTTTTGCCTACAGTTAATTATGGTGGAAGTGTCATGGTCTGGGGCTGCATGACTGCTGTGAGCACTGGAGAGCTACAGTTCATTGACGGAACCATGAATGCCAACATGTACTGTGACATTCTTGCTAAAGAAGCTGAGGGTAAAGGTGATGGACTGGCCAAGCATGTCTCCAGATCTAAACCCTATTGAGTATCTGTGGGGCATCCTCAAACGGAAGGTGGAGTGCAAGGTCTCTAACATTCACCAGCTCCACGATGTCATCATGGAGCAGTGGAAGAGGACTCCAGTGGCAACCTGTGAAGCTCTTTGGCTGCAATTTGGACATTTTCACTTAGGGGTGCTAAGGGAAAGGCAGTGCTGAAAAATAAATGGTGGCCACACAAAATATTGACACTTTGGACATTGTCATTTAGGGGTGTACTTACTTTTCTTGCCAGCAGTTTAGAAATGAATGGCTGTGTTGAGTTATTTTGAGGGGACAACAAATTTACACTGTTATACAAGCTGTACACTCACTACTTTACATTGCAGAAAAGTGTCATTTCTTCAGTGTTGTCACATGAAAAGATATAACAACATTTTTACAAAAATGTATGGGGTGTACTCACTTTTGTGAGCTAGCGTGAGTGAATATATTATGGATTACACAATATTAAAATCGTGGCTTAATGCCCAACTCTGGCTTTAAATTTTCCCTTGCATAGGATAGGGCTGTGTCCACACTGCAGGAGTTCAGGTCCAATATTTTTTTTTTATATTAACTTGGTTTACAAACCTTGACTAAATAACATGCAAACAAAGGCAAGTGTTGCAGACATTGCAAGGGTTTACTGCTCGTTTGTTCTAAGGGAGAGTAAAAGCACTTTTACTTACCCGATCCTATGCTCCCTCAGCAGATGGGGACTGTCCCTTATCACCATATTAAAAAATATCAATACGTGGTGTTGCGCTCTAGTATAAAAACATAGAAAATGCTACCAAGGATCAAATGATCATAGTATAACATATGAAGTGCATAGTGCTCAAAATACAATAACCTCAAATGCGATTCACAGTGTGTTCAATCAGATAATCCTGAGGAAGTCATGTGATCGTGACGATATGCGTCAGATTAGACAGGCACCAGAAGTGACGTAAGGCCAAGAGCTCGCTGCTCGTTTGTTGTTTGCGTTCTTAGATATTTTAATGCGAGAACTATTTTTGGCTATAATTTAAATACCCAGTTTTACATACTTCACTATCTGGCTTTCTTTATGACATTTATACACCTACCTGGGAGGATTTCTATTGCCACTGACTAGCACAGAGGCTATAGGAGAAGATCGCCCACCAGGATTCCTAGGCTTACCAGATTATATCATATCCCATTGATGCTCCCTATAAGGAACGCTAGGGCGATTAACTGCAGGATCCCGGATTTGTCCATCAGCACAAATTATCATGCTGTTACCTTACAGCAGTAAGGTAAGCAGCCATTGCACATTGAGGTGTTTTACACATCGAAGAGGACTTACATCACTTATTCACAATAAGTTTATTTCTGCAGAGTGGCACCTGGAGCACGGCACTTAATATATTGCACTTTATGCATCTATTTGAAGATTTATGTGCACTTTTGGACTCTATTCTTATACCCTGTTAGCATTAGCACGTTTTATTGTTGGATTAGCTTGTACATTATTTTATCTGATTGTATACACTGTGAATCGCATTTGAGGTTATTGGATTTTGAGCACTATGTACTTTATATGTTATACTATGATCATTTGCACATTTAATCCTTAGTAGCATTTTTTATGTTTCTACACTAGAGCGCAACATGTATTGGTTTTTTATATACAACTTATTTGGTACGGATTGACCAACCTGGTGTCTGCTGCAACTAGTGCTTTGTTGCTTTTATTTGGGTTGCACGGGAATATCTATTTTATTTACTTATGTCCCTTATCACCACATCCAATGCAGGGCTACGGACCTAGTATTGGTTTTGATGACATCAAGACTAATAGGCACTTATAAAAGCTGTTACTATGTTTAAATAGCATTTAAAAACGCAGCTCGTTTCTTCCAGTAACAATATTACATAGCATAAATGTAGTGATACAATTTTATGTAAGTAATTTAAATTGTCATTGCCTCACTTAATGGAGACGTTACATAACCATGTAAACAACTGTTTTGCTAAATATTTGCATACCGTGTAGTAGCACCAAAAGAAGCATAGTAAACATAGAATACATATGAATGGGCACCATAGAGAATTAATGCGATTTACATTGTCCTGCATTGCTGCGCGACAGCAGAAACACGACAAATGTGAACAGAGACCAGACAATGTGAATGTAATAATGTCAAGGAGTTGACAGCTATGTACTTTGGAAATAAAAATTGCCTCCAGCAGACTGACATAGCAGGCTTGGCTTTCATCCAGCATCTGCCTCTTAGGTTGCATTCATACCTGAGCAGAATGTATTCCTAGTGATTTTGGAGTGTTTTTTCTTTTCAGGTAATCTTGCATGTGTATCAAGCTTTGGGCATTTGTTTCCCAGACTAGGCAAGCAGAGGCGAGGAGTCCTACAGGCATGAAAAAACACACATATTGTGCATGTGCAGACGCTTCCACTAAAGCCTACTTTCAAAATAAAAAACAAAAAAAAAAAAAAACACACACCCATACTTTGAGTGTGGGTGACTGAGCGTTCAAGTGTGAATGAACATGAACAATTAAAAGAAATGAGATTCTAGATCAAGGGTATGCAATCAGCAGAACTCCAGCTGTTGCAGAACTACAAGTCCCATGAGGCATAGCAAGACTGGCAGCCACAAACATGGCACCCAGGAGGTATGGGCGTCCGCAGATTTTTTTTCGGGGGGCGCGCTTCGGCAGCGGCGATACACAGTCGCATTTAACCCTTTCTTCTATCGCTAGCGGGGGTTAAAAGCACCCCGCTAGCGGCTGAATAGCGCCACTAAAACTAGCGGTGCTTTACCGATAACGCAGCCAGATGGCAGTGTGAAATAGCTCTTGAGATAATTCAGCTTCACTCCATGCCCATATAAATATAGCCTAGAGAATGTACATCTTTCTATTTGTAATACATCTGTTGTGGCCATATTTTGATCTTGATGAAAACAGCCTATACAGTATAGGCTGTTTTCATCAAGATCAAAATATGGCCACAACTGATGTATTGCCATACATTGCAATATAGAAAGATGTACATTCTCTAGGCTATATTTATATGGGCATCGTGGACTGGTATGCCTGAGAGACTGAGTAACTTCCATACAAAGAGAAGAAGATATTATAAAACACACAAATATATTTTTCCAGCAATAGCTCAGCTGTCCAAGAGAAAATATATATATCACACACACACACACACACACTCCTCCTAAGTGACACTGCAATGCTGTTACCTGTGGTTCTTCAGTGATGCAATAGCACTGGCAGCGTATTCTCTCTCGGCCACTGCACGCACCTGTGGAAGGAGCCGGTGCCGGATCGGCATAGCGACATTACACAGGCAGGCTGAGGCAGCCAATCACGTTCCGGAACAGCCAAGATGTCAAGCAGAGGCCCGAGCAGCAGTCAGAGCCAATCCGATGATCAGGTTGGGGGTGAGGGAGGGAGGGAGGGAGGGACGGACGGACGGACGGACGGACGTCTGTATCAATCTGTGATAAGTCAGAACAGACTGAGAGTAGCCCCAGGCTAGCAGAAAAAAAAAAAAAAAAAAAGTCCACGGCTGCCATTGCGTTACACAGGACAACTGTCTTCACTCTTTAACACCTTCTTACGATTCCAGGGGGGACAATTGCCGCCCCCCCCCCCCCTTTGCCCTATGCTGCGGACGCCCATGCCCAGAGGCATGATGAGACTTGTAGTTTTGCAACAGCTGGAAGTCTGCTAATTGCATATCCCTGCTCTAGATGTTAAGCAGAATCTCAGGTGTAGGAAAATTAGCAGAAAAATGCTCAGCTGTAAACAGGGGCTCAGGCTGCATTCATATTTTTTTTTTTAATACAAGCCTTTAGTATTTAGCATTGCACATGTGTATTTAAGCTTCAGGCATTTTGTTTTAGATAAAGGAAAGCACTAGGGGGAGAAGACCAGTTCTAACAGTCTTCTGAAAAAAATAAAATAAAAAATGTACTAAAACATTCAATGCAATTTCAAGTGTGCCCATTTAAAGCGGAGTTCCACCCAAAAGTGGAAGCTCCGCTTATCTGTCTCCTCTCCCCCCTCTGATGCCACATTTGGGGAGTTTTTGACAGGTACCGGTCCCCACTTCCGTGGGAGGTACGTCAGAATTTCGCCCCCCTCCCCTCCTTCCCTCCTTCCCTGCCACCGGGCCATTCAATAAGCGCAGCGAGGAATCGGCTGTGAAGCTGCAAGGCTTCACTGCCAGTTTCCCTTACAGGCTATGGCGACGGCAGCACCCAAGAGCCAATGGAAACATTGGCTGGGGTGCCAACATCGCTGGATTCCAAGACAGGAAAGTGTCCTAATATTAAAAGTTAGCAGCTACAGTATATGTAGTTGCCGACTTAATTTTTCCGTGCGGGGTCTGGAGCACCGCTCTAAGCCTATAGGGTTAAATCAAATTCTTCAAAAGTAGCTTGTGTAGCTTTTGGGGCATCAGACAGCCATCATCATTTAGTTACACTGGATTTAATTTGTTGAGCATTTTGACCCTCAAGCTACAAAATTCTCAGGTATGAATGGGGCCAAAATAGCTCATGCAGCATTAGGCATTAAATAACCATATATGCAATCAAATAACCAGCATCTGAGCTTTTACAAGTGAACAGCCAGTGTTAAGCTCCATACACAAGGCCCAAAATCAGCCGGTACAGTAGAAACCGGGTGAAATTTGGCCCGTCTGTACAGGTCCTTGTCCAACAGATCTCACAACCGGCTTCTGTCAAACAAACATGCCAGAATACCAGCAGCTAATCAGAGCTCTCAGCCAATGGCTGTGAGCACTAACTACTAGTGTGTTCTGTCATGGAGGGGAGGAGCAGTCCCCCTGTCAGAACGCAATAGCGCAGTGGGGAGATAGCTGTACTAGCATCAAATAGTTAGTACAGAGACCTCCTCGCAAGCTCTTCAGTTTTTTTTGTTCAGCCGTCTGGATATAAAAAAAAAAAAAAAAAAAAAAAAAAAAAAAAAAAAAAACCCCACCACACACACACTGTACCAGGCATTAAACTTACGTGTGAATTTGAATGCTGAGAGCTTTACCCACTTCCGGACCGCCCACTGTATATATATACACACACGTCATTTTTTTGAAGATGGATATCTCGGTAACGGCAGCAGCTGCTGCCACAACCGAGGTATCCATCTTTTCAGCGGGCGGTTCCGTACATGATAATGGTGGTCTCTGCGGCGGGAGAGGTGCCACCCCCCTCCCGCCGCTCTCCCGCACCCTCCGCCGCTTACCGGAGCCGTCGGTAGCGGCGGAGGCGATCGGGTCCTTTCCCTGCTTAGGTATGGAGACGAGTGAGGCTAAGATGGCCCCCACCCGTCTCCATACCATGTGACGGCCGGAGCGATGTCATTACGACGGCTCCGCCCACTTCTCTTAAAAGGCACAATTTTTTTTGTGTCATTTTTTTAAACAACTTTTTTTTTTTTTTTTTTTGCATTTTAGTCTAAATATGAGATCTGAGGACTTTTTGACCCCAGATCTCATATTTAAGAGGACCTGTCATGCTTTTTTCTATTACAAGGGATGTTAACATTCCTTGTAATAGGAATAAAAGTGATCCAATTTTTTTTTTTTTTTTTTTTTTTTAAAAAACAGTGAAAAAATAAATAAAATAAATAATAAAAAAAAAATTTTTTTTAAAGCACCCTGTCCCGACGAGCTCGCGTGCAGAAGCGAACGCATACGTGAGTAGCGCCCGCATATGAAAACGGTGGTCAAACCACACATGTGAGGTATTGCCGCGACCGGTAGAGTGAGAGCAATAATTCTAGCCCTAGACCTCCTCTGTAACGCAAAACATGCAATCTGTAGAATTTTTTAAACGTCACCTATGGAGATTTTTAAGGGTAAAAGTTTGACGCTATTCCACGAGCGGGCGCAATTTTGAAGCGTGACATGATGGGTATCAATTTACTTGGCGTAACATTATATTTCACAATATAAAAAAAAATTGGGCTAACTTTACTGTTGTCTTATTTTTTTTTTCAAAAAAGTGATTTTTTTCCAAAAAAAGTGCGCTTAGAAGACCGCTGCGCAAATACGGTGCAAAAAAAAAGTATTGCAATGACCGCTATTTTATTCTCTAGGGTGTTAGAAAAAAAACAATTAATCAAAGTAACTTTCTAGCAAAAAAACCTGTTTTAGTCCTCATACACACGGACGTTTTTACAGCTGCTTTTTTTGCAGCTTAAAAAGGCCTGTCTATGACCCCTTTCACACTGGGGCGGTTTGCAGGCAGTATTGCGCTAAAAATACCGCCTGCAAACCGCCCCTAAACAGCCTCCGTTGTTTGTTCAGTGTGAAAGCCTGAGGGCTTTCACACTGAAGCGGTGCGCTGACAGGACGGTGAAAAAAGTCCTGCAAACCGCTTCTTTGGAGCGGGGAAGGAGCGGTGAATTGAAATCAATGGGACAGCGCGGCTATACCGCGGTAATACCGCGGCTATGGCCGCGCTGTACGAGCGGGTTTAACCCTTTTTCGGCCTCCAGCGGGGGGTTAAAACCGGACCGCTAGCGGCCGAATACAGCTGCAAGAACGACGGTACAGCAGCGCTAAAAATAGCGCTGTTGTACCGCCGACGCCCCCACTGCCCCAGTGTGAAAGGGGCCTTAGTCTATGGCTTCATGCCCACCTAGGCGTTTTTGAGCTGCAAAAAAAAAACCCAGGACCAGTGGGTTCTGAGAGACATTTTTCAGCTGTAAAAACGCTCTTCGAGCGTTTTTCAGTGTTAGAGCGTTTTTACAGCTGAAAAACGTCTCTCAGAACCCACTGGTCCTGGGTTTTTTTTACAGCTTAAAAACGCTCAAAAACGTCATTCACCAACGTTTAACGTTTTTGATCCATTGAAAAAAAAAACGCTCAAAAACGCTAAAAAAAAAAAAATCACTGCAAAGATACTGGCGTTTTCATAACGTTATTTTAACAGCCTGTGTGCATGAGGGCTAAAACTTGTAAACACCTAAAATCCAAAACGAGGCTGGTCTTAAAGTGGTTAAGCTACAAATCACTCAGTTGTGGTGGATGGGTCCTCAAAAGTATCTCATGTAGTCTCAGGTGTCAAGCTGTAGCGTCAGCATCTTAGCGCGCTAATGTTAAGAACCAATGATGAAATACACAGGATTTTGGATGCTGAGTGTTTTGGCGCTATGAGCTACAAAATGCTCAGGTGCAGAGGTCTTAAAAGTAGCTTGTGGAGCATCAGGCATCAATTGCTCACATGTGAACAACCACCATTGAAATACAGGGATTTTAGATACCGAGCATCTTGGAACTTCAAAAAAAAAAAAAAAAAACCCAGGTGTACACGGGGCCTTAAAAAGTAGCTCATTTAGTGTCAGCTGTCAAACTAACGACATCTGAGTGCTCTAATGTGAGCAACCACTGATGAAATACACAGGATGTTAAGTGTTTCGGAGCCCTGCTCAGGTGTAGAAGGGGGTCACAAAAGTAGCACGCGTAGCTTGTGGAGCATCTGGAGTTGAGCATACACAAGTGAACAGCCATCATTGAAATACAGGGATTTTGGATATTGAGCATCTTGGAGATTCAAACTACAAAATGCCGAGGTGTGGATAGGATTGCAAAGTAGATTGCATACAATTTGGAGCATCAAGTGTCAACATGTAAACAGCCACCACTAAAATTCACTGGATTTTGGATGTTGAGTGTTTTGGAGCTTCAGGTGCCGATGGGGCCTGAGCATTGATCCATACACACGAATAGGAGCAGGGGAGGAGTAGAAGGAGGGGGTAGTTAGTAAAGCTTACCATCTTCCATGTGATCTGCCAGTTTCTCCTGATAAACTCTGTGAGCATCTTGTGCACGCCTGATTGCCTGCAAAAACATGCGGAAATCAGGATTTTTCTTTCCAAGGCATGGGCGTTTGAAGAGTCTATGATGTGGTCACCTCTTACCTCCACCGGGGTATTCCGTGCCGGGCTGATCTCAGACTCATTGACCAGAGAAGACTTCAGATCTGCCAGGTCCCTCTCAGTGAAGGCGTTCTCCTGGATCTTCTCCTCCTGGTCTCCCTCGTCTTTAAAGGCGATCATCTCATCGCTAGCCCCCAGGTCGTCCTCCTCGCCGCTGTTCATCTGAGGCATTCTGCGGGCTGGTTGGAGGCACTTGTGTGAGGCGGTGCAGTGTATGTATGAAAAGGCTGGGAGCCCGAGAATCACTCACACTGCATGAGGGGAACGGGGACAACGAGGTAAAAGTTTGGAGGAATCGGAGCTGAACGAGTGGAAGGGGGGACAAAAAGGAGCTGATGGAAAAACAGCTCTCTGTTCACTCAGCCTAATCGTCTGAGTTGCCCTTTTTGTCCCCCCTTCCAGGCTGAGCACTTCAAAGCACACCGCCTGCTGATTGATAGTTGAGCTGAACACTGGGGGCTGAGCGAAGGATTCGGAGCTGATCTCTTAAAGGGATACGAACCCACCTCAGAGTTGTTGGTCATCTCAGTCCTTGAAAATATACAGGCCTTTAAACAAAGTAACGCTAAAAATAATCCATGCTCAATTTCGCTGCCAGAGACGTTTTTACTTTTTTTTTTGCACTCATGTGTAAAAAAAAATCATTTTAGGCCTGAAGATGACATAAGACCCCCAAATATTATATATTTTCTGAAAGCAGACATCCTGCAGAATAAAATAGTGGTAGTTGCAATTTTTTATATCATTTGTTATTACCGCAAAGGTGTTTTTTACAAAAAAATTTCAGTAAAAGACACTCTAAAGTGAATTTTAGGGCAAACTAACACAATAAACTACCCACATTTTTTTTTCCTCAAAAAGTTCCCTATGTAATGATTTTTAGGTGACAGGTTCTCTTTAACCGCTTCAGCACCAGAAGATTTGGCTGCTGAATGACCGGGCCATTTTTTGCGATACGGTACCGCGTCGTGCGACTTTGTACTCAAACAAAATTGACGTCCTTTTTTTCCCACAAAGAAAAAAGAGCTTTCTTTTGGTGGTATTTGATCACCTCTGCGGTTTTTATTTTTTGCGCTATAAACAAAAAGAGCGACAATTTTGAAAAACACAATATTTTGAACTTTTTGCTATAATAAATATCCCCATTTTAAAAAGCAAATGTTTTCTCAGTTTAGGCAGATATATATTCTTCTAAATATTTTTGGTAATAAAAATCGTAATAAGCGTATATTGATTGGTTTGCGCAAAAGTTATAGCGTCTACAAAATAGGGGATAGATTTATAGCATTTTTATTTTTTTTTATTTTTTTCACCCGTAATGGCGGCGATCTGCAATTTTTATTGTGACTGCGACATTATGGCAGACACATCAGACAATTTTGACACATTTTCGGGACCATTGGCATATATACAGCGATCAGTGCTATAAAAATCCATTGATTACTGTAAAAATGTCACTGGCAGTGAAGGGGTTAACACTAGGGGGCGATCAAGGGGTTAACTGTTCCCTAGTGTGTGTTCTAACTGAAGGGGGGATGGGACTGACTAGAAGAGATGACAGATCGCTGTTCATACTTTGTATGAACAGACGATCTGTCTCTTCTCCCCTCAGAGAACTGGCATCTCTGTGTTTACACACAGAGATGCCGGTTCTCGCCGTGTCACGAGCGACCGCCAGGCACTCACATCGGCTCCGGCGGTGCGCATGTGCCCCTAGTGGCCGCCTGCAGAAGCGACGTAAGATAACCGCGATTCACCTACCCATGCCATTCTGCCACAGTACAACTGCGGCGGCTGGTCGAGAGCAGGTTAAGACCCTGCATGTCTCCTCTGGGCTCCACTGAATGCAATGCAATGCAGACTGCATTGCGATGCATCCTTTCCTGGCTATGCTAGCTGGGGACACAGAGGCTGACCCAGAAGTGACATCATACATGTCGCTTTCAGGGTCACAGCAAGAAGCAGAGGAGAGCGGGTGTCCTTACAAAATAGGCAACTCTGCAGAAAATCGAACCACGTCACTTCCGCTTTCTTTAAACCATCAGTAATTGCTGATTTGGTGTTTGGACACAACACTGGCTACCGAATACAGTTCAGTACAAGAAGATTTTGCTGTTTTCACAGCACAGCGGCTAACGAGGAGAAAAGTTGTCGCCGCCTCAGAGGTGGCCATTTTCTTGGTTAGTTTCGGAGTAATGTAACAATCTCTGCTCATAATATGAATCTATTCAGTAGCCGGTGTTGTGTCCAAACACCAATTTGTGAAAATAAACAGCAATTCGTCAAAATCAGCAATTCATAATGGTTTAAAGAAAACAGAAGTGACACGGGTTGCTCATTCTGCCAGGTTCCATATTTTGTCAGAACACGGGCGTGTGTCCGCTCTTCTCCCTCCCCTCCCGACATGCGAGAGGGACACAGGTACCAGGGGTGTGTGGAAGCAATCGGGTGGCAGCGCAGCTGCCTGAAAGCATCCACCTGACAGGCATGAGTCTGCCTGTCAGTTTTACACACATTCCCAGTGGCTGAAGCCACTTAGCACTGACAGAGCCCTGATTGGACAAAGTGATGATGATTTTCTCCAATCATGGCTCGGTGCTCATAGTCCCACCCCCACACTATAAAAGGTAATTTCCCATAGAAATCTTTTGTAGTGTGTTGGAGTTGAGATAGATAGAGCAGGGCTCAGTTTGCTACTAGCAGTTAGTGTGTTCACTTAGGCTTCATGTACACGGGACGTTTATCAACCTCTCCTGAATGCTGGAACATCACAACTAGTAATCCACGTTTAAAAACGTGTGTTTAGCAGCGTTTACAAGCCGCGTTTGCGTTCAGGAGCGTTTACTAAAGATAACCTCAGGAAACCCTCCCAAATGATTAAAAAGCACTAAAAACACGTATTTATTAACTATTTCAGCCATTCTGTGAGATAAGTGTGCATAGCATCTGAGAAAGCAGTGTGCTTGTAGCTAGCTGTTATTTTTTGGTTGGTTTGTTAATATGGATCCCATGATGAGCATGTGTGAGGAAATGCTCCTGATGTTGCTTTTGCTGAGGCTCCAAAGACCTAGAAAATTGCGTGAGAGGACCAGAGTTTGTCGCTACTGGACACATTCATTGATGGCTCAATGCATGTCCACAGGATACTTTTCTAATATGTACGTTCAGCTGCATAATTATCCAGAGAAATCTTTTACTTTTACACGCATGTCAATTGCCACTTTTAACGTTCACTTCGAAAAGGTTAGACCCCGTTTCGTTCGCATGGACACCAACATGAGAAAAAGCGTGCCACCAGAGGAACGTCTGTTGGTGACTCTCAGGTACGTGTATATATATTTATCAATCTCTCCTCCCTCCATCTCTCTCCATATATTTCTCTATAATCCTTTTCTCTCTCATATATATATATATATATATATATATATATATATATATATATATATATATATATATATATATATATATATATGGGGGGGGAATTGATAAACAGCAAATTGGCAGTCATGTTCCCCCAGCACAAGCGTATTGCCAAATTGGCTCCAGTGATGATGAGGATGGAGGGAATGATGATGAGGTCACTGACGTGACGTGGGTGCCGGATAGAGCAGAGGAGGAAAGTAAGGGGGAGAAACAACCCCAACGAGGCAGGATGTCCTCTAGAGGCAGGCATCATGGAAAATTAGAGAGCAGCCACCCTATTCCATCATATTGTGGGTCTGTTATCTCCCAGCCCACAGCTCAGCTGTGGGCCTTTTTTAGCACTTGTGCAGCCAATTGCACTGTTGCAATTTGAAATCTCTGCCGCAAGCACATCAAGCGTGTCAAAAACACCAGCCATTTGAGTACCACATGCTTGACAAGGTATTTAACCTCCCACCACTCAGCCCGTTGGCAAGAGCACCTGAAAGCCACACACAAGGGACACAATTCTTCTCCTTCTCACTCTTCACCTTTTATGTCTACCCCCGTTATATCTCATGACCTCTCAGCAGCCTCCACTGACAGGGGTGATGGTATAGCAAAGGGTGTCACAGGTCCTTACAACACATCTGCCAGCAGCACACTATCAGCTGTAGAGTATAGCAGGCAAATTTTCCTGCTGCAGCAGAAAAAAAATACACTCCCTGCCATCCACATGCCCAGCATCTAAACTCCAGCTTGTCCAAATAGCAGGCTTTACATTTCCTGCATTTCATTCTGGTGAATTCTGCCCCTTTGAATTTGCAGAATGTGCTGTACCACAATGGCAGGTTCCTAATCGCTATTTCTTTGCAGGTAAGGCCATTCCAGCTCCATACCATCACGTGGAAGGCAATGTTTTGGAATCGTTGTTCAAGGCAGTTAGATGCAAGGTCCACCTTACTGCTGATGCGTGGTCCAGCAAGCATGGTCAGGGATGATATATTTTGTTCACAGCACACTGGGTAACTCTGCTTGCAGCTAGGAAGGATGCAGTACAGGGCTCAGTGCTGGAGCTTGTTTTGCCGCCACATCTCCATACAGCTGGTGGTGATGATGCAAGATCTGTCAGCTCCACCCCCTCCTTCTCCTCCTCCATTCCCTCCTCTGCTGTATTTGTCCTATGATCCACCAGTACCCCCTAAGCGTTCAAGGGGCCATTCAACGCGTTAAGTTAAAAGATGCCACACAATGCTTCAGCTGGTCTGTCTAGGGACAGAGAGTCTTTCAGCTCTGCAGGGGCAGGCCCAGAGGTGGTCCACACCATGGAAGCTTGAGCCAGGAATGGTGGTGTGCGATAATGGCACTAAACTTCTGTCCGCCCTTCGACAGGGAAAGGTGACATATGTGCCATGCTTGGCATATGTCCTCAGTTTGGTGGTGCAGCATTTCTTAAACAGGTACCCAGGTTTGCAAGATCTTCTAAAGCAGGCCAGAAGAGTCTGAAGTCATTTCAGGCAGTCATACACAGCCAGTGTTCAGTTGGCTGAAATTCAGCAGGAATTGCACCTGCCCATAAACTGCCTGATTTGTGACATGCCCACCAGGTGGAACTCAACTTTGACAATGCTGCAGCGGCTGCATGTGAAGCAGAGGGCTGTAAATGAGTACCTGTTTGATTATGGCACAAGGACAGGCTCAGGGCACCACAGCTTTTTTTCTCCAGGCCAATGGCTGCTGATAAAGGATGCATGCACTGCACTGTCACCATTTGAGGAGGCGACAAGGATGGTGAGCCGTGATAAGGCATGCATCAGTGACACAATCCCTCTTGTGTTCCTGCTGGAGCATACTCTGCGTGGCATTATGGACAGGGCACTTGAGGCAAAGCAGCAAGAGGAAGAGGAGGACTTTCTTTTCCTCTCAAGGCCCACTTTATGCAGACACCATTCTTGTAACGCCACAGAGTTCACAAAAGGAGAGGGAGGAGGTAGCTTATAGCAGTTTTGGAGGCACTGAAGCAGAGGAAGACATACGTCATACCTTAAGAGGTGGTTTTCAGTCTCCAGAAACATTGGGATTAGTACGAGGCTGAGAGGAAGCAGTTCCAGATACTGGAAATATTGGAAAAGAGTGATCTCGCGCATTCAAATCTATTCACACATAATGTAAGATAACATATATGATGACATAAATAGTAACTATCAAATATATAAAATAAATAGTGAATAATCGTATAAATCAAAATTATTAGAATAATTAAAAAATCTAAATATTATGTGCTCAATATTAGTGCAATTAAAGTGCAAGTTCATGAAGTATACAGAAAACTGGCTCTATCTTGACCATGCAGGATGATAAGGTGACTCAGTGTAGAAATAAACAGATTGGCCAAAGTTCATACAGGTCCTCATAGGGTATAATTCCAGAATAACTTTAGGCTCTCGGAACTCTCACCTCAATGATAATGAAAATGGGCATCATGATAAGATATCTATTAATCGCGTCACTGTATTCTCCAGACCATTCTCCTCTACTCGTCCCGGCTTTATTTCATTCCTCTCCACCATTAATACGGCTTACTAGCCTAATAAAAGATATACCTCCCGGGGCGCAATGGCCCGGTGGGGAAGAGACGGAGAAAAAAAGGGGGCCTCCAATAGTGTAGTACATTAGATAATAAAATAATGTTTTATTGGGGGGTTTCAGGGTGGTCTCTTACATAAAAAACTTAAAAACAAGCAAGTACAGCTGGAACATCGTTTAGAGGGCCTCCTTACTAGACTTCCGGTTACGTCTGCTCTCTGCCACTCCCTACGCGTTATGTCACCGCTCGTAACTTCATCTGGGGAAGATGAAGTCACGAGCGGTGACGTAATGCGTAGGGAGTGGCGGAGAGCAGACGTAACCGGAAGTCTAGTAAGGAGGCCCTCTAAACGTTGCCCTTTTTGTCCCCCCTTCCAGGCTGAGCACTTCAAAGCACACCGCCTGCTGATTGATAGTTGAGCTGAACACTGGGGGCTGAGCGAAGGATTCGGAGCTGATCTCTTAAAGGGATACGAACCCACCTCAGAGTTGTTGGTCATCTCAGTCCTTGAAAATATACCTTTAAACAAAGTAACGCTAAAAATAATCCATGCTCAATTTCGCTGCCAGAGACGTTTTTACTTTTTTTTTTGCACTCATGTGTAAAAAAAAATCATTTTAGGCCTGAAGATGACATAAGACCCCCAAATATTATATATTTTCTGAAAGCAGACATCCTGCAGAATAAAATAGTGGTAGTTGCAATTTTTTATATCATTTGTTATTACCGCAAAGGTGTTTTTTACAAAAAAATTTCAGTAAAAGACACTCTAAAGTGAATTTTAGGGCAAACTAACACAATAAACTACCCACATTTTTTTTTCCTCAAAAAGTTCCCTATGTAATGATTTTTAGGTGACAGGTTCTCTTTAACCGCTTCAGCACCAGAAGATTTGGCTGCTGAATGACCGGGCCATTTTTTGCGATACGGTACCGCGTCGTGCGACTTTGTACTCAAACAAAATTGACGTCCTTTTTTTCCCACAAAGAAAAAAGAGCTTTCTTTTGGTGGTATTTGATCACCTCTGCGGTTTTTATTTTTTGCGCTATAAACAAAAAGAGCGACAATTTTGAAAAACACAATATTTTGAACTTTTTGCTATAATAAATATCCCCATTTTAAAAAGCAAATGTTTTCTCAGTTTAGGCAGATATATATTCTTCTAAATATTTTTGGTAATAAAAATCGTAATAAGCGTATATTGATTGGTTTGCGCAAAAGTTATAGCGTCTACAAAATAGGGGATAGATTTATAGCATTTTTATTTTTTTTTATTTTTTTCACCCGTAATGGCGGCGATCTGCAATTTTTATTGTGACTGCGACATTATGGCAGACACATCAGACAATTTTGACACATTTTCGGGACCATTGGCATATATACAGCGATCAGTGCTATAAAAATCCATTGATTACTGTAAAAATGTCACTGGCAGTGAAGGGGTTAACACTAGGGGGCGATCAAGGGGTTAACTGTTCCCTAGTGTGTGTTCTAACTGAAGGGGGGATGGGACTGACTAGAAGAGATGACAGATCGCTGTTCATACTTTGTATGAACAGACGATCTGTCTCTTCTCCCCTCAGAGAACTGGCATCTCTGTGTTTACACACAGAGATGCCGGTTCTCGCCGTGTCACGAGCGACCGCCAGGCACTCACATCGGCTCCGGCGGTGCGCATGTGCCCCTAGTGGCCGCCTGCAGAAGCGACGTAAGATAACCGCGATTCACCTACCCATGCCATTCTGCCACAGTACAACTGCGGCGGCTGGTCGAGAGCAGGTTAAGACCCTGCATGTCTCCTCTGGGCTCCACTGAATGCAATGCAATGCAGACTGCATTGCGATGCATCCTTTCCTGGCTATGCTAGCTGGGGACACAGAGGCTGACCCAGAAGTGACATCATACATGTCGCTTTCAGGGTCACAGCAAGAAGCAGAGGAGAGCGGGTGTCCTTACAAAATAGGCAACTCTGCAGAAAATCGAACCACGTCACTTCCGCTTTCTTTAAACCATCAGTAATTGCTGATTTGGTGTTTGGACACAACACTGGCTACCGAATACAGTTCAGTACAAGAAGATTTTGCTGTTTTCACAGCACAGCGGCTAACGAGGAGAAAAGTTGTCGCCGCCTCAGAGGTGGCCATTTTCTTGGTTAGTTTCGGAGTAATGTAACAATCTCTGCTCATAATATGAATCTATTCAGTAGCCGGTGTTGTGTCCAAACACCAATTTGTGAAAATAAACAGCAATTCGTCAAAATCAGCAATTCATAATGGTTTAAAGAAAACAGAAGTGACACGGGTTGCTCATTCTGCCAGGTTCCATATTTTGTCAGAACACGGGCGTGTGTCCGCTCTTCTCCCTCCCCTCCCGACATGCGAGAGGGACACAGGTACCAGGGGTGTGTGGAAGCAATCGGGTGGCAGCGCAGCTGCCTGAAAGCATCCACCTGACAGGCATGAGTCTGCCTGTCAGTTTTACACACATTCCCAGTGGCTGAAGCCACTTAGCACTGACAGAGCCCTGATTGGACAAAGTGATGATGATTTTCTCCAATCATGGCTCGGTGCTCATAGTCCCACCCCCACACTATAAAAGGTAATTTCCCATAGAAATCTTTTGTAGTGTGTTGGAGTTGAGATAGATAGAGCAGGGCTCAGTTTGCTACTAGCAGTTAGTGTGTTCACTTAGGCTTCATGTACACGGGACGTTTATCAACCTCTCCTGAATGCTGGAACATCACAACTAGTAATCCACGTTTAAAAACGTGTGTTTAGCAGCGTTTACAAGCCGCGTTTGCGTTCAGGAGCGTTTACTAAAGATAACCTCAGGAAACCCTCCCAAATGATTAAAAAGCACTAAAAACACGTATTTATTAACTATTTCAGCCATTCTGTGAGATAAGTGTGCATAGCATCTGAGAAAGCAGTGTGCTTGTAGCTAGCTGTTATTTTTTGGTTGGTTTGTTAATATGGATCCCATGATGAGCATGTGTGAGGAAATGCTCCTGATGTTGCTTTTGCTGAGGCTCCAAAGACCTAGAAAATTGCGTGAGAGGACCAGAGTTTGTCGCTACTGGACACATTCATTGATGGCTCAATGCATGTCCACAGGATACTTTTCTAATATGTACGTTCAGCTGCATAATTATCCAGAGAAATCTTTTACTTTTACACGCATGTCAATTGCCACTTTTAACGTTCACTTCGAAAAGGTTAGACCCCGTTTCGTTCGCATGGACACCAACATGAGAAAAAGCGTGCCACCAGAGGAACGTCTGTTGGTGACTCTCAGGTACGTGTATATATATTTATCAATCTCTCCTCCCTCCATCTCTCTCCATATATTTCTCTATAATCCTTTTCTCTCTCATATATATATATATATATATATATATATATATATATATATATATATATATATATATATATGGGGGGGGAATTGATAAACAGCAAATTGGCAGTCATGTTCCCCCAGCACAAGCGTATTGCCAAATTGGCTCCAGTGATGATGAGGATGGAGGGAATGATGATGAGGTCACTGACGTGACGTGGGTGCCGGATAGAGCAGAGGAGGAAAGTAAGGGGGAGAAACAACCCCAACGAGGCAGGATGTCCTCTAGAGGCAGGCATCATGGAAAATTAGAGAGCAGCCACCCTATTCCATCATATTGTGGGTCTGTTATCTCCCAGCCCACAGCTCAGCTGTGGGCCTTTTTTAGCACTTGTGCAGCCAATTGCACTGTTGCAATTTGAAATCTCTGCCGCAAGCACATCAAGCGTGTCAAAAACACCAGCCATTTGAGTACCACATGCTTGACAAGGTATTTAACCTCCCACCACTCAGCCCGTTGGCAAGAGCACCTGAAAGCCACACACAAGGGACACAATTCTTCTCCTTCTCACTCTTCACCTTTTATGTCTACCCCCGTTATATCTCATGACCTCTCAGCAGCCTCCACTGACAGGGGTGATGGTATAGCAAAGGGTGTCACAGGTCCTTACAACACATCTGCCAGCAGCACACTATCAGCTGTAGAGTATAGCAGGCAAATTTTCCTGCTGCAGCAGAAAAAAAATACACTCCCTGCCATCCACATGCCCAGCATCTAAACTCCAGCTTGTCCAAATAGCAGGCTTTACATTTCCTGCATTTCATTCTGGTGAATTCTGCCCCTTTGAATTTGCAGAATGTGCTGTACCACAATGGCAGGTTCCTAATCGCTATTTCTTTGCAGGTAAGGCCATTCCAGCTCCATACCATCACGTGGAAGGCAATGTTTTGGAATCGTTGTTCAAGGCAGTTAGATGCAAGGTCCACCTTACTGCTGATGCGTGGTCCAGCAAGCATGGTCAGGGATGATATATTTTGTTCACAGCACACTGGGTAACTCTGCTTGCAGCTAGGAAGGATGCAGTACAGGGCTCAGTGCTGGAGCTTGTTTTGCCGCCACATCTCCATACAGCTGGTGGTGATGATGCAAGATCTGTCAGCTCCACCCCCTCCTTCTCCTCCTCCATTCCCTCCTCTGCTGTATTTGTCCTATGATCCACCAGTACCCCCTAAGCGTTCAAGGGGCCATTCAACGCGTTAAGTTAAAAGATGCCACACAATGCTTCAGCTGGTCTGTCTAGGGACAGAGAGTCTTTCAGCTCTGCAGGGGCAGGCCCAGAGGTGGTCCACACCATGGAAGCTTGAGCCAGGAATGGTGGTGTGCGATAATGGCACTAAACTTCTGTCCGCCCTTCGACAGGGAAAGGTGACATATGTGCCATGCTTGGCATATGTCCTCAGTTTGGTGGTGCAGCATTTCTTAAACAGGTACCCAGGTTTGCAAGATCTTCTAAAGCAGGCCAGAAGAGTCTGAAGTCATTTCAGGCAGTCATACACAGCCAGTGTTCAGTTGGCTGAAATTCAGCAGGAATTGCACCTGCCCATAAACTGCCTGATTTGTGACATGCCCACCAGGTGGAACTCAACTTTGACAATGCTGCAGCGGCTGCATGTGAAGCAGAGGGCTGTAAATGAGTACCTGTTTGATTATGGCACAAGGACAGGCTCAGGGCACCACAGCTTTTTTTCTCCAGGCCAATGGCTGCTGATAAAGGATGCATGCACTGCACTGTCACCATTTGAGGAGGCGACAAGGATGGTGAGCCGTGATAAGGCATGCATCAGTGACACAATCCCTCTTGTGTTCCTGCTGGAGCATACTCTGCGTGGCATTATGGACAGGGCACTTGAGGCAAAGCAGCAAGAGGAAGAGGAGGACTTTCTTTTCCTCTCAAGGCCCACTTTATGCAGACACCATTCTTGTAACGCCACAGAGTTCACAAAAGGAGAGGGAGGAGGTAGCTTATAGCAGTTTTGGAGGCACTGAAGCAGAGGAAGACATACGTCATACCTTAAGAGGTGGTTTTCAGTCTCCAGAAACATTGGGATTAGTACGAGGCTGAGAGGAAGCAGTTCCAGATACTGGAAATATTGGAAAAGAGTGATCTCGCGCATTCAAATCTATTCACACATAATGTAAGATAACATATATGATGACATAAATAGTAACTATCAAATATATAAAATAAATAGTGAATAATCGTATAAATCAAAATTATTAGAATAATTAAAAAATCTAAATATTATGTGCTCAATATTAGTGCAATTAAAGTGCAAGTTCATGAAGTATACAGAAAACTGGCTCTATCTTGACCATGCAGGATGATAAGGTGACTCAGTGTAGAAATAAACAGATTGGCCAAAGTTCATACAGGTCCTCATAGGGTATAATTCCAGAATAACTTTAGGCTCTCGGAACTCTCACCTCAATGATAATGAAAATGGGCATCATGATAAGATATCTATTAATCGCGTCACTGTATTCTCCAGACCATTCTCCTCTACTCGTCCCGGCTTTATTTCATTCCTCTCCACCATTAATACGGCTTACTAGCCTAATAAAAGATATACCTCCCGGGGCGCAATGGCCCGGTGGGGAAGAGACGGAGAAAAAAAGGGGGCCTCCAATAGTGTAGTACATTAGATAATAAAATAATGTTTTATTGGGGGGTTTCAGGGTGGTCTCTTACATAAAAAACTTAAAAACAAGCAAGTACAGCTGGAACATCGTTTAGAGGGCCTCCTTACTAGACTTCCGGTTACGTCTGCTCTCTGCCACTCCCTACGCGTTATGTCACCGCTCGTAACTTCATCTGGGGAAGATGAAGTCACGAGCGGTGACGTAATGCGTAGGGAGTGGCGGAGAGCAGACGTAACCGGAAGTCTAGTAAGGAGGCCCTCTAAACGCTGTTCCAGCTGTACTTGCTTGTTTTTAGGTTTTTTATGTAAGAGACCACCCTGAAACCCCCCAATAAAACATTATTTTATTATCTAACGTACTACACTATTGGAGGCCCCCTTTTTTTCTCCCTCTCTCCCCCACCAGGCCATTGCGCCCCGGAGGTATATCTTTTATTAGGCTAGTGAGCCGTATTAATGGTGGAGAGGAATGAAATAAAGCCAGGACGAGTGGAGGAGAATGGTCTGGAGAATACAGTGACGCGATTAATAGATATCTTATCATGATGCCCATTTTCATTATTATTGAGGTGAGAGTTATGAGAGCCTAAAGTTATTCTGGAATTATACCCTATGAGGACCTGTATGAACTTTGGCCAATCTGTTTATTTCCACACTGAGTCACCTTATCAGCCTGCATGGTCAAGATAGAGCCAGTTTTCTGTATACTTCATGAACTTGCATTTTAATTGCACTAATATTGAGCACATAATAGTTTCATTTTTTAATTATGCTAATAATTTTGATTTATACGATTATTCATTATTTATTTTATATATTTGATAGTTACTATTTATGTCATCACATATGTTATCTTACGTTATGTGTGAATAGATTTGAATGCGCGAGATCACTCTTTTCCAATATATTCATTAAAGTGTAGTGTGAACACTTTTAGATTTTGCTGCTATCTTTTTCAAGACATCACCACACATACATTTTTATATTATTATTTATGTGTTTATACACATTTTTCACTATTACTCACTTATAGCGCGAAGGACACTTTCACTTACCCAGTTCCAGATACTGTAATCCTCAGTAACGCCGAGGAGTCTGCTTCTCATGCCTCTGCAAACTTGCAGTGCATAGTCTCCCTTATGCTTCAAAGCCTGCGAAAAGACCCCAGAATTTGTGGCAACCCTGGCAACCCTGCTTGACCACTGTTACAAGGGGAAAGTCTCTTAACTCATCCTGCCCTTGCAGAGGGAGCACATAGTCTTTCCAGACTCTGGTAGGTTGAAGTCTCATGGAAAAGCTAGTTTTGAGGCTTCTGTGATGCATTTCAATTTTTTTTATCATTCAAGTTTTTTATTATCATCATTGAAAAAATAGTACAGTATAATCAGCATAACAAAAAATTAGTACACTATATTTCACAGCGAATTCAAAATATGTGATCACAGTCTATTGGTTGTCTCATTACTGTGGTAAACAGCACTAACAATATAAAGAAATAAAGTATAAGTAATATAATGTAAACTCTTAACTTTGACTATATACATTCAATTTCAAATTGTACACCTGCTTATTGTAAGATATGTTGAAGCCTCACTCCCCCTTCGACACCCCAAAGGGGATCACACTGTGTCCAAGGAGGGGTGAGGATTCTCCCTCTCATTAACCATTTTTTTCTCTTATAAACTTTTATTTGAGTGAAGAGAGAAGGTATTAACAATCTATTATATCCAGCTCAAAGATTATTATGAAATTTATCAGGGGTACAATATAATGTTCCCATTATAATAGATCAAAAATAGACATTCTGACCCTAGTATGAAAAATTAGTATATAAACCTGAGAATTTCTATGTAACTTTAAGGAAAAATTATACTGTTCCTAAAACATAAAAAGAAGATATTTAAAGGAAAGAGACTAGGGGAGAAGAAAGAAGATAAAGAAATAGTACAGAAAAAGAGTATAGAATGCCTGTCTTTCCGATGTGAAACTCAAAAATCAGCGATTGGTGTTGCTACCTATGTCCGGTATCAGAGAAATTCCCATAAACCGAGCCCAGGGTTCCCAAGTGGCTTCAAATTGTGTGGTCTTGTCCAATAAGGAACTAACCATTTTTTCTTGTTCCATTATCCATGAAATCTTCCTTTTCATGGACAATAGAGATACCGAAGACTTCTTCCATGCTTTGGCAATAGTCAATTTGGCTCCTGTCAATATAAACAGAATCAATTTACGGGTGATTTTAGAGACATGCGGCAAGAATCCATTCAGCAAGGCAATCGCTGGTGTTTGAGAGATAGCACAACCTGTAACCTTTCGTATGATGTGGAAGACCCTATTCCAAAATCCTCGGATTCTGGGACATTCCCACCATATGTGAATCATAGAACCTATTCCCTGACAGCCTCTAAAGCATAAGGGTGAAGTGGAAGGAAACATTGCTGCCAATCTTGTGGGAACCAAGTACCATCTCGTGAATATTTTAACATTAGCTTCGATGAGTGAAATATTATATAAACCTTTGATCGAATGAGAATAGTTCTCATACCAGTCTTCCAGATCCCAATCAGTCTGAAGGTCTTTCTCCCAGGCCAACATGTATGGTAATTTTACAGAATTGGAAGCAAGTGAAGCATAGATCACAGAAATCCCTCCCTTCCGCTCCGTGGCTTGTGCACACCAACCTTCATATGCCGTAAATCTTGGAGGATTAGGTTTAGTTTTCCATAAAGAGTGAACAAAGCTGGAGATCTGGTAAAATCTAGACTTTTCTGTAGAGGGAAGATCTAGTTCATCTATAAAATGTTTAAGGGGTAGTGGGCCTGTGCAAGAAAAAAATTGACCAATGCGGTACACCCCCTTGTCCCTCCACCACTTGAAGGCCTCAACATCCATGCCATGTTGGAATAGAGGGTTTTGGAACAGATGAGCTAATGGTTGTATTTCAGAAACCAGGGAAGGAAGCTTCCTAAGGGAATCCCACAAAGAAAGGGATTGTGAAAGGGTTGGTGACAGTATTGGAGGCCTGTTCCTGGGAGGACACCATAGTAGATATTCCATGGAGAATGTAGGAGCTGCTTGGCTTTCTATTAATATCCAATCTGGTCGCTCAGTTTTAAGATATATAACGGACAATTGTGCTAATCGGGCTGCTTGATAGTACCAAAGGAGGTTTGGAAAACCCAATCCACCTTGCTTAGGGAGATTAAATAAGTTACGGTTTGATAGACGTGAACCTTTCTTGTTCCATATAAATTTATTAAGTTTACCTTGAAATGTTTTTAGGTGGTCCCTTCTAATCGGGATAGGAAGGGATCGAAACAAATACAAAAGTTTAGGCAATAAGGTCATCTTGACCGAATTAATTCTACCAATCCAGGCAATATTGTGTGACTCCCAAGTCTTGAGATCAGCCTCAAGTTTTCGATACATTGGGGGGTAATTTGCTTGATACAGATTCTCAATCTTGGGAGTTATATTAATTCCCAAATATTTAATTGATGAATTACTCCATCTAAATTCATATGTTTCCTGTAATTGGGAGACCATAGAGCTTGGGAGGGATACATTGAGAGCCTGAGATTTAGACATATTCACTCTTAGTCCTGAAATTGACGCAAATTCATTGAGCAATGAACATATCTCGTGTAAAGAGGAAATTGGGGAGGATAAAAATAGCAGAAGATCATCAGCGAACAGGGCTCATTTATGATTGTTTTGGCCACACTGAATCCCCCTGATATTTGGATTATTACGAATGGCTATTGCCAAGGTTTCAATCATTATAGCAAATATCAGGGGTGAGAGGGGGCAGCCCTGTCGTGTGCCCCTGCCAATCCTAATTGGGTCAGAGAAAATTCCCTGAAGTCTGACTCTGGCTACTGGTGTTGAATATAAGGCTTCCAAGATTCCTAAAATATTTTGTCCAAATCCCCATCTTCTAAGGACTGCAAAAAGATATGACCATGAAACGGAATCGAATGCCTTCTGGAGGTCCAGCGATAATAGAATTCCTTCTTGTTTTTGACTTCCATCCCATTCTGATTGCATTATTGATATAAGATCAACCGTCCTTCGCACTTGATCAGGACCCTGTCTACCAGGGATGAACCCCGCCTGATCTTTATCAATATATAGTCCTATAAATGAAGCCAATCGGTTAGCTAATATTTTGGTCAATATTTTAAGATCATTATTAATTAGAGAGATAGGTCTATAATTCTCTATTTGGCTGGTGTCTTTATCTGGTTTTGGGATTACAGAAATATATGCCATATTAAGTTTGATTACCTATCCCAGTGCCCTTAGTCATGGAGTTGAAGAATCTAGTGAGGTAGGGGGTTAGAAGATCAGAAAAAGTTTTATAATAAGGGGTAGAGAAGCCATCAGGTCCTGGAGCTGTAGCACCCTTTAAAGCTTTTATAACTTCTGACACCTCCTCAATGGATATGGGAGCATCCATTTCCGCTTTATGAGTAGTTGTTAGTTTTAGAAGATGTAAGTTATCTAGGAACTCGTCTATTTTAGTGGGGTTAGAATTTGTCTCTGCCTTATATAACTCAGCATAAAAGTCTTGGAATCCCTTCATTATGCGCTGTGAATTTAGGGTAAAGGTACCATCCGCCTGTTTAATTTTAGGAAGAGCGTGTGAACGAAGCCTAGGAGACAATTTATGTGCTAGCATGGTTCCTATTTTGTCTTTGGTCTGGTAAAACTTGGCCCCAAGATAGATTTATCCTCCTTTGTTGTGAGAGCCAAATTCAGGACCGTCCGAGCCGCGTCTAGCTTGGAAATAGGAACATTGGAGGGATCTCTTTTATGATGTTTAATTAAATTAATAAAATCACTCTCCAATCTCTCTATTTCTGACATTCTCTCTGTCTTTCGTCTCGCTGAAATTTGTATTAGTTTACCTCTAATGGTCACCTTGTGAGCCGCCCATAGAGTTTCTGCAGAAATATCACCCTCATCATTAAAGCAAAAGTATTCCTGCAGAGCCTCCTGTATTTCAGGCACTATAATGGGGTCCTGCAACATAGATTGATTAAGAGTCCAATGAGAACCCTGTTGTCCATAATTATCCCTTCTTACTGTTAATAGAACCATGGAATGGTCTGACCAAGCTACGTCTAAGATAGAGGATGTAATGGCCAATGGAATATGATGTATAGAGACAAGGATGTGATCTATACGTGAATAAGACTGGTGTGGATTTGAGTAGTGAGTAAAATCTCGTATGTTTGGATTTAGTTCCCTCCAAATGTCAGTTAACCCTGATTGAAAAATCATTCGCGCTATTTGTAAACTAGCTCTGCTGGGTCTAACTGATTGTGCTTTAAGTGGATTAGATTTATCCAGACCAGTATCAAACGCTGTATTAGAATCACCTCCCATAATTATTACACCTTCCATAAGTGGGCCAAGGGTCTTAAACAATTGTCTGAAGAACTGTGTTTGTCCTTTATAAGGAGCATAGTAAGAAATGAAAGTATATAACTTATCATCAATCGTACCTTTTAACCAATAAAAACCTTCCTTCCGGGTCCTTGTGTTCCATTTCATTTTTTTTTTAAGTCCTCAGCACCCAGCGCTGTCAGCTTCAAGATCCCATCTGCAGAGTCTGTCCACAGACTCCGTTGACCAGCTGATATTTGTCAAAATGAAGCAGTCCTGGATTAGCAGCAGCTATCAAGCCCCTGATGCTAATGTCGCTGGATAAGTGTTATTGGTATCTGGAATCTCTGCAAGACTATCTAGGCTAGCTTTGTGGGTTTTGATTTTATCTTTAAGTATTTTTTTAGTATAGGTTTCATAGGCTCAATTAACACTCAAAGACAAATTTTTCCACACTTGTTTGACAGGTGCATCACATTTCAATTTTTTACAGCAAGGCCAATTCTTGCTTTCATCAAGAGTACCTCTAGACGGTTACGGGTGAAGGCACCACCAACACCGAACGACCAATTTTTCAGCAACTGTTTAACAAGGGCGTCAAATTTAATTTTATGTTACAGCAAGGCCAATTTTTGCTTTCATCAAGAGTACCTCTTGAAGGTTACAGGGTGAAGGCACCAACAACAACCGAAGACCAATTTTTCCACAGCTGCTTGATTATGGTGTCAAATTTCAATTTTTTACATCAAGGCTAATTCTTGCTTTCATCAAGTGTACCTCTGTAAGGTTACGGGGTAAAAGCACCAACCATACCTAAAAAAACAATTTTTCCTTTTTTTTTTTTCTGTTTGACAGGTGCATTAAATTTAACTTTTTTTACAGCAAGGCTACGGAGTGAAGATACCAACAACACTCAAAGACCAATTTTTTCTCAACTGTTTAACAGGGGCGTCAAATTAAAAATTTTTACAGCAAGGACAATTCTTGCCCTCATCAAGAGTACCTCTAGATGGTTACGGGGTGAAGGCACCGACAACACCCAAAGACAAATTTTTCTGCAACTGTTTCACAGGGGCATCACATTATGATTTTTTTCACAGCAATGCCAATTCCTGCTTTTATCAAGAGTACCTCTAGAAGGTTACAGGGTGAAGGTACCATCAACACCCAAAAGACCAATTTTTCCAAAACTCCAAATTCTTGCTTTTATCAAGAGTACCTCTGGGCCCTTGCTCCATGTGTCAGGCCACCTGAGGCCAGGTGACAGATGCACCCTGTTGGGGTCAGGAGTGCACCGCTAATGTAGTGGACCCTTACGGCTGACTGCTGTGGATGGAGCTCTGGGTGGTTCAGGAAAGCAGGTACTCTGGAGCACCAACACGGATCACACTGGGAGCTAGAGCATGAGATTTCCCAGGGCGAGGAATATAAGAGCCAGTGGGTGTTTACCAGGGCCCCTGATGGTGGGGGTGGATTTTGCTGCAGTCTGGCTCCAGGTTGCGGTCCCCAGGGTCTCCCAGCTCACGCTCAGGGTAGACTACTGGAGGATAGGGAGAAAGCAACAGTCCAGGACAACAAGGATAGTCAGGAGATAAGCCAAAAGGTCAGGTCAACAAGCAGAAAGGGATAGTCAAAGAACATGTCAAAGGTAAAGATATGAAACAGACGAGGACACACAGCAATGAGCACACGGAAACCAAACACATAATATTGATCAGTGAGGCTGGCTTGCAATGCACAGGTAAATATAGTGTTCCTAATTAGAGGCTCGGGTGGAGCCATGCTTGAGGGAAGATTACTTAAGCTGCCAGGTGAGAGGCGGCCAGTCTTTAAAGCTGATCACACTGAGAGGTAAGCAGACAGGAACATTACTGCAGATCCATAACACCATGAGGGTCCATGTCAGCTGGTTCTACATTTTCTGGACTTACCGGTGAACTTCCCTCCACCAAGTCTTCCCTTGGCTGCAGCGAGATCACTCGTGCATCCACCCCTTCCGCTAGGCATATCTCTTCTACCCAGAAATGGGGGGGTATGGCCTCTTGCAATTCCAACAACATTCAAGTACAACCCAGGGTAAGCTCTGCCCTTGTGTCCAGATTGTATGCCATTTGATCTGGTACTAGGGCCCTTACCCACTGTCAAATTTGTTTCTCGCTCCTGGGATCTCGATTACTGTGCACAGTTCCATGCAAGCCCCTTGCTCCTGGCCCCATACAGCTGCAGCGGCTAAGTCCATGTCATGCTCACTCATTGGCGTGTTGTCTAGTTGGCTGGGTCCTGCAGCAGAGGACGTTCTGGATGAGCCCCCAAATGTAGCGCTACCCCCTGTAAGGACCGCTGGATATTGCTTGTTCTCTTGTGCTGTCCTGACCCTGAGGACTTTCCAGCCCTTCTGACACTCTAGGTTCTGACATGATTTATACCCCTTTAAATAAACCACAGACACAATGTAAACTCAAATCAGTAGACTTCTGTATTGACAAAGACAAACAGTGAGTGCAAAAAATGTGTCAGTCAACCAAACCCTGGGACCGCATTCAAGAATGGTCTAGCTGAACACATGGCAGTTAGGTATGTTCAGAATAACAAAACCATACAGCAATAAATAATAACACATAAATATGCATAAATAGTAGACACTAAATAAATGAATGGGCCCCGAGAGCTCTATGGTGGAGGGGGGACTATGACTAGAGAAAAGCTGGCCTGCAGGAAATGCTACTCATGTGAAGGGGGAAAAAAAGGTATTTGGGCCAACTCACACCCTGCAGATGATGAGATAAGGGTAGTCCAAGTTGTCAGGCCTGAACACAGTCTTCACAGACACTTTGGAGCTCAAAGATGTTGAAAGGAAAATCTTCAGGGAAAAGAGGAGAGAAGGTTCAAGCAGTCAGCAAGCAAATAATAGGTATAGCAGGAGTGGCAAGTTCCTCTGTAATCCAGCTTATGAAGTGTGCATGCAGTGTTCATGTGCTGCATGTTCCTGGAAAAAAGGGGATTTGGGCATAAGCCCGCTCACCAGATCCTGAAGGTAGTCGGCTCATACAGGAAGCGATGCAGGGAGTGTACCCCAGCCAGTGCAATGATGATACCCTCTAGGGGAGGGTATCACGAAAATAACACTCGGTATAATGGTTGGAGGGATGAATATTATCATCATGATTGTTCTATTTCTATAAATAAATAACCGCTTTGCTCCCTTGTCCAACATATATGAACAAGGTTTTTTTTTTTTTTTTTTTTAAGGAACCCCAACCCCCAATTGTGGGGACCTCCTACACAAACACCAACTGGAAACAGGACAGGGGGGGGGGGGGAGAAGAGAACACAAGGAAGGAGAGCAGGAAGGAGAACAACAAAAAAGGACCAGGTCCCATTAGGCACTGGTATTTACAATATGAGTGGTACGGATCTATCAGACAACGACTTAAGAGTTCTTGATAAGGGACTCAAGTTCGCTCCAGTTCAGAATTTTAATAAATTCCAGACATATGTTAATTTTCAAAAATTTGTTTGGACCCTTAATGTTAAAAAATACTTTTTGTCCAAACCCGCTGAAAGGCCTTTTTTAACTCCAGTTAGGATTTATTCGAATCTTAAGAACAAATCGGTGTTTAATCCGCCCAACGTAGATACTAAACATACTGAAGTATGGTGTTAAGTGATCTTGATACAATGAAGGTTAGAAAAATCTAAGACCCTGCGTTTATCAAAAAGGCGGGATCTCTCTTAGACACCTCTTTAGAATCTAAAAAAGAGGTGATAATTGGCCCAGCTGATAAGGGTGGAGGATTAGTAGTGATGAGCAAGGAGTTTTACAAGGAGGAAATGGGTCGTCTATTGGGGATGCAATACATACAGATTACTGAAAAATGATCCTATTTTTGAGTTCAAAGAGGATTTGGGATCTTTGGTTTAAAAGGGCTTGAAGCAAAAAGTTCTTACTAAAAAGGAAGCCAACTGCTTAGATCCAAGTGCCTGTAAGACTCTGATTATTTATTTTTTGCCGAAGGTCTGTAAGGATGCTTTACATCCTCCTGGGAGACCTATAGTTAACGGCATTGAATATGTTTCAGCACACTTAGGCCAGTATATAGATCACTTCCTTAAACCTATTGTCTCAGAGACCAAGGCTTTTCTCAGACACACTAAACCGTTTTTTCAGATTCTGGGGGAAGTTCCCTGCAGGAGTAATAGTATATTGATTACTGCAGATGTCAGTTCTCTATATACTATCATTAGTCATTCTGACACCATCCTCTCTGTAAAATGGGCCATGTCCAAATCTAATCTGGCTGGTAGACATAGAAATTTCTTACTACAGTGTTTAGAATTCTGCCTAACCAAGAATTATTTCTGGTACGACAGTAATTTCTACCTACAAACGATGGGCATTGCCATGGAGGTTAAATTTGCCCCTAATGTGGCAAATTTGTTTATGATCTTGTGGGAGGAGGAAGGTATTTTCCAGGAACGCCCTTACCAATTAAAGTGCTATAAACGATATATTGACGATCTCGTCATGATCTGGAAGGGTGACATGTCCAGCATTGAAGCATTTATGCTGAAATTGAATACCAACATAAAAAATATGTCTTTCATGAAACGGACACCCAAAAAATGGTGTTCCTTATAAGGAGGGAGCTGTATTTAAGAAGCAAAATTACTTTAAGCCTACTGACCGGAATGGTTATATCCCTCTAGACAGCTGCCATCATAAAAGCTGGCTTTGCAACATCCCTAGAGGGCAATTTATTTGCTTAAGGTGAAATTGCTCCTCCAACACATATATTTTTTTAGCCCAATCTCAAATTTTGGTAGACAGATTTCATCAAAAGGGATATGAAAAGGACCTAACTCAAAATGAGATAGAGGATAGGTGCCCTGAATAGAACTAGTCTGATATCGGATTCCAATAACAAAAAAGATGCTAAATATGAATTTAAAATGGTTCTGGATTTTAATATTCAACACAAGCAATTTGAGAGGATAGTGAATAAACATTGGGAGGTACTGAAGGAGGACAACATTTTGGGAACTGTCCTTGCTCCACGCCCCCCAATTTATTTACAAAAGAGCCCCCACACTTAGGGATGTCATTGCCCCAAGCGTTATTGATCCACGCACATTTCCTTTCAGGTTTTTATGCTTTCAGACGGTGTCCAGCATGTAAACAGTGCAAATTTAATGTAACAAAATGCAAGGATTTCACCTCTTTTCCACCAATAGGACTAATTAGACTTAGAATCTCATTACATGTGGCACCCGTGGAGTAGTCTATATGTTGGAGTGCAGTTGGGGACGCCAATATATAGGCCGAACCTCCCAACCCCTGAATGTTCACATCGGGGGAACATGTTAATAATATCAAAAAAGGCCTTAGGTCTCATAGCGTGTCTAAACATTTTAGACAGTGCCATAATAGGGACCCTAGATTCCTAAAATTTTGTGGTATTGAAAGGGTGGACAGACATTGGAGGGGTGGTAATTATACAGTGGCTTGCAAAAGTATTCGGCCCCCTTGAACTTTTCAACCTTTTGCCACATTTCAGGCTTCAAACATAAAGATATAAAATTTTTATTTTTTGTGAAGAATCACCAACAAGTGGGACACAATTGTGAAGTGGAACGAAATCTTTTGGATTTTTGAAATTTTTTAACTAATAAAAAAATGAAAAGTGGGGCGTGCAAAATTATTCGGCCCCTTTGCGTTAATACTTTGTAGAGCCACCTTTTGCTGCGATTACAGCTGCAAGTCGCTTGTGGCAAACTTTAGACGAGACTTTTTATGGATATCTTTGAGAAATGGCTTTCTTCTTGCCACTCTTCCATAAAGGCCAGATTTGTGCAGTGTACGACTGATTGTTGTCCTATGGACAGACTCTCCCACCTCAACTGTAGTTCTCTGCAGTTCATCCAGAGTGATCATGGGCCTCTTGGCTGCATCTCTGATCAGTCTTCTCCTTGTCTGAGCTGAAAGTTTAGAGGGACAGCCAGGTCTTGGTAGATTTGCAGTGGTCTGATACTCCTTCCATTTCAAAATGATCGCTTGCACAGTGCTCCTTGGGATGTTTAAAGCTTGGGAAATCTTTTTGTATCCAAATCCGGCTTTAAACTTCTCCACAACAGTATTACGGACCTGCCTGGTGTGTTCCTTGGTCTTCATGATGCTCTCTGCGCTTTCAACAGAACCCTGAGACTATCACAGAGCAGGTGCATTTATACAGAGACTTGATTACACACAGGTGGATTCTATGTATCACCATCAGTCATTTAGGACAACATTGGATCATTCAGAGATCCTCGCTGAACTTCTGGACTGAGTTTTCTGCACTGAAAGTAAAGGGGCCGAATAATTTTGCACGCACCACTTTTCAGTTTTTTAATTGCTAAAAAAGTTTAAAATATCCAATAGATTCCGTTCCACTTCACAATTGTGTCCCACTTGTTGGTGATTCTTCACAAAAAATTAAAATTTTATATCTTTATGTTTGAAGCCTGAAATGTGGCAAAAGGTTGAAAAGTTCAAGGGGGCCGAATACTTTCGCAAGCCACTGTATCTGCCACATTAGCCGGAGAGAATCATTCTGGATTGTGGAGGCTAAGGTTTTAACGCCTGAAGGGTTAAATGTTGATTTTGATTTAAACTGTTTTATTTCTAACAAATAATTTTTTTTCTTTCTGTTCTTTTTATTAATGGGTTCTGTTTGTTTTTTATGATTTATTATTTTTTGTGATGCTTTGGAGGATGGTATCGGGTGAGTTTTTATATAATTAACCACTTAAGGACCGCCTCACGCCGATGTACGTCGGCAAGGCGGCACGGGCAGGCAAAATCACGTACCTACACGTGATCTGCCTCCCGCGGGTGGGGGGTCCGGGCCCCGGTGCCCGAGGCGGTCCTCTTTTGTCCCCCGGCGATCGGAGGTGAGGGGGAGGCCATCCGTTCGTGGCCCCCCCTTGCGATCGCCGCCGGCCAATGAGAACATTCCTTTGCTGCTGTATGCTAAACAGCAGCAAAGGAAATGATGTAATCTCTCCTCGGCTCAGTATTTTCCGTTCCGGCGCCGAGGAGAGAAGACATCTATGTGAGTGAAAACACACTACACACACAGTAGAACATGCCAGGCACACATTACACCCCCAATCCCCCCCTGATAGCCCCCCAATCACCCCCCCCCTGTCACAAACTGACACCAAGCAGTTTTTTTTTTTTTCTGATTACTGCATTGGTGTCAGTTTGTGACAGTTACTGTGTTAGGACAGTTAGGGTTAGCCCCCTTTAGGTCTAGGGTACCCCCCTAATAAAGTTTTAACCCCTTGATCACCCCCCGTCACCAGTGTCACTAAGCGATCATTTTTCTGATCGCTGTATTAGTGTCGCTGGTGACGCTAGTTGGGGACGTAAATATTTAGGTTCGCCGTCAGCGTTTTATAGCGACAGGGACCCCCATATACTACCTAATAAATGTTTTAACCCCTTGATTGCCCCCCTAGTTAACCCTTTCACCACTGATCACCGTATAACTGTTACGGGTGACGCTGGTTAGTTCGTTTATTTTTTATAGTGTCAGGGCACCCGCCGTTTATTACCGAATAAAGGTTTAGCCCCCTGATCGCCCGGCGGTGATATGCGTCGCCCCAGGCAGCGTCAGGTTAGTGCCAGTACCGCTAACACCCACGCACGCACCGTACACCTCCCTTAGTGGTATAGTATCTGAACGGATCAATATCTGATCCGATCAGATCTATACTAGCGTCCCCAGCAGTTTAGGGTTCCCAAAAACGCAGTGTTACCGGGATCAGCCCATATACCTGCTAGCACCTGCGTTTTGCCCCTCCGCCCGGCCCAGCCCAGCTCACCCAAGTGCAGTATCGATCGATCACTGACACTTACAAAACACTAAACGCATAACTGCAGCGTTCGCAGAGTCAGGCCTGATCCCTGCGATCGCTAACAGATTTTTTGGTAGCGTTTTGGTGAACTGGCAAGCAGCAGCGCCCTAGTACACCCCAGTCGTAGTCAAACCAGCACTGCAGTAACACTTGGTGACGTGGCGAGTCCCATAAGTGCAGTTCAAGCTGGTGAGGTGGCAAGCTCAAGTAGTGTCCCGCTGCCACCAAGACGAAGACAAACACAGGCCCATAGTGCCCTTCCTGCTGCATTCGCCAATCCTAATTGGGAACCCACCACTTCTGCAGCGCCCGTACTTCCCCCATTCACATCCCCAACCAAATGCAGTCAGCTGCATGAGAGGCATTTTATTTATGTCCTCCCGAGTACCCCTACCCAACGAACCCCCCAAAAAAGATGTCGTGTCTGCAGCAAGCGCGGATATAGGCGTGACACCCGCTATTATTGTCCCTCCTGTCCTGACAATCCTGGTCTTTGCATTGGTGAATGTTTTGAACGCTACCATTCACTAGTTGAGTATTAGCGTAGGGTACAGCATTGCACAGACTAGGCACACTTTTACAGGGTCTCCCAAGATGCCATCGCATTTTGAGAGACCCGAACCTGGAACCGGTTACAGTTATAAAAGTTAGTTACAAAAAAAGTGTAAAAAAAATAAAATAAAAAATATATAAAATAAAAAAAAATAGTTGTCGTTTTATTGTTCTCTCGCTCTCTATTCTCTCTCTATTGTTCTGCTCTATTTTACTGTATTCTATTCTGCAATGTTTTATTGTTATTATGTTTTATCATGTTTGCTTTTCAGTTATGCAATTTTTTATACTTTACCGTTTACTGTGCTTTATTGTTAACCATTTTTTTGTCTTCAGGTACGCCATTCACGACTTTGAGTGGTTATACCAGAATGATGCCTGCAGGTTTAGGTATCATCTTGGTATCATTCTTTTCAGCCAGCGGTCGGCTTTCATGTAAAAGCAATCCTAGCGGCTAATTAGCCTCTAGACTGCTTTTACAAGCCGTGGGAGGGAATGCCCCCCCCCCACCGTCTTCCGTGTTTTTCTCTGGCTCTCCTGTCTCAACAGGGAACCTGAGAATGCAGCCGGTGTTTCAGCCAGCTGACCATAGAGCTGATCAGAGACCAGAGTGGCTCCAAACATCTCTATGGCCTAAGAAACCGGAAGCTACGAACATTTCATGACTTAGATTTCGCCGGATGTAAACAGCGCCATTGGTAAATTCGGAAAGCATTTTATCACACCGATCTCAGTGTGGTCAGATGCTTTGAGGGCAGAGGAGAGATCTAGGGTCTAATAGACCCCAATTTTTTCAAAAAAGAGTACCTGTCACTACCTATTGCTATCATAGGGGATATTTACATTCCCCGAGATAATAAAAATGATTAAAAAAAAAATAAAAAATGAAAGGAACAGTTTAAAAATAAGATAAAAAAGCAAAAAAAAAAAAGCAAAAAAAAAAGAAAAAGCACCCCTGTCGCCCCCTGCTCTCGCGCTAAGGCGAACGCAAGCGGCGGTCTGTCGTCAAACGTAAACAGCAATTGCACCATGCATGTGAGGTATCACCGCGAAGGTTAGATCGAGGGCAGTAATTTTTGCAGTAGACCTCCTCTGTAAATCTAAAGTGGTAACCTGTAAAGGCTTTTAATTTTTTTTTTTTTTTTTGCACAAAGTTGTCACTAAATGATATATTGCTCAAACATGCCATTGGAATATGTAAAAATTACACCCCAAAATACATTCTGCTGCTTCTCCTGAGTACGGGGATATCACATGTGTGAGGCTTTTTGGGAGCCTAGCCGCGTACGGGACCCAGAAAACCAAGCACCGCCTTCAGGCTCTCTAAGGGCGTGAATTTTTGATTTCGCTCCTTACTGCCTATCACAGTTTCGGAGGCCATGGAATGCCCAGGTGGCACAAACCCCCCCCCCCCAAATGACCCCATTTTGGAAAGTAGACACCCCACGCTATTTGCTGATGGGTATAGCGAGTATTTTGCAGACCTCACTTTTTGTCACAAAGTTTTGAAAATTGAAAAAAGAAAAAAAAATGTTTTTCCTTGTCTTTCTTCATTTTCAAAAACAAATGAGAGCTGCAAAATACTCACCATGCCTCTCAGCAAATAGCTTGGGGTGTCTACTTTCCAAAATGGGGTCATTTGGGGGGGTTTGTGCGATCTGGGCATTCCATGGCCTCCGAAACTGTGATAGGCAGTGAAGAGTGTAATCAAAAATTTACACCCTTAGAAATCCTGAAGGCGGTGATTGGTTTTTGGGGCCCCGTACGCGGCTAGGCTCCCAAAAAGTCCCACACATGTGGTATCCCCATACTCAGGAGAAGCAGCTAAATGTATTTTGGGGTGCAATTCCACATATGCCCATGGCCTGTGTGAGCAATATATCATTTAGTGACAACTTTGTGCAAAAAAAAAAATGTGTCACTTTCCCACAACTTGTGTCAAAATATAAAATATTCCATGGACTCAATATGCCTCTCAGCAAATAGCTTGGGGTGTCTACTTTCCAAAATGGGGTCATTTGGGGGGGTTTGTGCGATCTGGGCATTCCATGGCCTCCGAAACTGTGATAGGCAGTGAAGAGTGAAATCAAAAATTTACACCCTTAGAAATCCTGAAGGCGGTGATTGGATTTCAGGGCTAGGCTCCCAAAAAGTCCCACACATGTGGTATCCCCATACTCAGGAGAAGCAGCTGAATGTATTTTGGGGTGCAATTCCACATAGGCCCATGGCCTGTGTGAGCAATATATCATTTAGTGACAACTTTTTGTAAATATTTTTTTTTTTTTGTCATTTTTCAATCACTTGGGACAAAAAAAATAAATATTCAATGGGTTCAACATGCCTCTCAGCAATTTCCTTGGGGTGTCTACTTTCCAAAATGGGGTCATTTGGGGGGGGGGTTTGTACTGCCCTGTCATTTTAGCACCTCAAGAAATGACATAGGCAGTCATAAACTAAAAGCTGTGTAAATTCCAGAAAATGTACCCTAGTTTGTAGACGCTATAACTTTTGCGCAAACCAATAAATATACGCTTATAGACATTTTTTTTACCAAAGACATGTGGCCGAATACATTTTGGCCTAAATGTATGACTAAAATTGAGTTTATTGGATTCTTTTTATAACAAAAAGTAGAAAATATCATTTTTTTTCAAAATTTTCGGTCTTTTTCCGTTTATAGCGCAAAAAATAAAAACCGCAGAGGTGATCAAATACCATCAAAAGAAAGCTCTATTTGTGGGAAGAAAAGGACGCAAATTTTGTTTGGGTACAGCATTGCATGACCGCGCAATTAGCAGTTAAAGCGACGCAGTGCCAAATTGGAAAAAGACCTCTGGTCCTTAGGCAGCATAATGCTCCGGGGCTGAAGTGGTTAAAACATATGTGTTCTGGTTGAATTTGCTGATTATCCACTAGGGGGCAGCGGTCCAAATGGGAACGCAATTTTATAATAGTTTATTTCCCTTTATGGGATTATTTTGAAAAAATTGCAATTTTAGTAATATTTTTGCACTTATGATATTAATATGGCTTGTCTAGATACTTGTAGCACAGACCGGCTGTTTCTTTTATCCATTTGCGAGACGTGTATATCGCTGCTCGTTTGTGTATGAAAACGGTAAATTATAAATAGACTGCTGGGTGACACTGTGGCCCTGCCCCACTGAGGAAGTTCTGATGAACGTAACGCACGGGGGAGGAGCCACGCACAGATGATGTCACCCGCTGCCATCCTTTGAAGCTAACAGCACATGGTTGTGCTACATCCCTGTATCGTTTTAATCCATGTGAGTAGTCCGCTTTTGGACACAAATAAATTTTAATGTTTGCACAGTGAGCACTTAGATCTCCCCTTTTTTCCATATACACATGGTTTGGTGCCCCCATTGAGAATTATCGATCCGGAGAAGAAGTTCTAATTGATCCGTTTCTGTTACCTACTTTTTGTGTGGGACCTGCTTACATGACTGCCTGTTAGCTCAGGAGTCCATGCCTAGAGGTGAGCATAGAACTTAGATCGAAGGTGGAGGATCTGTCACCATTATTGAAACTGTTGATCTTCACCGGTGGAGTCATCTCTCTGGGACTTGTAGTTCACCAGCATTTTGGACTATATTTTATTTTTATATTGCGCTGCACTTTCTTTATTTTTATAGTGCAAGGATGGTGTCTTGTTACCCCTAATGCATGTGGGCAGACACTAACTGGCAACTGTGTTCTTCACCTATAGCAGCCCCCTTTCCGATAGGGCAAGCGGTTGGCAGACAGAGTGGTTCAACGACAGTCCAGGTAAAAGGCAGTCAGAGAATAGTTGTTATCCGGTCCGAGGTCATACACAGGGAAATCAAATCTAGCAGAGCAAGGCAGACAGAGAGGGAGCTTGATCAGATATAGGGATGGTCCGATGTTCGTTTGTTAGCAGAACAAACATATAGGGCATTCGTGGCAAATTCAAGCACGGCGGAGTGCCCCATAATGCACTGCGAGATCGCAGTGCATTGACAGATGCTGATTGGCCAAAGCATACACCTGGCCTCTGATGTGAGAGCCATGATTGGCCAATCAAGTCCACGCCCCACACTATATAAGGCTGCTTACACGGCAGCCGCATGTAGTGTGATATGTGCTAGAAGTACACCACCAGTTGATTTCAGCAGGCAAATTTTGCTAACCCGGTTGCTGAACCACAAAAAAAAACACTGTCCCAGCCATCCACATGCTCTGCGTCTAAGTGCTAACTAGGCCAAATTTCTAGCACTACAGCTGCTGCCTTTTCAGCTGGTAGACTCTGGGCGGAGGGTCCAGTGTGGAATGTATTTAAGTGGGTAGTATTTGGGGCATTAGTGGTAGGTTGACTAAAACAGTGGTCATCAACCCTGTCCTCAGGGCCCATTAACAGGCCAGGTTTGGAAGATAACTGAAATACATCACAGGTGATATAATTTGCTGCTCAGTGATTGCAGTATTCTAGTCTGCATCTCCCCAAGGTAATACATAAAACCTGGCCAGTTACTGGGCCCTGAGGACAGGGTTGATGACCACTGGACTAAAACACCTAAACCCATAGTAAGTATAGTAACAAGTCCTATTTGCAACCTCAGAACACCCAATAAGGAGATAGTATGTGTCCGGACAAAACTATGAGGCATGTTCACTAATGCCAGGAGTCTGGCAGACAAGATGGGAGAACTAGAGCTGCTACTGATGAGGAGGAATTCGATTTTGTGGAAATTTCATAGACCTGGTTAAATAGCTCTCATGATTGTTTGGCAACCATTCAAGGGTATTCCCTATATTACAGAGACGGGGAGGGTAAAAAAGGGGGGGGGGGTATGCCTGTATATCAAAAATGATATACAGGTGAATGTGAGGGATGACATCACTAATGAAGCAAGGGAAGAGGTGGAATCCTTATGGGTAAAGTTACAAAGGGAGGAAACCAAGGAGAAAGTAATACTGGGAGTATGACAGACCTCCTATCACTGTTTGGAATGGCGGCAAGGATGGGAAGTGTCATTATAATGGGGGATTTTAATTATCCAGACATAGACTGGGCGGAAGGAACCACGCATTCATCTAATGCTGGGTACACACGATCGGACATTCCGACAACAAAATCCTGGGATTTATTTCCGACGCATGTTGGCTCAAACTTGTCTTGCATAAACGCGGTCGCACAAATGTCGGAAATTCCGATCGTCAAGAACGAGCTGACGTACAACACGTACAATGGCACTATAAAGAGCCTGCAGGACCTTAAGTTCTCGACAGGCATCTCCCCCCAGGCTCTGGGGATCATTATTCCAGAGACCTGTTCTGCCATCATTCAGGTCCTGCAGAAGGACTATATTAAGGTAAGATTTCTCCTTTAACATCACATTCTATGTATTTAATGCTTGCTAATGTATTGTATTTCTTTCATCATTCCCTAATTACCATGATTGTAATATGCTGCGGATGTCCTCTTTATCCTCATGCATGCTGGAAGTTTTTAAAGTTCCTTTTTTGTCCTTCATGCATATTTGCCTTCACTAACCTCCCCAGCATGCTATCCTGGGCCCATACACACCTAGCCTAGTCAATTAACAATGTATTTTGTCAGCTCCATAGTAGTGCTTTACCCTAAACACCCTGTCAGACCTCTACTTGCCAGACCGGTGAGTCCGCTTGGGCAGAGGGTAGACTCCCTTACGCGTCCGACTCGCAGCCCCTGGTAGAGTATACAGGAAGCACAGGAGTGCAGAGTGGTATGGGAGCCTGATGCAGGAGTCCAGATGCCGGAAGAGAAGTAAACTTCAAACAGCAGGCAGGAATCGGGAACACTGGCAGCAGGTGCTGAGCAGGAGCAGAGCAGGGAAGTCCGGGTACAAGCTGGGTTCGGCAACAGGCAGGCTACGAGGTACAATGGAGCAGGCAGAAGAGTAGTCAAACAGGCAGAGGTCAGGTGCGGGCAGAGTTCAGAGGAATCCAAGAAACAAGCCGAGTTGTCAGGAGATCAAAGCACAGATACAGGAAACAGGAACAAGGCACGGAAGAGCTGTTGATCAGGCAGCACCGAGCAGAGTGTGAAGCAGGCCTAAAATAGGCCTCTTGGTGCCAAACGCCGCGCACGTGTTCGCGCCGATGCGCGCACCCACATGCGCGCGCCCCCGCGCACCGGCCCGCGCACCAGCACCCACAGGAGTACGCAGACTCCTGACACACCCCCTAAAATGTGTACAAATGTTATTTGTGTGCTTAAATTCAGGCAGAGTGCCAGAGGCTTTTTTTTGGGGGTCCCAAAATCTGGGGTCCCATTTCAAACCCTCCCTCCCCCCAACCGCTAAGTCAACCGATACCAATCCTCTATCTGCTGACTTTGCCAAACCCATAAACACTATGGTAAAAAAGCAGGAGTAGTATGGCGCTGCCCTTATGGAGACAAAGAAATAATATTTTCTTCTTTGTAGTGAATGTATTGCCTAGTGTCCTTATAGAATTGCTTCTAAAACCTGTATGTGTTCAAAAGTTGAATAAAACTGTGACTGATGACCATCAGTCACAGTTTTATTCAACTTTTGAACACATACAGGTTTTAGAAGCAATTCTATAAGGACACTAGGCAATACATTCACTACAAAGAAGAAAATATTATTTCTTTGTCTCCATAAGGGCAGCGCCATACTACTCCTGCTTTTTTACCATTTTCTAATACTTTCCACTTAGGTGGTATTGTATGTGTAGAGGCAGCATCCATATCCATAACTAAAACATCCAATTCATTGCGCGGATTTACCCCATACACCTACCATAAACACTATACCTACCTATTTTGTGGTCATATTTATGGATGAATTCACCAAAGCATGTAGTGAAAGGGCCTGCCTGAATACTTTGAAATGGTGCTGTTTAAAGTTGTGTTCTCCTATTATCTTGATAGGTAATTGCAGAATGTAAAAATGTGCTTCAATTTGTACAGTGTGTATTTATATTTTTGTATTATGACACTTCTTACCTGTCCAGTGGGCGGCCAATAGTGTAAGTAAGGAGGTGCTGGCCAAAGTAACACACTTTATTTATGCATTCAGCTCTCAATGAAGTGGAGACGGTTACCTGTCCAAAACATCCCCCCCCCCTAAAATTTTTACAATGGGCCATCAGAGGGGGTCAGGAATCTGATAGGTGGACCTTAGATTTTTGTCTTTAAAGACTCCTTCAAATAAATGTTGTACTGATGTTGGCCAAGAATGTTTGTGTTTAATCTGCTTGCAATGTTATGTGCAAAAGTACTATTTTTTTTTTTGTTTCACTCCACAGTTTCCTTCAGCGCCACAGGAATGGCAGACTGTGGCTTCCCAATTTGCCCAGCGGTGGGACTTTCCCAACTGCAGAGGGGCAATAGATGGGAAACATGTCCGCATAGTCCCACCCCCCAACTCGGGGTCATACTATTACAACTATAAGGGGTTTAATAGTATTGTGATGTTGGCGGTGGTGTTGGCGACATGTGAGTTTCTCTATGTGGACATCAGGAAGAATGGCCGGATGTCGGATGGTGGAGTCATCGCCCAGACTGAGTTCTACAGATAGCTTCAGAGTAGTGGCTTGGGATTGCCACCTCTGGAAGACAACGTGGCTGATCTGCCATCTTGTCGCTGATGAAGCGTTTGGGCTGGGTGATCACCTGATGCGGCCGTTCCCGATGAGGACCCTCACCCCAGACCAGAGAGTTTTTAACTACCAGCTGGCCAGAGCCAGAAGAGTGGTGGCGAATGCTTTCGGGATAATGGCCAGCCGGTTCCGCCTTTACCTTATGCCAATCAATACGGCAGAATATAAACTTAACCATATAATCCTTGCATGCTGCATTCTCCACAACTTTTAAAGGAGAAATTCTATGAACTATGTGGCCTCAGTTGGGCCTGAGGCCGGATTTCAAGACCAAACCCTGATTGCGCTTGAAGCTGGCCGTCCTGGCTTGCCCCCCCAAAGCGCCTGCGAGGTCCGTCTAAAATATATGGAGTACTTTGCGGGTAGGGGGGCCACTGATATGCCAGAAAATGTTTAAGAAACATTTTTTAAATAAATTTGTATTTTAAACTGAAAAATATTTCCTTTGATTTACTGCTTGTGTTTCTTTTAGCTGTCTCCTAGGTTATCCAATGGGCTTTTCTTTTTTGCCATTTATTTCAATATTGCAAACGTAATTTATTTGATACATGACTTGACAATCTCTTCTTCAGCGAACTATTATGTTGTGGGTCTGCTACACACACACCTTGTTTTTGTTATTAATGTATGTAATGCATTAATGATAAAAATATTCATCATTTTCAGCACCATGAATTAATTTTTTGGAGTGACGAAAATGGCCTGATTGTTGCAAATTATAAAGCACTGTGGGTGTTATTTACTAAAGGAAAATCCACTTTGCACTACAAGTGCACTGCAAAAGTGCAGTTGAAAGTGCACTGAAACTGCACTGAACGTGCACTTGTAGTGCAAAGTGGATTTCCCTTTAGTAAATAATCCCCATTGTCACTGTAAACACCAACTTAAGCAAAAAACTGCTATTGAGCATTGAAAGAAGCCACACATTGTTGAGTATTAAAATTTTTACTCTGTGCACATTCACATTTGCGTTTAGAAAAGGTTTTTTTAACAAACAAACCACATACCTGACAGTAGAGCCTGATATGCAGAGGACGGCCTCTCTTACACCTCTGACTCGAGGCCCCCTGGTAGAGCAGAGAGGAGGCACAGGAGTGCAAAGTCGCACCAGTGCCAGGTGGATCGCAGACAGTGAAGCCGGGACAGCTGCAGGAGGGATGGTAGTTCAGTAGGATTCTTCAAGCAGAAGAGAAGGCAGGTACAGGCAGGCCGGGTCATACACTGGAGGGCACGTCAGGAGCAGATGCGAATGCAGAAGCGTAGTCTGGATACAGGCCGGATCAGTGATGGGCTGGCAGCAAGGTAGCAGAGGGAGCAGGCAGATGCAGAGTCAAACGAGCCGGGTCAGGTACAGGCAGGAAGCAGGAACATCAGATGCAAGCTGGGTCAGTTAACAGGAACGGGTATCAGATACAAGGCAACAGGAACACACGGGAACACTGTAGAGCAGACAGCACTGAGTCTGGAAACTGGCTGAGTTTAAATAGCCTGTTTGGGTACCAAAAGCTGTCACAGGGTGCGTGCGCACCAATGGCATTCTGACAGGGGCAGAGGTAACAGGTCGTCTTCTTCGGCAGCCATCTTGGGTGCAGGTATGCCCTTCCTGACAGGCAGAGGTAACAGATCGTCTTCTTTGGCAGCCATCTTGGGTGCTGGCATGCCCTTCCTGACATTGCCCCCCCCCAACGGGCAGCCTCCGGATGCCCAATCTGGCCACTTTGTCAGGATAGGTGTTCCTGAAAGCTTGGATAAATTCTTGGGCATGAATGTTGCCTTCTGGTTCCCATTAATTGTCCTCATGGCCATATCCTCTCCACTTAATCAAGTACTGAACTTGATTCCTCCTTTTCCTGCAATCTAGGATCGCCTCCACCTCGAATTCTTCTTTGCCATCCACAACCACGTGTTCGGGTGGACCCATGTTTCGATCTGGAAAAGGATTAGGAATAGCGGGCTTCAGTAAGGCTATATGGAACACAGGATGGATCCTGAAAGAGATCCATCCTGTGTTCGTAAGCAACATTGTTGTTCCGCCTCTTCACTGGAAAAGGTCCTACAAACTTGGGACCTAATTTCCTCGAAGGACAGGCTAACTTCAGGTTTGTCGTAGCCAACCAGACTTGGTCACCTGGATTTAAGATAAGTTCTCCCCTTCTCTTCTTGTCGAAGATCTCCTTGTTTTAAGCTTGGGTCTTGGTCATCGTTTCCTGTAACAGTTTATTGTTGGTATTAAAGAAGTCCATCGTTTCAAGGACAGCGGGTACAGGACATTCCGGGAATCGTATTGAACAGGAAGGAGGGATGAAAACCATAGTTAGTGAAAAAAGGAGTTTGTTTTGTGGCTGAATGAACAGAATTATTGTAAGAAAACTCAGCCAGGCGAAGTAGGGACATTTTGTGAAAAAGAAGAGAAGCAGTGCAGATATTGTTCAAGTGTTTGGTTCTTTCTGTTTGTCCATTTGTTTGTGGGTGATAGGGATGAGCTTCATGTTCGACTCGAACATCGGCTGTTCGGTCGTTCGCCGAATTGCGAACGATATGGGCCGTTCACGCCAAATTCGTGTGGCGCGTCACGGCCCATAATTCACTGCGGCATCGCAGTGCATTGCTGGCTGATGATTGGCCAAGCATGCACTATGACCCGCATGCTTGGCCAATCACAGCGCCGCCTGAACAGAGAGCCGTAATTGGCCAAAGCCAAGGAGGCTTTGGCCAATTATGGCTCAGGGGATTTAGTACACGCCCCACACTATATAAGGCCGCCTGCACGGCGGCCCTGTGTAGTGTGTGTTCCGGCGTTCATTGAGAGAGAGAGAGAGACAGACAGTGACATTTGATTTGAGTTAGATAGATTAGGCAGAACAGTCAGTCAGTTAGCTGCACTTACAGTGTATTGTGTATATATATGCATCCCAGGTGTTGCATATATATATATATATATATATATATATATATATATACACTGTATTCAGTTTAGCTAGATCCGTTCCTGTTATCTTCCCACTGACAGGCAAAATTACTGGTGTTCTTTTGATCCTATTAGTACCACAGTCAGGCAGCTAGACTATTTACAGTTAGTGCAGTGCGTCCTGCTCACAGTGTTCAGCTAGATCCGTTCCTGTTATCTTCTTACTGACAGGCAGGCTTGTCTTGTTACAGTATTTACAGCTACCTGAAGAAAATTACTGGTGTTCTTTTGATCCTATTAGTACCACAGTCAGGCAGCTAGACTATTTAAAGTTAGTGCAGTGCGTCCTGCTCACAGTGTTCAGCTAAAACTACAAGTTAGTGGGGTGCGTCCTGCTTACAGTGTTCAGCTAAACCTACAAGCTAGTGGGGTGCGTCCTGCTCACAGTGTTCAGCTAGATCCGTTCCTGTTATCTTCTTACTGACAGGCAGGCTTGTCTTGTTACAGTATATACAGCTACCTGAAGAAAATTACTGGTGTTCTTTTGATCCTATTAGTACCACAGTCAGGCAGCTAGACTATTTACAGTTAGTGCAGTGCGTCCTGCTCACGGTGTTCAGCTAAAACTACAAGTTAGTGGGGTGCGTCCTGCTCACAGTGTTCAGCTAAACCTACAAGCTAGTGGGGTGCGTCCTGCTCACAGTGTTCAGCTAGATCCGTTCCTGTTATCTTCTTACTGACAGGCAGGCTTGTCTTGTTACAGTATTTACAGCTACCTGAAGAAAATTACTGGTGTTCTTTTGATCCTATTAGTACCACAGTCAGGCAGCTAGACTATTTAAAGTTAGTGCAGTGCGTCCTGCTCACAGTGTTCAGCTAGATCCGTTCCTGTTATCTTCTTACTGACAGGCAGGCTTGTCTTGTTACAGTATATACAGCTACCTGAAGAAAATTGCTGGTGTTCTTTTGATCCTATTAGTACCACAGTCAGGCAGCTAGACTATTTACAGTTAGTGCAGTGCGTCCTGCTCACAGTGTTCAGCTAAAACTACAAGTTAGTGGGGTGCATCCTGCTCACAGTGTTCAGCTAAACCTACAAGCTAGTGGGGTGCGTCCTGCTCACAGTGTTCAGCTAAACCTACAAGTTAGTGGGGTGCGTCTACCTCACAGTGTTCAGCTAAAGCTACCTGTAGAAGGTTGGTGGTGTTCTCATACTACAGGCAGGCAGTTGATTTTGCTATCTGCAGTATCAGTACACATATATATATATATATATATATATATATATATATATATATATATATCTATATATATATAGATATATATATATATATCTATATATATATATCCCAGCTTAGTGCAGCTACAGGCCATTAGTATGTCTGGAAGGCCAAGAAGGAGAGGCAGACAGTCGCAAGCCAATAAGAGAGGGCAAGCAGGCTCTGTGTCTAGTGCTGGTCGTGGAGACGGTGCATCCTCATCAGCACGTGGCCGTGGGACATGCTTGGCCTTTTTTTCGGCAGCTGGCCGCGTTGAGCCGCAACATGCGGAAGACTTGGTCGAGTGGATGACCAAGCCGTCCTCATCCTCCTCATCCTCTCTCACCCATGCCCAGGGTACTTTGTCTGGCAAAGCTGCGGCCTCTTCCCTCGGCTCAATGTCATCAGTGACTCCTTCCCTAGCCCCACCATGTCCTCCTGAGGAATCCCTCGAACTGTTTGACCACAGTGTTGGGTACATGCTCCAGGAGGATGCCCAGCGTTTGGAAGGCTCTGATGATGATACTGAGCTTGATGAAGGCAGTAACATGAGCACGGACAGAGGGGGTGCCCAAGAAGGACAGCAATCTGGCAGTCATGCTCCCCCTGCTGCAGCATACTGCCAGGTTTGCTCCAGTGATGAGGAGGGAGGGGATGATGAGGTCACTGACTCAACGTGGGTGCCTGATAGGAGAGAGGAGGAGGAGGAGGAGGCGGCACATCACCAACGAGGCAGGATGCCCTCCAGGGGCCAGCCTAAGGGCAGCACATTGACTGCATCATACCCCAAAGCTCCACATGTGCAGGGCGCTGCAGCCTCTGCGCGTTATTCAAAAAGTTCTTTGGTGTGGGCCTTTTTTGAGACGAGTGCATCAGATCGCACCGCTGCTATTTGCAACATATCTCTTAAGCGTATCTCGCGTGGCCAAAACATCTCCCGCTTGGGTACCACATGCTTGACCAGACATATGTTGACCTGCCATGCAGTTCGTTGGCAAGAGTATCTAAAAGACCCACACCAAAGAACAAAGAGGACCTCTCCTTGCTCCTCATCAGCTGAGATTTCCAACCCCACTAGACATTCAGTCCTCTCTGAGACCTGCACTGAGAGGAATGAAGGTGTAGAATTAGGTGTGTCACAGCCAAGTACTTGTGGGCAATCTGCTTTTGGTACACCGATGTCAGATTGTACCAGGCATATTTCCCTGCCCCAGCTGCTGCACCGCCGAAAGAAGTTTGCTCCCAGCCATCCACATGCCCAGCGGTTGAATGCTAGCTTGGCAAAATTGCTAGCACTTCAACTGCTGCCTTTTCAGTTGGTAGACTCTGCCCCCTTCCGTGAGTTTGTGGAATGTGCGGTTCCTCAGTGGCAGGTACCCAAACGCCACTTTTTCTCACGGAAGGCGATTCCGGCTCCCTACCGGCATGTGGAAGGCAATGTCCATGCCTCGCTGGACAGGGCGGTGAGCCGTAAGGTGCATATTACCGCTGACTCATGGTCCAGCAGGCATGGACAGGGACGTTACCTAAGTTTCACGGCGCATTGGGTGACTCTGCTGGCAGCTGGGAAGGATGCAGGATAAGGTGCAGTAGTGTTGGAGGTTGTTCCGCCACCACGCCTCCAAAATGCTAATGATTGTGACACACCTCTCTCCTCCACCCCCTCCTCTTCTTCTTCCTCCATGGCCTCTTCCTGTGCTTTGTCCTCGGAACCAGCGGTGCTCCGTAGTCGTTCAAGGGGCTACGCAAGTACGCAGGCCAAAAGATGCCATGCGGTGCTTGAGCTGGTGTGCTTGGGGGACAGGAGCCACACTGGGGCAGAGGTTCTGTCAGCTCTGCAGGGGCAGGTTCAGAGGTGGTTGACGCCACGCCAACTTAAGGCAGGAATGGTGGTTTGCGACAGTGGCACCAACCTCCTCTCTGCCCTCCGACAGGGACAAATGACCCATGTGCCCTGTTTGGTTCACGTCCTTAACTTGGTGGTGCAGCGGTTCTTGGGCAGGTACCCGGGCTTACAGGATGTCCTGAGGCAGGCCAGGAAAGTCTGTGTGCATTTCCGCCGGTCATATAATGCCAGTGCTCGGCTGACGGACCTCCAAAAGGAGTTTAACCTGCCCAAGAACCGCCTAATCTGTGACATGCCCACCAGGTGGAACTCAATGTTGGCCATGCTGCAGCGGCTGCACACGCAGCAGAGGACCATCAATGAGTACCTGTGCGACTATGGCACCAGGACAGGGTCAGGAGAGCTTGTTTTTTTTCCCCACGCCAGTGGGCCATGATCAGGGATGCATGCACTGTGCTGTCACCATTTGAGGAGGCCACGAGGATGGTGAGCAGTGACCGTGCATGCATCAGTGACACTGTCCCCCTTGTCCACCTGTTGGAGCACACGCTGCGTGGAATAATGGACAGGGCACTTGAGGCAGAACAGAGGCAGGAAGAGGAGGACTTCCTTAGCTCTCAAGGCCCCCTTTATCCAGACAGTGTTCCTGCGTGCCCGCCGATCACACAGGAAGAGGACGAGGAGGAGGAGGAGGAGGAAGATTGTGTCAGTATGGAGGTGGAGCCTGGCACTCAGCATCAGCAGCAGTCTTTAAGGGATCAGTCCCAAGAAACACATGGGCTTGTACGTGGCTGGGAGGAGGTGGCTGCGGACCATGTCGTCCTTAGTGATCCAGAGGACTCCGGACCGAATGCCTCAGCAAACCTACGCTGCATGGCCTCCCTGATCCTGCAAAGCCTGCGTAAGGATCCTCGTATTCGTGGTATCAAGGAGAAGGACCAATACTGGCTGGCAACCCTCCTTAATCCACCTTACAAGGGTAAGGTTGCGGACCTTATCTTGCTATCGCAGAGGGAGCAGAGGATGAAACATCTTCGGGAGGCCTTGCAGAAAGGTCTGTGCAACGCGTTCCCAGAGACTGGGAGGTTACAAACTCCTGTTTCTGGACAACGTGTTGCTGAGGCTTCGGTCAGTCAAAGAAGGAGCGGTGGAGAAGGTGGCCGTCTGACCGATGCGTTCAGACAATTTTTTGGTACGCAGCCCCAAGGTATGATCGGTTCCAGCAACCATCGCCAGCGTCTGTTTTACATGGTGCAGGAATACCTAGGGGCAAGATCAGATTTGGACACCTTTCCCACCGAAAATCCTCTGGGTTACTGGGTCTTGAGGATGGATCACTGGCCAGAGCTTGCACAGTATGCATTTGTTTTGTGTGCTTATATGTGAACACTTTTTTCTATATGTAGGGGAATTGTGATGTTGTCACGGATTAGTAGAAGCTGGCTAAAACACATAGATGTGAGTCAGCAGGGCTTACATGCAGCCTACTAGGAGATATATAAAACCTATCACCAAGCAACTGTCTAACAGCCCATATATTCCTTGATAGGTCAATATACTATCTCTAGATCAGGAACTCCAGACAACATATTCTGTGCATAAAAAAATATATATATCAGCACGTGTATATTATGTCCTGTAAGTAAAACAAATATTTTTCCCTCATACATCAATAACATATATATCTCTATGTTTCAATGCAAAGTCCGTATACTATGGAGATCAAAACATATTTGTGACAGTCCCATGCAGTTCGTGCAGCAATCAGGTTGTTCACCAGGTGACTTTCGTGCGTACAGCGTAGGGTAGTGACTTCTGTGACCCCCCTCAAAATGCTCACTCACCAAAGGTAGGAACCCCTGCAGGGGTATCAGGCCTGTAGTCCTAAACAAGGGCTTTCCTGTTCACTGCTGTCACATCTCCAGTTGTGTCCCGGTGGGTCTTAATCCATTTTTTTGGAGTTTTGTTGATCAAGTTGTACTATTGTTTGCCCTAAATTGTCATCTGAGCAGCTATAGTACCGTAATCATTTGAGTCAGTGGTTCTTTGTTCTACAGTAGGTCAAGGTATGCTAAGCTCCCTGAATGAAGCTCCAGCCAACTTTCTCTTCTTACAGATGGGGGGAAAGTGAAACTGGCCACACACACATAGTTTCCTTTGGGGCTGAACGAAGGAAGTCTTCTCCATTCAAGCTAAATAACATGTTATGTGTTATGTGTTATTTAGCTTTACTTAATGTTTCCTGTACATGCTTAGCCATACAGGTTTTTGAGGTAGCGCCGTTGTATCCCTATAATATTCTTTAAATATATTGGTACTAGGCAGGACACCCCTAGGAGTGTCTTTGTTTTAAGGGAGGCAGCAACCTATGCAAATATACCATATAGACTGATCCTAAGCGCGGTTTTCTTCTGGTTTAACAGTATGCAATTGAGCTACTGGCCTGTCCTGCATCCAGCGTTCTTTCGGAACGCACATTCAGTGCTGCTGGAGGTGTGGTAACCAATCACAGGGTGCGTCTGTCCACCGACTCGGTCGATCGACTGACCTTCATAAAAATGAATCAGTCTTGGATCACCACCAGCTACCAAGCACCTGATGCTGATGTAACCGAATAATTTTTTTAAAAATCTCAGATCCCTTCAAAGACTGCCTATGCTGATGCTGAGTGACTATCCCTGAGTAATTATCCTCTTCCTCCTCACGCTGATAGCTTGTAAGAACATTTTTGGTTCTGGGCGCCACCACCAGTGCCTAAGGCACAATTTTTCAGCCCCTGTTTAACAGGGGCGTGTAATTACAATTTTTGATGCAATACTTTGCAGCAGGGCTCGTTCCTGCGTTCCAACTAGTGTCTGTGAGGTGTTGCAGTGTTGTGGCACCAGCACCAGTGCCTAAGGCCCAATTTTTCTGCCCTGTTTAACAGGGGCGTGTAATTACAATTTTTGATGCAATACTTTGCAGCAGGGCTCGTTCCTGCGTTCCAACTAGAGTGTCTGTGAGGGGTTTCAGTGTTTTGGCACCAGCACCAGTGCCTAAGGCCCAATTTTTCAGCTCCTGTTCAACAGGGGCATGCAATTACAATTCTTGATCTAATATTTCACAGCAGGGCCCATTTCTGCACCCACCAAGAGCGAGTGAGGACTTACAGTGTTGTGGCACCAGCACCACCACCACCACCACCAAAGGCCCAATTTTTCTGCCCTTGTTCAACAGGGGCATGTAATTACAATTCTTGATCTAATATTTCACAGCAGGGCCCATTTCTGCACCCACCAAGAGCGAGTGAGTACTTACAGGGTTGTGGCACCAGCACCACCACCACCAAAGGCCCAGTTTTTCTGCCCCTGTTCAACAGGGGCATGTAATTACAATTCTTGATCTAATATTTCACAGCAGGGCCCTGCTTGAAAGTGTTGACAGTGTTGTGGCCACAACAACACCTAAGGCCCAAATTTCTGCTGAGTATATAGGGCAGGCCCCTACTTTCAAACATCTAACTTACAAACGACTCCTACTTGCAAATGGAAGGAGAAACAGGAAGTGAGATGAAATCTACCCCTAGGAAGGGAAATTCTCTCCTGTAAGAGTTAATATGGGAAAAACATTTCTCCTTTCCACTGATGCTTTCCAATCCTTGTTCCACAAAAAAACCCAAATTTTCAAAAAACATTTGTCCTTGGGACAAAAGTGACTTGAAATCTTCTGAAGAGGAGGAAAGACAGCAAAACAAATGTCACAGGGGTGATAACCCTTCCCTATGTTTTCCAAAAAGCTTAAAAAAGTTTTTTTGGCTGGAGCTAAACACGTTAAAAATGTACCTGTTCAAAATTACAGACAGATTCTACTTAACAACAAACCTACAGTCCCTGTCTTGTTTGCAACGCCTGTATAATGCTGTTCAGAGTATATAGGGCCTGGTGGCCCCACACCTTTCCTTATTTTAATTTGGGTGCGGGGTTCCCCTTATTATCCATACAAGACCCAAAGGGCCTGGTAATGGACTGGGGGGTACCCATGCCGTTTGTCTCACTGATTTTCATCCATATTGCCAGGACCCGACATTACATTAAACCCGCAAGCAGTTTTAAATGAGATTTTTTCCTTTAAAAATGACATTTGGTGCAGGGACTGTTCTAAACACGGGAAACACGCGCCACTTTACAGGCATACTATAGACACCCCCCAGGTACGATATTTAAAGGAATATTTCACTTTTTTTTTTTACTTTAAGCATCATTAAAATCACTGCTCCTGAAAAAACTGCCGTTTTTAAAAGTTTTTTTTGCATTGATTAATGTCCCCTGGGGTAGGACCCGGGTCCCCAAACCCTTTTTAGGACAATACCATGCAAATTAGCCTTTAAAATGAGCACTTTTGATTTTGAAAGTTCAAGTCCCATAGACGTCAATGGGGTTCTAACGTTCGTGCGAATTTTCGGTCCGTTCGCAGGTTCTGGTGCGAACCGAACCGGGGGGGGGTTCGGCTCATCCCTAGTGGGTGATAGGCTGAAGAAAATGAAAGTTCAATTCCAAGAGATTCGCATAAAGATTTCCAGAATCTGGAGTTGAACTGGACCCCTCTGTCAGAGACGGTATTTGCCAGAACCCCATAAAGTCTTATAACTTCCTCGATAAAGATCTGTGCAGTTTCTTGTGCGGAGGGAGTACCCTTCATAGGGAGGAAATGATCCATTTTAGATAGTCTGTCAACAATTACGAAAATAGCCCTCGGATGGAGGCAGTTCCACGATAAAGTCAATTGAGATCATTCTCCAAGGTCTATTTGGGACAGGCAACGGTTTCAACAAACCCCAAGCCTTGTACTTGTTGCTCTTGTTGCAGATACAAGTAGAGCAGGATTCTACATACCTCCTACAGTCTTCCTCCACTCCAGGCCACCAAAATGTTCGCTGTACTAGTTCAGAGGTCTTTCTAATACCAAAATGCCCTGCAAGCATGTGGTCATGGCACAGTCCCAAGGTGGAAGTTCGCAGACCCTCCGGTACAAAGATCTTATCCCCGTACCAGAGTAGCCCCTCTCTTGCCAGTAAGGTGGTCCCGGATGGTGAGGAACTCCCCACAGATGCTTGCTTGAACTGAATCATTAAGTCCCCTTGCAGAAGAAGGAAGTTCCCAGAAGACAGGCTCGTATCTGGGGGGGAGATTTCTTAAACCTGCTGAACATGCGTGATAACGCATTGGGTTTCACATGTTTAGATCCAGGCCTGTATGTCAAGTGAAAAGTAAATCTAGATTAGAAAAGTGCCCACCTTGCCTGCCGGGGTCTCAACCTCTTCGCTGTCCTTAAGTACTCTAGATTTTTGTGGTCTGTGTAAATTAGGATTGGGTGTGCAGCCCCCTCTAGAAGGTATCTCCATTCGTCTAACGCAGCTTTGATTGCCAGAAGTTCACGATCCCCAATGTCATAGTTCTTCTCCGCGTTTGACAGCTTGTGAGAAAAGTACGCAACTGGGTGCAACAGGACCTTGGGTCCCTGCCTTTGGGAAAGTATAGCTCCAACTGCTGTTTCCAAGGTGTCTACTTCTAAGACGTATTGTAGGGCCGAATCGGGATGTTTCAAAACAGATGCGGACGTGAACAGCCTCTTTAGTGCCTCAAAGATGGCCTAAGCCTCTGGGGACCAACGGAATCTAGAGCCTTGTTTGGTAAGTTGTGTGATGGGAGAGTTGGCCAATTTCAAGATAGCTGTGACCTTTTGGGGATCCATCTTGATACCCTCGGTGGATATGATCAGACCCAGGAATTGGATGCTCTGGCGTTCAAACTCGCACTTCTTGGGTTTGACGTAGAGTCCATGTTGTCGAAGGCGACTTAGCACACTCTTGACATGTCTGTGATGGTTGTCTAGAGAGGGAGAAAAGATTAGTATATCATCAAGGTATACAATAACAAACAAGTCCAGAAAGTCTCGGAAGACATCACTAATGAAGTGCTGAAAGGTGGTGGGGGCATTGCAAGATACTCAAAATGCCCAAACCGTGTGCAGAAAGCAGTCTTCCATTCATCACCTTCTCGAATGCGAACCAGATTATAGGTGCCTCGAAGATCCAGTTTTGTGAATACAGTGGTGGTGCCAAGTCTCTGGAAAAGTTTGGGAACTAGTGGAAGAGGGTAACGGTTTTTAACCGTAACCTTATTGAGCTCACGGTAGTCCACACAGGGCCATAATGAATGGTCTTTCTTTTCTGCAAAGAAGATTCCTGCCCCGGCTGGGGATGTGGAAGGGCGAATTAACCCTTTCTTGAGATTATCATCAATGTAGTCTTTTAGTGCTACAAGTTCACATTCGGATAGTGGGAAGATTCTTCTGAAAGGGACTTCAACTCCGTTAAGGAGTTCAATTGGACAGTAGTAAGACCGATGAGGGGAAAGAGTCTCTGCCCCTTTCTTGCTGAATACGTCCAGGAAGTCATGATAGGCTGTGGGTACGAGCTGACGAGTCTCAGAGTCCATATCAAGGCATAGCAGAGAGGGCACACTACAAGAGGTTTGTAAGCAGTACTGGATACAGTAGGGGGAGAGAAACTTAATTCCCTCCGTGGCCCAGTCAATGTGGGGATTGGGGGCCTTCAGCCAAGGATGACCGGAAACAGGGGAGAGGCAATGGCGTCCAGACAAAGCAGTTCCTGATGATCCTTGGTAATGGTAGCAAGCAGAGAAAGCAGAGGAATGGTTTCGTGAGTAACTGCCCCGAATATAATGATGGACCCATCGGCCAAGTGAACAGAAAGCTTCTGTGTCTTGAGTTGTAGCGGGATATGATGTCTTGCAGCAAAGGTCAAGTCCACGAAACAGCTGCAGGCCCCAGGGTCAATTATGGGGGAAGTCCCTTCTGGCAGCTGTAATGAAATGGGGAGAATAAGATGAGCAGAGTTGTTGAAGAGAGGTAGCTGAAAAACACTTACGGGGTTTAACTGGGCAAGACCTCAGGTAGTGTCCTGATCCCCCACAGTACAGGCATAGGTTCTGCTGGCGGCGACGCTGTCATTCTCCAACAGAGAGAGAAGGACGAAGTAGGCTGAGCTGCATAGGTTCTGGAGCGTCAGGAACGGGGGTGGTAGGAACTGGTGGAGCAGTGTTGAAAGAGCTGGGTACCCGGGATAGCATCCATACTGGGCGAGATGGACCCGTAGTTCTCTCCAATGTTCGCTCTCTCAAACGACGGTCGATTTGAATGGATAAGTCAATTAGAGCTTCCAGAGTAGAGGGCACTCCTACTCGAGCTAACTTGTCCTTAAGAGGAGAGGCCCATACGGAATTGGTAGCGCAGAGCGGTGTCGTTCCAGTTAGTGTCAAAGGCCTATCGTCTGAATTCTGAAACATAATCTTCCACCGCTCTACGACCTTGTTGGAGTGAGTGAAGAGCCGCCACTGCAGAAGCCTTTTGCTGGGGATCTTCATACAACTGGGCCATAGCACTAAAGAACGAGGCTAAGTCCGATAGACATTCGGCCTTGTGCTCCAGGATACGGTGGGCACAGGGCTGTGGTTCACCTTGCATTAGGGAAATAACGAAGCCGACCTTTGTAGCCTCCAGAGAAAAGGTGCATAGCTGAAGAGCGAAATAGAGTTTGCATGCGTTTCGGAATGCTCTAAACTTGCTGCAATCTCCCAGGAATCTGTCCGGGGTTGGTACTCTGGGCTCGGGTGGAAGCATGACCACTGCAGGAGTGGGAGAGGTTCCTTGTAAAGAGGAAGATGCTTGTGGCGGTCCCTGGGTGGCTGTTGAGTCAGACAGGGTCTGTAAGCGTCCTTCCAGCTGGGTATAGCCCTCTTGCAAGGCCTTAACAGCCTGTGTCAGGCCAGTCAGATACTGGCAAAGTTCCTCCATGGGAGAGGGTCCCCACACAGGCTCAGACATGGCTGTCTGCTACTGTTACGTACCTGACGGTAGAGCCTGATATGCAGAGGACGGCCTCTCTTACACCAGGAGTGCAAAGTCGCACGAGTGCCAGGTGGATCGCAGACAGTGAAGCCGAGACAGCTGCAGGAGGCATGGTAGTTCAGTAGGATTCTTCAAGCAGAAGAGAAGGCAGGTACAGGCAGGCCGGGTCATACACTGGAGGGCACGTCAGGAGTAGATGCGAAGGCAGAAGAGTAGTCAGGATACAGGCCGGATCGGTGATGGGCTGGTAGCAGAAGGAGCAGGCAGATGCGGAGTCAAACAAGCCGGGTCAGGTACAGGCAGGAAGCAGGAACGTCAGAGGCAAGCCGGGTCAGTTAACAGGAACAGGTATCAGATACAAGGCAACAGGAACACACAGGAACGTTGTAGAGCAGACAGCACTGAGTCTGGAAACTGGCTGAGTTTAAATAGCCTGTTTGAGCACCAAAAGCTGTCACAGGGTGCATGCGCACCAATGGCATTCTGGCAGGGGCAGAGGTAACAAGTCGTCTTCTTCGGAAGCCATCTTGGGTGCTGGTATGCCCTTCCTGACAGGCAGAGGTAACAGGTCATCTTCTTTGGCAGCCATCTTGGGTGCTGGCATGCCCTTCCTGACAAAACCAACATATTTTTGGAATAATTTTTTTTTTTTTGGACAGTAGAAATATCCTTTTTTGTAGTAAACAGGCATGTTTTTAAAACCATAAAACAATACACAACTCAGGAGCTTACAAAAATCAACTTTGATAAATTGAAGGCAATATCAGACATTAGTATGTCCAAACTGTGTTGATCTTGCCTTCATCAGATGGGGTGATGTCACCCCTGTGAAAGCCAAATATTGAAGATGCACACAAATTGAGAGTCAATATGGGGATTTCCCTCCTGATCCCATACCTAAGGTCAACATGTGCTAGCTCCCATCATGGGGGATCAATGGATGTGTTTCGGGGGTACAACCCCTTCCTCTCATCTACTTTAGTTGCGAGGAAGGGGTAGCACCCACAAAACATGTACATTGATATTCCGTGATGGCAGATAGCACATGTTGACACACTGTGTGCATCTTCAAAATTTGGCTTTCAAAATTTTTTAGAAAAGTTAGAAAAAGAAAAACAATTTGAAAAATGTTGGTGTGTTTTAGATTCTGCCTAAAACATCAATGATGTTTTTGAGTCTTTTTTTCCACATCATTGATGTCTTCCTTGATCTTCTGTAAAACCCTATTGCACACCATGATCTCCCCGATGAGGATCTGTGCACTTGCACTTGTGAAATGTGTTTCTTCCACAACATCCACATCACCTAAAATAAAAAAATGCACCATGTATTATAAATATGCAGGCATCCATCCATTACCTTAAGCTGTGGTCTCAGACACTCACCTGTTGTGGTCACTATTTCGCCCAATTCATAAACCTCTCCTTCCTCCACATCCTCTGGTTGTGGTGTGGGGATTTCCCCTTTAGGAGGTGGGGGGTCCCTGGTGTCCTCTGATGTCCTGAGTCTTTTCTCCCCTATGTGAATAAAAAAAAAGGTATACTTAGCACACAGATATTTGAGGGCAGAAATAGGAATATGAAAAATTGCTTGGAAGTGTCGTACAATCGTCTGTTTTTGCAGAGTTCCAAGCTGAAGACATTATTTTTTCCCCTTTCTTAAAGCTGGAATACTTACCTTTTTTGGTGAAGTTTCACACATGAAGAAACCCCTAGTATCCACTGGAGCACCTGTGTTGGACACCCTAAAAAGTTGGTTCTGGTGTGCCACACTAGTGCTCCTGTGTCCAGATGTGTAAACAGCTGCTGAGTGTCCTCTCCTTACACTGAATCAAGTTTGCATTTCATTCTAGTTACAAACCCATCTAGACAACAATGTACTAAACTTCTTTTAAGACACATAGGCCTGAACACATGTAGTTAACCTGCATCTGCCAAAAACATTGTATTAATGGGCAAACTAATGATGTTTGCTATGAACGATTACTGTGCCCACGAACCTGAAAGTTGCCATTTTAAACTGTACAACAGTAAAGAAAAGCACATGGAGCAGTTTGCAAGTAATAATAATAATAGGAACACACGACAAATACTTACTTTTTTGAAGAACTCTCTTGATCCTTCTATACTGATCGTGCTCCCTCAATTTCAGGCCTGACCAGTGTTTGCTCAACTGATCCTTGGATCGTCATATTCCAAAATTCCTGTGCAGATTTTTCACAACTTCAGTCATGATCTTGGCCTTTGTCTCATTTGGGTGTGAGTAAGGTCCATGCTTCCCATCATAGTTGGCCCTCTTCAAGATGTCCACCATCTCTACAAAGGATATATTTGAGGTCTTAAATCTCCTCCGGGATTGGGACGTTCATGGCTCCGGGCTTTCGTTGCTGCTGCTGTCTTCATGCACCTGCCGTGTCTCCATGTGCTCTCCCACTGCGTCATAAGAGAAGGGGCGGGGAAAATACTAGAAAGAAGGTCAGGGGCGGGCGGAGTTTAATGCATGCGCAGTGTATATAAAGCGGAACATGCGTGCATCGTACGTACGATCTGTGAGCAGAGGAAGGAGTAGCGGAAGTGCCGATCGTTCTAACGAAGGTACAATTTTAACTTGGGGCATCAGTGGCCTATACTGCTTATAGATTGAGGCCTTTATTGGGACAAGATTAGGAGAGTTTAGCCTGACATTAGGGTTTGTCTTGTGTTGTGTCTTGCAGATAAAATGGATCAATTCAACGATCATGATTTCCTCCCCCAATTCATTTATTTGTACAGAGAGCTGCCCTGTCTGTGGGAGACAAAACACCCCTTTTATACAAATCGACTAAAGAGGAAGACAGCACTGGATAAATTGCTGGTATTTGTGAAGCCGCAGATCCCCACGGCAGACATTAACTATTTGAAGTGCAAAATGTGTGGCCTGTGGAGCACTTATAATAGGGAGCATAAGAAGGTCCAGGATTCCATGAGATCAGGAGCAGCAGCAGATGACATTTATGTACCCAGGCTGTGGTACTATGACAGACTGCGATTTCTGTCAGACCAGACTGAAATCAGGCCATTACTCTCAACTAGGGATGAGCGAACAATTTGGGGTGTTCGCGGCAAACCCTTTAAAAGTCTATGGGAGAAATCAAAAGTGCTAATTTTAAAGGCTTATATGCAAGTTATTATCATAAAAAGTGTTTGGGGATATGGGTCCTGCCCCAAGGGACATGGATCAATGCAAAAAAAGTTTTAAAAACGGCAGTTTTTTCAGGAGCAGTGATTTTAATAATGCTTAAAGTCAAACAATAAAAGTATAATATCCCTTTAAATTTCGTAGCTGGGGGGTGTCTATAGTATGCCTGTAAAGGGGCGCATGTTTCCTGTGTTTAGAACAGTCTGACAGCAAAATGACATTTCGAAGGAAAAAACACATTTAAAACTACCCGCGGCTATTGCATTGCCGACAATACACATAGAAGTTCATTGATAAAAACGGCATGGGAATTCCCCACAGGGCAACCCCGAACCAAAATTTAAAAAAAAAAATGAGTCCCCCTAAATTCCATACAAGGCCCTTCAGGTCTGGTATGGATATTAAGGGGAATCCCGGCCAAAATTTTTTAAAAAATGACGTGGGGTTCCCCCTAAATTCCATACCAGACCCTTCAGGTCTGGTATGGATTTTAAGGGGAACCCCGGGCCAAAAAAGAACGGCGTGGGGTCCCCCCAAGAATCCATACCAGACCCTTATCCGAGCACGCAACCTGGCAGGCCGCAGGAAAAGAGGGGGGGACGAGAGTGCGCCCCCCCCTCTTGAACCGTACCAGGCCACATGCCCTCAACATTGGGAGGGTGCTTTGGGGTAGCCCCCCAAAACACCTTGTCCCCATGTTGATGAGGACAAGGGCCTCATCCCCACAACCCTGGCCGGTGGTTGTGGGGGTCTGCGGGCGGGCGGCTTATCGGAATCTGGAAGCCCCCTTTAACAAGGGGACCCCCAGATCCCGGCCCCCCCTGTGTGAAATGGTAAGGGGGTACTTACCCCTACCATTTCACTAAAAAACTGTCAAAAATGTTAAAAATGACAAGAGAGTTTTTGACAATTCCTTTATTTAAATGCTTCTTCTTTCTTCTATCTTCTATCTTCCTTCATCTTCTTCTTCTTCTGGTTCTTCCTCCGGCGTTCTCGTCCAGCATCTCCTCCGCGGCGTCTTCTATCTTCTCCTCGGGCCGCTCCGCACCCATGGCATGGAAGGAGGCTCCCGCTGTTCTCTTCATCTTCTTCTCTTCTTCCTTCTTCTCTTCTTCTCTTCTTCATTTTCTTCTCCGGGCCGCTCCGCACCCATGCTGGCATGGAGGGAGGCTCCCGCTGTGTGACGGCGTCTCTTCGTCTGACGGTTCTTAAATAACGGGGGGCAGGGCCACCCGGTGACCCCGCCCCCCTCTGACGCACGGTGACTTGACGGGACTTCCCTGTGACGTCACGGGGAATGCCACAGGGAAGTCCCGTCATGTCCCGTGCGTCAGAGGGGGGCGGGGTCACCGGGTCTGGTATGGATTTTTGGGGGACCCCACGCCGTTTTTTGTTTTTTTTTGGCGCGGGGTTCCCCTTAAAATCCATACCAGACCTGAAGGGTCTGGTATGGAATTTAGGGGGAACCCCACGTCATTTTTTTTTTAAATTTTGGCCGGGGTTCCCCTTAATATCCATACCAGACCTGAAGGGCCTTGTATGGAATTTAGGGGGACTCCCACGTCATTTTTTTTTTTTAATTTTGGTTCGGGGTTTCCCTGTGTTGAATTCCCATGCCGTTTTTATCAATGAACTTCTATGTGTATTGTCGGCAATGCAATAGCCGCGGGTAGTTTTAAATGGCTTTTTTTCCTTCGAAATGTCATTTTGCTGTCAGACTGTTCTAAACACAGGAAACATGCGCCCCTTTACAGGCATACTATAGACACCCCCCAGCTACTAAATTTAAAGGGATATTACACTTTTATTGTTTGACTTTAAGCATTATTAAAATCACTGCTCCTGAAAAAACGGCCGTTTTTAAAACCTTTTTTTGCATTGATCCATGTCCCCTGGGGCAGGACCCAGGTCCCCAAACACTTTTTATGTCAATAACTTGCATATAAGCCTTTAAAATTAGCACTTTTGATTATTCATGTTCGTGTCCCATAGACTTTAACGGTGTTCGCGTGTTCGAACAAACTTTTTTCCTGTTCGCATGTTCTGGTGCGAACCGAACAGGGGGGTGTTCGGCTCATCCCTACTCTCAACCCTTCCTTCCACGATTCCTTCCACGCTAGCTGAGGCTTCTGACGTCCAACCTGGGCCTTCCACCCAGGAAGAAGATGTGGAGGAGCCCAGCTTGAGTCAGGTATAGCATTGTTAAACAGATTTCTCAAAATTGTGTGTGATTGATGAACAATAAACTAAAACTATGTCCCTTTTTCATACACAGGAAAGCCTCAGCCAAGAGGAGGCTGTGGAAAGTGGCAGCCAGGAGGTGGCAGGGGAAAGTGGCAGCCAGGAGGTGGCAGGGGAAAGTGGCAGCCAGGAGGTGGCGGGGCAAACTGGCAGCCAGGAGGTGGCCGGGCCCAGTAGCCTGACCGAATCCCAGGTCCCTCCCCTCCACCTTCAACAAAAAAGGCCCAGGAAGGGGAAGAGCGTGGAGGAGTCAGCACTTGGGTTAATTCGGCAGGCTTCTGCGGCCCTCAGAACCCCCCAGTCTTGAGGCCTATGCCTGCATGGCTGCCAACAAAATGCAGGAAATGGAGGTGGGCCAACGCCTCATTTGTGAGGAAGTGATATATATGGCCCTAAATAAGGGGTTGAGGGGCGAACTCACATACAAAACCCACCTGTGTGTAAGGAAACCAGCAGAAACCGCCTGGCGCGCACGGGAGACCACAGATGCCCGTGCGCGCTTGTGCGCAGACGCGCAGCGTGCACGTGCAGGAGCGCGCCCTAGCGCCAGTTGGCGCCAGTGGGCCTATTTAAAGGAGGCCCAAGCTACTGATCGGTGCTGACTGGTCTTCAGCTGTGTCCCTGTTACTCTGAACCTGTGTTATTCTGCCTGATTCCCATTGCTGACTTTGGCTCCTGTTTACCCGGCTCTGAACTCTGTTATACCTGATCTCTGGTTCCTGATCCCGGCTTCCCATCTGACTCGCCTCTGCCTGATGTTCCGGTACACTGCTGCCGCCTGTTGACGAACCCGGCTTCCCAAAAGACCCATCTTTGCCTGATGTTCCGGTACCCTGCTGCCCGCCTGTTGACGAACCCGGCTATCCCTGTGACCTGGCCCTGGTGCCCAGCTTGGCCCAGCACAACTACCTGAGTGTCTGCAATTACAGTCCTCCGACCAGCTGCGACTTCCTGCTCTGCAATTACAGTCCTGCGACCAGCTGCGACTTCCTGCTCTGCGACTACAGTCCTGCGACCAGCTGCAACTTCCTGCAACAGGGTTCCTGGCTTCCACCTGCAGGCACTCGTGTGCCTCCTGTTCATTGGCTCCTTCTGTTTCACTCTCAGTGGGACCTGGACTGGAGATACAAGAGTGGCCAACCTCGTCAATTCAGTCTCCCTTCAGGTACGTGACAGTACCAGTCAGCCAGTAATGGAGTCTGAAAGGGAGGTCTCTCTGCTATCAACCCTCTGCCAAACTGTTACCGCACTCTCCCACGTAGTGCAAGGGTTGCATGTGGACTTTGCCCGCATCCATAACCAACTTCAGTATACATCCAGCTTTACTCCCACTTCCGAGCACCCAAGACTCAAGGATTCCTTTGCTCAAACTATGACTTTCTCCCAAATTGAACTGTCTTACCTTCCAGAGCCCAGGGTACCCTTGCCCGAACGGTTTTCCGGAGACTGTAAAAAGTACAGGACTTTTCAGAATGCCTGCGAGCTTCACTTTTCTTTGCTTCCCCGTACATTCTCTACAGAGGAAGTGAAGGTGGGATTTCTTATCTCCTTGTTGCTGGAGGAACGCCAGGCCTGGGCATTTCAGCTTTGGGAACAACATGACCCTGTCCTGGCTTCGGTCAAATCCTTTTTCACTGCCATAGCTCAATTATATGCCGATCCTTTCCACCACCAGACAGCAGAGACTTCGCTGAGTCATTTACAACAAGGGTCTACGCCTATGGAGGACTATGTCTCGGACTTTCGTTTATGGAGCACTGATACTGAGTGGAATGATTCAGCTTTACACTTCCGATTTCGTCTTGGCCTGTCAGAAGCCGTCAAAGATGAACTTGCCAGGGTAGAAATACGTATCTCTTTGAATGACTTAATCCACCTCAGCATAAAATTGACCGTCGCCTACGTGAAAGACGGTTCGAGAAAGCCGGAAATCTTCATCTAATCTCTACCTGCTCGACGGACCCATCACCTGCCTACTTCTCAAGCGTGCCAAGAAAAGTTTCTGACATCAGGAAAATTCCACATGCCAGCTTTCCTAGGCCCCCTCTGAGCGAACAAGAGCGGTCTCATCGTCGCCGCAATAATCTCTGTCTTTATTGTGGCGAGCAGGGGCACTTCCTACAGACTTGTTCCAGAAGGCATCGTAAAAGACCCCTCCGTCCATCTTCTACAGTCGTGGCATTAATTTCCAGTCAAAACCACACCCTGCTGCCTGTTTCCCTTCAGTTAACTGGAAAGACTCTTAATATTTCTGCTATTGTGGACTCTGGGGCCTGTAGCTGTTTCATGGACTCTGCCTTTGCAAATACGCATGCACTCCCTTTGCGTGCTAAGAAGAACAGCTTCACGGTCCACCTGGCAGATGGTTCAGGCATCCAATCTGGGCCCGTCACTCTAGAGACTGAACCCATCCTGTGCCTCACAGCTTCTGGGCATCATGAGCTGCTACGTCTAGATGTCATTACATCTCCCCTATTTCCTGTCATTCTTGGGCAACCCTGGTTGAAGGCACATAACCCCCTCATCAACTGGATCACAGGGGAAGTGACTTTTTCTTCTAAGTACTGTAATGAATTCTCCATTCCTCCTCTACCCAAGTCTGAAGAACCGCTCCTCTGCATTAATACGGACCCTGAAACTATTAAACTTGTGCCTTCCATTTACCATGACTTTCTGGACGTTTTCAATAAAAAGAGCGCTGACACTCTCCCTCTTCATAGACCATACGACTGCCCTATCGATCTCTTACCCGATGCAGAAATTCCCTTTGGCAGGATCTATCCACTCTCAGAACCAGAACTGGAGGAGTTGCGGAAGTACATTGATGAGAACCTTGATAAGGGGTTTATTCGGCAATCTTCTTCCCCCGCGGGAGCGGGAATATTTTTCGTGGAGGAGAAGGATCACTCCCTCCGGCCCTGTATTGATTACTGGGACTTAAATAAGGTAACCATCAAAAACCGGTACCCCTTACCTCTTATTCCAGAACTATTCCAGAGGCTTCGGGAAGCTCGTATATTCACAAAACTAGACTTGAGAGGAGCATACAACCTGATCAGAATAAGAGAAGGGGATGAATGGAAGACTGCCTTCAGGTCTCTTTTCGGACATTTTGAGTACCTAGTGATGCCCTTTGGACTCTGTAATGCTCCAGCCACCTTCCAGCATTTTGTAAATGATGTGTTCCGGGACTTTCTTGATTTATTTACTATTATTTACTTGGATGACATTTTAATTTTTTCCACCTCCTTAGAGTCCCATCGAATTCATGTGAAGAAAGTGTTAAAAACACTAAGGGAACACCATCTCTATGCTAAGGCAGAGAAGTGTGAATTCGAAAAACTCACCATCCAGTTCCTGGGGCTCGTTATCTCTGCAGACGGAATTGCCATGGACCCACAGAAGGTATCTGCAGTACTCGATTGGCCTGCCCCTGATAAGAAATCTGTACAGCAGTTTGTGACAGTGGCAGCCCAACCATAGGGGGCGCCCGGGCGCCGCCCCCCCCCCCCCCCCCTCCAGGCAGTCAAGAAAAAAATTGAAAAAAAAAAATTTGAAAAGAAAAAAAAATTTGAAAAAAAAAATTTTTTTAAATGGCCCTTTAAAAAAAAAAAAATTGAAAAAAAGTCCTTAAGTGCACTGTGTTAGGGCGCCGGGCACAGTGCACTATGGAAAGCGCCACGTCTATGCAATCAAAAGATTGCAGAAGAGGCGCTTCATTTGCGGGGTTTTAACCCGCCTTGTGTCGCAAAACAAAACGCCGATCGGCATCCGACCAGCGCCCATAGTGTATTTCTATGGCCGTGTGCTTTGAGTGACAGACTAGTTAGTAGTCTGTCACTTCCGGTTTTCCCTCTGTCAGACCAGTGCGCCCGAGCGGACTCCTCCGCTGCCTTCAACTTCAAAGAGGTAAAGCCGAATGTTTCCACTGCTAAACCGAGACACAGCAACACTAGTGGAGATAATAGAAGCATCACACAAGGCTGGTCTCCTTATTTCTACAGGATGGATGGATGGATGGATGGGGAAGCTTCACATGGGCTGTGTGTTTCACAAGTGCCGATCGTCAGTGCTTCTATTATCTCCACTGGTGTTGCTGTGTCTCGGTTTGGCAGTGTCAGTGGAGGCTCTTGTTAAACACACAGCCCATGTTGTGAATCATCCCCATCCATCCATCCTGTAGAACTTAGGAGACCAGCCTTGTGTGACTGAATATGCACGGAGATAAGAACGAGATAAGACATCCTTCCCAGCCAGCGTATGGAAGGAAGGAGGCAGAGGGGGTGTCAGGACAGTGTCACTAGCCATGGACTGCAGCCTGCAAGACAGAGCCTCATTAATATGTAAGTCCTCATAACTGATCTATGTGTGTGTGTCCATCCCACCCAGTGTATATCTCTCTCTCCCACCCACCAGTGTATATCTCTCTCTCCCACCCACCAGTGTATATCTCTCTCTCCCACCCCCAGTGTATATCTCTCTCTCCCACCCACCAGTGTATATCTCTCTCTCCCACCCACCAGTGTATATCTCTCTCTCCCACCCCCCAGTGTATATCTCTCTCTGCCACCCACCAGTGTATATCTCTCTCTCCCACCCACCAGTGTATATCTCTCTCTCCCACCCACCAGTGTATATCTCTCTCTCCCACCCCCAGTGTATATCTCTCTCTCCCACCCCCCAGTGTATATCTCTCTCTCCCACCCCCCAGTGTATATCTCTCTCCCACCCACCAGTGTATTTCTCTCTCTCCCACCCACCAGTGTATATCTCTCTCTCCCACCCACCAGTGTATATCTCTCTCTCCCACCCACCAGTGTATATCTCTCTCTCCCACCCACCAGTGTATATCTCTCTCTCCCACCCCCAGTGTATCTCTCTCTCTCTCCCACCCACCAGTGTATATCTCTCTCTCCCACTCCCAGTGTATATCTCTCTCTCCCACCCCCAGTGTATATCTCTCTCTCCCACCCCCCAGTGTATATCTCTCTCTCCCACCCACCAGTGTATATCTCTCTCTCTCCCACCCACCAGTGTATATCTCTCTCTCCCACCCACCAGTGTATATCTCTCTCTCCCACCCACCAGTGTATATCTCTCTCTCCCACCCACCAGTGTATATCTCTCTCTCCCACCCCCAGTGTATATCTCTCTCTCCCACCCACCAGTGTATATCTCTCTCTCCCACCCACCAGTGTATATCTCTCTCTCCCACCCCCAGTGTATATCTCTCTCTCCCACCCACCAGTGTATATCTCTTTCTCCCACCCACCAGTGTATATCTCTCTCTCCCACCCCCAGTGTATATCTCTCTCCCACCCACCAGTGTATATCTCTCTCTCCCACCCACCAGTGTATATCTCTCTCTCCCACCCCCAGTGTATCTCTCTCTCTCCCACCCCCAGTGTATATCTCTCTCTCCCACCCACCAGTGTATATCTCTCTCTCCCACCCCCCGTGTATATCTCTCTCTCCCACCCACCAGTGTATATATCTCTCTCCCACCCACCAGTGTATATCTCTCTCTCCCACCCACCAGTGTATATCTCTCTCTCCCACCCCATGTCTATATCTCTCTCTCCCACCCACCAGTGTATATCTCTCTCTCTCACCCCCCAGTGTATCTCTCTCTCTCCCACCCCCAGTGTATATCTCTCTCTCCCACCCACCAGTGTATATCTCTCTCTCCCACCCCCAGTGTATATCTCTCTCTCCCACCCACCAGTGTATATCTCTCTCTCCCACCCACCAGTGTATATCTCTCTCTCCCACCCACCAGTGTATATCTCTCTCTCCCACCCACCAGTGTATATCTCTCTCTCTCCCACCCACCAGTGTATCTCTCTCTCTCTCCCACCCACCCACCAGTGTATCTCTCTCTCTCCCACCCACCAGTGTATCTCTCTCTCTCCCACCCACCAGTGTATATCTCTCTCTCCCACCCCCCAGTGTATAGCTCTCTCTCTCCCACCCACCAGTGTATATCTCTCTCTCCCACCCACCAGTGTATATCTCTCTCTCCCACCCCCAGTGTATATATCTCTCTCCCACCCCCAGTGTATATCTCTCTCTCCCACCCCCCAGTGAATATCTCTCTCTCCCACCCCCCAGTGAATATCTCTCTCTCCCACCCCCCAGTGTATATCTCTCTCCCACCCACCAGTGTATATCTCTCTCTCTCTCCCACCCACCAGTGTATATCTCTCTCTCTCTCTCTCCCACCCACCAGTGTATATCTCTCTCTCTCCCACCCACCAGTGTATATCTCTCTCTCTCCCACCCACCAGTGTATATCTCTCTCTCCCACCCCCCAGTGTATATCTCTCTCTCCCACCCCCCAGTGTATATCTCTCTCTCCCACCCCCCAGTGTATATCTCTCTCTCCCACCCCCCAGTGTATATCTCTCTCTCCCACCCCCAGTGTATATCTCTCTCTCCCACCCCCAGTGTATATCTCTCTCTCCCACCCCCAGTGTATATCTCTCTCTCCCACCCACCAGTGTATCTCTCTCTCTCCCACCCACCAGTGTATCTCTCTCTCTCCCACCCACCAGTGTATCTCTCTCTCTCCCACCCACCAGTGTATCTCTCTCTCTCCCACCCACCAGTGTATATCTCTCTCTCCCAAGCACCAGTGTATATCTCTCTCTCCCACCCACCAGTGTATATCTCTCTCTCCCACCCCCAGTGTATATCTCTCTCTCCCACCCACCAGTGTATATCTCTCTCTCCCACCCCCAGTGTATATCTCTCTCTCCCACCCACCAGTGTATATCTCTCTCTCCCACCCACCAGTGTATATCTCTCTCTCCCACCCCCAGTGTATATCTCTCTCTCCCACCCACCAGTGTATATCTCTCTCTCCCACCCACCAGTGTATATCTCTCTCTCCCAAGCACCAGTGTATATCTCTCTCTCCCACCCACCAGTGTATATCTCTCTCTCCCACCCCCAGTGTATATCTCTCTCTCCCACCCACCAGTGTATATCTCTCTCTCCCACCCCCAGTGTATCTCTCTCTCTCCAACCCCCAGTGTATATCTCTCTCTCCCTCCCACCAGTGTATATCTCTCTCTCCCACCCCCAGTGTATATCTCTCTCTCCCAGCCCCAGTGTATATCTCTCTCTCCCACCCACCAGTGTATATCTCTCTCTCCCACCCACCAGTGTATATCTCTCTCTCCCACCCACCAGTGTATATCTCTCTCTCCCACCCACCAGTGTATATCTCTCTCTCCCACCCCCAGTGTATATCTCTCTCTCCCACCCACCAGTGTATCTCTCTCTCTCCCACCCCCAGTGTATCTCTCTCTCTCCCACCCCAGTGTATATCTCTCTCTCCCACCCACCAGTGTATATCTCTCTCTCCCACCCCCAGTGTATATCTCTCTCTCCCACCCACCAGTGTATATCTCTCTCTCCCACCCACCAGTGTATATCTCTCTCTCCCACCCACCAGTGTATATCTCTCTCTCCCACCCACCAGTGTATATCTCTCTCTCCCACCCCCAGTGTATATCTCTCTCTCCCACCCACCAGTGTATATCTCTCTCTCCCACCCCCAGTGTATCTCTCTCTCTCCCACCCCAGTGTATATCTCTCTCTCCCACCCACCAGTGTATATCTCTCTCTCCCACCCCCAGTGTATATCTCTCTCTCCCACCCCCAGTGTATATATCTCTCTCTCCCACCCACCAGTGTATATCTCTCTCTCCCACCCACCAGTGTATATCTCTCTCCCACCCACCAGTGTATATCTCTCTCTCCCACCCACCAGTGTATCTCTCTCTCTCCCACCCACCAGTGTATCTCTCTCTCTCCCACCCACCAGTGTATATCTCTCTCTCCCACCCCCCAGTGTATAGCTCTCTCTCTCCCACCCACCAGTGTATATCTCTCTCTCTCCCACCCACCAGTGTATATCTCTCTCTCCCACCCCCAGTGTATATCTCTCTCTCCCACCCCCAGTGTATATCTCTCTCTCCCACCCCCCAGTGAATATCTCTCTCTCCCACCCCCCAGTGAATATCTCTCTCTCCCACCCCCCAGTGTATATCTCTCTCTCTCCCACCCACCAGTGTATATCTCTCTCTCTCTCCCACCCACCAGTGTATCTCTCTCTCTCTCTCTCTCTCCCACCCACCAGTGTATATCTCTCTCTCTCTCCCACCCACCAGTGTATATCTCTCTCTCTCTCTCTCTCTCCCACCCACCAGTGTATATCTCTCTCTCTCTCCCACCCACCAGTGTATATCTCTCTCTCTCTCCCACCCACCAGTGTATATCTCTCTCTCCCACCCCCCAGTGTATATCTCTCTCCCACCCCCCAGTGTATATCTCTCTCTCCCACCCACCAGTGTATATCTCTCTCTCCCACCCCCAGTGTATATCTCTCTCTCCCACCCACCAGTGTATATCTCTCTCTCCCACCCCCAGTGTATATCTCTCTCTCCCACCCACCAGTGTATATCTCTCTCTCCCACCCCCAGTGTATCTCTCTCTCTCCAACCCCCAGTGTATATCTCTCTCTCCCTCCCACCAGTGTATATCTCTCTCTCCCACCCCCAGTGTATATCTCTCTCTCCCAGCCCCAGTGTATATCTCTCTCTCCCACCCACCAGTGTATATCTCTCTCTCCCACCCACCAGTGTATATCTCTCTCTCCCACCCACCAGTGTATATCTCTCTCTCCCACCCACCAGTGTATATCTCTCTCTCCCACCCCCAGTGTATATCTCTCTCTCCCACCCACCAGTGTATATCTCTCTCTCCCACCCCCAGTGTATCTCTCTCTCTCCCACCCCAGTGTATATCTCTCTCTCCCACCCACCAGTGTATATCTCTCTCTCCCACCCCCAGTGTATATCTCTCTCTCCCACCCCCAGTGTATATCTCTCTCTCCCACCCACCAGTGTATATCTCTCTCTCCCACCCACCAGTGTATATCTCTCTCCCACCCACCAGTGTATATCTCTCTCTCCCACCCACCAGTGTATCTCTCTCTCTACCACCCACCAGTGTATCTCTCTCTCTCCCACCCACCAGTGTATATCTCTCTCTCCCACCCCCCAGTGTATAGCTCTCTCTCTCCCACCCACCAGTGTATATCTCTCTCTCTCCCACCCACCAGTGTATATCTCTCTCTCCCACCCCCAGTGTATATCTCTCTCTCCCACCCCCCAGTGAATATCTCTCTCTCCCACCCCCCAGTGAATATCTCTCTCTCCCACCCCCCAGTGTATATCTCTCTCTCTCCCACCCACCAGTGTATATCTCTCTCTCTCTCCCACCCACCAGTGTATATCTCTCTCTCTCTCTCTCTCTCCCACCCACCAGTGTATATCTCTCTCTCTCTCCCACCCACCAGTGTATATCTCTCTCTCTCTCTCCCACCCACCAGTGTATATCTCTCTCTCTCTCCCACCCACCAGTGTATATCTCTCTCTCTCTCCCACCCACCAGTGTATATCTCTCTCTCCCACCCCCCAGTGTATATCTCTCTCCCACCCCCCAGTGTATATCTCTCTCTCCCACCCACCAGTGTATATCTCTCTCTCCCACCCCCAGTGTATATCTCTCTCTCCCACCCCCAGTGTATATCTCTCTCTCCCACCCCCCAGTGTATATCTCTCTCTCTCCCACCCACCAGTGTATATCTCTCTCTCTCCCACCCACCAGTGTATATCTCTCTCTCCCACCCACCAGTGTATATCTCTCTCTCCCACCCACCAGTGTATATCTCTCTCTCCCACCCACCAGTGTATATCTCTCTCTCCCACCCCCAGTGTATATCTCTCTCCCCCACCCACCAGTGTATATCTCTCTCTCCCACCCACCAGTGTATATCTCTCTCTCTCCCACCCACCAGTGTATATCTCTCTCTCCCACCCCCCAGTGTATATCTCTCTCTCCCACCCCCAGTGTATATCTCTCTCTCCCACCCCCAGTGTATATCTCTCTCTCCCACCCACCAGTGTATATCTCTCTCTCCCACCCCCAGTGTATATCTCTCTCTCCCACCCCCAGTGTATATCTCTCTCTCCCACCCCCAGTGTATATCTCTCTCTCCCACCCACCAGTGTATATCTCTCTCTCCCACCCACCAGTGTATATCTCTCTCTCCCACCCCCAGTGTATATCTCTCTCCCCCACCCACCAGTGTATATCTCTCTCTCCCACCCACCAGTGTATATCTCTCTCTCTCCCACCCACCAGTGTATATCTCTCTCTCCCACCCCCCAGTGTATATCTCTCTCTCCCACCCCCCAGTGTATATCTCTCTCTCCCACCCCCCAGTGTATATCTCTCTCTCCCACCCCCAGTGTATATCTCTCCCACCCACCAGTGTATATATCTCTCTCTCCCACCCCCAGTGTATATCTCTCTCTCCCACCCCCAGTGTATATCTCTCTCTCCCACCCCCAGTGTATATCTCTCTCTCCCACCCCCCAGTGTATATCTCTCTCTCCCACCCCCAGTGTATATCTCTCTCTCCCACCCCCAGTGTATATCTCTCTCTCCCACCCCCCAGTGTATATCTCTCTCTCCCACCCCCCAGTGTATATCTCTCTCTCCCACCCCCCAGTGTATATCTCTCTCTCCCACCCCCAGTGTATATCTCTCTCTCCCACCCCCAGTGTATATCTCATTCTCCCACCCCCAGTGTATATCTCTCTCTCCCACCCCCAGTGTATATCTCTCTCTCCCACCCACCAGTGTATCTCTCCCACCCACCCAGTGTATATCTCTCTCTCCCACCCACCCAGTGTATGTCTCTCTCTACCACCCACCCAGTGTATATCTCTCTCTCCCACCCACCCAGTGTATATCTCTCTCTCCCACCCACCCAGTGTATATCTCTCTCTCCCCCTCCCCCCTGTCTATCTCTCCCACCCACCCAGTGTCTATCTCTCCCACCCACCCAGTGTCTATCCATCCATCCCACCCAGTGTCTATCCATCCATCCATCCCACCCAGTGTCTATCCATCCATCCATCCCACCCAGTGTCTATCCATCCATCCCACACAGTGTCTATCCATCCATCAATCCCACACAGTGTCTATCCATCCATCCATCCCACCCAGTGTCTATCTATCCCTCCCTCCCACCCAGTGTCTATCTATCCCTCCCACCCAGTGTCTATCTATCCCTCCCTCCCACCCAGTGTCTATCTATCCATCCATCCATCCCACCCAGTGTCTATCTATGTGTCCATTTATCTGTCTATTTATCTATCTATTGCGGGCGAGTGACCGGCGGGGGGGGGGGTGTGGCTGGGGTTGGTTAGGGCTTTGCGCCCCCCCAAAAAAATTGAGCACCAGCCGCCACTGGTTTGTGAGGTTTGCTAATTTTTACAGGAAGTTTATTAAAGACTTTTCCAGTATTGTATCCCCTATCACCCAGCTAACCAAGCTACGCATGACCTTCACATGGACCTCTGAAGCTCGGACAGCATTCGAAAAACTGAAAGGCCTCTTCACATCCGCACCCATCCTGAAACACCCAGATCCTGCTCTGCCCTATGTCCTATGTCCTTGAAGTGGATGCCTCCGAAATAGCTGTGGGAGCCATATTGTCCCAATGACAAGGGACAAAATCGCTACTCCATCCTGTCGCTTTCTTCTCCAGAAAACCAAGTAATCCTGAAAGGAACTACAATGTCGGTGATCGGGAATTACTCGCTATTAAGTCTGCTCTTGAAGAATGGCATTATTTGCTGGAGGGAGCTGCGCACCCTATTCTTGTATTCACGGATCACAAAAACCTGGAGTACTTAAGAACAGCGAAAAGATTAAGACCTCGTCAGGCCAGGTGGGCTCTTTTTTTTGCAAGATTCTGCTTCCACATCACTTACTGGCCCGGGTCAAAGAATGGGAAGCCAGACGCTCTTTCCCGCATGTTTCAAGATACTGAAGCATCTCCCGAACCTGATACAACCCTACCCGCTAAGAACTTCTTGTTACTACAAACTGATCTCATCTCCCAAATCAAGACAGCAGTCCTGAATCAACCTCCTTCCCAAGAACTTCATCTCCAGCTTAAAGAGGGTCTCTACTTCCATGGTACACAGATCTTTGTTCCAGAGCAATTACGGACAGCAGTCCTCTACATGTGCCACGATCATCCTCTGGCAGGGCATTTCGGGGTACACAAGACTTAAACTGGTCCTTCGCTCCTTCTGGTGGCCAGACTTAATACAATTCTGCAGAGACTATGTAAGATCTTGCACTACGTGCTTACGGAACAAGACGGACAGATCTAAGAATTGGGGTCTGCTGGAACCTCTCCCTATACCAGATAAATTATGGAGCATGACCTCCATGGACTTCATTGTCGAGTTACCCCCATCCGAGGGGTTTACCACCATCTTTGTTATTGTGGATCGCCTATCCAAGATGGCGCACTTTGTGCCCCTAAAGGGTACCCCTTCCGCTGCAGAGACTGCCTCATCTTTCGTCAAGGAAGTGGTACGCCTACATGGTATCCCTGTCAACATCACGTCGGATCGTGGAGTTCAGCTTACGTCCAGATTTTGGAAATCCTTGTGTGAAGTTTTTGGCATTAAACTCTGCCTATCATCTGCTTACCACCCCCAGACTAACGGCCAAACAGAGAGAACAAATTAGACGCTGGAGCAATATCTCCGATGTTTCTCTTCTTTTGCACAGGACGATTGGGCGTCTCTTTTGCCGTTAGCAGAATTCGCCTACAATAACTCAATACACTCTTCTATCAAGCAAACCCCCTTTTTTGCTAATTATTGGTTCCATCCATCTTTTTTGCCCGATGTCCCCCAAGAATCCTCAGTCCTGGCAGTACAGGATCGTCTGGAGTTCTGGAAAGTTAACAACCTCTTCCTGCAAGAAGCTATCTCCAAGTCCCAAGTAGATGACAAGAGATTCTATGACAGGATGTCAGACTTGCACGTACCTGACTGACGAACCCGATATAGCAGGGGAAGGCCTCCCGTACGTATCTGGTTCCCGGCCCCTGGTAGTGTAAACAGAAGGCACAGGAGCGCAGAGTGGTAAGAGAGCCTGGTGGGTGACTTGCAGAGGTAAGGCCCAGGATCCTGATGCGAGTGGTCTGGAAGTCCTTAGAAGGCAGGGGCCTAGGCAGCCGGTGCAGAGCAGGAGCAGAGAGGGCAGGTCCGGTCACAGGCAGAGTTGGCAACAAATGGTCAGCAAGGTACAGAGGAACAGGCAGGCTCAAAGTCCGGGTCACAGGCAGGGTTGGCAACAGGCAGGCAACGTGGTACAAAGGAGCAGGCAGATTCGTGGTCAAGGAAAGCCGGGGTCAGGTGCAGGCAGATAAAAGAGAGGAGTCCAAAGACAGGCCGGGGACATAAGGAGATCAGACAAGCAAACAGGAACTCAGGAACTGGGAGCTGCAGATCAGACAGCACCAAGCAGAAGGCTCCAGCAGGCTAAATAGGGCGATTGGCGCCAAGCGCCGTGCGCGCGCCCGCGCCGACGTGCCCATGCGCGCACCCGCATGCGGCCGCACAGCGGCGCGAACGGGCGCACGCCGGTGCGCGCACCGGCGCACACCAGAGTTCCCAATAGCAGATCCATTCCAAGACATCCTCTGACAGTGACCCCTCCTAAAGGGGAGCCTCCGGATGCCCATCTGGGCCAGTCTATCAGCGTCGGTACTCCAGAAATCTCTTAAAAGTTCCTTAGTGTGCAGATTGCTTTCTGGTTCCCAGGAATTATCTTCTGGTCCATACCCCCTCCATTTGATCAAATATTGGACTTGGTTGTGTCTCTTCCTGCAGTCCAGGATTGCTTCCACCTCAAATTCTGTCTCGTTGTCCACGATTACAGGTTCGGGTGGGCCGGTATTACGACCTGAAAAGGAATTGGGAATAACGGGTTTCAGCAAGGATACGTGGAAGACTGGGTAAAACTTTAATGTATTGGGTAAGTCCAGCTCATAGGTCACGTCATTAATCTTCCTCTTGATTGGAAAGGGACCCATGAATTTGGGACCCAGCTTCTTTGAGGGACAGGTCATCTTTAAGTTAAGGGTAGACAGCCAAACTTGGTTGCCAGGCACCAGAATGAGTTCTCCACGCTTCTTCCTATCAAACATCCTTTTATTATATTCTTGTGTTTTGGCCATGGTTTCATGTAGTAGTTTATTGTTGGTGAAGAAGAAGTCCATTGTTTCAGAAGCTGCGGGAATAGAGCACTCGGGTAAGGATTCAGGCAGGAATGACGGGTGAAAGCCATAATTGGCGAAGAATGGTGTCTGTGCACTCAGCTATTAAACAGAGTTGTTATATGCAAACTCAGCAATAGGCAGAAGGGAGACCCAATCGTCCTGTGAGAAGGTGGAAAAGCATCGGAGGTATTGCTGCAGAGTTTGATTAGTTCTCTCTGTCTGCCCATTTGTCTGGGGATGGTAGGCAGATGAGAACGCCAATTCAATTTCAAATGACCCACCAGAGAGCCTTCCAGAACCTGGAAGTGAACTGCACACCTCTATCGGAGACTATACTTGATGGTACTCCATGTAGTCTCACAATTTCTTTAACGAAAATTTTTGCAGTTTCCACGGCAGAAGGTGTGCCTTTCATGGGTAGAAAATGAGCCATCTTAGACAACCTATCCACAATGACGAAGATGGTGGAAAAACCTTCTGCCAGAGGGAGTTCTACAATGAAATCCATCGCAATCATCTTCTAGGGTCTTTCTGGGACGGATAAGGGTTTTAGTAGACACCAGGCCTTTGTCCGACTATTCTTGTTCCGAGCACAGGTGGTGCAGGATTCCACATAGCTTTTGCAATCTTTTACCAATTGAGGCCACCAAAATGTACGTTGCACCAGCTCTGTCATCTTCAGTACGCCAAAATGCCCAGCCAATTTATGGTCATGGCAGAATTCCAGTACTGCCACTCTTAGACTCTCTGGGACCATGATGTTGTCTTTGTACCGGAACAAACCATTCTGCAAACTTACGTCGACTCCCGTAGGTGGGGACAGATTCCTGGAGGCTTGTTTAATTTTGGATATGATATCCCCCTGTAGCAGCAGAAAATTTCCAGCAGGAAGGATGGTGTCTGAAGGTAAAGGTTCCTCGGAATCCTGGAACATGCAAGATAATGCGTCCGATTTAATACTCTTGGAGCCAGGTCTGTACGTGATGTGAAACTGGAATCTAGAGAAGAACAGACCCCATCTTGCCTGCCGAGGTCTCAGTCTCTTGGCTGTTCTCAGGGTTTTTGTGGTCGGTATAGACCAAAATGGGATGTGCAGCACCCTCTAGAAGATAACGCCACTCTTCCAATGCGGCCTTAATGGCTAGAAGCTCTCTATCTCCAACGTCATAGTTTTTTTCAGCAGTGGAAAGTTTCCGAGAGAAAAAGGCCACTGGATAGAGTAGGGACTTGGCACCTTGCCGCTGAGAGAGTACTGCCCCACTGCAACCTCTGAAGCGTCCACTTCAAGGACGTAAGGTAAGGCAGGGTTTGGATGTTTCAGGATGGAAGCGGAGGTAAATAACTTTTTAAGTTTGTCAAAAGCAGATTGCGCCTCGGTAGACCAACAAAATCGGTTCCCTTGCTTGGTTAGTTCAGTGATTGGCGTAATAATTGCAGAAAATCCTTTAATGAATTTGTGGTAAAAGTTGGCAAAGCCAATGAAGCGTTGGACCCCTTTTTTTATCGGAGGGCTGGGCCAGTCAAGGATAGCTGCCACTTTTTGCGGATCCATTTTAATGCCATCACTAGCAATGATTAGGCTGAGAAACTGGATGCATTGGCGTTCAAATTCACATTTTTCTAATTTGGCATAAAGTCCATGCTGCCTGAGCCGGGTTAGTACATTTCGGACATGCCTGCGATGTTCAATGACTGGGGAGGAGAAGATCAAAATGTCGTCTAGATATACTATAACATATAAGTCCAGGAGGTCACGGAAAATATTGTTAACGAAGTGTTGAAACGTTGCAGGCGCGTTGCACAGACCAAAAGGCATGACAAGATATTCAAAGTGCCTTTGAATAAGACTCTTGTTAGGGCAAGATCTCACGTAGTGACCTGACTCCCCGCAGTACATACATAGATTGTTGACACGTCGACGCTGCCGTTCTTCAGGCGTGAGAGATGGTCGGAGAAGGCCAAGCTGCATTGGCTCAGGGGAATCAAGGACCGAGGTAGGCAGTACATGAGTGCTTGGGCCGACAGAGCTGGTAGCACTAGGGACCTTTGGGAGGACCCAGGTGGGATGAAACTGATTGGTGTTTTTTTCGGAGCGGCGCTCTCTGAGGCGCCGGTCTATCTGGACGGACAGATTGATAAGGTCCTCCAACGTTAGTGGTACTCCAACCCGCGCCAACGCATCTTTAAGTGAATCAGAAAGACCCATGCGAAATTGGTAACGCAGGGCCGCGTCGTTCCAATCCGTGTCCGAACTCCAACGCCTGAATTCCAGGACATAATCTTCTGCGGGTCTACGCCCTTGTTGTAGAGCGTGCAAGGCAGACTCAGCGGTGGCTTTCAACTGGGGGTCCTCATATAGTTGGGACATGGCGGCAAAGAATGCATCCAGGTTGTCTAGAGATGCTGACTTTTGTTCCAGGAGACGGTGGGCCCAGGTCTATGGTTCACCGGACAGAAGAGAAATCACGAAGCCCACCTTAGTCGCTTCCAAGGAGAAGGTTCATGGTAGCAGAGCAAAGTAAAGTCCACAGGCATTGCGGAAGGATCGGTACTTGCTACGCTCACCGGAAAACCTGTCGGGTGTAGGAACCCTTGGCTCAGGAGGAAGCATAACCACGGAGGGAGGAGATGAGAGTCCGGCAGCAGAAGCAGCTTGAGGGTTAGCAGGTAAGGACAGCACCTGGACTCGTTCTTCAAGCCTAGTGTAGCCTTCCTGAAGGCTCTTTACAGCTTGAGTGAGACCAGGCGTCTGCATAGTTCCTCCATGGGAGAGGATCCCTGCTCGGGCTCGGACATGGCTGTCCAATACTGTCAGACTTGCACGTACCTGACTGACGAACCCGATATAGCAGGGGAAGGCCTCCCGTACGTATCTGGTTCCCGGCCCCTGGTAGTGTAAACAGAAGGCACAGGAGCGCAGAGTGGTAAGAGAGCCTGGCGGGTGACTTGCGGAGGTAAGGCCCAGGATCCTGATGCGAATGGTCTGGAAGTCCTTAGAAGGCAGGGGCCTAGGCAGCCGGTGCAGAGCAGGAGCAGAGATGGCAGGTCCGGTCACAGGCAGAGTTGGCAACAAACGATCAGCAAGGTACAGAGGAACAGGCAGGCTCAAAGTCCAGGTCACAGGCAGGGTTGGCAACAGACAGGCCACGTGGTACAAAGGAGCAGGCAGATTCGTGGTCAAGGAAAGCCGGAGTCAGGTGCAGGCAGATAACAGAGAGGAATCCAAAGACAGGCCGGGGTCACAAGGAGATCAGACAAGCAAACAGGAAGCAAACAGGAACTCAGGAACTGGGAGCTGCAGATCAGATAGCACCGAGCAGAAGGCTCCAGCAAGCTAAATAGGGCGATTGGCGCCCAGCGCCGCGCCCGGGTGCGTGCCAGCGCGGACCGGCGCACACCAGAGTGCCCAATAGCAGATCCATTCCGAGACCTCCTCTGACACAGGAGAAGAAGAGGTAATCTGGATCTGAAGCCCAGAAAGAAGGTATGGCTATCTACCACAAATCTAAAGCTGGCCTGCCCTTCAAGGAAGCTAGGACCAAGATACATTGGCCCATTCCCTATTAAAAGAAGGATTAACGCTGTTGCTTTCGAGTTAAGCCTACCAGAGAATTTAAGAATTCATCCAGTGTTCCATGTGTCCCTCTTGAAACGATCCGTGGCTAATCCCTTTCCTGACCGAGAATCCGAGACTCCTGCTCCTCTGTTGGTGGAAGGGAATGAGGAGTTCGAAGTGGAGGCTGTCCTGGATTGCAGGAAGAGAAGGGGCCAGACCCAGTTCCTTATTAAGTGGAAAGGCTACGGCCCTGAAAATAATTCATGGGAACCCAGCTCCGATGTGCACACTCCACGATTGGTTCAAGCCTACCTTCGCCTCCATCCTGAGAAAAAACCCTTAGCATCCGGAGACTGCCCTTAAGGGGGGGGCAATGTAAGGAAACCAGCAGAAATCGGCTGGCGCGCACGGGAGACCACAGATGCCCATGCGCGCTTGTGCGCGTGACGCACGGCGTGCACACGCAGGAGCGCACCCTAGCGCCAGTTGGTGCCAGTGGGCCTATTTAAAGGAGGCCCCAGCTACTGATTGGTGCTGACTGGTCTTCAGCTGTGTCCCTGGCACTCGTGTGCCTCCTGTTCATTGGCTCCTTCTGTTTCACTCTCAGTGGGACCTGGACTGGAGATACAAGAGAGGCCGACCTCATCAATTCAGTCTCCCTTCAGGTACGTGATACTGTGTGAGTTGGACCATCCTCCTCCTCCACCTCCTGCCACAACTCCAACACCAGAGCCACAGCGTGGAAGGAAGACAAGAGTGGGTTCAGTCTGGTCTGGCAAAAGACGCAGGCTATTGTAAGACCACAGCCTGGGGACATACATGTCACCTATTCCTGATCTCTCAGAGTCCTGGACCGGATTGTGCTCCCTATTAAATGGACTCCTCAGGCTATCAATTTTGCTTGTCAAATAGTTGATGTGTGCCCTGGGGTACAAAGGCTTCGCTAATTTCACCAGTTTATCCAGCGTTGCCTTCCTCTTTATTTTGTTATGACCCCTTAGAAAATGTCTATTTTTTTCTAAAATCATTGGCTATGTGTTATAATTAAAAAGCCCCTTTTTAACAAATGAAACCACCAAGCTCCTCATTCACTCCCTTGTTATCTCTCGGCTTGACTATTGCAACTCCTTTCTCATTAGCCTGCCTCTCCATAGGCTATCCCCTCTTCAGTCTATCATGAATGCGGCTGCCAGACTTATCCACCTTACCAACCGCTCAGTGTCTGCCAACCCTCTCCTCCAATCCCTACACTGGCTCCCAATCACCCAGCGAATTAAATTCAAAATACTGACCACAACATACAAAGCCATTCACAACTCTGCCCCGAGCTACATCACCAATCTTGTCTCCAAATATCACCCAAATCGTCCTCTCCCCTCTTCTCAAGACTTCCTACTCTCAAGCTCTCTCATCTCCTCCTCTCATGCTCGTCTCCAGGATTTCTCCAGAGCCTCTCCCATCCTCTGGAACTCGCTACCTCCACCTGTCCGGCTGTCCCCTACTCTTGCTACCTTCAGGCGATCCCTGAAAACTCATCTCTTCAGGAAAGCCTATAACGTCTCTAACTAATCTTTTACCACTTCCGTCAGCTCATTCCCCACATTTACAATGTTTTGTACCACCTGCCCCACCCTATTAGATTGTAAGCTCTTCTGAGCAGGGCCCTCTTAATCCTCTTGTATCTTATTGTATTATAACTGTATTGTCTCCCTTTTATATTGTAAAGCGCTGCGTAAACTGTTGGTGCTATATAAATCCTGTATAATAATAATAATAAAAAGGACAGTTTGTAAGTAGGCATGTACATTTTAAAAAATACAATGTCAAATTAACAAGGGACACCAACACCAACCAACCTTGCTGTTAAAAAATACAAGATCATAATGGTGTTGTGGTAACTTGACACACAAAACGACAAAAAATATTATAGAGATCACTAGAAAAAAAAACAAAACGGAGATCTTGATTTAAAAAAAAAAAAGGAGATCACTATAAACAAAAATTATAAACATTATTCTGAAATTCTGGCGAAAAAAATAAAAAATGATTATTCATGAGATCACAAGAAATAATAAAGAAATCAGTTTGTGAGAACAAAACAACTTCATAATTCTAGCATTAGAAACAAGAAGAGAATGCGCTGCATTAAAAGTTTAAAAAATGTGCAGTGTGACGAATGTGCTATCTCCATTACGAACGCTAGTTTTACCAGACCGAGCGCTTCCGTCTCGTACTTGATTCAGCGCATGCGCGGAATTTTGTGCGTCAGAATTGTGTACACACGATTTTGTTGTCGGAAAATTTGAGATCCAGTTCTCAAATTTTTGTTGTCGGAAATTCCGACAAAAAATTTCCAATCAGTTGAGGTTGGGGGTTGATCGAGATGGACGTGCGGTGAGGCCACTCCTAACTACCCAGGCAATTAGCTGTTTTAACTCTCTGATTATTGGCCCCTCCCGGACCTTTCACCTAGCAGCATGCAGTTAACCACAGTATGTTGGGAGATGATCTGAGCTAGCTGCTGGGCTTGACAAATATCCCCTGTGAGCGGATGACGGAGAAGGAGTGAATTATTGACGGTACCGACTGGCCATCCCCGCTGAACCAAGAAGAGCAGCGATGTATGTCAACGATTCTTTCTGTGCAGTGTGAGAGCGGGATCGAGTGTGTGGAAGAAACGCATCTTTCCTTGGATAGATCGTATTGACTGCATCTGCTCGAGGATTCACCAACAGACACAAACAGATCCGAGCTTCCCTGCCCCTCTGTCCATTGCGGGATCGAGGGATGATCCAGCCAGTGAGTAATGCTTAGTCTTGGGATAAGGATTGCTGACAAATAAGAAGAGTGGCGGTGTATTATATTGGGACCGTGCGGATATTATTGTGTATCTCTACTTAGTCTGATCAGAATCCCAAAACTATACCTCTCACACGTGTACAGATAGAGATAGCGGCGCTAATATAAATTGTGTAAAATAATGGGTCAGAGCAGTATAATGCCTATGACCCTCTACTTATGCATAAAAATATTAATAATAATAGTGCCATTAAAAATATTAATTTTATCATGAAAAGAAATTTCTTTAACACCCAGTGAAAAGTGTCACTATAAATAATAAATTACAAGAAATGAATGATCAAGTTCAACAGTTGTTTTTCAATCTCCTTGTGTGAAAAATCTTCTACTCTTCCACCACACCACCGTGATAGTGAGACCACTCCCTCTGAAGAGCGCACTCACCAGATTGTATAGGCCCCCACTCTCGTGTTCGGCAAAACAGCAATTGAACCACACCTGGGTTGCATGTGATGAACCGTGACTCCAATCAAGCCAGCTCCATATGTGAAAAAATGAATAAAGTGCTCCACATAGCGTGATACCATTTTGACAGATTTATTAAAATCACTTCAAACACACTTCAATGGTTACACTCACTTTTAAACTGAAACATAAAAGCCTTTAAAAAGAAATCCACAGCAAGCAACAGGATCAGTGATCCAACGGTGCACCGCGGTCACAGCGGACCTGAAGTGTAAACTGGTGTATCTCTCACTCAACCTTCTAAGGCCCAGCCATCCGATCGGTGTAGTCCTCCTCAGACAGCGGCATCTAATGTCAGTGCGATGGAATGCCGTGTAACCATGCCCAAGACATGTTTCGTCAAAAAGACTTCTTCAAATGGGATTGGCTACACGGATGGTTCATCAATCCTTATATACTATCTATGATCAGTCATGTGGTCATCATCAGTCATGTGGTCATCATCAGTCATGTGATCACCATCAGTCATATGATCACCATCAGTCATGTGACCTCCTGCTCTGCACATGCTCACACTTCATGTCCCCCTGACTGTGAAGCACAGGTACAAAGACTGAATGCATTAGTGGATCCCAAACATTTTACAGTGTGTAGTTAGAATGCTGCGTCCAGCATTACCATATATGACATATGACATATCCTAACTTATAATCCACCACTAGTTACAGTGCTAATGTGGAAAAGTAACCAATAAAAATGAATATTAATAAATTAAAATGAACATTTCAACAGGAGATAATGAATTTGTCTAGTTTAAAATACAAGCTATATAAATTAGTCATGATACTATCATACAGCTGCATAGGACAAACAATGACTGAAACACAATCTGATCCTATTAATAAAAAATATGGATGACTGCAGGCGAGTCTAAAAAAAGGGAAATAATAATGATATATCATCAGTGGTCAATGAATAAAACCACCTCAAACATGAAAACATCCCACCAAGTTTTAACTTGTTTCTCCAAAAGATTTTCCAAATTCTTTAGAGATCCCGGGACATCTTCCTCGCCATCAGTAACTATCTGATTAGCGGAGAAGATATCTTCTGGGATTATCTGTCTGTTAGACAGACAATTAATGGCATCCAAGGCTGCAGGTGGTAAATAAATAGACAATGGTCTGTAGCAAGAGATATACAAATAAACCGCCCCTGAATCTCTCTTACTCCACTGCGCCAAAGAAAAGTGCAAAGCTATATATATATATATTTATAGCTTTGCACTTTTCTTTGGCGCAGTGGAGTAAGAAAGATTCAGGGGCGGTTTATTTGTATATCTCTTGCTACAGACCATTATCTCTACTTAGTGATCAGACGATTCCTAGAGATGGAATGACTATAAAACACCCACTCTAACAGCTGAGGGAGGATGTAAATCGCCGTGCAATATATAAATCTAGAAGGAGTCTGGAGAAATATTTATTTTCTGTTATATCTAAAGGAGAGGAAGAATTCACTTACCCCTAAAAGGCAATTTGATATTTTAAAGTCCTAGTTGTGGGCTTGATAGTGGAAAGGACTTTGCCTTCCTTGGTTTTGATACGAGCTAAGCTGATATAGTATTAACAGGTGGCGCTTTAGCTATTTTTAAAAGGCGCAGGTGTGCAAGAAAAGTTTGGATGGGCATTTATTGTAATAGTCCTCATCCTAGTGGGACTGGTTTATAATATGCCTCCAAAAAGTGTGCATTCCCAGAAAGCTAAAAGAGGATCTAATGGAGGTACAGCTAAAGTCCCCTCGAAACCTCCAGTAACTCCTAAAACAGATATTAAGGACTTTTTTCAACATTCCCAGTCTCAGGATATTCTAGAGGGTTCCATGACTGTTGATACAAATTCTGTGTCTCCTACAAGTGATGTGGAGTCTAGACTCAATATTGCTGCTGTAGCCTATATGCCACAACTTGTAATGGATCAAGAGAGACTGGGACAGAATCCTATGTGGGATATGCAGGCTTATATAAAGTCTTTACCAACTAGGGAGGATATGGACAAATATGTATACAGACTGGAAACTTCATATAAGGAGGAGATGCAGACATTGAGGTCTTCTTTATCTGACGTGCAAAAAAAGATCACAACCACAGACTCCAGACTGAATATTATTGACCAAAAAATACTACTATTAGAGGAGAAAAATCAAGAAGTCGATAGACGAGTAAAACATTTAATCGATGTTTCCGACGATTTGGAAAATAGAAGTGGACGTAACAATATAAGAATTAGAGTCCTACCGGAATCAGTGGGAACAGATGGCCTGAAAGTGGCTCTCCAAAGTATATTTAATGACTTGTTGAAAAGGCCAAAGACAGAAGACCTTGAAATCGACAGAGCACATAGGGTTATGGGCTCCAGAGACAGAGAAACAACAAGACCAAGAGATGTTATATGTAGAATCCATTTTTTCTTTGTTAAAGACGGCATTATGGCAGCTGCCCGGATACAGCGAACCATAGTATATGGGGGAGCCCAGCTTATGCTCCTACAGGATCTAACTAGATACACATTGATGAAAAGGAGGGCAGTGAAGCCCCTACTGGACATTCTGTGACAAAAGGAGATATCATATAGATGGGGATTCCCCTTTCAAATTAAGGTCAATCAAAATGGACATAATATTTCTTTTCGGGACTTGGGGGACCTCCCTAATTTTCTAAAAAAGCTCCAACTCCTTCTAGTGGAGTTACCTACATGGTCTCAAATATATTATGGTAACCCAGCAGGGTAAAGCAGGGGATAGTTTGATAGCTGAGTAGAGTCAGGAGGGGGGTGGTAGAGGGGGGACGGGGGTAGATTGAGTTTGAAAGGGAGAAGGTATTAGATTCCCAGCAGGCGGGGGTTTTTTTTTTTTGTTATATATGCACCAAAAGCTTCAGGTATTTTTCTTTATGCGGATACAGTAATCTGCATACCACATTGAGCAATTGGTTTGTGTAAAGTTGCTGATAATCGCATGGCTTTAGGTAGGTTGTATTATGATTTGTAGGGGAAATAGGGAATGGGGGGTGGGGTTTTTTTTTTCTTGATATAGGCCACTACATTTTTCATTATATATTGGTTCAATATGCATTGATGTTATAGGTTTCACACATTAGGGTGCACTGTTAGTCTTTTAATAATACATGGGCATTCACTTATCTAAGATATGCATTGTGTCTGATTATGTCTGATCTTATTTAGATTAGATAGTGGGATTATTGAGGGGTGGGGGGGTTGGTGGGGTGGGGGATTTTTTTTTTTTGTTTTGTTTTTTCTTTCCAATTAAACGTAATTAGGATCAAACACTGGTTGAGCAATTAAGTTTAAACACCGTTTGGAGTTTAATATTTGAAAAGAGATGGAGGTGTTATGAAGTAAAATTTATTACGAGGTTAATATATTTTTTTTTCTTCTGGGTGTGCCGGCTTATGGGATATCACATGGGTGGTAAGTGACTTTCTAGAGGTTGGTTTGGTTGGGTGAGGTGTTTTTTTTTTTGTTTTTTTTGCCACTACATTTTGCATTGTATATGGGTTCTATATGCATTGATGTTATAGGTCTCACACTATTAGTGTGCACAGTTAGCATTTCTATAACATATGGGCAATCATTTATCTAGAAGTGCATGGAGTCTGATTATGTCTGATCTTAATTAATTGGATAGTGGGATTATGGGGGGGGGGGGGGGGGGGGGGTTGACGGGTGGTGCGGTGGGGTTTTTTGTTTTTTTTTCTTGTGTTTGGTATATGTCATTACAGTTTGCAATGTATATTGGGTCAATGTGCATTAGATGATATGGTTTCACATCACTAGTGAGCATTGTTATTCTTTTTAATAATGTGTGGACATTCACTTAGTAGTGCAATAAGGATGACTTTGCCTGATCTCAATTAGTTTGGATATTGGGATCTAGAGTGGGGGGTCGACGGGTGGTATGGTGGGGGGGATTTTTTTTTTTTTTTTTTTTATGTTGTTGTAGATACTATATTTTGTATTGTCCATGTTGTGCTTTAGTTGTTGCATGTATATTGGAAGGAAAATATCATTATTGGAAAAAACTAAGGGATAGCACTCAAAATATATAATTTTAATAGTGAATGAGATTTCACAGTATGCATTGTCTAAAGCTTTTGATAACACTAAATGAAGAAGGTATTATAGTTTGGGGAATAGAGTTAAATGACTTATAACGTTGGGATATTAAGTTTGCAATAGTGATGGTTGTATATTATTTATAATCAGAATATATTATCGGGGGGAGGGAAGAAGGGGGGGTATTCCCCACCCCCCCTTTTTTTTTCCTGAATTGCTGGGAACAAAAATAAAATATTACAATATTATGTGTGGGTAGGAAATGTCTTTTCTAGGGTAAACCCATTTATCTCCCTGAATAGGGAACTTACTATGTAAGATTGACTCTAAAAGAATCGAATAGGTAGTGAGAGTACAAGTGTGTGTGGTTTGGGTGATTGTTGGGGGGGGGGGGTAAAAAAAAAAATTTCTCTCTTTTTTTTTCTTTCTCCCCTTTTTTTTAACTCCTTCCTATGTCGGGGTGAATAAAACTATGCTCATACAATGTTAGAGGCTTAAACTCTGCAATAAAAAGATCACAAATCCTATACTCTCTGCATAAACAAAAGGTAGATATTGCCTTATTCCAGGAGACACATTTTCGAACAGACCATATACCAAATTTACAAAATAGATTTTATACAACTTGGTAACATGATTCTTTTTCATATTCAAAATCTAGGGGATTCTCAATAGCAATACATAAATAAATTCCTCACCAGGTAGTAGAAACATGGAGAAATAAAGATGGTAGAGCACTTTTGGTAAAACTTGTTTTACTGGGTAAGAAATACACTCTAATGCCCCGTACACACGGTTGGATTTTCCGATGGAAAATGTCCGATCGGAGCGTGTTGTCGGAAATTCCGACCGTGTGTGGGCTCCATCGGACATTTTCCATCGGATTTTCCGACACACAAAGTTTGAGAGCAGGATATAAAATTTTCCGACAACAAAATCCGTTGTCGGAAATTCCGATCGTGTGTACACAAATCCGACGGACAAAGTGCCACGCATGCTCAGAATAAATAAAGAGATAAAAGCTATTGGCCACTGCCCCGTTCATAGTCCCAACGTATGTGTTTTACGTCACCGCGTTCAGAACGATCGGATTTTCCGACAACTTTGTGTGACCGTGTGTATGCAAGACAAGTTTAAGCCAACATCCGTCGGAAAAAATCCTAGGATTTTGTTGTCGGAATGTCCGAACAAAGTCCGACCGTGTGTACGGGGCATTATTAGTGTCTATATTCCTAACCATGAACAAATAAAAACAGCAATACACCTGTTAGCAGAGCTTATGGGGAGGGCGGAAGGGGTAACAATAGTAGGGGGTGACTTTAATTTTGTTTTTGATCAGGATATGGACACTACTACATCCCTGAGAGTGCAGAATGGTAGGGATAAAAAGAAATTTAAGGATATGTTGGCAAAGTATCAGTTGGTCGATATATGGTGGGCTTTTCACCCGATGGAACGGGAATATACATTTTATTCAAAAGTTCATGATACTCATCATAGATTCGATTATTTTCTGACTAATCAGCTAGCCACGGCTGCAGCCTCTTCCTCGAATATAGGCAGCGCGATCTGGTCAGATCATAGGCCTATATTTTTGGTGGTAGCAGATTCCAATAAGAATAGGAACAGATGTTTTTGGAAGTTAAATGATAACCTTCTGTTTGATGAGCCCTGTGTAATTGAGATTAAAGAAGCTATAATAAACTTTGTAAAAGATCATACAGGGGATACCACCTCTGTACCTACGCAATGGGAGGCCTTGAAATGTGTGGTACGGGGTTTATTCATTAAACATGGATCTAGATTAAAAAAAGCTAAAGAGAACAGATCAGATGAACTACTAAAGGAAATTTCGAGACTAGAGTTATTATATAAGGGAACACCATCACTGGGAAAATGTGAGGAATTAATGGAAAAAAGAACAGAGCTGCGAACTTTGTTAAATGAACAATCATTGCGGGCTAGGGATAGAAACCGGTCTCTGTATTTCCAACAGGGTAATAAACCGGGTAAAATTGTTAGCTAGAGCTCTACACCAATGGGCGAATACATCATCTATTATAAAGATCAAATTAGAAACTGGTGACGTAGCGAGGGGGATCCTAAAGGCTTTTCATATCTTTTATACCAGATTATACAATATTCCAAATCAACTAGCAGAGCAGGACCCAGAAAAATTCCAGCAGAGAGTACACCAATATATTAAAGATACGGCCTTACCAACTTTATCAGTAACAGAAGTAGAACAACTAGAACAGGAGTTCTCTGAGTTGGAAATACAGAATATAATAGATACACTGATACCGGGCAAAAGCCCGGGATCGGACGGTTTTACCCCGCGATTTTATAAAACCTTTAAAGATCTACTAGTCCCCATTCTGAAGAGGACATATAATTCTGTTTCTGCCGAGCAGCCCTTTGTTTCACAAGGTATGCAGGCTTATATCTCACTAATACCCAAACCTGAAAAGGACAACACTTTGTGTGGTAATTATCGTCCTATTTCATTGACAAATGTTGATCTGAGAATATATTCTAAAATAATTGCAAATAGAATTACCCCAATTATACCAAATTATATACACCTGGATCAGGTGGGATTCATAAAAGGACGAGAGGCAAGAGATAATACCTTAAAAACCCTGACATTGGTGGAATACGTTCAGAGACACACCATCCCATCCTGTCTTATGGGAATAGATGCCGAGAAGGTGTTTGATAGGGTGGGATGGTGCTTTCTACGGGAAACTTTAAAACAGTGGGGGTTGGGCCAGTGCTTTTAGAAAAAATAATGGTGCTGTATCATAATCCAACTGCGAGAATACGTACAAATGGTGAGGTATCTGATACAATCACCATAGCGAATGGTACCCAACAGGGATGTCCATTGTCCCCTTTATTATAAGCATTAGTTATGGAACATCTAGCAACAGCTTTTCGGAATAATAGAGATATCTCAGGGGATAATGAATATAAAATGGCAGTTTATGCTGATGATTTATTATTATATATCACTAACCCTTTGGTTACTCTTCCAAATTTAATTGGGGAATTTAAGCGTTTTGGGGAGGTGAGCAATTTCAAAGTGAATTTTGATAAATCAGAAGCACTTAATATCACCTTACCAAATATTACAGTGGATTTACTTAAAAAGAACTTTTCCTTCAAATGGCAAAATAATGCGCTTAAATATCTTGGAATATACATCCCTCGGGATATTCGAAAGATCCAGGAATATAATTATCTCCCAATAGTGAAAAAAATTATAAAATTATTACAACAGAATAATAAAGGAGTATTTTCCTGGTTGGGAAGGATAAGTATTATAAAAATGGATATCTTACCTAAGATACTCTATTTCAGACTGTCCCAATATTTCCTGCAACAAAAATCTTGAACCAACTATGGAAAATCATTGGGAGTTTTATCTCGGCGGGCAAAACTGCCAGAATTAGTAGAGTAACACTAATTAAATTAAAACAAGACAGTGGGTTGGCCCTCCGGGATTTATCAACATATTTTAGGTCTGTGTTTATTACCAGGATTGTGGATTGGTTTCACGGGGCTGATAATAAGCAATGGGTAAGATTAGAGGAAGAGATTGCGGCGGTTAAACTAAAAACATTACCTTGGATAATAAAAGGATATAGAACTTTAGAAGGAGAACTACCCTTTCTGGTTGCTTCAACATTGAAAGTGTGGGATGGATTGTTGAAACTGGGAATAGGGTCGACATACAGAGGTCCAATGACTCCTTTATTTATCAATCCAGAATTCCCACCAGCAAGGGATGTTGGGAACTATCTTAATTGGCATAGAAATGAAGACACCAGGATAGTCGACATTATGGAAGGGAATAGGCTTCTTCCGTTTGACGCCTTGGGTATAGATTATAAAACAAACTGGATGCAATATAGACAGCTTCAGAGGTATATCCTCTTGTTGGCGAAAGAGGCGGTATTAGATAGACCATTTACAGATCTGGAAAAGCTGTTTCCGCAAAAGCCACTACACACACTCTCTAGGATATATAGATATCTAATCTCAAATAATAAGATACATGAGTTAACATATGTTAAAAAATGGGAGGCAGAACTTGGAACGACCATCCCCAAAGAAAAATGGGAAAGGGCAATTAAATTAACACATAAATTATCGATCTCCTATAGACATCAAGAGAGGAATTTTAAGATTCTGGCAAGATGGTATAGATGCCCCGTAGATCTACATAAGATAAAATCAGACAATGAAGACATCTGTTGGAGATGTCAGAAGGCGAAGGGTACAATGTTGCATATATGGTACTTCTGCCCGGGGGTTCAAATTTTTTGGAGGAAAATTTTCGAAATATATAGGGTAATAACAGGAAGTAGTATTCAGCCTGATATATTTATAACAGTACTTTCAATGATCCCAGGGTCAATAAAAAGCATAAAAAAGGTATCCTTAAACATTTTCTAACAGCAGCGCGCACAATTATAGCCAGGAAATGGAAAAGTAATTTGGAACCCTCTATAGGGGAATGGGAGTGTGAAATGGGCGATATGCGATCACTAGAATAGAGGATGATTCTGGAAACTGGGATAAATCAACAGGTTTTAGCTTCCTGGCAGGCTTGGGGAGAGTATAGAACCACTCTTCATTAGGAGTAAAAGGGGAGAACTCGGAGAAGGAGGGTTCGGGTACGGGTTTTTTTTTTTTCTCCCTTTTTTTTTCTCTTTTCTTTTTTTTTTCTTTGGTGTGGGTGTGTGCGTGGTTGGATGGATTGTTAGTGGTTGTTTTATCAATAGGTGGTTAGGAGTTCCACTTTAGATTAGAATATCAAAGAAATGAACTTGTGGCCCTTAGTAGGTGGGTCAATCTAGTATTATTAGTAGGCTAAATCATAGGGGTTTGAATTTGAAGTGGAACCCCTGATTATGATTATGTAATAATGAAGGTTAACATTTTATCATTGTCAATTGGCATGAAATTTATTTGTTGAATGTATATATAAAATTTTGTAAAAATGTTTGGATAAATAAAGATATATAAAACAAAAAATTCCAATGGAGCCTACACACAGTCGGAATTTCCGATAACAAGCTTCCATCGAACATTTGTTGTCGGAAATTCCGAGGGTGTGTATGCGGCATAAGGCTCGCCATTTCCTAAATGTCTTACGGGACAATTTCATGGATCAGATGGTAAATGCACCAACAAGAAACAATGCGTTACTAGATCTACTGATTACTAACAATACAGACTTGATCGCGGATGTAGAAATACGGGGCAACTTAGGAAACAGCGATCACAGGTCAATTAGTTTCAGCATAAATCACACAAATAGGAAACATAAGGGGAATACAAAGACACTGAATTTCAAAAGAGCCAACTTCCAGAAACTACGCTCCTTGCTAGAAGATTCTAAATGGGAAAAATCCTAGGAACAAAGAACATGGAAGAAAAATGGGTGTGCTTTAGGAGCATATTAACCACTTGCCAACCAGGCCATTTCTGACATTTCTCTCCTACATGTAAAAATCATTTTTTTTTGCTAGAAAATTACATACATGGAGGAAAAATGGGTGTGCTTTAGGAGCATATTAACCACTTGCCAACCAGGCCAATTCTGACATTTCTCTCCTACATGTAAAAATCTTAATTTTTTTTACTAGAAAATTACATAGAATCCCCAAACCTTATATAATTTTTTAGCAGAGACCCTGGGAGAATGCAATGGCGGTCATTGCAACTTTTTATCTCGCACAGTATTTGGGCAGCAATTTTTCAAACGCTTTTTTTTGGAAAAAAAAACTGTTTCATGCTTTAAAAAAAACAAAAAACAGTAAAGTTAGCCAATTTATATAATGCGAAAGATGAAGTTACGCTGAGTAAATAGATACCCAACATGGCATGCTTCAAAATTGCACATGCTCATGGAATGGTGCCAAACCTCGGTACCTAAAAATCCCCATAGGCGACGCTTTAAAACATTTTACTGGTCACATGTTTAGAGTTACAGAGGAGGTCTAGGGCTAGAATTATTGCTCTGGCTCCAATGTTCGTGACTACACCTCACATGTGTGGTTTGAACACCATTTTTATATGTTGGCGGGACTTACGTATGCGTTCGCTTCTGCGTGCGAGCACACAGGGGCACTTTAAAAAAAACGTTTTTATTGTTAATTTTATTTAAAGTGGTGGGCCAGCTGAAAAAAAAATGTAAAAGTCAGCAGCTACAAACACTGTAGCTGCTGACTTTTAATAAGCACACTTACCTGTCCCTGTGCCCGCAATGTCGGCCACCTGAGGCCGACCCGTCCGTCGGCTCTCGGGTCCCGGCCCTGCCATTCGAACTAAGGGAAACAGGCAGTGGAGCCTTGCGGCTTCACTGCCCATTTCCTACTGCGCATGCGTGTGTCGCGCAGCGCTTTGTGAATGGGGCGCGCTGTGTTGTGGGACACACACAGTTCCCAGAACACAGCGCGCCCCATTCCCCAGAAGACAACGCGAGGCGGAGAAGACTGAAGATCACCGCGGTGTAGGAAGTGGCAGATTAGGACGATCTGCCTAGCAACAGCCATTTCTGGTAAGTTAAAATATTGTTTTTTTCATTTTTTTTCTCCAGATTTTTAGGAACATTTTGATGTAAGTTTATTTTAGGGTGGCCCTCCACTTTAAAAATTTTTAGTTTCACACTTTTTTAAAAAAAAATCACTTGATCACTTTTATTCCTATTACAAGGAATATAAACATCCCTTGTAATAGGAATATGGCATGATCGGTCCTCTTTACAGTGAGATATGGGGTCAATAAGACCCCACATCTCACCTCTAGGCTGGGATAGCTGAAATAACAATCTCAGCTTCCCAGCCGAGGCGGCGCCGTTTGTTTGAATGCAGAGGCCGGACGTGAGCTCATAACATCGCGCCCGGCCTCTGAACAATCAGAGACTCCGGCGACCATCTGGTCCACCTGAAATCTCTATAGTAAACATCCAGGGCCGGCGGACCTGTTCCCCGACTCACCGATGGCAGCGGTGAGTTGGTAGAAGCACTGGAGGGTGGTGGGAGGGGGGATGTCCCTTCTCGCCACCCGTAAGAACGATCAAGCAGCTGACCAGCCGCAATGATCATTCTTATGGTGTAGGGAATCGCCGGCTGAAAAAGACAATATCTGAATGATGCCTGTAGCTGCAGGCATCATTCAGATATACCCTCGCAAATCAAGGACATCATATGACAGCCGGCGGTGGGCAAATGGCTAAATAAGGGTATTAGCCAGTGCATCCCAAAGGGTAATAAATTTAAAAGAGCTAATAAAAGCCCTGGGTGGCTTAATGCCAATGTAAAGATTCATAGAAAAAACAAGGAGAAGGCTTAAAAAAAATACAAGGCTGAGGAATCATCATCAGCATTCCAACTGTACAAAGAATGCAATAAGAAATGTAAGGATGTAATCAGGGAGGCTAAGATAAAACACGAAAGGCACATAGCGGAGGAGAGTAAGAAAAATCCCAAGAAATCCTTTAAGTTCATAAATAGTAAAAGAGTGAGGACAGATCATATTTACTCCATAAAAAATGATGAAGGGATTCTGGTTACAAAGGATGGTGAGATGGCGAAGGTTTTGAATGTATTCTTCTCCTCAATCTTCACAAGGGAAACAGGGGGCTTCAGTAACCAAAACGTCAATGTTTATCCTCATGACACATCACAGGAAGCACCCCCATGGTTAACAGATGATAAAACATAAACAGACTTGAAAAACTTAACATAAATAAGTCACCAGGACCAGATGGCTTGCACCCGAGGGTCCTTAAGGAACTCAGTCTATTGCCAGACCGGTATGGTACCAGCTGATTGGAGAAAAGCCAATGTAGCATCTTTAAAAAAGGACCAAGATATATCCCTGGGAACTACAGACCTTAGCCTAATATCAATAGTATGCAAGCTCTTGAAAGGGATGATAAGGGACTATATACAAGATTTTAGTAATGAAAACGCTATCATTAGCAGTAATCACCATGGATTCATGAAAAATCGTTCTTGCTAAACAAATCATTTAACCTTCTGTGGGGAGGTGAGCTGCCATTTAGATGAAGGAATGTCCGTAGACGTAGTATATTTGGATTTTGCAAAGGCATTTGATACAGTTCTCCACAAACGTTTACTATACAAGCTAAGGTCTGTTGGTATGGACCAAAGGGTGAGTACCTGGATTGAAAACTGGCTACAAAGGCGAGTTCAGAGGGTAGTGATAACTGGAGAGTACTCGGAATGGCCCAATGTGGAAAGTGGGGTCCCTCAGGGTTCTGTCCTGAGACCAATCCTATTTAATTTATTCATAAATGAGATGAAGGATGGGATAAACAGCTCAATCTCAGTATTTGCGGACGATACTAAGCTAAGCAGGGCAATCCAGCTTCTCCGCAGGATGTAGAAACGAGAAGATCTGAACAAATTAATGGGGTGGGCAACTACATGGCAAATTAGGTTTAATGTAGAAAAATGTAAAAAAATGCATTTAGGTGGCAAAAACATGATTGAAATCTACTCGCTAGGGGGAGAACCTCTGGGAGGATCTAGGATGGAAAAGTACCTGGGGGCAGGGCCGGACTGGCCTACCGGGATACCGGGAAATATCCCGGTAGGCTGGCTGCACTGTAGTACTGCTGGGGCCGCTCACTGCCTGTGTCAGCATCAGCACTCTAAAGAGCAGCAGCGGCGGCCGCCTCTGCTGCACTATGCCAGCTGTGTGTCACTCACACTCACTCACTCTCTGTGTGTGTCTCCGCTCTCCGGGGCCGCTCACTGCCCGTCTGCCTGTGTCCTGACTGACTCCTGACCTAAAGATCAGCAGCGGTGGCCGCCGCTGCTGCACTATGCCATGGCTGCCTGTGTGACAGTGTCACTCACTGTCTCTTCCGTTCGCGCCGCCCACCACACTCATCATCATTCATGCCTCGCTCTGTCTGTGTGCCTGAGGGGGAGGAGCAGGAGAACGCCGTGCTGCTCCATTTTGCCTCGTCCCGTGCGGCGCCAGCCAGCACCGCCCACTATCTGCACGAGGAGAGAATTTCAGTGAATGGCCGGCAGTGCAGCTGCTACAGCACAAGAATCAAGGTATTTTCTCTCTCTCTCTCTCTCTCTCTCTCCCCCTCCCCCATGTTTTGTTCAAGTGCCAGATAACTTTGAAAAGCTGTATACCATCAAACGCTGCCACTGTGCCCATAGATTGCCAACACTGTGCCCTGCCCATCAAACGCAGCCACTGTACCCATCAATTGCCACCACTGTGCCCATTAAACGCAGCCACTGTACCATCAAACGCAGCCACTGTACCATCAAACACAGCCGCCCACTGTACCCATAAATTGCCACCACTGTGCCCATTAAACGCTGCCACTGTACCATCAAACGCAGCCACTGTACCATCAAACGCAGCCACTGTACCCATCAATTGCCACCACTGTGCCCATTAAACGCAGCCACTGTACCATCAAACGCAGCCACTGTACCATCAAACACAGCCGCCCACTGTACCCATAAATTGCCACCACTGTGCCCATTAAACGCTGCCACTGTACCATCAAACGCAGCCACTGTACCATCAAACGCAGCCACTGTACCATCAAACGCAGCCACTGTACCCATCAATTGCAGCCACTGTGCCCATCAAACGCAGCCACTGTACCATCAAACGCAGCCACTGTACCCATAAATTGCCACCACTGTGCCCATTAAACACAGCCACTGTGCCCATCAAACGCAGCCACTGTACCCATAAATTGCCACCACTGTGCCCATTAAACGCTGCCACTGTACCATCAAACGCAGCCACTGTACCATCAAACGCAGCCACTGTACCCATAAATTGCCACCACTGTGCCCATTAAACGCTGCCACTGTACCATCAAACGCAGCCACTGTACCCATAAATTGCCACCACTGTGCCCATTAAACGCTGCCACTGTACCATCAAACGCAGCCACTGTACCATCAAATGCAGCCACTGTACCCATCAATTGCAGCCACTGTGCCCATGAAACGCTGCCACTGTACCATCAAACGCAGCCACTGTACCATCAAACGCAGCCACTGTACCCATCAATTGCAGCCACTGTGCCCATCAAACACATCCACTGTACCATCAAACGCAGCCACTGTACCCATAAATTGCCACCACTGTACCCATTAAACACAGCCACTGTGCCCATCAAACGCAGCCACTGTACCATCAAACGCAGCCACTGTACCCATAAATTGCCACCACTGTGCCCATTAAACGCTGCCACTGTACCATCACACGCAGCCACTGTACCATCAAACGCAGCCACTGTACCCATAAATTGCCACCACTGTGCCCATTAAACGCTGCCACTGTACCATCAAACGCAGCCACTGTACCATCAAACGCAGCCACTGTACCCATAAATTGCCACCACTGTGCCCATTAAACGCTGCCACTGTACCATCACACGCAGCCACTGTACCATCAAATGCAGCCACTGTACCCATCAATTGCAGCCACTGTGCCCATTAAACGCTGCCACTGTACCATCAAACGCAGCCACTGTACCATCAAACGCAGCCACTGTACCCATAAATTGCCACCACTGTGCCCGTTAAACACAGCCACTGTGCCCATCAAACGCAGCCACTGTACCATCAAACGCAGCCACTGTACCCATAAATTGCCACCACTGTGCCCATTAAACGCTGCCACTGTGCCCATCAAACGCAGCCACTGTACCATCAAACGCAGCCACTGTACCATCAAACGCAGCCACTGTACCCATAAATTGCCACCACTGTGCCCATTAAACACAGTCACTGTGCCCATCAAACGCTGCTACTGTACCCATAAATTGCTGCCACTGTGCCCCATCAAACGCAGCCACTGTACCCATTAATTGCAGCCACTGTGCCCATTAAACGCTGCCACTGTACCATCAAACGCAGCCACTGTACCATCAAACGCAGCCACTGCACCCATAAATTGCCACCACTGTGCCCATTAAACGCTGCCACTGTGCCCATCAAACGCATCCACTGTACCATCAAACGCAGCCACTGTACCCATAAATTGCCACCACTGTGCCCATTAAACACAGCCACTGTGCCCATCAAACGCAGCCACTGTACCCATAAATTGCCGCCACTGTGCCCATCAAACGCAGCCACTGTGCCCATCAAACGCAGCCACTGTGCCTATCAAACGCAGCCACTGTGCCCATCAAACGCAGCCACCCTAACCATCAATTGCCGCCAGTTTGCCCCATCAATTGCCACTTGTTTGCCCATTAAATCCTGCCAGTGTCCCCCCCGCCCGGCACTTACCTGTCTCAGGTCAGCGCGTTGCTCCACGCTCCCTCTCCGATAGGCATCCAATCACAGTGCCTGTCGCTTCAGCCAATCAGGTGACAGGTAACCAGACCCAGTGCACCTGATTGGCTGAGAGGCGGGTCAGTGTTAGGGAAGCGATTTATTTGATTTCCTAACACAGCACTGTGTAAGCAGTGAACGCACAGCAGTGTGCCCGCTGTTTACCAATTTGGAAGCCTATTAGAGCTGACGGCTCTAATCAGGCACTTCTAAAAACACCCCCGCCGCTGTAATTCACATGCCCGATGCCCGACAAGGGTGCCGGACACCTGAATAGGGGGCGGCAGCAGCGACAATAGATAGATTCATGCAATGCATGAATCTGTCTATTGAAGATTGACGGGTGCAATGGACGCACCGCCACTGCCCAGTTGTATTTCCCCTGGGCGGGGAAATCCCACCATGTTTTACATTATACATTCCTATACACTGTGTGCCCTATAAAAAGGAGGTGGGCATTAAGGGACAGAGTGGTGTGCAGGCAATTTGTTTTATTTTTTGTGTGCATTACTGGGCACTTTCACCCCCTTCCTTCCCAGGCCAATTTTCAGCTTTCAGCGCTGTCACACTTTCAATGACAATTGCGCGGTCATGCAACGCTGTTCACACAAATAGAGCTTTCTTTTGGTGGTATTTATTCACGACTCAGTTTTTTATTTTTTGCGATATAAGCGGAAAAAAAGAGCGGAAATTTGGAAAAAAAAACAATATTTTCTTCTTTCTATTTTAAAAGAAATCCAATAAAATCTAATTTTGTCATAAATGTAAGCCAAAATGTATTCTGCTACATGTCTTTGGTAAAAAAATCATGTTAAGTGTATAATAATTGGTTTGTGTGATCACGGACATATGTACGCAGATGATCATTGGGACATATGATTTTATTGTTACATATGTGGGGGACAGGTTTTTTTTACTGTGTGGGGACATGTGTGTGGGGACAGTGTTTTGGGGACTTTGTGTGTTTACATTGTTTTGGGACATGTGTGGGGACAGTAGGCTGGTGATCAATGTGTAAAAAGCTGTAAAAAACAGCTCATACTCACTGATCACTGGCCGGCTGCAGAGATCCGCTCTCCTCTCCGACAACTTCCATGTGAGGAGAGGAGAGACAATTGCCTAGAAAACGGCTCTCTATTTACATCACATGATGGCTGTGATTCCACACAGCTGTCATGTGATCAGGAGAGCCAATCACAGAGCCCTCCTGCCGATCGGAGATGCGCCGTGTCCAGGTGACACAAGCGCATCGGAATCGCGCCGCTGCGCGGGCACGCATGCACACGATCCCCCTCCTTCTGAGGGACGTTCCTGAACGTCCACTCAGAAGGAGGAAGCGCCCACCCGGCCGTATATGTGCAGTGGCCGGGTGGGATGTGGTTAAAGAGCAACTGTCATTTCTGTCCTGCAGCGGCTCCTCCTCTGACCCGCTGTTGACTCACCGACAGTCTCATTCACTTTAATGGGATGGCTGGTGATGCGGCGGGGACACAACAAGGTGAGGGACGTGGCGGCAGCAGGCGAGTGGATGCCCCCTAACAGGCGCTGGCATGATGGATCTGAAATGACAGGTGCTCTTTAAATGTAAGGAACCATTTTTGCTGGTAGTTAGAATCTTTGATATTTGCAAACAAAATGAAGGTTTCCTATTTAGAATAATAAGCTGTCAGGTTGGTAAAACAGCGATATCAGAACCGATTCAATCATACAGTTTGTAGTGTATATAGATATGCAAAACAATGGGATAAGTAATATTCCTGAATTTTGCTCATGGTTACTGTGACATCAATGCAGTGCATGTTATCTCAACTTGCAGAGTTTGGATTCATTGAATGAGTTTACCAAAAATGAAAATATTGCAGAATATACAGCCTCTTTTTTTTTTTCCTATTTCCTCTTAAAGCGGGATTCCGCCCCTGAAAAAAAAATTAAAGTCAGCAGCTGCTAACACTGTAGCTGCTGACTTTAAATAAGTACTTACCTGTCCTGGGTGCCCGCGATGTCGGCTGCCCGAGGCCGACCCGTCCCTCGGCTCTTGGGTCCCGGCACCGCCATCCTAGGTAAGGGAAACAGGCAATGGAGCCTTGCGGCTTCACTGCCAGTTTCCTACTGCACATGCGCGAGCGGTGCGGCGCTTTGTGAATGGGACGCGATGTGTTGTGGGACACACACAGTTCCCATAACACACAGCGCCCCATTCCCCAGAAGACAACGCGGGGAGCAGAAGACTGAAGATCACCGCGTTGTAGGAAGAGGCAGATTAGGAAGACTGCCTAGCAACAGCCATTTCACGTAAGTAAAAAAAAATTTTTTTCTTTTCCTCCATTTTTTAGGTATTTTTTGGTGCATTTTTTTTTTCAGGGTGGACCTCCACTTTAAATAGAAAACTATCTTTTAGATTTTTACTCCAAAAGCATTTTATTAAGATAAATTTGATAAATATCAAACATATCTTTTTTTTAAAAAATCATTGATTTTTATCCACCCTGATAACCAGGGACTTACGGTAAGACTGTACAGGTGTAGTGAAGTGATGGAGGATAAACTGGGCCGGAGTGTATTCCAGGGAGTAGGTGGAGATTAGTGACGTTATTTTGTGAACCTGTGACCAGAAAGGTTGTATTAGTGAACATGACCACAAAATATGTGTAGTGATCCAGGTTCCCTGGAGCTTCTCCAGCAAGTGTTGGGGGTGTCTGGGTGGTATTTATTAAGCATAACAGGTGTGTGATAACATCTAGTGAGGGTCTTATAGTTATTCTCCTGGATCGAGACATTTAGTGATGCCTTTGTGGGCAAAAGTGAAAATGCGCTCCCACTGATCCTCTGTTTGGTCCATTTGCAATCCCCTTTCCCAGGCTTGGCATACTTCCCCAGATATGTGGGAGGAGTACGCGTAAAGCATATTATGAATATTTGATAGTACATGCTGCTGGGGTGAGGATTGGGAGCACAGGGTTTTAAAAGGGGAGAGTGCCCAGGAAACCGTCGAATTACAGTTACTGTCATGTAAAAAGTGGTGGATTTGGAAATATGTCCAGTTAGGGAATTAGTTATTAGATGTTTTTGCTGTTTGCTGACAGCGTGTTTTGATCTAGGAGAGATTTAGGAAACATGTATTTTTATTTTTTTTTAGTGATTGAAATGGATAAGAAGGGTGAAGGTAAAAGAAAACAGAAAGGAGGAGCAGAAAAAGAACGTGAAAAAAAAAAAAACTCTTAGAAAAAGATGCAAACCAGTATCAAAAAGTCAGTAGCATGTTTAAGATAGTGGCAACAAAGCATGACTTACCACCTGCATCTCCACCTAAAGGCAGTGGTGCTAGCTGTAGCACAGCAATACCTAGCACTGTACAAGTGGATATGGATACTGATGCAGGTGAAGATATTCACCGCAGTATTGGACCTCCTATTGAGCTAGAAACTGATGAAGAATTGGAAGAAGAAATTGTGGATGAATCATTAGCAGCAGAAGAGATTCCAGAAGTAGTGGGCATTAATGAGGGCATACCTGACACAGTTGATGATAAAATGTGGTTTATCAGACCAAAATCAGAAAATTTGGATTCATTCTTCCGGTTTCATCCATGTCAACCAGATTTCCAGTCTTTTAATTTGAAAAAGTTATATGAGAGGAGGGATGGAAAGAAGCGTCACTGGTTGACCTATTCACATGGACATGGTGTTTTTTTTCTGCATGGTGTGTCTTGCTTTCAGTAGAAAGACAGACATCAGTGCTTTTATTGATGGTTGCTTTGATGAAAAACATATGTATCAGAGAATTGAAGAGCACGAAAAAAGCAACCTCCACAATAATAGCTCTGAATCCTTCTTGATGAGATCAAAGAATATGGACATATCTAGTCATTTCTTTGAGAAACAAACAACAGCCAGAAAGGAGGAAGTGAAGAGAAAACGTGCCATCCTAGAGAGATTGATTGACACCATCAAGCTGATTGGAAAAAGAGGTCTAAGCTATAGGGCAACAGCTGAAACAGCATATACTTTAGAAGATAAAAATTTGGACCATGGAAACTTCCTTGAGATTTTGCTACTCCTAAGCAAATTTGATCCCTTGCTGAAAAATCACCTTGATACAGTTATTAAAAAAAGTAAAAAGAAGCATCAAGGTGCAACGAGTAGCAAAGGACGTGGCGGCTTTGTTACACTAATTTCTAAAACGACAGTGAACAATATCATCTGTGTAATTTCAACACTTTTAAAAAAAGGTATTGCCCAAGAGATCAGAGATGCTGGCATGTTCTCAATTCAGCTAGATACAACGCAGGACATAAATGTCTCAGACCAGTGTTCAATTATAATTAGATATGTCACGGATGTGGTCCATGAACGTCTAGTTGCTGTGGTAAATTGCACATCCACGACAGGGAAGGCTTTGTGTGAACTGGTTTGCGATGTATTGGAATCCATGGAAATTGACGTTACAAACTGTGTTGGGAACTCAACAGATGGAGCTTCTAATATGCAGGGGCAGTACAACGGATTCAGCACATGGCTGAGTAAAAAAGCGCCTGGCCAGATTCATGTTTGGTGTTATGCACATGTACTAAATCTGGTGATGATGGATGTCACAAAGATATCTGTTCAGGCAATATCATTGTTCGGCCTTTTAAATTCATGTGCTGTGTTTATCCGTGAATCTTACCTCCGGATGAATGTATGGCGGGATAAGTCTCAGGAAGAAAGATTCCGATCACTTTCTGTGATTGGAGAAACAAGATGGTGGTCCACAGATGCAGCACTTACAAAGGTGTTTGGTTCATTTAATGATCCAAGTAGAGCTTTGTATGTAAATTTGATCCAGACCATGGCAGCGATATCATGTTCTGATCATTTTAATGCTGACATAAGATACAAGGCTGGAACTTTCTTAGACTCCCTCAAGAGATTCAAAACATGTATAACAGCACAGCTGTACTTATTTATTTTCAGGAATACCACTCCACTATCCTTGTACCTGCAAACACAGGGTATGGATATACTGCAGGCATACCGAATGATGTCAGAAACCGTTGACAACCTACAAGCACATGATTATGATTCTCAAATGATTATAGATGCTGCAAAGAAGTTTGCAGTCTGGGCAAATGGCAAGTTGGAGACAACTGATTGCCAAGTTATGATTGAGGAAGACTTTCCACCAACTAAAAGAATACAACGAAAGAAATGAATGGCTGGTGAGCTTGCAGTAGACGAACCAATCTTGTTGGCAAGTGATCAGTTCAGGGTGGAGGTATACAAAGTGACCTTAGACAAGATTGTTAATAGTCTGCAGAGCCGATTTATAAAACATGGTCAGCTATTTGCAGATTTGGCATGTTTGGATCCCAGAAATTTTGAAGACATTTTGCTACACCTTCCCAAGAATGCATTAGAACGACTGAGCAGTCTTGTAATTAAATTTGACTCCATGGCAACTAAAGAGAAACTGCAAAGTGAGCTACTTGATTTTTAATCAAAGTGGCAAAGATTGAAAATGTCTCTTGATGAAGAATATACTCATGCTAACAATGAAGGTCAAGATGAAGACGCCATCCATTCTCATCTTATCACTGAAACTGAGGAACAACCATACTCAACTGTTGGTGATCAAAATGGAAAGTGCAAGACTTGTAAGAACTGTATAGCATGCTGCTACAATGTGTTACTGCGTTACAACTTATACAGTCTGACGTATAGTTCACTTTTTAATGCATACAAATTGACACTGACACTTTCCTCTTCTCAAGTAGCATGTGAAAGGTCATTTTCAAAACTGAAATATATCTTGAACAGACTTCGAAATTCCCTCTCCCAACCACATTTGGAGGCCTTTATGCTCATGTCCATGGAAAAAGAGGCCTTGATTGGACTAAGCAATGAAACCATCATTGATGTTCTGGCTTCAAAAAGCAGCTTGCTACAAGGGATGTTGCTTACATAACATTACAAGCATGTCTGAGGATTACAATGCTGGTTGATCTCTATTTTTCTAAATTTTGAATAGATTAGTTATTTGTTAACAATGTTTACAAACAGGTTTTTGCATATTTTATCCTCTAAAACTTTAGAAGATAGTTTGCACATTGCAACCTCCTAAAAGTTAATGAGCACTTTTTTTTATCTACTGTTAAAGTCGTTTACTTGTTTTTAAAGCACTTTTTTGAGTAATGTTTGAACATTACTTTTTGAAAACTGTTGAGTTGCTTGCCATTACATTGGTACATCTGAAACGTTTTTTAATTCCTAAACTTGGACTGGAAAGCAAGTTAACAATATGTTTTCAAGGTATTCCGACTTGTCGAAATTCTAAAAGTTTTTGCGCATTTTGTACTGCTACAGAATTAACAGCAACATATTTGCACTATTTTTCCTTGTCAAAAGAAGTTTGTTGAGTATACAATGTTATAAAGATACATAAAGTAAGTTTACAAGGATCTATAAAGTAAGCTCATTGTTTTATAGTAGGGTTTATATAGGTAAATATCATGAAATTTCGTGGGTTCACGTAAACCTAAATTAAAGATATATATCATTTCCTTAGTTACTTTTGTAGGTATTTAAATGATTTATACCTACTATACATATTGTTTACAAGTAGAGTGTATATAGGTCAAATAAATTCTGATAATGAGCTTTAATCGTAAGGTGGAGAAAAGGAAAGAGAAAGAAGAAAAAGGGTTGAAAGGTAGAGGTATGGTCCACAAGGTTGTCCCGTTCGTCAGTTTAATATTCTTTTTAGTTCTCTTTGAAGCCTTAGAATGGGTGTCTCTGTAAGTCATTTAATCTGTTACCATGGCAACAGGACAGAGTCATTGAAGTTTGACAGGAACTGTTGTTTTATCCAAGGATGCCAAAGTTTTTCAAATTTTGGAATTTGATTTTGATCGATTGCTACCATCTTAGCATGGGACATTGTATTATTCATTCTGTGAATTGTTTCTGCTAGTACCAATGTAGGAGATTTCCATGCCTTGGCCACTGTTTGTTTTGCAGCCGTTATTAGTTGGATCATAAGTTTGAATTGAGAGAGTGTTAACCATTCCGGTTTTAGATTAAGTAAAGTTAAATATGGATCTGGTTGTATTATTTTTTTAAATATTTTAGATGCAATCACGAAGACTTCCTTCCAGAAGGTTTGGATTACTGGGCACGTCCACCATATGTGTAAATATGTGCCTATTTCTGGGCATCCTCGAAAACAAAGAGTTGAGGTATTAGGTGAATATTTTGCCACTCTAGCGGGTACAAGGTACCAGCGAGTTAGGACTTTATAATTTGTCTCCAGTGCTAAGATGTTGGGTGAAGATGACTTAGATGTGAGCCATATGTTAGACCAGTCCGTGTCTTCTAAAGTTCGTCCCAGGTCCTCCTCCCACCTCTGAACGTAAGAGGGTCTATTAAGATTTGCTACTCCATATAATTGATTATAAAGTGATGAAATTGTACCTTTAGCAAATGGATCTTTTGTACAGATTGATTCAAAAATGGATAATTGGGATAATGGTGTATCCCCCTTTAGGAATGGTGTATAGAAATTTTTGATTTGGAGATATCTAAATATCTCAGAGTTTGGTAGATCATATTTTTCTCTAAGCGATGGGAATGAAAGGAATGATTTAGATGCTATGAAGTCATTTAGTGTCTGAATGCCTGATGTTGTCCAAGCTTTAAAAGAATTTGGGTAGATCCATGCCGGATAAAAGGCCGGATTTCTGATAAAAGAAAGGAGAGGATTGTGTGGAGATTGTAACTGATATTTGGTTTTTAGTTTATCCCAGAGAGATAAGAAGTGTTTAGTTATGGGATTATGAATTTTAAAGCGGTCTTTAGGATCAAGCCATAATAAATTTGATATTAATAGAGGGTCATTTTCTGAAGCCTCTATAAATACCCATAATGGGATTTCCTGTTTTGCATGGTATTTGGACAGACTGGCCAAATGTGCTGCTCTGTAGTAGTTAGTAAAATTAGGGTATCCCAGGCCTCCTTTATTTTTGGGAAGATGTAGTGTGTGTATAGGTATACGTGGTTTAGAAGAGCCCCATATAAACGAAGTTGCTCTTTTTTGTACTATTCTCAAAAAATAGGAAGGAATTGGAATAGGGAGGACTCTGAATAGATAAAGCAATTTGGGTAGAATAGTCATTTTGATTGCATTATCCTTCCCTATCCAGGATAAAGGAAGTTGCGACCATTGTTTTATTAGATTTGTGATCTGTCTTAATACAGGAGGATAATTGGTTGAGAATAAGTCAGAATGAGATGCTGTTAAATGAATTCCAAGATATGGGATTGATTTTTCTGCCCATGTGAATGGGAGTGCAGCCCTAGCCGGGATCAATTCCATGTTTGTGAGTGAAATATTAAGCACTAGGCATTTCTTAGGATTAATAATAAGGCCGCATAGGGCTGCAAATCCATCAAGAGCTGGTATTAAGTTAGGACCAGAGACCTGTGGTGATGATAGAAAAAGTAATATATCGTCTGCAAATATATATAATTTGTGTGTAATACCTCTGTCAAGGACTATACTCACCGAGGCCGAGATGCCGAGAGCGGCTCGCCCTTACGACCACGCGCACCCGACCCCTGAAGGTGATACAGGGAGTTGGGGGCACGCGGAGGCACGGGCTTCCGGTGGTGACTGAATTCCTGAAGGAAGTCCGTGTAGCCCTTGGGCACTGGAGAAGCTGCAAGACAAGTGGTTAACTAGAACTGGGGTATCAGGTCGGGCAAGTCCGTTATTCAGGCAGAGATCAGGACCGGGGTATCAGGCAAGAGCAAGTCCGTGTAACAGGCAGAGATCAGGGGTATCAGGCAGGCAGAGAGTAATCCGTTAAACAAGCAGAGGTCAGGGGTATCAGGCAGGCAGAGAGTAATCCGTTTAACAAGCAGAGGTCAGGGGTATCAGGCAGGCAGAGAGTAGTCCGTTTAACAAGCAGAGGTCAGGGGTATCAGGCAGGCAGAGAGTAATCCGTTTAACAGGCAGAGTTAGCACAGGTAACACAATAGGAAGCAGGGAATATCAGGCACAGGGGACAGGGCACAGCTGACGACAAACCAGCAACCCGACTGGGTGCTGGAGCCGTCAGAAGTAGCCCACCGGCGAGCGCGTCAGCGTGACGCGCCGCCGGGCACCCGCACGGCCACGGCGCGCACACGGGGACCGCCGTGCACCCGCGCGCGCCACACCATTGGGCCGCGAACGGGTGTACGGCGCAGCGTGAGTCCTCCGCGCATGCGTCGTGGAGCCCGGCGGACGGAGGCGGCTTGTGCCTCCTGACAGTGCCCCCCTCCTAAGGGCGGACACTGGACGCCCAGACTGGACATCAACTCCGGGTGGTCTCGGTGGAAAGCTTGAATTAAGCGTGGTGCATGTAGGTTCTTCGCGGGTTCCCAAGAGTTGTCCTCAGGTGGATAACCCTTCCACTGGATCAGATACTGCAGTTGTCTGCCCTTCTTCCTCCGGTAAGGATGGACTCTACCTCAAACTCATTTTCTCCATCCACCCTAACTGGTGGCGGAGGAAGCTCCCCTCTTTCCGGAAAAGTGCTGTCCACCACGGGCTTCAGTAAGGACACGTGGAAGACAGGGTGGATTCTGTAAGTCTTTGGTAATGCTAGCTCCATAGCCACAGGGTTGATAATCCTTTTGATGGGGAAAGGACCAATGAACTTGGGTCCCAATTTCCGCGAAGGCACGGATAGTTTAAGGTTGGTAGTGGATAACCAGACCTCTTCTCCTAGTTTAAAGGTTGGATTCTCCCTCCTGCCCCGATCATACTGCTCCTTGTAATTCGTTTGAGCCCTTTGCAACATATCTTGAATCCTCTGGAAATTTGCTTGTAAAGAGGCTATTCTGTCATGCACTGCAGGGACTGCTATCTCAGGAACATTGTTGGACAGAAAGGTGGGATGGAATCCACAATTTGCCCAGAAAGGCGTTTGGTTGGTAGCAGCGTGAACAGAATTGTTATACGCGAACTCTGCGTATGGGAGAAGACTTGCCCAATCATCTTGAGATCCCGAGCAGAAACACCGCAGATATTGCTCTAGAGTCTGGTTCGTCCTCTCCGTTTGGCCGTTACTCTGAGGGTGGTAAGCTGATGAGAGGCAGACTTTGATATTTAAGGCTTTGCAGAGCTCCCTCCAAAATTTGGACGTAAATTGTACACCCCTGTCTGATACGATGTTTTTTGGTACTCCATGGAGCCTGATGATTTCCTTCAGAAAAATATTGGCAGTCTCTAAGGCCGAGGAGGTGCCCTTCATGGGCAAAAAATGGGCCATCTTGGAGAGACGGTCAACCACGACAAAAATAGTGGTAAAACCCCCCGAGGCTGGCAGGTCCACTATAAAATCCATGGAGACGTCAGACCATGGTCGTTCGGGGATAGGTAGAGGTCTTAGTAAACCCCAAGACTTGGCGTTTCGACCCTTGTTCCGCTGACACAGAGGGCAGGATGCCACATATTCTTTGCAATCCCGTCTCCACCCAGGCCACCAAAAGGAACGAGAGACCAGCTCGGACGTCTTCCTTACTCCAAAATGCCCTGCGAGTTTATGGTCATGGCACATCTTAAGGGTTAGTGACCGTGTCTCCCGAGGTACAAAAATTTTTCCACGGATCCAAAAGAAATTACCATTTCTTTTCAAGGATTGCACCTCTGGTTCCATGCAAGAGTTGGATGATGATTTAATGGATGACATCAAATCCACTTGTGTTACCCCAAGGAAGTTTTGGGAAGAGAGGATTGTACCAGGTTCTGAAGTTTGGGACTCTGCTGAAAACATCCGTGAGAGTGCGTCTGCCTTTCCATTCTTTGAGCCAGGTCTATAGGATATGTGGAAGTTGAAGCGAGAGAAAAAGAGAGCCCAGCGGGCTTGTCTAGGTTTTAGTCGTTTTGCTGTCCGTAAGTATTCAAGATTTTTATGATCTGTAAAGATCATTACCGGATGTAATGCGCCTTCGAGCAGATACCTCCATTCTTCTAGAGCAAATTTTATGGCCAGCAGCTCCCTGTCACCCACGTCGTAGTTTAACTCTGGCGGGCTGAGTTTCCGAGAAGCGAATGCAACGGGGTGAAGGATGGCCTTGGGCCCTTGTCTTTGAGAGAGAATTGCTCCTGTGGCAATTTCCGAAGCATCCACCTCCAAAACATATGGCTGAGAAGGATCGGGGTGGCAAAGAATTGGAGACGAACTAAACAGATCCTTTAATTTCAGAAAGGCCTCTTGTGCGGCCTCACTCCACCGGAAAGGGTTGTGCTGACGGGTTAGCTGGGTGATAGGTGCTACAATGGTCGAGAATCCGATAATGAACTTCCGATAAAAGTTAGCAAATCCTATGAATCGTTGGACCCCTTTTTTATCTGATGGAGCTGGCCAATCTTGGATGGCTTGTATCTTTTGGGGATCCATTACGATCCCGCCTGCCGATATGATGAACCCCAGGAATTGTACCACTGACCTCTCGAATTCACACTTCTCCACTTTCAGATAAAGCTTGTGCTGTTTTAATATAGTGAGGACTTTTTTGACATGCCCCTTGTGTAGCTCAATCGTGGAAGAGAAAATGAGTATGTCATCTAGATAGACAACAAGGAAGTCATCCAGGTATTCTCGGAATATGTCATTAACTAGGTGCTGGAAGGTGGCTGGAGCATTGCATAGCCCGAATGGCATCACCAGGTACTCGAAGTGTCCAAACCTGGACCTGAACGCTGTCTTCCATTCATCCCCGGCTCTGATTCTAACAGGGTTATAGGCACCCCGCAGGTCTAATTTGGAGAAGACCTTGGCAGATCGGAATCATTGGAATAGCTCCGGGATGAGTGGTAGTGGGTACCTGTTCTTAATGGTAATATTATTAAGCTGCCGGTAGTCCACACAAGGTCTAAGGGACCCATCTTTTTTCCCGACAAAGAATATCCCTGCTCCAGCAGGTGAGGATGAAGGACGGATAAAACCCTTTTCCAGGTTCTCATCAATGTATTGTCTGAGCGCCTCCAGTTCAGTCTCGGAGAGAGGGAATATACGACCGAACGGAATCACTGATCCTGGCAACAGGTCGATCGGACAGTCATAAGGCCGATGAGGTGGTAAGCGATCAGCCATTTGTTTATTAAAGACCTCCTGGAACTCCAGATATTCAGAGGGAATCTGCTGAAGTTTGTCTGACGAGGTAGTAACCGTAGCACAAACCTTCGGGGTTAAAGGGAGGCAATGCTCAGAGCAGTATGGAGAGGAGAAGGACACCACCTTGGTGCTCCATTGGATCTGCGGATCATGAGCTTGTAACCAGGGCAGACCGAGGATGACTGGGAAGATGGGAGAATGGATGAGGTCGAGCCGTAGGAGTTCCTGATGCCCGGAGTCGGTGGTTACTAGGATAGGCTGGGTCTCTTGGGTGATTGGACCTGAACTAGGAAGAGACCCATCAGCTAGATGCACTTGTAAACCTTGGGCCTTTGTTTGCAAGGGAATACGGAGGCTGCGGGCCAAGGCTGCATCCATGAAGCAGCTACAAGCCCCCGAATCAATGATGGCGGGTAGGCGAGACTCCCCTTCCGGTAGCTGCAAGGAAACAGACAACATCACATAAGACTTTGGAGCATCATTATCCTGGTAATTCATCAATCTAGGCTGAAGGGACTTACTGGGTCTTATTGGACAACCGCGCAGGAAGTGTCCCGCTCCCCCGCAGTACAGACACAAATTGGACTGCCGTCTGCGTTGCCTCTCTTCCGAAGTTAGCGGGGCCCGGACCAGGCCTAGCTGCATGGGCTCAGCTTCAGGAGGTGTGGTGGAGGATGGTGACGGCATGGATGGGGCTCTGAATGGCGTCCACGTAGGGCGTGGACCCTGAAACTGCTCCGAGCGGCGTTCTCGCAAGCGCCTGTCCAGTTTCGTGGCTGCCTGAATGAGCTCTTCCAAGGTCTCCGGAGTCTCCATTCTGGCTAGCTCATCCTTGAGGAGTTCAGACAAGCCTTGACGGTACTGGTAGCGAAGAGCCGGCTCGTTCCAATTCGTGTCGGCCGCCCATTTACGGAACTCTACCGTGTAATCTTCAATGGGTCTCCTTCCTTGGGACAAGTGGTGTAGAGTGGCTTCAGCGGTAGCCTTCCGTTGCGGGTCATCATAGAGTTTGGACATACCCTCGAAGAAGGTATCTATGGAATTTAACACAGGACTTCCCTGTTCCATTAAGCCGTGGGCCCAAGCCTGAGGTTCCTCTGACAGCAGCGAGATAGCGAAACCCACCTTGACGATCTCTGATGCAAATGTCCGGGGCTGGAGGGCAAAGTAAAGAGAACATGCGTTCTTAAAAGCTCTGAATCTTTTACGGTCCCCTGAGAACCGTTCGGGCGTAGGGACCCTAGGCTCGGGAAGCGCCATGACAACGGTAGGGCTGGCGGTGGCCTGGGGAAGCGGACCTTCATTGCTGGGTGCCGGAACTGCAGCGGCGGGGGGAAGTACTCCAGTAATCTGTTGGAGGCGGTTGTCAATCTGAGTATACCCCTCCTGTAACTTCTGGACTGAGTCGGCCAAGGTGGAGACCTGTTGACACAGGATCTCCAAAGGAGAGCGCGCTCTGTCGGCCTCGGACATCTGGCTGGTTTGTACTGTCAAGAACTATACTCACCGAGGCCGAGATGCCGAGAGCGGCTCGCCCTTACGACCACGCGCACCCGACCCCTGGAGGTGATACAGGGAGTTGGGGGCACGCGGAGGCACGGGCTTCCGGTGGTGACTGAATTCCTGAAGGAAGTCCGTGTAGCCGTTGGGCACTGGAGAAGCTGCAAGACAAGTGGTTAACTAGAACTGGGGTATCAGGTCGGGCAAGTCCGTTATTCAGGCAGAGATCAGGACCGGGGTATCAGGCAAGAGCAAGTCCGTGTAACAGGCAGAGATCAGGGGTATCAGGCAGGCAGAGAGTAATCCGTTAAACAAGCAGAGGTCAGGGGTATCAGGCAGGCAGAGAGTAATCCGTTTAACAAGCAGAGGTCAGGGGTATCAGGCAGGCAGAGAGTAGTCCGTTTAACAAGCAGAGGTCAGGGGTATCAGGCAAGCAGAGAGTAATCCGTTTAACAGGCAGAGTTAGCACAGGTAACACAATAGGAAGCAGGGAATATCAGGCACAGGGGACAGGGCACAGCTGACGACAAACCAGCAACCCGACTGGGTGCTGGAGCCGTCAGAAGTAGCCCACCGGCGAGCACGTCAGCGTGACGCGCCGCCGGGCACCCGCACGACCACGGCGCGCACACGGGGACCACCGTGCACCCGCGCGCGCCGCACCATTGGGCCGCGAACGGGTGTACGGCGCAGCGTGAGTCCTCCGCGCATGCGTCGTGGAGCCCGGCGGACGGAGGCGGCTTGTGCCTCCTGACAACCTCCTACTTCAAAGCCAGTTATAGTTTGGTTTGTTCTGATGTATTGGGCCATGGGTTCGAGTATAAGGGCAAATAATAAGGGAGATAATGGGCAACCCTGTCGGGTACCTCTTTCGATATTAAAGGCTTCAGATTTGTATCCAGCATATTTTATATAGGCTTTGGGTTTATTATATAATGCCTTGATCCATGTTAAAAAGTGGGGTCCAAAACCCCATTTTTGTAATGAATATTGCATATATTGCCAGGATACTGTGTCAAATGCCCTCTTAATATCGAGAGATAGAAAACATAAAGGGATTTTCCGTTTTTTAGCAATATGTGCCAATAACACTGCCCTGCGTATATTATCGCCTGCCTGTCTATTTGGCATGAAGCCTACTTGATCTCTATGTATTAATTTTCCTATAATGCTATTGAGGCGTTTTGCTATTATTTTTGCTAATAATTTAATATCGAGGTTTAACAGAGAGATAGGCCGATAATTCACACAGGAAGTATCATCAGAAAGGGGTTTTGGGATCATACAAACAATTGCCATTAGTGTTTCTTGCCGAAAAGAATGTCCATCTAGAAGTTTGTTAAAAGTTTCAGTGAGAATGGGAGAGAGTATTTCTGAGAATGTTTTATAGTATAAAGCCGAGTAGCCATCTGGGCCTGGTCTTTTGTTAAGTTTTAGGTCTTTTATGGCGTTAGCAACTTCATCTATAGTTATAGGCTCATCCAAACTGCTTTTTTGATTCTGAGATAACTCAGGTAAGGTTATTTTTGAGAAGAAGGATTCAGCTTCTGTAGGATTAAATTCATTGTTTGTCTTGTATAAAGTTGCGAGATGTGAGTGAAATTTATGGACTATTTTAACTGGATTACAAGTGTAAACATTTTTTGATAATTTCAAACGTATTGGTTTGAAAGATTTGTTAGTTGAATTTAATGCCCGAGCCAAATATGTACCTGGTTTGTTTGTATTCATGTAGAAATTGTGTTTGGAGCGTTTGAGGGATTTATCAACTGACTCAGTGAGAAATAGATCGTATTCCAATCTAGATTTTTCCAGATGAGATTTTGTACTCTGAGATGGATTATCTTGAAATGATATGTAGGCTGCATTAAAATTGAGTTCTAGTTTTTTTGCTAGATTTTTGCGTTCCCGTTTAAATAGTGCCATTTGTCTTTGTATTGTACCACGCAAGACAGGCTTATGAGCTTCCCACAGTGTTATTGGGGAGATGTCTGTTGTATTATTAATTGATATGTATTCCTTTAAAGCTTGTTCAATGGCCATCTGATGTAGTGGGTGTTTGAGCATTATGTCCGGTAAGTACCACGTTGGGTCATGCGCTTTTGGTATGGCTGAGGCTATAGTAGTGTATACTGCATTATGGTCAGACCACGGAATCGGAATTATATCTGATGCAATAATTTCTGGTATCATTCCTATTGTTAGAAAAATATGATCTATTCTGGTGAAGGTTTGATGAGGGTGCGAGAAATAAGTGAATTTCTTTTTCATTGGGTTACTTTCTCTCCAAGAATCTACCAGATTGTATTTGGAAAGAAGTTGAGAAAAAGGTAATCTAGAGGTTATTTTGGATGGTGTAAAAGGTGATTTATCTAGAAATGGGAGGAGGACCTGGTTCGAATCCCCACACATTATCACTGTTCCTATTTTGTGTGTATTAATCACTTGTAATATATGTGAGAGGAATGGTGTAGGTTGTTTGTTAGGAGCGTAGTAGGAAATCACTGTGATTGCTGTATCCATTATATAACCCATGAGTATCAGGTATCTACCTTCTGGGTCTTTAATTTCTGATGATAAAGTGAATGGTGTGGATCGGTGAAATGCAATTAGAGTTCCCCTTTGCTTGGTACAGGCAGAAGCCGTGTAAATTTGTTGATAAAAAGGAGAAATATATTTTGGAGTAGAATCTTTGGTGAAGTGTGTTTCTTGGAAGCATACTATGTGAGCCTTCTTGTTATGGAAAGTACGGAAGGCTTTGGTCCTTTTTTGAGGGACATTTATTCCCTGAACATTCGGGGAAAATATATTCAGTGGTGCCATGGCAATAGATCAAATAGTTTTGACTTACTTTTTGTTATGCAGAGCTGACTGCGCAGATCAACCTGTGTGTGGACTGAAGAGATGAATAGATAGAAAAGAAACCAGTGAATTCTGGAGTAAAGAGTAAACAAAAAACATATGAGATTAGATGATACATTGTATAAATTATTTTTTGCAAGTAATCACAATTTACCCGTGAAAGAGAATAAATATCTCTCTCAGGGGAATAAGTGCCTTCGTCACACTCCCACATAATATGGTTGGGAGAATGAGCAGGGCTAATGGGGGTACACGGATCTTCCGCTTACAGGAGAGAAGTGCTATGTCAAAAGACATCAAAATGATGTTTCATTAATTGGAGTGCAGAATATAGTTTTTGTTGAAATTATTTATTCCAGGGTGGTTGTATATGGTTAGTCTTGCCCTAGGCTAAATAATTCAGTTAGAAAGGTACTGTTAATAACTTTGGTATTGATGAAGATAGTTTGAATTATTTTGGGATTTTAACCCTTTTAGAGTAAACAATTACATATTTTATTCATATGTAACTGTTTAGATATGTTAACTCATAAAATTGAGGTTGTATTGCTTCAGATTAGAATAAACAAAAACATAATTCTAGGAACTAGTTAGGTAATAATATATTTGTTTTAAGAAAAGAAAGAAAAAGCTTCCATTACTTCTGGATTATTGAACATATTTGTCCTAAAAAGTAATAAATCTATTGTTATTACCTGATAATATATAACTGAACAAGAATTTCCTTATTTCACTTATATATTCTAAGGCTATATGAATCAGAAGTAATAAGAAATATAACTGGAATGTAACATGATCCCACACAGTGTGTGACTATCAGAATGCAGTTACATTCAGTTATAAATATAGTTTTTTTATAGAGAACCATCTCTTAGTATAATAAATGAAGAGATATCAGGAATTAGGATGTCAGTCCATTGAATCTTCTTGGTCCATGGATGATGTGGCATAACGGCCTCTTTTGTGAGAATGATGATTCCCATTTTGTTCTGAAATTTTCTGGGTGCTGCCTGAAGGTGAAGATGACGCCATTCTTCTGCATGTGGGACTGTTGCTGCTTGTGGGTTCTGTCAGATTTAATTTTAAAAGGGTTTGTTGTAGTTCATCTGCTGATCTGCTTCTGTAAATTGTACCTTGGTAGTTAAATCTGACTGAAAAGGGGAAGCCCCATTGATACATAATGTTGTGGCGTTGCAGTTCCATTAGTTGGGGTTTCATGGATCGTCTTTTAGTAATAGTAAGTTGGGATAGGTCAGCAAAAATTTGATAATTGTGTCCTTGAAAATTAAGTTCCTTTTTTTCTCTTGCAACAATTAGTATTTGTTCTTTCGTTCTGTAATAATGAAATTTTGTGATTATATCACGTGGGGGTCCATCTTTCTTTTTGGCTGTGAGGGCTCTGTGTACTCTGTCCAGTTCTAAACGTTCAATAGGGATATCTGGCTTTAGTTCTTGTAATAGAGCAGTAATAGTAGATTGCAGGTCTGTCACAGTTTCAGGTATTCCCCTTATGCGCAAGTTTGAACGTCTGGCTCTATTTTCGTAATCTTCGAGCTTAGTTTGAAGTATTAAATTCTCTTTTTTTAATTGTTCCAATTCTGTTATATTTTCTTGGGTTGTAATTTCAATTTCATCCATTTTTATTTCTAAGGCTGCGGTGCGGTTTCCCAGCTCTCTTATTTCTTTGGTTAGGCTTTTTGTTATTTGGTCTGAGGTTTGTTTTAAAGCCTTATGAAGCATCTTTTCAAATTGTAATAATATTACTGGGGATACTGAGGAGGCTTGTGGAGAAGTTTGTGAGAGGATTTGTTCTGTATCTGACTCAAATGGAGAGTCTTGCTGTGACATTTTCTGTCTGTGAGAGCGCCCTGATGCTGTATCTTGTGAGGTGACTGGAGCTGCTTCAGCTGCAGTGAGTGCCTGTGAGCTCTTTGTGAGGTGATTTTTATTTCTGCCACGGTTTCCTCCCAGTACCATATTTCCTGCCCAAACTTTCACAGTTTGTTCCCTGGGGCAAAAAGGTTCAAATGGATACCTTTTGAGCCTGCAGGCTCCGCTTTGTCCTTCTCTTCTCTCCTCAGCGGCGTGGAGCTCTAACAATGCATGTCTGCTCCGCTAGGCTCCGCCTCCTGCCCCCCGCACTATTTTTTATCTCAAACGGTTTATTGTAACTGTTACAATATTTAATTACTGTTAAGTAAAACATGTTGCACTTTTTTTTATGTGTAGTAATTAACTACTACTATTTTTCTGTCTTTGTGAGTAATTTATTTATGTTACGTTAATAAAGTTTTGAACATGTTTACGTCTTCCATACTTTGAAGTAAAGTTCTTTGATTATTCCTTATTCTGGCAATATATATCACCATAGCAATAAGTGGATTGTTCTTGATGATTGTTCCACTTTTACCACGTTTAACTGTAATTTGCTTTTATATATATATATATATATATATATATATATATATATATAAAAAGCCCTTTGTGCTTTTATATGTGTCTTATCTATATATAATGCACTCTTTAAATGTGCTTTAAAATGCATGGTTTTCCATTATATGAACAAGAAAATAATGACGTTATGCTGTTGGGCTGGTATAATAATGCTATGGGGCTGGTATGACATTTTTTCCAGGGCTTGTTTTCATTCCCAGTCCGGCCCTGCCTGGGGGTCCTAGTAGATGACAGGCTCAGCAACGGCATCTGTGAACCCTTGAAGACTGCCTATGCTGCCTATCCTATTCCTGAATCTTGATGATGCTAGCTTCCGACAATATTTTTGGTTTAGGGCATGTCAGGAAAGGGTTCCCCGTTGGTGGCCCTGTTGGTCCCATGGATTGCAGTACCAGTGTCCACCAGCGGGTGTCTTCTTGCAGCCAGGATCTGTGATAAAGGATCTCACCTGCTGGTGGCACTGTCAGATCCATGGCTGTAGTACCGGTGTCCACCAGCGGGTGTATTCCAGCAGTGTGGGGCAGACAGCACCTCCTGCGCTCAGGTGTTATGTGAGGACAATTACTGGCAGTCTCATAAATACCCGGCAAGCCCTCACGTGCTTGCCTAGGTACGTCTCTCCCTGCGCCCTGACCTCGCTTTCTGTTATCCTGACCTTGAGCCTGCATCTGACCTGACCCGATCTGATCTGATCTGATCCCTATCCCGAGCCCATCCTGGATCTGTCCCTCCTGTTACCTAATTACCTTGGATCCCTGCCCTGCAGCCTATCCATCCATCCTCTCCCTGTCCTGTTGGTTTCCCATCCTTACCCATCTGCTGATCTCCCTGTGTATGACCTCGGCCTGGCTTTGGTTTACGATTCCAGTATCTCCCATTTATTGTATATACTATTTGTTGTTTGTAGGTCTGTGGTTAGTTGTGCACTGTTTGTATTCACTTACTTGTCACCTATTTTAATAAACACCTTTTTCAACTTACATGCGTTTTGGTTTCCTCTGTGCAGTCCACACAGTCTGGTCTACTAATTCCCTAATAGTATACCAACGTCATCCCTGACCAGACATGGCTGCACTGAGGAATCATCCTGATCTGCTGGGCTTGCTAAGATGGATTTTAATGAAATTATCTATTATTCTCTGCTGGCGGAAGAGGAGGGTAAATATTGCCGCCAGACTTTAAAAGATTGGACCAGTGACCAGCTGCTGGAAACGATCCGATCAGCTCATTCCCTAGTGGATCAGGGTTATACAGTGGGGACGGAAAGTATTCAGACCCCCTTAAATTTTTCACTATTTCTTATATTATAGCCATTTGCTAAAATCATTTAAGATAATTTTTTTCCTCATTAATGTACACACAGCACCCCATATTGACAGAAAAACACAGAATTGTTGACATTTTTGCAGATTTATCAACCACTTGCTTACTGGGCACTTAAACCCCCCTCCTATCCAGACCAATTTTCAGCTTTCAGCACTGACGCACTTTGAATGACAATTGCACGGTCATACAATACTGTACCCAAATGAAATTTTGATCATTTTCACCACAAATAGAGCTTTCTTTTGTTGGTATTTGATCACCTCTGCAGTTTTTACTTTTTGTTAAAAAAATGTAAAAAACTGAATTAAAAAAAAAATTTTTTTTTATTTTTTTATATTTTGTTATAAAAAATTTAAAACAGGTCATTTTTCTCCTTCATTGATGTACGCTGATGAGGCGGCAGCGATGGGCACTGATAGGCGGCAGTGATGGGCACTGATGGGTGGCAGTGATGGGCAGCACTGCTAGGTGGCACTGATTGGCACTACAGGTGGGCATTGATAGCTGGCACTTGTGGGCACTGATAGGTGGCACTTGTGGGCACTGTTAGGTGGCACTGTGGGCACTGTTAGGTGGCACTGTGGGCACTATTAGGTGGCACTATTAGGTGGCACTGATGAGGCAGATGTGCCTCTTCCACTTCTGGACCGATGTCCCTCACATCCGAGCCGGTGATCGGCTTTTTTTTCTACTCACGCTGTCAGCGTGAGTAGAAAAAAGAAGATTACCAATCTTTTGTTTACATCATGTGATCAGCTGTCATTGGCTGACAGCTGATCACATGGTAAGGGGCCGGGACTGGCTCCTTACTTGGATCGGTGATCACCTGAGTCTCAGTGACTCGATGATCACAGTGCACTCGGCGCGCGCCCTGTAGGGGGCGCGTGCACAGGGGAGGCCGTCATGACGGCCTCCCGGGAATTCAGGTCCGCGCTGTGGCCGTCATTCGGCCATAGCGCGGATGTGAAGTGGTAAAAAAAGAGAAACAAAATATCACTCAGGTGCTGTCCATTTCTTCTGATCATCCTTGAGATGGTTCTACACCTTCATTTGAGTCCAGCTGTGTTTGATTATACTGATTGCACTTGATTAGGATAGCCACACACCTGTTTGTATAAGACCTTACAGCTCACAGTGCATGTCAGCGCAAATGAGAATCATGAGGTCAAAGGAACTGACTGAAGAGCTCAGAGACAGAATTGTGGCAAGGCACAGATCTGGCCAAGGTTACAAAAAAATTTCTGCTGCACTTAAGGTTCCTAAGAGCACAGTGGCCTCCATAATCCCTAAATAGAAGATGTTTGGGCCAAACTGAGCTATCGGGGGAGAAGAGCCTTGGTGAGAGAGGTAAAGAAGAACCCAAAGATCACTGTGGATGAGCTCCAGAGATGCAGTCGGGAGATGGGAGAAAGTTGTAGAAAGTCAACCATCACTGCAGCCCTCCACCAGTCGGGGCTTTATGGCAGAGTGGCCCAAGAAGCCTCTCCTCAGTGCAAGACACATGAAAGCCTGCATGGAGTTTGCTAAAAAACACCTGAAGGACTCCAAGATGGTCAGAAATAAGATTCTTTGGTCTGATGAGACCAAGATAGAACTTTTTGGCCTTAATTCTAAGAGGTATGTGTGGAGAAAACCAGGCACTGCTCATCACCTGTCCAATACAGTCCCAACAGTGAAGCATGGTGGTGGCAGCATCATGCTGTGGGGGTGTTTTTCAGCTGCAGAAACAGGACGACTGGTTGCAATTGAGGGAAAGATGAATGCGGCCAAGTACAGGGATATCCTGGATGAAAACCTTCTCTAGAGTGCTCAGGACCTCAGACTGGGCCGAAGGTTTACCTTCAAACAAGACAATGACCCTAAGCACACAGCTAAAATAACGAAGGAGTGGCTTCACAACAACTCCGTGACTGTTCTTGAATGGCCCAGCCAGAGCCCTGACTTTAACCCAATTGAGCATCTCTGGAAAGACCTAAAAATGGCTGTCCCCCAACGTTTACCATCCAACCTGACAGAACTGGAGAGGATCTGCAAGGAGGTGTGAAAAACTTGTTGCATCTTTCCCAAAAAGACTCATGGCTGTATTAGATCAAAAGGGTGCTTCTACTAAATACTGAGCAAAGGGTCTGAATACTTAGGACCATGTGATATTTCAGTTTTTCTTTTTTAATAAATCTGCAAAAATGTCAACAATTCTGTGTTTTTCTGTCAATATGGGGTGCTGTGTGTACATTAATGAGGAAAAAAATGAACTTAAATGATTTTAGCAAAGTGCTGCAATATAACAAAGAGTGAAAAATTTAAGGGGGTCTGAATACTTTCTGTCCCCACTGTATGTCATTTGAAGATTTTCAGCCTCTGATCCAGTTATGTGCAAAACCAGCCCTGTCATGTATTCCCGAAGGAAGTGACGATTTTTCTCCCCCCTTCAATTATGGTCAAGTTGAATCTCTGGTATGGTTGTTAGAGGATGATCCAGCCTTTTTCATGGAACGTTATTCCTCTTGTTCCCAGCAGGTGTTGTCTGATTGCATCCATTCAGTGCAATCCCTGGTTAGTCAGGCTGTGTGTAAATCAGTGTTTGTTCAAACTGTGCTACAGGCATGGTCAGATCTTCTGTATTTAGCCAAGCCACAACATTCCAGCCCTGCCATTAATCACCTGCCTTCCCAAGAATCTATCTCCCCGTCGCCTATGGCAACCTCAACTACAGCCCAGTTTACACAGCTTCCTACCAAATACTATGACCCAGTCTCCAATTGTTGCACCTATCCTGCCTTCAATCCACCTGCCTCTTCTCCTCCACCTGTAACAATCCAACAAAACCCTCCTCCAGCCACTGTTAACTGGTCTTCCTTTTACCCAATTACATCCTTTTCTCACATCCCCGCTGTTACCTACAAATCTGCAGTGGCTAAGCCAAAAAAGAAACAAAAGTTCTTTCTGACCCACACCATCCTGCCAGTAACCCAACCTGCCTCCACACCAACCAACCTGTTCCAGCCTGCGTTCATGCCAGTTAAACCTGATGACCCACCTAAATCTGCCAACCCAGTGCCTGCTACCCAGTCTGACGTCCCAGTGCCTGCTACCCAGTCTGACGTCCCAGTGCCTGCTACCCAGTCCGATGTTTCAGTACCTGCTGACCGGTCTGATGACCTTGTGTCCATGTTCCAGCCTGAAGTTTTGCTGCCAGTGTTCCAGTCTGATGTGCCTGCCTTCCAGTCTGATGTCCTGGTGCCTGCCTTCCAGTCTAATGTCTCGGTGCCTGCCTTCCAGTCTGATGTGCCTGCTTTCCAGTCTGATGTGCCCGCTTTCCAGTCCGATGTGCCCGCTTTCCAGTCCGATGTGCCTGCCTTCCTGTCTGATGTGCCTGCTTTCCAGTCTGATGTGCCTGCTTTCTAGTCTGATGCGTCTGCCTTCCAGTCTGACATGCTTGCTTTCCAGTCTGATGTGCCCACTTTCCAGTCTGATGTCTCAGTGCCTGCTTTCCAGCCTGGTGTCTCCGCTTTCCAGTCTGATGTGCCCGCTTTCCAGTCTGATGTGCCCGCTTTCCAGTCTGATGTCCTGGTGCCTGCCTTCCAGCCTGATGTCTCGGTGCCTGCCTTCCAGCCTGATGTCTCGGTGCCTGCCTTCCAGCCTGATGTCTCCGCTTTCCAGTCTGATGGGCCCGCTTTCCAGTCTGATGGGCCCGCTTTCCAGTCTGATGTCCTGGTGCCTGCCTTACAGCCTGTCTCGGTGCCTGCCTTCCAGCCTGATGTCTCATTGCCTGCCTTCCAGCCTGATGTCTTGATATCGGGGTCCCAGTGTCCCAGTCTGGGATCCCGGTGTCCCAGTCTGGGGTCCTGGTGTCCCAGTCTGGGGTCCCGGTGTCCCAGTCTGTTAAACGGATACCCATTACTCGGCTTTCTGGACCAGCGCTCGGTGTGCAGCTTGATGACCCAGAGTCCACTGTCTGCCCAGATGTGCCCGCTGTCTGCCCGGATGTGCCTGCTGTCTGCCAGATGTGCCTGCTGTCTCATTGCCTGCCTTCCAGCCTGATGTCTCATTGCTTACCTTCCAGCCTGATGTCTCATTGCCTGCCTTCCAGCCTGATGTCTTGATATTGGTGCCCCAGTCTGGGGTCCCGGTGTCCCAGTCTGGGATTCGGTGTCCCAGTCTGTGGTCCCGGTGTCCCAGTCTGTTAAACCAATACCCGTTACTCGGTTTTCTGCACCAGTGCCCGGTGTGCAGCTCAATGACCCGGATCCCACTGTCTGCCCTGATGCGCTCGCTGTCTGCCAGATGTGCCCGCTGTCTTGTTGCCTGTCTTCCAGACTGATGTCTCGTTGCCTGCCTTCCAGCATGATGTCTTGATATTGGTGTCCCAGTCTTGGGTCCTGGTGTCCCAGTCTGGGATCACGGTGTCCTAGTCTGGGGTCTCGGTGTCCCAGTCTGTTAAACCGATAACCGTTACTCGGCTTTCTGGACCAGCGCCCGGTGTGCAGCTCGATGTCCCGGAGCCCACTGTCTGCCCGGATGTGCCTGCTCTCTGCCCGGATGTGCCCGCTGTCTCCCGGATGTGCCCACTGTCCAGTTTATTGTGCCTGATGACCAGCCTGAAGTACCCTCATCCACTGTTCTGCTCAATGCCATAGACTATGGACAATTAAAACTAGTTGGTGTGTCCAGAGGCCGCTCCTTTAGGGGGGTACTGTCAGGAAAGGGTTCACCTGTTGGTGGCGCTGTTGGTCCTGTGGATTGCAGTAACAGTGTCCACCAGCGGGTGTCTTCTTGCAGCCAGGATCTGTGATAAAGGATCTCACCTGCTGGTGGCACTGTCAGACCCATGGGCCGTAGTACCGGCGTCCACCGGCGGGTGTATTCCGACAGTGTGGGGCAGGCAGCACCTCCTGCGCTCAGGTATTACGTGAGGACAATTACTGGCAGTCTCATAAATACCCGGCAAGCCCTCACATGCTTGCCTTGGCATCTCTCTTCCTGCGCCCTGACCTTGCTGCCTGTTATCCTGACCTTGAGCCTGCATCTGACCTGACCTGATCTGATCTGATCCGATCCCTATCCTGAGCCCATCCTGGACCTGTCTCTACTGTTACCTAATTACCTTGGATCCCTACCCTGCAGCCTATCCATCCATTCTCTCCCTTAAAATCACTGCTCCCTAAAAAAACGGTTGTTTTAAAACTTTTTTTTGCATTGATATATGTCCCCTAGGGCAGTACCCAGGTCCCCATACCACTTTTTTTATGGCAATAACTTGCAAATAAGCCTTTAAAATGAGCACTTTTGATTATTCACGTTCGTGTCCCATATACTTTAATAGGGTTTGCATGCTTGCTAGAACTTTTTGCCTTTTCACGTGTTCTGGTGCAAACCGAACCGGGGGTGTTCGGCTCATCCCTATTCAGATATTACACACGTTATCACACTCTATCACAAGCATGAGATTGCAAGCTTGGCTGCATTATAACAGGTTTGATCACCACCCAGAGACTGACAATATTAATCACCATGCAGGTGGACAGTCAGACAAGGGGAATGCAATAGCCAACACCACAATGCTGGAACCAGCAGCTATGACAGAGCAGGAGTGCACACGCTCCTGACATTACCCCCCTCATGAGGAGGGGCCCCCGGACCTTTAGAGACAAGCTGGACATCCGACACAGGACCTTGAGGCTGGGCATAGGTCAGGGGATCAGCGAGGTCAGGTTAGTTAGCAAGTGACGTGTTACTGGATTCAAGCTGGATAGCTGGAACACAAGCTGGATGCAGAGTGGCTTGAAGAAAAGGTCAAAGGCCCCACCTGATTGAATGAAGCAGTCTATCCAAAGGATGAATGGAACTTTTTAGACAGGTTTGAGCAGATGTAGTTGCAGTAGGGTGAGGCCAGGTTACTCAAAGTCCCAAATATAAAAAAGCAGGAGGCTCAATTGGCATGGGCTGAATTGGAATGTCTGGTGCAGAGACAGACTGGACCGCATTGGCAAGTGCAGAGACAGACTGTCATGGTTATGCAATAGTGTTGTCTATCAGCTTACCTGTTTCCATGTGTTCATCTCTAAAAACCAGCTGACTCTCACCTGACTGCTTTTATTAACTCTCCTCTAGCACGGCTCCACCTCAGCTCCTATCAGAGAACTCTATATTAACCTCTGTACTGCAGGCCAGCCCTGCTGATCAACCTTTGTGTGTTTGGCTTCCTGTTCCTGCCTTCCGTGTGCTCTACGTTTGTTTCTGTTACCGACCTTGGCGTGTTCTCTGTTATTCCTGTCTGCTCGTGACCCTGACCTCTGGCGTATCCCCGACTATCCCTGTTTGCCTGTGACCCTGAACCTTGGCGTGAACTCTGTTGTCCTTGTTTGCTTGTGGCCCTGACCTTGGCTTATTCCTTTACTATCCCTATCCTCCTGTTGCCTACTGTGGGTGTGAGCTGGGGGACCCTGGGGGTCGCGACCTGGAGCCAGTGGCAGCCCAGTCCATCCTTACCTCTAGAGGCTCTGGTGAACACCTGCTGGCTCTTAGACTCCGTGCCCCAGGGAATCCTACGCTCTAACCCCAGTGGGATCAGTGTTGGTGTCCCAGCGGCCCTGCCTTCCTTACCACCCGGACTCCCATCCGCAGCAGTCAGCCGTAGGGTCCACTGCCTTGTGGTGCACTCCCGATCCCAACGGTGTGCATCTGTCACCCAACCTCTAGGTGACCTGACACAGACTGGACTATATTGGCAAGTGCAGAGACAGACTGGACCGCATTGGCAGGTGTAGAGACAGACTGGACCGCATCATCGGATGTAGAGGCAGCAGAACTTGAGGGCAAGTTAGCTTGGATGTGCGTCCAAGGGTGTTTAGGGACAGGCAAAGGTAGGGGTAATCCAGAGGGCTTGACTTTAGAGGACTTAGAGTGACCCCAGGTTTTGCAAGTCTTTACATAGGAACTGCAGTCAGGGGAAAGTGCCCCCATTGATTGTGCTGGAGGTAAGATATTATGAAACTTGGAGGAAATTTTCAAACACGGCTCAAGGTTGCGAGACAGCGGGTACGTTTGGCATCTGGGAGGAAAAGATTCAGACTGTGGCAATTGAATGGAGAGGTGACCTGTAGAGAATTCAATAAACTTGTTAGTGTCTCCTGCTACAACAGAGTCATATAATGGCAAATAGTTATGCAAATTGGAGCCACACTTGAAAAAATTGTCATGATTCGAAAAGGACTATATTGAAGGCACATAACTGATACTTGCCTCAAAAGAGTTACAAATGGGCAACTGGTCAGCAGTTTTAATGCAATTCTGGATGCAGGTCTGGGACCAGGATCTAATCTTTCTTGTAGCCCAATCTATGTGTGGGTTATGGAGACTAAGCCAATGATAACCTAAAGCCGCATACACACTATCAGATTTTCTGCTGATTTTTGTCTTGAGATTTACCAAAACCATGTAGTGCAAGGGCCTGCCTGATTGCATACAAATTGAAACTCCTAAGGTTTGACCTCATATTATATGGTTTTGGTAAATCTGAAGACAAAAATCAGCAGAAAATCTGATAGTGTGTATGGGGCTTAAGATAAAGAGATGTTATCAAGGAGAAGCTGATTGTCTCCTTATGAAATTCCCCAATGGTCAATAATATTAGGTACAGTGCACAAGATGACCAGGCCCATGGACAAGGGAGAGTTATCAACAGCTAAGACGGAAAAGGGTCTGTGCACATTAGTCAAAGGGAATCTGTAGATGGTGTGCTAAGTCCCTATCAATGAAAAGGCTAGCGGCACCAGAATCTATGAAAGCAGAGAGGTGATTAGAAAACTTGGCATAACTAGGTTGTGCAGGTACAGATAGTTTATCTCAGGGGCACCTGGCACCCTATAGTCTAAAGAAGCAGACCCCACCCACACTAGACTCCTCCTCCTCCGGGCTCAGGAAGGTCTGATGGCAAAGAAACAAATCTCTCAGCACGCCTTTCCTGTAAATGCCTGTTTATATGGGTGGCTACTTGCATGGTTTCATTCAACGACTTTGGTTCAGGGTAGTGTACTAAGGAGTCTTTGGAGTCTGATAAGCCTAACCTGAACTGGCTTCTTAGAGCTGGATCATTCCACCCTGAGTCAGGGACTCAGTGGCGCAAATCAGAACAGTATTGAGTAGCAGTGCGTTTATCCTGACGTAATAACCTAAGGTTGGTTTCAGCTGAGTGGGCATGGTCAGGATCATCATAGAGTAATTCTAGGGTCTTGAAAAAAGCTTAAACTGACCCTATGGCTGGGTCATCTGTGGGGAGACTAAAATGCTTGTGATAATGTCACGCTTACTACTAACGCAGGCGGTCAGACACTATAGCTACTGTGCTCTTCACCTATAGCCGCCCCCTTTCCCACAAGGCAAGCAGGCCTACCTGTACTCGGTTCCCCCTAGGACTTATACACAATGCTATTGTGCCTGGCCACCATACCAAGGTAGGCATAAACTGAGCAAAGCAAACAGGCGCTTGCGGTTGGCAGACAGAGCATTTCAATTTTTTATGGTTGAACTGGATGGTTTTATGGTTGAACTGGATGATTTATGGTTGAACTGGATGAACTTGTGTCTTTTTTCTGTTCACGCTGAAGAGCCTTCTATACACTTTTTTATACTTTATCCACACTCGCCACCAACATCCCCATATAGTGCTGACATGTAGGCATATGATGGAGTTCACACTATGTAGGGAGTCCTACTACTACTTAATAGAGAAGCGTGTGCCATACATACCCACCGTTCGATCTAGACCCGTGGGTATACTTACGTATGGATTACCTCTCTATGCCACCTACGTCCACATAATATCATTGGTCGTATATAATTTTACCTGGTATTAGCTCTCATGTATGATCTGACTATGTATAGGTTAGTCTGGATGTATTTTTCTTTATTGTATTTCATATTGTTCCGGTGTGTCGAGATGCCTGTCCCAGACCGCGCAGCTTTATATATACATTTTTATACATTTCAAAAATATCCCCCCTTTCCATCGTCTAATCCTGTTGATTTTAACATTTTTAAATAAATATATGTTTTTATATATTAATTATTATTATTTTTTATGGAGAGATTACACAGCCATTCAATGTATTATACAGTGATTGAATATGTTTCACCTGTTTCTCACATGCCTATACTGTGTAACAGGTCTGAAGCTCCCTGTCCCCTGCCTGAATGGCGACCTGTGTGGGCTGATATGTCATTCACTGCCATACACAGACGATCACTGGGCAGGTCGGCACGCTATGCATATTTCCCCCTCTGCTGACAGTTACTTAGTATGAGGATGTGGCTTGGCTAGATGAGGCGGGGCCGCTATTGTGAGACGCCCGCCCCTGTTACTGTGACTGGCTGATTACCATCATGGTTGCGCCCACCAGTCTCAGGCAAAATGGCCACCGGAATACTTCCTGGCGGCTTCAGGAAAATGGCCGCCCATTATAGTCTATGGGGCGCTATTTAAAGACACCGAAAGTGCCTCCCTGTATCCCCTGAAGAAGTCACGTGACCGTGACGTCACGCGTAGGGATGGGACAGGCACTCTCTGACTGTTATTTGCATTACGAGCTCGCCGCTCGTCGGATCTCCACCCGGTTTCTTATGTTTTATGTGAGTACTGTATTTTAAGTTGTAATTAAAGTGACACGCTTCCATGCAATATTATACTATTGTGGGCTTCCTTTCTTAATCCATCTGGGTGACCCCGGGACACTACTTGGAAGGATCAGACGCCCCTACAATAGAAGCGATCAGGATAGGACCATATTTCCACCATCCTCCATTACAGAGTATACCCAGGGTCTCTACAAAGGCTGCCATGCCTCCGATTGGCTAAACGCGATTACCCCATTACCTTCAGGTAAGGGGCCATTGCCCACTAATGTGCACACTGTTGCATGAAGATTAACCACCACTGTCACCCATGTTGAGCACGGAAGTCAATACACGTTTTATGGACTTATGAGTGATTGCTTTCTGCCGCAAGGAGCACTGCACCTGTTAATATTGTGCATGCAGTTTTGCATGCATGTTTATGAATTTTTATACACCTAGCCACATTTAATTTGCACTGGATGCACTTTGGCTATATATGCACTTATATATTTATGCGTTGATTTTTATTGGTTTTAGCTAGTTGGCAATTGGTGATAGTCTTAGCCAGCTGCTATTTTTATTGAAGTTATATTCACCCATGCATTTATGTTTGCTACTGTGATATCTTAGCACTAATCACTCTGCACGTTATATTTATTATTTATTGTGTATTTATCACGATCTTTTGACCGCATACACTAACAGCACATAAGGACACATTTGTCATATGAGGTCATCTTTTTATTGTTACATTTGCAAAGCCTATTTTTGTGCACTATAAGACGCTCACGAACACAGAGTCAATATGCGCCTATCTCATTGGGATTAGCGCAGCACCACATTTTATTCCATTTTTGTCTTAACTGGGGGCAGGCTGTACCCCCATTCGGTGTATTCTGCTTCTCCGTGTTTTTATTGGGATTTTTAGTGAGATTGGGTGTCCCTCCTCTTCTCCCCCCAACCCCGTTCACGATAGCGCAGGAATACCCCACAATTATTTTATATGTAACTATGACAGTCCAGGTAAAAGACAGGCAGAGTTCAGAGAAAAGTCGTTATCTGGTCCGAGGTCAATCTCAAGCATGAGACTGCAAGCTTGGCTGGCTTATAACAGGTTTGGTTGCCACCCATATACTGACCACATTAGTTGCCTTGCACGTGGACAGACAGACAAGGAGAATGCCATAGCCAAAACCAGGATGCTGGAACCAGCAGCTATGACGGAGCGGGAGCGTACACGCTCCTGACAGATGGATGCGGCATGGATGTGAACTCAGTGGTCCAGAGTGGCGCCGGCAGTGTGATTCGCCGATTGCCAACAGGAGGAACAGAGGATCCTCTGATGTCACACAGTGATGCAAACCCTCTCAGGTAGGGACAGCGATGGCTCTCAGGCTCCTGGTAGGCCGCGGCCCTAGCAGCCGAATGGCAGCTCTGATGCTCACTGATGGATCTTGGGGAGAAGAGAGAGCGCCCACTGAAAACATCTCTTTAAATAGCCTTTCCCATAATCCCCTTCTTAATTATAAGCTTGCTGAGAGATGTAGTCTAAGAGACTCAGGAGTCAAGTTATGGCTGAACACAGGACTACAAGTCCCACCATCCTTTGCTTCTTGTCTCAGAGATGTAATGCAAGCAGTCTGAGTGCATCACTAGGGGCAAACTGGAACAGTCTGCAGCAATATAGGTAATGTCCACTGCATTCATATTATGGTAGCCTGCATCTGGCTCATACTGCGATGTCTGACATTGCATGTGATACGCACCGCACTGCAGTGCAAATCACATGCGATCTCTGTGCGATGCAATTTCAGTCATACAGATAGTATGGCTGAATTTGCATCACATTCGGACCAAACTCACACAGGACCCTTTTTTGATCTGTAGCAGAATCGGATCGCATGGGTGTTCACACCCATGTGAGTTCCCCCCATAGCAAGAAGCGGGGGGAAGGAGCCAAGAATGCTGGGGGGGGGGGACCTGAGATGAGGAGGATCAGGGCTGCTCTGTGCAAAGCCATTACACAGAACAGGTAAGTATAATATGTTTGTTATTATTGTTTTTTAATATGTACATTTTACGATTACTTTAAGACCAGGTTTGGTAAAGTGGGTGCACAGCAATAGAGGCACTGTTGAGTTAACTCAGAGTTATCAAAAACAATATATATACTTTGAGTTGGGGAGAGGTAGCAGGTACAAAGCTCCCTGGGGTAAGCACACTTTCAGGCACAGATGCCAGTCCAGTGATGTAGTGAAAAACAGTGCAGTGTTTATTGGTGCTATTTACAAGTCTATTTACAGGTGCTGGACAGTGTTCCAGAAAATAAAAAGGGCAAAACCTCCAAAACAAAATTCTACCTGTCTCCTGACACTAACTACACAAAATCCACTTCCTAACTATCGGGCTGTGCAAGCCTAGTGCTTGTCAGTCTCCACATCCAATTTTACAGCTTCCACCAACCTTGCAGCTCTCACAGACATGACTTGTCTGTTCCCCAGGCTCAAGAGTAATGACCGAGTTCCAGGTGAGCCTAAATTGCCAAAAGGTAGAGGTGCAAAACCCAACCTGGATATAGAATCAAAGATCTCTAAAAAGGGTACGAGAGGAGTCTAGGAGATGTGTAAACCCCAAACAGGACTTTTCCAGGCTCCCTTTTGAGACAGTCTGCTACAATACACACACAAAAAAGTAATTTATACTACTTAGTGTATGCCATACAGCCAATGTTTCAGGACTTAAAGTGGTGTTCCAGCCATTTTTTTTTTTTTAAGTCAGCAGCTACAAACACTGTAGCTGCTGACTTTTAATAAGGACACTTAACTGTCCAGCGAGCCCGCTATGTCGCCCCCCCCAAGGCCGATCCGTCCATCGGATCGCCTGCCGGCGCCGCCATCCTAACTAAGGGAAACAGGCAGTGGAGCCTTGCGGCTTCACTGCCAGTTCCCCACTGCGCATGCGCTTTGTGAATGGCCCCGTTGGTTTCTGGGACACACACATGTCCCAGAAGGTAACGGGCCGCTCGCCGAAGAGGAGGAAGTGTCGCGGAATAGGAAGAGGCAGATTAGGAAGACTGCCTAGCAACAGGGGTTTAAGGTAAGTTACTTTTTTTTTTTCAAATGTTTTTTATTTAATTTTTTTTAAAATATTGATGCACTTTTTTTATTTTAGGGTCGCCCTCCACTTTAACAGGTCCCTTATGTCAAGGTGACATGTTGTGTTGGCACTAACATTTATACTTTTAGGCCATTATACACTGTGATGTACAGGCCATTAAAAGGAAAGGCTGCTGTGCGGTATGTCATGACGTTATTTTTGCTTAACAAGCAGAGAAAGAGTGAGAAAGAGAAGAGAGACTGGTCACATAAATGTGCAAGGTTACACAATCAGATTTTCATATGATTCATTTTAGTTGCTCTCTTTTGTTGGAGCATACGGTAATGCTCATTTGTAAAGCAGTAAAGCACAACCTTGTGCTTTAAAAATATGCATTTTTTTTAAGCAGTGGTATGGCCATGGTAAGGCCATACTGCTGCTTTATAAACAGAACCCTTAATATTAGAAGTTAGGCTTTGGCCCCTAGCAGTTTTACACAGTATACACACCCAGCTCATTCCTGGCACCTGTGAGATGCCAAGATAAAGTCTAGTACTGAGAACCTGTAACTCCAGCATGCATATGTAGAAGTTACACAAACTGTGGCTACCCAATGGAAGACACTAATTACAGAAGAAGACCACCAAAAAATGAAAGAGGATATGCACAGGGCAACGATGAGGAAGCGGGCATCACATCATTGGACAACACTTGTAGGTGAGTGTGCCCTAATGTCTATACTGTATATGCTTTGCATAATTCCATAATATAACAAGTGCTCAAGGTAGCCACTTTAAGGCTAGGTGTAAGAGCATATGGAGGGTCACCTTTTTTTTTTTTAACCACTTCAATACAGGGCATTTATACACCCTTCCTGCCCTTCATACTCTCACACTTTGAATGACAATTACTCAGTCATGCTACATTGTACCCAAACAAAATTTTTATAATTTTTTTCCCCACCAATAGAGCTTTATTTTGGTGGTATTTGATCACCGCTGGGTTTTGTATTTTTTGCAATATAAGCGAAAAAAGAGCAAATATTTTTTGTTTCTATTGTAAAATTTTGCAAAGAAGTAATTTTTCTTCATAAATTGGGCCAAAATTTATACTGCTACATATCTTTAGTAAAAATAACCCAAATTAGTGTATATTATTTAGTCTCTGTGAAAGTTATAGAGTCTACAAGCTATATTGCAAATCATTGAAAATTGATCACACCTGATGTACTGAAGGCCTAATAAGCCAGGAAAGTACAAACACCCCCAAAATTACCCCTTTTTGGAAAGTAGACATTCCAAGGTATTTAGTAAGAGGCATGGTGAGTTTTTTGAAGTTGTAATTTTTTCCCACAATTCTTGGGAAAGCTAATGCAGTTTACACACGAGTGGAATTTTTTATCGGACTGGTCCGACGGACCGAGTCCGGCAGACAATCCGATCGTGTGTGGGCTTCAGCGGACTTTTCAAGTCGAAAATCTGACGGACTTTAGATTTGAAACATGCTTCAAATCTTTACGTCATAACTCTGCCGGACCCAGTTCCTATTGAGAAATCCACTCATCTGTATGCTAGTCCGACGGACAAAAAAAGACGTATGCCACAAAGAACATTATTTTTGTATATTTTTTTTTTGTAAAGTTACCACAAGAACATTATATAATTTTTTTTTTTTTTGGAACCTCAAGGAGGTTGTTGTCCCTTGTTAATTTGATCATCAATTGATCATCAATAAAAACAGATAGGCGTGTATTTTCCTTAAATAAAATATCAATTTATTATGGTTAACAAAATAAAGATGGAGTCAACACTGGAGAAATTTTTGGAAATTGTGAAGACTTTTGGCCCCAGGGCACACATCAAGTCTGTGGAAAAGAAGATTGGGATCTTGAGGAGTCCATATAATAGGGAGCACAATTTGGTCCAGGAATCCCAGAGATCAAGAGCAGCAGCAGATGACATATATGTCCCCAATCTGTGGTACTACAGGTCATCACTTTCTTCTCTTCGTTCCAGCCTTCCCTCCACGCTGGCCTGCAGCCTTCCTTGTAGGCTGGGGCTCTGGTGGTTGACTTGTGGCAGGAGGAAGAAGGGCTTGCTCATATATTTGGGTGTTGACAGTTAACTGGCCCTTCAGCCCCTTGTGAAGGACATCAGAAAATAGTTTTTCACACAGAAGGTGTTGTCCCTTCTCCATTTCGAGCAACCTGCTGGCTATATAGGAGCCATAGGCCTCTTCAGCTTCGGGGGGGCTTTTGAGGAAATTTGTTGCTTCTCTCATGAGGCGCAGTGATGCCTCCTCTGTCACTGTCCCCTTTCTGGGCCTTTTTGTATGAAGGCGGAGGGGAGGAACCTGCGATTGTATGAGGCTCCTACTGGGCCCGGCCACCTCCTGGCTGACATTAACCCCTGCCTCCTCCTGGATGACACTGGGCCAGGCCTCCTCCTGGGTGACACTGGGCCTGACCTCCTCCTGGATGACACTTTCCACACCTTCCTCCTGGCTGATCTCATCCTGTGTATAAAAAAGGGACATACTTTGAGTTTTTGGTTCATCAATGACACACAATTTTCAGCTCATGACTTGCAAATTCAATGTTAATACATATTAAAGAGTATCAATCTGACACCAGCATTTTTTAAAGCTGGTGACAAACATTTTTGGCAACTACTGTCAATTGATATGTATACATCATTTTTTAACCCAAAATCCTTTAACCACTTGAGCCCCGGACCATTATGCTGCCTAAGGACCAGAGGTCTTTTTCCAATTTGGCACTGCGTCGCTTTAACTGCTAATTGCGCGGTCATGCAATGCTGTACCCAAACGAAATTTGCGTCCTTTCCTTCCCACAAATAGAGCTTTCTTTTGATGGTATTTGATCACCTATGCGGTTTTTATTTTTTGCGCTATAAACGGAAAAAGACCGAAAATTTTGAAAAGAAATGATATTTTCTACTTTTTGTTATAAAAAAAATCCAATAAACTCAATTTTAGTCATACATTTAGGCCAAAATGTATTCGGCCACATGTCTTTGGTAAAAAAAATGTCAATAAGCGTATATTTATTGGTTTGCGCAAAAGTTATAGCGTCTACAAACTAGGGTACATTTTCTGGAATTTACACAGCTTTTACTTTATGACTGCCTATGTCATTTCTTGAGGTGCTAAAATGGCAGGGCAGTACAAACCCCCCCAAATTACCCCATTTTGGAAAGTAGGCACCCCAAGGAAATTGCTGAGAGGCGTGTTGAACCCATTGAATATTTATTTTTTTTGTCCCAAGTGATTGAATAATGACAAAAAAAAAATATTTACAAAAAGTTGTCACTTAATGATATAATGCTCACACAGGCCATGGGCCTATGTGGAATTGCACCCCAAAATACATTCAGCTGCTTCTCCTGAGTATGGGGATACCACATGTGTGGGACTTTTTGGGAGCCTAGCCGCGTACGGGACCCCGAAAACCAATCACCGCCTTCAGGATTTCTAAGGGTGTAAATTTTTTATTTCACTCTTCACTGCCTATCACAGTTTCGGAGGCCATGGAATGCCCAGGTGGCACAAAACCCCCCCAAATGACTCCATTTTGGAAAGTAGACACCCCAAGCTATTTGCTGAGAGGCATGTTGAGTCCATGGAATTTTTTCTATTTTGACACAAGTTGCGGGAAAGTGACACATTTTTTTTTTGTTGCACAAAGTTGTCACGAAATTATATATTGCTCACACAGGTCATGGGCATATGTGGAATTGCACCCCAAAATACATTTAGCTGCTTCTCCTGAGTATGGGGATACCACATGTGTGGGACTTTTTGGGAGCCTAGCCACGTACGGGGCCCCGAAAACCAATCACCGCCTTCAGGATTTCTAAGGGTGTAAATTTTTGATTTCACTCTTCACTGCCTATCACAGTTTCGGAGGCCATGGAATGCCCAGGTGGCACAAAACCCCCCCAAATGACCCCATTATGGAAAGTAGACACCCCAAGCCATTTGCTGAGAGGCATGGTGAGTATTTTGCAGCTCTCATTTGTTTTTGAAAATGAAGAAAGACAAGAAAAAACATTTTTTTTTCTTTTTTCAATTTTCAAAACTTTGTGACAAAAAGTGAGGTCTGCAAAATACTCACTATACCTCTCAGCAAATAGCTTTGGGTGTCTACTTTCCAAAATGGGGTCATTTGGGGGTCTTTTGTGCCACCTGGGCATTCCATGGCCTCCGAAACTGTGATAGGCAGTGAAGAGTGAAATCAAAAATTCACGCCCTTAGAAAGCCTGAAGGCGGTGCTTGGTTTTCGGGGTCCCGTACGCGGCTAGGCTCCCAAAAAGTCTCACACATGTGGTATCCCCGTACTCAGGAGAAGCAGCAGAATGTATTTTGGGGTGTAATTTCACATATTGCACAACTTTGTGCAAAAAAATAAAAAATTGTCTCTTTCCCGCAACTTGTGTCACAATATAAAATATTCCATGGACTCGACATGACTCTCAGCAAATAGCTTGGGGTGTCTACTTTCCAAAATGGGGTCATTTGGGGGGGTTTTGAACTGTCCTGGCATTTTATGCACAACATTTAGAAGCTTATGTCACACATCGCCCACTCTTCTAACCACTTGAAGACAAAGCCCTTTCTGACACTTTTTGTTTACATGAAAAATCTATTTTTTTTGCAAGAAAATTACTTTGAACCCCCTAACATTATATATATTTTTTAAAGCAAATGCCCTACAGATTAAAAATGGTGGGTGTTTCATTTTTTTTTTTTCACACAGTATTTGCGCAGCGATTTTTCAAACGCATTTTTTGGGGAAAAAACACACTTTTTTAAATTTTAATGCACTAAAACACACTATATTGCCCAAATGTTTGATGAGATAAAAAAGATGATCTTAGGCCGAGTACATGGATACCAAACATGACATGCTTTACAATTGTGCACAAACGTGAAGTGGCAACAAAATAAATACATTTTTAAAAGCCTTTAAAAGCCTTTACAGGTTACCACTTTAGATTTACAGAGGAGGTCTACTGCTAAAATTACTGCCCTCGATCTGACCTTCGCGGTGATACCTCACATGCATGGTGCAATTGCTGTTTACGTTTGACGACAGACCGCCGCTTGCGTTCGCCTTAGCGCGAGAGCAGGGGGCGACAGGGGTGCTTTTTTTTTTTTTCCTTTATTTTTTTTGCTTTTTTATCTTATTTTTAAACTGTTCCTTTCATTTTTTTTTTTTTTTAATCATTTTTATTGTTATCTCAGGGAATGTAAATATCCCCTATGATAGCAATAGGTAGTGACAGGTACTCTTTTTTGAAAAAATTGGGGTCTATTAGACCCTAGATCTCTCCTCTGCCCTCAACGCATCTGACCACACCAAGATCGGTGTGATAAAATGCTTTCCCAATTTCCCGATGGAGCTGTTTACATCCAGCGAAATCTAAGTCATGAAATGCTCGTAGCTTCCCGTTTCTTAGGCCATAGAGATGTTTGGAGCCACTCTGGTCTCTGATCAGCTCTATGGTCAGCTGGCTGAATCACCGGCTGCATTCCCTCCCACGGCTTGTAAAAGCAGTCTAGAGGCTAATTAGCCGCTAGGATTGCTTTTACATGAAAGCCGACCGCTGGCTGAAAAGAATGATACCAAGATGATACCTAAACCTGCAGGCATCATTCTGGTATAACCACTCAAAGTCGTGAATGGCGTACCTGAAGACAAAAAAATGGTTAACAATAAAGCACAGTAAACGGTAAAGTATAAAAAATTGCATAACTGAAAAGCAAACATGATAAAACATAATAACAATAAAACATTGCAGAATAGAATACAGTAAAAAAGAGCAGAACAATAGAGAGAGAATAGAGAGCGAGAGAACAATAAAACGACAACTTTTTTTTTTATTTTATATATATATATATATATATTTTTTTTTTTACACTTTTTTTGTAACTAACTTTTATAACTGTAACCGGTTCCAGGTTCGGGTCTCTCAAAATGCGATGGTATCTTGGGAGACCCTGTGAAAGTGTGCCTAGTCTGTGCAATGCTGTACCCTACGCTAATACGCAACTAGTGAATGGTAGCGTTCAAAACATTCACCAATGCAAAGACCAGGATTGTCAGGACAGGAGGGACAATAATAGCGGGTGTCACGCCTATATTCGCGCTTGCTGCAGACACAACATCTTTTTTGAGGGGGTTTGTTGGGTAGGGGTACTCGGGAGGACATAAAGAAAATGCCTCTCATGCAGCCGACTGCATTTGGTTGGGGATGTGAATGGGGGAAGTACGGGTGCTGCAGAAGCGGTGGGTTCCCAATTAGGATTGGTGAATGCAGCAGGAAGGGCACTATGGGCACGATGGGCCTGTGTTTGTCTTTTTGGTGGCAGCGGGACACTACTTGTGCTTGCCACCTCACCAGCTTGAACTGCACTTATGGGACTCGCCACGTCACCACGTGTTACTGCAGTGCTGGTTTGACTACGACCGGGGTGTACTAGGCCGCTGGTGCTTGCCAGTTCACCAAAACGCTACCAAAAAAACTGTTAGCGATCGCAGGGATCAGGCCTGACTCTGCGAACGCTGCAGTTATGCGTTTAGTGTTTTGTAAGTGACAGTGATCGATCGATACTGCACTTGGGTGGGCTGGGCTGGGCCGGGCGGAGGGGCAAAACGCAGGTGCTAGCAGGTATCTGGACTGATCCCGCTAACACTGCATTTTTGGGAACCCTAAACTGCTGGGGACGCCAGTATAGATCTGATCGGATCAGATATTGATCTGTTCAGATACTATACCACTAAGGGAGGCGTATGCTGCGTGCGTGGGTGTTAGCGGTACTGGCACTAACCTGACGCTGCCTGGGGCTGGTGCTTGCCAGTTCACCAAAACGGTACCAAAAAAAATGTTAGCGATCGCAGGGATCAGGCCTGACTCTGCGAACGCTGCAGTTATGCGTTTAGTGTTTTGTAAGTGACAGTGATTGATCGATACTGCACTTGGGTGGGCTGGGCTGGGCCGGGCGGAGGGGCAAAATGCAGGTACTAGCAGGTATCTGGGCTGATTCCGCTAACACTGCATTTTTGGGAACCCTAAACTGCTGGGGACGCTAGTAAAGATCTGATTGGATCAGATATTGATCCGTTCAGATACTATACCACTAAGGGAGGTGTACGGTGCGTGCGTGGGTGTTAGCGGTACTGGCGCTTCCCTAACGCTGCCTGGGGCTGGTGCTTGCCAGTTCACCAAAATGCTACCAAAAAAACTGTTAGCGATCGCAGGGATCAGGCCTGACTCTGCGAACGCTGCAGTTATGTGTTTAGTGTTTTGTAAGTGACAGTGATCGATCGATACTGCACTTGGGTGGGCTGGGCTGGGCCGGGTGGAGGGGCAAAACGCAGGTGCTAGCAGGTATCTGGGCTGATCCCGCTAACACTGCATTTTTGGGAATCCTAAACTACTGGGGACGCTAGTATAGATCTGATTGGATCAGATATTGATCCGTTCAGATACTATACCACTAAGGGAGGCGTATGCTGCGTGCGTGGGTGTTAGCGGTACTGGCGCTAATCTGACGCTGCCTGGGGCAACGCATATCACCGCCGGGCGATCAGGGGGCTAAACCTTTATTCGGTAATAAACGGCGGGTGCCCTGACACTATAAAAAAATAAACAAACTAACCAGCGTCACCCGTAACGGTTATACGGTGATCAGTGGTGAAAGGGTTAACTACGGGGCAATCAAGGGGTTAAAACATTTATTAGGTAGTATATGGGGGTCCCTGTCGCTATAAAACGCTGACGGCGAACCTAAATATTTACTTCCCTAACTAGCGTCACCAGCGACACTAATACAGCGATCAGAAAAATGATCGCTTAGTGACACTGGCGACAGGGGGTGATCAAGGGGTTAAAACTTTATTGGGGGGGGTAGGGGGGTACCCTAGACCTAAAGGGGGCTAACCCTAACTGTCCTAACACTGTAACTGTCACAAACTGACACCATGCAGTAATCAGAAAAAAACCCCAAAAAAAACCAAAATACTGCTTGGTGTCAGTGTGACAGGGAGGGGTGATTGGGGGGTGATCGGGGGGGGGGGGGATCGGGGGGTAAAGGGGGGTGTATTGTGTGCCTGGCATGTTCTACTGTATGTGTGTGTGTTGTGCACTCACATAGATGTCTTCTCTCCTCGGTGCCGGAACGGAAAATACCGAGCCGAGGAGAGATGACATCATTTCCTTTGCTGCTGTTTAGCATACAGCAGCAAAGGAAGATTCTGATTGGCCGGCGGCGATCGCGAGGGGGGGGGGGCCACGAACGGATGGCCTCCCCCTCATCTCCGATCGCCGGGGGACAAAAGAGGACCGCCTCGGGCACCAGGGGGGTCCGATCGGACCCCCCACCCGCGGGAGGCAGATCACGTACATCTACGTGATTTTGCCTGCCTGTGCCGCCTTGCCGACGTATATCGGCGTGAGGCGGTCCTTAAGTGGTTAATAGGTAATCAATTATAACATGTAGTTAATACCCTTAATATTAGGACACTAAATATGTCTAAAAATAATTAATGCTAAAAAATGCTGGGGTGGAGGGAAGGGTGGAGTGAAGGGTTGAAAGTGATGCCCTGGCTTCAGTCTGGTCATCAAGAAAACGTAGTTTATCGTAGTACCACAGCCTGGGTACATACACATCATCTGCTGATGCTCCTGATCTCAGGGAAATCTGGATTTTGTTATGCTCCCTCCTATACATATTTCGCAAGATCCCAATTTTATTTTCCACAAACTTAAAGGTTGCTTCTGGGATGAAAGTCTGCACAAATGTGACAAGTTTCTCCAGCGTTGACTTCCTTATTGTTTTTAATATAATATGCAGGGTGTTTGACCCCCCATAGATTCCTCATCTCCCTGTACTTCTCAATAAATTGAGTCAGAAATTCAGGGTCCTTAAACTTAGTATTCATGTTTTCTGTCAAAGATAATACACAAGACAAAAACACTAATGTTAGGCTAAACTCGTAGCGAGCGGCATGTGAGGAGCCTGAGAACGGAACTCCGTTAGCAGACAGCAGATCCTGCAGTGATCCTAGGCTAAAGACACCCTCTTTTATCTCAGGAGGTGGGGGATGAGTTCAGGGACACCCCGGGAGTCTCCGGGGATGGTGAAATACGGCCCCCCCTGGCCAAAATCGACCGGAGAACGGCTGGCGAAATATGCCTGGGGCTCTCAATATGGTGCACACAGGAGGAGGAGGACGAATGGCCGCCGTTCCACAGGCCTGAGGATCCTTTACAGCAGACGCCTCCTCAGCAAGACAGGGTGAGTCCTAAACCCCAGCGGGCTGATGTGCTGAAGAGGGGGAGATCCCTAGACAGGCTGAGAGACTCTAGGGCCAGTGCTGACAGAGCGGTGGAGGGGGGAGAGGAGCCATCCCTAACACAAATCATGGATGCCATACAGGGATGCCAGAGCAAGTTAATAAACCACTTTGAGGAGCTGAAGGTAGAATTCTCTTTCATGAAGCATGACATGCAAAAACTAAGAGAAAAGGCACAGATCACGGATCGCCGCCTTACTACATTGGAAGATGTATTCAGACCATTAGATACTGCAGCACAAGTGACTAAGAAGACACTGTCTGAACATACATTAAAGATGGCGGATATGGAAGATCGTATGAGAAGGAACAATATTAGGCTGGTGGGGTTCCCGGAAGGGGTGGAAGGGAGGCATCCTGAAGAATTCCTCGAGAAGTGGTTGCTGGAACATATGCCTTCTAATACCTTTACAAGTATGTTTGCCATTGAAAGGGCACACCGCATTCCAGGACGAGCACCTCCAAAGGGAGCCCCCCCTAGATCAATGATTGCAAAAGTACTGCACTTCCGTGATCGGGAAAATATTCTGCGGGGAGCCCGAACAAGCCCTGAGTTAATGATCGATGGATGCCGTATATCAATATACCCTGATTTTTCTGCAACTACACAGAAGCAGAGGGCCTCCTTTCATCCTGTAAAGAAGAGATTAAGGGATCTTAGCCTGATATACAGCATGCTCTACCCTGCCAAATTGAGGGTGGTGGATAATGGCAAAGTATATTTCTTCAACAATCCTACTGAGGCCTCAGAGTGGTTGGATACACGTGGTCGCCAACGAAATAGAGTTTCTCCCAGCCGACCATGAGTGAGTCCTGTGGAGACATCACTAGATCGGGGGGCCCAAAGAAGAAATGTCAGCAGAACCTTGGTGTTTTTAAAAAAAAAAAGGGGGGGGGGGGTCTTGTGTGTTTTTTTTTTTCTCGATCGTTTCCTTCAGACCAACCTAAACTGATGTTCGGGTTTCTCCTACAAAACCTTTTTTGCATACATGCTGGGAAACATGGGAGGAAAAGGTTCTTTTACCCCTGCATTATTCCCTCAAGAATGACATTTAGAGTTGTGCTTGATATTACACAGTTATGGAAGATGCACTTACATTGGCACGGATATACCAGTTTGCTGATCCTCCCATGGGACACATAATTTGGGGAACTGAACGTTTTTTTTGTTTTGATTTTTCCCTTTTTTTGCCATTACCTCCTAATATTGTTTTGTAAAAATAAAGAGAGAGGGCAAGGGGATGTTCAGGTTTCTCCTACAAAACTTTTTTTGCATACATGCTGGGAGGAAGAGGAAGGGCATGTGCATTAAAAATGGGAGGAAAAAGTTTTTTTACCCCTGCATTACTCTCTCAAGGTTGACATTTAGAGTCGTGCTTGATATTGCACAATTATGGAAGATACACCTATATTGGCACGGATATACCAGTTTGCTGATCCTCCTATGGGACACAGAATTTAGGGAACTGAATTTTTTTTTGTTTTAATTTTTTACCATTACCTCCTTGTATTGTTTTGGAAAAAAAAAGGGGGGAAAAAGGGAAAAGTTTTTTTTGCTGATATTGGGACTGTTTATGACAATTGCCAGCAATATATGCCAAGTCTGCAAGATGCTCTAGGCAATATATTTTTCTATTAGTAGACTTTGTCTTTTGTTCTTACCTTTTTGTTCAATAACAGGTGAACGGTTCTTGAACTATACAGGTAGAACTGGCCGCCCTTTTGGTGACTGGTCTCATGTGTCTCATCTCTGTTACCTACTTAAATTCAGGTTATGGGAAAAAAGTGCCTGGCATGTTGGGGCTGGGTGCGGGGAGGGGGGTGGGGGCAGTTGGGATGTTCTTTGGGGCAAGGGGTCTATGTTAATGTACAAATGGGATTGTCTTTACTTGTTGATTCTGCATTAGGTACTGCCCAAGGTATAAAGTGTAGTGGAGTGTGTGTGAGGGGAGGAGCCTGGAAGCCCAACCTTACAGATGACCATACCCAGGGGTGGAGGGAACACCTCCACTCGACTCTTTTCTTTGCTTTTTCATATCTGCCATGGAGGTAAATTTGAGGGTTGTGGCCTGGAATGTCAGAGGCCTAAATGCTAAGTTTAAACGCTCTTTGGTGTTTGAGTATATAAAAAAATACAAACCTCACTTGATACTCCTACAGGAGACTCATCTGCAGGGCTCCAGGCTTCTCTTTTTAAAAAGGGCTCACATTGCTGGGGCCTATCATTCCAGCTATTCCTCGTATGCGAGGGGAGTTTCTACTTTGGTCACCAAGACCATGCCCACATCCATTCAAACAGTAAGAACAGATGTTAAAGGGCGATATGTGATACTTGTTTTGAAAGTGATGAACAGGACATTGACATTTGTGAATCTGTATGTTCTTCCTCCCTTTGCGCTAACTCATCTGGATGATATGATGAAGGATACATATGAGGTAGCCGAGGGGAGGATCTTCATATTGGGGGACTTTAATTCAGTCTCTGATCCAGTGTTGGACAGGTTGGGAGGGACGGTTGGTGCTCCTGCCCCATTGGCGTGATGGATGTCTGCTCATGGCTTTAGAGATGTCTGGCGTTTTCATCATCCTGATACTAGGGAATACTCCTGCTACTCCGAAACGCACAAGACACTCTCCAGAATAGACACTATCCTAACGGAGGGGGAGGGCATGTCATTAGTTCAGAAGATGTCTTACCTGCCCAGAGCTCTCTCTGATCATTCCCCTATGCTGTTGGAGCTTAATCTGGGACCGAGGCCTGGGTTGCGACTCTGGCGGATGGAGGCTAGTTGGCTTCAGGAAGAATATGTAACAATTAAGTGCACAGAGGCCATCAAACATTACTGGGTTGATAATGCCGGTTCCGGGTCCTTTTTGCTTCAGTGGGAGGCCTTTAAAGCCACGTTGAGAGGGGTGTTCATGGCGGAAGTAAAGGGATTTAAGAAGCAGTTGGCCTCCACACTACAGCATAGGGAAACAGAGGTCTCTCTGGCGGAGGCAGAATATGTTAGGGATCCCACTGAGGAGCGGCTGTTGACATTGCGGATGGCAACACGGGAGTACAAGACAGCACTAACAGACCATACTACGAAGCTTGGCCTCGCTCAACGTCGGCGTTTGTTTGAATTTGGTGACAAGAATGGCAGATTGCCGGCATACTTGGCAAGGCCGGAATACGTTCCCGTACATATTAAATCGGTTTTTGACGATTGTAAGTTGGAGGTCTGTGACTCGGCGGATATTTTGAACACTTTTGTCCTTTTTTATAAAGAATTATACAAGTCTTGTGCTCCTCTGGGGTCAGAAGCAGTGGAAACGTATATAGCGGACATTGATCTCCCTAAATTGGCGGAGGATGACAGCACTGCTTTAGAGGCCGGCAATACGGTAGAGGAGGTGGAGGAGGCGATTGCTAGATGGCTTCCCATCAGAGTGGTATTGCACCTATTGCTATGGATTAGCTTACCGCTTGCTTAGAGTGTTTAATGCGGCCAGGATGGGCGGTGGGTTACCCCTTCTATGAGGGAAGCCTTGGTAGTCCTGATACCTAAAGGGGGGAAAGACCCTCGGGAATGTGATTCTTACCGCCCGATCTCGCTGATGAATGTTGATACAAAGATATTGGCCAAAATAATTGCAAGCAGGCTGCAGTCAGTCATTCCTAAGCTGGTGGATGCAGACCAAACAGGATTTATCCAGAGTAGGTGCACTCAGATGAATATCAGGAGGCTTTTCTTGAATCTTCACACTGTTCATGACAACTCCGGGACTAGGGTGGTGGCCTCTTTGGATACAAAGAAGGCCTTTGACTCGGTTGAGTGGCCGTATTTGTTTCAATTGCTGAAGTCCTATGGTTTTGGCCCAGTGTTCATCTCATGGGTCCGGCTGTTGTATACGGACCCATTGATTAGAATACGGGTCAATGGTATTATATCAGATCCCTTTCCTATTTTTCGGGGCACCAGGCAGGGGTGTCCACTTTCACCCCTCCTGTTTTCCCTGGCCATAGAGCCCTTAGCGGTACAGCTGAGGTCTAGTTCACATTTGACTGGATTGAGGATTGGGGATTTTGAGGAGCGAGTGTCACTCTATGCAGATGACATGTTGCTATATCTGCAGGATCCTGGACCCTCGCTTCTGGAGGCTTTCCGACTGATACAGAAGTTTGGAGATTACTCTGTATTCCGTATAAATTGGAAAAAATCTTCTCTTTTCCCTATCGATGAGGGGGTGACTGTCCCACTGGGGTGCCCCATTCCACTGTTTGCATCTTTTAGATACCTGGGAATTGAGATTCAACTTCCCATTTCTAAGTTCCTGGAGGCCAATTTGTCACCAATTGTGGGGAAGTTTCGGGAAAAAGTTCAAAGGTGGCAGAATTTACCGATCACTTTGATGGGAAGGATAAATCTATTTAAGATGATCTTCCTGCCCAAGTTTCTATATATCCTTTCGAACTCCCCAGTTTTCGTGACATTGCTGGTCTTTAGGAATATTGACTCCATTATTGTAGGTTTCTTGTGGGGGTCTAAAGCTCCCAGGGTCTCTTTAAAGGTTTTGAAACTACCAGTTACATTGGGGGGGCTTGCCCTTCCGGATCTGCGCTCCTATTTTTTGGCCTCACAGCTCTCTTTCCTGCACTGGCGGTTGTCTCCACAGACACCTAATGCCACTGCCTTGTTGGAGGCTGCAATTGCCACATCACAGGAGACCCTGCAGAATGTCTTATATAGGAGGGGGGTTCCGGGTAGAAAGATGGGTTCGGTGATGGCGTTACCGGGGAAGGTTTTTCACCTGTGCTCTCAGCGACGGGATGATGAACCCTTGTGGCTATCTCCTAACAGTCCTTTATGGTACAATCGATCATTGGGGGAGTTTATGAAACTTTCTGATGGCCCAGGGTCATGGGCAAAATACGGTATTAAATATCTACACCAAATTTGTAGTGATGGTCGTTTGTGTACGTTTACCCAGTTGCGTGAGCAATTTGGAGTGCCAAGGTCTTGGCTCTTCCGATATGCACAATTGAGGAACGCAGCATACACTCAGTTCGGAGGGTCTGAGATTCGTGTCCAGAATACAGACTTGGAAAGGGTACTGATTGACCAGGATGAGTCAAAGAGGATTTCCAGATATTACGGGGCGGTGGGTCCGGGTCAGGTAGCTTTGACCTTCAAGGCCAGGGGGAGATGGGAGGTGATTGTCCCGGAATTGTCGGAGGAACTGTGGCAGGAGGTATTGGACACATTTTTGGTGTCTGTTATCTCCTCCACGGACAGAATGATTCAATATCGATATCTACACCAACAGTACTATACACCGACCAGATTACATTGAATGCGTAGGAGGGACTCTGCTTTATGTCATAAATGTGGGAAGGAGGAGGGCACATTTGCACGTATGGTGTGGGAATGTATGAAGGTGAGACCGCTATGGTCTCAGGTCACTGAATTTATATCAGATAAGTTTGCTTTACCGAATATTTGCTCTCCTATGCGGTGTTTACTTGGGATTTTTGATCAAGAGGAGTTAAATGCCCACACTAAACTGTTCCTAAGGATCCTGTATTTTGGTGTTAAAAAACTCATAGCAAGGAGATGGATACATGAAGAACAATTGACGCTAGGGATGTGGATTAAAATAATAAACGCAGATTTAATGATGTAAAAAATGACTTACGAGGCTAGAGGGGCTATCAAGAAGTTTAGGAAAGTTTGGTCTCGTGGATAGACTCTGAGAATACTCTGGATGAGGACAAGCCCTAGTATGTTGTATGAGTGATAGATTAAAAACTCTGGAGAGATGGAAATAGATTGTTTGCTTCCCTTTCCTAGATGGGCCAGATATGTTTTGTTTTTTAAGAAAGGGCAGAAAAAATACTGAAATGCAGACATCCTGGGGGAAGAAGGTGGGAGGGGAGGGGGGGGGTTATTGTTATTGGGGTTTCTGTTATGGAAAAAATGCACGTGTATACTATCATAGGACAGAATTGATGATGGAGAGAGCATATGTTGAGCCTGCACTATGATTGTTATGTTTATGGAATTTCTATGCTAATGGAACATATGGAATATGTGTAATATGAGTGATATGTATACTTGTTGTGCATAATAAAAAACTTTAAAAAAAAAAAATAAAAATGTTAGGCTAAACTCTCATAATCTTACTTATCCCAACATAGGCCTCAATCTTTAAGCAGTATAGGCTGATACAAAGTTAATAAAATTTACCTTTGTTTCGGACGCTCGCAAATTCAGTTACTCTATCCTCTGCGCACAGAAGTTACGTACGACACATGCATGATAGCTTTATACACACTGCGCATGCGGGAAACTCCACCTGCGTTGCCCGCCCCTGACGTTCTTTTTTAACAAATATTCTCCGCCCTTTTTTTCTACGCACAGAATGTACGTACGGCACATGCGTGATAGCTTTGTATAAACACTTTGCATGCGTGAAACTCCGCCCGTGTCGCCCGCCCCTGACGTTCTTTTTTAACGAATATTCTCCGCCCCTTCTCTCTACGGTGTGCAGTAGGAGTAACAATGGCGGAGACACAGCAGGTGTGTACTAACTCCAGTAATGAGGAAAGCCCGGAGCCCGAAATATCCCGATCCTGGAAGAGGAGATTTAAGGCCTCCAATATGGCCTTTGAAGAGATGGTGGAGATGGTATCAATTTTGATAAAAAAAGATTATGATGGGAAGCATGGACCGTACGCCCAGCCTAATTTAAGAAAGGCAAAAATAATGGCGAAAGTGATGAAGAGCCTGCATCATAAATTTGGGGTACGACGCTCTATAGATAAGCTGAGGAAACGATGGTCAGACCTCAAACTTAGGGAGCCGTATTAGTACAGACGAATCCAGAAAGTGCTGAAAAAAAGTAAGTACTTGTCGTGTGTTCATATTGTGATTATTACCTTGCATGCTGCTCCATGTGGTTATCTTTACTGTACAAGTTTTACTCGTTAAACGTTCGTAGGAAACATCATTCGCAGTAAACATCGTTATAAAAATATATATATATGATGTATTTAGTTGATACAGGGTTGAAACAACATTTTGGTCTTGGTAGTTTGTTTTATTAAAAGAAGTTTATGACATTGTTGTCTAGATGTCTTTTGAAACTAGAATGAATAGCAAACTTCATTCAGTGGAATGTAAGGAGACGACACTTAGCAGCTGTTTACACATCTGGACACAGGAGCACTAGTGTGGGACACCAGAATAACAAAACAAAACAAAAAACATTGATCATGTTCTTCATTTCCTGTGTTGCTGACCCCATTCTGGGCTTTGACTTTTAAAGATTTTATGCCTGTTTCTAAAAAAATTTAGCAAAAACCAAAAAAAATAATATATAGAGACCTGTTTGTTGTAAAGATAAATATATATATATAAAAATAGAGGCCTGTTTGTTAAAAAAAAAACAAAAACAAAAATAGAGGCTGGTTGTTATAAAAATTTTCTAAATAAATTTTTTTTTTAGAATAATATAAATTCGATTGTTTGAACAAATATTTATATCTATTTTAAATCATAACATTTTCACAAGAAAATGAATGTGAATGTGCATAGATTAAAACATCTGTTATTAAACAACAAGATGTGTGGCTTCTTCTTTCAATGCTCAATATCATGTTTGGAAGTTATTTGGTGTTTACAGTGACAATGGGTCTTATTTACTAAAGGAAAATACACTTGGTACTACAAGTGCACTAGGATAACCTAGGAGACAGCCAAAAAGAAAGGCAAGCAACAAATACAATTCTAGATTTTATCTTATCAATATTTTTTTTGTTTCAAAATGTTTATTGAAGTTTTCAGTACAACAAAAAAAGTACATTGCAGCAGTGAAATGTTACAAGTATGGCATGGTTTGTATGTTTACAGTATTGATACAGTGCAACATAAAGTAAACCGTAATCAATAGACTACACCACTGAGATGAATAATCAAACCAAAGGAATAAACAAATAGGAAAGTCAATACGTATTGGATGACGATATTGTCATTGGTTGTTTGAGTAAGGTATGACATCTTACTAGTATAACTTGGGGAGGGTTAAGAACAGGTATACTCAGGTATGCTCCCACAACATCCAAACACCCCTGTCGGGTTCTTGACTGTGCCTGGATGGGGGAGCTATAGATCCCAGTTGGTGGTATCAATAAAGGAGTATTTTACCTGTACAATAGATTGATATGTGTTATGCCAGTGGGACAAAAATAAAGTCGTGCGGTTAGTTCAAAAGAAGGTATAACCGGGTATACCTCTGTGGTATTAAATAGCAATATATTGAAAGGAATAGTAGTTCTTATGGGCTATATTTCATCAAGACAAACAGAGTATAGCAAGTAGGGGTGGTATGTGAAAGTGGGTAGGTGTGTACTGGATCTTGCATCATTCTGATGTATGTTAAAGGCAGGTAGCAGTTTATGGAATAACCCGGATGAAATAAAGGTGTGTCATTAAAGAGAGTTGCGATAATCGGTAGATTCTTTAAAGTGTGTCCAGCATGTCCATATTTGTTGAAATTTTGTTGGGGTCTCTCTAGCCTGATGAATGAGGGCCTCCATTTCCGCTATGTTTTCTATACGGCGAAACCAATAAGCAGTGGTAGGGGGATTTGTCTGCCTCCAAAGCATAGGTATGCATTGTTTGGCGGCGTCGATGAGATATGGGGCAAGGGATTTTTTATATGCTGAGTAGGGTATAGATGTGTGGTGGAGCAAAAATTGTGCGGGGGTAAAGTCCGGTGTGTAAGTAGTAATTTGGGTGATGAGGCGGTGTACTTCCTTCCAAAAGGGTTGTATGAGCGGGCACTCCCACCATATGTGGAGTAGGGAACCTGGAGTCAAATTGCATCTCCAGCAAAGTGAGGAGATGTTAGGGTGGTATTTATGTATTCTGATAGGGGTTCTGTACCATCTAGAGTATAGCTTATATCCATTTTCTTGTGCTGAGACATTGATGGAACCTTTATGAATGTGTTCATAGATCCGTTCCCAGTCAGCGTTTGATAAGTCTAATGAGAGGTCAAGTTCCCAGCGTTGGCTAATTGCGTTAGATTTAGGGCTGCAGTCTGAGAACAAGAGCGAGTACATTGTAGATATCAGATGTTTTTGGGGTTCAGTGGTAATGCATAGAGTTTCGAAGGGAGTGTGTTCCTTATACAGATTAAGCAGAGGCTTAGAACTTTGGATGAAGTGCCTAACCTGTAAATATTTAAAGAAGGGAATAGTTTGGTTGGGAAAACGGGAAGATAGCGCTTCAAATGTTGTGAACTCATCGTTGTGGAAGAAGTGTTCAGCTCTAAGAGAGGGTAGCTGTCGTTGGGTCTCAGCATTGGATTCCAAAAGGCCAGGGAGGAAGTCTGGATTTTGATTGATGGGTGTCAGAGGCCCGGGTGAGGATGCTATATTACGTTTTTTACACGCCATCCGAAAGTGGAGGAGGGTGGAGTGTATTAGTGGGTGATTCGTACATTCTTTGGGTGTCGCTTTCTGTGAGATCCATGGTGGATGTGAGATCGGAATTCCTGCAAACGTTTCTTCAAGTTTAACCCAATCTTTAGTGTCTTCATGGATTTGCCAGTCGACTACTCTGGTCAAGAGGCAGGCCCAGTGGTATTTGTAAACGTCCGGGAGTCCAATTCCCCCTTTTGATTTAGGAAGGGTTAATCTTTCCCAGCTTAATCTGGGTGTTTTGGATGCCCAAATAAAATTTCTGCAGATTCGTTTGTAGGTTGTGAAGAATGTTAGGGGGAGGCGGATAGGAAGGGTTTTAAAGAGATATAGGACTCTGGGTAGGACATTCATTTTTATGATTGATGCTCTTCCGAACCATGAAAACATATCTGCATGCCATTTTTGGAGGTCTTGTTGAATAGATTGGAGAATAGGCGAAAAGTTTTTAGAGTATAAGTTGGATAGGTTTTTGGGGATCTGAATACCTAGATACGTGATAGCGTGGGGCTCCCATTCAAAGGGAAAGTTTGCTTGGCATTGCAATACCATGTTGGCAGGTAGGGAGATGTTTAATGCCTTATGCCGCGTACACACGGTCGAACTTTCTATCCTACTTGGTCCGGCACACTTTCCGACGGACTTTGTCCGCCAGGTGCGCCAGACTTTAAAACGGACGGACTTGCCCACACACGCCCGGACTTTCCGGCGGGCTAAGTCCGCCCGTCTTTCCGACGGACTTTCGCCGGAGTTCCGGCGGACTTTCAGAATGAACGGACTTGCCCACACACGGACAAGTCCGTTCATTTTGAACGTGACTCAGGTGCGACGGGACTAGAAAAGGATGTCAATCTTGCCGCTTTTATCTGCGAGATTGACACCTTGTGAGCCCCGTCGCGGGTCATACCAGGCCCTTAGGTCTGGTATGGATTATAAAGGGAACCCCCTACGCCGAAAAACGGCGTGGGGTCCCCCCTAAAATCCATACCAGACCCCGATTCGAGCACGCAGCCTGGCCGGTCAGGAAAGGGGGTGGGGACGAGCGAGCGCCCCCCCCTCCTGAACCGTACCAGGCCGCATGCCCTCAACATGGGGGGTGGGTGCTTTGGGGGAGGGGGGCGCCCTGCGGGGCCCCCCCACCCCAAAGCACCTTGTCCCCATGTTGATGAGGACAAGGGCCTCTTCCCGACAACCCTGGCCGTTGGTTGTTGGGGTCTGCGGGCGGGGGCTTATCGGAATCTGGGAGCCCCCTTTAATAAGGGGGCCCCCAGATCCCGGCCCCCCACCCTATGTGAATGAGTATGGGGTACATGGTACCCCTACCCATTCACCTAGGGAAAAAGTGTAAGTAATAAAACACACTACACAGGTTTTTAAAATATTTTATTAAACAGCTCCGGGGGGGATCTTCCTCCGGCTTCGGGGGTCTTCTTCTGGCTTCGGGGGTCCTTCCGCTTCATCTTCTCCCGGCGTCCGGTTGGTTCTTCTCCGCTCTCTTCTCTCCAGTTCTTCGGCCGGCTCCTCTGCTGTCTTCAGGTAGCTCTCTTGCCAGCAGAGGTCCGGACTTCTGGGCTTCTTGTCTTCTCTTCTCTTCTCCAGATGTTGACACGACGCTCTCTCCGGCTGGACTACTCCCTGAGGGCTGCGTTGTGACTTATATAGGTGGAGACCCCGCCCCCTTTTGATGTCACAGTCCCTGGGCATGCTGGGACTGTGACGTTTTAGGGGGCGTGGTCACTGGGTGACATAGGGTGGGGGGCCGGGATCTGGGGGCCCCCTTATTAAAGGGGGCTCCCAGATTCCGATAAGCCCCCGCCCGCAGACCCCGGCAACCAATGGCCAGGGTTGTCGGGAAGAGGCCCTTGTCCTCATCAACATGGGGACAAGGTACTTTGGGGTGGGGGGGGCCCGCAGGGCGCCCCCCTCCCCCAAAGCACCCACCCCCCATGTTGAGGGCATGCGGCCTGGTACGGTTCAGGAGGGGGGGGCGCTCGCTCGTCCCCACCCCCTTTCCTGACCGGCCAGGCTGCGTGCTCGGATCGGGGTCTGGTATGGATTTTAGGGGGGACCCCACGCTGTGTTTTCGGCGTAGGGGGTTCCCTTTATAATCCATACCAGACCTAAGGGCCTGGTATGACCCGCGCTCACCGCAATAGGAAAATTTGTTTTTCCTATTGCAGCGAGCGCGAGATGCAATACCCTGCCCTCGTGTTGTATCTAGTCTGTCGGACCAGCATACAGACGAGCGGGCTTTCCGTCGGACCAGCACACACACGAGCGGACTTCCCGCCCGAAACTGAGTCCGGCGGAAAGATTTAAAACTTTTTTCAAATCTAGGTCCGGCGGGCTTTTGGGAAAAAGTCCGCCGGAAAAGTCCGCCGGTGCCTACACACGGGCGGATTGTCCGGCACACTCTGGTCCGCCGGACCAAGTATGCCGGAAAGTCCGACCGTGTGTACGCGGCATTAGATTTAGAGAAATTGATTTGGAGGTTAGACAGTGATTTGAACACGGTCTTTTAGCAGATTGGGTATAGAGATGAGCGGGTCTGTAAGGAAAAGTAAAACATCGTCTGCATAAGCTGCTAATTTATATTGTCTGTGGTTGACGTTGACACCCTTGATGTCAGGGTTTGCTCGTATTTTACGAAGGAGTGGCTCCATAGTAAGAATGAAGATGAGGGGTGATAAGGGGCATCCCTGGCGTGTGCCATTCAACACGGAGAAGGTGTCCGACAGGCGGCCATTGACTCGAATGCTAGCAGAGGGCTTGGAATAAAGTGCAAAAATTAGTTTGAGTAGGTGTTCTGGGAATCCCATAACCTTTAGTGTTGCCATCATGTAGTCCCATGCCACTCTGTCGAACGCCTTCTCCTCATCAAGGGATAATAGAAAGCCCGGTTTCGACGAACGTGTTAACCAATGATGTATGTTGAGGGTCTTTATGGTGTTGTCCCTAGCTTCTCGTCCAGGGACAAAACCTACTTGATCTAATGATACCAGTCTGGGGATGAACGGGAGAATACGATTCGCAAGGACTTTCGCATAAAGTTTTACGTCTACATTTAGGAGGGATATTGGTCTATAATTTGGTACTAAAGTGGGATCTTTGCCGGGTTTCGGTATGATGCCCCGTACACACGGTCGGATTTTCCGATGGAAAATGTCCGATCGGAGCGTGTTGTCGGAAATTCCGACCGTGTGTGGGCTCCATCGGACATTTTCCATCGGATTTTCCGACACACAAAGTTGGAGAGCAGGAGATAAAATTTTCCGACAACAAAATCCGATCGCGTCAAATCCGACCGCGTGTGGCCTGTTCCGACGCACAAAGTGCCACGCATGCTCAGAAGAAATTCCGACACGGAACAGCTCGGTCTGGTAAACTTAGCGTTCGCAATGGATACAGCACTTTCGTCACGCTGCAATGTTAAAAATGGTTTAATACAGCGCACTCTCTTCTTCTTTATAATGTGACAAGAATTAAGTAGTTTTGCTGCTCATATTCATGCTCATATTCACACACACTTCTCACAAATTTTTTTTTTTGTTTTTTTATTGGGATTCCCTGAATATATTGTTATTTGTCACATCTGACAGAATGTTTTTTATTTATTTTTTTTGGATTTTAAGTCATTTTTGTTTTCGATTTTATGTTTTTTTTTTTCCAAGGCTGATCTTTGTTTAATGTTGTTTTTAGTTTGACTCCAGAATATTTTTGTGTGTCAAGTTACCCCAACACCATTGATATCTTTTATTATTTAATCTCAAGGAGATTGTTTGGTGTTGGTGTCCCTTGTTAATTTCACATTGTATTTTTGAAATGTACCTGAATCCTCACAAACAAACTGCCCTTTTTGAAGTTAAACACACATAGGCAAGTATTCAAACAAAAATTCCTTTATTAAGGGCTCAGAACCAAACAAAGAGGAAAGCAACACTGGATCAACAGGAGAAATTAGTGACGCCTGGGACCCCCACGGCAGACATCAATTCTTGAACATCAAAATTGGTGGCCTGAGGAGTCCATATGTAAGGGAGGGCAGTCTGATCGAGAATTCGCAGAGATCCGGAAAGCAGCAGATGACATCAGTGTCCCCAGGCTGTGGTACCACAAGAGGCTGCATCTTTTGGCTGACCAGACTGGATCCAGGGTCCTCACTTTCTGGTCTTCCTTACACGCTCTCTTCCCGGCTGTGGCTGTGCTGTTGGAGATGTGGCAGGAGTAGGAGTAGGACCTGGAGGAGGAGGAGGACTGGGAGGACCTGGAGGAGAAGGAGGAGGAGGACCTGCAGGAGGAGGAGGAGGACCATCTGTGAGTTCGCAAAGGTGTGTCTGAGCTGTAATTTGGCCCCTTATACCTTTGTTAAGAGCCTCCAATATGAGCGACTCACACATGACTTGTTGTCCCTCCTCCATCCTCTGCATTTTATAGGCAATGGTGGCAGCAATGTCCTCCTCCATGGTGTGTGGTGCTCCCAGGACCTCTGTAGCCCTCCAAAAGAGTCCTCTGCCAGCCTCCTCTAGGGCACTCCTCCTCCTGCCACTTTCTCTTTCCAGGGGGAGTGGAGGGACCTGCAGATCAGGTAGCCGGCTCGGCCCGGCCACCTCCTGGCTGAGACTTCCCTGTGTATGAAAAAGGGACATGGTTTTAGTTTTTGCTTCATCAATCACAATCCTAAATTAGTACTCCCAACTAACATCTAGTTAACATCATTGATTGGACAAGCAGAAATATTTAGAGGAATGCTATACCTGGCTCAATCTGGGCTCCTCTACATGTTGCCTGGAAGGCCCAGGTTGGGCGTCAGAAGCCTCAGCCGGGGGGGGAAGGAAGCGTGGAAGGAAGACTGCAGAGGGATGGCCTGGGTTCAGTCTGGCCTGCCAGAAAATGCAGCCTGTCGCATCCTGGGGACATAGATGTCATCTGCTGCTCCGGATCTCTGTGAATCCAGGACTTTCTGGCGCTCCCTCACATATGTGCTCCTCAGGCCACCAATTAAGATCTTCAAATAGGTGATGTCTGCCGTGGGGATCACCTGCTTCACAATTTCACACAATTGCTCCAGTGCTGCCTTCCTCTTTGCTTGGTTCTTGTAATGTGGGTGGTTAATCTCCCTTAACATATCAATGAATAGTGACATGAAGTCATTATCTTTAACTAAGATATCCATGTTCACTGCAAGACACAACACAAGACAAAGCCTAATGTCAGACAAAACTCTCCTAATCTTGTTACAATATAGGCCTCAATCTAGAAGCAGTATAGGCACAAGTTTGTCTCTTACCTTCGTTCTTACGATTGGCACGTCCAATGCTCCTTCCTCCGCTCACAGATCGTACGTAATACGCACGTGTGTTACGCTTTATATACACTGCGCATGCGTGTAACTCCGCCCGCCCCTGACGTTCTTTCTAGTCTATTCCCCGCCCCTTTTCGCTCGGCGCAGTGGGTGAAGAGCACATGGCGGAGTCACAGCAGGTGCGTGCTAATTATAGCAACGAGGAGGAGGCGGAGGAAAGCCCGGAGACAAAAACGTCCCGATCCAGAAGGAGAAGATTTAAGGCCACAAATATGTCCTTTGGGGAGATGTTGGAGATGGTGGACATCCTGAAGAAGGCCGACTATGATGGGAAGTATGGACCTTACCCCAACCCCAATATCAGAAAGGCCAAGATCATGGCGAAAGTGGTCAAAAGTCTGCACAGTAATTTTGGGGTACGACGATCGAAAGATCAGCTCAGGAAGCGGTGGTCGGACCTGAAATTAAGAGAGCCTGAGCAGTACAGAAAGATCCGGAGAGTGCTGCAAAAAAGTAAGTAGTTGTGCTGTGTTCATATTCTTTTTGTCTTTATTACGTTCGTGCTGCTCCATATGCTTTTCTTAATTGTACAGTTTCAAATGTCAATTTTAATGTTCATGGGCCCATTATTCGTTCGTATCCAACATTTTGTTTCCCCTCTAAAACACCATTGTTTAGGCCATATGCATTTTCCAACATTTTTTAAGGCCTACTTGGATGCAAAATATTTGGTGGTGTAGATGGGTTTGTTACTAGAATGAAATGCAAACTAGATTCTGTGTAAGGAGAGGACACTGAGCAGCTGTTTTCACATCTGGACACTGGAGCACTAGTGTGGGACACCAGAACAACATTTTTATTAGGGGGGGCACACAGGTGCTCCAGTGTATACTATAGGGGGGGGGCTACATCTGTGAAGCTTGTACAAAACAGGTAAAGTATTGCATCTTGACAAAGGCCAATAAAAAAACGACATCTTGGAACTCTGCTAAAATTGACAATAGTACCCCACTTCCAAGCAATGTTTCCTATTTATAGTTCTGCCATCAAATAACTGTGTGCTAATTATACCATTTTTGTTTTACATAGGGGAGAAAAGACTCGGAGGACACCCCTCATCCGAGGAGACCAGAGACCCCCCACCTATGGAAGAAGGTGAAATACCCCCAACACAAGCTGAGCAGGAGGAGGAAGAAGATGTGGTGGAAATTGGCACCACAACAGGTGAGTGTCTGCGACCACAGGCTCAGGTAAGAGATGGATGTCCGCAGATTTTTGATACCTGTTTTTGTTTGGTTTCTCTCTTTTTAGGTGATTGTGATGTTAGGGATCCAGATCCTTTCACATCTGAAAGTGCCCAGATCCTGATCGGGGAGATCATGGGGTGTAATTTAGAATTGAAAAACATCCAGAAAAAAATAAATGATGTGATAACCAAAAATAATAACATCATTGATGTTTTGGGGCGAATTTAAAACCCCACAAAATCACTTTTTTTTGGTGTGGTACAATGTTTATAATCTTTTAGCAATGTTTCAAAAAGCCTAATTTGGAGGATGCACACAGTGTGCCAACATGTGCTATCTGCCATCACGGGAGATCAATGGATGCGTTTTGGGGGTGCAACCCCTTCCTCAATAATAAAGTAGCGGTGAGGAAGGGGTTGCTCCCACAAAACATGTCCCTTGATCCCCCGTGATGGCAGCTAGCACATGTTAACATTCGTAAATTGGTGTGCATCTTCCAAATTTGGCTTTTCAAAGTGTGATTTGACCCCATCTGAACGCAATATCAAACACAGTTCCTAAATACTCATGTCTGATATTGCCTTCAAGTTTTACCATATGTGAACTTTGTAAGTTCAAATTTTTTATCTTTCTTGTTGGTTTTACACAGGCCTGTTTTATCGTAAATGGACATTTCTATTTTTGATAATGCCACCCCAAAAATGGGTAGACAACAAACATGTTGGTTTGTTTGAAAAACCTTTGGTAAATGCACATGTGATTGTGCAGGTATAAAAAAGTTTGTTAATCAAGAATGTGTGGATTATTGTCTCAACGCTACAATACTTTGGGGTGATGTCATTGCTGTTTTCGGAGAAAATGGGGGTTATTTCCTAAGGGCAAATCCTCTTTGCACTACAAGAGCATTTTCCTTGCAGTTTCAAGAGCACTTGTAGTATAAAAAGTGCATACGCCTTTAGTAAATAACAGCCAACAGTGCTTTGTATAAGGTTACACAATCACGCCATTTTCACGACTCCACACATTGCTGTCAGGGTCAGCTAAAACAAACACAAGCAGTAAATGTCCACAATGATTTATTTTTTTTGGTTTTATTGGAAAAAGGCTTCACAAATTTGAAGGCATATTGATGGCCCCCCTACCCGCAAAGAACTCCAGGTATCGTAACTGGACATCACGGGCACTCAGGGAGGGCAAGCCAGGACGGCCGCTTTCAAGCGCCGTCACTGTTTCAGGTATCACTCCGGCCTCAGGCCCAACTGAGCCAGCATAGTTGGCCGAATGTTTACTTAAAAAGTTATGGAGAATACAGCACGCCAGTATAATATGGTTCAGTTTATACTCCGCCATATGGATAGGTGTCAGAAATAGGCGGAACCGGCTGGCCAGGATTCCAAATGTGTTCACCACTCTTTGGGCTCTGGCCAGCCGGTAATTAAAAACCCTCTGTTCCGGGGTGAGGGTCCTCATCGAGAATGGCCGCATCAGGTGGCCCCCCAGCGCAAACGCTTCATCAGCAACGAACACGAATGGGAGTCCTTCCACATTGTCCTCTGGAGCTGGCAAGTCCAAGCTGCCATTCTGGAGACGCCTGTAGAACTCCGTCTGGGCGATGACTCCACCATCGGACATCCGGCCATTCTTCCCCACGTCCACATACAAGAAGTTGTAATTAGCCGACACCACCGCCAACATCACAACACTATTGAATCCCTTATAGTTGAAATAGTACGACCCCGAGTTGGGTGGTGGGATGATGTGGACATGTTTCCCATCAATTGCCCCTCCGCAGTTAGGAAAGTCCCACCGCTGGGCAAAGTCTGCCATTCCTGTGGCGTGGAAGGAAACTGTTGCGGAAAAAAAAAAATTACTATTTTTGCTCAGAAACATGGCAAGCAGATTAGGCACAAACATTCTGGGGCAACCTCCAGATAGCATTTATTAAGGGGAATTTAACAACACCAAAGTATAAGGTACACCTATCATATTCACCCTCCCCCCCCTCTCATGGGCCATTTCGAACATTATGGGGGGTGTGGAAATCTTGGACAGGTAACCCTCTTCACTTCATTGAGAGATGAATGCCTAAATACAGGGTATTACTTGGAACAGCCCCTCAGTTACACTATTGGCAGCCCACTGGACAGGTAAGAAGTGTCCGAATACAAAGATATAAATACGTCAAGAGGGGTTGTGACCAATCCACACTGTTTTAGCGGAGGAGCACCAACATGCCTCCATCCCAAATATTGTAGCAAAATGGGGGGACAGAAGCGGGACTTTATATGAGGCATGTGGGTGAATTTGTTGGGCCAATGATAAAAGTTGGGGTGAGAAAAAATGAAAAATAAAGAATATATATAAATGAAATGAAAATAATAATAAGATGTATATAGTCAACATAGATGATGATAAGAGATAATGATGGTAAAAAAGTTTATTGGCATGGATATTCGGACCAGATACAGTCGAAGAGAAAAAGAGCACATTTGAGACCAAAATAAGACATGTTAGCAGCGATGTGTGGACAAGCAGGGATCATAAATAGTTGTACAGTTACAGGAACGCATATACATTGTACAGTCAGTGTATACATCAATGGATCTGGACTCTAAAACATGTTAACAGCAATATATGGACGAGCAAGGTTTTTGAATTGGTAGTACATTTACAGGAACTCACATGCATTGTACAGTCGATGAATGCATCAATAGATCTAAACTCAACGCGTTTCTTGGCTTTAAACCAATCGTCAGGAGTCCGATGCGATTAAACTATATCAAAAACAATAGAGTATCTATTATTGTATGAATAAGTATTTGTAGAGGACATATGCTGAAAATGTAATTTTCTGCATACTCACAAATTTATGCAATGGTTGGTTTGTGATGACCTGTGTGTTGCAATGTGATGTTGGTCTGGGTCCATAGAGTCTCCCCCGGGGTTGAGGCAGAGAGCGCACCCCAATGATGCCGGCCACGGTGGCCCAAGTGACACAAGCACCCACAAAACCGGCAGGCAGGGACGTCCGGCGAGGACAGGGAGTGTAGATGAGCTGGGGAAAAAAGGTGAAAAAAGTAGAGATATGAGAGATGTGTGAGGTGGTAGATCAATGGTGTTGAGAGTGAGTGGGATGGGAGTGATATGGCGTGGCCCTGAGTGTGTGGAAGGGAGCTAAAACACAGCAGGAGTGAAAGTGATGGGAAAGATAGAAGGCATGTGCGAAAAACCATAGTTGCTGAAGTGGGTGAAGGGAGGTGACAGAGTGTGAGAGAGTTACCTGTGTGATGAATGCCCAGCCGAGCCAGACGTCTAGCGTGCATGGCGGAATCGTGGGATGCCCGGCCGAATGGAGCCTCATAGAGCCACAGACATGCGGCGCGCTCACGCCAACGTCACGCGCGGGCGTGATGACGCGGTGAGGGGAGGGGAGGCCAATGGGTGCGGCCACCTAACCACCCGTACAGCGCTTGAGCCCGGAGAAGGGAAGACACTAGACATCCCGTATGCGGCGGCAGAGACGCCGCAGGCGGGGTGTAGGGGGCATGACGCCGATGCGCCGAGGCCAGGGCCCGCCCACGTCAGTGACAGGAGGGTGATGGGTCCTGGGCTGGGCGCGTCGCAACCCCGGGGAGTAGACCGAACGGATCCCAGCATCACAGGTGTGCAAATATCAAATGGGTGGCAAATGTGTGAAAAAAGGGAAAGCAGCCGGGGCGACACAATGTTGAGTACGGAAGCAATAACAAAAACGAGCGTGTCTTTGCCGTAGATGTGTAGCAAAGAACACAATAATATATTTTTAATCCCAGCGCAGGAATCTTTCTCTGTGCAAGGGAGTTTTTGCAAAGATATAAATACACATTGTACACATTTGAGGACATTTGAACATTCTGCTATTACCTGACTCAAGATAATAATAGTATCTTAAAAATTCATACAGTACCATTGGAAAGTATACAGGCAGGCCCTTGCACTACATGCTTTGGGGAATTCATCCATAAATCTGAGCACAAAAGAGATGGGTATAGTGTGTATGGGTTTGGCAAAGTCAGCAGATAGATGATTAAGGATAGATAGAGAATTGGGATCAGCTGACTTAGCAGTTGGGGGAGGGAGAGTTACTGAAAATGATTTGGGGACACCACAAAAAATAAGCCTCTGCCACTCTGCCAGAATGTAAAGCTAAAATAACATTTCAAAACATTTTAGGGGGTGTTTGGGGTAAAGCACTACTATGGAGCTGATAAAATACATTGTTTTAAGTGACTACATGCGGCGAATATAGGGCCAGGAGAGAACATGTTGGGGAGGTTAGTGAAGGACAATCTGTATGAAGGACCTAAAAAATTAATTACATAAAAATCCAGCATGCATGAGGACAAAGGGGACATTCACAGCATATTTCAATCATGGTAATTAGGGAATGAGGAAAGAAATACAATATATTAGCACAATTTAAATACAATGAAATGTGATATTAAAGGATAAAAATCTTACCTTCATATACTCCTTCTGCAGGACCTGGATGATGGCAGAACAGGTCTCTGGGATTATGATCCCCAGAGCCTGGGGGGAGATGCCTGTCGAGAACTTCAAGTCCTGCAGACTTCTCCCTGTCGCCAAATACCGCAGGGTAGCGACCAACCTCTGCTCCGGAGTGATGGCTTGCCTCATGCAGGTATCCTGCCTGCTAATATAAGGGGTCAGCGAAGCCAACAGACGGTGAAAAACGGTGTCCGTCATCCTGAGAAAGTTCCTGAAATCATCAGGATTATTCTCACGGATCTCACGGAGCAAAGGCATATGAGAGAACTGGTCACGCTGAAGCAACCAATTCTTGGTCCATGAACTCCTCCCCACCTTGTTCATGGACTGGGCTTGTGTCAAGGTCAGGACCCCAACACCAAGCCCCCGCACAGCACGAACTCTACGAGGAGTACGCATACGCAACATGGCTAGAAAACGGTCGGCTGCTCAGAACGAAGTAACAGAACGCACTGAAGAACAGCAAGGCCTGTGAAGAGCGACCTGAAAAACAGTAACGAACGAACAAGAATACAATGACTAATTAAAGTCACGCGGAACTTGCTTGCACGCACTGAAGAGCATATCCAAACCACAAGCACAAACTGAACGGCAGAAAACGATCTGAAAGCCACGAGTCTGAAAAAGCGCGAATCGTCTCTCACCAAACTTTTACTAACACGACATTAGCAAAAGGAGCCCAAAGGGTGCCGCGCTTGGTTCTGAACTGGCCTTTTCTAGTCTCGTTGTACGTGCTTGACGTCACCGCGTTGTTGGCGATCGGAAATTCCGACAACTTTGTGCGACCGTGTGTACGCAAAACAAGTTTGAGCCAACATCCGTCTGAAAAAATCATAGGATTTTGTTCTCGGAATGTCCGATCAATGTCCAACCGTGTGTACGGGGCATGAGAGTTATGTGGGCAGCTAAAATGTCATTGCTGGTTTGAGGCGAGGAGGTTAAAGAGTTGAACGCTTTTACGAATCTAGGGATTAAAATGTCAGTGAAGGATTTGTAGTAACTTACGGAGAGGCCGTCAGGGCCTGGGCTCTTGCCTGTTTTCAATTGTTTCAGTGCTAGCATCGTTTCTCCAGTGGTAATCGGGTGATTTATCGTAGCCGCATCATCTGGGGTAATAGGTGTGGGGCCATATTTAGTTAGAAAGCTTTCAATTGCTTGTGTTCGATCAGGGGTCTGGCTAGTTGTGTTGGGCGATGGTAGATTATAAAGTTTGGTGAAGTATTTTACGAATTGGTCTGCTATTCCGTCTGATGTAACAATTGAGTTCCCTGAGGGCTCTTTGATGGTGTGAATGGTGGATGACGCTTTTTTAAGTTGATGGGCTCTAGCCAGCATTTTCCCGTATTTATTTCCGAATTCGTAGAATAATCGTTTGGTTAGCGCGAATTTGCGTTTCAGCGTCTTCCCTAGTTCTTCTAATAGATCCTCTCTGGCCTTTTGTAGGTCTTCAAGGGATTTAGTGGCCAGGGTTTGTTTGTGGATTTTTTCAAGAGAATGAATGCGCTTAGATAAATCCTCAATATGTGCTATTCTGGCCTTTCTTCTATTCGCGGCCATAGAAATGAGTGCACCTCGAATGACACATTTGTGTGCCGCCCAAATAGTGGTAGAAGAGATGTCTGGAGATTCATTCTCCTGAAAATAGTGTGTAAGGTTTGCAATGATCTTTTGCGTATTTTCAGGTACCGTTAGCAGTGAATTATCAAGGCGCCAGATGGACGAGTTTGTCGATGTAGTCGGGAAAGTCAGGGTCGTGGAAATGGGATTGTGGTCGGACAGGAGCATGGGGTCAATGGTAGCTGTAGAGAGGAGTGTCAGGTCATTCTGTGAAATGAAGAAGTAGTCCAGTCTGGAATATTTATTGTGGGGTGAGGAGAAGGTATAGTCCTTCTCTTTGGGATGAAGGGTACGCCATGTGTCGTGTAGGGTCAAGTCACTTAGTTGAGTCTTGATTGCTCGTAGAGCTCTGTATATCAGAGAAGAGGATCCTGCTGAGGTGTCTTGGGATAGTGAAAGTGCTACATTGAAGTCACCCCCCACTATCAATATACCAGTCTGGAAGGAGGTGAGCTGGGTTATTGTTTTGCGGAAGAAGGGTACTTGACGTATATTGGGTGCATATATATATTGGCTAATGTAATCGGTTTGTTGCGTAAGGAACCCTTTGAGGAATAAGAATCTACCCTGTTCATCTCGAACAACTTCTTGTATTTGGATGGGGCAGCGTTTAGATATTAAAATTGATACACCTTTGGTTTTTGAATCCTTGTTGGAGGCATGGTATGCAGTCGGATAAGAATTGCTGTGCAACTTTGGGATATTATCAGATCTAAAATGGGTCTCTTGCAAAAAAACTATGTGGGCTTTAGTCTTTTGAAGGTGTAGCATCAGTTGAGATCTTTTTTCCGGGGTATTAAGCCCACGGGTATTCAGTGAGAGAAATGTAACATTTAGTGTGGGTTGTGCTGCATTGTGTTGTGCCATGATAGGGCTGATGATCTGCAATCGGGGAAGGGGGGGAGGGGGGTAAGTATAAGAGCCTCGTATAGAGGATATGAGGTCACAGAATGTAACCGTAGGATAAAAGGGTATGAGATACTCTTATTTGAGTCACCGAAGAGGGGGGTACCAGCCCACCCGTCTCACAATTGGGGAGTTTCGGTGATTTACGGCGTCCAGGCAGAGTGTACCGTCCAAGTGACGGTCTACACTGTGCTATGATGCCGTGTGGGGGTTGGCAAAGATCTGACAAGGGAGAAGTGTACGAAGTGAGTGTCTACCCGCTGTTTTAGGGTGGTAAGATGAATACGTGGAGGCTAGCATTGTGAGTGATGGGTACAAAACAACCAGGCAAAAACTAAACAAGTGTGTAAAGAACCGTATAATTAACGATCTAATAACGATAACAAGATAGAACATTTCATTATCTAGCGATTGACCATCTGAAGAGGTAACCAGTTGTGTGAGCTATAAGTGTGTAAATCCTGTTACGGAAAGAGCTTAGCAGTATGGAGAGTATATACTGGGTTAAACCTCAGTAACATATAAGGTAGCAACTGCAGAGACATATGGGGTAGTATGTACGACCTAAAGCATTATAAACTTATCAGTTTATGGACCTCCATATTAGTGATTGGAATTGTTGGTAACTTACATACAAAGTTAGAATGTAATATGGGCAGGTTCGTGCCAGGTGTACTAATATGCCTTTTTTAAGGGCTGATCAGAGCTGAGGATGATTTCAACCATATATATCAGCACTGGATGTTCATTTGGCCAAAAAAAAAATTGCAGCATAGACCATATTTTTATGGACTAAGTGTCGCAAAGTAGTTTCGTTTATTGGACCATTGGAGTGTATTAATTGGATCCATAACGTCTTACTGTGAAATTATTGTGGGTGCGGTTTATGAGCCTGGAGCCTACGTGGGGTCTATGTCAGTATAAGCATTATTGGGGTATGTTATAGCCCAGGCAGTATTAATTGTTAGATCATCCTCTGATCTTGCCCCATTACTCGTTTAGTATTTAGGAAGAAACCCTCAGGATCCTTTGCCTTTAGTAACTGAAACATACATGGGGTCGGTTGGTTCAATGTCCTAACTACCAATATGGAAAATCTCATTACCAAGAGGATTACAGCAGGACTGTATGAAATCTGTACATTTCATTCCTGTTAGGGTTTTTTTTTTTTTTTTTCCTTCCCCTTTCACTATGTGGTTCAATTATTGGCCGTAGGTCCCGAGGGTTCCATCCTCCCACAAAACAACCTAGTCACATTTTAACACAGGTGTATAGAGCATTATTAAAAAAAAAAAGGATACGACTCTCAGCTTTTCATGAAAGCGGGCAGTGCGCCTCTGAAGGACAGTCACTACCGTCAGTTAGGGAGGATTTTGTAGTCAGGTGAAGGAGTTTAGTTGATCAGAGCCATTAGGGTGACAGCCAGTCTCTCTCAATTCTCTCAGGATAGCCTTATTACATTAGGTGAGCAATATGTGAATAAGTACGATGGAGATGAGCTCAATACATCTCAGCCTGTGGTAACGGTATATAACAGAGGGATCAAAATTAACAACTTAACTTATAAAAGAAAAACGTGTAGTGTTATATCAGGGGATCCATCTATTTAGCGATCCCTTCTGGCTCTGCGTGTGTGCGGAGGTTTAGTCGGGCTATAGAGGGAAGCTGGACGTGATCCTGGATGATGTGTTCTATCTTCTGATGGGGATCGCCGTCTGCGGTAGTGAATCTCCTGTGTCTCCATTGGTTCGGATCCGGAGAGATGAGTGTGAAGCATAGGGGAGTGGAACTCCGCGTACCACTCTGGGACATCAATGAGGGGAATGTCCAGCGTCTCACAGAAATGATGTAGGTCCTCCGGGACCCTGAGGAGAGCGGAGCGGCCATGAGAGGAAGCTGCTAGACCGAAGGGGAACTTCCAGCGATAGGTGATCCCCTTCGTACGAAGAACCTCCAGCAGGGGGCTCAGTTCTCTCCTACGTTGAAGCGTAATGGAGGAGAGATCCTGGAATAAACGAATCTCTATTCCGTTGTGCTGTAATGGCGCCAAAACACGGGCTTTACTCAGCAGCTCTTCTTTGAGGCGGTAATCCACTATGTGGCATATCACATCCTGTGGTGGCTCTTCCTCCCTTCCCTTCGGTCGCAAAGCACGGTGTATTCGTTCCATGTTGATTGGAGTGTCTTTAGGTCTCTCTAGTATAGTATTGAACAGGCTGTTAACTTCTTCTTGCAGGTGATCCGCATCAATGGCTTCTGATAAGCCTTTCAATCGGAGATTATGGCGCCTGCCACGTTTGTCTAAATCTTCCAAATGACGGTTCATATCCCTCAGTTGCTTGGTGTGGGTATCCGAAATCAGATAATTCCTTCTGATCGCTGTGGTGTGTAAAGTTGTTGTTTTCTCCACAGCCTGTACTCAATCCGCAGCTCTGTGATGGCGGCCGTCAAAGTGTCCTTTATGTCGGCAGCTACAGAACAGAGATCATTTAGACTGGGTTGTTGATGAAGGGAGAGGGTAATTCCCCCATTAGAACCCGCTATCTGTGAGGTGGCTGCGGTCCCATTATCGCCTGTTGCTTGTCTCTGTGGTCCTTGTGCAGAGGGAGCCGGCGCCATGTTGCTTGTATGGGATCTGAACATGTCAGTTATATTTTGGTTCGGTCTGCCCGGTAATTCACGAGGCGAACGGGATCGAGAGGCAGAGGAGTTTCTGGAAGCCGTACCCATGGTTTTTGGAAGGTAAGTGTGCCAGAAACCTCCGTTATGAGAAGAAATCAATCCCTCTCAGCGGGAGCTCTGAAGTTAAGCAGCCATCACCTCGAAGGTCAAGCCACGCCCCCTTATCAATATTTTTTATTCAAAAAAACTAGAAATTGTCTGGCATTGCAATGGCCCCCCTACCCATAAAATAATCAACATATTGATCCCGAACTTGACGGGCGCTTTGGGGGGCCAAGCCAGTATGGCCAGTATACAGGCCCGTCAGAGGATTCTCTATAAGTCTGGCCTCAGGCTCAAGTGATGCAATATAATTGCTGGAATGTTTGTTTAAATAATTGTGCAGAATGCAGCATGCTAGGACAAGATGATTTAGTTTGTATTCCGCCATGTGGATAGCGTCTACAAACTAGGGTACATTTTCTGGAATTTACACAGCTTTTAGTTTATGACTGCCTATGTCATTTCTTGAGCTAAAATGGCAGGGCAGTAAACCCCCCCCCCCAAATGACCCCATTTTGGAAAGCAGACACCCCAAGGAAATTGCTGAGAGGCATGTTGAACCCATTGAATATTTATTTTTTTTGTCCCAAGTGATTAAATAATGACAAAAAAAAAAAATATTTACAAAAAGTTGTCACTAAATGATATATTGCTCACACAGGCCACGGGCCTATGTGGAATTGCACCCCAAAATACATTCAGCTGCTTCTCCTGAGTACGGGGATACCACATGTGTGGGACTTTTTGGGAGCCTAGCCACGTACGGGGCCCCGAAAACCAATCACCGCCTTCAGGATTTCTAAGGGCGTAAATTTTTGATTTCACTCCTCACTACCTATCACAGTTTTGAAGGCCATAAAATGCCCAGATGGCACAACCCCCCCCCCCCCAAATGACCCAATTTTGGAAAGTAGACACCCCAAGCTATTTGCTGAGAGGCATGTTGAGTCCATGGAATATTTTATATTTTGACACAAGTTGCGGGAAAGTGACAATTTTTTTTTTTTTTTGCACAAAGTTGTCACTAAATGATATATTGCTCACACAGGCTATGGGCATATGTGGAATTGCACCCCAAAATACATTTAGCTGCTTCTCCAGAGTATGGGGATACCACATGTGTGGGGCTTTTTGGGAGCCTAGCTGCGTACGGGGGCCCCGAAAACCAATCACTGCCTTCAGGATTTCTAAGGGTGTAAATTTTTGATTTCACTCTTCACTGCCTATCACAGTTTCGGAGCCCATGCAATGCCCAGGTGGCACAAACCCCCCCCCAAATGACCCCATTTTGGAAAGTAGACACCCCAAGCTATTTGCTGAGAGGCATGGTGAGTATTTTGCAGCTCTCATTTGTTTTTGAAAATGAAGAAAGACAAGAAAAAACATTTTTTTTTTCCTTTTTTCAATTTTCAAAACTTTGTGACAAAAAGTGAGGTCTGAAAAATACTCACTATACCTCTCAGCAAATAGCTTGGGGTGTCTACTTTCCAAAATGGGGTCATTTGGGGCTGGGTTTTGTGCCACCTGGTCATTCCTTGGCCTCCGAAACTGTGATAGGCAGTGAAAAGTGAAATCAAAAATTTACACCCTTAGAAATCCTGAAGGCAGTGATTGGTTTTCGGGGCCCCCGTACGCAGCTAGGCTCACAAAAAGTCTCACACATGTGGTATCCACGTACTCAGGAGAAGCAACAGAATGTATTTTGGGGTGTAATTTCACATATTCCCATGGCATGTTTGAGCAATATATCATTTAGTGACAACTTTGTGAAAAAAAAAAAAAATTTGTCTCTTTCCCGCAACTTGTGTCACAATATAAAATATTCCATGGACTCGACATGACTCTCAGCAAATAGCTTGGGGTATCTACTTTCCAAAATGGGGTCATTTGGGGGGGTTTTGAACTGTCCTGGCATTTTATGCACAACATTTAGAAGCTTATGTCACACATCACCCACTCTTCTAACCACTTGAAGACAAAGCCCTTTCTGACACTTTTTGTTTACATGAAAAAATTATTTTTTTTTTGCAAGAAAATTACTTTGAACCCCCAAACATTATATATTTTTTTAAAGCAAATGCCCTACAGATTAAAATGGTGGGGTGTTTCATTTTTTTTTTTCACACAGTATTTGCACAGCGATTTTTCAAACGCATTTTTTGGGGAAAAAACACACTTTTTTTAAATTTTAATGCACTAAAACACACTATATTGCCCAAATGTTTGATGGAATAAATAAGATGATCTTAGGCCGAGTACATGGATACCAAACATGACATGCTTTAAAATTGCGCACAAACGTGCAATGGCGACAAACTAAATACATTTTTAAAAGCCTTTAAAAGCCTTTACAGGTTACCACTTTAGATTTACAGAGGAGGTCTACTGCTAAAATTACTGCCCTCAATCTGACGTTCGCGGTGACTCCTCACATGCATGGTGCAATTGCTGTTTACATTTGACGCCAGACCGACGCTTCCGTTCGCCTTTGCGCGAGAGCTTTTTTCCCTGCCCTCAAAGCATCTGACCACACCAAGATCGGTGTGATAAAATGCTTTCCCAATTTCCCAATGGCGCTGTTTACATCCGCCAAAATCTAAGTCATGAAATGCTCATAGCTTCCGGTTTCTTAGGCCATAGAGATGTTTGGAGCCACTCTGGTCTCTGATCATCTCTATGGTCAGCTGGCTGAATCACCGGCTGCATTCTCAGGTTCCCTGTTGAGACAGGAGAGCCAGAGAAAAACACGGAAGACGGTGGGGGGGGGCATTACCTCCCACTGCTTGTAAAAGCAGTCTAGAGGCTAATTAGCTGCTAGGATTGCTTTTACATGAAAGCCGACCGCTGGCTGAAAAGAATGATACCAAGATGATACCTAAACCTGCAGGCATCATTCTGGTATAACCACTCAAAGTCCTGAATGGCGTACCTGAAGACAAAAAAATGGTTAACAATAAAACACAGTAAACGGTAAAGTATAAAAAATTGCATACCAGAAAAGCAAACATGATAAAACATAATAACAATAAAACATTGCAGAATAGAATACAGTAAAAAAGAGCAGAACAATAGAGAGAGAATAGAGAGAGAGAGAACAATAAAACGACAACTATTTTTTATTTTATATATATTTTTTTTTTTTACACTTTTTTTTGTAACTAACTTTTATAACTGTAACCGGTTCCAGGTTGGGGTCTCTCAAAATGCGATGGCATCTTGGGAGACCCTGTGAAAGTGTGCCTAGTCTGTGCAATGCTGTACCCTATGCTAATACTCAACTAGTGTATGGTAGCGTTCAAAACATTCACCAATGCAAAGACCAGGATTGTCAGGACAGGAGGGACAATAATAGCGAGTGTCACGCCTATATCCGCGCTTGCTGCAGACCCGACATCTTTTTTGGGGGGGTTCGTTGGGTAGGGGTACTCGGGAGGACATAAAGAAAGTGCCTCTCATGCAGCCGACTGCATTTGGTTGGGGATGTGAATGGGGGAAGTACGGGTGCTGCAGAAGTGGTGGGTTCCCAGTTAGGATTGGCGAATGCAGCAGGAAGGGCACTATGGGCACGACGGGCCTGTGTTTGTCTTCTTCTTGGTGGCAGCGGGACACTACTTGTGCTTGCCACCTCACTAGCTTGAATTGCACTTATGGGACTCGCCACGTCACCAAGTCTTACTGCAGTGCTGGTTTGACTACGACCGGGGTGTACTAGGCCACTGGTGCTTGCCAGTTCACCAAAACGCTACCAAAAAAACTGTTAGCGATCGCAGGGATCAGGCCTGACTCTGCGAACGCTGCAGTTATGCGTTTAGTGTTTTGTAAGTGACAGTGATCGATCGATACTGCACTTGGGTGGGCTGGGCTGGGCCGGGCGGAGGGGCAAAACGCAGGTGCTAGCAGGTATCTGGGCTGATCCCACTAACACTGCGTTTTTGGGAACCCTAAACTGCTGGGGACGCTAGTATAGATCTGACCGGATCAGATATTGATCCGTTCAGATACTATACCACTAAGGGAGGTGTACGCTGCGTGCGTGAGTGTTAGCGGTACTGGTGCTAACCTGACGCTGCTTGGGGCTGGTGCTTACCAGTTCACCAAAATGCTACCAAAAAAACTGTTAGCGATCGCAGGGATCAGGCCTGACTCTGCGAACGCTGCAGTTATGCGTTTAGTGTTTTGTAAGTGACAGTGATCGATCGATACTGCACTTGGGTGGGCTGGGCCGGGCGGAGGGGCAAAACGCAGGTGCTAGCAGGTATCTGGGCTGATTCCACTAACACTGCGTTTTTGGGAACCCTAAACTGCTGGGGACGCTAGTATAGATCTGATCGGATCAGATATTGATCCGTTCAGATACTATACCACTAAGGGAGGTGTAGGGTGCGTGCGTGGGTGTTAGCTCTACTGGCGCTAACCTGACGCTGCTTGGGGCTGGTGCTTACCAGTTCACCAAAATGCTACCAAAAAAACTGTTAGCGATCGCAGTGATCAGGCCTGACTCTGCGAACGCTGCAGTTATGCGTTTAGTGTTTTGTAAGTGACAGTGATCGATCGATACTGCACTTGAGTGGGCTGGGCTGGGCTGGGCGGAGGGGGCAAAACGCAGGTGCTAGCAGGTATCTGGGCTGATCCCGCTAACACTACGTTTTTGGGAACCCTAAACTGCTGGGGACGCTAGTATAGATCTGATCGGATCAGATATTGATGCGTTCAGATACTATACCACTAAGAGAGACACGTATGCTGCGTGCGTGGGTGTTAGCGGTACTGGCGCTAATCTGACGCTGCCTGGGGCCACGCATATCACTGCCGGGCGATCAGGGGGCTAAACCTTTATTCGGTAATAAACGACGGGTGCTTATGTGTGCCTGACATGTTCTACTGTGATGTGTGTGTGTTGTGCACTCACATTTCAGTCTTCTCTCCTCGGCGCCGGAACGGAAACTGCCGAGCCGAGGAGAGATGACATCACATCCTCTGCCTCTGTGTACTACACAAAGGCAGGGGAAGCATCTCATTGGCTGGGAGGGATCGCGAGGGGGGGCCACGATCGGATGGCCTCCCCCTCATCTCTGATCGCTGCCAGACCAAAGGCGACCGCCTCAGGCACCGGGGGGGGGGTCCAATCGGACCCCCCGCCCGCGGGAAGGCAATCACGTACCAGGTACGTGATTTTGCCTGCCCGTGCCATTCTGCAGACGTATATCTGCGTGAGGCGGTCGTCAAGTGGTTAAAGACTAAAATATAAGGCCCACTTATCAGATTCATCACCCCCTCTGATGGCACATTGCTAAATTTTAGGGGGGAGGGGATTGTAAATCAATTTAAGGACACACAGACCATTTGTTGACATTTTAGGGGGGGATTGTAAATCAATTTAAGGACACACAGACCATTTGCTGACATTTTGGGGGGGAGGGGATTGTAAATCAATTTAAGGACACACAGACCATTTACTGACATTTTAGGGGGGAAGGGGATTGGAAATCAATTTAAGGACACACAGACCATTTGCTGACATTTTAGGGGGGAGGGAATTGGAAATCAATTTAAGGACACACAGACCATTTGCTGACATGTTTGGGTAAAGCGATACAGTGGAGCTGACAAAATACATTGTTAAATGACTACACTAGGTGGATATGGGTCCAGCATAGCATGCTGGGTAGGTTAGTGAATGCTAATATCCATGCAGTACAAAAAAGATCATTAAAATATTACAACATGCATGAGGACAAAGGGGACATTCACACTATATTGCACTCATGGTAATTAGTGTTTGAGTAAAGAAATACATTACATTAGGAAACATTAAATACAATAAAATGTGATGTTAAAGGATAAAAATCTTACCTTAATATAGTCCTTCTGCAGGACCTGGATGATGACAGAACAGGTCTCTGGGATAATGATCCCCAGAGCCTGGGGGGAGATGCCTGTCGAGAACTTAAGGTCCTGCAGGCTTCTCCCAGTCGCCAAGTACCGCAACGTGGCGACTAGCCTCTGCTCTGCAGTGATGGCTTGCCTCATGCAGGTATCCTGCCTGCTGATATAAGGGGTCAGCAAAGCCAACAAACGGTCAAAAACAGGGTCCATGATCCGGAGAAAATTCCTGAAATCCTTAGGGTTATTCTCACAGATCTCACGGAGCAAAGGCATGTGACAGAATTGGTCACGCTGGAGGAACCAATTCTACGTCCATGAACTCCTCCTCGCCCTGTTCATGGACTGAGCTTGGGCTGAAGAATGAACTACAGCACCAAGCACATACAATGCACGAGCTCTACGACGAGCACGTACACGCAACATGGCTTCAAAATGGTCGGCTAGTCAGAACTAACTTAACAGAACACACTGAAGAACAGCAAGGCCTGTGAAGAGCGAGAAAATCAGCAACGAGCGGACAATAACACACTGAATATATCAATGCGAACTGACTACACGCACTGAAAAGCAGATACAAACCTCACAAGAACAAACTGAACAACAGTTAAACGATCTGAAAAATACGAGTCTCACAAGCGCGAATCGTGTCTCACCAAACTTCTACTAACACGAGATAAACACGAGATTAGCAGAAGGGGCCCACGAGCTATTGAACTTCCGTTTTACAGTCTCGTCGGACCTGGTGTACGTCACCGCGTACTAGACGGTCGGACTTTTGTGTGACCGTGTGTGCACAAGTCTGTTCATTCTAAAGTCCGTTGGAAGTCCCTCAAAAGTCCGACGAAAGTCCGCCGGAATGGCCGTCGGACTTTTGCTGCCGAAAAGTTCGCTCGTGTGTACACAAAATTGTCATAATAAGTAATTTCTGTCACACAGCACATGCATACTTGCAATGACACCCCAAAATATATTCTGCTACACCTTCTGAGTATAGCGATACCACATGTGTGAGACTTTTACACAGCCTGACCACATACAAAGGTCCAATATCCAAGTAGCACCTCCAGGCGTTCTAGGAGCATAAATTACTAATTTAAAATCTAATTTGATGATGACCTATCACATTTTTGAAGGCCCTGGAGCAAAAGGACAATGGAAACGCCCACAAAATGACCCAATCTATGAAGCCTAATGAGTCTTTTGAAAGGTTCATTTTTTTCCAGAAGTTTTTTAAAAATTTTGAAAAAAAAATAAAAATGCATTTTTTTTTTACACAAAGTTGTGTAAAAAAACTTTTGTAATAAGTGGTTTCTCAACCACCTATTACACTTTTGAAGACCCTGGAGCACCAGGACAAAGGAAACGCCCACAAAATGACCCCATTTTGGAAATTTAACACCCCAAGGTATATTCTATGAGGCATAATGAGTCTTTTGAACATGTAATTTTTCTTCCACAAGTTTTTAGAAAATGTGGAAAGAAAATAAACGCATTTCTTTTTACACAAAGTTGTCCATTTATAAGATATTTCTAACACACAGCATGTACAGACTGTAATAGAAATTTGTAAGTTCTGTATATAATTGTATTCTATTTTGTATGTATTGCACACTGCCCTCACTGTGCACACGGCACTAATAATGTTTTCAATACATGTTTACATTCTTTCGAGTCCTGATGAGAATTAGCCTGCCTATGTAACGCCCCTTGTTACCATAAATGTACAATTGTAATATTAGTGTGATACCTACGTAATCATGTGTATAAAAACCTTCAAATGCGTCATAATAAAACAGAACAGTTATTTGGAAAGATGCTGAGCGTATCTTTTGCGTCTGTTCCCTACTGCAGCAGTTATTAATTTGGAACCACTAATCAATATGAGGATAGGAGTTGCCTATCATCAATTTAACCAAGTCAATGCCAAACATGACATCCAAAATACATTCTGCTACTCCTCCTGAGTATGGTTATACCACATGTGTGAAACTTTTACACAGTCTGAGAACATACAGAGGCCCAACATTGAAGTAGCACCTCTAGGTGTTCTAGGAGCATAAATTACACACATAAATTCCTGCCAACCTATCACATTGTTGAAGGTCCTTCATATTTCTAACACATAGCATGTACTGTACATACCAATTACAAACCAAAATACATTCTGCTGAACAAAGGGTAAAGAAAAGATTACCTGCGGTGTTAGGAGTGCAGTGGTCCACAGAGGAGAGCATCGGTCCAGGCAGCAGGCAGGAACGTGGACAGCGACAGCAAAACAGGCAGCAGGCAGTTATACTGTCCATAGTCAGTACAGGTAGAGATGTCAGCACAGCCAAAGCATTGGTCCAGGTAGCAGGCAGGGATGTGATCAGCAGCAGTGAAAGGATCGTCCATGCAGCAAGCAGGAATACTGTCCATACTTAATACAGGCAGCAGGCAGAGATATGGTCAGCACAGCCAAAGTATTTGTCCAGGCAGCAGGCAGGACCATCAAGCTTAGGGCCTCGGTCAGGAAAGAGTGGTGACAGGAGTAGAGGCTTCTCCCACCCAAATCGCTTTGAAGCCTCCAGACTCCACACCCTGTTCTGGGAATTACAAAACAAAGAAAAAAACAAAAACTGGTTTTCTCAACTCAGAACACTCTTCTGGAGCCCCTCACATAGGTGAGACCCCTGTGTAGCAGGGGGAAAGATTAGTCCAAGCGGCAGGCAAAAATATTGTCAACAGGCCAAGGTCAGTGCAGGTAAAAGAAATAGATGGTAGGCAGAGGCATAGTCGATAGTCCAGGGTCAGTTCACATGAAAGGCAGAAACATGGCGAATAAACAATGCAGACGGCAGGCAGAGGCATAGTCGATAAACAGGCCAGGGTCAGTTCACATGAAAGGCAGCGATATGGTTGGTTGAGGCACCAGGGAAATATTCAGGACAGAAATTGAAAACGGGGAAATGGCAGTCTATTAGAAATATGGGCTAATAGTTTACAAGAGTGTGATAGCATCTGAGGCATTCTCCAATGCAAAGGCCAGGTTAGGAGGGACATTGGGCACATGGGAAATTGGTGTCTTTCCTAACTCCTCTTTTGGTTTACACCGACATTTTTTTGGCGTCTGCTGACACAATCGGAGTGAATGCTTTTTTTGGGGGATCCTTGTTGATAGATGAGGGCAGTGACAATGTCTTCAAAACATTTTTAGAAAGGTTTTGGGTGTTTCCGTCGATTTTTGATAGGCCAAAGTATTCTTCAGGTATAGGTGGCGGAAAAGGGGCAAACTAGTATAATACTTATCCATATAAATGTAATACCCCTTTTGCAAGAGTGGGAATTCCAACTCCCAGACAATTTTCCAGATTATTCCCATGTACGGTGGGCACTCAGGGGGCTGGAGCTGTCAGACTTTGCCTTCGTACACACGGAAGGCATGCACATATCCGGTGGAGATTTCACAGAGCTTGTTGAGCTTCAATCCGTACCTCACCCTCTTACTGGGGATATACTGCTTGATTCCCAGCTGGCCTGTGAAATGGACCAGGGATTCGCCCACAGATGTTCTAGTCAGGGATATAAAGTTCGGCAAATCTCTTGGAGAAAAAAATCAATTAGGGGGCGAATTTCATATAATTTATCTAAGTCGGGATGATTTGGGGGGGGGGGGGGCACTGCGAGTTATCACTGAAATGCAGGAAGCGCATTATAATGTCAGAGCAGGACCTGGACATGACAGATGAAAAAATTGGCATGTGGTGAATGGGGTTGGTAGACCAATATGCATGCATTTCATTATTTTTTTGTAAGCCCCATGTTGAGCGTAAGGCCTAAAAACAATTTAAGCTCCTCCACTGTTAGGGGTCTCCATTCAAAATGGTGGGCATAGCTTGAGATGGGGTTGTTTTCTATGAATTAACAGGCAAAAAGATTGGTTTGGTTCAAAATGCCTTGAACTAATTCATCAGGGAAAAATACATTTGAAAAATCGATTTCAGAGAAACCTTCTGTGTTTACCTGCACACCTGGCTGTGCTGTGAAAGGGGGGATTGTGGCTGATACAAACAAGACCAAGGATAAATCCAAGGGAAAAAACAAGCTTAACTTACCGACCAGCTCGCAGACAACCAAATAACCTGTCTAACAGTATGTGTTAAAAGCAGGGGTTTAGTCTGCACAAATTTGCAAATGCATGCGTAAGCCACAGAGCCTCGTCAAGGCACCCTGGTATCTGTGGTACCTAATGCTAACTTATAAGTGTCCCCACAGTGGAGGCACATGCATTCTGATGGATAGGTGAGAGCTGATGGACTGAAGGGGAGCCACCCCTTCTTAAAGGTACGGGTGCACACTGAAAACCAAGCATATAGCACAATGGCTGCAAAGGTGTCAGTGCGTTGCTTGACCAAAAAACACAACAGTGATACAAAAAAGACACCACTTGCTCCCATCTATAGCTGGCTATCGCAGTAAGAAGCATTGGAAGGCTAACAACAGGTACAAGCAAGGATAAATGCAAGGGAAAAACCAAGCTTAACTTACCCACCAGCTCGCACACAACCAAATAACCTGTCTAAAGCCTCGTACACACGATTGGATTGTTCACCAACAAAACCGTGGAATTTTGGCCCAAACTTGTCTTGCATACACACGGCCACACAATTGTTGGCCAACAATTACGAACATAGTGACATACTAGACATACTACGAGCCGATAAAAAGGAAGTTCAATAGTCATGCGCCACCCTTTGGGATCCTTCTGCTATTTTCGTGTTAGTAGAAGTTTGGTGAGTGTCGATTTGCGCTTTTCAGCTCATGCTTGCCAGTTCATTTCTGTTTTTCAGGGCATGCTTGTCAGTTGGTTTCTGTTTTTCAGTGTGTGCTTGTCGGGTCGTTTCTGATTTTCAGTGTGTTCTTTTCAGTTCATTTCTGATTTTCAGGTCATGCTTGTCAGGTCGTTTCTGATTTTCAGTGCGTGATTGTCAGTTCGTTTGTGAACAGCCGTTCGGTTACTAGCAGCATTCTCGTCGGAGAGATTGTGCGATCATTGGGCTTGGAGTTATTGCTTTGACCCAAGTCCAGTCCAGGAACAGGAGGAGGAGGAGTAATTGGACCAAGAATTGGTTGCTTAATCATGACCAATTCTGTCATATGCCTTTGCTGCGGGAGCTCCAGGAGAATAATCCTGATGATTTTCAGGAATTATCTCCAGATGACGGACCCCTGCTTTCACCGTCTATTGGCATTGCTGACCCCCTATATTAGTAAGCAGGACACATGCATGCAGCTTGCCATTACTCCAGAGCAAAGGCTCGGTACTTGGCGACAGGGAGAAGTCTCCAGGACCGGAAGTTCACAACGGGGATCTCCCCTCAGGCTCTGGGACTCATTATTCCAGAGAACTGTTCTGCCATTATCCAAGTCCTGCAGAAGGACTATATTTGGGTAAGTTTTAGCCTTTAACATCACATTCTATGTATGTAATGTTTGCTAATATATTGTATTAATTTATTCATTCCATAATTACCATTATTGTAATAAGCTGTGAATGTCCTCTCTGTCCTCATGCATGCTGTAAGCTTTTAATGCTCCTTTTTTGTCCTTCATGCATATATTTTCCTTCACTAATCTCCCCAGCATGCTATCCTGGGCCCATACACACCTAGCCTAGTAACTTAATGTATTTGTCAGCTTCATTTTTGTGCTTACCCCAAACACCCCCTAAAATGTGTACAAATGTTATTGTTGTCCTCAAATTCAGGCAGAGTGCAAGAGGCCATTTTTTTAGGGCACCAACACATTTGGAAACCTCACTCCCCCCCCCAAATGCTAAGTAAACTGATACCAATACTCTGCTGACTTTGCAAAACCCATACATACTATACCTCTTTTGTGGTCATATTTCTGGATGAATTCACCAAAGCATGTAGTACAAGGGCCTGCCTGAATACCTTCAAATGGTATTGTTGAAAGTTTTTGTCTCCTATTATCTTGATAGGTAATTTATGAATGTAAAAATGTGCTTCAATTTGGACAGTGTGTAACCATATTTTTGGATTATGACACTTCTTATCTGTCCAGTGGGCTGCCAATAGTGTAAGGAGGGGCTGGCCAAAGTATCACACATTATTTATGCATTCAGCTCTCATGGAAGTGCAGACGGTTACCTGTCCAAAACATCTACCCATCCCCCCCCCCACAATAACATTTTTAGAATCGGCCACCAGAGGTGGTGAGGAATCTGATAAGTTGCCCTTATTCTTTTGTCTTTAACCACTTCAATACAGGGCACTTAGACACCTTCCTGCCCAGACCAATTTTCAGCTTTCAGTGCTGTCCCAGTTTGAATGACAATTGCGCGGTCATCCAACACTGTACCCAAACTAAATTTTTATCATTTTGTTCCCACAAATAGAGCTTTCTTTTGGTGGTATTTGATCACCTCTGCGGTTTTTATTTTTTTGCGAAACAGATAAAAAAAGACTGAAAATTTTGAAAAAAATAAAAGTTTTGCTTTTGTTTAAAATTTTTGTAAATAAGTACGTTTTCTCTTACACTGATGGGCACTGATAAGGCGGCACTGACGGGCACTGATAAGGTGGCAGTGATGAGGTGGCACCAATGAGCGGGCACTGATGGGCACTGACGATGGGCACTGATATGCGGCACTGATGGGCACTGGTAGGCGGCACTGATGGGTGGCACTGATTTGCAGCACTGATGGGCATTGATAGGCGGCACTGATGGGCACTCATGGGTGGCACTGGGTGGCACTGGTGGGCACTGATGAGCACTGTTGGGCGACACTGATGGGCACTGAAAGGCTGCTCAGATGGGTTCTTATGGGTGGCACTGATGGGCACTGATAGGCGGCACTGCTGGGCACTGATAGGCGGCACTGCTGGGCACTGATAGGCGGCACTGATGGGCACTGATACGCGGCACTGATGGGCACTGATACGCGGCACTGATGGGCACTGATACGCAGCACTGATGGGCATCCCTGGTGGCACTGGCAGTGGTAGGCTTTGGAGTGGGCACTAATTGGCAGCTGCCTGGGAATTGATTGGCAGCTGCCTTTGCACAGATCAGTATTTCCCTGGGGGTCTAGGGGGCATACCTGGTGGTCCAGTGTGGCTGGTGTCCCTGGTGGTCCTAGGCGGCTTCCCTGGTGGTTCTGGGTAGGATCCGAGGGGGGGCTGTGCTGATAAACAATCAGCATGGACCCCCCCTGTCAGGAGAGCAGCCGATCAGCTCTCCTCTACTCGCGTCTGTCAGGGGCGAGTGAGGAAAAGCCGATCACCGGCTCTTCCTATTTACATCGTGATCAGCTGAGCTTCGAGTTAGACTCGTTTGACATGAGTTTGACTCGAACATCGGCTGTTCGCCAGTTCGCCAAACAGCGAACAATTTGGGGTGTTCACGGCAAATTCGAAATCCGCGGAACACCCTTTAAAAGTCTATGGGAGAAATCAAAAGTGCTAATTTTAAAGGCTTATATGCATGGTATTGTCATAAAAAGCATTTGGGGGCCTGGGTCCTGCCCCAGGGGACATGTATCAATGCAAAAAGAAGTTTTAAAAACGTTCGTTTTTTCGGGAGCAGTGATTTATTAATGCTTAAAGTGAAACAATAAAAGTGTAATATTCCTTTAAATTTCATACCTGGGGGGTGTCTATAGCATGCCTGTAAAGGGGCGCATGTTTCCCTTGTTTAGAACAGTCTGACAGCAAAATGACAATTCAAAGGAAAAAAAGTCATTTAAAACTACTCGCGGCTATAATGAATTGTCGGTCCGACAATACACATAAGAGTTCATTGATAGAAAACGGCATGGAATTTCCCCACAGGGGAACCCCGAACCAAAATTTTTTTTAAAAATGGCGTGGGGTCCCCCTAAATTTCATACCAGGCCCTTCAGGTCTGGTATGCATATTAAGGGGAACCCCCTGCGCCAAAATTTTTTTTAAAAAATGGTGTGGGGTCCCCCTCAAAATCTATACCAGACCCTTCAAAATTAAAAAAACCCCGCCCCCCTCTGACAACACGGGGAAAGCCACAGGGAAGTCCCGTGAATTCCCTGTGTGTCAGAGGAGGGCGGGGTCACCAGGTGGCCTCACCCTCCGTTATATAAGAAATGTCAGAAGAAGCGAAGCGTAACACGGCTGAAAACTCCCACTGAGGCGGATCGTGCGGACGGAGCAGAGAAGAAGCCTGGAGGAAGATGCAGGATGAGAAGAGCGGAGGAAGAAGAAGATGGAGAAGAAGAAGATGGAGGAAGAAGAAGAACACCGAAAGAACACCAGAAGAAAGAAGATGGAAGAAGAAGCCGAAAGAAGAAATGAATAAAGGACTTGTCAAAAACCGTCTCTTGTGTTTTTTAAACTTTTTGACACTTTTTTTGTGAAATGGTCAGGGTACATTTGTACCCCATTACCAATTCACACAGGGGGGCCGGGATCTGGGGTCCCCTTGTTAAAGGGGGCTTCCAGATTCTGATAAGCCCCCCGCCTGCAGACCCCCACAACCACCGGCCAAGGGTTGTGGGGATGAGGCCCTTCTCCCCATCAACATGGGGACAAGGTGCTTTGGGGGCTACCTCAAAGCACCCTCCCAATGTTAAGGGGATGTGGGCTGGTACGGTTCAGGGGGGCGCACCCTGAACTGATGTGTGGCACATCAGTGCCACATATCAGTGCCCATAAGGGCAGCATATTAGTGCCTCCTCATCAGTGCCACCTAATCAGTGCCCATAAGTGCCACCTCATCAATGCCCACCAGTTCAGCCTATCAGTGCCTATCAGTGCCGCTTCATCAGTGCACATCAGTAGGGATGATCCGAACACCAGCACTGATAGGTGGCACTGATGGGCACTGTTAGGTGGCACTAATAGCCAGCACTGACTGGCATCACTAATGGGGCACTGATTGGTGGCACTTGTGGGCAGTGGTGGGCACTGATTTCTGGCATGGGGGCTCTGATTGCTGGCACTGGTGGGCAATGGTGGGCACTGATTGGTGACACTGTTGGCACTATATTGAAGATCAGTGCCCTGATTACATGTGTAGATGTCCCCCTGTGTGGAGATGCCGCTGTTTGTCTCTCCTCGCCACACACTGTCAGTGTGAGGTGAGGAGAAACGATTACCAGCATCTCTATGTTTACATATGACTGGCTGTGATTGGACATAGCCAATCACATGGGTAAAGAGCCACGGACGCAGCTCTTTACAGAGATCGGGGTCGTGCCGTGTCCTAGCAACACGGCGTGGCCACGATCGCCGCGCTGATCGCCCCGTGAGCCGCCCCGCCGTCATTTGATGAGGGGGCGGGCGGCAACTAGTTAAACATAGTGTATCAAAACACTTTAGATTATACCATAATAGGGATCCTCGGTTGTTGACCTTTTATGGGATAGACAGAATATCCAAACATTGGAGAGGTACATATCTCAAACAGGCGGTCTCCAAAAATGAAACTCAGTGGTTATACCGACTGGGCACTATGCAGCCAGCCAGTATGAACATAGAGTCAGAACTGTTTTCTAACGAACAAATTAAATAGGGTCCTGTGATGAATAAAACGTTTTTGAGGTTTCCAATACATCTACGTCATAGGGCAATTAGGCCTGTACAATTAAATTAAGTGGTTAGTTCACTAACTGGTTTGGTTTAATAAAATAAAAAATAAAACATTTTCCATTATCCCTTTTAATTTTTTTTTATATTTTTATGTATTTTTTATATCAATTTAAATGTATCACATTATGAAGTGTTCAATTATTGTGCTAATATACAATCAATTGTTTAATAAATATGTTAGGGCTATGTGGGATTTGTATACCCTGCATGGGTACCTAATGCATAGATATTGAGATCAATAGATAAGCTGCATGAATTGTCTTGTACAAATGTGGAGGGCGGAGACTTGCAGCTCCACCAATCGCAGTCATTTCCTAGCCATATAGGGCGAGTATGCCCAGTGACCGTTACGCTTCCTGATGACGTAATTCTTACAAAACATATGTCGAGGTGCTTCCGGTTACGCCATTTTCCGGATCCCAGCTTCTGGTTTCTCTCCTCTCATGGAACGCACGCCAGCTTGGATGTGAGCCCAGCGGTGAACAACTCTCATATTGCAATTCATGCAGGCTATCCTCAGTGCCAGGCTAAGGCACCCACTAATGTAAGCAGGCACCCTACCTTTTGTTTGTATTTTAAATAAAAAAACAGTATTGCGCTATGGTTTTTCCTTTTGTTTCCTTATGAGATATTTTGGAAGAGAGGAGGACACAGTACAGAGGCTTCATCCACTAACTAAGGGTTCCTAATAGGATCTCCCTACAACGCACTAGACTGCCTTTTTAATTAAAGAGGTCATATCCATCTGGTGAGCAGTTTTCACATCTGAGCACTTCTGGTGTTGTTTCATGTTAACGGTGAAGGATTTCCTCTCTGCCATCAAGATTTAGGTCACCATTAATTTATAATATGGACTTTTTCACTGTTCTATATTAAAAAAAATACTATCTCACATTGGTACATTTATTATTGTACTTTATATTTGAATTGATTTATCTATGTCCTATAGTACTTTTCAGGCAGGTAGTAGTTACCTAATTTGCACTTTTATTGCACATGCCACTTTATTCCATGTTATATGGTCTTTAAGATAAGGCACATATAGACTCAATTCTACCATACGCTATCTCAGGAATATTATGGGGAAATAAGATTTCAATTCGTACCCTAGACACTCTTAAACAACTAGTCTCACAATCATACCATTTATGGAAACTATACAACAAAAAATACAAACTGATATCGAACACACCTCCACAGACTTCTTTTGTTGGAGATACAAAATTCCCCCTAAATATGCATGATGCTGGAGACTTCTCATTATGGATAAACAACAACCTGACATCCCTCACTAATTTTATAGAAGACAACAACTTCACCTCATTCTCTTCACTAAAATCTAGACATTAGATTCCCAATACTGAGTTTAACCACTTCAGCCCCGGAGGGATTTACCCCCTTCCTGACCAGTGCACTTTTTACAATTTGGCACTGCATCGCTTTAACTGCAAATTGCGCGGCCATGCAATGCTGTACCCAAACTAAATTTGCGTCCTTTTCTTCCCACAAATAGAGCTTTCTTTTGATGTTATTTGATCACCTCTGCGGTTTTTATTTTTTGCGCTATAAACGGAAAAAGACCGAAAATTTTTTTAAAAAATGACATTTTCTACTTTTTGTTATAAAAAAAATCCAATAAACTCAATTTTAGTCATACATTTAGGCCAAAATGTATTCGGCCACATGTCTTTGGTAAAAAAAATGTCAATAAGCCTATATTTATTGGTTTGCGCAAAAGTTATAGCGTCTACAAACTAGGGTACATTTTCTGTAATTTACACAGCTTTTAGTTTATGACTGCCTATGTCGTTTCTTGAGGTGCTAAAATGGCAGGGCAGTACAAACCCCCCCAAATGACCCCATTTTGGAAAGTAGACACCCCAAGGAAATTGCTAAGAGGCATGTTGAGCCCATTGAATATTCATTTTTTTTGTCCCAAGTGATTGAATAATGACAAAAAAAAAAAAAATTACAAAAAGTTGTCACTAAATGATATATTGCTCACACAGGCCATGGGCATATGTGGAATTGCACCCCAAAATACATTCAGCTGCTTCTCCTGAGTACGGGAATACCACATGCGTGGGACTTTTTTGGAGCCTAGCCGCGTACGGGGCCCCGAAAACCAATCACCGCCTTCAGGATTTCTAAGGGCGTAAATTTTTGATTTCACTCCTCACTACCTATCACAGTTTTGAAGGCCATAAAATGCCCAGATGGTGCAAACCCCCCCAAATGACCCCATTTTGGAAAGTAGACACCCCAAGCTATTTGCTGAGAGGCATGTTGAGTCCATGGAATATTTTATATTTTGACACAAGTTGCGGGAAAGTGACACATTTTTTTTTTTTTGCACAAAGTTGTCACTAAATTATATATTGCTCACACAGGCCATGGGCATATGTGGAATTGCACCCCAAAATACATTTAGCTGCTTCTCCCGAGTATGGGGATACCACATGTGTGGGACTTTTTGGGAGCCTAGCCGCGTACGGGGCCCCGAAAACCAATCACCGCCTTCAGGATTTCTAAGGGTGTAAATTTTTGATTTCACTCTTCACTGCCTATCACAGTTTCGGAGGCCATGGAATGCCCAGGTGGCACAAACCCCTCCCAAATGACCCCATTTTGGAAAGTAGACACCCCAAGCTATTTGCTGAGAGGCATGGTGAGTATTTTGCAGCTCTCATTTGTTTTTGAAAATGAAGAAAGACAAGAAAAAGAATTTTTTTTCTTCTTTTTTCAATTTTCAAAACTTTGTGACAAAAAGTGAGGTCTGCAAAATACTCACTATACCTCTCAGCAAATAGCTTGGGGTGTCTACTTTCCAAAATAGGGTCATTTAGGGGGGTTTTGTGCCACCTGGGCATTCCATGGCCTCCGAAACTGTGATAGGCAGTGAAGAGTGAAATCAAAAATTTACGCCCTAGCTTGAGAGCTCCTAAAACGAAAATTAAAGCAGGAAAAACGAAGGAAACGGCACACAGGCTGGTGGCTGGAATGGCGACGGCATTCTCTCCCCCACAGCACAGCGGTGAATACACTAAAAAATCTTTACCTCACAGTCAGCACAGCGGTGAATACACTGGAAAATCTTTACCTCACAGTCAGCACAGCGGTGAATACACTGGAAAATCTTTACCTCACAGTCAGAAGACACAGGCTGCTAACGGTGAGTCTGAGTCTGAATATGAATACTGTGAATTACAAGCTGCTACACAGTCTGACATCTTCAAAAAATTTGAATGTATGCTTCAGAAAGCCCTCAAATAGACTTCTGATCATATAACTGACAAACTGACTAAAGAAATTAGAGAACTAGGTCAGAGAACAGCTGACTTAGAACTGAGGGTTGATGAAATTGATAATTTTACACAGAACTACATGTCTGAGATGAAGGTACTAAAAGAGGAAAACCTTACATTACAAAATCGTTTAGAGGACCAAGAGAACAGAGATCGTCGATCGAATCTGCGAATCAGGGGAATCCCTGAATCTGTTCTAGACCTGCAGGCTAATATCACGGCGCTCTTTCAAGAATTATTACCTGGAACCCCTATTGACAGGTTCGAAATGGATAGAGTGCATAGAGCGTTAGCCCCACGCAAAATAAATGGTCCCCCGAGGGATATTATAGCTAAATTGCACTTTTACAGAACCAAAGAACAGATACTAACAGCTGCCAGAGGGAGAGAATCTCTTAGCTTCCAGGGCAATACCTATCAACTCTTCACGGATTTGTCCCCACTAACGGTTGCAAAAAGACGTGCACTTAAACCTCAACTCCAGGTACTCCAGAGAAATCAAATTTCCTATCAATGGGGATTTCCTTTTTGTCTCACATTTGCTCATTTGGAAACAAAATATGTTTGTCGCTCTTCAGAGGACTTGAAGTCAGCCCTATTTGATATGGGCCTAACCTAAGCAATCTTACCAAATGACCAGTCTCATAGGCGCACAGCTTTTCGTTCTACACAGCAAAACAAAGACCCAAAACCCAGCTATTCCACATCTTCCCATCAAAATCTTAACAAGCGAGGTCGATATGAACATTCACCACCAAACAATGAGGATTCAATGGACTGACAATCTAAGCCAGACTAGTTATTTGTCCTTGCTACTTTTTTCCAGCACAGTATGCTGACAGAGTTAATTAACTGGCCATATTCATGACTAAAATGAGTTATGGCTACATACTACTGTTATGTTACAAAAATATATATATATATATATATTTTTTTTTTTTTTTTTTTTATATTAACTTTTTTCTGTTTTTTTTTCCTCTCAAGTTTTTGAACTTTATTTTTTCTTTTTTTGTAACAATTTAAGTGACATTTTTCCATGATAATAATGGAATAGTTCCTGTGGTCCTCCGATGTTATACATCCCTTAGGAATTTCTTGTTGCCCTTTATTCCACCTAAGGACTCCTACCATTGTTATGGGGGTCTCTATTGGTGGTCCCAGACCCTCTCAGAGAGTTCTAAAAACTCTCCTGAGATGCTCCTACACCCTATTATTTAGCCTTTATATACTGCTAAATTGTCTTCATATTGGGTTTGTTCGATTCTCCTCTCCTTTTTTCTTTTTCTATTCTATTGCCTCTTTCTTTAATCTTTGCTATTCCCTCCTGACTCTCGGGTTGGTGATCCTGGCTCTCGGTGAGTACTCTGCTTGTTATGCTATAATATTCGCATTCGTTGTTTTATGGCTCCTATAAATATCTTGTCATTAAATGTACAGCGAACCAAGGCTTTACGCTCTTTTGCTATGAAAAAAGCTAATATTATATGTTTGCAGGAAACGCATTTTACTGACAAAGTTTATCCCAAATTTCTTTCATCATCATATCCACAATTCTATACTGCTTCAGCTACGGTTAAACAGCGCAGAACTCTCATTGGTTTTCACCATTCCACTCCGTTTAACCTTGTATCCAAAATAACAGACCCTGAAGGACGATATGTTCTCCTAACAGGATTTATTTCTGATAATCCTATTACTATTGTGTCTTATTATGCCCCTAACAAACGCCCAACTGCTTTCTTATCCCACCTTTTTCAACTTATAGAAGTACATAAGTTTGGTACTGTTGTTATTTGTGGGGATTCTAATGCTACTATTTTCCCGTTCTTAGATAAATCTCCCCCTGGACCTACCACAAACTTAATAAACCTAACTTTGCAACATCTACTCACCACTCATAGCCTGGTAGATACTTGGCGAGAGATGAACCCTATTAGTAGGCGCTTCACTCATTATTCTTATCCGCATAACTCTTTTTCACGAATAGATCATATTCTAATCCCATCAAGTATGCTACCAGAAATCATATCATCCAAAATCATTCCTTTTCCATGGACAGACCACTGCGCAGTATTCATTACCATTGCTTCCACAATTCCTAGATCACACGATACCACTTGGTGTATAAACGATTCAATTCTGACCCACCCTTCTCATCGTGTTGAGATTGAAAAAGCACTTTCTGATTACCTAAAATCCAATGATACAGACAATGTCTCTGCTATTACATTATGGGAGGTGCACAAGGTAGTCATTAGGGATAGACTGATACAACAAGCAACTAACCTTAAAAGAGAACGCAAACTGTTGTTTGCAAAACTTGAATCTACCTTTAATGACTGTCATCAAACTTTTCAAACCTCCCCGGATGCTACCAACAGTACCAAACTAGAAAAAGCCCGCCTGGATCTAGATATTTTTCTTACTGATACCGCAGATAAACTTATAAGTAAACGCCAGCATGTTCAATATCGCAGGGCAAATAAACCTGATACACCTATGGCCAGAATTTTAAAAAATTCACAACATATACATACGCCTATCAGATTGAAAGTATCCTGGGAATCTTACACTAGTAACCCAGTGAAAATACTTGAAATTTTTCGCTCTAAGTTATCTAAACTATATTCTTCTGCTTCAAATTTTGATAAAACTAAAGCAGACACACTGTTCTCCAATATCACGCTTCCTAACCTTGATCAACAACAGAAAGATCTTCTTGAATGTCCAATTACAGATACTGAAGTCCTTAACACAATAAAATCTTTAAAATTACGTAAAAGACCAGGCCCAGATGGATTTTCGGCAACATATTATAGACAATTTGCATCAATCTTAACACCTGTCTTAACTAAAGCCTTCAATTCGATCCTTAAAAGGTAACTCATTTAGAACAGAGACTCTCACCTCTATAATAGCAATGATCCCCAAACCACATTCTGATTCCACCTCCTGGACTAATTATCGTCCTATATCCCTCCTAAATCTCGATATAAAATTAATTGCTAAAATTTTGGCCACTAGACTGAATAATATTATTGGCCTACTAATCCATAAAGACCAAACAGGCTTTATGCCTAAACGCCAAGCTGGAGATAATATCAGGAGAGCACTCTTACTTATTAATGCGGCTAAAACTAGACGAATCCCAGCTTGCCTTGTATCCTTAGACATAAGGAAAGCATTCGATTCGGTTACGTGGCCTTATATGGAATATGTCCTCGGTAAATGGGGATTTGGAAACAATTTTTTAACCTGGGTCTCATCCTTATACAATAATCCTAGAGCATATATCAAAAATGCAGGCTATAAGTCAACAATGATTGATATCAAAAGAGGCACTAGACAAGGATGCCCTCTTTCCCCTCTACTTTTTGCCCTAATAATAGAACCCCTGGCACACCTTATTAGAACCAATCCTGACATTAAAGGTATCGAACTAGGTGGTTATCACCATAAACTATGTCTCTTTGCGGATGACATTCTCATATTTTTGTCTCATCCCCATATATCCACCCCTAATCTACTAAAAACACTAGATAATTTTGCCCAAATATCAGGACTACATGTTAATCCAACAAAATCAAATGCATTAAATATTTCCTTATCTCAATTAGAACTTCGGCAGGCACAAACTTCCTTACCCTTTACTTGGGTTCCAAAGCAGCTTCCATACCCAGGAATAAAACTCACAATCTCTCTTAAAGACCTTTTTGCGGCAAATTACTTACCCCTCCTTAAACAAACTTCTGGCTTCCTGAAACAATGGGCTCTTCTATCATTGTCATGGTTGGGAAGGATTAATGCGGTAAAGATGTCAATCCTGCCGAAATTCTTATATTTATTTAGGGTACTCCCTATTTCTTTACCATCTTACTTTCTTAGACTTACTCAACGTAGAGTTATGTCCTTCATTTGGGGTACCACCAAACCTCGTATACCTAAATCTACGCTTTACCTTAATAAATTGAGTGGTGGTTTGGGATTGCCCAACTTTTCCTCCTATTTCTACGCTGCACAGCTAGCACTTATACCCAAGTATCATACTTCTGTAGAAGCTCCCCTATGGGTAGCTATTGAATCAGTGGAAAGTGAACCTATCTCAGTGGCAAATATGTTTTGGCTCTGTCCTGCTGATAGAATACATCTTTCCAATCCTATCACGAAACAGACCCTAGCAGTATGGGATAAATGTAAATTTGCACATAATCTTCAATCAACACATAATCCCTTGCTTTCATTTCTTAATAATCCAGCCTTTTATCCTGCCTGGAAATTCCCAAAATCATTCTCTGCATGGACCTCTACGAACCTGACTCGTTTATACAATCTTTCCTCGACTAAAGCTATTTATACATTTCCTGTACTATGTGAAACCTTTGGGTTACCAAAAAATGAAATATTTCAATATTTACAAATTAAAATTTTTTATGAACCACTTCTTAGTACAGGCTCAACTCTTCAATCAAATGACTCAATTTGAGTGGATTTGTATAAGTGATCCACACATTAGAGGACTTATCTCAATATTATATTTCCAACTTAATATGATATCTAGTGAGTTTCTACCCTCATACACAACTAAATGGGCACAAGATATGAATCGAGTGTTTAATAAACAAGATTGGTCGAATATATGGTCAGCCACCAAAACTTCCTCTCCAAATTGTTTTGCTGTAGAAACTAATTACAAGGTTCTAGCACGCTGGTACCTTGTACCAGCTAGAATAGCTAAATTTGTCCCCACATATTCACCTAATTGCTTTAGAGGATGTGACACAGCAGGAACACATTTTCACATATGGTGGCAATGCCCCATAGTTGAAGAATTCTGGAAGAATATATTTCTTATGGCTTCTAAAGCCCTGGAAATCACGATTCCTCCAGATCCTGCAACGGCACTCCTAAACCTTAAACCCACAATACTCACCCATACTCAATTCCAATTGTTTATCCAACTTAGCACTGCAGCTAAACAAACGATTGCCAAGGCATGGAAGTCCCAAAATCTAATTCTTGCTGAAGCTAAACACAGAATGAACAGAGCACTTTTATACGCCAAGATGACAGCTATTGAAGAAAATAAAATAAATAAATTTCGCAAAATTTGGCAACCATGGGTTAAAAACTACCTCCCTACAGATTTTGACCAATCTCTGTTGTTACCACACTAAGATATATATCATATTATTACTGAAATATATATTATATTTGTATACTGGGAAACTCTTTTTTTTTTCTCTTCTTTCCTTCTTTCCATCTTTATCTCTCCTCCCTCTCCTTTTCTTTTATTATTTCCTAAAATATTCCTATGGGTACTTAGTCTAATAACTTGATTTATTTCTCTAATTTTACATCTGGAATCCCAACTAGTGTATAGTAAATATGGTTATAAGATATCTCTAAAATTACTTTATTTTATTAACTTATTTATTTATCTTTTTTATCATACTGCAAAGATCTTCTGATGATTGATATGTATCCATGTATTGTATCATTTTATTTCTTCTTCTGTGAAAACTCAATAAATATATTTAACAAGAAAAAAAAAAAAAAAAAATTTACGCCCTTAGTAAGCCTGAAGGCGGTGCTTGTTTTTCGGGGTCCTGTGCGCGGCTAGGCTCCCAAAAAGTCTCACACATGTGGTATCCCCATACTCAGGAGAAGCAACAGAATGTATTTAGGGGTGTAATTCACATATTCCCATGGCATGTTTGAGCAATATATCATTTAGTGACAACTTTGTGCAAAAAAAATAAAAAATTTGTCTTTTTCCCGCAACTTGTGTCACAATATAAAACATGCCTCTCAGCAAATAGCTTGGGGTGTCTACTTCCAAAAATGGGGTCATTTGGGGGGTTTTGAACTGTCCTGGCATTTTATGCACAACATTTAGAAGCTTATGTCACACATTACCCACTTTTCTAACCACTTGAAGACAAAGCCTTTTCTGACACTTTTTGCTGAGAGGTATAGTAAATATTTTGCAGACCTCACTTTTTGTCACAAAGTTTTGAAAAATGAAAAAAAAAAAAATAATTTTTCTGGTCTTTTTTCATTTTCAAAAACAAATGAGAGCTGCAAAATACTCACCATGCCTCTCAGCAAATAGCTTGGGGTGTCTACTTTCCAAAATGGGGTCATTTGGGGGGGGGGGGGGGTTTGTGCCATCTTGGCATTTTATGGCCTTCAAAACTGTGATAGGTAGTGAGGAGTGAAATCAAAAATTTATGCCCTTAGAAATCCTGAAGGCGGTGCTTGGTTTTCGGGGCCCCGTACGCGGCTAGGCTCCCAAAAAGTCCCACACATGTGGTATCCCCGTACTCAGGAGAAGCAGCTGAATGTATTTTGGGGTGCAATTCCACATATGCCCATGGCCTGTTTGAGCAATATATCATTTAGTGACAACTTTTTGTAATTTTTTTTTTTTTTGTCATTATTCAATCACTTGGGACAAAAAAAAAAAAAAAAATTCAATGGGCTCAACATGCCTCTCAGCAATTTCCTTGGGGTGTCTACTTTCCAAAATGGGGTCATTTGGGGGGGGGGGGTTTGTACTGCCCTGCCATTTTAGCACCTCAAGAAATGACATAGGCAGTCATAAACTAAAAGCTGTGTAAATTCCAGAAAATGTACCCTAGTTTGTAGACGCTATAACTTTTGCGCAAACCAATAAATATACGCTTATTGACATTTTTTTTACCAAAGACATGTGGCCGAATACATTTTGGCCTAAATGTATAACTAAAATTGAGTTTATTGGATTTTTTTTATAACAAAAAGTAGAAAATATAATTTTTTTTCAAAATTTTCGGTCTTTTTCCGTTTATAGCGCAAAAAATAAAAACGGCAGAGGTGATCAAATACCATCAAAAGAAAGCTCTACTTATGGGAAGAAAAGGACGCAAATTTCGTTTGGGTACAGCATTGCATGACCGCGCAATTAGCAGTTAAAGCAACGCAGTGCCGAATTGTAAAAAGTACTCTGGTCAGGAAGGGGGTAAAACCTTCCGGGGCTGAAGTGCTTAATAACATAGAACAAAATAAATTCCCCTAAACGCACAAATGGGAGCAAGAGCGTGATTTCTCATTTTCAACTGAAAACTGGGACAATTGCATCAATAATCTACACAAATGCACCAGAACTGGGCCCGATATGCTTCTGGCGATAGCGCGTAATAGTCCAATACTACCAGTTTTAGTTCCTCATAGCTATGTTTCTTGAGAGGGTCCATCATTCGATAAGCCTCAGGGGCCTTGAGAGAAAAGTCCTCCTCTTCCTCCTGTTGGTCTGCCTCAAGTGCCCTGTCCATGATACCACAAAGCTTGTGCTCCAGCAGGAAGACTAGAGGGACAGTGTCATTGATGCATGCATTGTCGCTGCTCACCATCCTTGTGGCCTCCACAAATGGTGACAGGACAGTGCATGCATCCTTGATCAGTATCCGCTGGCGTGGCGAAAAGAAGCCAAGCTCCCCTGACCCTGTTCTGGTGCCATACTCGCACAGGTACTCATTGATGGCCCTCTGCTGTATGTGCAGCTGCTGCAGCATTTCCAACGTTGGGTTCCACCTGGGGGGCATGTCACAAATGTGGCGGTTGGTGAGCAGGTTGTATTTCCTTTGAATGTGAGCCAGCCAAGCACTGGCATTGTATGACCAGTGGAAATGACCACAGACTTTTCTGGCCTGCCTCAGGAGATCTTGTAAGCCTGGGTACCTGGTCAAGAAACGCTGCACCATCAAATTCAGGATGTGTACCAAACATGGAACATGGGTCAAGTATCCCTGTTGGAGGGCGGAAAGAAGGTTGGTATCATTGTCGCATACAACCATTTCTGGCTGAAGCTGGCATGGCGTCGACCACCTCTCTGCTCCAGTGTGCTCCTGTCCTCTAGTCAGACCAACTCAAGCATTGCGTGGCATCTTTTTGCCTGACTGCTTGCGCTTAGGGAACACTGCTAATTCAGAGGACAATTCTGTAGAAGAGGCCATAGAGGAAGAAGAAGAGGAGGGAGGGGTGCATACAGATGTTGTGGCAGAATCACCACTAGCTTTTTGGAGGCATGGTGGCGGAACAAGCTCCAACGTTGAACCCTGTCCTGCATCCTTCCCAGCTGCCAGCACAGTTACCCAGTGTGTCATGAAGGAAAGGTAACATCCCTGCCCATGCCTGCTGGACCATGAGTCAGCAATAATATGAACCTTACTGCTGACTGCCCTGTCCAACGAGGCCAAAACATTGCCTTCCACATGGCGGTAGAAAGCTGGAATGGCCTTCCGTGAAAATAAATGGCGTTTTGGAACCTGGTACTGTGGTACAGCACATTCCACAAATTCATGAAAGGGGGCTGAGTTTACCAGCTGAAAAGGCAGCAGTTGCAGTGCTAGCAATTTGGCCAAGCTAGCATTTAGACGTTGAGCATGTGGATGGCTGGGACCGAGTTTCTGTTTACGGTTAAGCAACTGGAGTAGGGAAATTTGCCTGCTGAATTCAACTGGTGGTGTACTGCTAGCAGATTGGCTGCAAGTACTTGTGACACCTATTGCTATACCTTCATTCTCAGTGCAGGTTTTTAGGAGGACTGGAGGTATAGTAGGGTTTGAGATTCCAGATGAGGAGCAAGGAGCTGCCAATGGACTGCATGGCAGGTCGTCATATGTCTGTTCAAGCATGTGGTGCCCAAGCGGCTGCTGTTCTGGCCACGCTTGATCCGCTTCAGACATAGGTTGCAAACAGCTGCACATGTGTCGAAAAAGGCCCACACCAAGGAACTTTTAAAAGTCAGCAGGGAGTCAGCAGTGCCCTGGACCTGCGGAGCTCTGCGGTGTGATGCAATGATGGGGCTGCCCTTAAGCTGCCCCCTGGAGGAAATCCTGCCTCATTGAAGTTGTGCCTCTTCCTCCTCCTCACTTTCCTCCTCTCTTCTCTCAGGCACCCAAGTACAGTCAGAGACCTCCTCATCCCCTCCCTCCTCGTCACTGGAACTTGGCAGTATGCGGCAGCTTGAGGAACATGACTGCCAGTTTTTTGTCCTTCTTCGGCACCCCCTCTCTCTAGGCTCACTGTATTCCCTTCATTCAACCTGGGAACCAACATCGGAGCCTTCAAATTGCTGCGCATCCTCCTGCGCATGTAACCGACACTGTGCCCGTATAATTCTGGGGACTCCTCCGTGCATGATGGTGGGGCTATGGCCGCTTTGACAGCTGCGTTGGAAGGCAAACTACTATGAGCCTGGGTGACCGAGGATGAGGACAGCTTTGTTATCCACTCCACCAACTCTTCTGTATGTTGTGGCTCAATAACACGGCCAGCAGCAGAAAAAAAGGACAAGTGTGCCCGAAGGCCACCTGCAGAGGATGCACCCACGACCACCACTGTTGACTGTAGACTGTGATGGAGATTTTGAAATCCATATTTATATGAAGGAGCTCCAAGGGAACCATTGCAAGGACTCTAATTAAATTGCCATGCCCCATTGGATGTATGTATATGTAGGGATGCGTGCGTATATATATCTTTTAGAAATGCTGTTTCTCCTGTCTCGTGGAAACCAAGGACTGTCCCCAAGTGTTAATTGAATCAAAGAGTCTTTGCAGACGTCAGGGTTCTACCTCACCAGGGGGCCGTTGACGTGCAACTGTCCGAACTTCTTGAGTTGGGGATCAAAGGGAATTGTTCATTCATTCCTAGACTTAAGGGCACCGTAACTTTTAAACCTCAGCTTGAACATTTGGGAATCTTCAGAGGTAGCCAATCAGAATTTGATGCAACTCTGAACCAATGAATATGTTGCATCTGTTGATTGGTGGAGAATGTATATAAAATAGGGAGAGAGCTAAATGTTCTCTCTGTTCAACTCCAGACCATCCAGATGACAGAATGTCTGTGTTAAGTATTCCCTTATCTCTCTACTTTTTCCTTAACCTTTTCTGTCCTAGGACTTGTCTTAAAATATTGATAGCCTGTGTATGCCCATTGTAACCATGTCTGAGTTCAGCCTAAATGATCTTTGCAGCCTAAGCAACACTGTATCTGTAACCTCACTTGAGATTTTTGACAAGTTCTAATTATTCTAACGTTTCTTTTCTGTATAAATTCAGTGGGGCAAAAAAGTATTTAGTCAGCCACCAATTGTGCAAGTTCTCCCACTTAAAAAGATAAGAGAGGCCTGTAATTGTCATCATAAGTATACCTCAACTATGAGAGACAAAATGTGGAAACAAATCCAGACAATCACATTGTCTGATTTTTGAAAGAATTTATTTGCAAATTATGGTGGAAAATAAGTATTTGGTCAATATCAAAAGTTAATCTCAATACTTTGTTATATATCCTTTGTTGGCAATGACAGAGGTCAAATGTTTTCTGTAAGTCTTCACAAGGTTGTCACACACTGTTGCTGGTATGTTGGCCCATTCCTCCATGCAGATCTCCTTTAGAGCAGTGATGTTTTGGGGCTGTCGCTGGGCAACACGGACTTTCAACTCTCTCCAAAGGTTTTCTATGGGGTTGAGATCTGGAAACTGGCTAGGCCACTCCAGGACCTTGAAATACTTCTTACAAAGTCACTCCTTCGTTGCTCGGGCGGTGTGTTTGGGATCATTGTCATGCTGAAAGACCCAGCTGCGTTTCATCTTCAATGCCCCTGCTGATGGGAAGAGGTTTGCACTCAAAATCTCACGATACATAGCCCCATTCATTCTTTCATGTACACGGATCAGTCGTCCTGTTCCCTTTGCAGAGAAACAGCCCCAAAGCATGAAGTTGCCACCCCCATGTTTCACAGTAGGTATGGTATTCTTTGGTTGCAACTCAGCATTCTCTCTCCTCCAGACACGATGAGTTGTGTTTCTACCAAACAGTTCTACTTTGGTTTCATCTGACCATATAATATTCTCCCAATCCTCTTCTGGATCATCCAAATGCTCTCTAGCAAACCTCAGACGAGCCCGGACATGTACTGGCTTAAGCAGGGGGACACGTCTGGCACTACAGGATCGGAGTCTCTGGCGGCGTAGTGTGTTACTGATGGTAGCCTTTCTGATGTTGGTCCCAGCTCTCTGCAGGTCATTCACTAGGTCCCCCCCATGTGGTTCTGGGATTTTTGCTCACCGTTCTTGTGGTCATTTTGACCCCACGGGGTGAGATCTTTTGCGTGGAGCCCCAGATCTAGGGAGATTATCAGTGGTCTTGTATGTCTTCCATTTTATAATTATTGCTCCCACAGTTGATTTCTTCACATCAAGCTGCTTGCCTATTGCAGAGTCAGTCTTCCCAGCCTGGTGCAGGTCTACAATTTTGTTTCTGGTGTCCTTCAACAGCTCTTTGATCTTCACCAGTTTGGAGTGTGACTGTTTGAGGTTGTGGACAGGTGTCTTTTATACTGATAACAAGTTCATACAAGTGCCATTAATACAGGTAATGAGTGGAGGACAGAGGAGCCTCTTGAAGAAGATACAGGTCTGTGAGAGCCAGAAATCATGCCTGTTTGTAGGTGACCAAATACTTATTTTCCACCATAATTTGCAAATAAATTCTTTCAAAAATCAGACAATGTGATTGTTTGGATTGGTTTCCACATTTTGTCTCTCATAGTTGAGGTATACCTATGATGACAATTACAGGCCTCTCTAATCTTTTTAAGTGGGAGAACTTGCACAATTGGTGGCTGACTAAATACTTTTTTGCCCCACTGTATATGTAATTGTTTCTCTTTTAGCACTGTTAACATTCGTTTTTATCCCTATATAGACAAAAGTTTAATCACTTATTTTTTATATCATTAATCATTTAAGTGAGGTATAAACATTACCAGCACATATGGTGCCCTTCAAGTGAGGAAGCTTGACGTTTGGGCGATTTGTGGTTTTGTGTGTGGAGGACACGTCTAACTCCAAAAACGGTAAGCATTTTTATGTCCTTGTTTGACTGCCTCCCCTGTCTGAACACCCAAACTAGCAATCTTCTTTGAACATAGTTTATATATATATATATATATATATATATATATATATATATATATATATATATATATATATAAAAAACCTTTTGTCTGTACTAATACTTTGATGAGACTGATATGAACAGTATAAGTGAAATAAAATTGTACTGAGAGTGTATGAGAAGACATCCTGCTTGGTTGGGCCAAAATCGCAGGAGGGTGTCAGCGTGAATGATATGGGCTCTGATTGGATGCTTGAAGGCAGTGAAAAGAATTAGGATCTGGGCCTTTCTGCGAACAAGCGCTTCTGGTTGACCCTTGCATGAGTCTAGGTCAAGACGCTTCCCAATCTTTGAGATTGAATTGCACCTGTGAGCCTAGGTCACACTGAATGATCTGCGATGTGTATGATGTGTATGAATCTATCTTTCTGTGTAAACTACTAACTGGGGATCGTAAGCTTTGTAATTAGATCTGTAAACACTGGGTATGTTGTAACTGCTACAAATCAAATTGCAATTAGGTGTGCATCAGTTAACTACCTCCTGTACTACAAGCACGCATAGGGTCCTGATTATCCAAGTTTGTGCTAATCATTCTTGAGACAAAAGAAGTAATAGCCTTTTGTTAAGCATTTCTTTTAGAATAATTCAGAAAAGTCCACAGGGGGGATTGAACTATTATTTAGTTTGGGAAATCTCCAGGCTAATTTTTTGAAGGACTATAGCCAGGACAGGGAAAATATTGTTCTGGCAAGTAGTGAAAAAAAAGCAGCAACGGTGACAGGGGCGGTACCTGTCAACCCAATTCTTGGCCAGAGAGTAGCTACCTCTGGAGTAAAGGCAACCTGTAAAAAGGTTGGGGAATCAGTTCAAGGTCTATAGTAAATATGGGTCTTGGGTTGTGAAATCAAGATTGGGATCGCTGGACTGGGAAAAAGTATTCTAAAAGAGGTACTTTTAGGAGCCCTGTGGTACAATTACTGCGGGAAGATGACACGAAAAAACAAAAGAAATGCGTGGAGAGCATGGATGGTAGAATATGTGAATATTTTTAAGGAGAAAGCACACCAAATGCTGAGAAGTAGGGACAAGCAGGGACAGCCACTAGAGCCACATCCCCAGAGTAGTGACAGTGATGAACAGGGGGACGATGAGGAATTGTCAGGATTGGGGCCTTATACAATTGCCCAGTCCTTGTTGGCAAGATACTCAGAAGCTGATAGGAATTGTCATCTATCAGCAGATGACAAAAAGGGGAAGCCTCAACTTCCTGCCAAGTTTAACACCCCATTTAAAACCCCCCAATGAATCACAGAAAAACTCTTCCGGTGAAGCATTGAAACACAAGGAAAGAGCGCAGCAAGCCAGGGGAAGGGAATGCCTGAATGAAGGGAGAATAGTCTCCCCAGTTCCGGAGACCATATAACATCAAAAGGGATACTTTCTTCCCCTCTGACGGAAGAACCTCCCGGACATAGTAATCCCCCCATTAACTGGCTGCGAGCCAGCATTCTCCCAAAGACAGCAGTTAACTAGCCATTCCGCTGCTGTAAGCAATACGGGCAGTTCTGCTACAGAGTACACAGCCTATGTACCTTTATACCCCCAAGTAACTAGCACCCCACAGCAGGGACCTGTGTGGCGTCACTCTAATGGTGAAAGGATATCACCCAATGTGGGCACACCTATGTACCATGGGACTGTTAATGCCACCCTTCAGGGCACTTTGCAGTTGGATAAAGTGCCCCCACCAGGCAGCAACAATCTTCCCCAGTCTTATTGTGATTCGGTGACAGAATCCCAGAAGACCAATCCACAACTGATATCTTTTTCAGATGACATATCTGTCTATCCTGTAAGAAAACAAGTGGTTTATGACAACAGTGGGAGATCCACGGGAAAGATGACACATCACGTGCTGTGGACTCCCTCTGAGATAAAGGGATTTCTGAGTGTTATCCCCCATCCAGGGACAGATCCTATTAAATTTGGCAAAGAGCTGCTGGACATCCAGGCAAGCTACAATGCAAACTGGAGTGATATGCTTTAAATAATGAAAAGGGTTTGTGGAGATGGGGACTTTGATGAAATCCTTAGTAAAACTAATATTACACGTTCCCTGTCTATTGACTCCAGCCATCAAGGAGTTATACTTACTAAGCAATTGGCACAGTTGATTAAAACAGTCTATCCTCCCCAGTCTTGGACCAAGGTGTCAGGAGTGATCCAAGATCCACAGGAAGATTGTATGACATACTACAATCACTTTAAACAAGCCGTGGAATCAGCTGGTGAGGACATTACTAACAGTGCCCTATCACCCATATTGATACATGGCTTCATTACCGGGTTGAGAGGAAACATCAGTGAAAAACTGATGACTGCAGATCCAGACTGGAGAGATAAGCCCCTCCCCTCTTTGTTGTCACTTGCAACTGCTATTGAAAGGAATATAGCAGATTGGGAGTCACAGAAACCTCAAAGGATCTGCATTGTCACTGATCAGTTGAACAGTGCAGATCTTGGCCAAAAACCAAAAGGGAAACTGGTTTGCTTCAACTGCCACAGACCCGGACACTTCAAGGAGTAGTGTACAGCTCCAAGACACAGTAGGCCACCACGACATGGAGAGGAAATGGCCATGCTGGCATTAAGGGAGGAAAGTCTCCAGGCAGAAGGGACACTTTCTGTCCCGCTGACGGGAGAGGATGTGAAGTTAAATTTCACTAAAAGAAGCTGTAGTGAGCGCACGGGATAAACGTCGCTAATCTTTGCGGCCAGGTGGTTAGCAAAACAGTATGAACATTTAAAAGTGCAAATTACATCCATAAAAGAAGCGCTAGAAATAACCAAAAGGTAACATTAGTACTTTAGAAGCTTCTATGTCAAATTCTGAGGCTATCCACCAACAATTAGCACTAGAAAACAAAAAATTATAGGAGGACGTTCATCAGTCGGGAAAAAGACTGAAGGATGCAGAAGGTGAAATGAAACCATTATCTGTTGGCTGCCAGGAGCCATTTGTTCAGTTTTCAGATAGAGGAGATAACAGAGTAACTGATTTGGGTATGTCAGGGGGACATCTTCCACACCTAAGGTAGGTACCAAGAATAAATCCCTGGAATGTAAGAGTTCTTTAAAAATTACACCTATATCTTGTTAACAGCCAGCTATTAAGCCAGTTGTAGCCATCGAACACTCTCAAAACAAAGCCATTTGTTAGGAGATATTGTAGCATTCACAACTCTGCCCCGAGCTACATCACCAATCTTGTATCCAAATATCACCCAAATCGTCCTCTCCGCTCTTCTCAAGACCTCCTACTCTCAAGCTCTCTTGTCTAATCTGCTTATGCTCGTCTCCAGGATTTCTCCAGAGCCTCTCCCATCCTCTGGAACTCGCTACCTCCACCTGTCCGGCTATCCCCTACTCTTGCTACCTTCAGGCGATCCCTGAAAACTCATCTCTTCAGGAAAGCCTATAACGTCTCTAACTAATCTTTTACCACTTCCATCAGCTCATTCCCCACAGTTACAACCTTTTGTACCACCTGCCCCACCCTATTAGATTGTAAGCTCTTCTGAGCACGGCCCTCTTAATCCTCCTGTATCTTATTGTATTATAACTGTATTGTCTCCCTTTTATATTGTAAAGCGCTGCGTAAACTGTTGGCACTATATAAATCCTGTATAATAATAATGATAATAATAATAATAATAATAATATAGGACCACAAGACATGATTTTGAAGTGTACTCTGCATGCTTCGCCACATGGGCTAGGTGTAAGAGGTATGGAGCACCTGGGTCAGGGGTCCCATTCCAAAGTCCTGAGAAGGCATCCATACAGGCGGAGAAGGGGCTAATGAAATGGGATGGATTTCTGAAAGAATTTCAACCTTACCAAACAGATGTTATGGGTTTAAGAAGAAGCACAGATTATTATAGAAAACATGCTGATATGTGTGATGTCTAGAGTTAGTCTGTAACCTAGCTAATTGTGTAAGTGTGTGTGTGTGGAATATGGAATATATGTTGTGTTGTCTAACTCTGAGGTCTGTTGTCTCAGCTGCTGACAACCCACCCAAATGACTGCCCTTCTTTCTGATGAGGTCGGTGAGAGTGTAAAGCGAACTGTATTGACATGCAAACTACCTGAGCCAAGATAATTATCTGTAATGCTCTGTACACGCGGTCGAACTTTCCGACGGAAAATGTGCAATCGGAGCTTGTTGTCTGAAATCCCGACCGTGTGTGGGCTCCATCGGACTTTTTCCATCAGAATTTCCGACACTCAAAGTTTGAGAGCTGGCTATAAAATTTTCCGACAACAAAATCGTTTCGCGTAAATTCCGACCGTGTGTAGGACAATTCCAACGCACAAAGTGCCACGCATGCTTAGAATAAATTCTGAGACGGAACTGCTCGGTCTGGTAAAATTAGCGTTTGTAATGGATATAGCACTTTTGTCACGCTGCAATGTTTTAAATTGTTTAATGCAGCGCACTCTTTTCTTCTTTGTAATGCTTAGAAGAATGAAGTTGTTTTGAAGCTTATATTCACACAAACGTATTTTTTGATTATTTCTCGTGATTTCATGAATATAATATTTTTATTTGTCAGATATACTGAAAAATTATTTTGGTTTCTATGTTTTTATATTTTGTATTATTTGTTGTTAGTTTTTTTAATCAAGATCTCCTGTTTATTTATTTTTTTTTATGATCTCCATAATTTTTTTTGGTGTGTTTTGTGTGTCAAGTTACCACAACACCATTATTATCTTGTCTTTTTTAATCTCAAGGAGATTGGTTGGTGTTGGTGTACCTTGTTAATTTCACATTGTATTTTGGAAATGGACCTGCCTACTCACAAACTGTTCTTTTTGAAGGAAAACACACATAGGCAAGTATTTGTTAAAAAAAAACTTTATTAAGGGGTCATAACCAAATAAAGAGGAAGGCAACGCTGGAGAAACAGCTGAAATTGGCAAAGCCTTTGTACCCCAGGGCAGACATCAACTATTTTATGGCAAAATTGGTGGCCTGAGGAGTCCTTATATAAGGGAGTACAATCTGGTCCAAAAGTCCAAGAGATCATGAACACCAGCAGATGACATACATGTCCCCAGGCTGTGGTCATACAAGAGCCCGCATCTTTGTCAGACCAGACTGAACACAGGCCATCACTTTCTTGTCTTCCTTCCACTCTTCCTTCCAGGGTGTGGGTGTGGCAGGAGGAGGAGGAGGAGGATGCAACTCACACAGGTGGGTCTTGGGTGTGATTTTGCCCCTCAACCCCTTATTTAATGTTTTATAAACGATTTCCTCATACATGAGGCGTTGGCCCTCCTGCATGTCTTGCAGTTTGGTGGCAGCCATGGAGGCAAAGGCCTCTTCATGAGTGGGGGTGGCTCTGAGGGCCGCAGAAGCCTCCTGAATCAGCCTGAGTGATCACTCCTCCACGTTTCTCCCCTTCCTGGGTCTTTTGGTTGGAAGGCGGAGGGGAGGAACCGGCGATTCTGTGAGGCTCCTACTGGGCCCGGCCACCTCCTGGCTGACACTAACCCCTGCCTCCTCCTGGCTGCAACTAACCCCTGCCTCCTCCTGGCTGCCACATTCCACAGCCTCCTCCTGTGTGCCACATTCCACAGCCTCCTTCTGGCTGAGGTCTTCCTGTGTATGAAAAAGGGACATAGTTTTAGGTTCATCAATCACATACAATTTTCAGCTCATGACTGTTGCAAATAGAATGTTAATAAATATAAAAGACTATCATTCTGACCCCAGCATTTTTCATTCTTGTCCCAATTATATTTGGCCACTATTGTTTATTGCTATGTAAAGGCCTTTATTAAATCAGAAATTAGTGATCAATACCATCTAGTAAACATCATTAATTTTTGGACCAGAACAATGCTATACCTGACTCAAGCTGGGCTCCTCCACTTCTTCCTGGCTGGAAGTCCCAGGTTGGACATCGGAAGCCTCAGCTGGGCTGGATAGAAGAGTGGAAGGTAGGGTTGAGAGGGATTCCCTGACTTCAGTCTGGTCTAACAGAAAACTAAGTCTCTCATAGTACCACAGCTTGGGGACATAAACGTCATCTGCTGCAGCTCCTGATCTCTGGGAATCCTGGACCTTCTTGCGCTCCATAAGATAAGTGCTCCTCAGGCCACCAATTTTGGCTTTTAAATAGGGGATGGTTGCCGTGGGGACCACTGGCTTCACCAACTTCAGCAGTTTCTCCAGCGCCGCCTGCCTCTTTTATTTATGATTATAATGCGGGTGTTTGACCTGCCACAAACAGAGCAGCTTCCTGTATTTGTCTAGGAACAGGGGGAGGAAGTTGTGTTCATTGAAGCCATCGATTTTCTCTGCAAGGCACAACACATTACAAACCCTAATGTCAGGCTAAACTCTCCGAATCTTGTTCCAATATAGACCTCAATCTATAAGCAGTATAGGCCCAAGTTAAAATTGTACCTTCGTTATCACGATTGGCGCTTCCGATACTCCTTCCTCCGCTCACAGATCGTACGTACGACGCACACGTGTTACGCTTTATATACACTGTGCGCGCGTGAAACTCCGCCCGCTCCTGACTAATTTATAGTCTTTTCCCCGCCCCTTCTCTTTCAGCGCAGTGGGGGAGAGCACATGGTGAAGACAGAGCAGGTGCATGATAATTCCAGCAACGAGGAGGAGGAAAGCCCAGAGCCAGAAACGTCACGATCCCGGAGGAGAAGATTTAAGGCCTCAAATATGGCCTTTGTAGAGATGGTGGAGATGGTGGACATATTGAAAAGGGCCGACTATGATGGGAAGTATGGACCGTATACCAACCCAAATGTGAGAAAGGCCAAGATCATGACTAAAGTTGTGTAGAGTCTGCACAGGAATTTTGGGGTACGACGATCCAAGGATCAACTGAGGAAACGGTGGTCAGACCTCAAATTAAGGGAGCACGATCAGTATAGAAGGATCAGGAGAGTGCTGCGAAAAAGTAAGTAGTTGTCCTGTGTTCCTATTCTTTCTTTTTATTACGTTCGTGCTGCTCCATGTGCTTTTCTTTACTGTTACAGTTTAAAATGGCAACTTTCATGTTCATGGGCACATTAATCATTCGTAGGAAACATTGCTCGTTCGGCCACTAAAATAGGATGTTTTGGCCTGATGCCGTTCAATACATTTTTTCTGGCCTACTTATATTAAAAAAGTTTGTTGTCTAGATGGGTTTGTAATGGGTTTTATGGGTTCATAACTAGAAAGAAATGCAAACTAGATTCTGTGTAAGGAGAGGACACTCAGCAGCTGTTTACACATCTGGACGCAGGAGCACTAGTGTGGGACACCAGAACAATTTTTTTATTAGAGAGTCTCACACAGATGCTCCAGTGGATACTATAAGGGTGCCTCCACCTGTGAAGCTTTCACAAAACAGGTAAGTATTCCAGCTTTACAAAGGTAAGAATAAAAATTCTTCAGCTTGGAACTCTGCCAAAACAGACAATTGTACCCCACTTCCAAGCAATGTTTCATATTCCTATTTCTACCATCAAATATCTGTGTGCTAAGTATACCTTTTTTTTCACATAGGGGAGAAAAGACTCGGAGGACACCACTCATCAGAGGGGACCAGGGACTCCCCACCTCAGGAAGAAGGGGAAATCCCCCAAACCCAACCAGAAGAGGAGGGAGACGTTGTTGAAATTGGCGAAATTGTCACCACAACAGGTGAGTGTCTGCGACCACAGCTTCAGGTAAGAGATGGATGCCTGCATATTTATAATACATGGTGTGTTTTTTTTTTTAGGCGATGGGGATGTTGTGGAAGAAGGTCATTTCACCAGTGAAAGTGCACAGATCTTCATCGGGGAGATTATGGGGTGCAACAGGGATTTAGAAAACCTACAGCAAAAAACATCAATGATGTTCATAACAAAATGAAGAACATCAATGATGTTTTAGGGAGAATCTAAAACACCCAGAAATTCCTAACTTTTTTCTCGTATTTTTATTTTTTATGACTAATTTTTTACATATTTGAAAAGCCAAATTTTGAAGATGCACACAGTGTGTCAACATGTGCTATCTGCCATCACGGGAGATCAATGTACGCGTTTGGTGGGTGCAACCCCTTCCTCGATAATAAAGTAGCTGAGAGGAAGGGGTTGCACCCCCAAAACATTGATCCCCCATGATGGGAGCTAGCACATGTTGACATTAGCCGTGGGATCAGGAGGGAAATCTCCATTTTGAATCCCAATTTGTGTGCATCTTCAAAATTTGGTTTGACAGGGGTGACTTCACCTCATGTGATGAAGGAAATATCAAACACAGTTTGTACATACTCATGTCTGATATTGCCTTCACTTTATAAAAGTTGAACTTTGTAAGTTCCAGAGTTGTGTACTGTTTGATGGTTTTAAACATGCCTGTTCTACCTATAAAAGGCAATTTCTACTTAACCACTTGACGACCGCCTCACGCCGATATACGTCGGCAAGGTGGCACGGACAGGCAAAATCACGAGGTGGTCGCCATGTCTTCCCGGGCGATGAGAGGTGAGGGGGAGGCCATCCATTCGTGGCCACCCCCTCCCGATCGCTCCCGGCGAATGAAAACGCTTCCTTTCCCTCTGTAATGTAAACAGAGGGAGAGGAAGTGATGTCATCCCTCCTCGAGCCGGTCTTTTCGAGGAGAGAAGACATCAAGTAAGTCTGCACAACACTACACTAACAGTAGAACACACCAGGCACACTTGTCACCCCCCTTCACCCCCCGATCACCCCCCGATCACCCCCCTGTACCCCCTGTCACACTGACACCAATAGCAATTTTTTTTTTTTTGCATTGGTGTCAGTTTGTGACAGTTATAAGTGTTAGGGCAGTTAGGTTAGCCCCCTTTAGGTCTAGGGTACCCCCCTTAGGTCCAGGGTACCCCCCTAACCCCCCTAATAAAGGTTAACCCCCTTGATCACCCCCGTCGCCAGTGTCGCTAAGCGATCGTTTTTCTGATCGCTGTATTAGTGACACAGATGATGCTAGTTAGGGAGGTAAGTATATAGGTTCGCTGTCAGTGTTTTATAGCGACAGGGACGTCCATATACTACCTGCTAAAGGTTTTAACCCCCTGATTGCCCCCTAGTTAACCGTTTCACCAGCGATCACCGTATAAGTGTTATGGGTGACGCTGGTTGGTTAGTTTGTTTTTTGTAGTTTATTATAGTTTATTATAGTTTTAGGGCACCCGCCGTTTATTACCTTATAAAGGTTTAACCCCCTAATTGCCCGGCGGTGATATAAGTTACGTTTTTAGGGTCAGATAAGGTCTGCGTCGCCCCAGGCAGCGTCAGGTTAACGCCAGTACCGCTAAAACCCACGCACGCAGCATACACCTCCCTTGCTATAGTATCTGAGCGGATCGATATCTGATCCGATCAGATCTATACTCCCCAGCAGTTTAGGGTTCCCATAAACACAGTGTTAGCGGGATCAGCCCAGATACCTGCTAGCACCTGCGTTTTGCCCCTCGGCCCAGCCCTGCCCAGCCCACCCAAGTGCAGTATCGATCGATCACTGACACTTACAAAACACTAAGCACACATAACTGCAGCATTCGCAGAGTCAGGCCTGATCCCTGCGATCGCTAACAGTTTTTTGGTAACGTTTTGATACAGTCGCTGACAGTCAGGAGCTTTTTTGCCTGTGAGTCTCACTAGTGTACCCCTAAATTTAGAGCCCAAAATGGCAAATCGAAGGTACACTAGTAAAGAGGCCTACATGTTTCTGAGCATGACAGATAGTGAAGAGGAAGTCACTCATCTGTCAGATTCAGGCTCAGAATACGATCCTGTAGAGGACAGCGGCTCCATGACAGATAGCTCTGACGACGGAGTTGTGGTCCCTGCCAAGGTCAGGCGTACCAGACCCCGATCTTCTTCTTCTGTCCTTGAAGTGCAAGAACCGCAGGGCTCTCGTATGGAGCAGAGAAGTACTAGTGCTGCTTTTCCTTCTGGTGAACTGGCAAGCACCAGCGGCCTAGTACACCCTGGTCGTACATCCAGCACTGAAGTATCACATGGTGACGTGGCGAGTCCCATAAGTGCAGTTCAAGCTGGCGAGGTGGCAAGCACAAGTAGTGTCCCGCTGCCACCAAGAACACAAAGACAGGCCCGTCATGCCCATAGTGCCCTTCCTGCTGCATTCGCCAATCCGAATTGGGAACCCACCACTTCTGCAGCACCCGTACTTCCCCCATTCACTGGCCAACCCGGAATTCAGGTGGAAACGGTTGATTTTACGCCACTGGATTTTTATTCGCTGTTTTTCACCGAAGATCTCTATAGATCTATTGTGGACCAAAGCAATTTATACGCTGGTCAACACATCGCCGCTAATCCCCAGACCTCCCTTGCCAGAGATTGGAGACCAATTACGGTCTCCGAATTTAAGCTCTTTCTGGGCCTTTCCCTCAACATGGGCTTGAATAAAAAGAGTAAGTTGCGGTCATATTGGTCCACTGACCCAATTTACCATGCGCCCGTGTTCTCTGCCTCCATGGCCAGGGCACGATACAAGCAGATTTTGCGGTTCATGCACTTCAACGACAATGAACTCTGTCGTCCTCGTGGAGACCCTGGATACGATCGGCTCTACAAAATTCGGCCCCTCGTAAACCACTTCAACCAACATTTTGCAGACTTGTTTACTCCCCATCAAGTTGTCTGCGTTGATGAGTCCCTGATTAAATTTTCTGGCCGCTTGTCATTCAAACAGTACCTTCCCAGCAAGCGTGCCAGATACGGGGTCAAGATGTATAAGCTCTGTGACAGGGCCACAGGCTATACATGTAGTTTTATGGTTTACGAGGGCAAAGATAGTCACGTAGAGCCGACAAACTGCCCTGACTACATAGGAAGCGCTGGCAAGATAGTGTGGGACTTGGTGTCACCCTTATTCCGAAAGGGATACCACTTGTACGTGGACAATTATTACACGAGCGTGCCACTTTTTAGTCACTTGTTTGATCAGCAGATTGGAGCATGTGGCACCGTGCGACCTAATCGCCGGGGCTTTCCCCAGTGGCTTGTAGATTCCCATCTTAGGCTGGGGGAGAGAGCCTGCTTGAAGTGTAATAACTTGCTCGCTATGAAGTGGAGGGATAAGAAGAATGTTTTCGTTCTCACCTCCCTTCATGCAGACACGACGACCCAAATTACTACGGCGACTGGTGTTTTGGAGAAACCCCTCTGTGTCCACGAATATAACCTTAATATGGGAGGGTTGGACCTCAACGACCAGTTGTTGGCGCCGTACCTAGTTGCCCGTAAGGCCAGACGCTGGTACAAAAAAGTGTCTGTTTATTTATTTCAATTGGCTTTGCTGAATGCTCATGTGCTATACAGAGCTTCAGGACCGACTGGATCCTTCCTTACATTGCAGGAAGAGATCGTCAGAGCCCTTCTGTATCCAGATGGTGCTCCACCTCACCATCCCCAACCAAATGCAGTAAGCCGGCTGCATGAGAGGCATTTTCCTTATGGCCTCCCGAGTACCCCTACCCAAAAAGCCCCCCAAAAAAGATGTCGTGTCTGCAGCAAGCGCGGATTTAGGTGCGACACCCGGTGTTATTGTCCCTCCTGTCCTGGCAATCCTGGTCTTTGCATGGGTGAATGTTTTGAATGCTACCATACACTAGTTGAGTATTAGCGTAGGGTACAGCACTGCACAGACTAGGACACACTTTCACAGGGTCTCCCAAGATGCCATTGCATTTTGAGAGACCCAAACCTGGTACCAGTTACAAAAGTTAAAAGTTACTAAAAAAAGTGTAAAAAATAAAAAAAAAATAAATAAAAAAAATAAAAACACAAATAAAATATAAAATAAAAAAAACCAAAAATAGTTGTTGTTTTATTGTTTTCTCTCTATTCTCTCTCTATTGTTCTGCTCTTTTTTACTGTATTCTATTCTGCAATGTTTTATAGTTATTATGTTTTACCATGTTTGCTTATTAGATATGCAATTTTTTTATACTTTACTGTTTACTGTGTTTTGTTGGTAACCATTTTATTGTTTTCAGGTACGCCATTCAGCTGCAGAGCGGATTTATTTATCTTGACAGCAACAGCGTTTGCTCCCACGATATATAATGCCGTGACTCCAGCGCTGTCGGAGGTGATTTCACCACCACAGTTACATACTTCAGCATATATGCCGAAGCGTGGGGGCAGCAGTGGGTGGAGGAGCGATTTGCTCCTGCCTTTTGTGGGAGGATGCCCCCATGCTTCGGCATATATATATTTTAGGCACAGGTTGCGTTAAATGTTTTATTTTTTACTATGTTTTTTTTTGGATTTGCTTTGCAGGTATGGTAAGTCTTTTTTTTTTACAAGAAATGGTATGGTAAGTCTTACTGTTATACTGTAATGTTACTTTGTTTTATTGTTAACCATCATTTGCTTAGCAGGTATGCCATTCAGTTGCAGCGCGGATTTATTTATCTTGACAGCAACAGCGTTTGCTCCCACGATATATAAAGCCGTGACTCCAGCGCTGTCGGAGGTGATTTCACCACCACAGTTACATACTTCAGCATATATGCCGAAGCGTGGGGGCAGCAGTGGGTGGAGGAGCGATTTGCTCCTGCCTTTTGCGGGAGGATGCCCCCATGCTTCGGCATATATAAATGGTGCATATATGCCCATCATTAGAAGTGGGTGGATGAAGGGAGGTATTCTAATGGTGGGCATACCCACCGATCAATATCTTTTTTTTGTTCAGCCCACAGGCTGCATGAAAAAAAAGTTTACAATATATGCCCAACAAGGACCAGCAACGTACTGGTATGTTGCTGGACTTTGAGTGGTTATACCAGAATGATGGCTGCAGGTTTAGGTATCATCTTGGTATCATTCTTTTCAGCCAGCGGTCGTCTTTCATGTAAAAGCAATCCTAGCAGCTAATTAGCCTCTAGACTGCTTTTGCAAGCAGTGGGAGGGAATGCCCCCCCCCCACCGTCTTCCATGTTTTTCTCTGGCTCTCCTGTCCCAACAGGGAACCTGAAAATGCAGCCGGTGATTCAGCCAGCTGACCATAGAGCTGATCAGAGACCAGAATGGCTCCAAACATCTCTATGGCCTAAGAAACCGGAAGCGACGAGCATTTCATGACTTAGATTTCGCCGGATGTAAACAGCGCCATTGGGAAATTGGGAAAGCATTTTATCACACTGATCTTGGTGTGGTCAGATGCTTTGAGGGCAGAGGAGATATCTAGGGTCTAATAGACCCCAATTTTTTAAAAAAAGAGTACCTGTCACTACCTATTGCCATCATAGGGGATATTTACATTCCCTGAGATAACAATAAAAATGATTAAAAAACATAAAAATGAAAGGAACAGTTTAAAAATAAGATAAAAAATCAAAAAAATAATAAAGAAAAAAAAAAAAAAGCACCCCTGTCCCCCCCTGCTCTCGTGCAAAGGCGAACGCAAGTGTCGGTCTGGCGTCAAATGTAAACAGCAATTGCACCATGCATGTGAGGTATCACCGCGAAGGTCAGATCGAAGGCAGTAATTTTAGCAGTAGACCTCCTCTGTAAATCTAAAGTGGTAACCTGTAAAGGCTTTTAAAGGCTTTTAAAAATGTATTTAGTTTGTCGCCACTGCACGTTTGTGCGCAATTTTAAAGCATGTCATGTTTGGTATCCATGTACTCAGCCTAAGATCATCTTTTTTATTTCATCAAACATTTGGGCAATATAGTGTGTTTTAGTGCATTAAAATTTAAAAAAGTGTGTTTTTCCCCAAAAAATGCGTTTGAAAAATCGCTGCGCAATTATTGTGTGAAAAAAAAAATGAAACACCCACCATTTTAATCTGTAGGGCATTTGCTTTAAAAAATATATAATGTTTGGGGGTTCAAAGTAATTTTCTTGCAAAAAAAAATAATTTTTTCATGTAAACAAAAAGTGTCAGAAAGGGCTTTGTCTTCAAGTGGTTAGAAGAGTGGGTGATGTGTGACACAAGCTTCTAGATGTTGTGCATAAAATGCCAGGACAGTTCAAAACCCCCCCAAATGACCCCATTTTGGAAAGTAGACACCCCAAGCTATTTGCTGAGAGGCATGTCGAGTCCATGGAATATTTTATATTGTGACACAAGTTGCGGGAAAAAGACAATTTTTTTTATGCACAAAGTTGTCACTAAATGATATATTGCTCAAACATGCCATGGGGATATGTGAAATTACACCCCAAAATAAATTCTGTTGCTTCTCCTGAGTACGGGGATACCACATGTGTGAGACTTTTTGGGAGCCTAGCCGCGTACGGGACCCCAAAAACCAAGCACCGCCTTCAGGCTTTCTAAGGGCGTAAATTTTTGATTTCACTCTTCACTGCCTATCACAGTTTCGGAGGCCATGGAATGCCCAGATGGCACAACCTCCCCCCCAATGACCCTGTTTTGGAAAATAGACACCCCAAGCTATTTGCTGAGAGGTATAGTGAGTATTTTGCAGACCTCACTTTTTGTCACAAACTTTTGAAAATTGAAAAAAGAAAAAAAAATACATTTTTCTTGTCTTTCTTCATTTTCAAAAACAAATGAGAGCTGCAAAATACTCACCATGCCTCTCAGCCAATAGCTTGGGGTGTCTACTTTCCAAAATGGGGTAATTTGGGGGGGTTTTGTGCTGTCTTGGCATTTTATGGACTTTAAAACTGTGATAGGTAGTGAGGAGTGAAATCAAAAATTTACGCCCTTAGAAATCCTGAAGGCGGTGATTGGATTTCGGGGCCCCGTATGAAGCTAGGCTCCCAAAAAGTCCCACACATGTGGTATCCCCATACTCAGTAGAAGTATCTAAATGTATTTTGGGGTGCAATTCCACATATGCCTATGGCCTGTGTGAGAAATATATCATTTAGTGACAACTTTGTGCAAAAAAAAAAATTGTCACTTTCCCGCAACTTGTGTCAAAAAATAAAATATTCCATGGACTCAACATGCCTCTCAGCAAATAGCTTGGGGTGTCTACTTTCCAAAATGGGGTCATTTGGGGGGGGGGTTTGTGCCATCTGGCCATTTTATGGCCTTCAAAACTGTGATAGGTAGTGAGGAGTGAAATCAAAAATGTATGCCCTTAGAAATCCTGAAGGCAGTGATTGGTTTTGGGGCCCCGTACGTGGCTAGGCTCCCAAAAAGTCCCACACATGTGGTATCCCCGTACTCAAGAGAAGCAGCAGAATGTATTTTGGGGTGCAATTCCACATAGGCCCATGGCCTGTGTGAGCAATATATCAATTAGTGACAACTTTTTGGAAATATTTTTTTTTTATGTCATTATTCAATCACTTGGGACAAAAAAAATAAATATTCAATGGGTTCAACATGCCTCTCAGCAATTTCCTTGGGGTGTCTACTTTCCAAAATGGGGTCATTTGAGCGGGGGGGTTTGTACTGCCCTGCCATTTTAGCACCTCAAGAAATGACATAGGCAGTCATAAACTAAAAGCTGTGTAAATTCCAGAAAATGTACCCTAGTTTGTAGACGCTATAACTTTTGCGCAAACCAATAAATATACGCTTATTGACATTTTTTTTTACCAAAGACATGTGGCCGAATACATTTTGGCCTAAATGTATGACTAAAATTGAGTTTATTGGATTTTTTTTATAACAAAAAGTAGAAAATATAATTTTTTTTCAAAATTTTCGGTCTTTTTCCGTTTATAGCGCAAAAAATAAAAACCGCAGAGGTGATCAAATACCATCAAAAGAAAGCTCTATTTGTGGGAAGAAAAGGACGCAAATTTTGTTTGGGTACAGCATTGCATAACTGCGCAATTAGCAGTTAAAACGACGCAGTGCCAAATTGGAAAAAGACCTCTGGTCCTTAGGCAGCATAATGGTCCGGGGCTAAAGTGGTTAATGTGACCTAAAAAATTGTTATACAACAACCATGTTGGTTTGTTCAAAAACACTTTTATAAACGCACATGTGATTGTGCTTTAAGTAAAAAGTTTGATAATCAACAATGTGTAGCTTCTTCTTTCAATGCTCAAAAGCAGTTTTTGGAGTAAAGTTGTTTTTTTCTGTGACAATGGGTGTTATTTACTAAAGGCTAATCCACATTGCACTACAATGCAGTTTCAGTGCAGTCTCAAGTGCACTTGTAGTGCAAAGTGGATTTGCCTTTAGTAAATAACACACAACAGTGCTTTATAATTTTACACAATCACGCCATTTTCAGGACTCCCCAAATTTCGGGCATGGTGCTGAAAATGATGAATATTTTGGTCAGTAATGCATTATATACATTAACAACAAAAACAAGGTGTGTGTAGCAGACCCACAACATAACAATAATAGGTAGCCGAAAAAGATTGTCACCTCATGTCTCAAGGAAATTTCGTTTGCACTGTTGAAGAAAAAGGCAAAAAAAAAAAAATACCATTAAAAGATAACCGAGGAGACAGCTAAAAGAAAGCCAAGCAGGAAATCAAAGCAAATATTTGTTCAGTTTCAAATATATTTTTATTAAAAAAATGTCTCAGACATTGTCTGGCATATCGATGGCCCCCCTACCCGCAAAGTATTCCAGGTATCTTAAACGGACCTCGTGGGCACTCTGGGGGGGGGGGGGGGCAAGCCAGGACGGCCAGTTTCCAGCGCCGTCAGGGTTGGTTCATTCAAAATTCCAGCCTCGGGCCCAACTGAGGCAGCATAATTCACAGAATTTCTCCTTAAAAAGTTGTGGAGAACACAGCAAGACAGGATGATGTGATTGAGTTTATATTCCGCCATGTGTATCGGTGTAAGAAATAGGCGGAACCAGCTGGCCATTATTCCAAATGTGTTCTCCACCACTCTTCTGGCTCTGGCCAGCCGGTAATTAAAAACCCTCTGGTCCGGGGTGAGGGTCCTCATAGGGAATGGCTGCATAAGATGGTCCCCCAGCGCAAACGAAGACGAATGGGAGTCCTTCCGCATTGTCTTCTGGAGGTGGCAAGCCCAAGCTGCCATTCTGGAGACGCCTGTAGAACTCGGTCTGGGCGATGACTCCATCTTCCGACATCCGGCCATTCTTCCCGACGTCCACATACAGGAACTAAATAAATAGCCGACACCACCGCCAACATCACAATACTATTGAACCCCTTGTAGTTGTAATAGTATGACCCCGAATTGGGGGGTGGGACAATGTGGACGTGTTTCCCATCAATTGCCCCTCCGCAGTTGGGAAAGTCCCACCGCTGGGCAAAGTGGGAGGCAACAGTCTGCCATTCCTGTGGCGTGAAAGGAAACTGTGAAGTCAAACAAGAAAAAAAATTTTTTGTAATTTTGCACGGAAACATTGAAAGCAGATTAGACACAAATATTCTTGGCCAAAATGACTATAACATTTATTTTAGGGAGTATTTAAAGACAAAAGTATAAGGTCCACCTATCAGATTCCTCACCCCCTCTGATGGCCCATTGTAAAAATCTTAGGGGGGGTATGTTTTGGACAGGTAACCCTCTCCACTTCATTGAAAGATGAATGCATACATAATAATGTGTGTTACTTTGGCCAGCCCCTCCTTACTTACACTGTTGACAGCCCACTGGACAGATAAGAAGTGTCATAATACAAACATATGAATACACTCTGTACAAATTGAAGCACATTTTTACATTCTGCTATTACCTATCAAGATAAAATTTGGATACAAAAACTTTAAACAGTACCATTTGAAAGTATTCCGGCAGGCCCTTGCACTACATGCTTTGGGGAATTCATCCATAAATATGACCATAAAAGAGGTAGGTATAGTGTGTATGGGTTTGGCAAAGTCAGCAGATAGAGGATTGGTATCAGCTGAGTTAGCGGTGGGGGGGAGGGTTCCAAATGATTTTGGGACCCCAAAAAAAGCCTCTGAAACTCTGCATGAATTTAAGGACACAAATAACATTTTTAAACATTTTAGGGGGTGTTTAGGGTAAAGCACTACTATGGAGCTGACAAAATACATTGTTAAGTGACTAGACTAGATGTGTATGGGCCCAGCATAACACGTTGGGGAGGTAAGTGAAGGCAAATATGCATGAAGGACAAAAAACAAACTTTTAAAAGCTTCCAGGCATGCATGACAAAGGGGACATTCACAGCATATTACAATCATGGTAATTAGGGAATGATGAAAGAAATACAATACATTAGCAAACATTAAATACAATAAAATGTGATGTTAAAGGATAAAAATCTTACCTTAATATAGTCCTTCTGCAGGACCTGGATGATGGCAGAACAGGTCTCTGGGATAATGATCCCCAGAGCCTGGGGGGAGATGCCTGTCGAGAATTTGAGGTCCTGCAGGCTTCTCCCTGTCACCAAGTACCGCAACGTGGCGACTAGCCTCTGCTCCGGAGTGATGGCTTCCCTCATGCAGGTATCCTGCCTGCTGATATAAGGGGTCAGCAAAGCCAACAAACGGTGAAAAACGGGGTCCGTCATCCTGAGAAAGTTCCTGAAATTGTCAGGATTCTCACTGATCTCACGGAGCAAAGGCATGTGACAGAATTGGTCACACTGGAGCAACCAATTCTTCGTCCATGAACTCCTCCTCGCCCTGTTCATGGACTGGGCTTGTGCCAAAGTAAGAACCTCAACACCAAGCCCCCTCACAGCACGAACTCTACGATGAGTACGTACACGCAACATGGCTTCAAAACGGTTGGCTGGTCAGAACGAAGTAACAGGACGCACTGAAGAACAGCAAGGCCTGTGAAGAGCGACCTGAAAATCAGCAACGAGCGGACAAGAACACAATGATAAATCAATGCGAACTCACTACACGCACTGAAGACCAAATACAAATCCACAAGCACAAACTGAACAGCAGAAAAACGATCTGAAAACCACGAGTCTGAAAAGCGCATATCGTCCCTCACCAAACTTTTACTAACATGAGATTAGCAAAAGGAGCCCAAAGGGTGGCGCGCTTGGTATTGAACTGCCCTTTTTTAGTCCCGTCGTACGTGGTGTACGTCACCGCGTTCTTGACACTCAGAAATTCCGACAACTTTGTGTGACCGTGTGTATGCAAGACAAGTTTGAGCCAACATCCGTCGGAAAAAATCCGATGGATTTTGTTGTCAGAATGTCCGATCAATGTCCGATCGTGTGTACAGGGCATAATAGTAAGTTGAAATGTGTATTTACTAAAATGTATTTGTTTTCCAGAGAGACAGTTCTGCAAGGGGTTCTTTGTGGTGAGGTATTATGATATGTTTCATATGCTAATGTCTTGTTACAGGTATATACCCCTTGGTTTATTTTGTTTCTAGGAGGAAAAGTTTAATGTTTATTACTAAAATTTTAATAGTGTTTTATCCCTCAGATTCGATAATTGGGTTTCTTGGCTTTCAGAATGATAGGAAAACACATCCACTAAACTACCTGTCAAAGAAAAAGGTTGTCTTGCAGTTGAATTGTAGTAACGCCCATCAGGCCATGTGGTATGAACGAGCAAATGTGACACTCTCAACCAAATATACAAACACCGTAATTTTAAAAATTAGGACTGATGCTAAAAACAAACAGTATGAGGTCTTGGATTTACAACCAAGACTGTCCATACGTGCCTTCGTGTTGCAAGTAATGAGGGAGACTTGTGTCCCTGAAAACAGAGGGTCACTATTTTATTGACACCGCTTATTGGCCCCAAAATCAGTCCTTGGCTTTTAACAGTCCAAACCCATGGAATTGGGATGTTTTTTGCAATGGTGTGGATCTGCCTAGCGTGAATGAGTGGATGAATGTAATGCTGGCCATACACTATACAGAAAATCGGCCGAAAAATCGTTCATATAGACACTTCGTTTGTTTTTCGTCAAGTTAATGGGCACAAATCGATAATCGTTTGTGACGTTTTTGTGGGAAAAAAACGAACGGCAAGTTTGGAAAATTTCTGCCGAACGTACGATAAATTGCAAGTTTAATGCGTTCTTCATCCGTGAAAAAACGAATGGTTGCTACTGCGCATGGTTGAAAATCATTTAACCCGGAAGGGAAATATTCGTGCCAAATACGTTCGCGTCAAAACGTCATGACAAATCATCAACACCAACTATATAAAGGCCCGCACACACGATCAGACTTTTTGACAACAAACATGCAAATTAGCAGTTCTGGAGCAACATCTGACCGTGTGTACGCTCCATCGGACAAATGTTTTCTGTTTTTATCGGACTTTTGTTGGCTACGAACGGACAAACTTTCTGGCAACAAAACTCCGATCGTGTGTGCACAAAATACCATCGGACTTTAGTCCAAAGTACAAACACGCATGCTCGGAAGCAAGGACCAGCACAAAATTTTAATGGCTTAATAATAAATCTGCTTTGCTGGTGATACTGACAGAGTACAGACAAACATATTTTAGTTAGGATTTGTGTTCTAGTGATATCAATCCCAAAATGTTGTTTTTTTTAGGCCATTTTGGTTATTGTGCATTCACAACATAAATAAAATTACTAAATTATTAGACATGTTCTCTGTCATCACAATTAAAAATTAAAAATTAGAAACAAAAAGAGCAAACGATACACAGAAAAAGAAAAAATATAGCTTATTAAATCATACTCAAATCAAAAAATACAACCTGCTACATTATTAGCCCCTAAACTCCCCAGACCACTGGCCTTGTTGTGGATCCTTGGGGCTGCTTTTGCCACTGACCACCATGCTGCTCAGGTGGGTGGGCTTGCTGGGGTGGGTAGGTTTGTTGTGGAGGAGTGTTGTTCAAATCACACACATGATATTTAGTGGTTAACTCTTGTTTCCTGGCCTTGCTGAAGAGCTTGATGATTAGAGCCTCACATAGCTCCCTTTGATCTGCGTCAAGCTCACGGAGCTTACTAGCAGTAAAACAGCCAAACCCTTCAGCACTATCGGGTGCTGTGTTGATCAGAGAAGTAGCCCTAGTTAAGAACTCAGCTGTGGCCTCATCCAGATGTTGGCTCTTCCTGGCCCTTTTTTTGTGAGGATGCAGGGGAGGGATTCTGCACTCAATTGTCGTCTGGCTGCTGGGCCCAGGCTCTTCTTGGCTCTAAAGTTCCTGTGTGTGTAAAACCAACATCATTTTAATTTTTGGACATCAATCATCAACAGTTTTCAGGTCATGACTTTTTAATTTGGAATGTGTCCAAATAGTAAAGACTATCATTCTGACTCCAGCATTTCTCATTCTTGTCCTAATCCTTTTTGGCCACTGCTGTCTATTGATATGGGACTCACTTTTTTAACACAACAAATTACTATGCATTCAGGGGCGTAACTACCACCATATTGACCCATGCGGGCGCTATGGGGCCCACAGCCGAGTGGGGCCCAGTGAGGATAAGAGCACCGCCAGCACAGTCTCCCAGCCAGGGGAAGAGAGAGGAGAGGAAGAGGCGAGCTGTCCGTATCAGCAGAGAGCTGAATTGCCCGATGTAAGAGCTTTCATTAGAACTTCCAGTGTTCCCGGGGCGCACGTCACATAGCTCCACCTTTTGGCCCGGTGCATTTGATAGAACGCCGATCCAATGCGGGACATGTGACGTCATCAAAGGCGTCGGGCCAAGAGGTGGGGCTATGTGATGAGCCCCGGGAAGACAGGAAATTCAAATGAAAGCTATTACAGCGGGCAATCCCGCTCTCTGCTGATCCTAGTAGCTTGCCTCTTCCTCTGCATAGGTGGGGCTGTATGGTGCACAGGCAGACCAGGCTGTATTGGGCACAGGTCATGCTGTATGTGGCACAAGTCACGCTGCATTGACACTAGGGCAGCTGTGGGGGGGGGGGGGGCTGTTTGCAGTGTGCCCCATACAACATTTGCAAATTTCAAAACCTATAAAAGTCTATGGTAGAATTCAAAAGTGATAATTTTAATAGATAATATGCAATCTAATTGCCATTAGGGATGAGCCGAACACCCCCCTGTTAGTTTCGCAACAGAACATTTGAACAGGCAAAAAATTGGTTTGAACACGTGAACACCGTTAAAGTCTATGGGAGTTGAACATGAATAATCAAAAGTGCTAATTTTAAAGGCTTATATTCATGGTATTGTCATAAAAAGTGTTTGGTGACCTGGGTCCTGCCCCAGGGGACATGTATGAATGCACAGAAAAGTTTACAAAACGGCCATTTTTTCCTGAACAGTGATTTTAATAATGAATAAAGTCAAACACGAAAAGTGTAATATTGCTTTAAATTTCGTACCTGGGGGGGGGGGGGGTCTATAGTATGCCTGTAAAGGGGCGCATGTTTCCCCTGTTTAAAACAGTCCGACAGCAAAATGACATTTAAAATGCAAAAAAGGTCATTAAAAATTACAAACGGTAGCGACAGAATTTAGAAACAGCTTCTTTTCGCGGGTACTCTCGGATTGCCTTTGTCTCGCACCCAAACAGAACGTAATCTTACATCACACGCTCGTTCGATTGATATACACTACCTATGCGTGAAAACTCCGCTCTCCGAACGGCATGACGCATTCGTTCGTACCGCGTGTTAACTTGACATAGACGGCACATGCCTGAAACTCCGCCCCTTACGTTCTTTTTCTATAATATTCCCCGCCCCTTTTCTCTTCGGTGCGCAGTGAGGAGCAACATGGCGGAGACACATGTGTCAGGATCCAGGAGGAGATGTAAGGCCACCAACATGTCATTTGCCGAAATGGTGGAGATGGTGGCGATTTTAAAAAAGGAGGATTACGATGGGAAACATGGCCCATATGCCCATCCAAATTTTGTTAAGGACAAAATCCTAACTCATGTGGTGAAGGCTCTGGAGCGGAAGTTTGGGGTACATAGAAAGAAGGACCAACTGAGGAAGCGCTGGTCTGACCTGAAAAACAGGGAGCCGGATCAGTACCTCAAAATAAGGAAGGAACTTCGAAAAAGTAAGTACTTGTCGTGTGTCCCATTTATGATTCTTCACTTGCCTGCTGCTCCATGTGCTTTTCTTGACTGTTATACTGAATGTTTGTAGGTGGGAAATAACGTTCGTGGGTAGGAAATAACGTTCGTAAGGACCAACAGTGATCGTTTGCCAATAAATACGAATTTTTAAGCTGATATAGGCTTATGACTGTTTTGGTCATGATCATTTATGTGATTGAACGAATTTTAAAGACATTGTTGTCTAGATGTCTTTGAAATTTTAATTAATTGCTAAATAGATTCAGTGGAATGTAAGGAGAGGACACTCAGCAGCTGGTTACACATCTGGACTCAGGAGCACTAGTATGGGACACCATAAAAACTTGGCCAAAAAAGGTAAGTATTGCATTTGGGGTCAAAGGTATTTTTAATCATGTCTTCAACTTGGTTCTCTTCCTAAACAGACAATTGTACACCACTTGAAAGCAATGTTTCATATTCCTATTTCTGGCCATAAATATCTGTGTGCTAAGTATACCTTTTTTAATTTTTCATAGGGAATCAAAGACGCAGTCAACAGGACCCCCAACCTCGCCGGGACCCCCAACCTGAACCCAGCACCAGCGTCACAGATGTTGAGGAAAGAGAGGTGGGAGTGTGTACCTCACCAGGTGAGTGTCTGACACCCCAGCTTCAGGTAATCTATGTATGCCTGCATATTTCTAAATACATGTTTTTTCTCACATTTTTAGGTGATGTTCTGGTTGTGGAAGAGCCACCCGACCATTTCACGTCGGACAGCGCCCAAAGGCTCATTGGGCAGATCATGAAATGGAACGGCGAAATAGATGCCATGAGAAATCGTCTCGACAGAATGCAGCAGGAAATGAAGGACATGATAGATGTTTTGGGTAGAATCTAAACACTTTTGACGTCCATAAACATTTATCATGTTCTTCATTTCCTGCTGCATGATTATGTCCACATTATTGTTTGTTTATTTTTGTTAAAAAAAAACAAAATTACTGATATATTATGTTTGTAAAAAAAAATAATTACAAAAAAATGATACAAAAAATTATAAAAAAATAATGAAAAAAAATTTACAAAAAAATAATGATACAAAAAATTATAAAAAAATAATGAAAAAAAATTATAAAAAAATAATGAAAAAAAAACATTTTTACCAAAAAAATTTTATAAAAAAATATTTATAATAACTAAACAAATTTTAGATTTACATATTTAGTAAAAGTTGAACTTTGTAAGTTCCTGTTCGTTAGACAAGTTCTGTTTTCCAACATGCCTGTTTGTGAAACTAAAAAAAAACGCACATGAATGTGCACAGATAAAAACATTTTCTAAAGAAAACAATGTGTGGTTTCTTATTTCAATGCTCAATACCAGTATATTTGTTAAGTTGCTGTGGTTACATTGACAGTGTACTCTAAAATGTGTGTAGCTGAGACACAGCACAATATAATAGTTAGCTCAAAGTGAGAATGTCACCTCATGTTGCACATCAGGTTGTTTTGCACTAGTGGCAAAAATGACAAAGATCAAGGCTATTTGCAAAGCTAGTAAACAGACAACAGTAGTTCAAAGAAAATATAATTTTATTAAGAAGTCAAATAATTAATAAGCAAGTAAAAAAGTAGTCCATATATTGTTCACGGACAAGACGGGCATTCTGGGAGCCCAAACCAGCACATGCACTTTCCAGAGCTGGCATCACAGCCTATTGAGCTGGTCGGGAAAAAGGCTCATCACTTTTCCCTGAGGCAATGTAGCCTCATCTGCCCCAAAGACAAAATTTAGTCCCTCAATATTGTCCTGAGCATTTTGAAAAATGAAGGTCCCTTTTTGTATACGATCCTAAAATTCGGTACGTATCATCACACCTCCGTCAGAGTGGCGTCCATTCATCCCAACATCCAAAAAAGGATAAATTGTAATTATATGCTCCCTCACCCCCTCTGGTGGTACATTCAAAAACTTTAAGGGGGGGGGGGAGTTGAATGGGTAGCTGGTTTTGACAAGTAAACCTCTACACTTCCATGAGAGCTAAATGCATGAAAAATTAAGTTTTATTTTGCCTGACCATCCATCTTTAGAACATTGTCAGGCCAGTGGCCAGGTAAGAAGTGGGCAAATCCGCAAATAAGAAAGCACATTGTTCAAATCTATACACATTTTGACATACATCGGACAAAATAATAACAATGTTCGTTAATTAGGATTATTTGTTATGATAAAGTTATAAACCCAGGAAGTCAGCACAGCACAGGGATGGTGTGAGCCCCTCATAATGAACACAGCACAGGGATGGTGGGAGCCCCTCATAATGCTAAATTCATCATAACAAACGTATCATTTGGACCTTTTGAAGGTAATCTTGCAGGCCCTTGCACTACATGCTTTTGAGAATTTATGCAGCAATCTTAACTAAAAAAATAAGGTATACTATGTATGTGTTTAGCAAAATCAGCAGATAGAGTAGTTATATCGGTTGACTGTTTTTTTTGTGGGTTTTTTTTGGGGGGGGGGGGAATAAGTGTTTGCACAACCAAAAAGGGACTCTTGCACTCTGCATGAATTTAAAGGACAGGAATAAGATTGGGACACATTTTAGGGGGTGTTTGTGGTAAACCTAAAAATGAAGCATAAAAAAATACAGTGTTAAGTTACTAGGCTAGGTGTGTATGGGCCCAGGGTAGCATGCTGGGGAGGTTAGTGAAGGAAAATATGCATGTAGGCCACCAAAAAGGTTACAGCATGCATGAGGACAAAGAGGACATTCATTCACAGCATATTACAAAAATGGGAATGATGGAATACTAAATTTAGAAAATACTTTATAAAAACATGAAGGTGATATTAAATACAAAAAATTACACGAATATAGTCCTTCTGCAGGACTTGGATAATAGCACTACATGTCTCAGGAATAATCTCTCCCAGAGCCTTGGGAGAGATACAAGTGGTAAACTTGATATCCTGGGGACCCCTCCCTGTCGCCAAATAACGTAAGGTAGCTATGAGCTTTTGCTCTGCTGGAATAGCAGCCCTCACGCAGGTGTCCTGCTTCATGATATAGGGGGACAGCAAGGACAATAGTTGCTGAAAGCAGGAGTCCGTCATCAGGAGATAATTCCGATAATCATTTGGATTATTCTCCTGCAGCTCACGCAGCAAGGGCATATGGCTAAATTGGTCACGATTAAGTAGCCAAGTTTTGGCCCAAATAATCCTCATCCTACTACTCTGACTATTCCTGGACCGGGCTAGAGTCACAGCAAGAACTCCAAGCCCATAAACAACACACTCTCTCCTAGGATTGCATAACATGGCTGGTTGTCCTACAAACGGTCGGAAACGCAAAGTAACGCACGGAACTGGAAACCACGAATCTGCACTGACCAAACGTCTAATAATTAGAAATTAGCAGAGGGAGCCCGAAGCGTGACGCCGAAGAATTTAACATCTTCTTTGGAAGTGTCATCCGTACGTTGTAACGTCACTACGTTCGTGTTTGTTGCCTAAACGTCAGACCGTCTGCATGCAATACAAGTTCAGAGACAAGGCCCTTTTTCCAAAAAAGCAACGGGAAAGTTTGTAAAAGGTCCGATCGTGTGTATGGTGCTTAACACACACCGAACAGAACGTTGTCTTTCCACTGACCAGACAAAGGATTACACCGGCCAATACACAGAAGATTTTGAAGAACTGAAGGTAAGCAGACCAGTACAATAGTTCTAGGGTATTAATTGTTAGGTGTAGTTTGGCAACTGAACAATGCTGCATTTTTTATTATTACAGGAGCAATGGTGGACAAATTTACGTCACCACATTTCCTGCCACAATTCATTGAAATGTACCGAGACCTTACATGTCTATGGAAAGTGCGCTCCAAAGACTACTCAGATCGTCAAAAACGTAAAGAAGCGTATACTACCCTGTTTCCCCTAAAATAAGACCTAGCGTGATTGTCGGTGATGGCTGCAATATAAGCCCTACCCCCCAAATAAGCCCTAGTTAAAGTCCTTGTAGGTCTTATTTTCAGGGTAGGGCTTATTTTCGGGGAAACAGGGTAGGGCTTATTTGGGGGGTAGGGCTTATATTGCAGCCATCACCGACAATCACGCTAGGTCTTATTTTCGGGGAAACAGGGTAAATTAGTGGAACTATGCACTGTTGTGTATGCAAAAGCAGATATATCCTATGTGACCAAAAAAATAGCCAATCTGCGTACGATCTTCAAAAAAGAATTAAATAAAATTAATGAATCAAAAAGATCTGGTGCAGGTGCAGATGAAGTATATGTGCCACGCCTGTGGTATTTTGAGAGTCTACGTTTTCTGACTGACCAGGAGGAAGCACGACCCTCTGTGTCAAGTTTAGACAGTATCAGTGAGAATATTTCAGGAGATGAAGAAGATGGAACATTTGAGGAAATGGCAGACAGTCAGGTAAAGTCATAATATTATGTTTTATTATACACTTTTATATGTACATATCTGAAACTAAAAATTGAAGAGAATACATCCAAAAATCAAAGCACATGTACCTTGGTAAATTTTTTTATTTAAACAAAAATATTACATGACATCTGTATTTAGTAATGAAATAATAGATAAATGCAGCCACTCAAATTTACATAGCATTTAGATATTGTTTAGCCAATCTACTGCTCCAGGACCCAGAAAATAGTGCATATAATCAATGCGATTTTGGCGAGCGACTTGACTGGAGAGACGTGGTGGGACACAGCCTAGGTTTAATAACCCTTCTCTGTCATTACGCCACTCACCAGGCGTGACATCCCCAGACAAAGTATCTTCCTGGTCCAACAGGGATTGTGGCATGTAGGTGGAGCTAGTACGCCTTAAGAAATTGTGCAACACACAGCAACAATGGACTATTGTGTCAATTTTTGGGGGGGCTACATTTATTGCTGTATGGAAAATCCTAAAGCAGTTGGCCATAATACCGAACGCATTTTCGACAACTCGTCTAGCACGAGATAACCTATAATTAAAAATGTTTTGCTCAGGTGTCAGGTTTTTCAGGGCAAAAGGTTTCAAAACATGCTCAGATAACGCAAACGCGTCATCTGCAACAAATGAGAAGTTTAGTCCTTCCACTGTGTCCTCTTGGGACGGGAGATGTAGAAGTCCATTTTTTAACTGATGGAAAAAAGAGGTTTTCTCTATTATTCCCCCATCCGAATTTCTGCCATTTTTCCCAATGTCCACAAATATAAATTCATACTTAGCATTGACAATTGCCATTAGGACAATGCTAAAGTAGCCTTTATAATTGTAGTAGAATGAGCCAGATTTTGCTGGGGGTATTATCCGAACATGCTTGCCGTCTATGGCACCACCACAATTTGGAAAATTCCAATAGTCTTGAAATTGTTTGGCAGTTGCTTTCCATTCCTCCACAGATGTTAAAAAAATATTTAAGGCTTAATTGTCAAAAAATTATAACAATTGGCTTTATTATACAGGATCTATTTGGCAGTGAAACACAAACTGTCACATCACCACCAGTAAGCATTACCAAAAAGAGAAAGACAAAGCAAGATGCAACAGGCAACTTTCTACTACAAGCATCTGCAGCGTTAAATCAGAAGAGGGATGAATGTGATGACCTGGGTGTATTTGCAGCAAAGAAAATGCGCAGGATGTCAGAAGAACAAAAACAATTACTAGAACCATTACTCATTCAACTTCTTAATAAAGGGTTAAGGGGGGAGCTGACCACAAATACACACTTAGCTGAGCACAAAAGCACACACCCACAATCATTGCAAGTACCTCAACAAATGCATCAGTGGCACGTACCATTCCCACAGCAGGATCATCAACAAAGCAACTGGGGACATGATTATCAGTACACATCTTTGTGAATCACATACATTTGGGTTAAAATATGTTATGTTTGTCAGTTTGACATGTTATGAACTAGTTTGAGTTTACTGATATGTTTAGAGCTTCTAAAATCAAAGTTAAACAAAACAAGCTGTACAGTGTTTGAGAGTTAAAAATAAAAGCACTGTGTCATTACCTTTAGGTATTCCTCTTGCATGATCCTTTTAATGGCTTGGCAGGTCTCTGGTATGATGCGGCCAAGTGACTGGGCAGAGATTCCAGTAGTGAATTTTAAATCTTCATAACTTCTGCCAGTTGCCAGAAAGTGAACTGTTGCTACCAGTCTCTGCTCTGCTGGGATGCTTGGTCTTAAGACTGTGTCCTTTTTGGTTATAAGGGGTGACACTTTACTCAGTAAGAGCTGAAAGGACTCATCAGGCATCCTCAGATAGTTCCGATAGTCATCTGGATTGTTTTCCTTGAGCTCTCGAACCAATCTCATATGAGAGAAGTCATCCCGGTTCTTCAGCCACTCTTTACTCCATAACCTTCGCCTTTTGATTCTGGGTTCCTCTGCTTGCTGTATAGCCATCACTCCAAGCATGACTATGCCAATGGTCCTCTCATCCACATCGATATTGTAGGTGGTGCAGTAGACTATGCACAGGGTTCGTTCCGACGTACGCACGAACGTATGTTGCTCCTCGTCAAACACAGGAAGCCACAGTGCAGAGGTCAAACACATTTTGACACTTCCTTTTATAAATGCAAAAAACGAACGAAAAAACGATACATTGCTGTTCAAAATGTAGTGAAAGTGGGGGTTCTTTCAAGAAATTTGGGATTTTTTGAGGGAGGTGATACGTCTATTTCCAATAGGCATCAACAAAAAAGATAATAAAAATAGTAATTTTTATTGAGTTATAATAAAAAGGAGTATACAAAACACATATTAGAATACATTGCTGTTCATAAACGATTTAACGGTCGAAAATCTTTACTTACCTAATGGCGTGATCGTTTGCGGTCACTACCGAACGTTCTTTTTTCGAAAATGGGTTCGGCCGATTTTCTGTATAGTGTATGGCCAGCATTAGGCTAATGAATGAAGAAATGAGAGGCGTGCATATGACTGTAAACTGGCAGGATCCCCAAGGGTATGAATGAATGAATGATTTGTATAGCACTGTAAATGCGAACTGAATCGCTTCAAGGCACTAGATCCCTCCTGTGTTGTCCAGCTTCTTAGAAGAGGTAGGTCTTGAGTTTTTTTCTGAAGGCCTGATGGTTTTCTTCCATGCGGATGTAAGTCGGTAGAGCGTTCCAAAGCCGTGATCCTTGGACTGCGAATCTTCGTTCTCCCTTTGTTTTGTAGCGGGTCTGGTAATAAGGAGGAGGTTTTGGTTAGAAGATCGAAGACTGCGATTGGGTGTGTAGCATTTTATCTTCTTGCATAGGTATTGAGGAGCGTTTCCTTGTATGCATTTGTGGGTGAGGCAGAGGGTCTTGAAAGTGATTCGATTCTTTACGGTTAGCCAATGTAGGCTCCTCAGGGAAGGGGAGATGGATTCCCAGGGTTTTTTTCCTGTTAGCAGTCTTGCTGCAGTATTTTGGATGAGTTGTAAGCGCACAAGCTGATATTGGGGTAATCCTATGTAGAGGGAATTTGTGTAGTCGAGTCTGGAATTAATGATTGTTCCAACTACTGCTGCTTTGTACGAACGAAGGGGATGAGTCTATGTAGCAGGAGGAGATGGTGAGATGGTGAGATCCGCTGACTACTGATCCTATTTGTGCAGCCATTGACATTTCTGAGTCAAAAATGTTTTCGAGACTCTTGGCTTTGGTGCTTGGAGAGATGGTCTGTCCAAAGATGGTGGGAGGTGTCCATGGGATCTTAGTTTTGGAACTTTGGTTTGTGTGTAGGAGAAGAAGCTCTGTTTTTGATCCGTTGACTTTGAGGGAACTAGTGGTCATCCAGTCATCTATCAAAGAGAGGCATTTTTCTAGTCGCTGATGGTCTTTTTGTCCGGTGATGCGAAAGTAGAGTTGAGTGTCATCAGCGTATGAGTGGAAGCAGAGGTCCGATTTTCTGATGATTTTGAAGAGTGGGCAGATGTAGATGTTGAAGAGCACTGGTGACAAGGGTGAACCTTGAGGGACTCCAAAGAGATTGCGTGGGTTTCAGAGGTGAATGCTCCTAGTTTCACTGTCTGAGAATGATTTCCTAAGAAGGATGCAAACCATTGTAGATCTAAATCTGTGACTCCTGCTACTTCTGTGAGGCGGATGAGTAGAGTATTGTGGTGCACTGTATCGAATGCTGCACTGAGGTCCAACAGTACCAGGAGACATGATTCTCCGTCATGAGCTGCTTCAAGGGCATCGTCCCATATTTTGTGAAGTGCCATTTCTGTGCCATGGCCTGGACGGAAGCCTGATTGCAGAGGGTCCAAGAGTTTGTGTGTGTCCAGGTGGTGTTGTAGCTGTTGTACTACTGCTTTCTCCATAATCTTGGAGATGGTGTTAAGGCTTGTTATCGGTCTGCGGTAGTTAGGGTCCTTAGGGTCGAGGTTGGGTTTCTTTAGCAGGGGTTTGACCATGCCATGCTTGAGGGCGATCGGAACAGTCCCTTCTTTGAACGACTGGTTTATGAGGTGTGTTATAGTAGGAGCCAAGATGTCGGAACATTCTTTCAGTAGTTTTGTGGGAATGATGTCGTTTGGTGATGTGCTGTCTCTGAGGCTTCTGCAGATGTTTTTGGTGGTGTCAGTGGTGATTGGGATCAGCAAAGAATTCGGTGATTGTGTGACGTTCGTATCGATTTTTTCTTTTTACTTTAGTTGAATGAGGTTGGTTATTTTTTTCTGTTGAATTGTTTTCCAGGTTTTGTCGATTTTGTTGATAAAAAAATCCGATAACTCATTGCAAAATTCTTGGGTTTCGTTTCCTGGGGGCTCTAGGCGGGTAGGGTTTATAATCTTGGCGATTATTTTGAAGAGTTCCCGAGGGTGGTTTAAGGCTGTTGAGATGGTGTTTGAGAAATGTTCCTTTTTTGCTTTGAAGATTGCTTTGTGATATTTCTCTGTGAATGCTTTGTAGTTTGTGTGGTTTTCCTTTGTGGAATTTCTTCTCCAGGCTTTTTCAGCTCTTCTGCGTTCCTGCTTTAGTAAAGTAAGAGTGCCATTAAACCATTCAGAGTTTATTTTGCGGATGTGTGTTCTACGTTTTGGAGCCACTGAGTCCGCTGTTTGTAGTAATGCCTTGTTTAAGGAGTTGAGTGTTCCGTTGAGTGGTTTAAGTTTAGCATTGCTATTTTGTTTGATAATGTGGTTTTGAAGAGTTCGGAGTGTAGTTTCTTCTGAGATCTTGTCCAGTGTGTTGTTATTGCGTGTTTCCGTTTTTGGAGGGTGGTGTTGGTAGCGATTTTAAATTTTATAGTGTGGTGATCCGTCCATGGTAGCGGTAGGTTTTCGAGTGTTGATGTCCATATTTTGTTAGAAGATGAGGTCCAGAATGTATGCTGAACCATGTGTAGGAGCATTTATCAGTTGCTGAAGACCTAATTCTTCCAGTTGGTTAATGCAGGCGGTGGCGATAGGGTCTTGGGTGGAGTTTGCCCAGAGGTTGAAATCTCTAAGTGCCAAAAAGTTTTTGGTTGTCAGGGTGTGAGTTGACATGAATTCCGTGAAGGGTATAAGGAGATTGGTCTTCGGTCATGGTGGTCTGTAACATAATAGTATGTGAAAGGTGTCTTGGGGTGTTGTTTGAAGATGTAGGGTGAGTGTCTCAATGAAAGGCACTGAGTTCTGTACATTTGGTTTGATGAGCGCGAGGTGAGATTTGAAGATCACTGCTAGGCCTCCTCCTTTTTTTCCTATTCTGTGCTCAGTTAGGATCCTGTAGTTCTCAGGCACTAATTCGGTTAGGATGATCTGATATTAGACTATGATATTAGACTAGATATGATCTGGATTTAGACTTACATCTAGATGGCCCATTTGTGTGGCCATTCTGCAACGCATTTAACGAAGGCTGTTGGACCTTTATGCAAATGACAAAGCTTAAGAGTGATGACATGTTCCCCGGAATCATTACCCCAGTTATTGATCCTAAACGTTGGTATCCCTGGAAAGAGCGAGGAAAGATCTGTGTGACAGTTGTACGGGTACCCAATGAGTTAGATGTTCTTGTGCCGGCAAAAATTAGTTAGGACTCCTGTAAGGCTCCTATAGTGAAGGCAGCAGATCTAGTCAGCCCTTTATTCTCCTCTCACTGGACGGTATTAACAGACACGCAATTTATGTTATATACATAGAGGATAACCTTATCTGATTTCTGGGTTGATAAGTGGGATAAATGGTGTGCAGCCTTCACAAAGAATCAGGTATACATGTTGAAGGGGTGGCTGCAATCTGGATATTCAGAATATTCCCACACTAGAGTAAAGAGAGGCCTAATAGAGACTGCCTTAGGAGCAGGGGGTGTTGCCCTGGGTAGCCTAAACACTAAGGATTTAGAAGTACTCAGAAACAAGTTAGGAGGGTTGGCACAACATGTTGGGGAAGGGGTTAAGGTGAAGCTAGACGTGAATCATATCCTCGAAAATCTACAACATGCGCATTTCGATGCTACTGCCTCACTATCTGAGGTAATGAAACAGAAGTTCACAGGATTGATAGCGGGTTTATCCAACGTACAGGAAAGCATCCAACTTGCTTTATCTTGCACCCAGGTACAATCAGAACTGTCCCAGGACCTCGGAGTAATGATTGCTTCTTTTTCAGCAGGACAATTTCCACTAAATTTGAGAAAACAAGCAGGTAGGGTAGTATCCAAGTTTGCTATGAGTCATATGGATTGGTGGATGACTCAATTCCATGGCTGTAAAAACCTGACTTGCACGGTCTCATCCCTGATTCCGGTTGCAGGGACTGCACATCGTACTTATACTACAGTCAATTTGGGCACTATCCTATCAGGCTTATACTACAGTCAATTTGGGCACTATCCTATCAGGCTCTACCGTGTTACACCCCCAAGTTCATCGCGATCTGATGGTTTATGAGTCCGGACAACTTCAAATGATTGATACTGATGGGTGCTGGAGAAGGGAAGGGGTTGTGTTATGCCAAGGGAAACAGGACAGGATCACGAGACAACAATGCTGGCACAAGGAAGGGTCATGTCTCATGGATGCCAAGGAAATGTCCCAACCTCATGTAAAATACTTGGGGCAAGGGTATTGGTGCTGGTATCAAATGTCCAGTGATGCCCTACATTCTGCATACGGGTTAAACTGTACTCAGCGTGGTACACTACCTCAGGGAGTCTACTGCGCATCTTCCCCTGTCCTTGGAATAGATATAGCAGGGACACAAGGGCGGACCCCCATTACCCCAGAGAAAAGGCTTGATATCAAACCCATGCACTGACAGAAACTCTGGGAGTTAAAAGCTTGGCTGGTAGATTTCAGACAACAGGATGAAATAATAAATGTGCTAAGAGATGCTGAGAAACAAGCCACCATACGACTAACCCATGATCAAAATAGATTGATCCAAGTATCCCACGCTTTAGACGCAGACGCTAAGGTTTCCTTGTGGGAAGGTTTTTTTGGGTACAGTCCTAACGCTACAGCTTTCCTAAACATTTTGCTCCACCCTGTTGTTGTCCTAATCTGTGCAGCCTTATTGCTTTTCCTGATGCAAGTAATAATGTGCATTACTATCAGGAGAATGAACGCCAAAGCTATGAGAATGTGTACCTCAACAAGGTATCTTCTCTCAAGGAACAGAAAGCCCACTAACTCAGAAACAAATCTTTGAGGAAGCCTGATCCAATCCAGACCAGTACAAAGAATTTGCGCATTTAAAAGAGGACCCTAGAACTATATTTTTCTTGTTTTTTTTGTTGTTCTAGGGATAACCCTCTTCAATTTGTAGTAATAAAGTGCAGCCAGGTTTACCTAAATTCTAAAAGTTTTAATCATTTTTTATTATTTTTTATTTTCTCCCTCTTGTTGTTAATATCTTTGTACCTGACCTGCAAAAATACTGATAACTACTGGTATGGGTGAGGAGTTTTTTTTTTTTTAAAAGGAACTACAGTTATTTTTTTTTTATTTTTATTTAATTTTTTTATTTTATTCTATTTAATTCTTGCCTCAACCAATGTATTCGTTTGTTTTTTTAATACAGATTCAATGCTCTTTAACAGTCTTGGTTGGAGCAGCATTAAATCTGTAGTTTTTTGTTGTTTTTTTTATTATTATTTCCACTATTTTTCCTGTTCAGTTTTCATTACTGACCTCTCTTCCGTTCCCTTTCCTTCTTTAATATTATGCTCTCTAAGTTTTTCCTTTGGTTTCTATTATCTATCTTCTCAAGATAATGTAACTAAGACATCAGTCATATCATTGTTGTTTAAAAAAAGACTTTTCCTGCCCGCCAGTACCATATTTTAACCAAAGTATCCCTGGACTTCCATTTTTTTTAATGTCTTAATGTAATTCTACCTCCCCTAGTCTACCCACTGCTTTAACCTGAGCCCTGTGAGCAGGTGTGGTGAACCCAGGGACCTGGCAATAGCAGGCAGTGTTGACTATCCCTACCATCAAGTGCCATGGATGAGACTGGCTGTTGCTCGGACTCTATACCCTGTGGGGATCCCACTACTCGTCCACATTACACCCCTTATAAGTATTTAGCCTTAATGGCCACTCCGCTGTTCCCGTCTGGCATTCCTCCAATAACTGTATACTGACATTCTCCTTCTTTTTTGTATTTTGCACGACTGTCCGGAGGCCCGCCCAACTACCACCGGAAGAAGCAACGGCAACCAAGCCATCTCTTGAGACAAATGTGCAACAAATAAGACTTTCCTTCACCATGCTGAAAAGTGCTGTCTCGTGGTCCAATCCAATCGGTGCAACCATTACACGGTCTTACCAAGTTACAGGACTAGATATGCCAGGATCCCGCCATCAATGTTGGAGTTCCGCTCTTCCAAGACCAGAGGGGAGATGAAACATTGCAGTACAGACACTCATGGTTTGGATGTGAAGTCTCAAAGGCACCAGGATTTCTTTGCTGTCTCAAGTCTACCTTGATGGGTTCCGGCAAGAAAGGCAGAGCAGGCCGCAGTAGTGGTGGTGGGGAAGGGTCGGGGCTTCTGGGCTGTTGTGGGTGGCTACAAAATCATTGAAGGAGGACATAAGTTCGGGTAAATATGACCTTGGTGGTATGGATGTGTCATTGCCATCATCCCATGTATATATGTAGAAAGATATAATACCTCTAAGGGGATTTTTAAGGCAATGAATTTAGAGTTATGTTTAAAATAAATCAATTTTATTTTATATTATTTAACGTTAAAAAATATATATATAAATTCTTTGCAAAAAAATCATTTAAATCAATAAACATAGAACATAAATTGAAATTCAAGACATGAAGTAATTCTACATGTACATCCAATACAGTATGATAAAGAATTGCATATAGAAAATTGTGTGAGGAGGAAAGTGATGTATCACACTACCCAGTGCGGTCACCCTGGATGGCCACCCTGGTATGGAGTAGTGGAATTTCCAACGCGTTTCAACGTTTAAATCTTAACAGATAAAAGTCTTCTTCAGGGAAGGTACATCACAATCTGAGAAATAAAAAAAATAAAAAAAATAATGCTATTACAAATTGTACACATGTACACCATACATATCTCCTGCAATGGTTATGTTCTCATGCGACTTACGTTCTCCCAAGGCAACCCGGGTTAAGCGCATTGCATGCCAGGGGTCAGAGACATCCCACATCAAAATAGCCTGGACTGTCCTAATACTCTACAAGACGGCTGGATATAATCAATGATCCCAACATTCGGCGTCCTTAGCCTCAAAAAATAGATCGCTGTCTGTAATGGGGCAAATAGTAAAAATGAGTGGTATCTTAAAGACAACTGTGGGCTAGCCCCACAGTAAGTACCATATGAGAAGAAGTCCCCCCTTAAAGATGGGTTCAACACAAAAAAAATAAAAAAAAAAAAAATATATATATATATATATATATATACACCCCACTGCCGGGGGGAGGTCCCATTCCTTATAGGTATGGAGTGGAGAACACTTACTTTTAAGTGGATCGCAGATCACTTAGCCAAGAACAGGGAGGGTCCATGGAGCTCAAGACCAAAGATTGCCCTATTGTGTATGGATGGATGTCCAAGGAAGAATGGCGCCATTTGCCGTCTCTGGTGTCCTATTTGTGGTGTGGGCCGGCTAGTGGGCGGAGACAGAGCGCCGCGCTGGCCAATAGCGCGGCTTGTCTGTGGTCGCTGCTGTCAGGAGCAATCGACGTAAAGAAGCAGAATGCTACCTAGGCAACCGACTCCGCTCGGGGGCCCGCGCATGCGCGGCGTGATGGCGCTCATTCAGTTACGTGCCTCCGCAGCGGGAGGCTGGAGATGTGATCGTGAGATGATACTGTGGGAGCCAGCCGCCATCTTAAAGATGGGCTGTGCCCACACTGGTACGCTGAATCAGTGAAGCTGTCCACCAGGGTATAAGGTTATACCCATGGTGGATGCGTGGTGTATAGAAACCTATCCAGTTAGATCCCCCAGTGGCTTCCCTGGTAGGATGTCCCCCCATGGGGTGGGCTCAAAGACCGGGGAGGGGGGAAATAAATTGGATAAAAATAATAATAATGATAAAGATGAATGAGTCAGAGCCTTTAGGGTAAAAAACCACACAAGCTCCCCCCTTAATTTCGCCAAGATGGAAAGGCGAAAAAAGGATGGGGAAAAAAAAAGGAGGACTGATAACCACCGACACAGAGATTCCCGCCTAGCATATACGCAAGGCAGGACAAAAAAGGGCCCCAATGCTAACTACAGCAGTGGGGCCCCCCTGTGTCGGGTAGGTACAGGACTCTCCCAGGCATATCAAAAGGGACTAGTGGGGAGCCCTAGACCCCCGCATGACTAGCCTCCCCCAGGGTAATGCCCGTGGGAGCAACACATCACAAGAGATAAACCCACCAAAACATGCAGTGGTATTAATGGGAACATGATAGAACAATGAAACATTAAATAAAAACCGCAATAAATATATACACAGTACATTTGTAGAGTAGTTCCACTCGGTGGGGTTTTTTTTTTATATAATCCCCAACCTTGTTATAATGTAGTAACAAATTTGTAAGAAATTGAAATTATACAAATGTAATAGATAAAATTAGAAACCCCCCAGAAGGCTAAACAATCTCCAACTAATGTCCGAATAGCAGCTAGGGGGCAAAAGATGTAAAGAAGAAGGGGGGGGGGGGGGTTTGGGGGGGTTTTGGGGAAAAGGGGGAAGAAAGGGAAAGGGAGTACATGGTCTGAATTATAGATGAAATGTACATGAAGTGGAATGGAGGGAGTGCCCCTAGTCGGTTTTCCCCTTAGAGGTATTATATCTTTCTACATAGGAGGACATAAGTTCAAGAATGAACTTCAGGGGGGAATGTGATGGAGATTTTGAAATCCATATTTATATCAAGGAGCTCCAAGGGAACCATTGCAAGGACTCTAATTAAATTGCCATGCCTCATTGGATGTATGTATATGCAGGGCTTTTTTTCTCAGACAATAGATGCAGGAACTCCCCTTTTCCAAGTCACCCCTTTTCCCCGCCCCTACCCACCTCCGAGCACCGTCCCTTGGTTCCATCCCCTACCCACCTCCCAGTACCGTCCCTTTTAGACAATACAGAGCCAAGTATCATTTTGTGGTGCTAAGTAATTTGTATGGAATTTGGTAATGGTATCAAGAAAAGCAGTAAAATAGATCCCCTTCAGCCAGCAACAATAGATCCAACAATGTACCACCCACAACAAAATCCCCCCCCAGCAACAATAGACTCCCGGCAGCAACAGATCTCCGCACAGCCAGTATTAATAGACTCTCTAGCAGCCATCAACAATAGACCCCTCCCCCAACAGTAGATCTCCTTCAGCAACAACTGACCCCCCAGCAACATAAGACCCAGCCCTGGCAACAATAGGTCCCCCACCAGCAACAACAGACCTCCTCAGCAACAATAGACCCTCCCCCAGCAAAAATAGTTCCCCTCCAGCTACAATAGACCCCCCAGCAGTGAGCATCAATACCCTGTAGCACACCCCAGCACCCCTTGCCATTACATAGTCAGTCCAGGAGGTGCCGATACTGCGTTCCCCCGCGTTCCTGCTGAAAAAAAGCCCTGTGTATATGTATATGTAGGTATGTTGGGATGCGTGCGTATATATATATATATATATATATATATATATATATATATATATATATATGTGTGTGTATGTAGGTAGATGTTTTGAATATCATGATATAATAAGGGCCCAGCTCACCTTTTAGAAATGCTGTTTCTCCTGTCTCCTGGGAACCAGGGAATGTCCCCAAGTGTTAATTGAATCAAAGAGTCTTTGCAGACATCAAGGCTCTACCTCACTAGGGGGCCGTTGATGTGCAAATGTCCAAACTGCTTGAGTTGGGGATCAAAGGGAATTGTTCATTAATTCCTAGACTTAAGGGCACCGAAACTTTTAAACCTCAGCATGAACATTTGGGAAGCTTCAGAGGTATCCAATCAGGATTGAAGGCAACTGTGAACCAATGAACAGTAGGCTTCAGAGGTAGCCAATCAGAATTTGATGCAACTCTGAACTAATGAATATGTTGCATCTGTTGATTGGTGGAGAATGTATATAAAATAGGGAGAGAGCTAAATGTTCTCTCTGTTCAACTCCAGACCATCAAGACGACAGGATGTCTGTGTTAAGTATTCCCTTATCTCTCTACCTTTTCCCTAACATTTTCTGTCCTAGGACTTGTCTTAAAATATTGATAGCCTGTGTATGCCCATTGTAACCATGCCTGAGTTTGGCCTAAATTATCTTTGCAGCCTAAGCAACACTGTACCTGTAACCTCACTTGAGATATTTTACAAGTTCTAATTATTCTAACGTTTCTTTTCTGTATAAATAAATGTAATTGTTTATCTTTTTCTGCACTGTTATCGTTCGTTTTTATTCTTATATAGACAAAGGTTTAATCACTTATTTTTGTATCATTAATCATTTAAGTGAGGTATAAACATTGCCAACACAAGACACAGAGGCTGCTTGCCCTCTTTTAGTGGCCTGTGAGCGTCTGCCTCTCCTTGGTGGCCTTCCAGACATGATGGGGATTTTTTCTTCTTACAGCACACTACACTGTATTTTATATTGTGTACACCGCCTGCAGTGTATTAGAAACTGCACACCGGCTGCACTGTATTATATACTGCGTACACCACCTGAAGTGTATTAGAAACTGTACACACTGTATTATATACAGTGTACACTGCCTGCACTGTATTAGAAACTGTACACCAGCTGCATTGTATTATATCCTGTGTACACTGCCTGAAGTGTGTTAGAAACTGTACACACTGTATTACATACTGTGTACGCTGCCTAAAGTGTATTAGAAACTATACACCACCGAATGCACTGTATATACAGCTACTCTGAATGCAGAGTGTGTGTGTGTGTATATATATATATATATATATATATATATATAAATATCGCCACATATACCGCCTGAAGTGTAGTATATAATGTACACCACCAAATGAACTGTGTATATACGCTACACTGAATGCAGTGTATATAACACCAAATTTTACACACCTGCTCCCCATTCACACCTGAGACCTTGTAACACTAACTATGGGTGTATTCACTTTTGCTGCCAGCAGTTTACACATTAATGGCTGTGTGTTGAGTTATTTTGAGGGGGGACAGCAAACTTACACTATTATACAAGCTGTACACTCACTACTTTACCTTGTAGCAAAGTGTCATTTCCTCAGTGTTGTCACATGAAAAGATATATATATATATATATATATATATATATATATATATACACTACCGTTCAAAAGTTTGGGGTCACCCAAACAATTTTGTGTTTTCCATGAAAAGTCACACTTATTCACCACCATACGTTGTGAAATGAATAGAAAATAGAGTCAAGACATTGACAAGGTTAGAAATAATGATTTGTATTTGAAATAACATTGTTTTTACATCAAACTTTGCTTTCATCAAAGAATCCTCCTTTTGCAGCAATTACAGCATTGCACACCTTTGGCATTCTAGCTGTTAATTTATTGAGGTAAGCTGGAGAAATTGCACCCCACGCTTCTAGAAGCAGCTCCCACAAGTTGGATTGGTTGGATGGGCACTTCTGGCGTACCATACGGTCAAGCTGCTCCCACAACAGCTCAATGGGGTTCAGATCTGGTGACTGTGCTGGCCACTCCATTACCGATAGAATACCAGCTGCCTGCTTCTGCTGTAAATAGTTCTTGCACAATTTGGAGGTGTGTTTAGGGTCATTGTCCTGTTGTAGGATGAAATTGGCTCCAATCAAGCGCTGTCCACTGGGTATGGCATGGCGTTGCAAAATGGAGTGATAGCCTTCCTTATTCAGAATCCCTTTTACCCTGTACAAAGCTCCCACCTTACCAGCACCAAAGCAACCCCAGACCATCACATTACCTCCACCATGATTAACAGATGGCGTCAGGCATTCTTCCAGCATCTTTTCATTTGTTCTGCGTCTCACAAACGTTCTTCTTTGTGATCCAAACACCTCAAACTTGGATTCATCCGTCCACAACACTTTTTTCCAGTCTTCCTCTGTCCAATGTCTGTGTTCTTTTGCCCATCTTAATCTTTTTCTTTTATTGGCCAGTCTCAGATATTGCTTTTTCTTTGCCACTCTGCCCTGAAGCCCAAAATCCCGCAGCCGCCTCTTCACTGTAGATGTTGACACTGGTGTTTTGCGGGTACTATTTAATGAAGATGCCAGTTGGGGACCTGTGAGGCGTCTGTTTCTCAAACTAGAGACTCTAATGTGCTTATCTTCTTGCTTAGTTGTGCAACGCAGCCTCCCACTTCTTTTTCGACTCTGGTTAGAGCCTGTTTGTGCTGTCCTCTGAAGGGAGTAGTACACACCGTTGTAGGAAATCTTCAATTTCTTTGCAATTTCTCGCATGGAATAGCCTTCATTTCTAAGAACAAGAATAGACTGTCGAGTTTCAGATGAAAGTTCTCTTTTTCTGGCCATTTTGAGCGTTTAATTGACCCCACAAATGTGATGCTCCAGAAACTCAATCTGCTCACAGGAAGGTCAGTTTTGTAGCTTCTGGAAGGAGCTAGACTGTTTTTAGATGTGTGAACATGATTGCACAAGGGTTTGCTAATCATCAATTAGCCTTCTGAGCCAATGAGCAAACACATTGTACCATTAGAACACTGGAGTGATACTTGCTGGAAATGAGCCTCTATACACCTATGTAGATATTGCACCAAAAACTAGACATTTGCAGTTAGAATAGTCATTTACCACATTAGCAATGTATAGAGTATATTTGTTTAAAGTTAGGACTAGTTTAAAGTTAGCTTCATTTAAAAGTACAGTGTTTTTCCTTCAAAAATAAGGACATTTCAATGTGACCCCAAACTTTTGAACGGTAGTGTATATATATATATATATATATATATATATATATATATATATATATATATATATATATATATATATACACATATATACACACACACACACACACACACACACACACATATATATACATACACCCACTGTATATATGAAGCGCCCTACTCCCGTAGAAGCGGCTAAAATTTCGTTCTTCCCTGAAGTTTGTTCCATTACCCCCTTTTCCCTCCAAAGATATGACACGCAGACAGACATTAAACAGTTGAACTATATACATCTTTATTGCGGTTCCATGTTAAATGCTGCACTGCACCGGAAAGTCACTCTGAATAACTTTCAGTGTTTTTGAGTGATGAGAAATACAACTTTAAATCCAGAATAAACAAAACCTTCATTAGTAAAGCTTCTATCTGGCATGAATTCTCATAATGTAATGCATCTTTCCTTCATCCTGTTAGCCACCACTTCCCGACTGTACAGTCCTTCTGATTCTAACTCCATGAACGATACTCTGAATAAAGTTCAGGAGATGACTTTTGGATTTCTCCAGGATATTAGTTCTCTAAGGCCCAGCCCTGTTCTCCTGAACCCGCACACTAATCCCTTTTAAAGTCTCTCAGAAGTACTGTTCCCCTGGGTTACACTCACATGTGTTGCCGAGTGATCATCCATGCCGCACATAGAAGATCCTCTCCCAGTCCTTGTGTGTCAGTAACGGCAACCGTTAAGAGGGATTTCCTGCAGTCTCTTCTCCTTAGCATATCCTGCTTCCCTCTTCCCCGCAGGGGAGAGCACTAAAGCTGTATCAGTATCTGCATCCTCCTCCTGGATCTCTCAAACTCCCATGAGCATAATAGCCCATAAAGCATGTCCCTCTCCCCCGAAGGGGAGAGCACCCACGAATCCTTCATCCTCCAACCGAGCTGACCCCCCCAGGAACATGTGACCAAGCCTTATAAAAGAAGTCCCGCCTCTGCCCAAACAAATTAATGATTGGTCCAGAGGGGTCTTCCAGAACTACCTGTCACTCTAACTTGTCTTCCTTCCATCCTCCAAGTCAAAACATGGAAAATAGAGGAAACTGCTCAAGCAAAGTGCGGGGAGGGGGGGGGGGTCACACCCTCTTCTACTCTAGTAAACCTCCCATGCCAATTAAACCCACCAGTTTTACACCGCAGGGTGAAACACTGGCAATTTTGGCCTATTTCTACACCTAACTCTCTATTATAGCACTCACCTAAACAGGTGGGCGCTACACACACACACACACATATATATACATATATATATATATATATATATATACATATATATATATATATATATATATATATATATATATATACACACACACACACACACATACGTCATCTCACAAAATAGAGTATATATATATATATATATATATATATATATATATATATTGTGAGGGGGTTAGCTCGGCAGCGGGTGTGTATGACCCCCTGGATGGCTTCACCACACAAAATCAGGCACAGCAGACAGCGTTATAGGTGAAAAAAATGAAGGTGCGGTTTATTTATACTATATGCAGTGAAAAATTTAACAGCAAAACAAAAAGAAACATGAAAAGAAATCCTGGTCAGCTTGACCGCTTACTACACACGTAGATTCCCTATCTAACAACTAGGTGCAGCCTTGTGCTGCCCCAGTCCCTAGCGCCCTGGTTTAGAAGTTTGCCACACAGCCGTTAACTCACCGCACAGGACAGATTCCATACTCCCCAGTCTACACAAACACAGAACTGGTTCCAGGGTGGAGCATCTCCCTAAGCATGCTGGGGTTTTTTATATAGCTCTTAATGAGCCCAATTACGTCAGCTGGGCTCATTAACTCTTCCCCTGCAGGACTCCCAGTACTCCCCCTAGTGGTATAAGTCGGCATAAAGCCTGAATCTAGGGCATACATATTTTCCATCCTGGATGCAACCAGGTGATTTTATCTGCCTGCTGTCACATACCACCCCCCTTCTTGTTTCAATCTTGGGGTTGGAACACTAGCAGTCAGGCACGCATGTACCCGAGTCAAAGCATCCACATTCCCCATTTTAACGCCAGGGTGATGCTTTACTGTAAAGTTGAATTCCTGTAGGGCCAGGAACCACCTATTTATCCTTCTATTCCTCTCCTTGTTTTGAGTCATCCACTTTAAAGGAGCGTGATCAGTAACCAGGTCAAAGTGCCTATCTGATAATACACGTGAAAATGCAAATAATTGAATGTGCAAAACACAATATATTGAGGACAAACTGGTAGCCCAGTATATCACATATAAATACGTGTATAACGTAAAAGTGTCTCGTGATATCAATGTAAGACCTATGAAGGTGGGCAATTCTATGCAAATGGTATATGTGAAGTGTATCTAGACAATAATGTGGGGACCGCAAGTCACAGTCCATAAGATAAATCAAACCAAGTTCATCAGTGAAAAGCTTGCATCCACTATGCAAACACCCAATGTCCTTAAAGATGGATCAAAAAGGAGAAAGGGATAAAAGAGGGTGACACTTGCGGTGACTCCAAAGAGTATAGGTAAAGTAAAAGGTGGACCCTTACCCTCCGTGTTGGACCCCCTCACTGGCAGGGTCTATCGAGCATGCAGGCTTTGCCCTCTGCAAGGACCGTGTTACGATGGACTCTGCAACAACTGACAGGAACGATGTCTTCGGTCCGGACCGGTCCAAGTAGTGCGCCTGGAGGGGGGGGGGGGAGACGGCTCTTATCCTCCCAGAGCGATGAAAAAGATAAAGCAAAAAGAGCGGAGCTCCAATAGTGTAAAAAAGTTTCAAATTTATTGTTAAAAATGCAAACAAAAACGGAGAGTGCACGCTCCATAAAAGTAATAGAACATTAAAAAAGCCGGCTTAAAATCTAGCAGTAACCCGTGCATAACATGGGGCAATCGTGACGGCTTACAACACGTAGCCACGCCCTACATGTTTCGTCATGAGTTGACGTCTTCAAAGGGGCCAAAGGGGTTTTTTATTTATTTTTATTTTTTTTTATTTATTTATTTTATTTATTTATTTATTTATTTTATTTATTTATTTTTATTTTGTACACAGGTATTGGTGTGTTTTAAGTGTTGCTATCAATTTGCCTTTTTATACTTTGCTCCGCAGCGCGGTTTTTCCTTTTTATTTTCGAAGTGCCTATCTAGCAGATAGTACCGATCGGAATCTAGAGCCCACTTCACCGCTAAACACTCCTTCTCAATCATGGCGTAATTTACCTCATGGGACTTCAATTTCCTGCTGACGTAAATGACTGGGTGCTCTTCCCCGTTTCAGACCTGGGACAACACTGCTCCTAACCCAACGTCTGATGCATCAGTTTGTACAACAAAATCCTTAGAGAAGTCTGGTGAGTACAACACTGGCTGGCTACATAAGGCTGTTTCTAAGGACTGGAATGCTGCTTCAGCCTCTGGGGACCATTTAACCATGACAGATTCTTTCCCTTTTGTCAGGTTGCTGAAGGGCACAGCCTGAGAAGCAAAATGGGGAATGAATCACCGATAATAGCCAGCGATTCCCAGAAAGGCTCGTACCTGCTTCTTGCTGTTGGGACGTGGCCAACTCTGTATGGTCTCGACTTTATTGACTTAGGGTTTTATCACTCCCCTCCCAATAGTGTACCCAAGATATTTGGCCTCCTCCTGTCCAATGGTACACTTCTTTGGATTGGCCGTAAACCCAGCTTCCCGGATAGAGTCTAAGACTGCTTGCACTTTTGGCAGATGTGAGACCCAATCTGTACTATGGATAATCACATCATCCAGGTAAGCTGCAGCATACTTCTGATTGGGCCTCAGAATCTTGTCCATTTTCCGCTGGAATGTTGCCGGTGCATTCTGTAACCCAAACGGCATTCTCTTATATTGGAACGCCCCATCTGGGGTTACAAACGCAATTTTCTCCTTTGCCAACTCGGCCACGGGAATTTGCCAATACCTTTTGGTGAGATCGAGAGTTGTTCCCAGCCGGTCGATCAACTCATCTATACGCAGCATGGGGTAGGTGTCAAATTTTGTAACTTTATTCAATTGTCAAAAATCGTTACAAAATCGCCAGCTCCCATCATGTTTGGACACGAGTATGATAGGACTGGACCAGTCACTCTGGGACTCCTCTATCACACCCAATTCACAGCATCCTTTGAACTTCCCCACGTATTGCCTCCCATTGGGCCTCTGGTATTCTATAAGGTTTTAGTTTTACCCTTTCTCCTGGCGGGGTGATAATGTCATGCTCTACGCAGATAGAAACATCTAACAGATGTTTCTCCCGGCAGCTCAGAGAAAATCTCTTTGTTACGAAGTACAAACTCTTTAACCTCCTGTTGTTGGGGTTTCGATAAGGTGACTGCGATTCCAACCTCAGGAACTAAGCAATCAGACTGGGCCGATGACAAAGTCTCTGTGACTAGGGATTCCCTATCCCTCCAGGATTTCAGCAGATTGACGTGATATATCTGTTCCGGCTTTTGCCTTTCTGGCTGTCTGACCCTGTAGTTCACATCACTCACTTTTTCAATTATTTCGTATGGACCTTGCCATTTGGCCATGAATTTGCTTTCAACCATAGGGACTAGCACCAATACCCTATCCCCGGGGAAAAAGTACGGGTCTTAGCCCCACGGTTGTACACTCTGTGTTGTGCCAACTGCACTTGAGCCAAATGTTTCTTTACGATTGGCATTACCTGTGCAATTCTATCTTGCATCAGGGCAACATGCTCAATCATACTCCTGTAGGGAGAATTCTCATTTTCCCAAGTTTCCTTGGCGATATCCAGCAGCCCTCTTGGGTGTCTCCCATAGAGTAACTCGAAGGGTGAGAAACCCGTAGAGGATTGGGGTACTGCCCAAATGGCAAACATCAAATAGGGTATTTGTCATGGTTATGCAGTAATCTCTCAGTCAGCTTACCTCTCCTCATGTGTTCAGACTAAGAGGCCAGCCACTCTCACCTGGCTGTTTCTATAACCTCTCCTCTAAGCATGGCTCCACCCCAGGCCGTATCAGGGAACCCTATATTAACCTGTGCACTGCAAGCCAGCGGTGCTGATCAACCATTGTGTATTTGGCTTCCTGTTTCCTGCTTGCCATGTGCATCCCAGTATCTCCTGCTCTTCCCGTTGTATATAGAGATTTCTGGGATGTGTCCTGCAATAGTTGGACTGATGCACTCTCTAGATCATGTGGCACTCTGGATGAGGAGCCTGAGCTATGAACCTGAGCCGATCATTCACTCCAGTTTGCATAACCATTTACCTTTGCCTGTCCCTAAACTCCCTTGGACGCACAACCAGGCTAACTTGTCCGCAAGTTCCACAGTCGCTACGCCCAGTGATGCGATTAAGATAGTTGCTACACCTGGCGATACTATTCAGTTGGCCTCTGCACCAGTTATGCCAGTCCAATCCATGCCCAGTGAGCTTCCTGCTTTTTCTTATTCAGGACCTTCTGTAACCTGGTCTCACCCTACTACTACTATGCCACTCTGACCTGGCTGTTTTTATAACCTCTCCTCTAAGCATGGCTCCACCCCAGGCCCTATCAGGGAACCCTATATTAACCTGTGCACTGCAAGCCAGCAGTGCTGATCAACCATTGTGTATTTGGCTTTCTGTTTCCTGCTTGCTGTGTGCTCTTCGTTTGTCTCTGTTACCGACCTTGGCGTGTTCCCGACTATTTCTGTCTGCTCGTGACCCTGACCTTTTGGCGTGTCCCTGACTATCCCTGTTTGCCTGGGACCCTGAACCTTTGGCGTGTACTCTGTTGTTCCTGTCTGCTAGTCACCCTGATCTCTGCCTTATCCCTTTACTATCCTTGTTGTTCCAGCCTGCTGCTTCCTTCTCCTGTAGTCTACCGTGAGCGTGAGCTGTGAGACCCTAGGGGCCGCGACCTGGAGCCAGACTGCAGCACAGTCCATCCTCACCACTAGAGGCTCTGGTGAACACCTGCTGGCTCTTAGACTCCGCGCCCTGGGGAATCTATGCTCTAGCTCCCACTAGGATCTGTTAGTGATCCAGTAGACCTGCTTCCTGAACTTCCCTGGGCACTATCCGCAGCAGTCAGTCCTAGGGTCCACTATCTTAGCGGTGCACTTCCGACTCCTACGGAGTGCATCTGTCACCTGGTCTCAGGTGACCTGACAGTATTAAACAGTCCCAATACTTTCCATCTCTATCCACCACCTTCTTTAACAATCGTTTTAGGGTTTTGTTGAATCTTTCAACCAACCCATCTGTTTGGGGGTGATACACAGACGTACGCAATCGTGTCACTTTGAACAACTTGCATAGTTCTTTCATAACCCAGGACATAAAGGGTGTACCTTGGTCTATAAGCAGTTCCTTACAAATACCCATGCGGCTAAAAACAAGAGATAGCTCTTTGGCTATGGTTTTGGTCGAGGTATTTCGAAGAGGAATCTCTTCCGGATAATGGGTGGCATAGTCCAATATGACCAAAATGTACTGATGCCCCCTAGCGGACTTCATTATCGGACCTACCAAATCCATTGCGATCCTCTCAAAGGGGACCTCATTGATAGGAAGAGGTACCAGCGTGTTACGGAAATGTGGCATAGGTGCCGACTTCTGACACACAGGGCAGGAGGAACAATAAGTTTGTTTCCTTCATGACTCCAGGCCAATAGAATCTCTGCAATACTCTCTCTCTGGTTTTCTCTGTCCCCAAATGACCTCCAAGAATGTGCCCATGGGCCAATTCTAACACCAACTTCCTGTCAGATTTGGGCACCACAAGTTGCTCAATGGTTTCTTCTACCCTTTGAGCCACTCGATACAACAGGTCCCTTTCCACAAGGAAGTACGGGTAAGTGCAAGTCTTATCTTGGTTCACTAACTCGCCTCTATTTTTACCACATTTTCCCATGCCTTTATTAGGGTGGGGTCTTTTAATTGTTCTGTGGCAAAATTTTCCCTGTGAACCTCAAAATCCAAGAACTCCACAGATGGTATGTTTTTGTCTGAGGATGTTGGCTCCTCCCCAGTTTCCTGAGTTTCCCCCGCCAATACCGACAAGGGAAATTCTGGAGCGTCCTCACCACTCTCAGATGAATTATGGTCATCACCTTCCTGGTCTATAGGGGCACCAGTGGGGGGCTCAGGACGACCCCAGAGTTCCCAGAACTTTGGAAAATCCCTTCCCACAATGGCATCATGTGGTGAGACACTAACCCCACCTGGAGAGAGGTTACCTTTGGGGGTCTCAAAAAACACTGAAATCACAGGATACTCTCGGGTGTCCCCATGCACACAAATAACAGCCACCTTGTTATTCCCAGAGACCTCTGTAGTAACTAATTCAGCTTTTATCAATGTCACCAGGCTACCTGGATCCAGCAACACAACAACATTTCTACCATTAATACACATTTTACATAAATGTTTCTCAGGTCCCCGAATGGCAGTGCATGCAACTGTCACAAACAGCGGCTGATGTCTGTCCCTTATAAAGTCACATTGCATAGGCTCAGCCACAACTGGGCAATTGGCTGCAATATGTTCCTCTTGCCAGCAGCGGTAGCAAGTAATCTTTTACGCTGCCTCTTGCGGCCTGGGCTTCCCGGGCTGCTCCCGTCAGACATTAGGTAGAACTCCCACCCTCTCACTCTCTCCACCCTCACCCCTTGGAGTCATCTTACCCACCACTGGGGATGGTCTGGTCTTAGGGTGGAAAGTCTGTGAGTCCCTGGAAAAGGTGGTCAAGTTCTCTGTAGCCAAGTACCTCTCAACCAGACCCACAAGCTTATCTGCAGTTTCTGGGTCTCCATTGCTTACTCACTTTTGGAAGGCAGTAGGAATAGCTCTCTAAGAAACGATCCATAACACACGTTCCACAATCTTTGGTGCGGTCAAAGTCTCTGGCTGCAGCTACTTCCTGCTCAGGTGAATGAGATCATACATTTGAGACCTGGGGTGTTTTCCAAGCCGGAAAGTCCAGTTATGTACACGATGAGCCCGGACGACCAGGGTGACGCCCAGCTGTGCCAATATTTCCGTTTTTAGCACCACATAGTCTTTTGCTTGGTCAGGCTCTAGGTCATAATAAGCTTTCTGTGATTCCCCAGTTAACAGAGGGGCCACCAGTCCAGCCCACTGCTCCTTAGGCCACTTTTCCATTTCAGCAGTCCTTTCAAATGTGGTCAAGAACACCTCCGGATCATCCTCTCCAGTCATTTTTGTCAGTAAACGGCTCACACCAAAGTCTGCGGACGTTGCTGCATTAATGTCTCCATTTGTTGTTGAAGACTCTGCTCTTGCTTCTGTAACAGGTCTATGAAGCGGGCCTCAGATTGCTGCTGGGCTTGTTGCTGAGCTTCCAGACTCTGCTGGTGATCTTTCTGCTGAGCTTCCAGACTCTGCTGGTGAGCTTGCTGCTGCTGGGAGGCTCTGTTGCAAAGTTGCATTTGTCTGCTGTTGAGCTGCAAGGCTCTTTTGCAAACCCACATTTGTCTGCTGCTGATTTGCATTTGCTAGAGCCAGCTGTCTCAGTATCTCCTCCATGCTGGACTAAAAAAAAAAAAAACTGCCCGCGTTCTCCACCAACTGTGAGGGGGTTAGCTCGGCAGCGGATGTGTGACCCCCTGGATGGGTTCACTCAAATCAGGCACAGCAGACCGTGTTATTGGTGAAAAAAACAAAGGTGCAGTTTATTTATACTATATGCAGTGAAAAATATAACAGTAAAACAAAAAGAAACATAAAAAGAAATCCTGGTCAGCTTGGCCGCTTACTACACACGTAGATTCCCTATCTAACAACTAGATGCAGCCTTGTAAAGCCCCAGTCTCTATCTCCTTGTTTTAGAAGTTTGCCACACAGGCGTTAACTCACCGCACAGGACAGATACCATACTCCCCAGTCTATACAAACACAGAACTGGTTCCAGGGTGGAGAATCTCCCTAAGCATGCTGGGGTTTTTTATATAGATCTTAATGAGCCCACTTACTTCAGCTGGGTTCATTAACTCTTCCAATGTAGGACTCCCAGTACTCCCCCTAGTGGTATAAGTCGGCATAAAGCCTGAATCTAGGGCATACATATTTTACATCCTGAATGCAACCAGGTGGTTTTACCTGCCTGCTGTCACATAATATATACAGTGGGGACGGAAAGTATTCAGACCCCCTTAAATTTTTCACTCTTTGTTATATTGCAGCCATTTGCTAAAATCATTTAAGTTCATTTTTTTTTCCCTCATTAATGTACACACAGCACCCCATATTGACAGAAAAGCACAGAATTGTTGACACTGAGGAGAGGCTTCTGTTGGGCCACTCTGCCATAAAGCCCTGACTGGTGGAGGGCTGCAGTGATGGTTGACTTTCTACAACTTTCTCCTATCTCCCGACTGCATCTCTGGAGCTCAGCCACAGTGATCTTTGGGTTCTTCTTTACCTCTCTCACCAAGGCTTTTCTCCCCCGATAGCTCAGTTTGACCGGATGGCCAGCTCTAGGAAGGGTTCTGGTCATCCCAAACGTCTTCCATTTAAGGATTATTGAGGCCACTGTGCTCTTAGGAACCTTAAGTGCAGCAGAAATTTTTGTAACCTTGGCCAGATCTGTGCCTTGCCACAATTCTGTCTCTGAGCTCTTCAGGCAGTTCCTTTGACCTCATGATTCTCATTTGCTCTGACATGCACTGTGAGCTATAAGGTATTATATAGACAGGTGTGTGGCTTTCCTAATCAAGTCCATTCAGTATAATCAAACACAGCTGGACTCAAATGAAGGTGTAGAACCAACTCAAGGATGAGCAGAAGAAATGGACAGCACCTGAGTTAAATATATGAGTGTTACAGCAAAGGGTCTGAATACTTAGGACCATGCGATATTTATTGTTTTTTTCTTTAATTAATCTGCAAAAATTTCAACAATTCTGTGTTTTTCTGTCAATATGGGGTGCTGTGTGTACATTAATGAGGAAAAAAATGAACTTAAATGATTTTAGCAAATGGCTGCAATATAACAAAGAGTAAAAAATTTAACGGGGTCTGAATACTTTCCGTTCCCACTGCATATACTCTGCATTTAGCGTAGACAATATATTCAGGTGGTGAATTCATATATATATATACACAGCATCTCACAAAAGTGAGTACACCTCTCACATTTTTGTAAATATTTTCATATGACAACACTGAAGAAATGACACTTTGCTACAATGTAAAGTAGTGAGTGTTCAGCTTGTATAACAGTGTATATTTGCTGTCCCCTCAAAATAACTTAACACAGCCATTAATGTCTAAACCGCTGGTAACAAACGTGAGTACACCCCTAGGTGAAAATGTCCAAATTGGGCCCATTAGCAATTTTCCCTCCCCAGTGTCATGTGACTTATTAGTGTTACAAGGTCTCAGGTGTGAATGGGGAGCAGGTATGTTAAATTTGGTGTTTTTATCACTCTTATGCTCTCATACTGGTCACTGGTAGGGATGAGCCGAACACCCCCCGGTTCGGTTCGCACCAGAACCTGCGAACGGACCGAAAGTTCGCACGAACGTTAGAACCCCATTGACGTCTATGGGACTCGAACGTTCAAAATCAAAAGTGCTCATTTTAAAGGCTAATTTGCATGGTATTGTCCGAAAAAGGGTTTGGGGACCCGGGTCCTACCCCAGGGGACATGTATCAATGCAAAAAAAACTTTTAAAAAGGGCCGTTTTTTCGGGAGCAGTGATTTTAATGATGCTTAACCACTTGCCGACCGCCTCACGCCTATATACGTGAGCAGGTCGGCACGGGCAGGCAAAATCACGTACCTGAAACGTGATGCCTTCCCGCGGGCGGGGGGTCCGATCGGACCCCCCCCCGGTGCCCTGGGTGGTCGGGTCTTGTTCGCGGGCGATTGGGGGTCAGGGGGAGGCCATCCATTGATTGCCACCCCCTCCCGATCGCTCCCACGAATCAAATGCTTCCTCTCCCTCTGTAATGTAAACAGAGGGAGAGGAAGTGATGTCATCTCTCCTGGAGCCGGTCTTTTTGATCCGACGCCGAGGAGAGAAGACATCCAAGTAAGTGCACCAACACCACACGTTCAGTAGAACACGCCAGGCACACTTTTCACCCCCCTGTCACCCCCCGATCACCCCCCTGTACCCACTGTCACTCTGACACCAATAGCAGTGTTTTGTTTTTTTTTGCATTGGTGTCAGTTTGTCAGTTATAAGTGTTAGGGCAGTTAGGTTAGCCCCCTTTAGGTCTAGGGTACCCCCCCTTAGGTCCAGGGTACCCCCTAACCCCCCCTAATAAAAGTTAACCCCTTGATTACCCCCCGTCACCAGTGTCGCTAAGCGATCGTTTTTCTGATCGCTGTATTAGTGACACAGGTGACGCTAGTTAGGGAGGTAAGTATATAGGTTCGCTGTCAGTGTTTTATAGCGACAGGGACCCCCATATACTACCTGCTAAAGGTTTTAACCCCCTGATTGCCCCCTAGTTAACCCTTTCACCAGCGATCACCGTATAAGTGTTACGGGTGACGCTGGTTAGATAGTTTGTTTTTTGTAGTTTTTGGCGCTAACCTGACGCTGCCTGGGGCGATGCAGACCTTATCTGATCCTAAAAACTTAACTTCTATCACCGCCGGGCAATTAGGGGGTTAAACCTTTATAAGGTAATAAACGGCGGGTGCCCTAAAACTATAATAAACTGTAATAAACTTATTACAGTTTATTATAGTTTTAGGGCACCCGCCGTTTATTACCTTATAAAGGTTTAACCCCCTAATTGCCCGGCGGTGATAGAAGTTAAGTTTTTAGGATCAGATAAGGTCTGCATCGCCCCAGGCAGCGTCAGGTTAGCGCCAGTACCGCTAAAACCCGTGCACGCAGCATACACCTCCCTTAGTGCTATAGTATCTGAACGGATCGATATCTGATCCGATCAGATCTATACTCCCCAGCAGTTTAGGGTTCCCTGAAACGCAGTGTTAGCGGGATCAGCCCAGATACCTGCTAGCACCTGCGTTTTGCTCCTCGGCCCAGCCCAGCCCAGCCCACCCAAGTGCAGTATCGATCGATTACTGACACTTACAAAACACTAAGCACACATAACTGCAGCGGTCGCAGAGTCAGGCCTGATCCCTGCAATCGCTAACAGTTTTTTGGTAGCGTTTTGAATCAGTCGCTGACAGTCGGGAGCTTTTTTGCCTGTGAGTCTCACTAGTGTACCCCTAAATTTAGAGGCCAAAATGTCAAATCGAAGGTACACTAGTGAAGAGGCCTACAGGATTCTGAGCATGACAGATAGTGAAGAGGAAGTCACTCATCTGTCAGATTCAGGCTCAGAATACGATCCTGTAGAGGACAGCGGCTCCATGACAGATAGCTCTGACGACGGAGTTGTGGTCCCTGCTAAGGTCAGGCGTACCAGACCCCGAACTTATGCTGTCCTTGAAGTGCAAGAACCGCAGGGCTCTCGTATGGAGCAGAGAAGTACTAGCGCCGCTACTCCTTCTGGTGAACTGGCAAGCACCAGCGGCCTAGTACACCCTGGTCGTACATCCAGCACTGCAGTATCACGTGGTGACGTGGCGAGTCCCATAAGTGCAGTTCAAGCTGGCGAGGTGGCAAGCACTAGTAGTGTCCCGCTGCCACCAAGAAGACGAACACAGGCCCGTCGTGCCCATAGTGCCCTTCCTGCTGCATTGGCCAATCCGAATTGGGTACCCACCACTTCTGCAGCACCCGTACTTCCCCCTTTCACTGGCCAACCCGGAATTCAGGTGGAGACAGTTGACTTTATGCCACTGGATTTTTATTTGCTGTTTTTCACCGAAGATCTCTATAGATCTATTGTGGACCAAAGCAATTTATACGCTGGTCAACACATCGCCACTATGCCCCAGTCCACCCTTGCCAGAGATTGGAGACCAATTACGGTCTCCGAATTTAAGATCTTTCTGGGCCTTTCCCTCCTCATGGGGTTGAATAAAAAGAGTGAGTTGCGGTCATATTGGTCCACTGACCCAATTTACCATTCACCCTTGTTCTCTGCTTCCATGGCCAGGGCACGATACGAGCAGATTTTGCGGTTCATGCACTTCAACAACAATGAACTCTGTCGTCCTCGTGGAGACCCTGGATACGATCGGCTCTACAAAATTCGGCCCCTCGTAAACCACTTCAACCAACGTTTTGCAGACTTGTTTACCCCCCATCAAGTTGTCTGCATTGATGAGTCCCTGGTTAAATTTTCTGGCCGCTTGTCATTCAAACAGTACCTTCCCAGCAAGCGTGCCAGATACGGGGTCAAGATGTATAAGCTCTGTGACAGGGCCACAGGCTATACATATAGTTTTATGGTTTACGAGGGCAAAGATAGTCACGTAGAGCCGACAAACTGCCCTGACTACATAGGAAGCGCTGGCAAGATAGTGTGGGACTTGGTGTCACCCTTATTCGGAAAGGGGTACCACTTGTACGTGGACAATTATTATACGAGCGTGCCACTTTTTAGCCACCTTTTTGATCATCAGATTGGAGCATGTGGCACCGTGCGACCTAATCGCCGGGGCTTTCCCCAGCGGCTTGTAGATTCCCGTCTTAGGCTGGGGGAGAGAGCCTGCTTGAAGTATAATAATTTGCTCGCTATGAAGTGGAGGCATAAGAAGAATGTTTTCGTTCTCACCTCCCTTCATGCAGACACGACGGTCCAAATTCCTACGGCGACTGGTGTTGTGGAGAAACCCCTCTGTGTCCACGAATACAACCTTAATATGGGAGGGGTGGACCTCAACGACCAGTTGTTGGCGCCGTACCTAGTTGCCCGTAAGGCCAGACGCTGGTACAAAAAAGTGTCTGTTTATTTATTTCAATTGGCTTTGCTGAACGCTCATGTGCTATACAGAGCTTCAGGACGGACTGGATCCTTCCTTACATTCCAGGAAGAGATCGTCAGAGCCCTTCTGTTTCCAGACGGTGCTCCACCTCACCATCCCCAACCGAATGCAGTAAGCCGGCTGCATGAGAGGCATTTTCTTTATGCCCTCCCGAGTACCCCTACCCAACGAACCCCCCAAAAAAGATGTCGTGTCTGCAGCAAGCGCGGATTTAGGCGTGACACCCGGTATTGTTGTCCCCTCTGTCCTGGCAATCCTGGTCTTTGCATTGGTGAATGTTTTGAACGCTACCACACACTAGTGGAGTATTAGCGTAGGGTACAGCACTGCACAGACTAGGCACACTTCCACAGGGTCTCCCAAGATGCTGTCGCATTTTGAGAGACCCAAACCTGGTACCAGTTAAAAAAGTTAAAGTTACAAAAAAAAGTGTAAAAAAAACAAAAAAAAGTAAAAAAAAGAAAAAAACACAAAAAAAATATAAAATAAAAAAACCAAAAATAGTTGTTGTTTTATTGTTCTCTCTCTATTGTTCTGCATTCTATACTGCAATGTTTTATTGTTATGTTTTTATCATGTTTGCTTTATAGGTATGCAATTTTTTTATACTTTGTTTTTTTTATTGTTAACCACCTTTGTGTTTTCAGGTACGCCATTCAGCTGCAGAGCGGATTTATTTATCTTGACAGCAACAGCGTTTGCTCCCACGATACATAAAGCCGCGACTCCAGCGCTGTCGGAGGTGATTTCACCACCACAGTTACATACTTCAGCATATATGCCGAAGCGTGGGGGCAGCAGTGGGTGGAGGAGTGATTTGCTCCTGCCTTTTGCGGGAGGATGCCCCCATGCTTCGGCATATATATTTTTTAGGTAGGCACAGGTTGCGTTAAATGTTTTATTTTTTACTATGTTTTTTTTGTATTTTGCTTTGCAGGTATGGTAAGTATTACTGTTATACTGTAATGTTACTTTGTTTTTTTGTTAACCATCATTTGCTTCGCAGGTACGCCATTCAGTTGCAGCACGGATTTATTTATCTTGACAGCAACAGCGCTTGCTCCCACGATACATAAAGCCGTGACTCCAGCGCTGTCAGAGGTGATTTCACCACCACAGTTACATACTTCAGCATATATGCCGAAGCGTGGGGGCAGCAGTGGGTGGAGGAGCGATTTGCTCCTGCCTTTTGCGGGAGGATGCCCCCATGCTTCGGCATATATATATTTTTAGGTAGGCACAGGTTGCGTTAAATGTTTTATTTTTTACTATGTTTTTTTTGTATTTTGCTTTGCAGGTATGGTAAGTAATACTGTTATACTGTAATGTTACTTTGTTTTTTTGTTAACCATCATTTGCTTAGCAGGTACGCCATTCAGTTGCAGCACGGATTTATTTATCTTGACAGCAACAGCGCTTGCTCCCACGATACATAAAGCCGTGACTCCAGCGCTGTCGGAGGTGATTTCACCACCACAGTTACATACTTCAGCATATATGCCGAAGCGTGGGGGCAGCAGTGGGTGGAGGAGCGATTTGCTCCTGCCTTTTGCGGGAGGATGCCCCCATGCTTCGGCATATATATACGGTGCATGTATGCCCATCATTAGAAGTGGGTGGATGAAGGGAGGTATTCTAATGGTGGGCATACCCACCGATCAATATCTTTTTTTCGTTCAGCCCACAGGCTGCATGAAAAAAAGTTTACAATGTATGCCCAACAAGGACCAGCAACGTACTGGTATGTTGCTGGACTTTGAGTGGTTATACCAGAATGATGCCTGCAGGTTTAGGTATCATCTTGGTATCATTCTTTTCAGCCAGTGGTCGGCTTTCTTGTAAAAGCAATCCTAGCGGCTAATTAGCCTCTAGACTGCTTTTACAAGCAGTGGGAGGGAATGCCCCCCCCCCACACCGTCGTCCATGTTTTTCTCTGGCTCTCCTGTCCCAACAGGGAACTTGAGAATGCAGCCGGTGATTCAGCCAGCTGACCATAGAGCTGATCAGAGACCAGAATGGCTCCAAACATCTCTATGGCCTAAGAAACTGGAAGCTACAAGCATTTCATGACTTAGATTTCGCCGGATGTAAACAGCGCCATTGGGAAATTGGGAAAGCATTTTATCACACCGATCTTGGTGTGGTCAGATGCTTTGAGGGCAGAGGAGAGATCTAGGGTCTAATAGACCCCAATTTTTTCTAAAAAGAGTACCTGTCACTACCTATTGCTATCATGGGGGATATTTACATTCCCTGAGATAACAATAAAAATGATAAAAAAAAAATAAAAATGAAAAGAACAGTTTAAAAATAAGATAAAAAAGCAAAAAAAATAATAAAAAAAAAAAAAAAAAAAAAGCACCCCTGCCCCCCCCCTGCTCTCGCACAAAGGCGAACGCAAGCGTCGGTCTGGCGTCAAATGTAAACAGCAATTGCACCATGCATGTGAGGTATCACCGCGAAGGTCAGACCGAGGGCAGTAATTTTAGCAGTAGACCTCCTCTGTAAATCTAAAGTGGTAACCTGTAAAGGCTTTTAAAGGCTTTTAAAAATGTATTTAGTTTGTTGCCATTGTACGTTTGTGCGCAATTTTAAAGCATGTCATGTTTGGTATCCATGTACTCGGCCTAAGATCATCTTTTTTATTTCATCAAACATTTTGACAAAATAGTGTGTTTTAGTGTATTAAAATTTAAAAAAGTGTGTTTTTTCCCCAAAAAATGTGTTTGAAAAATCGCTGCGCAAATACTGTGTGAAAAAAAAAAATTAAACACCCACCATTTTAATCTGTAGGGCATTTGCTTTAAAAAAATATATAATGTTTGGGGGTTCAAAGTAATTTTTTTGCAAAAAAAAATAATTTTTTCATGTAAACAATAAGTGTCAGAAAGGGCTTTGTCTTCAAGTGGTTAGAAGAGTGGGTGATGTGTGACATAAGCTTCTAAATGTTGTGCATAAAATGCCAGGACAGTTCAAAACCCCCCCAAATGACCCCATTTTGGAAAGTAGACACCCCAAGCTATTTGCTGAGAGGCATGTCAAGTCCATGGAATATTTTATATTGTGACACAAGTTGCGGGAAAAAGACAAATTTTTTTTTTATTTTTTTTTTTTTGCACAAAGTTGTCACTAAATGATATATTGCTCAAACATGCCATGGGAATATGTGAAATTACACCCCAAAATACATTCTGTTGCTTCTCCTGAGTACGCGGATACCACATGTGTGAGACTTTTTGGGAGCCTAGCCGCGTACGGGACCCCGAAAACCAAGCCCCGCCTTCAGGCTTTCTAAGGGCGTAAATTTTTGATTTCACTCTTCACTGCCTATCACAGTTTCGGAGGCCATGGAATGCCCAGATGGCACAACCCCCCCCCAAATGACCCCATTTTGGAAAATAGACACCCAAAGCTATTTGCTGAGCGGTATAGTGAGTATTTTGCAGACCTCACTTTTTGTCACAAAGTTTTGAAAATTGAAAAAAGAAAAAAAAAATACGTTTTTCTTGCCTTTCTTCATTTTCAAAAACAAATGAGAGCTGCAAAATACTCACCATGCCTCTCAGCAAATAGCTTGGGGTGTCTACTTTCCAAAATGGGGTCATTTGGGGGGGTTTTGTGCCATCTTGGCATTTTATGGCCTTCAAAAGTGTGATAGGTAGTGAGGAGTAAAATCAAAAATGTATGTCCTTAGAAATCCTGAAGGCGGTGCTTGGTTTTCGGGGCCCCGTGCGCGGCTAGGCTCCCAAAAAATCCCACACATGTGGTATCCCCGTACTCAGGAGAAGCAGCAGAATATATTTTGGGGTGTAATTCCACATATGCCCATGGCATGTTTGAACAATATATCATTTAGTGACAACTTTGTGCAAAAAAAAAAAAAAAAAAAAAAAAAATTGTCACTTTCCCGCAACTTGTGTCAAAATATAAAATATTCCATGGACTCAACATGCCTCTCAGCAAATAGCTTGGGGTGTCTACTTTCCAAAATGGGGTCAATTGGGGGGGGTTTGTGCCATCTGGGCATTTTATGGCCTTCAAAAATGTGATAGGTAGTGGGGAGTGAAATTACAACTTTACGCCCTTAGAAATCCTGAAGGCGGTGCTGGGTTTTCGGGGCCCCGTACGCAGCTAGGCTCCCAAAAAGTCCCACACATGTGGTATCCCCGTACTCAGGAGAATCAGCAGAATGTATTTTGGGGTGCAATTCCACATATGCCCATGGCCTGTGTGAGCAATATATCATTTAGTGACAACTTTGTGCAAAAAAAAAAAAATTCTCACATTCCCGCAACTTGTGTCAAAAAATAAAATATTCCATGGACTCAACATGCCTCTCAGAAAATAGCTTGGGGTGTCTACTTTCCAAAATGGGGTCATTTGGGGGGGTTTTGTGCCATCTTGGCATTTTATGGCCTTCAAAACTGTGATAGGTAGTGAGAAGTGAAATCAAAAATTTATGCCCTTAGAAATCCTGAAGGCGGTGCTTGGTTTTCGGGGCCCCGTACGCAGCTAGGCTCCCAAAAAGTCCCACACATGTGGTATCCCCGTACTCAGGAGAAGCAGCAGAATATATTTTGGGGTGCAATTCCACATATGCCCATGGCATGTTTGAGCAATATATCATTTAGTGACAACTTTGTGCAAAAAAAAAAAAAAAAAAAAAAAAATTGTCACTTTCCAGCAACTTGTGTCAAAATATAAAATATTCCATGGACTCAACATGCCTCTCAGCAAATAGGTTGGGGTGTCTACTTTCCAAAATGGGGTCATTTGGGGGGGTTTTGTGCCATCTTGGCATTTTATGGCCTTCAAAACTCTGATAGGTAGTGAGGAGTGAAATAAAAAATTTATGCCCTTAGAAATCCTAAAGGCGGTGATTGGTTTTCGGGGCCCCGTACGCGGCTAGGCTCCCAAAAAGTCCCACACATGTGGTATCCCCATACTCAGGAGAATCAGCAGAATGTATTTTGGGGTGCAATTCCACATATGCCCATGGCCTGTGTGAGCAATATATCATTTAGTGACAACTTTTTGTAAATATTTTTTTTTTTTTGTCATTATTCAATCACTTGGGACAAAAAAAATAAATATTCAATGGGTTCAACATGCCTCTCAGCAATTTCCTTGGGTGTCTACTTTCCAAAATGGGGTCATTTGGGGGGGTTTTGTACTGCCCTGCCATTTTAGCACCTCAAGAAATGACATAGGCAGTCATAAACTAAAAGCTGTGTAAATTCCAGAAAATGTACCCTAGTTTGTAGGCGCTATAACTTTTGCGCAAACCAATAAATATACGCTTATTGACTTTTTTTTACCAAAGACATGTGGCCGAATACATTTTGGCCTAAATGTATGACTAAAATTGAGTTTATTGGATTTTTTTTATAACAAAAAGTAGAAAATATCATTTTTTTTCAAAATTTTCGGTCTTTTTCCGTTTATAGCGCAAAAAATAAAAATGGCAGAGGTGATCAAATACCATCAAAAGAAAGCTCTATTTGTGGGAAGAAAAGGACGCAAATTTCGTTTGGGTATACCATTGCATGACCGCGCAATTAGCAGTTAAAGCGACGCAGTGCCAAATTGTAAAAAGTGCTCTGGTCAGGAAGGGGGTAAATCCTTCCGGGGCTGAAGTGGTTAAAGTAAAAAAAAAAAAGTGAAATATTCCTTTAAATATCGTACCTGGGGGGTGTCTATAGTATGCCTGTAAAGTGACGCGTGTTTCCCATGTTTAGAACAGTCCCTGCACCAAATGTCATTTTTAAAGGAAAAAATCTCATTTAAAACTGCTTGCGGGTTTAATGTCATGTCGGGTCATGGCAATATGGATGAAAATCAGTGAGACAAACGGCATAGGTACCCCCCCAGTCCATTACCAGGCCCTTTGGGTCCTGTATGGATATTAAGGGGAACCCCGCACCCAAATTAAAATAAGGAAAGGCCCTATATACTCTGAACAGCAGTATACAGGCGGTGCAAACAAGACAGGGACTGTAGGTTTGTTGTTAAGTAGAATCTCTTTGTAATTTTGAACGGGTACATTTTTAACGTGTTTAGCTCCAGCCAAAAAATCTTTTTTAAGCTTTTTGGAAAACATAGGGAAGGGTTATCACCCCTGTGACATTTGTTTTGCTGTCTTTCCTCCTCTTCAGAAGATTTCACCTCACTTTTTTGTCCCAATGAAAAATGTTTTTTGAAAATTTGGGTTTTTTTGTGGAACAAGGATTGGAAAGCATCAGTGGAAAGGAGAAATTGTTTTCCCATATTAACTCTTACAGGAGAGAATTTCCCTTCCTAGGGGTAGATTTCATCTCACTTCCTGTTGTCTCCTTCCGTTTGCAAGTAGGAGTCGTTTGTAAGTTAGATGTTTGAAAGTAGGGTCCTGCCCTATATACTCAGCAGAAATTTGGGCCTTAGGTGTTGCTGTGGCCACAACACTGTAAGCCCTCACAGGGCCCTGCTGTGAAATATTAGATCAAGAATTGTAATTACATGCCCCTGTTGAACAGGAGCTGAAAAATTAGGCCTTAGGCACTGGTGCTGGTGCCACAACACTGCAACCCCTCACAGACACTCTAGTTGGAACGCAGGAACGAGCCCTGCTGCAAAGTATTGCATCAAAAATTGTAATTACACGCCCCTGTTAGACAGGGGCAGAAAAATTGGTCCTTAGGCACTGGTGCTGGTGCCACAACACTGCAACCCCTCACAGACACTCTAGTTGGAATGCAGGAACGAGCCCTGCTGCAAAGTATTACATCAAAAATTGTAATTACACGCCCCTGTTAAACAGGGGCTGAAAAATTGTGCCTTAGGCACTGGTGGTGGCGCCCAGAACCAAAAATGTTCTTACAAGCTATCAGCGTGATGATTGAGGAGGAAGAGGATAATTACTCAGGGATAGTCACTCAGCATCAGCATAGGCAGTCTTTGAAGGGATCTGAAAAAAATTATTCAGTTACATCAGCATCAGGTGCTTGGTAGCTGGTGGTGATCCAAGACTGATTCATTTTTATGAAGGTCAGCCGATCGACCGAGTCAGTGGACAGACGCACCCTGTGATCGGTTACCACGCCTCCAGCAGCACTGAATGTGCGTTCCGAAAGAACGCTGGATGCAGGACAGGCCAGTAGCTCAATTGCATACTGTGCAAGCTCTGGCCAGTGATCCATCCTCAAGACCCAGTAACCCAGAGGATTTTCGGTGGGAAAGGTGTCCAAGTCTGATCTTGCCCCTAGGTATTCCTGCACCATGTAAAACAGACGCTGGCGATGGTTGCTGGAACCGATCATACCTTGGGGCTGCGGACCAAAAAATTGTCTGAACGCATCGGTCAGACGGCCACCTTCTCCACCGCTCCTTCTTTGACTGACCGAAGCCTCAGCAACACGTTGTCCAGAAACAGGAGTTTGTAACCTCCCAGTCTCTGGGAACGCGTTGCACAGACCTTTCTGCAAGGCCTCCCGAAGATGTTTCATCCTCTGCTCCCTCTGCGATGGCAAGATAAGGTCCGCAACCTTACCCTTGTAACGTGGATCAAGGAGGGTTGCCAGCCAGTATTGGTCCTTCTCCTTGATACCACGAATACGAGGATCCTTACGCAGGCTTTGCAGGATCAGGGAGGCCATGCAGCGTAGGTTTGCTGAGGCATTCGGTCCGGAGTCCTCTGGGTCACTAAGGACAACAACGTCCGCAGCCACCTCCTCCCAGCCACGTACAAGTCCATGTGTTCCTTGGGACTGATCCCTTAAAGACTGCTGATGCTGAGTGCCAGGCTCCACCTCCATACTGACACAATCTTCCTCCTCCTCCTCCTCCTCCTCCTCGTCCTCTTCCTGTGTGATCGGCGGGCACGCAGGAACACTGTCTGGATAAAGGGGGCCTTGAGAGCTAAGGAAGTCCTCCTCTTCCTGCCTCTGTTCTGCCTCAAGTGCCCTGTCCATTATTCCACGCAGCGTGTGCTCCAACAGGTGGACAAGGGGGACAGTGTCACTGATGCATGCACTGTCAGTGCTCACCATCCTTGTGGCCTCCTCGAATGGTGACAGGACAGTGCATGCATCCCTGATCATGGCCCACTGGCGTGGGGAAAAAAAACCAAGGTCCCCTGACCCTGTCCTGGTGCCATAGTCGCACAGGTACTCATTGATGGCCCTCTGCTGCGTGTGCAGCCGCTGCAGCATGGCCAACGTTGAGTTCCACCTGGTGGGCATGTCACAGATTAGGCGGTTCTTGGGCAGGTTAAACTCCTTTTGGAGGTCCGTCAGCCGAGCACTGGCATTATATGACCGGCGGAAATGCACACAGACTTTCCTGGCCTGCCTCAGGACATCCTGTAAGCCCGGGTACCTGCCCAAGAACCGCTGCACCACCAAGTTAAGGACGTGAGCCAAACAGGGCACATGGGTCAGTTGTCCCTGTCGGAGGGCAGAGAGGAGGTTGGTGCCATTGTCGCAAACCACCATTCCTGCCTTAAGTTGGCGTGGCGTCAACCACCTCTGAATCTGCCCCTGCAGAGCTGACAGAACCTCTGCCCCAGTGTGGCTCCTGTCCCCCAAGCACACCAGCTCAAGCACCGCATGGCATCTTTTGGCCTGCGTACTTGCGTAGCCCCTTGAACGCCTACGGAGCACCGCTGGTTCCGAGGAAGAGGCCATGGAGGAAGAAGAAGAGGAGGGGGTGGAGGAGAGAGGTGTGTCACAATCAGCATTTTGGAGGCGTGGTGGCGGAACAACCTCCAACACTACTGCACCTTGTCCTGCATCCTTCCCAGCTGCCAGCAGAGTCACCCAATGCGCCGTGAAACTTAAGTAACGTCCCTGTCCATGCCTGCTGGACCATGAGTCAGCGGTAATATGCACCTTACCACTGACCGCCCTGTCCAGCGAGGCATGGACATTGCCTTCCACATGCCGGTAGAGAGCCGGAATCGCCTTCCGTGAGAAAAAGTGGCGTTTGGGTACCTGCCACTGAGGAACCGCACATTCCACAAACTCACGGAAGGGGGCAGAGTCTACCAACTGAAAAGGCAGCAGTTGAAGTGCTAGCAATTTTGCCAAGCTAGCATTCAACCGCTGGGCATGTGGATGGCTGGGAGCAAACTTCTTTCGGCGGTGCAGCAGCTGGGGCAGGGAAATTTGCCTGGTACAATCTGACGTCGGTGTACCAAAAGCAGATTGCCCACAAGTACTTGGCTGTGACACACCTAATTCTACACCTTCATTCCTCTCACTGCAGGTCTCAGAGAGGACTGAAGGTCTAGTGGGGTTGGAAATCTCAGCTGATGAGGAGCAAGGAGAGATCCTCTTTGTTCTTTGGTGTGGGTCTTTTAGATATGCTTGCCAACGAACTGCATGGCAGGTCAACATATGTCTGGTCAAGCATGTGGTACCCAAGCAGGAGATGTTTTGGCCACGCGAGATACGCTTGAGACATATGTTGCAAATAGCAGCGGTGCGATCTGATGCACTCGTCTCAAAAAAGGCCCACATCAAAGAAATTTTTGAATAACGCGCAGAGACTGCAGCGCCCTGCACATGTGGAGCTTTGGGGTGTGATGCAGTCAATGTGCTGCCCTTAGGCTAGCCCCTGGAGGGCATCCTGCCTCGTTGGTGATGTGCCGCCTCCTCCTCCTCTCTCCTATCAGGCACCCACGTTGAGTCAGTGACCTCATCATCCCCTCCCTCCTCATCACTGGAGCAAACCTGGCAGTATGCTGCAGCAGGGGGAGCATGACTGCCAGATTGCTGTCCTTCTTGGGCACCCCCTCTGTCCGTGCTCATGTTACTGCCTTCATCGAGCTCAGTATCATCATCAGAGCCTTCCAAACGCTGGGCATCCTCCTGGAGCATGTACCCAACACTGTGGTCAAACAGTTCGAGGGAATCCTCAGGAGGACATGGTGGAGCTAGGGAAGGAGTCACTGATGACATTGAGCTGAGGGAAGAGGCCGCTGCTTTGCCAGACAAAGCACCCTGGGCATGGGTGAGAGAGGATGAGGAGGATGAGGACGGCTTGGTCATCCACTCGACCAAGTCTTCCGCATGTTGCGGCTCAACACGGCCAGCTGCCGAAAAAAAGGCCAAGCGTGTCCCATGGCCACGTGCTGATGAGGATGCACCGTCTCCACGACCAGCACTAGACACAGAGCCTGCTTGCCCTCTCTTATTGGCTTGTGACTGTCTGCCTCTCCTTCTTGGCCTTCCAGACATACTAATGGCCTGTAGCTGCACTAAGCTGGGATAGAACACCTGTAATTTTCTTCAGGTAGCTTTATATACTGTAACCAGACAAGCCTGCCTGTCAGTAGGAAGATAACAGGAACGGATCTAGCTGAACACTGTGAGCAGGACGCACTGCACTAAATGTAAATAGCAGGAACGGATCTAGCTGAACACTGTGAGCAGGACGCACTGCACTAAATGTAAATAGCAGGAACAGATCTAGCTGAACACTGTGAGCAGGACGCACTGCACTAAATGTAAATAGCAGGAACGGATCTAGCTGAACACTGTGAGCAGGACGCACTGACTGCACTAAATGTAAATAGCAGGAACGGATCTAGCTGAACACTGTGAGCAGGACGCACTGCACTAAATGTAAATAGCAGGAACAGATCTAGCTGAACACTGTGAGCAGGACGCACTGCACTAAATGTAAATAGCAGGAACGGATCTAGCTGAACACTGTGAGCAGGACGCACTGACTGCACTAAATGTAGATAGCAGGAACGGATCTAGCTGAACACTGTGAGCAGGACGCACTGCACTAAATGTAAATAACAGGAACGGATCTAGCTGAACACTGTGAGCAGGACGCACTGCACTAAATGTAAATAGCAGGAACAGATCTAGCTGAACACTGTGAGCAGGACGCACTGCACTAAATGTAAATAGCAGGAACGGATCTAGCTGAACACTGTGAGCAGGACGCACTGACTGCACTAAATGTAAATAGCAGGAACGGATCTAGCTGAACACTGTGAGCAGGACGCACTGACTGCACTAAATGTAAATAGCAGGAACGGATCTAGCTGAACACTGTGAGCAGGACGCACTGCACTAAATGTAAATAGCAGGAACAGATCTAGCTGAACACTGTGAGCAGGACGCACTGCACTAAATGTAAATAGCAGGAACGGATCTAGCTGAACACTGTGAGCAGGACGCACTGACTGCACTAAATGTAAATAGCAGGAACGGATCTAGCTGAACACTGTGAGCAGGACGCACTGCACTAAATGTAAATAGCAGGAACAGATCTAGCTGAACACTGTGAGCAGGACGCACTGCACTAAATGTAAATAGCAGGAACGGATCTAGCTGAACACTGTGAGCAGGACGCACTGACTGCACTAAATGTAAATAGCAGGAACGGATCTAGCTGAACACTGTGAGCAGGACGCACTGCACTAAATGTAAATAGCAGGAACGGATCTAGCTGAACACTGTGAGCAGGACGCACTGCACTAAATGTAAATAGCAGGAACGGATCTAGCTGAACACTGTGAGCAGGACGCACTGCACTAAATGTAAATAGCAGGAACGGATCTAGCTGAACACTGTGAGCAGGACGCACTGACTGCACTAAATGTAAATAGCAGGAACGGATCTAGCTGAACACTGTGAGCAGGACGCACTGCACTAAATGTAAATAGCAGGAACGGATCTAGCTGAACACTGTGAGCAGGACACACTGCACTAAATGTAAATAGCAGGAACGGATCTAGCTGAACACTGTGAGCAGGACGCACTGAACTAAATGTAAATAGCAGGAACAGATCTAGCTGAACACTGTGAGCAGGACGCACTGCACTAAATGTAAATAGCAGGAACGGATCTAGCTGAACACTGTGAGCAGGACACACTGACTGCACTAAATGTAAATAGCAGGAACGGATCTAGCTGAACACTGTGAGCAGGACGCAATGCACTAAATGTAAATAGCAGGAACGGATCTAGCTGAACACTGTGAGCAGGACGCACTGACTGCACTAAATGTAAATAGCAGGAACGGATCTAGCTGAACACTGTGAGCAGGACGCACTGCACTAAATGTAAATAGCAGGAACAGATCTAGCTGAACACTGTGAGCAGGACGCACTGCACTAAATGTAAATAGCAGGAACAGATCTAGCTGAACACTGTGAGCAGGACGCACTGACTGCACTAAATGTAAATAGCAGGAACGGATCTAGCTGAACACTGTGAGCAGGACGCACTGCACTAAATGTAAATAGCAGGAACGGATCTAGCTGAACACTGTGAGCAGGACGCACTGACTGCACTAAATGTAAATAGCAGGAACGGATCTAGCTGAACACTGTGAGCAGGACGCACTGCACTAAATGTAAATAGCAGGAACGGATCTAGCTGAACACTGTGAGCAGGACGCACTGCACTAAATGTAAATAGCAGGAACGGATCTAGCTGAACACTGTGAGCAGGACGCACTGACTGCACTAAATGTAAATAGCAGGAACGGATCTAGCTGAACACTGTGAGCAGGACGCACTGCACTAAATGTAAATAGCAGGAACAGATCTAGCCTAATCTATCTAACTCAAATCAAATGACACTGTCTGTCTCTCTCTCTATCAGCACACCGGAACACACTACACAGGGCCGCCGTGCAGGCGGCCTTATATAGTGTGGGGCGTGTACTAAATCCCCTGAGCCATAATTGGCCAAAGCCACCCTGGCTTTGGCCAATTACAGCTCTCTCTACTGACGGCGCTGTGATTGGCCAAGCATGCGGGTCATAGTGCATGCTTGGCCAATCATCAGCCAGCAATGCACTGCGATGCCGCAGTGAATTATGGGCCGTGACGCGCCACACGAATTTGGCGCGAACGGCCCATAACGTTCGCAATTCGACGGACGGTCGAACAGCCGATGTTCGAGTCGAACATGGGTTCGACTCGAACACGAAGCTCATCCCTAGTCACTGGAAGTTGAACATGACACCTCATGGCAAAGAACTCTCTGAGGATCTGTAAAAAAGAATTGTTGCTCTACATAGATGGCCTAGGCTATAAGAAGATTGCCAAGACCCTGAAACTGAGCTGAAGTGCAGTGGCCAAGACCATACAGCAGTTTAACAGGGCAGGTTTCACTCAGAACAGGCCTCGCCATAGTCGACCAAAGAAGTTGAGTGCACGTGCTCAGCATCATATCTGGAGGTTGTCTTTGGGAAATAGACATATGAGTGCTACCAACATTGCTGCAGAGGTTGAAAGGGTGGGGGGTCAACCTGTCAGTTATCAGACAATACGTCGCACACTGCATCAAATTGATCTGCATGGTTGTCGTCCCAGAAGGAAGCCTCTTCTAAAGATAATGCACAAGAAAGCCTGCGAACAGTTTGCTGAAGACACGCAGACTAAGGACATGGATTACTGGAACCATGTCCTGTGGTCTGATGAGACCAAGATAAACTTATTTGGTTCAAATGGTGTCAAGCGTGTGTGGTGGCAACCAGGTGAGGAGTACAAAGACAAGTGTGTTTTGAATACAGTCAAGCATGGTGGTGGGAGTGTCATGGTCTGGGCCTGCATGAGTGCTGCTGGCACTGGGGATCTACAATTTATTGAGGGAACCATGAATGCCAACATGTACTGGGACATACTGAAGCAGAGCATGATCCCCCTCCCTTCAGAGACTGGGCAGCAGGGCAGTATTCCAACATGATAACGACCCCAAACACACCTCCAAGACAACCACTGCCTTGCTAAAGAAGCAGAGGGTAAAGGTGATGGACTGGCCAAGCATGTCTCCAGACCTAAACCCTATTAAGCATGTGTGGGGCATCCTCAAACGGAAGATGGAGGAGCGCAAGGTCTCTTCCATTCTCCATGACGACATCATGGAGCTGGTGGATGTTAGAGGACTCTCTCTGTAAGCAGCCTTATATAGTGTGGGGCGTGGACTTGAGCCATGGCCCCTGAGCCATGATTGGCCAAAGGCACCCTGCCTTTGTCCAATTATGGCTTTCTCAGCAGAGCGCGCTGTGATTGGCCAAAGCATGCAGGTCAGGTGCATGCTTTGACCAATCATCAGACGTTAATGCACTGCGATCTCGCAGTGCATTATGGGGCATTCCGCGGCACTCTAATATCACACGAACGCCCCATAATGTTCGCTGTTCGGCGATCTGGCGAATACCCGATGTTCAAGTCGAACTTATGTTCAACTTGATCATGGAGCTTATCCCTACTTTCTCGATACCAAATTTGGTCCAAATGACTGGGTCCAGGTATGTGAAAAATTGTGGCAATTGGGGATTCTTCCACAGTGGTGTATGTGGAGAAATTTTCATACAGTCTCCCGCTTCAGCCTTACTCGCACAACATTTTTCAAAACGTTTTTTAATACTCACTAAAAGGCGCTACTAAAATACAGCATGAGTTATTTTCTGAAGTCATGCGGTACATTAGTAGGTAATTTACCGCCGACAAGAGCCAATGTCCTTACCACAGGCTATCACTAGCTGGTTGTTAAGGAGTAAGCGGCCTCTGGCGTCCCTAACAACCAGTAACTGTCATGGTTAAGGAGCAGGCGACTGCCACGTCCTTAACAACCTATGAGTCGTCAGCTGTCAGTGGGCCTCCCTGCTGACAGCTGAAACTAAAGGAAAAAAATTGGCAGCAATAAAAATTAGGAAATAAAAAAAAACACCATAGGGGCCCCCCAATCCATAACAGGCCCTTTGTGTTTGGTATGGATTTTGAGAGGAACCCCCACACCAAAATTAAAACGAATGGTGTGGGGGTTCCCCCAAAATCAATGGATTTTGGGGGAACCCCCACACCATTGTGTCCCCCCCAAAATTCATACCAGATGTCCTCAGTAGCCTTCAGTGCAAGCAGACCTTTTTTCTCCTTTTTATGGGTCGGCAGTGGTGGCGGGCATCATCATTGACGATGAATCAAATTTTTTTTTTTTACACTACACATTTGTTCTTACTATGTACTGTGTATTCACATTGTTAAAGGGGGCTTCCAGATTCCAATAAGCCCCCTGCCCGTGGACCCCCACAACCACCACCCAGGGTTGTAGGGAAGAGGCCCTTGTCCCCATCAACATGAGGAAAAGGTGCTTTGGGAGGGAAAAGCCCCCTGCCCCAAAGTACCCCCCATGTTGAGGGCATGTTGCCTGCTATGTTTTGGGGAGGGGAGTGCTTGCATGTCCCCTCCCTTTCCTGACCTGTCAGGCTGGATGCTTGGATAAGGGTCTAGTATGGATTTATGGATTTTGGTGGGGACCCCATGCTATTTCTTAAAAAAATGTTAGCGTGGGGGCTCCCTTAAAAATCCATACCAGACACGAAGGGCCTGGTATGGATTGGGGGGGGGACTCAACGCCGTTTTTTCCCTGATTTTTTTGGATTGTCGGCAATGTTTTTTTTTTACTCACAGCTGTCAGCAGGAAACACCACTGACAGCTGATGACACTCATTAAAGTGGAGTTCCACCCACTTTTACAACTCTTCAGCATCCCTCACTAAACTGTGCACTGTAAACAAATTGGATATATATTTTTTTTTTCTCAGCACCTACTGTATATCTGCTGTATTCATTTTTCACTTCCTCCTCCCTGGCCGCGGCCCATCGCATCATTTCCTGTTTGCAATGCCTTCTGGGAACTGGCGGCAACTTCCTCTGAAACTGCCGTTGCTATGGAAACCTGACCTGAAACCTATTACAGTGCTTGTGCTGCACTGAGCATGTGCGAGATCTGCAAGGATGAGATTCAGGAAGAAATACAGTCTGGCTTCAGATGCCCACACTTAAGATGGCCACGGCCTGCTGTAAGTTTATAAATTAACAAACTACTGCTATAAACTAACAAAACAGACCTTAGTTTACAGACTAACTTTACTAGAATACATTAAGCTTGTGTATTATAGGCCTATTTTTATTTAAAATGTATAATTTCGGCCGGAACACCACTTTAACAACCTGGTTAATTACTGGTTGTTAAGGCTGCCGGTTCCTTAAATATCTCAGGCCGGGACCACTATTTATTTACGGCATGCAATTTTTTTTTGTGAATTGACTTTCACTCCTACTTTATGCGGAACGTTTTTTTGCTTTATGCAGTACATACCACATAAAGCAGTAGTGAATTTACATTTTCAGGATTGCATGCAGTATTTGGTTAAACACCTAAATACCGCATGCGATCTGGTTCTCATAAAGGATCCCAACCCAATTTTATATTTCATCAGATTAGATTGCAACCTCAACCCACACAAAAAAACAAGTTATGAAGAAATGAAACTGAAAATTATGCCATTCAGAGAAACAGTACTCTGTTTACTTTCTCCAGTTTCACATTAAATGTAACTTACATAACAGAATATAAAATGTATGAAGATAATTCTGCGAAGATTTGCTGGTGCCTGGTCACTTCTTGAGACAAAATCTTAGATTCAGCTTAGATTCAGCTTCCTCCAATAAATAAAGTAAAAGTAATTTACAAAAACAAACATGTTATTTCCTGACAGACTCCATGGCAGCCTACGTGTGGGTTAACCCCGCCTCCTCTCCAATGCTATAGGACCCCATTCCCATAAATGAGTACTCACCACTAGCTACTGCGTTCCTTTTTTGTCCTCCTCTATGGACCTACACATGCTGTTCGCATCAAGATTGATTGGATCCAAGATTGGCATACCTGTGCGGCGCAGCTCAAAAAGCCCAGCTATGAGCGGGCGAGTAGCTTAAAGAGGCTTGAATAGTTCCCCTTGGTGGATGGGTGGTCGCCTCTGTATGCCCGGCGGACAGTTCTCATCAACGGCTGGCAAGGTCTGTGGCTGCATTTCATACTCCATGGCAGTATATTTATGTGTAGTCTGTGTTTTCCCTGGTGGTCCAGTGTGTCCTGTCCCCCTCATGGCGGCTGGTTCCCGTGCGTTCCAGCCCGCCACGGCACTTCCGGGTTGTGGCAGTCTCCGCCGCTGGCGCCTGCGCTGTAGCCACCCTGAGAGCGAGGTTTGGCTCGCACATGCGCAGTACGGCGGTTCGTTCGTCGTCTGCGCAGGCGCCGTACGGTGGTCCCCCATTGCGCGTGCGCAGTAGGGGATAATGACGTCACGAGCGGGGAATTTAAATTCCGCCCTCCTGTCCTGTTGAGTTGGGATCATCACGGGCCTCTTCCGCCGGCGGGCCAGACGCGGTGGTAGACTGGCTCAATGTGCAAGGTGCTTCCCTCTCCATTAGGGATTGCTGTACCACTCGTTTCACAAGAGACTCTAAACGCTGGTTTTCCGTCTCTTTTTCCCCAACCGCACGGGGAAAACAACGGTCACATAAGGACTTGCCCTCCGGAACTCGTGTCCTACATCCCCAGCAGGCTCTGTGGTCTGAGCGGCTGTCATGGCGGTGGGAGCGGTGTCTTGAGGAGGAACGAGAGCGTCTCCTCTGGTGGGATCCGGACTGTGAGTCTCGTCTGGATGAAGATGAATTGGATTGTGGCTTGGCAAGGTCATTGGCATTCTGGACCGCATTTAGCGGGTCCGACCTAGAAGGGCTGGAAAGAGAAAAAATAGGGGAAGGAGAGAGAAGAAAGGCAGAACATGGTATCAGCACGACAATAAATGTGCATAAATCTCATCCCCTCCCCTCACGAGCACATACCTTGTGCGTGAGGGCTGGCCACTTAAAGGCGGTGAATTGTCCATAACCTAGGACGCGAAATGTCACTTTAGTAGTCTGCAGGGATAATGGTCTAAGAAAACCTAGGCATCAAATATGAGAAGGTTTTAGAGAAAGAAAAAACTCTGCTCCTCTTTTTTTTTTTTTTTTTTTTTATATGTGCACAAAAGCATGTATCGACGCATATTTAAGGCAAAGGAAACAACTTCCTGCCGCATATATATATATATATATATATATATATATATATATCTCAATAAATACATATATAATGATAAAAAGAACATTTTCCATTATTTTCCCTTTTTTTTTTTTTTTTTAATTATAAGAGTTGCAGGTTTCAACCACTCACCTGGAGACCAGCAGGGATCCGCTCCTCCTTTCCCTACCAAGGGAGATACTTCTCAGCCCTATATTACCTCTCCTGACTCCTCAGAGGATGAGTCTATTAATGAGGAGGTCATTGGAGGGTTCGACTTCGCGATGGTTTCCCCTTTAATCAAAGCGATCAAGGAAGCCTTGAAGTGGGAAGACCCTTCCACTCCCCCAGCCAAGCAGAAAAAATTCTTCAAGCACCTGGGGAGAGAACGCACAAACTTTCCGCTCCTTCCAGAGCTAAAGGAAATCATTGAGGAAGAATGGAGTAAAACAGAGAAAAAATCCTCCATGTCTAATAAAACCTCCAGATTGTACCCCTTCAAGTCAGAAGAAGTAAAGAATTTGGAGAATACTCCCCTTGTGGACGCAGCTCTTATGCGTCTGGCCAAACATGTGACTCTTCCTCTAGAAGACGCAGTATCTTTCAAAGATGGGCTAGAGAGGAAGATAGATCTAGATCTAAAAAGAATCTATGGGCTCGCGGGTATGGCCTGTAAACCAGCCCTGGCATTAGCGGCCATGTCCAAGGCCATGGAGGCCTGGACGGAGAACGTGGAATCCTTCCTTAAAGGCGTGTCAGAAGAGCTGGCTGGAAGTTCAGCAGCCGCAGAGCTGAAGCTTGCAGCGGTCTTCCTGGGGGAGGCGTCCATTGACCTGATCCGCCTTCTGGCTCGTATTATGCTGTCCTCAGTTACGGCCAAGAGAGCCCTCTGGTTGCGTCCCTGGCTTGCTGACCCAGGTTCTAAGCAAGCGTGGTGTAAAATTCCGTTTGAGGGGTCCTCACTGTTTGGCAATAAGCTTGACGATGCCATTACGCGAGCCACAGGTGGCAAATCGGGTTTTCTTCCCCAGGACAGGCGCATGCTGGGTCGAAAGAAGCCCCAGTTCAGAAGACGAAGTCCGGAGCGCTCCAGGGAAGCACGCTCCTACAAGCCTGGCCGGGACTTTAGGAAGAATTGGAGCAGAGGGCAGTCATCCTTCCGCAAACCTGTTAAAAATCAAACGTCCAGTGCTCGTGATCAGGCTAAATCTTTTTGAGATTACGCCTGCCCAGGCGGGCCGGGTGGGGGCTCGTCTGCTCCTCTTCCGGCACGTCTGGGTGGCCTCGATCTCAGACTTCTGGGTCATAAGGACGGTCTCGTCAGGCCACAGATGGGCCTTTTCCAGGACTCCGCACCCAAGGTTTGTCTCCACTCTTCTCCCTCGGGCAGAGGATCAGAAACAAATTTTGCTGTCCTATGTGGACCTCCTGAAAATTCAAGGAGCAGTGGTACAGGTACCACAGGACGAATGGTTCCAGGGGATATACTCCCCTCTCTTCCTAGTTCAAAAAAAGGGGGGCTCTTGGCGCCCAGTCATAGACCTCACATATCTCAACGGATTCATAGAGAATGGAAGGTTCAAAATGGAAACCTTGGTGACCATTCAGAGAGCCATACAACCAGGCGACTGGATGTTATCAATCGACCTGAAGGACGCTTATTTCCACGTTCCAGTGGAAAAAGAATTTCACAAATACCTCCGCTTCCACATTGGGTCAAATCATCTTCAATTTATTTGCCTCCCCTTCGGGCTGACAACGTCCCCCCGGGTCTTTTCAAAGGTCCTCCTAGCTACGGTGGCACTAATAAGATCCAAAGGGGTACGTCTTTACCACTACCTGGACGACCTGCTGGTGCTGTCCCAGAGCAGGGAGCAGTTGCTGGTCCACCGGGATCAAGTAATCTCCACTCTGTCCAACTTCGGGTGGCTCCTAAACATTGAAAAGAGTCAACTGAGCCCAACTCAGCGTCTAATATATCTAGGAGCCCAGTTCGATACAGTGGCAAACACTATCTCCCTTCCTCTACAGAAAATTCCTACAGTTCGAGACAGAGTCTCCCGGGCTCTACATGCTCGGCAAATGAAAGCATCTCAGTGCCTAAAAGTCATTGGCACGATGGTTTCTACGACTCCCATGGTCAAATGGGCCTTATGGAGATTGCGTCCCTTCCAGTCAGGCCTCCTACGGCAATGGAAGTCAGGGGACAAGAATCAGGTCATCCGCATAACATCTACAATGAGAAACAGCCTCTTCTGGTGGCTTCAGCGCAAGAACCTCCTGACTTGCCACTCCATCGCTCCCATCTCCTGGGTGACGGTCACGACCGATGCCAGCGGTACCGGTTGGGGAGCCCTTTGTGGGTCGAACCTGGCCCAAGGCAAGTGGGAAACATGTCTCCCCAACCCAGGGTCGAATGTCTTGGAGAAGAGAAAAGAAAAGCAACTCCTGCGCACAGGTGGATCACCATATGTAGTAGGTAAAGCACTGGCCTTGCTGCCCTCAAGGATGGGGATCCTAGTGAAAACCGAGATAAAAAGAAGACAAAAGCACACCAGCCTAGTGCATTAACTTTTAAAACATTTATTTGATAAAAAATATTAAAGGAAATAACTCACAGGCGATTAGTAGAGGAGGCACAACAAAAATTGCACCGGTAAACAGTCTGCGATTTGGAAAGAGCGGAGCCTTCCAGGGGTCGTGGAGGAACGCACAGATGCTGCAATCCGCTAACGCGTTTCGAGGGGAATGTCCCCTCTTCCTCAGAGCTATGCAGTGCAACCTCCCTCAGCGAACCTCACTTATAAATGGCTGCAAGCCAATAAGACAGGGGTGGGGTGCGGGGCTCCTCCCCCTTAAGAGATCACTCCCTCCTAAGTCCTCTGATCAGGCATACCCTATACGCATAAGTGCATATGCAGACGTGTGCACACACCATATGTACACGTGCATGCATACACATACACACATATATCTACACACAAGAGCAGCTGGTAAATGACCAATTGAAAAATGAAAAATAAAAAATGAAAAATGAAAAATAAAAAATAAAAAATAAAAATAGGAGGTGAGCAGCAACATACTATGCATACGGACTGAAGAGCAACATGTGGTATCTAGACATAGCAGATATGCATCACAGTAAACATAACCAGCCATACTGCCAAATAAAAATGACAGTAGACATTGCACATCGAAATGGGTGAGAGTCACAATTAAGAACTTCATACTTCACATCTCAGGATGTACACAGTGAATGAACGTGTGCATGTACTTACACTTAGTATTGTGGGGGTCAGCGCCTGTAGAGAACTTCTGCAGCAGCTGCACCAAGGGCCGGTACATGCAGCGTGTCTGTGATCAGAAAGGAACGCACACCGATGTGCTTGCGTTCCAAGCTACAAGAGGAGGAGGTGGAGTATGGAGTAGGAGGAATGTCTTGGAACTTCGTGCGGCCTGGTGTGCCCTACAGTCCTTCTCTCATCTCCTGATGGGGGAGTCAGTGCTGTTGAGAATGGACAACACCACAGCAGTATCGTATGTGAAGAGGCAAGGGGGTACTCGGAGTCCCACACTCCTTCGGGAAGTCGAGCCCATCCTATCGTGGGCGCAGAAAAACCTTGCCAATATCTCGGCAGTCTTTGTCCCAGGCGTCCAAAACACTCAAGCAGACTTCCTGTCACGGACCGAGTTGGACAACAACGAGTGGTCTCTCCACGTAGAGACGTTCAGGTGGATCTTGTCACTGAAGACCGATCCCGAAGTAGATCTGTTTGCTTCCCCCTGCAATCGCAAGCTGACGAAGTTCTACACCTGGGGGCTCTGCAGTCAAGCCATCGGGACAGATGCCCTGACGGATCAGTGGAGGTTCAAGCGGGCATATGCCTTTCCGCCACTGCCAGTTATGCTGAGATTCCTGCAGAGGCTCCGAGCAGAGCCAGTGGAGGTGGTGACAATAGCTCCCTACTGGCCGAACAGGCCTTGGTTCCCTCTCCTGGTCCAGCTCAGCTGTCGGGACCCAGTGCCTCTCCCTCTCAGACCGGACCTTCTTTCTCAAGGGTCAGTCCTGCACCCTTGTCCTGCAGTGCTGAGACTGATGGTCTGGTTCTTGAGAGGGAGAGGCTGGAATCCCTAGGTTGTGCCTCAGAAGTAATATCCACTCTCATGAGCTCGAGAAGATCCAGTACAAATAAAGTCTATGGAAGAATCTGGTCCAAATTCGTGGAGTTCTGCTCTCCTCAGGGCAGGTCTTTTAGACATCCAAAAGTCCAGGACGTTCTCAGTTTCCTCCAAACGGGCCTAGATTTACATCTATCTGTCAGCTCTCTGAGAGTCCAAGTTTCGGCACTTTCGGCCTTCTCCGGCACTTCATGGGCAGTTCATCCTCTGGTTAGACAATTTTTCCGAGGTGCATCGAGACTCAAGCCCCAGAGAAAGCCTAGGTTCCCCAAATGGGACCTTCCATTAGTCCTTGACTCAATCTCTGGACTCAGTACTTCGGGGCCCTCCCCGCTCCCTATCAAGGTCTTTTCAGCAAAGGTGGCCTTCTTAGTGGCCATTACCTCAGCCAAAAGGGTCTCTGAAATTGCATCACTTGGTCACGAAGAACCCTTCCTAACATTTTTCCCGGACCGGGTAGTCCTCATTCCTATGCTGGGTTCCAACCCAAAAGTGTCTTCAGTATTCCACGTCAATCAAGAGATCGTTTTACCTACATTTAGGACCCCAGGGTCCACTGAGAATCACCCTCTAGATGTGGGCGAAGCTATTAAAGAATATCTCAAAGTTACTTCTCCCTTTAGACGTTCTAGTCATCTCTTCGTGCTTCACTCAGGCAGCAATATGGGGAAAAAAGCCTCAACCAGGACTATCGCGTCCTGGATCGTACAGACCATACAACAGGCATATAGGGCTAAGGGCTTGGCTCCTCCAAAGGCGGTGACAGCCCATTCCACCAGAGGAATGGCAGCCTCGTGGGCAGCGGCTCGACATGTGGCTCCAGATACCATCTGCAAGGCAGCTTCATGGGCTTCTATTAATACCTTCATGTTGCATTATTGTATAGAGCCTGCCTCACTATCCTCTGTAAACTTCGGGTTACAAATCCTATCGACCGATAGGACAAATTAAAATTTATGTTTGATCATGCATACCCACCCGTGTGGTTGGCTAGTTATTTCCCACACGTAGGCTGCCATGGAGTCTGTCAAGAAAAAGGAAAATTTATTATCAAATACTTACCGTAATTTTCCTTTCCTGATGGACTCCATGGCAGACGGAGTTCCCACCCATTGGTCAACGAGTAGGCTAGTTACGGAACGCAGTAGCTAGTGGTGAGTACTCATTTATGGGAATGGGGTCCTATAGCATTGGAGAGGAGGCGGGGTTAACCCACACGTAGGCTGCCATGGAGTCCATCAGGAAAGGAAAATTACGGTAAGTATTTGATAATAAATTTTCCTTTATTTTGCAGCCTACCAATCCTTAGATGTGATGGCTGCATTCATTTTTTTTTAAAGCCTGTTTTCATTGATTTTTACCTGGTGATCTGGCCAAGAACACACTTCCTGTCTTATGCCCTGTACACACGATAGGATTTTCCGACAACAAAATCCATTGATTTTTTCCAACACATGTTGGCTCAAACTTGTCTTGCATACACGGGGTCACACAAATCTTGTTGGAAATTCCGAACGTCAAGAACACGGTGATGTACAAAACGTACGACGAGCCGAGAAAAATGAAGTTCAATAACCAGTGCGGCTCTTCTGCTTGATTCCGAGCATGCGTGGAACTTTGTGCGTCGGTATTTTGTGTACACACTATCGGAATTTACGACAACGGATTTTGTTGTCGGAAAATTTGAGATCCAGATCTCAAATTTTGTGTGACGGAAATCCTGATGGAAATTTCCGACAACAAGCTCCCACCGAACATTTTCCCTCGGAAAATCCGACCGTGTGTATGGGGCATAAGGGTGGCCCACTCTATGGAGGAGCGATGGAGCCACTCTTGGAAAGCATCACCGTCAGGTTAGGGAGAGGGCAGTGTTAGACACACTAGCAGATTTAGATGGACTTGACCAACAAATTAAAGTCAAACTTTGGCTATCTCTTTTTAGGTAGTTATAGCAATGTTTTTTTTTCCTTTTAGGATAACAGTTATACATAATTTAATAAAGCATGACCATTGTAAGCACCCCTGTCAATGTTTACTTACAAAGCACACACCCCTTGAAATTTTCCACATTTTGTCCTGTTACAACCAAAAACATAAATGTATTTTAATGGGATTTTATGTTATAGACCAACACAAAGTGGCACATAATTGTATTCAGCCCCCCTGAGTGGATATTTTGTAGAACCACCTTTCGCTGCAATTACAGCTGCAATTCTTTTTGGGTATGTCTCTACCAGCTTTGCACATCTAGAGAATTACATTTTTGCCCATTGTTCTTTGCAAAATAGCTCAAGCTTTGTCAGATTGGAGAGCGTCTGTGAACAGCAATTTTAAAGTCTTGCCACAGATTCTCAATTGGATTCAGTTCTGGACTTTGACTGGGCCAATCTAACACATGAATATGCTTTGATCTAAACCATTCCATTGTAGCTCTGGCTGTATGTTTAGGGTTGTTGTCCTGCTGGAAGGTTAACTCCTACCTCAGTCTCAAGTCTTTTGCAGACAGGTTTTCTTCTAAGATTGCCCTGTATTTTGCTCCATCCATCTTCCCATCATCTCAGACCAGCTTCCCTGTCCCTGCTAAGGAAAAGCAGCCTCACAACATGATTCTGCCACCGCCATGTTTTACAGTGGGAATTGTTTGTTCAGTGTGATGTGCTGTGTGAGTTTTTTGCCAAACATAGCGTTTTGCTTTTAGGCCAAAAAGTTAAATTTTGGTCTCATTGGACCAGAGCATCTTCTTCCACATGTGTTCTGTGTCCCCCACATGGCTTCTTGCAAACGGGCTCTACCCGACATGTTTCGAACTAATGTTCTTCTACTGGGGCATGTCCCAGTAGAAGAACATTAGTTCGAAACATGTCGGGTACATAGCCTGCTGTGCTGTTTATACCACGTTGTTCTTTCCATTTTTTGTGATCATTTTATGTACACATCTTGATTGATGGTTTGTACATTTTGTATCTTTGTTTTTATTGAATAAACATTTTTTATCTTGGATCCATCTGCACTATATGGAGGCCCTTTTTGTTCTTTCTTCGCATGATTTGTGCTGTTGATTGGATGTCGGTTTGATAACTACAAACACCTGTCAGCTGGAGCCTTTGCTGTGAAACATCCACCATTGATCCCCATGGATACAGACGCAGGTATACACCATCTATCTGCCGAGGTCCAGGTTGGAGAGCCTGTTGGAAACGATTGTCTCATGCTTGATTGACCCACCGACATCTGGCGTGTGTGTCCACGCTTTGGGGTAAGAGTATTTATTCCCTCTGTTGTTTTAGATGCACACCTTTGATTGCTGCGTGGGGAAGCAGTTTTCTTATATTTGTCATTATTAGAAGAAATATCTTCTACTGCCTTCTCTAATAGACTACACATCTCTATACAGAGGAGTTTATGGGCGTGCTTTTGTTTATTATAGACTCATTGCCATCTTGATTAACTTATGCCCTACATTCATATATACTCTTAGCATTTGTTTGTGTCATGTATATATGAGTTAATTTACCATTATTCATGCAATTGTCACTTTTTGTGTATGTTTGCACATTTATAACATTTTTTATCACCTATGATTCATCAGTTGATCCTGGGGGTGTTTTGTATTCCCTAAGCGCTGCATTTCTTATGTTTTATTCTTGACACTCTTCCAGGCCAGATTTTTGGAGTGCACGACTAATAGTTGTCATGTAGACAGATTCTCCCACCTGAGCTGTGGATCTCTGCAGTTCCTCCAGAGTTACCATGGGCCTCTTGACTGCTTCTCTGATTAATGCTCTACTTGCCCGGTCTGTTAGTTTACGTGGACAGCCATGTCTTGGTAGGTTTGCAGTTGTGCCATACTCTTTCCATTTTCAGATGATGTATTGAACAGTGCTCTGTGAGATGTTCAAAGCTTGGTATATTTTTTTTATAACCTAACCCTGCTTTAAACTTCTCCACAACTTTATCCCTGACCTGTCTGTTGTGTTCCTTGGCCTTCATGATGCTGTTTGCTCACCGAGTTTCTCTAACAAACCTCTGAGGGCTTCACAGAACAGCTGTATTTATACTGAGATTAAATTACATACAGGTGGACTCTATTTACTAAATAGGAGAGTTCTGAAGGCAATTGGTTCCACTAGATTTTAGTTAGGGGTATCAAAGTAAAGGGGGCTGAATATAAATGCATGCAACACTTTTCAGGTATTTTTTTATAAAAAAAAAAAATTAAACCATTTATTATTTTCCTTTCACTTCACAATTGTGCAGCACTTTGTGTTGGTCTGTGAGATAAAATCCCAATAAAATAAATTGAAGCTTTTGGTTGTAACAAAATGTAGAAAATTTCAAGGGGCATGAATACTTTTTCAAGCCATTCCGTTTAAAATAGAAATGAAAGGCAAAACATTTTTGTATAGATATAAAAAAAATTATAAATACCTTTTTTCCCCTTTATAAGTGATCACCCTCTGTTCCCTGTGTTCTTAGCTATATAAGAGCTGGAGGGAGGAGAAGCAGCAGCACACTGAGGTACCAGTGAATGGTTGTGCAGCAGGGGCGGGTCAGGACAAGTCTGATTATTGGAGGAGAGTACACTGAGCTCCCAGCATAGCTAGAGAACTGACCACAGTGTGCTCTCCTGCTTAGTGTGGTCAGTTTTTAATAGGTAAGCAAGGGGACTAGCAGGAACACCAGGGATTTCACAAAAAGGAAGCTATACAAAGGAAAAAGGATACTTTCTCATACAAGTACATGGTACAGCAGGCACATATCAGGAATATGAAGTGTTGGGATAACAAACGCTTTAAAACTCTAATGCGCTGTACACACGGTCGGATCTTCCGACGGAAAAAGTGCGATCGGATTGTGTTGTCAGAAACTCCGATCGTGTGTGGGCTCCATCGACTTTTTCCATCGGAATTTCCGACACACAAAGTTTGAGAGCAGGCTATAAAATTTTCCGACAACAAAATTCGATCGGTTAAATTCCGATCGTGTGTACACAAATCCGACGCACAAAGTGCCACACATGCTCAGAATAAATTAACAGACGAAAGCTACTGTTCCGTTTATAGTCCCGATGTACGTGTTTTACGTCACCGCGTTCAGAACGATCGGATTTTCCGACAACTTTGTGCGACCGTGTGTATGCAAGACAAGTTTGAGCAAACATCCGTCTGAAAAAACCCATGGATTTTGTTGTCTGAATGTCCGATCAATGTCTGATCTTGTGTACAGGGCATAATTTCCATTTATGCTAGACAGCTTGGTCTGGTAAAGCAGAACTAAATCTATCAATTTAACTTTTTCCAAAACAGTTTCATTCAAGGCATGTCGTGAACGATAGCTCTCACAGCCATCAAACGGCTGGTGTCATAACTGATCACATGTTTAGCACCATGGCAACTGCAGCTCAAACAGAGGTATGGTGGCATCTTATTTGTAAATGATAGGAGGGTTTATCTCTGCTTTAAAAATTAAGTTTGCTCATTCCTGAAAATAGCTTATGCAGTCAAGTGCCCCGGTAGATTTTAAAAAAACTGTGAAGCTGTGAAGCTTTGTAAGATGTTTTTTACTCCCAGTTAGCATTCTCCATTTCCTGCCTTATTGCTGAGATCTGAAAACTGTTAAACACTCACACCCAGCATTACAGGAGTGGAAACATATGGTTTTCACTTCCTAGGTACAAAGTAGGATGCAGGGATTGCTGGGCCCAAATGGACTACATGTATGACAAAAGAGGAATTAATATTTTACAAAGTTGCAGTTTGTAATACCTACTGGGACTTCTTGACTACATAGACTATTTTCTGGAAAATGTGAACGGAGTCTTTAACTGCTTGCCGCCCACTGGCCGTCAGATGACGGCCAGCCGGCGCGGCTCTTGTTCTGGGCGGGCGTCATATGACGTCCGTCCATTTAAACAGGGCATGCACATGATCGTGTGCGTGCAGCCCTGTACCTTCAGTGACGGCATGTCACAAAGACACTGCTCGCCACCGAGGTGGGTGAACAGCCACTGGGCATGGCTGTTTACCACAAGATCAGCCGTGATGAAGTCACAGCCGATCACAGATGGTACTGCCCCACTTTGCTCGTGCATGTCGGTGGCGGGAACACTGCTCGTATTTTTGGGTATTTGCTCTATGATCCATACTTCGAGACCTTCTGTAGATTTATTGTGATATTCTGCAAAATGACATGGGACACTATGCTTATCCTTGCCTACCTCTATCTTTCTGCGGTGCTCACCAAATCTTTGTCTTAATGGGCGCATAGTGCACATAGTTTTGCATAATGGCTTTTTGCACCGGAACATGCCCTTTAACGGTATCAGGCAGGCTTGCACCGGTGTGGTTTCCTTTAATGACTTTAATTTGCTGGGTGCAATTTTATTTTTTATGTTGGGGGCCTTTCTTTAAGTGATTCTGGGATAATCAGGCAAAACTGGTCTAAGATGTGGATCCTCAAGAAGAATCGGCCAATGCTTCTTGAAGATTGCCTCCATTTTAGAGAAATTGGTATGGAATCTGGTAATAAAGCGACCAGATTGATCGAAGCTTTTTTTGTTTTTATAATTAGCCGAAGGTGTATGTTGCAAATAATATTTTTGGGCCTGGTCTACCAAAGATTCCGGATAACCTTTTGGGATCGTAGTCATAACCAATAAACAATAATATTAAATAATCTTTGAATGAATAATACTACATATAAAATACCTGTGGTTGAAATTGGCCGTGGCCTTTTATTTATAGGTATAAATTATAAATCTAGTCATATTCACTTTTAATAAAGCAGAGATATTTAACACACGTATCGTGAGTTAGAATAAATATATAATAAAACATATCAATATAAAAACATGTAAATAGCTCAGCCATTTAAGCTCAAGCTATATAGTAAAAAACCAAAACAATTATCCCTTTCCGAAAAAAGGACATAAAACCTCATAAATCAGGCCACGACAGGGAGGGAGGGTGGGATGTGCTCTTCTTGAGATCTTCGCCGTCTTCTGCCCTAATGACGCATCCTCTTGCTTTTATAGGCTGTATTCTCGTGCCAGAGGACCGTTTGGGGCAACTGTCAAAACTCAGCAACCAATCAAAGGTAAGTATTAATAATTATTTATTTTATTTTATAAATTTTTTTTTTTTTTTTTTTTAAATAACTTAATTTAAAATTTAAACTTTAAATAGGTCTGACACGATCCCATAGGTGGTGTGGCAGGGACATTTCATGCCCTGCCCTTCACCTTTATGGGATCGTAGTCATAACCAATAAACAATAATATTAAATAATCTTTGAATGAATAATACTACATATAAAATACCTGTGGTTGAAATTGGCCGTGGCCTTTTATTTATAGGTATAAATTATAAATCTAGTCATATTCACTTTTAATAAAGCAGAGATATTTAACACACGTATCGTGAGTTAGAATAAATATATAATAAAACATATCAATATAAAAACATATAAATAGCTCAGCCATTTAAGCTCAAGCTATATAGTAAAAAACCAAAACAATTATCCATACGCCAGGCCCATAGACTTAAGGAGCCTGGCACCCCACCAAGGCAACAGCCAATTCAACACAGGTTTGAAAATCCAAATTTAAAATGTCTAGAGCAATATCAGATAAATGTACATTGTCTGGTCTATAAAAACCAGGCAAACCACCTTCTAAATTCACATGCCGAAAAGACAGGCCATGAACAGAAGGCATAAATTTATCTAAAGCTCTATTAAGTCGCTTACGAATTTTTTCGAAATACCTACGTTCAGGACAGAGCAACCAATCAAGTCTAGGTATAATTTCAGAAAAAATAAATACAGTATCTGGTAAAACAGCATGTAAACACAACAGATCAAGCTTAATCTGAGAAATCAATTCTAATGTTTTACGCCGACCAATATCATTACCAGATAAATGAAAAACAATGAATTGAGGAACAGGCCAGCAATCATATAAATAAGACATAACAGAACGTAAATCGCTCCAGCACATTCCACGTCTTCCATACCAATGAACCGCAAAACAACAAGGTAATCCCAAATTATTGCCATAGACCCTCCATTCAGCTCTCTTCTGAGCCCAAAAAATATAGGAGTGTCCAATAATCCAGACGACATGTCGAGCATCTAAAATCAAAAAGAAAAATTAGGTCTAACATATGATCTATAACAATCAGATCTCCAACCACCAATATTTTTAATCACAGATTCATTAAGACCCACTAAAGCTGCGGTAGTGGCAGCACCAATACGAAACGAGTGAGATGTAATGCGTAGATGTTCCAAACGTAATGCTTTAAGGCATCTACGTAGAACAGCTTTGAATTGGTAAACAGTCACCGGAGCACCCGTGACGTGAATCAGTAATTGCCTAAAAAACACAGGTCGAACACCCAAAAACTGAGTAATCAAAGCAAAAACACAATAACGAGCACCAGGATTAGCCCGCAAAGTAATCCACCTGCCACGACCCAATTGATCAGTTTTACTATGACGAAGCAAAACCTGAAAATAATCAACACCAACAAAAACATCACGAAAGAACAAACCAGAGTCATCAGAAACTTTCATCGGGAGCAACTCAGAAACTCGGAACGCCCCAAAAAAACATAAGCAAAAAGCCAAATTAAACAACAATGACTCATACGGAGAAAAACAAACATCCTTAGAAACTTCACAAAGACGACCCAAAAGGTCAACAGAAATAGGCAACCTGGTATCAGAAAGCGAGCGGTTCCTTTTGTAACCCCGCAAAGCATGCCTAACAGAGAAAAAGGACATACAAGATCTATCGCCTTGCAAGCGCAAGAAAAAGGAAACACCGGACAGAGTCTTAACGACATGAGAATGCGAATAACCGCGAGACATCAATAAATTCAAAAAGGCTAAAACCAATCCTTCAGTAAAGGGGGGCCGAAGATCACCAAAAGAAAGCAAGAAGGAACACCACAAGGACCACGCAGCTTTATAGGACGCCCACGTGGAATTCGCCAAAGAAGCCCGAATGGCAGCGAAGACAGGATTCACAGAAGGTCCCATAAGTGAGGAGGGCATAACAGGCCAGTACGATCCGCATGCGGAACCAAACGTCGGAATTCCTGAAATTGAGAACGGGACAGAGCATCAGCAATGAAATTGTCTACACCAGGAATATATTTAGCTTTAAGCCACACATTAAGATCTAAACATTTAAATACCAATAAACGAAGCACAGCAAGAACAGGAAGAGACTTAGAAGACAAACAATTAAGAGCAAAAACAACACCCTTATTATCAGAAAACAGCAAGATACGACGATTCCTAAAATTATCACCCCACAATTCCAAAGCCACCAATAAAGGAAAAAGTTCCAACAGAACTATATTAGCCGTCAAACCCGAATCTTTCCAAGATTGAGGCCATAGATCGGCAGACCAATGCCCATCCCAATAAGCACCGTAACCACAAGAGCCGGCAGCATCAGTATGAAGGTTCAACGCCGAAGCCGAACAAAATGGGGCCTGCCACAAACAACTGCCGTTAAAAGTAGAAAGAAAACGATGCCAAACCAGAAGATCATCCCGCACGCCAGAAGTAATCCGTATGAAATGCGAAGGAGAAGAAATACCCGAAATAACACGATACAACCTCTTCGAAAAAACACGACCCATCGGCAACACTCGAGACGCAAATGCCAACAAACCAAGCAAGGACTGCAAAACTCTCAATCTAACTTTCCGTTTAGAAAGAACAAAATCGAATAAAATCTTAATCTTAACAACCTTCACATCAGGCAGACGAAACTCCATAGAAACAGTATCAATCTGTATACCGAGAAATTCAAGGCAAGACGTAGGATACACAGACTTGTCCTCAGCCAACGGTATACCAAATTCCAGACAAACAACCCTAAAAACCATAAATAAAAATAAACAATCCGAGGAACCGGCTCTACCAATAAAAAGAAAATCGTCCAAATAATGTAACAGATCCGTAGAACCCGTACGAAAACTAACAACCCATTCAAGAAATGTCGAAAAAAGTTCGAAATAATAACATGAAAGCGAGCACCCCATTGGAAGACATTTATCAAAGTAAAATTCACCCTGAAAATAGAAACCTAAAGAATTAAAAGCCGACGGGTGAATGGGAAGTAAACGAAAAGCCGACTGGATGTCGGCTTTAGCAAGTAAAGCAGAAGAACCAACCTTCCGAATTTTAAACAAAGCATCATCAAATGATGAATATTGAACAGAGCACCAAGACGAGTCAATATCATCATTCAAAGAATTGCCAATAGGGAAAGATAGATGGTGAATCAACCTATAAGAATTAGGTTCCTTCTTAGGAACAATACCCAGAGGTGAAATGCGAAAATTCTCAAAAGGAGGAGAAGAAAACGGTCCCCCAATTCTACCCATCTGTAATTCTTTATCCAACTTAACACGAACAACAGACGGATGAAGAGAAACAGAAGGCAAATTCGGAAATAAGCGGCAACCAGACCCAGAAAAGGAAGGCAAATGAAAACCAAATAAAAAACCATCACGCAAGACGATTGCTTTCAGAGGCTCTGGATACCTGTGAAGCCACGGCAACATGTTTGGAAGGTTCACCGGAGTGGTGGCTTTTAAGAAAAAAAGCTCCTTAGAAGGAGCAGAAGCACTAGAGGACATTTTCTTAAAACAGCGTGAAGCCGGGTGAGAACCAGCACAATGACTGCACTCATGTTTGTATTTACAATTATTAGGCCACTTGCACAGCCCATCATTGAAATGAAAACAAACGCCCCGGCGATAAGTAGTAGAAGGAGCTAAATTATTAGCCTTAAACAAAGGCTTTTGAGGCAACAAAAGATTAAGCCACAAGCCAACATCCTTCGAACCCCATTTCATAGATTTATGTACAGATAACTTCTGTCGAAAGGCTTCATCATAATAAAACCATGAAAAACCAGGGAAATTTTTATACGCTTCCAAGATGATCTCTAAATGTTGAAACAAACCAGAACATAGATCAGGACGCCTTTCACCAAGAACGCCAGCGTAAATGCAAAACGCTTGTAGCCAATTATTAAAAGAACGTGGCGCAAGTTTCTTCCTATCATCTTCTCTCCTGTCACCATCCCTCTTATCCAAACGATGATCATGATTGGTCGGAAGCAAAGACAAAATGTCAATATACTCCCCAGACCAAATTCTGTCTTTAATCGCATTCGACAAATGAAAACCCAAGGGGGATAATTCGCATGTCACGACCTCCTTCAAGCAAGACTCCGGAATTAGCGGAGGAAGCACCACCGAAGGAACAGAAGGGTGCAGAGGGGCAGTATCCACTGCAGTAGAGACAGGAACGCTACGTGATGTGGGTAATGGATTTAGCCATACAGAAGCAACATTACGATGCGACTCAGACTGGTCAACATTAACTGAACCAGCAAGTGAGGAAAAAAGTTTAGAAAAAGAGCTAAATAATGCATGAAATTTTGAAGAATCAGCAAACTCACCAGAAGGCTGAGAGATAACAGCAGCGGAGGCAGTAGCCGAATCAGATAGCGTAGGTGCCTGCTGAATCTCACACGCAGCAGATGTTTGGCCAGGCACCATGGTAACATGGTCAGATAATAACGAGGGATCAACAGACTCATGTGGTAGCAAAACACCTGGAGCAAGAAAAGAATAAATTCAAAAAAACTTAAAATATTCATAACCAACACCGCAGAAGGTGAAAAAAAAACAAAAAACATACCTTTAGATTTACAAAGACGCTTCTTGCCAATGTTAGTGTTTGCAGCATCAGTAACCATGACGACGGGATCTGCAGTCATAGAACGACCTGCAGAAGAAGCCTGTGTCACCGAAGCAGAAGTAGCATCACTAAAAGGGGTTAAAAAATAACAACAAACAATTAAGAAACCAGAAACAATTAATAGGATCAACAACACAACATTTGCAGAATTAACCTCCTATTATTGAAGCAGATATCCACACGCCTGTCCGGGGAATTGAACCTGCGAGGACGCTTCAAATGTCTCTGTGTTCTTCTTCCAGAACGAACTGCGCATGTGCCCGCGATCCCATCCGAAGTAGAAGGCCGAGCTACTTCGGGTAGCGAAGGAGGAGCCGAAGGACGAGAGGAAGGCGGAGATGACGACATCCGATCCGACGGTAGAGAGGAGTCGAGCGGCACAGGAACCGGCAGCACAGGGGAATGTTCGCTCCGGAAAACCGGAGAATGAGAAGCAGTACCAGGGGGAGCCATGTCATAAGCAGAGAAACGAAGGGCAGTAGAAGCGGGGGGATAGGAGGAAACGGACTGCGGAACATCAGCAGGAACCACGGAGCCAGAGGGGAACACAGCAGCAGAAGAAGCCGGCGGCAGCGATCCCATGCTGGAAGAAGGCCCAGGAAGGGACAGGCAGTGACGGATCCAAAGGTCACCATCTACCGCAGCAGCCCGGTCCATCATCTGACGCAGCAACAGCTCCATTACAGGTAAGTGCAGGGATGTGCTCTTCTTGAGATCTTCGCCGTCTTCTGCCCTAATGACGCATCCTCTTGCTTTTATAGGCTGTATTCTCGTGCCAGAGGACCGTTTGGGGCAACTGTCAAAACTCAGCAACCAATCAAAGGTAAGTATTATTAATTATTTATTTTATTTTATTAATTATTTTTTTATTTTTTATTTTTTTAAATAACTTAATTTAAAATTTAAACTTTAAATAGGTCTGACACGATCCCATAGGTGGTGTGGCAGGGACATTTCATGCCCTGCCCTTCACCTTTATTCCTTGAGTTTATTTCTGAGCAGGCAGCTTTGCTCCATGTAATCTGATGTTTAAGTACAATTTCTCCGTAGTCGGCAAAACTGACCTTTTGGGATATTGTCTTTCCATTTTTGGTAATGAAAGCTCTTGTAATGCAATAGGGAATTTCCTGCTGTAGGTTTAAAAAAATTCTTTGCGTGTATTTCATTGTTGGTATGATAAAGGTCAAGATCTAAAAACGCTAATTTATTTTTATCCATAACACAGGTAAAACTAAGGCCATATGGATTATTATTGCAGTGAGAGACAAAATCATTGATGACATCATCCGCGCCATCCCAAATAATTATGATGTCGTCAATGAATTGTCCATAAAAAATAAGGTGCTGACTCGGTTAAATTGATGATAGGCAACTCCTATCCTCATATTGATTAGTGGTTCCAAATTAATAACTACTGCAGTAGGGAACAGACACAAAAGATACGCTCAGCATCTTTCCAAATAACTGTTCTGCTTTATTATGACGCAATTGAAGGTTTTTATGCACATGATTACGTAGGTATCACATTAATATTACAATTGTACGTTTATGGTAACAAGGGGCGTTACATAGGCAGACTACTTCTAATCAGGACTCGAAAGAATGTAAACATTTACTGAAAACATTATTAGTGCTGTGTGCACAGTGAGGGCAGTGTGCAATACATACAAAATACAATACAATTATATACAGAACGTACAAATTTCTATTACAGTCTCCCCTCTTTTGATCAATATTTTGATCACTAACTACACCTGCTATCACCTTTAAACTGGAACCTTCACACGCTTAGGTGGAGGTAGTCCTGGCCAAAGAGGCAAAAAACTCCATTGTGGAGAAAATAATAGCTGAGCAACTTTTTCATTACCAAATGACTTTTCATTGTGAAAAACAAATGATTGATAAGACATATTTACAGAGTACTGGCTGTACACTCCTGTGGCCAGAATGGCCTCCTAGCTTAATTGTGAGCATGCTGACTTATCAGCATATGTAAACACAGAGAATTCTACATAAAATGGAAGACATACAAAAGACAAATATGACTTCAACATGGCTAAACTACTTTTCAAATATATATATCCCTTACAATTAAAGTAATTGAATCAAAAAAGTACCCTAGACTGTGATCACAAGAGGGAAACAAATCAAACACAGAGATTTCTTTAATTTAGTCATTTTTGCAGTGTCTGGTGTGGATCCAGGTGACTTTTCCTTCAAGTTTTGCAAAAACTGTACATGAAACAGATGCTGTATTGAGTCTCCAAACATTTCCTTATATATAAATGTCTCCTAACAATCCACAAGTCACCTGGCTTTAGTTTTAGATCCTTCCAAACTTTTAGGATCTGGAATTGGGGAGAAAACACATAAATTAGTTTGTCAAAAACCTTAAAAGATCAGCAACATTCTCTGTGAGATCCGAAAGGAGGCCTTCAGCTGCTGAGACAAAATATAAGCAAGTGAGTAACACACTCCCAAACCAAATCCCATAGGGAGAGAGTCCAACATCTCCCTTAGGGGCTTGATAAAATATAAGAAAACGTTCAGGCAAAAGTCTTCTAGTTTACTCTACTTTTTCCGCTACATTTTAGACAGTAGGGGGTGTAAAAATAAAACCTCAAAACTTCTAGTAAGGACTCTCCTATAAAAAATGATTTCCCCTGTTACTCTCTGCACTCTGTACTTACAAACTACTTCTGATAACACTTTTTACTGTGGCCTTTGCAGTAGCATTTGCCACTGGACATCCAAAAAACATGACCATACAGACAAAATGCATACTTGTAAGATCCTGACTTGGGCATCTGGATATATCTTTTTGTAATCTCTGGAAGGGATGTTCAGCTTTTGGTAACACCTTTGGTAACAGGTAAAACAAGAAGTGGTATGTTATAAAAACAACTGTGGAGAAGCCCTGGCTCTATCCCATGCTCATTTACTAAGGCAGCCATAACTGCTTGTGACTGATGACACGGTCCATGTGTCAAAAGCTGGAGGGAAAAGAGTGGCTGGCAGACATAAATGATCACCTTTTCCAAAGTCCTGTTTCATAAGAAGTTGCCCCCTGTGGACCACTTGTTCTTCTCGTTCTGGGGTCCTTAAAGTTGAATTATTAATCCCAGCTATACTGGGCCAGAACTAGGGTGGAATCTGTGAGTTGCACAGACCCATCAAGTGTCCGGGGCTGTAATGCAGCATCCTTAGTCACCTGGTCTGCTTCCATGTGTGAAAGTTAATATGGCTACCTCAGCAAGAAGCTGGAAGGCTGAAAACAGCCAATCAAATTAACTTGGCATGCTTTATTGGTTTACTTGCCGAAGTAAAAACAAACTTCTGGCCCTTCAAATGGAACCAAAAGCTCTCAATATCTCGACTATCTATATAAATATATACACTCTTTTTATAGCTCACAGGCTTTGCTAAAACATGGAGCTCTGCTTCTTGAGCTGGGGAAAAAAAGATCCAATGACTTTGAATACAGAGTATCCTTCTGGGTGATAAACTGCATACTCAAATCTACAAAAAATTAAATATCTGGGTCTTCAGGGAGTGTGTCCTGCACTGGGCTCACAGCTGCTGATTCCTACGTCATCAATTTAACACGTGTGTCTTCCTTTGTCCCCAGCCTCCTCCAATAGAGGCAATAAGGTGGCTGGATTCAAATGTACGCATTTTTCATTGTTAGATTTGTACATAAACAAACTCATATTTTAAACCTTTCATTAGACAAACATTTAGTTAGCTGTATATTTGCTGCACAGAATGTCGGACCATTCAAAATTAAATGTTTGACCAAAACAATATCTAACTTTGTCTAATAGCACCTTTGCATTAATGCTGCAGCTCTGATATATCGGGGTGAACCCTTCATTACTGGGTCCAGCTTCCATAAATATATTACAATGGCTTGTTTTCTATCACGCTGTTTGTGTAAGAACTCCAGTTTCATGTTTCAAAAGACAACTTTTTCCTGGCAATATTATAATAAACGATAACAATACCCTGCGGTCTCATGGAGAGATGCCCATAAATCCAAACTATTCTTCTACTTATACCACTGTACTTACAAGAAAAAGGGGCACATCATTTCATAATCCACACATTCTGTTTTGGATTTCAAAAATAAAAATAAATAAAAACAAAAGGATCAACAATCTGTGTGATGGACCACAAAGCATCAAAAACTAAAAAACAACTGGCTGCAGGTGGCATCTATCCTAACAGAGTGTGTGGACTTGATGTGATGGGTCTGTTATGTTTAAATTTTATTTATTATAACTCTCACATCATGGACTGCACATCAAGTTATTATCAAGAACCTTGAAATTTCATTTTTGTAGAAAAACTTATGTATCCCATCCATCTTGGCTTTGTTAAATATTATGGCAGCTTTATTCCAAATAACAACCTCATCTTAATCTTTTTTTTTTCTCTAAATAAGAGCTTATTGAATAAATGTAAAATTACAAAAATTGTTATCTTAATCTAAACTAATCCCATTTTTACAAATTTCCCCAATAACCTGGATTTCATTTCCAACCAAAGGTTGTCTAAACCAGTTTCAATGTATCTATATTACTGTTAAACTCATATTAGAAATTATTACTCATTATTACTTAATTTCCCTTTTTAAATGCACTGTTTCCACTATCAAAGGATATTCAATTTTTGTAATACACGGTTAAATGTAACCTTCATTTTACCATGTTTGGAAAACAGATTCAAAATAATTGTGATCACATTGTTTACCATTAGATTCGTTAACCCGGCACATTTTGTTATAAATGTTTTGTCTAAAAAACTGGAATTGGCATGGTGTCCTTCCAGCTTATCACTGACCTCTCATCTCAGCCACATTTCTTTCAGGAGAGCACAAAGGAGGGGGTCACATCTGCGTACATGACACACACAAGCAATAGAACTAAGGGTCCCAGCATTCGCACACACATACACCAATATCTCTCTCACTTTCTTTTAACTCTTTAATATTTCAATGCCTAAATTCTGCATTCCTTATTTTGTTCAGATATCTTTTATATCTAGCTTCTATGATCAGACGGGCAGCCAGAGTGCTCATCCCATCTTCCCTCTCTGACAACATATAAAGTATTCTGTTTTAACTCTCATTTCTCTGTTTCTGACTGTAATAGTTGTAGTGCCTGACCCCAAATTCATCCCACAACTTAACATGAAAATGTCCCTTTTCTGTCTAGTGTTAATGTCACCCTTGATCCATCCTGCTCACATTGATAGCTGTTTCCCTAGCTGTTTACTCTGCATGATTCTTAGTCCCTGTGGACTTTGGTAAGCCAGTTACCCATTGTGGATCCCTGTCCACTCTAACAATTAATCTAGGGGCTCAGTATAGGCGGAACCGCACCTTTGGTTCATATATAGCGCTCCTCTTGCGCTGGGCATTTTTGAGGGTCTCTTACCCTTCATTCCCTTACTTAATTCAATGCCCATAATGACTGGCCAGTCTTCTCTCTTCTCTACGTGTGCCTATACCCTCTTGCCTCTAAACTACTTTATCTAGCAGATTTACTACATATACCTGTGAACAGCACTATTCTTCCCTTTCTTATCTATAACACTCCAATGGACAATAGACAGGGACAACATAACATATAACCACCAATCAATACAGTTCGATTAAGGGGAGTAAAATAGGTACCCTTTGTCCCGAAAATGCCTTACCGATCAAGGAAGTCTGATAACTCAAATGTAAGCAAAAGGCTTACCTCAGCCGGCTGATTATCAGAAATTCCCGGATCGTCTCAAGCTCCTCGTTTCGGATACTCAGGGTCACCTGGAATCCCCTCCTAAGGCAAAGCTCGCCATGCTGACTCGGTTAAATTGATGATAGGCAACTCCTATCCTCATATTGATTAGTGGTTCCAAATTAATAACTACTGCAGTAGGGAACAGACACAAAAGATACGCTCAGCATCTTTCCAAATAACTGTTCTGCTTCATTATGACGCAATTGAAGGTTTTTATGCACATGATTACGTAGGTATCACATTAATATTACAATTGTACGTTTATGGTAACAAGGGGCGTTACATAGGCAGACTACTTCTAATCAGGACTCGAAAGAATGTAAACATTTACTGAAAACATTATTAGTGCTGTGTGCACAGTGAGGGCAGTGTGCAATACATACAAAATACAATACAATTATATACAGAACGTACAAATTCCTATTACAGTGCTTATGGTATGGATTGTTTTGCCAGATGTGTCTGTTTTCCCTACAATCCCATAGCTAGATTAGCGAAAGAGGGAGTGAAATTAGCACCCATAGCTGTTCCCTGGACCTGCAAGTAGTACTGATCATCAAAAATAAAATAGTTGTGCGTTAAACAGTACCTTGCACAGTCCAGGATAAAGGAAGCTTGTCCATTACTCATATATATGGGTCTTCGGATAAAAAGGGACTCAGTGCTGTTAATCCGAAGGTATGAGGAATTGAAGTATACAATTAATTGACATCTAAGGATATCCAGGTGTATTCATCTTCCCATCTGTATGGTTTTAATAATTCCAACAGGTGGGTTCTATCCCGAATATACGACTGTAATCCTTGTGCCAAGGGCTGTAGATTGTAATCTATGTATTTGGACAATCCAGAAGCGATACTATCCATGGCGGCGATGATGGGCCTTCCTGGGGGATTTGTCTGTTTTTTGTGAATTTCGGGAATGTGGTAAAAATACGGGGTACAGTAAAAGTCTCTCCGTAGAAAGTAGGTTTTGTTTTTATTGGTAATGTTCTGTTAAATAGCACCATCAATAAGCTGGTTTATATCCTTTTGGAACTCTGGTAGTGGATCAGAACTTAGTTTGCGATAGGTAGAGCTATCCGCAAGCAGACGATCCGCTTCCCTGACATAATCAGATCTATTTTGGATTACAATACCACCACCTTTATCAGCAGTTTTGATAATCAAATTGTTGTTTTGGGTTAGGGTTTTTAGAGCTGTCATTTCTTTGGGGGCAAGGCCACCAAGATTGGTAGCATTTGTTGTTGTACAAGCACACATCTTTTTTAGGTCAGAAAATATCATATTATAGAATGTGGTAAGGTGTGGGCCTTTTGATTGATAGGGGTAAAAAAATCGATTTCGGTTTTAATCCAGAATGTATAACTGGTGGGGAGGTATGCAGGTGTTGTGTGAACAGGTCCAATCCAGTATAAGAGTCATGATAGAGACGCTCAAGCATCTCTATCATCTCTACGTCAAAATCAAACTCATATTCTTCAGAAGAAGAGTCTAATATGACAACTGGATTGGAAATATTTATATTGGGAATACTTTTAGTGCTTTTTAATTGAGAAAATCTTTAACGTGAGATTTCTCACATATCTGTTCAAGTCCTTGAATAATATTAATGGATCGGGTTTGTTAGGTGGTGCAAAATTGAGACCACGGTATAGCAAGGAGAGTTCGGCTGGGGATAAGATATGTTGGGTCAAGTTAAAGATTTTGACCGTTTTCGCACGGATTGGCTTCTATTTCTGCTTCTTCCCCCTCTGCAGCCTCTCCGGAGAATTTTATTTTTATTTGGGTGACTGGAGAGGGGTGTATCAATAAAAAAAGAATTATCTAAAGTGCTGTTGGAACCAAATGTGACAGGTATATTGTCAACAACCCTAGGCGGCTGTGGGACAAGTATACCAGTGTTGTGGGTTAGAGGGATACAGTGGCAGACTGACCATTCGGGCACTGCCCGAGGGCCCCATGCCACTAAGGGGCCCCATCAGGGTTGCCAGCCTCAATAAAACCAGGGACAGGATGTAAAAATCTGGGGTTTTTTAAAAATCCCAAGAATATAGCTTCCCCGCCTCTCCAGTACCTTTTCAGTGTGTGTATGTGTATTCTGTGTGTGTATACTGTGTGTATATTGTGTGTGTGTGTGTGTGTGTGTGTGTGTATACTGTATGTGTGTGTGTGTTTACTGTGTGGCCCCATAATCTATTGCCTGGGGGCCCCAAAACTCCTATTGCCTGAGGGCCCCATAATCTTCTCCTATTGCCCGGGGGCCCCATGAGTTGTCAGTCCGCCCCTGGAGGGATATCTGTAGTTGGGCAACTTTCTGTTGTTGCTACAAGAGAAGATGAAGTTGCTAAATCTATGGATGAGACTGGATTGGTTTTAACTAGAGTAGCAGTTCTATTTTTTGGCTCGTTATTTGTAGCAGAGCCATGAGTTTCTGTTACCTGCATTAGATCACTATTATCTTGAATAGGTATATTGGTAGGAGCCTGGGCACTGGTCCTAGGGCGTGAACGGTTATAGAACTGATTTAGATTATCTAATAATTTAGTTTTAGGTAATTTAATGGATGGTTTGGCATTTTTTTTGGTGTGGTTTTATATGGCCTATAGGAGAAGGGTGCAGCAATGTGTTAGATGATTTCGAGTTTTTTGTCTAGTGGGTAATAAAGGTGGTGGATGAGGAGGGTGAACAATGTGACTTATCGATGGATATTGTTCTATTGATGGTGGGGTTGGTATTGATTTTTTCATCCATGTGAACACTTTATTGCTGGAATAATCTTGAATATCCCGTCAGAATTTGCCTAATTTGCTGTAAATGAGGTCACTTTCTTGTTTTTTGGTGTTTTTTTAAGAATTTCTATCCAAGTGGAGGGGACTTTATGTCCCATATCAATTATTTCTTGCGATAAAAGTTGCAGATTTTTTGAGCTGTTCGAACTTCGTATCTCTATGCTTTACCAATATAGACATCCACTTGGAAGTACAGAATTCGGCCAAACTGCCCCATTCTTTGGCATCATCTGGTTCTAAAAGAGAACAATTTTTTAGGATCCGAAGGCCTCGAGGCGAGATTCTACTATCTAAATATTTATTAAGAAAATATTTATCCCACCATTGGGAGTTAGTAGAATGCATCAGGCGTTCGAGTTTTTGAAACTTACCGCATAGCTTTTTTTTTTCAACAATAATTTTTATTTATTTTATCAAACAAATACAAATCAATTGAAGTTGCTGCATATAATATACAACATTTGTAATATAAAAACTGAGAAGGCATAAAGTATAGTACTGATATAAACCTTGATGGCCTAGTTCAGCCTACCCCAGTTGAGTTCAAGCTGTAGGACTGGAAGGTCACCACTTTAACTATGCTTCTTACAGTATAAACTATGAGTATGGAAATAATGTTGGGAAGGGAAATTAAAAATAACGAATAACCAAAAAGTAATGAATATCAGAGATATTGCTCTACACCGACTAATTGCTTAGGTGAATGGTCACAATATTTCAGCCTGAAGTGTAAATTTAAATTTTACATTCTTTTAAGTAATTGGAGGCTCTGGGATTGGATATCCAAATTTTCAATTTTTTACTGAAAGTGGTTATGGAGTGGTTTTTATAAGCTAGCATTAATTCAAATTGTGCCTGGGTATTTAATCTAGTTATGACAGTAGATAGATTAGCTTATCTCTGGAGATCTACGGAGGCACCAATTCTAAGTCTTGAGGCTATTAAAATGTGGACCACAATTGTCCTATGTATAGTGGGGTATTTCTCAAGGTCTATACCTAGTAGGGCTGAGGCGGGAGTAAGCGTGGAAAGGTTTCCTGTAATATCTGCTATAAATGAGACCGAGTTCCAAAAGCTTTTTAGGGTTTTGCAACTCCAGAGGATGTGTATAAGATTTCCAGTTTGCTCATTACACCTCCAACAAATGTCGGGTGTGGATGGGTAAATTTTGGATAATTTATACGGGGTTAAATACCACCTGTTAGTTATTTTTTGAGCATTGTCCCAGTGTTCTATACACAATGATGATTTCTTGATTATTTGGAATGATTTTTTCCACTGGTCCCATGAGAAGTTTTGACCTAAATCTCTTTCCCATTTTATCATGTGAGCATTTTTATTATCTGGATGGGAGGAGAGTATCCCATAGAAAAAGGAAATGCCTTTCTTTGTATGGTCCTCATGATAAGACAGATTTTCCCATATTATCGATAGAAATTCTATCACATCATCAGGATTGAAATCTTTTAAACGTTTACACTTTCCAAGCTTGCTCCTAATAACTTCCATAAAGTTCAAGGGTAGATTTTTATATAATCGTTTTCCCTGTTTGAACCATTCATCTACTGAAAAGCGGATTCTGCAATAGTTAATAATTTCTGTAGGGAGGCATATCTTAGATTTTTTTTTAATATGTCTAGTTTTAGAAAGTATGTGTTTCCAAGCAAATAATGTAGTTTTAATACTCAGTAGATTTGGAGTGATTACTTTAGGGAGAATGGCTGTGTGTACCGTACATTTTTTACCAACAAAGCATTTGGACAAAAAATGGACGGGGGTATTAAGGAAGGAGGGGGGGGGGGGGTTGAAACTTGTTAGATTAGGAAAAAATAGGTATAATCGTGTATAGATTTTAAAGATACTGATATGTATATTTTCTGTATAGATCCATAGGGATGGTTCAAAAAAAGGAATTATATGCAAAAGATTGTGTAATATTATCAATGAAAATAAAGGAAACACATAAACATGATTGATAAAAATCCACATAAAAGCAATAAAAAGCAATAAAGGAATACTCAAGGTAATGAACTCAGAGAAAGATATGATCATAAAAATGGACGAAAATGAATTGCATAGGATATCAATACTGACGGTTGCAGCCACTTACAAAAGCTTCAAAGAGAATAAAAACACAGTAACAAATAGCAGCGCAGGTCACAGTATGGGGAATATAAAACACAATGCAAGTTCATCAAATAGTACTTTGAGCCAATGAAGCTCCTTGTGAGAATGTGCAGTCTATATAGCAGGGCAGCCTTGTGGGGGGAGGTAAAGCAGCTCCTTAGTAAGACTGTAACATTTAATGGCAAGTTAGCATTAAAACACTCACATGTAAAGACATAATTGTCCAGCGCAGGGGAGTCCAGTGTAAGCCATGAGTCATCTCTGCAGCCTAGATGGAAAGTAGCTTTATTCCTCTGTGCTGTCGGCTTGTCGGTCCACAACACACTTCCGGGATTCGGACGCGATCCACAACGAGGCTTGCAGCGCAGCCAGTCACATGGAGGGCTGGAGTGCAGAGTTCAGGGTATGGGCTGGGACATTCCTGTATTACAAGATAGTAAAGATTTCCAACTCCTCATTGATTCCACCAGGATTTAAAGTATCTAGTGAATAAATCTAGAAGGTCTCGCGTTCACACAATTTGTGAAATCTTTCAGCCTCAGAAAGATTTTTGGGTATTTGCTCTATGATTCATACTTTGAGACCTTATGTAGATTTATTGTGATATTCTGCAAAATGACGTGGGACACTATGCTTATCCTTGCCTACCTCTATCTTTCTGCGGTGCTCACCAAATCTTTGTCTTAATGGGCGTATAGTGCGCCCCACGTACATTAAATTGCAAGGGCAACTAAGGCTATATACTACAAAGTCAGAACTGCAATTGTAAAATGCTCCCAACACGCAAGTTTTTTTCCTTTTGTAGAAAATTGCTTCTTGCCATGTTTGACAAAACTACAAGTTATTGATGAATACTTTTTTATTTATCAACCTATACCAGTAGCCTACATTGTTTCTATAGTCAACAAGTCTCGTAACAATTATATATTAAAATAAATATCAACAATAACCCATTAAATAATATAAATAATTTTCTTCCCCGTTCTTTTCCCTGTTTTTACATATTATTCTCCACTATTTGAATGTATTTTTTAATTAATTTCTCAATTGACATTTGACAAAAGAATACCGAATGTGTGTTTTTTTTTATGTATACGTATACAGTGGGGCAAAAAAGTATTTAGTCAGCCACCAATTGTGCAAGTTCTCCCACTTAAAAAGATGAGAGAGGCCTGTATTTGTCATCATAGGTATACCTCAACTATGAGAGACAAAATGTGGAAACAAATCCAGACAATCACATTGTCTGATTTTTGAAAGAATTTATTTGCAAATTATGGTGGAAAATAAGTATTTGGTCACCTACAAACAAGCAAGATTTCTGGCTCTCACAGACCTGTATCTTCTTCTTTAAGAGGCTCCTCTGTCCTCCACTCATTACCTGTATTAATGGCACCTGTTTGAACTTGTTATCAGTATAAAAGACACCTGTCCACAACCTCAAACAGTCACACTCCAAACTCCACTATGGTGAAGACCAAAGAGCTGTCGAAGGACACCAGAAACAAAATTGTAGACCTGCACGGGGCTGGGAAGACTGAATCTGCAATAGGCAAGCAGCTTGGTGTGAAGAAATCAACTGTGGGAGCAATAATTAGAAAATGGAAGACATGCAAGACCACTGATAATCTCCCTCGATCTGGGGCTCCACGCAAAAGATCTCACCACGTGGGGTCAAAATGACCTTAAGACCGGTGAGCAAAAATCCCAGAACCACACAGGGGGACCTAGTGAATGACCTGCAGAGAGCTGGGACCAACGTAACAAAGGCTACCATCAGTAACACACTATGCCGCCAGGGACTCAGATCCTGCAGTGCCAGACGTGTCCCCCTGCTTAAGCCAGTACATGTCCGGGCCCGTCTGAGGTTTGCTAGAGAGCATTTGGATGATCCAGAAGAGCAATGGGAGAATGTCATATGGTCAGATGAAACCAAAGTAGAACTGTTTGGTAGAAACACAACTCGTCTTGTTTGGAGGAGAGAGAATGCTGAGTTGCAACCAAAGAACACCATACCTACTGTGAAGCATGGGGGTGGCAATACCATGCTTTGGGGCTGTTTCTCTGCAAAGGGAACAGGACGACTGATCCGTGTACATGAAAGAATGAATGGGGCCATGTATCGTGCGATTTTGAGTGCAAACCTCCTCCCATCAGCAAGGGCATTGAAGATGAAACGTGGCTGGGTCTTTCAGCATGTCAATGATCCCAAACACACCGCCCGGGCAACGAAGGAGTGGCTTTGTAAGAAGCATTTCAAGGTCCTGGAGTGGCCTAGCTAGTCTCCAGATCTCAACCCCATAGAAAACCTTTGGAGGGAGTTGAAAGTCCGTGTTGCCCAGCGACAGCCCCAAAACATCACTGCTCTAGAGGAGATCTGTATGGAGGAATGGGTCAACATACCAGCAACAGTGTGTGACAACCTTGTGAAGACTTACAGAAAACGTTTGACCTCTGTCATTGCCAACCAAGGATATATAACAAAGTATTGAGATGAACTTTTGATATTGACAAAATACTTATTTTCCACCATAATTTGCAAATAAATTCTTTCCAAATCAGACAATGTGATTGTCTGGATTTGTTTCCACATTTTGTCTCTCATAGTTGAGGTATACCAATGATGACATGTACAGGCTTCTCTCATCTTTTTAAGTGGGAGAACTTGCACAATTGGTGGCTGACTAAATACTTTTTTGCCCCACTGTATATGTCCTTTATAAATTTATCAAGTATTTGATTTCTGTATCAACATATCCAGTACCTGATAAAAGTAATTAGATTTTAAGATAAGCTATAGTGAATTATAATATGTATGCACACTATAATTTTTTTCCCACACTTTTTTGGATGTCACAAATACATTACTGTTACATTCATACAGCTTGTAATATTGACTTTGACCATTATGTGGCAGTGCTGAGCAGGCACATAAATAGGCCACACATGACCCATTAATTTTAGCTTGAGAAAGGAGGGCGCTTTACCGCTCATGCTCTGAAATGCATTGCTTTACGGCAGTACAGCCCATACCCTGAACTCTGCACTCCAGCCCACCATGTGACTGTTTGGCTGCGCTGCAAGCCTCGTTGTGGATCGTGACCGAATCCCGGAAGTGTGTTGTGGACCGACAAGCTGACAGCACAGAGGAATAAAGCTACTTTCCATCTAGGCTGCAGAGATCACTCATGGCTTATACTGGACTCCCCTGCGCTGGACAATCATGTCTTTACATGTGAGTGTTTTAATGCTAACTTGCCATTAAATGTTACAGTCTTACTAAGAGGCGCCTGTTGCTTTCTTTCTAGAGTCCATATGAGTACCAGAGTACCTGAGTACCTATCACAGTCCATCTGAGTATCTGAGTACCTGTCACAGTTCATATGAGTACCTGAGTACCTGTCACCGCCCTTCAGAGTACCTGAATACCTGTCTGCAGCTCATCAAGTTACACGAGTACCTGTCTGCAGGCCATCAGAGTACCCGAGTACCTGTCACCAGCCCATCAGAGTACCCGAATACCTGTCTGCAGCTCATCAAGTTACATGAGTACGTGTCTGCAGCCCATCAGAGTACCCAAATACCTATCTGCAGCCCATGCCTCATAGAATATACGTTGGGGTGTTTGCTTTCCAAAATGGGGTCATTTTGTGGGTAATTCCACTGTCCTAGTGCTCAAGGATCTTCAAAAGTGTGATAGGTAGGAATGAAATGAGATGTGTAATTTATGCTCCTAGAATGCCTGAAGGTACTACCTCAATGTTGGGCCTCTGTATGTGGCCAGGCTGTGTACAAGTCTCACACATGTGGTATGGCATACTCAGGATGAGTAGCAGAATGTATCTTGGGGTGTGATTTTTGCTACATACATGCTATGTGTTACAAATATTTTATAAATTGACAACTTTGTGTAAAAGAAAATGCGCTTTCATTTTTTTCCACATTTTCCAAAAACTTCTGGAAAAAAATGAACCGTTCAAAAGACTCATTATACCTCATTGATTATACGTTGGGGTGTTAGCTTTCCAAAATGGGGGTCATTTTGTGGGCAATTCCATTGTCCTGGTGCTCCAGGGCCTTCAATTGTAATAGGTGGTTGAGAAATTAGATGTGTCATTTATGCTCGTAGAACGCCTGAAGGTGCTACTTCAATGTTGGGCCTTTGTATGTGGCCAGGCTGTGTATAAGTCTCACACATGTAGTATCGCCATACTCGGGAAGAGTAGCAGAATGTATTTTGGGGTGTAATTTGTTGTATGCACATTCTGTGTGTGAGAAATAACCTGATATGACAATTTTGTAAAAAAAAAAAAAAATCTTCATTTTGCAAAGATTTGTAGGAAAAAAATTACAATTTAAAAAAACTCACCTTGCTACTTACTTAATACCTTGGAATGTCTACTTTCTAAAAATGGGTCATTTGGGGGGTATTTGTACTTTCCTGACTTGTTAGGGTCAGTTCACACTACAACAACTTGGGATCCAACTTGTGAGCCCTCAAGTCGCCTCAAGTCGCTTTAATTTGAGATTTTCATTATAGTCAATGAGAGCGTCTTAATTTACACTACTGAAGTCGCTCTGAATTCAGAAAAGGTTCCTGTACTACTTCATTGCGACTTGTAGGCGACTTGTACCCATAGAATTCAATGGAAGTCGCCTCCAAGTCGGATCCCCATCTATATTCAAGCGACTTTACAGGAAATAGAAAAAAAAAAAAAAAAGTCAACACTACACATGCTGCCCCCTCCCTCCCTTCCTTCCTCCATCACTCTGTCACATATCACTTCCTTGAAGAACTGAATTCCATTATCTCTGTCTTGCCGATTGTAGTAGTTAGCAGAATGTCTACCAGAGCCAGGGAGGTAGTTCACAGAGAGCCCATAGACAACGAAAGTCTCATAAGGCTTGTGAGACAGCGCCCATGTCTTTATGACAAATCTGATCCAAATTATAGAGATCAAGTAAAGAGGGACAGTGCGTGGCTAGAGATCTGCTGTGGATCGTTTGAAAATTGGGTGATGATCATCAACGAACGTAGTGAGAAATGTAAGTTAACAATTTTCTTTTACTTATGTCTGTTTGTTATGCGGGTGTTGTGCAAATAAACATCCCATGAGGCATTAGGCATGATGGGACTTATAGTTCATGAACAACTGGAAGGCCAGACTATGGACGACTATGTTTCCACTATTGCGTCCCCAAACCTGCACGATTTTCCATCAATTTTTGTTTTTTTGCTGTGAACTGAAGCAATGTCTGTGTAATGTTGCACCTCAAGTCGCAGTAGTGCAGGGACATACTTTGAAGTTACTGCGATTTGAGGTCGCACAGATATGAACGGTACTCATTGGAATTCATGGAGAACTTGGGGTACGACTTTTCATGCGATTTTTCAGGCCCAGATCGCATGAAAAGTTACACAAGTGGAAACCAAGCCAAATCATGGGGTAAGACTTGTCATGCAACTATAATCATGGGGTGCGACTTGTCATGTGACTATAATCATGGTGTACGACTTGTCATGCGACTTTTCCAGGCACAGATCGCATGAAAAGTCGCACAAGTGGAAACCTAACCAAATCATGGGGTAAGACTTGTCATGCAACTATAATCATGGGGTGCGACTTGTCATGTGACTATAATCATTGTGTATGACTTGTCATGCAACTTTTCAGGCCCAGATCGCATGAAAAGTCGCACTCAACCATACTTCTTGCCCTGAATTTGGCCGGCGGGGGCGGATTTTACAGAGGCTGTGCGGCACGCTGTACTGGCGAGGCAAGTGATGTATTAGCACATCCCAGGTGCGCCAGCATTCCAAATCTGTAACCGGGAGCACTGGAGCAGGAGGCTAAGCAGCACGCGGCAGCGGAACGGAGGAGCCCTGCATCCAGGCAGTTCCAGATTTCAGAGTCCACGGAGTGACAGCCCATTGTCCAGCCAACAGTGACAGCAGATGATGGTGGCAGGGGGTGATGGAGGCAGGGGGTGATGGTGGCAGAGGGGGATGGAGGCAGGGAGTGATGGAAGCAGGGCATGATGGTGGCAGGGGGTGATGGTGGCAGGGGGTGTTGGAGACATATAAAGGAAAAAGAAAAATGCAAACTGAGAGCCCAATATAGTAAACAACATGAGGGTAAAAAAATTATATGCACACCCAGGTGTTATCTCCTCATATCGGATTTATTGAAAAATTGAACAGCACCACAATGCACAGCTCTCCATCGTGAACCTAACCTCCCCCACATATACCCACCACACCCCACTTTTATACTGGCTGGATCAGATGTAATTATCCATGCTCTTATGTGACATTGATTGGTTGCATCCATATTGTGGGAACAGTCTCCTTGTGATCAACCCCTGGGTGTTCTGGAGTGGCATGCTCAGCAGTGCCTTTTCATTTGAATGAGGGACTTCCCTTATCATCCAGCAACTTGTCTATCTTTATATCCCCCTGCAGCGCTTCCACATACCCACACAGTTGGGATTAGGTTCTGTGACACATAAAGGAGGCATTCCAACAGAGGTAACCAGTACCACTCACCAGTAGGGATGAGCCGAACACCCCCCGGTTCAAATCGCAGCAGAACATGCGAACATGCAAATGTTTCTCGAACACGCAAACATCGTTAAAGTCTATGGGACACGACCATGAAAATCAGAAGTACTCATTTTAAAGGCTTATATGCAAGTTATTGCCATAAAAAGTGTTTGGGGACCCAGGTCCTGCCCCAGGGGACATGTATCAATGCAAAAATACATTTTTTAAAAACAGACGTTTTTCCGGGAGCAGTGATTTTAATAATGCTTAACCACTTCAATACCAGGCACTTAGACACCTTCCCGCCCAGGCCAATTTTCAGCTTTCAGCGCTGTCACAATTTGAATGACAATTGCGTGGTCATGCTTCACTGTACCCAAACAAATTTTGTATCATTTTGTTCCCACAAATAGAGCTTTCTTTTGGTGGTATTTGATCACCTCTGCGGTTTTTATTTTTTGCGCAACAAATAAAAAAAGACCGAAAATTTTGAAAAAAAACAAGTTTTTCTTTGTTTCTGTTAAAATTTTTTGTAAATAAATACGTTTTCTTCTTCAATGACGGGCACTGATATGGCTGCACTGACGGGCACTGATACGGCGGCACTGATGGGCACAGATGAGGTGGCACCAATGAGGTGGCACTGATGGGCACTGATAGGCGGCACTGGTATGCAGCACTGATGGGCACTCATAGGCGGCACCAATGGGCACTCATAGGTGGCATTGATGGGCACTCGTAGGTGGCATTGATGGGTACTTATGGGTGGCACTGATAATTGGCACAGATGGGCACTGATAGGTGGGCACTGATGGGCACAGATGGGCAAAGATGGACACTGATGGGTGGCACTGATGACACTGATTGCTTGCACTGATGCCCCTTAGGGTGGCATTGCTGGGCATCACTGCAACATAATGGTGCCAATCAGTGCACAGATTGGGCACTGACTGGGCACATGTGGATGGCCATGGGGTGCATACCTGGCCGTCCACATTGTTGCCCCTTCCCTGGTGGTCCTAGTGGCGATCCCTGGTGGTCCATTGTGGTGATCTGAGGGGGGGCTGCGAACTATTCGACCATAGTGTTGGGTACATGCTGCTGGAGGATGCGCAGCAATTTGAAGGCTCCAATGTTGGTTCCCAGGTTGAGGAAGGGAGTAACATGAGCCTAGAGAGAGGGGGTGCCCATGAAGGACAAGAAACTGGCAGTCATGTTCCCCCAGCTGCAGCATAATGCCAAGTTTGCTCCAGTGATGAGGAGGGAGGGGATGATGAGTTTACTGACTTACTTGGGTGCCTGATAGAAGAGAGGAGGAGGAGGAGGCACAACTCGAACGAGGCAGGATGTCCTCTAGGGGGCAGCTTAAGGGCAGCCAACCTACTGCATCACACCGCAGAGCTCTGCAGGTGCAGGGCGCTGCTGACTCCCCGCTGATTTTGGAAAGTTCGTTGGTGAGGGCCTTTTTTGACACGTGTGCAGCAGATCAAGTGTGGCCAGAACAGCAGCCGTTTGGGCACCACATGCTTGACCAGACATACGACGACCTCCCATGCAGTCTGTTTCTCGTATACTATATTTGAGATTAAATATCTCTCAGATATGATTTGGGTTAAATGAGAGTTCTTTGACCTTGAGTGAAAGCTTTAACACAGTAACAACATTTATTGGTGAGCAGTTGAAGTCTATCTAATACACAACCATCTATCTATAGTCTACACCAAAGAAGAAAATATTAGGTTAAAAGAGAATTACATGAAGGAATACAGAGTATATTCCTTAAAACATTAATCTACAAACATATTTAGTTACAAGTAAAATGCAGACCTTTCCCATAATTACCCTTTGCACCAAGGTTCCATTCTGATGGTTGCTCTCCCATAAAAGTGTGCGTTTCTCTCCCATCTAGTCTGTGTATATTATTACAGGCTGATGCCTCATGGGTTGGCTTAGCGTGGCTCTGATTGGTGAGCTTCCCTATTTCTGGTTAAGGACTGGCCACATCTCCAATCCCTATACTTTGCATAAGTCAGCCCCCTTTAATGCAAATCCTTGTGACTATTCTGAGCAGGAGATTAACTTGTATTTTCCCGGGAAGTTAAGTATTGATTACGGGTTGACCTCCCTTCATTGCATATCCCAGCATGGGATCCTTTGAAGTGAGTATGTGCAAAACAATGAGGTTTAGATCCCATTGTTTGTATACACAAGCCTAGGCACCGACTTGTCTGGTCTACCAGAGATTTCTGTAAAGATAATATGTTCCGCCCTACATAGATACAAGCTAAATAAAATATATTCATAATTACAATATTTTACAGCTATTAATGGAGAGTTCACATAAACTCATAATGCAACAAGTCATTTGGGAACAGCACTTGAAAGACCCACATCAAAGAAAAAGGCAGACATCTCCTTGCTCCTCATCTGGGATCTCCAACCCCACTATACCTCCAGTCCTCTCAAAAACCTGCACTGAGAGGAATGAAGGTATAGCAATAGGTGTCCTGAGTACTTGCAGCCAATCTGCTATCAGTACACCACCATCTGATTTTAGCAGGCAAATTTCCCTACCCCAGTTGCTAAACCGTAAAAAGAAATTCGGTCCCAGCCATCCACATGCTCAGCGTCTAAATGCTAGCTTGGCCAAATTGATAGCACTGCAACTGCTGCCTTTTCAGCTGGTAGACTTTGCCCCCTTTTTTTGTGAATTTGTGGAATGTGCTGTACCTCAGTTGCAGGTTCCAAAATGCCATTTCTTTTCATGGAAGGCCATTCCGTCTCTCTACCGGCATGTGGAAGGCAATGTTTTGGTCTCGTTGGACAGGGCGATCAGCAGTAAGGTGTATATTACTGCTGACTCATGGTCTAGTAGGCATGGGAAGGGACGTTACCTTTCCTTCATGGCACACTGGGTAACTCTCCTGGCAGCTGGGAAGTATGCAGGACAGGGTTCAGTATTGTTGGAGCTTGTTCCACCACCATGCCTCCAAAATGCTAGTGGTAATTTTGCCACAGCTCTCTCCTCCACCCCCTCCTCTTCTGCTTCCTCTATGGCCTCTTCTGCAGATTTGTCCTTTGAACCATTGGTGCTCTGTTAGTGTTCAAGAGTCCATGCAAGCACTCAAGCAAAAAGATGGAATGCGGTGCTTGAGTTGATCTGCTTAGGGGACAGAAGCCACACTGGGGCAAAGATTCTGTTAGCTCTGCAGGAGCAGGCTCAGAGGTGGTTGACGCCATGCCAGCTTCAGCCAGGAATGGTTGTATGTGACAATAGCACCAACCTTCTCTCCGCCCTCCGACAGGGACACTTGAGTCATGTTCCATGTTTGGCACACATCCTAAATTTGGTGGTGCAGCGGTTCTTGAGCAGGTACCCAGGCTTACAAGATCTCCTGAGGTAGGCCAAAAAAGTCTGTGGTCATTTCCGCCAGTCATACAATGCCAGTGCTCAGCTGGCTGACATTCAAAGGGAATGCAACCTGCCCACCAACTGCCTCATTTGTGACATGCCCACCAAGTGGAACTCAACGTTGGCAATGCTGCAGAGGCTGCACACGCAGCAGAGGGCCATCAATGAATACCTGTGTGAGTATGGCACCAGGACAGGGTCAGGGGAGCTTGGCTTCTTTTCCCCACGCCAGTGGCTACTGATCAAGGATGCATGCACTGTCCTTTCACCATTTATCCAGATAATATTCCTGCTGGCCCGCCAAACACACAGGAAGAAGAGGAGGAGGATGATTGTGTCAGCATGGACGTGGAGGATAACACTCAGCAGCAGTCTTCAAGGGATGGTTTTTAGTCCCCAGAAACCCAAGGAGCTGAACTTGGCTGGGAGGAGGTTGTTACGGATCATGTGATCCTTAGTAACCTAGAGGACTCAGAATCAAATGCCTCTGCAAACTTACGCTGCATGGCCTCCCTGATTCTGCAAAGCCTGTGAAAGGACCCTAGGATTTGTGGTATCGAGAGGGATCATTACTGGCTGGCAACCCTTCTTGATCCACGTTACAAGGGTAAGGTTGCAGAACTCATCCTGCCTTCGCAGAGGGAGCAAAGGATGAAACATCTTCAGGAGGCCTTGAAGAAAGGTTTGTGCAATGCATTTCCAGACCCTTGGAGGTTACAATTTCCTGGTGCTGGGCAACATGTTGCCGAGGCTTTGTTCAGTCAGAGGAAGAGCGGTGGAGAAGGTGGCCGGCTGACTGATGCCTTTAGACAATTTTTCATTCCTCAGGGCCAAGGTCTGATTGGTTCAAGCAACCATCGCCAGCATCTGCATTACATGGTGCAGGAATATCTTGGGGCAAGAGCAGACTTGGAGACCTTTCCAACATAGCATCCACTGGGTTACTGGGTCTTTAAGGATGGACCACTGGCAAGAACTAGCTCAATATGCAATTGAGATACTGGCCTGTCCTGCATCCAGCGTTCTTCCTGAACGCACATTCAGTTCTGCTGGAGGGTTTGTAACGGATCATAGAGTGCGCCTGTCCACAGACTCCGTTGATAGGCTCACATTCATAAAAATGAATCAGTCTTGGATCAGCAGCTATCAAGCACCTGATGCTGATGTAACTGATTGATTTTTCTATGGGGGATCCCTTAAAGACCGCCTATGCTGAGTGACTATCCAATTCCTCCTCAATCTTGATGATGCTAGCTTCCAACAATATTTTTGGTTTAGGGCACCACCACCACTGCCTAAGGCCCAATTTTTCTGTCCCTGTTTAACAGGGGATGTAATTACAATTTTTGATCTAATATTTCACAGCAGGGCCCGTTCCTGCGCCCAACAAGAGTATCTGTGAGGGGTTACAGTGTTGTGGCACCATCACCACCAAAGGCCCAATTTTTCTGCCCTTGCCCCAGCAGCAGAAAAAAAGGACAAGCGTGCCCCACAGCCACCTGCACAGGATGCACCATGCCCATGACCAGCACTGTTGACTGTAGACACAGAGCCTGCTTGCCCCCTTTTATTGGCCTGTGAGCGTCTGCCTCTCCTTGGTGGCCTTCCGGACATGATGGGGATTTTGGTTTGCAACACCACGAAAAGTAGTATCAACTGTACTACGGCTGCACTGTATTGTGTACACCACCAGAAAAGTAGTAGAAACAGTACACCACAGAATGCACTGTAGATTGTAGATATAAGCTACACTGGATGCTGCAGAGTATATATATATATATATATATATATATATATATATATATATATATATATATATATATATATATATATATATATATATATACACACACATATATATATATATATATATATATATATATATATATATATATATATATATATATATATATATTATATACTCTGCAGCATCCAGTGTAGCCTATATCTACAGTGCATTCCGTGGTGTACTATTTCTAATCTACTTCAGGCTGTGTATTTGATTATATATATATATATATATATATATATATATATATATATATATATATATATATATATATATATATATATATATAGTGGGGCAAAAAAGTAGTTAGTCAGCCACCAATTGTGCAAGTTATCCCACTTAAAAAGATGAGAGAGGCCTGTAATTGTCATCATAGGTATACCTCAACTATGAGAGACAAAATGTGGAAAAAAATCCAGACAATCACATTGTCTGATTTTTGAAAGAATTTATTTGTAAATTATGGTGGAAAATAAGTATTTGGTCAATATCAAAAGTTCATCATCTCAATACTTTGTTATATATCCTTTGTTGGCAATGACAGAGGTCAAACGTTTTCACAAAGTCTTCACAAGGTTGTCACACACTGTTGCTGGTATGTTGGCCCATTCCTCCCATTCCTAGAGCAATGATGTTTTGGGGCTGTCGCTGGGCAAAACAGACTTTCAACTCCCTCCAAAGGTTTTCTATGGGGTTGAGATCTGGAGACTGGCTAGGCCAGTCCAGGACCTTGAAATGCTTCTTACGAAGCCACTCCTTCGTTGCCCGGGCATTGTGTTTGGGATTATTGTCATGCTGAAAGACCCAACCACGTTTAATCTTCAATGCCCTTGCTGATGGGAGGAGGTTTGCACTTAAAATCTCACGATACATGGCCCCATTCATTCTTTCATGTACACAGATTAGTTGTCCTGTTCCCTTTGCAGAGAAACAGCCCCAAAGCATGATGTTGCCACCCCCATGCTTCACAGTAGGTATGGTGTTCTTTGGTTGCAACTCAGCATTCTCTCTCCTCCAAACACGACGAGTTGTGTTTCTACCAAACAGTTCTACTTTGGTTTCATCTGACCATATGACATTCTCACAATCCTCTTCTGGATCATCCAAATGCTCTCTAACAAACGTCAGACGGGCCCGGACATGTACTGGCTTAAGCAGGGGGACACGTCTGGCACTGCAGGATCTGAGTCCCTGGCGGCGTAGTGCGTTACTGATGGTAGCCTTTGTTACGTTGGTCCCAGCTCTCTGCAGGTCATTCACTAGGTCCCCCCGTGTGGTTCTGGGATTTTTGCTCACCGTTCTTGTTATCATTTTGACCCCACGGGGTGAGATCTTGCATGGAGCCCCAGATCGAGAGAGATTATCAGTGGTCTTGTATGTCTTCCATTTTCTAATTATTGCTCCCACAGTTGATTTCTTCACTCCAAGCTGCTTGCCTATTGCAGATTCAGTCTTCCCAGCCTGGTGCAGGTCTACAATTTTGTTTATGGTGTCCTTTGACAGCTCTTTGGTCTTCACCATAGTGGAGTTTGGAGTGTGACTGTTTGAGGTTGTGGACAAGTGTCTTTTATACTGATAACAAGTTCAAACAGGTGCCATTAATACAGGTAATGAGTGGAGGACAGAGGAGCCTCTTAAAGAAGAAGATACAGGTCTATGAGAGCCAGAAATCTTGCTTGTTTGTAGGTGACCAAATACTTATTTTCCACCATAATTTGCAAATAAATTCTTTCAAAAATCAGACAATGTGATTGTCTGGATTTGTTTCTACATTTTGTCTCTCATAGTTGAGGTATACCTATGATGACAATTACAGGCCTGTCTCATCTTTTTAAGTAGGAGAACTTGCACAATTGGTGGCTAACTAAATACTTTTTTGCCCCACTTATATATATATATATATATCTGTAGCACGAACTCTCGGTGGAGCTGCTGGTTTAAGCGGGCTGTTACCTTCACTCTTAATACCTGTTTCATCTGCACCGGGTCTGAGTTTACCTCTGGACGATATAAGCACCAACACTTGAGCACATTTTCAATGCTTTATTGAACCAAGTAACGAAGGAAGTAGCAGGAAAGAGGCAGGAGGAAAACTGTAGGGCAGCTTAAATACCTTTCTTTAGGTTTCTTTAGAACATCTTTTAGAGTTGAATACTGTAATTGAATGCAATCCCCTTTTGTGGGACACGATCTTTGCTCGCCTGGATAGGCCTCTCTCACTTGCCTAGCAGCCAGTACGTAGCACGAACAAAAGTCTCTGCCACAGACTTGCTTGAAATAAACCAGTACGATCCTCTGCCACAGGATGTATTGGTTCACGATGAATGTCAGACACAGTACTTGGACCTCTAAGCCAGGGTTTCTCAACTCCAGTCCTCAAGGCGCCCCAACAGGTCATGTTTTCAGGATTTCCATTATTTCGCACAGGTGATTTGATCAGTTTCACTGCCTTAGTAATTACCACAGCTGTTTCATCTGAGGGAAATCCTGAAAACATGACCTGTTGGGGCGCCTTGAGGACTGGAGTTGAGAAACACTGCTCTAAGCCAACCCAGCAGTACCATGTAATAAGACTACTTCAGGATACGTCCTCCAACCGAGTCACCAGGCCCCTCTCCAGACCAGCACTCTGCATGATCCTTCCATGATGGGTCCTCCCCTGGGATCTTCTCTGTTGTCCAGCTTCTTCACTCTGGATAGACAGCTCAGGACCATTCCTCGGCTGCTGTGGCAGGCCCCAGACAGGCTTCTGGGCCCACCCACGTGCCGCAGTGACGCGGGCCTCCGGAACGGAGGACCACGAGGTGGTACTCTAACACATACCTGTCTGCCAGGAGGGCCAGCAGGTGGCTGAAAACGAACCCCTAAACATGGCGTCTGCCCCATAAATACCCTCTCCCAGAATGCAACTCGTAGGACCACCTCCACCGAGCACTCATCCGCTTTAACACGTTGCTTTTCCAACACCCGCCGATGGTGACAACGACACCCACCGGCACAATGTGGAACCACACGCAACGTCAGCCAAGCTGGAACAGAGGCAAATCTAACTTCCTATAACGAGCAATTCACTAAATTTACCTATCAAATGGTAGATCATAAATCTACCAGCGCTACATATCAACACACACATATATATATATATATATATAGATAGATATAGATATAGATATAGATATAGATACATATATACATGTATATATATATACACATATAGATACATATATACATGTATATATATATACACATATATATATATATATATATATATATATATATATATATATATATATATTTATATTATATATATATATATATATATATATATATATATATATATATATATATATATATATATTCACTTGTAGAGAGAACCGCACTCTGCTTACAGATTAGTGCCAGCAATCAGGTCTTCCCACTGACCTTGTATATAGAAAAAAAGTCCAAGAGGTTGCTGCACTTAAAAACTTCTTTGCTTCATTTCACAATATCGTCAGGAGAGATTTACAAAGCAAGTATAATCCTTTCACGCAATATCAAAAGGCAACAAATGCCTACACAGTTTCAGATATGGATGGATGGATTACGTTTCGGGCTAGTCAGCTTACGCCCTTCCTGAGATCCATTGAAGCACATCTAAAGGTTTCTTTCCAATCATTCATTTAAATACAAGTTTAGTGAAGTACTTGTGAGATAAATGAGAAGTTGCGCTGACCCCAAAAATAAAAAATGTGAACAGGTGATGAATAGCTGCTAGCACCCAAACAAACCAAGTCTCATCAAATATATAAAGAATACGTGCATCGCTAAAATGTGAGTGAATCAAAACCTAAATACACAAAATAGGTGATGCAAATAAGAAATAATGTTGTTCTATACACTATACACTGGTGAGGTGTATATAAATGTCCAAACAAAATATGTTAGATATAAAAATGTCCAGTAGCAATATGTTGAACTCCACAGACTGCAGTCAAAAACTGGGCATGGCCCAGTTGAAGGCTCTTTAGTCGAAACGCGTAGGGCGTTCAGCTTTCCACATTGCCACCAATTTTTATCTAGTGATCACTTTTTATTCTGTAAGGTTTTTTATTCAATAAATCCCTTTATTTTTGACCTACGCCATGTGGAGCCCCTTTTTTCTTTTTTCTCCATGTTTTTCTTCATGATTGGTCCCTTTGAACCTGCCTGAAACCTGAGAGCGTGTGAGAGAGCTGTCCACCTCCACCGTTGACTGTCCTGGCTATCGGTGACCGTGACCCAAGTGGCAACCTCGCTGATCGGAGATCGTGATCGCAGGGAGAATCTTTGGGGAGAGTGCACGGGAGGCTACTTCCACAAGCTCTGATAGACGTACTGCTATATGGCTGATACGTCCCACTTGATCTGGTAAGAGTACCTTACTCTAGATGTTTATGTCCTGTTGCCCATGATTGATGTGCCTTCCAGTCTCCAGTCAACATCATGGGTCCAAGCACCCCCTCTGTCTGAGAAGACTCCTTCCATGCATTGACTCCAGTTTTTGACTGCAGTCTGTGGAGTTCAACATATTGCTACTGGACATTTTTATATCTAACACATTTTGTTTGGACATTTATATACACCTCACCAGTGTATAGTGTATAGAACAACATTATTTCTTATTTGCATCACCTATTTTGTGTATTTAGGTTTTGATTCACTCACATTTTAGCGCTGCACGTATTCTTTATATAGTGAAGTACTTCACATATGGAATCAATATGGCTAATTAGTTCAAATCGCATACCATTTAACATCTATATATGCATATATTTATCTATAACATGCCATTGAAGCAAGGATAAGCAGCAGGTGTCCGATCTCTCATTCCCCTCACTTGCATTTTAATATATTCAAAATACCTATAAAAATGCAAGGAAATGATGCATTCATGAGTAAAAACAAGAGGATATCCCCATCATAAAGTTATTTTATCTGGCTACTTTTAACCGCTTATTCCAATGATCAAACAAATAAATAAAGATCCAAATCAACATTTAAGCCATATGGAGCAATTGTATTTAAAAAATGTATCCAGTATACTTCTCTTTTTCTTAGAATCAATTTACGGTTGCCCCCTCTCCTATTTTTCTCAATACCTTCTAGGACCATATATTTTAATTGTGGTACATTGTGGCCAAATTCCAAAAAGTGTCTCGCCAACGGTAATTGGCTTAGTTTATCTCGTATTGAGTATTTGTGTCTCGCTATTCTGTCTTTTATTTTTTGTGTAGTCTCCCCTACATAAACTAAACCGCACGGGCACTTTATGGCATAAAATACCTATGAGGATTGGCATGAGTAGTAACCCCGTATGGGGATATTGAAACCCCTATGTGGATGTGTAAAGTATTTACCGTACCTTTAATCATAGAGTTACATTGTATGCATGACAAGCAGGAATACGATCCCAGATTTTTTGGTCCCAGAAAGGTTAGTTTGGCTGCTGCAGCCACAGGTTGATCAGATTTAATCAATCGATCTTGTATCGTTCTACCTTTTCTATAGGAGGACATGGGTGGATTCCAGAATTCCTGTACAATGGGGTAACTGGATCTTGGTTTTAAACCCATGTTTTTGATTGATAATATTGATAATTCTTTAGTTGTGGCAGTGGACACACCAGAATAGTATGCTTTAAATCTTAATTGTCTAAAAAATATATATAAATCCTGTTTAAGTACAAAATCATTCATTTTCTCTTTAGGGCAAAAGCCCAAACCCTTATTCAAAACACTTAGTTCAGTTTTAGACAAAACTATCGAAGAAATGTTATGTACCAGGTTTTCATCTAATGTCTCTTTAGTTAATATCGATTATTCTAATACAGATTATAATCAATCACTCCGAAAGGAAAACAAGAGAATCCCCTTTATTATGCAGTATCATCCCTTTTCCAACAAAATCAACCAAATTGTCAAAAGACATTGGAATCTTTTAAGATCCAGTTACCCCATGGTACAGGAATTCTGGAATCCACCCATGTCCTCCTATAGAAAAGGTAGAACGATACGAGATCGATTGATTAAATCTGATCAACCTGTGGCTGCAGCAGCCAAACTAACCTTTCTGGGACCAAAAAATCTGGGATCGTATCCCTGCTTGTCATGCATACAATGTAACTCTATGATTAAAGGTAAATACTTTACACATCCACATAGGGGTTTCAATATCCCCATACAGGGTTACTACTCATGCCAATCCTCATAGGTAATTTATGCCATAAAGTGCCCGTGCGGTTTAGTTTATGTAGGGGAGACTACACAAAAAATAAGACAGAATAGCGAGACACAAATACTCAATACGAGATAAACTAAGCCAATTACCGTTGGCGAGACACTTTTTGGAATTTGGCCACAATGTATCACAATTAAAATATATGGTCCTAGAAGGTATTGAGAAAAATAGGAGAGGGGGCAACCGTGAATTGATTCTAAGAAAAAGAGAAGTATACTGGATACATTTTTTAAATACAATTGCTCCTTAAATGTTGATTTGGATCTTTATTTATTTGTTTGATCGTTGGAATAAGTGGTTAAAAGTAGCCAGATAAAATAACTTTATGATGGGGATATCCTCTTGTTTTTACTCATGAATGCATCATTTCCTTGCATTTTTATAGGTATTTTGAATATATTAAAATGCGAGTGAGGGGAATGAGAGATCTGACACCTGCTGCTTATCCTTGCTTCAATGGCATGTTATAGATAAACATATGCATATATAGATGTTAAATGGTATGCGATTTGAACTAATTAGCCATATTGATTCCATATGTGAAGTACTTCACTAAACTTGTATTTAAATGAATGATTGGAAAGAAACCTTCAGATGTGCTTCAATGGATCTCAGGAAGGGCGTAAGCTGACTAGCCCGAAACGTAATCCATCCATCTATCCATATCTGAATCTACTCATATCTGAAACTGTGTAGGCATTTGTTGCCACCGTATAGGCAGCCTTATATAGTGTGGAGCGTGGACTTAGTCCCCCTGAGCCATGATTGGCCAAAGGCACCCTTAGCAGAGGGCGCTGGGATTGGCCAAAGCATACAGGACAGGTGCATGCTTTGGCCAATCATCATACAGCAATGCACTGCGATCTCGCAGTGCATTATGGGGCGTTCTGCGGCACTCGAATTTCCCGCGAACGCCCCATAATGTTTGTTCTTCGCTGAACGGGCGAACACCCGATGTTTGATTCGAACTTATGTTCGACCCGTACATCGAGCTCATCCCTACTGACCAGTCAGATTGTCTCCCAGAATTTCCTGTCACGGATAAGACCACTGTATTCACCCATTGTGGCTATAAGGTACAGAGTTTTCCTTTCAGGCTTCTGGGAGCATTCCGTTCTAGATCAATCCTTGGGTAGGGTCTTGGATACAGGTGCTATTATCAGGGGTACCACCTAATATCTACCTTAAATCACATTGCTATTTACCTAGCGTACTTGTTTGTAACCGAAATACTGAAATGTGCACCTAAAAATGTAATTTTGTAACTTTTGTGAAATGCCAGTAAAAACGTGGCTGTGCCAGTAAATTTTGGGTGTCGTACCAGTATATTTCAATCTGGTAGGTTGGCAACAGTGGTCCCAACCCACCTGCCCGATCCCACCAGGAAGCCGACACTGCACACCGCTAATCACAGGCATTGAGACATTTCCCGGTCTGTCATACACCCATAGGTTGGACAGGAACAGGTTAAGACCCTGTGGAGATGCTTCATCATTACTGCCCCCCGCCTCAGCTATTCCATGTCACAGTGTCCCCCACCTTACAGCTCCACATTGGTACAACAGCCTGCATCCTCACCTATGTCAATTCCAAGCACCACCCCATCCACCTCTAAATTTTACCATGCACCACTGGACACCATTTCTAAACTCACTACATTACCAAGTTCTCCAGTGATCAGTTTAAAGGGTAATTTCACATTTTCTACATAAGCCACGTTGTAATTTAATGTTATTAAAAATGGCTTTTCCTTTTCATTCTGCAGCCGCTGTAATTTTCTGTAAAATTCTATGCAATAAAGTAATCTGGAGGTGCAGATCACTTTCCAGAGCATTGGCTAGGGGGGAACCTATTCTTATAGCAGCTTTGTTAAAACACTGGATTTAAATTACTCCAATTTCTTATATTTACAGTAGCTTTTACAGTCACTTTCACAGCTAAAATTAGTATAGTTTTTACCTTTTTTTTAGCACTAGAGAAGCCAAATAGCCATTACGTTCCAATGTTGGGAATATAATTTTCTTTATAAATAGGTCTATGTGTGTTCTTTTTAAAGAAGAGAAATCTCTGGAGATCAAACCACATCATTACAGAGCTCCACCTGCTCCAAAAGTTGGAGATGGCTACATGGCCTGACGTGTTTTTCACACAGGAGAATCTATTTGTACAGCCTTAGAATTGGTGTCTTCGCCCACACAGGATGCAAAGGTGTTTAATGCATTATACACTTCTTTTGTGTGATTTTTCACAAATATGGAAGCCCCTTGAAATGAATGAGCTACCCGAAATGCAATGCTCCAAAATACCAGTGCACAGTCGCACCTGCATACTGTACGTATGAGCAAAGCCTTGACCATGAGCAGAGCTTTGTTTTTTATAAAACCACTGGAGAATAGTTGTAGCTGAATTGCTGGAACTGGAGGTAAGCTGAAAGTGGTGCTAAAGCCAAGACATTTTTATCCTAATGCATTCCCTGCATTAAAGTGTCACTAAACCCACATCATAAAAACTATCAATAAATACCTAAACGCTAACTCTTGATAAAATCATGTTTGTAGTGATGAAAAGTGTCGGGGTGGAGCCCGTGATGTCATCGCTTACGATTAGGAAGCAGACAGCCACTGGGGATACAAGGCCGAGGATCTGTGGATTTTTGATTGATCTAAGGGGAGCTTACACCCCCACTACACATAGCGAACTATCTGTGTGCACCAGGAATAGTGCATCTGTAAATGTAAGTTTAACCTTTTACTTTGAAATAAATGACACTTTTTATACAGTTAAACACTATGTCAGTTTTCTCCTTACTCTCATGACACATATATATGAGGGATGCCATACTGGGTCTTTCCGGGAGGTGAGCACGTAGTGTGACCAGTGGAGGTCACTTTGGTGTGCATAGCAGTATTATCATCACAGGATCTCTCACCATTGGATACATAAGTACTTGCACAGGGTGCATAGATGTGTCCACTAACCTAATGGACTGGATGATTTTGAACTGTATCATCACTTTTCATTGTTAATAGATTATTATGGAGACTTTGATCGTTTTTTTTTAGTAAGAACTTTATTCAAAGTCGATATTCACATGTCAGTGTAGCGCTGGTATTTTTGCCTACTAATGCAATGTAATGTGAAAGTATGGACAATGCATATGTTGTTATTTGGCTCCCCCCAGTGACGAAAAATGTGAATAGACTTCTTTAATTTCACACTCAAGAATTCACAGAGCCTGACAGGAAGTGACTTAATGTTTACTTTGTGGGAAGACTGACCTACCCATAATGCCCACTCATCTACCCATGAGCACTGAGTGACTGATGTGCATGCTGAGTAGGATATAAAAAGAGGATCGCAGCCATTTTCTTTCTCTTCTGGACGCGTGGCCTGCTTGCCAGGGTCACGGGGGAGGAGTTCCAGAGAGCGCGGCCTACACCAACTGCAGAGCGGAACGACCAGTGTATCTGTTTTACATCTGTGTGCAAGCAGAGACAGTGTGACCGGGTCGGGAAGGATCCAGAGACACCTGACGGAGCTAGGGTCCCGGTCATCTTGCGGAACAGAAGCAGCGTGACAGTTCTGGCTGCAAGCAGGACAGAGACAACCGGAGCAGAGGTTTCGTTCTCTTCCAGGCCTGATTTGGTGAGAGGGCTGCCGCCCATAATTCTTAATGCACTTTTATACACTTAGACCCATACATCAGTGTTGCTGGAACCTGCAGTTCCATGGAAGAGGACTGAGTTTAAGCAGGCCTCCAGCCTATACTCCGCTGAGAATTGACATTGCGGGGATTAGAGACAATTACACCGGAAGCAGTTTTAAGTATGCTATATCACAAGAACAGTGACAACAATTACTCTACACTATTCTTTGTCTGTTAAACCTCTTGGACTACAATACAATAGCTAGCAGAAGACAGAAGACAAAGGACTACATCTTTTTATTGCAAGGCCTTGCATTCAATTACAATAAGGAAGGACTGTATTATAAGGCGGGGGGAGCTCCTTAGCAATTGTGTTGTGCTGGGTGGATAACTTTACCTTAATGTGTTTGTTGCAGCATGCTGGAAGTGGGAAGGTGCTCAGAGTCGGGACGTTGTCATTCTGAGCATTGGTCCCACTTGGAGATGCGCCTGCAAGGGTCATCCAAGAGTTCCTTATATGTTAAAAATTGTTGTGAATACCCACTGTGCTGGCGCATTATGTTTGTGTGACGGTGCAGCGTTGTAATTATTGTTTTATGCCAGTTTCAGTAATGAACACATTCTCGTTAATTACAATTGGTGTGAAGCGTTGTCCCTTTTTCCCTACAGGTGGAACAACGAACGCCCAAGGTAATGGTAAGGGTACACTATAGTTACATTATACATTGTGTGATTATTCTGTGTTGCTAGCTTCACACCAACACTGCACCACAGCTGTCTCAGGGGGATTGAGCCAAGTATTGGGGGTGTAAGAGGAGCAGAGGAAAAGCCCAATTTAAACCAGCAGCTCCTTCGGGGGTAAGTGCTACATCAGTATCACAAAACATTGCAGAATAAAAGATGGTGCAAATTATCTACAGTATACCGTATAAACTCAAGTATAAGCCGAGTTTTTCAGCCCGTTTTTTTGGCTGAAAAAACCCAGCTCGGCTTATACTCGAATGAGTGAACAAATGCCCAAAATGGAGGGAAAAAGGGGCAGGGCCATGCCGCTGGGTGAAGCTCGAGAATGGCCAGGTGCCCCTGTCAGTTTCCGCTCTCTCCCATGCTGTGTCAGATCGCCCTGCAGCCAGCCGCATAACGATGTCCCACCTCCTCTTGTGACAGACGGCACAGTGATCCAATGCTAGGAATCACTGTGCCGTGTAACATAGGAAGGGTCGGGACATCACTACCGCGGCTGCACGGCGATCTGACACAGCCGGACATCGATCTCACATGCGGTGAGTGAACTTCTTGTAAACCTGTTCTGCTCCACTCCAATAACTACCACATAGTATGACATTTGCAGAAACTAAATATTGACATGTTATACCAGATAATGTGTGTATTGGGACCAGAGCTTCCTCTTGTGACACTGATGAGGAGTATAATCAGGCCTGTGTTACAGTTTCCCCTCCCTCCCATGCGGTGTCAGATCGCCGCGCAGCCAGCCGCATAGCGATGTCCCGCCTCCTCTTGTGACAGACGGCACAGTGATCCAATGACAGGAATCACTGTGCCGTGTAACATAGAAGGCGGGACATCACTACCGCGGCTGCACGGCAATCTGACACAGCGGGACATCGATATCACATGCGGTGAGTGAACTTCTTGTAAACCTGTTCTGCTTCACTCCAATAGCTGCCACATTATTATTATTATTATACAGGATTTATATAGTGCCGACAGTTTACGCAGCGCTTAAATTAGAGCAGACAGTACAAGTACAATACAATTCGATACAGGAGGAATCAGAGGGCCCTGCTCGTTAGAGCTTACAATCTAGGAGGGAGGGTCAAGTTATACAAAAGGGTAATAGCTGTGGGGGATGAGCTAATGGAGAAAATAGTGCAGTTGTTAGATGGAGGCAGGATAGGCTTCTCTTCCACATAGTATGACATTTGCAGAAACTAAATATTGACATGTTATACCAGATAATGTGTGTATTGGGACCAGAGCTGTGGTTGGTACAGGTCCCTATCTGTACCAACCATAGCTCTGGTCCCAATACACACATTATCAACAGGATCTTAAGGAGTATTATAGCCACTCAACAGTAGGGAGTGTGGTTCAAAAAGTAGAGATAAGAGATGGGAGGTGCCTTTCTAGAGATACAGTGTAATATAGGTAAGCCCGCTAATAGGGAGCTAACCCATCAAATGATCAATTACACAGAAGGGTACCTGTCAGAGAGGTTACCTTGGTGGACATGGTGTTGCTCGCCGTGGTGTGCGTCGGGGTGCGCGCGTTCCTGTTCGTCCTGGTGTGCGTGCTCCTGTAGGCACTGGTGTGTGCGACTCAGCTGGCCCTGGTGTTCGCGCCGGTGTTCAGACACATGCCCGGGTAAGCGTTCCTTTGGGCACTGGTTCGCATCATCCGGTGGATGCTGGTGTGCGCGCCGGTGTATCGGTGTGTGTGCACCATTTGGCGCCAATCTGCCTATTTAGGCTAGCTGCTCTCTCTGCTCGGTGCTGCCTGATCAACAGCTCTTCTGTGCCCTTGTTCCTGTTTTCTGTGCCTGTACTTTGATCGCCTGACAAACCCGGCTTGCTTCTTGGACTCCTCTGAACTCTGCCCGCACCTGACCTCTGGCCTGTTTGACTACTCTTCTGCTTGCTCCTTTGTGCCTTGTTGCCTGCCTGTTGCCGAACCCAGCCTGTATCCGGACCTCCCTGCTCAGCTCCTGTTTGCCTGTGTTCCAGCTTGCACCTTGCTGCTTAAGGACTGTCTATCTACCAGCATCTGGACTCTATTACCAGGCTCCCATACCACTCCGCACTCCTGTGCTTCCGGTATACTCTACCAGGGGCCGTGAGTCAGACGCATAAGGGAGTCTACCCTCTGCCCAAGTGGACTCACCGGTCAGGTACGTAGAAGTCTGATAGTACCAATCAGGAATGTAATCAGGCCTGTGTTAGAGTTTTCCCTCCCTTCCATGCTGTGTCAAATTGCCGTGCAGCCAACCGCATAACTATGTCCCGCCTCCTCTTGTGACAGACGGCAGTGGCCAATGCTAGGAATCATTGTGCCGTGTGTCATAGGAGGCAGGACATCGTTACGGCAGCTGCACGGCGATCTGACAATCTCGGCGATCTGACTTAAGCTTTTACTTAAAGCGGTGTTTAACCCAAAAACAAAAAAAAATGTTAGAGTACAGCTTACCAAACCTTAGATGTGGTGGCTGAATTTTCTTCTTTCTTTTTTTTTTTCCCCTTTTTTTTTAACCAAGTGATCCTGTTATTTTAACTTTCTTTCAAACTGGTATTTAGATGGTTGAGACAAACTGTTTGACATTTACAATACATATATACCGGTATAATGGACACTGGAAGGCTGTATATAATGGGCATTGGCAGGCTGTATATAATGGACACTGGCAGGCTGTATATAATGGGCGCTGGCAGGCTGTATATAATGGGCGCTGGCAGGCTGTATATAATGGGCGCTGGCAGGCTGTATATAATGGGCGCTGGCAGGCTGTATATAATGGGCACTGGCAGGCTGTATATAATGGGCACTGGCAGGCTGTATATAATGGGCGCTGGCAGGCTGTATATAATGGGCACTGGCAGGCTGTATATAATGGGCACTGGCAGGCTGTATATAATGGGCGCTGGCAGGCTGTATATAATGGGCACTGGCAGGCTGTATATAATGGGCACTGGCAGGCTGTATATAATGGACACTGGCAGGCTGTATATAATGGACACTGGCAGGCTGTATATAATGGACACTGGCAGGCTGCATTTCATGGGCCCTGGTAGAATGTATATTATGAGCCCTAACACAGGCTGCTCTATGCAAACAGTCATGTCATCACATTCCATAATAGCATCAGCCTGCATTAGGCCTCAAACTATACAAGTCTTTTTTTTTTATCCTGTTGGAAATGGATCCCAATACTTGTACCGGTAATCCTGGACCAAAAGAAAGACGCAGGTCATACGAATCTGGTTTCAAACTTAAGGTTGTGTCAAGAGCAGAGGAAAGCAATAACAGTATTGCAAGTAGGGAATTTTGTGTTGATGAAAAACAAGTGAGGGAGTGGAAAATGAAAGCCGACTTGGAAAAGATTCCAAAGGCAAAAAAAGCTTGACGTGGTTTAACAACTTCATATGGGGCTCTAGAGACTGAATTGCATAAATGGGTTATGGAGTGTTGTCAAAATGGTTACTGCGAAACACGCAAATGGCTAAAGATGACAAATTAAAAGCACCAGGTATTGAAAATTTTGTTGCGTCAGCAGGATGGTGTACCCGCTTCATGAATAGGTTTGCCCTGTGTTTGCAGCAAACAACAAAGATTCACAGAAGTTGGCAAAAGACCTTGATGAAAAAGTGATGTCATTCCATTCATTCATCATAAAACAAAGAAGGATCCATAACTATGATCTGGGAGATCTTGGAAATATGGATGAAACACCTATGACCTTTGATCTTCCAAGCAAAAGAACTGTGGCAAGTTTGGGAGACAAAACTATTTTTCTCAGAACCACAGGCACGTCTAGCTTCCCCAACGGACTGCGCATGTCCGCTGGGGTCCTCCATCTTGCGACCCCAGCGGACATGCGCAGTCCGTTGGGGAAGCTAGACGTGCCGGCGGGTGTAGTAGGCGTGGCCACGCCTCTCGACGTCTGCGCACGCATGCGCTGTGGAGGCCTGGCGGCGCTCGCTCCAACCGGGGGGCCAGTCAGAGCGCGTCCGTCCCTCCTCCACCACCCACGATCAGCTGTTGTCTTTTTTCTATCAACAGCTGATTGGTGGGGAGGGCTTTATGTACTCAGCCTTGGCTCACACCAGGCGTCATCTGCCTGGAGCAGGACGCTGTCGGTGTGAGCTGCTGTTACAAAATTGTAAGTAATCCAAACATACTTATTGACTGAGACTCTATTACTGAATATCACCAGCCACCAATCTGAACTGATACCTGCACCTCTATACATTTCTTTCTCTTCCCTACTGCTTTCTCCTTGGTTTTCCTTTCCTGTTTTTCCTTCCCTCTTTTTCTTTTTTGTTTTTTTCCCTCCTTCCCTCTTTTTTCCCCTTCTCACCCCTTCCTTCCCCCCCCCTCTCCTTTCCCTCTTTCCTCCCCCTTTTTCTTTCTCCCCCCCTTTTTCCCCCTTCCCTCTGCCCGCGCCTTCCCCCTCCCCTTTTTTTCCCCCTTCCCTCTGCCCGCGCCTTCCCCCTCCCCTTTTTCCCCCCCTCCCTTCCCCCCCCCCTCCCCCCCCCCTCTTTTCCCTTCCCCCCAGGCTTCCCCCCCCCTCCCCCCCTTTTCTCCCCCCGCCCTTTCTCTTTCCCCCTTCCCCTTCCCTTTTCATTGCTTTCATTTTCTCTCTGTCCCCTTCCCCCTTTTTGTTCATCACTTTCTTTCCCCCCCCCCTTTTTCCCCTCATCCTTCTTTCTTCTCTCTTTCTCTCCCCCCCCCCCTTTTTTCCTCCCACTTTCCCCCCCTCCCCCCCCTTCTTTTAGAAATACACAATTAGGGCTTTGATATATCCCCTCTTTCTCTGCATGTCGACCCTCCAGATTTGGGCTTCACCGGATCTAGTTCCATCACCAGCTGCTGATCCTTATACTGTAGGCTGACCAGGTAGGATACATTTTAGGACTTCCTACCCAATATCCCAGCCACATATGTTTTACCTACATGTACTTATCTATATATTTTCATAATCTACAGGATCCGCATTTGGCCTCAGTGTGATCTCAGATCCAAACTCTTATACGCCCTTGATTAATGGGCCTTTATTCCTATTGAAAGGAAGTAAAACTACCCCATATTTGTCTACCTATTTACCTCTACCTCGATGGAGGCTATATAAATACTTTGGAGACACTCCATCAAAGCTCTATACACCATGCTCAGGGGACGTGTCTGATGGGCAGTATGTGTCAACATGTTTGTCTTCTTTTAAACCTCTTGGAATGCATAACCAATAACTATAGATACCAATGTAAGTGTAAACGAAGAAATGTATATTTATGTATTTCTACGCTCTTTGGTTTGATTTTTACGCATATTTACTATATATATGTTGTATATGCCATTTCCTACACAGAAATCTCTGTTTAAAGCTTACAATCACCCCTGAAGAAGGAGGCAAAAAGCAACTCCGAAACGCGTCGGGTACAAGCGTATTGGTATCACTAGTTTTATATCTATAGAACTGCATTCCCTGTTTTTACTTATGTCACTTGTTTGATATTTACTTGAGAAACTTTTTTGTAACGAATAAACTGGCGTTTTACTCTACATACTCTCCTAAATATTCCTTTATATGTGCCTTAAAAGTCCACTAGGGGAATTTTCTCTGTCTCATATGTTATGAACAGTTTGGTATATTTTCTCACCGTAGGGTCAGTGTTCACATTCAACAGCATGAACTCAGGAGTTAGTGGAAGTGTTGTCCCTGCAACCTGATTAATATCCCAAACCTGTTTCCAGAAGCTCTGCAAGAGTGGGCAGGACCATGTCATATGTATAAACGAGGTCTCCACAGCGTGCACAGGATGGGAATCTGTCCGGGTAGCTAGCAGCCAGTCTGTGTGGCGTATAGTAGGCCCTGTGTAAAAATTTTAGTTGGGGCGTGGCCAAGTCAGGCATGTGAGAGGACGCATCTCCCACAGCTCCCAGCAGCGATCCGGTAACCAATCCTCCCCCAGACCATATACCGAACTTAAATCGCCTTATGCAGCACGGGTACGATCCGGAGACCCCAGGGGAGCATCCGCCAGCTTTTTGCACCAGGGGAAAGTTCCGAAAAGGACAGATGGAGATGTCGGGCCTGGATGTCCAAGATGGCGCCGCGGCGTCCCCTGTGAAGCACACACTGCGCGGACAGGACAAAATGAAAGACACAGGTTCCAAAGCAAGTAAGGCACCCAAACTCCCTAGTAAAAATGTCCCTAGAGACATGATATACTACGCTCAAAAGATGTCTGGGACGCTGGGAACAGAGCAGACATCCCGCCATGCCGGGACAAAACCTACGCAGGAGGCCATGCAGGCAGAAAATATCCAGGTACACTGGGGAGAGGAGGAGGGGGAGCAGACAGCCCATGCATCTGGGGAACCACACAGCTCAGCTGAACTAGACACTGAGCAACCTACTTTAGCTGATATCCTTAGAGCTGTAAATAATTGTACAGCCTCTGTTAACACTCTGAAGGAGCAGTTTGGGGGCCTGAGAGAGGATGTGTCATTACTAAGGCAAGACATGCAAAAGATACATGAGCGCACCACTGCTGTGGAAAGTAGGGTCAGCGAAATGGAAGATCAACTATCACCCATGACGAAGGACACCAGAACAGCATTGCAGCAAGCCAGGGATGCGTACGATCGTGCAGAGGACATGGAAAATCGCTTAAGGCGAAACAATGTTTGCATAGTGGGGTTGCCTGAGAAAGTGGAGGGCAGGGACCCCACTACATATGTTGAAAACTGGCTGGTGGGAATTTTCGGCAAAAACGCCTTTTCTCCTATGTTTGCGGTGGAACGTGCTCACAGAGTGCCCTCACGTCCGCCTCCACCAGGGGCCCCCCCAGATCCATCCTGGCAAGAATCCTCCATTATAGGGACAGAGAAGCCGCGCTGAGACAGGCTCGTGAAAAGGCGAATGTTGTACATAATGGGGTCCGGGTGTCCTTCTACCCGGACTTTTCGGCAGAAGTCCAGAGACGCAGGGCTAAATTCACGGATGTGAAACGCAGGCTGCGGCTTCTTCAACTCCCGTATGCCATGCTGTACCCAGCGAAACTCCGGATAGTGGTGAGAGGCCAGGCTCAGTTCTTTGAATCCGCCAAGGAAGCAGCAGCCTGGTTGGAAAGGAATGAGCAGGCACTGAAACGGCAGGCGCCTCAGGAGGAAGATTGAACTGCACTAGAAAACTACTTCTAGGGAGTGGAACTAATTGGTAACAGTAATCCTGACTGATTTTTGGGACAGGTAACTAGAGAATACCCTCTTTACAAAATTGAAAGATGTTCCTTGGCTGGGGGACAACATATTCCTAAACAAAGTAAAGAGAGCGAAATGGATCAAAAGTTGAACACACGGATGATCATCTCCATTACAAATGAGAGATGGAGTATTGCTGAAAATGTTAAAGTTGCCATGTTGGCAGAGTGCGAAGTTTACAACGCAAGACAGTTTCTTATTTTAATACCCCCAATTGTTATGGGGAAGAACTCATCGGCAAGAAACACATGCAGACTGAATACATACCCAGTTGTCCACGAACTCAATAATCTCATTGTACACATCAGATTATTAGAACCTCGGCACAGAAGCGGGTACACCACCCTGCACATTTGCATATAACATATCAGCCACTGAACATTGTACACCGGAAGACATGGCGGACATCCCGATACTATCTTGGAACGTTAGGGGTCTTCACTCCCCATTAAAGCACACCATGATCCGTATGTGCTTGAAGAAATACATCCCCGTAATATTTTGCTATCAGGAGACCCACTTGACTGCGGACACTGTGAGCTTCCTGGGATACTCCTGGGTGGGAAAGGCCTACCATTCCACACACACTTCCTATTCCAGGGGGGTGAGTGTGCTGATCCACAGAGCCCTGGACTATGAGGAATTTGCAAGTGAAATTGATAGTGAGGGTCGCTATGTCTTTCTTCATTGCAGGTTTGGTACATTGACATGTGTGCTGGCTGTAGTATACAGTATTCTGTCTCCCTTCACAGCGGCGGTGCTCAGGTCTCTGCTTACATTTCTGGATGGCAGGCCTAACGCACCGCTGTTGGTAACGGGGGACTTTAATTGTTGTCTGAACCCAGTTGAGGATAGACACCCAGGACCCGGATCCTCTGCCCTCTCCAGGGGTACCCCCCTGGAGCGGTTGTTGTAAGAGGTGGGCTGGGTGGATATCTGGAGACACAGGAATCCAGGGGTCAGACAATTCACCTGTTTCTCTAAAACACAGGGCTGTTTGTCCAGGATTGATCTGGGGGTGTGCAGCTTAAACATGCTCCCATTTGTGTCTGACATGATGCATAGGCCCCGCAGTGTATCTGACCATTCTCCGGTAGTTATAAGGATTACAATAGCCCCAATAGTTACACTACCCAAGGCCCCTTGGAAGTTTAACGCCTTTTGGCTGAAACTATTCCGCTCTCATGAGGGGATAGTGGGGAGCATGCGTGAGTTTTTCTACACCTAGGATCCAAATGATTCTATAGTTGGGCAGTGGAACGCCTTCAAGGAATATTTGAGGGGTGTGTTGATTGCTGAAATGAATAAGGTCAAACAGGACTCATCTGCTCTCAAAACCAAAGTAGAAGCTAGAGTACAGGACAAGGAGCAACAGTATATTGTGGACCCTTCAGACTCGGCCAAGGAGGCATGGCAGGCAGCTCTTTCTGCATATCATCAACTGCTATCCTCGTCGGCCGATAAGAAGAGATTCTTTGCAAAACAGGCATTTTTCGAAGAGGGCGAGAAAATGGGCCGCCTACTGGCGAGAATAGCAAATTCCTACCAGAAGTCACCAACCATAGGAGCCATTAGGGCTAAGACGGGTAACATAGTTAATACACCTGAGAAGGTGCTACAGGAACTAGCTGATTTTTATGAAGATCTATATAGGCCGGGTACATCCTACACCTCAGAAGACCTAGAACAATATTTGGGGCAGATTGACTTCCCTAAATTAAATAAGGATCAGAGATTAGATTTAGAGAGCCCTCTTACAGTAGAAGAACTACAGATAGCCTTTAGTTCCTTGCCTTACTGTAAAGCACCGGGGGAAGATGGGATTCCCATTGAGATATATAAACACTACCCTACTGAATTACTGCCACATTTACTCAAGGTTTTTAATAGATACCGGGAGGAGGGACACCTGCCAATATCAATGTCCAGGGCCAATATTGTTTTACTTCTTAAACCTGGCAAGGACCCAGTGGACCCAGGGGCGTATCGCCTGATTTCTTTGCTACAGAGTGATGTAAAAATATTAGCTAAAGCTCTAGCCATTAGACTGAATGGAGTAATCACTTCTATTGTGCATGGAGACCAGGCTGGCTTCATGCCCAATAAGTCAACTGCAGTCAATTTACGAAGGCTATTCCTTAATATGCAGTCTAAGGCAGACAATATGGGTACTAGGGCCCTACTGTCGTTGGATGCTACTAAGGCATTCGACAGCATAGATTGGGAATACCTATGGTCAGTTTTGCAAAACTTTGGATTTGGACCGAATTATATTTCCTGGGTCAGGCTCCTTTACAGCCGGCCAGAGGCCGGAGGCCGCTGTGAGGGTGTCTGGCTTCCTATCTGAGTTTCATGTTGAGGAGGGGTACGAGGCAGGGATGTCCTCTGTCCCCCCTCCTCTTTGCGTTGGCTATTGAACCATTGGCGATTGGGATCAGGGCAAATCGGCGCATCACTGGTTTCTGCTGTGGAGACATGCAGGAAAAAATTATGTTGTATGCTGACGACACCATGCTTCTACTAGGTGACACGGGCCTCTCTCTTCAGGAAGCCATGTCGACCATATCCAAATTCGGGTAATTTTCTTCTTATAAATTGGTCAAAGTCAGCCCTCCTTTTATTGGTGGGAGATGACTCACAGTGTGCTCCTCTTGCCCTATTCCGATTGCTACTTCTTTCAAGTATTTAGGGATTCAAATTACTTCCCAGCCCAGAGATTTCATACACTTGAATATTTTTCCCCTTCTGCAGCGCTTCCGGGACAAAATCAAAACTTGGGGCTCCCTCTTCTTGTTGGTAGCAGGTAGAGTAAACCTAATAAAAATGATCCTTATGCCACAGTTACTTTACCTTCTCCATAATACCCCCATGGTTATTCCCTTAAAGATATTTCATATAGTCAATGCCATTTTCCGAACCCTCATCTGGAGGAATAGACCTGCCCAGGTCAAATTAGAACACTTACAGAGACCCAAAGACTGCGGTAGATTGGCATTGCCCAACCCATGGCTGTACTACTCGGCTGCTCAATTACAACACTTGATTGGTACATTTGTTCCGTCGCAAAACCCATCCCACAAATGAATGATTCATACAGTAGGTAGGGGTCCGATTCACATGGCTCTGGAAGCATTGGCCTTCACTAAACCACATAAAAAATACCCAACTTTGAGTTTGGTACAAAAGGTGTGGAATAAGACCAAATACCTCCAGAATGCGGATGGCTACACAGACTACAGTCCCATCTGGCATAATGACACTTACGGGGAATTAGCTAAACTACAATGTGGTGCTCGTTGGAAGCAGTTTGGAGTTACACATATTAAACATATCTTTAGGGATGGGGTGTTACATACGTTTGCTGATCTGAAGGAAACGTATAACCTGCCTGCCTTGATGCATTTTTACTATATGCAACTTAGACATGCGGTGGTGGCTCAGGGCCGCTCCTCGGAATGGCATTTGTCCCCAACCCCAGTATTTAACCTTCTGGGGGATGCTGGCTTGTCTAAAGGATTTATTTCTCAATGTTATGCCATCCTGCTGCAGTCCGTGATGAAACAGCGTCCCCTGAGGGTGAGAATGAAATGGGAAACAGAGGTGGGACAGCTAGATGGGGATCAATGGGAGGAGATCTTTCAGGCGGTGAACTTATGTTCACTTAATGTGTCACAAAAAGTTACCCAACTCTACATATTGTTGAGAACGTACTATACTCCACACAGGCTACATCTAATGAATATGCAGGCTAAACCGACATGTACAAGATGCAAACGCGACCACGGGGACCTCATACATATGTTGTGGAGGTGTCCCAAGCTACACACGTATTGGGCTGGGGTGGTGCGAAACATCAATCTAGTCTTTTTTTTTAACATAAGGTTTTTTATTTTCAATAAAACAGAAAAGAAACAAAAATAATAAGGCAATTAAGGACAGTAAGCATATTATACATCATACAGAGATAGTGTTGTAGACGTTACATATCAATCAATAGATGTCTTATACAACTGGCAAGAGAAGGTGTGGCAAGGGGGAAGGAGGACGGGGGGGGGGGGGGGAAGGAGGACGGGGGGGGGGGGGGAGAAGGGAGGGGAAGGTGGTATAAAAAAAAACAAAAAAAGGAAGGTATCAGACAGGTTGCACCACATTTACAACGATATAATAGGAGTTCATAGGTAGAAGACTCATTGTTTATTGATTATCCACATGGGGTCCTATAGAATTGAGTTGCAGAAGGTGTTGTCATATAGGCCCCGGCAGGGGGAAGGGGGGGGGGGCGGGCAAGTTCTCATTTCCATGAGTCTTTTTGGGAGAACAGAGTGTTCACAATATAACAGGGTGTCAGCATATGTGCCTGAGAGCTCCTACGGGTGTAGCCATTAGATAGAAAAAAGGGGGTGGACCCTACCATCTATTCCCTATTCTAGGGCCAGCTGTTCCTCACAAACCCAGGGATCCCATATTTTGGTGAATTTTTTAGGGCAATTGCGACCCAGGTAGGTTAACTTATATAGCGGAAGAGCCTTATTAATAAGATTTTTCCAATAACGTATTGTTGGAGGGGTAGACCCCTTCCAGTGCAGCAGAATCGCCTTTCTGGCATAAAATGCCGCATAGAATACAAACAGTTTCTTGGCTTGGGGAGCTTCCAATGTATCCACAATTCCAAGCAACAGTGGTATCGGATCACATGCAACTTTTAATTTACCTACCCGGTTTATTGTATTAACCCCCCCTCTCCAAAACATCTGTATACACTGACAGGACCATACCATATGGAAAAAAGAGCCCTGTTCCGCCGTACATTTGACACAGATTGGGCTATTAGTGGGGTATATTGTAGCCAGACGCTGTGGGGAGAAGTAGGCCCTGTGTAAAAATTTCAGTTGGACAAATCTATCTCTGGCAGATATTGTCAAAGGGAGATATTGCTGGATGCCCTCTTCCCAATCATCCTCAGCCAACACGGGTATATCTCCCCGCCAGACTGAGAACAACTGTGAGACCTTAGATGTGTCCAGGCCCGTCAAAACCGAGTATAAAGTGGACAGTATCTTCCTTCCACCTTCCTTGCTCAGCAGCCGTTCAACCCCAGTTGTAACCAGAGCCGGAGGCGTAGGAAACTGGGAGCGATATGCATGCCTAAGTTGCAAGTACCTAAAGAACATGTGGTTAGGCAGCCCTTTTCGTTGCTTTAAGGTGTCAAATGAAAGTATGCCCACCGGGGAAGATATGTCCGCCAATATAACTATTCCATGACGGGCCCATATCACCGGGTCTGGTATGGTGTGAAAATGTGGTAGCCGCGGGTTCCCCCACAGCGGAGTGCGGGGGACCAGCCGCCAGATTTCAGGGCCTTGTCTCTGACAATTTCCCAGACTTTTAGGGTGGTCTTCATTGAGGAGGTAACATTGGGGTTAGATCTAGGTCCTCGGTGAATCAAGTTCCTCAGTTCCGAGTAGGAGCCCAGCAAAGCCGCCTCCAAAGTGGAGGCAGGGTTCGCCGGCTCCTCCGTTAGCCACCAACTTACAGTGACCAACACCGCAGCCCAGTAATACTTGATAAAACACGGCAGGGCAAGCCCCCCTAACGAGAGAGGCAGTTGCAGGGTGGATTTGGCTATTATAGGCGTACTACCGTTCCATACGAACGCAGTAATCAAAGTGTCCAGTTTTTTGAAAAACGCATTTGTTATATGTACCGGCGCTTGTCTAAATATATACAAAAATTTAGGTAGTACAGACATCTTGATTAAGTTGACCCTACCCACTGGGGATAGGGGCAAAGTTTTCCAAGCAGCATCTCTGAGTCAGGAGGTTTACTATCGGTGTCAGATTTAGAGGGATAAACCTTGTCAAATCTCTATGTATCTCAACCCCCAAATATTTAAATTGTGTAACTTTCTTTAGGGGTGTATTTGCTGGTATCAAGGCCTCTCCTGGATGTAGTGGAAAGATCACCGATTTGCTCCAGTTAATGCAGACGCCAGAGAACTCACCAAAAGGTATTAATAAGTGTCAAAGCGGCCCCCAAGGAGTCAGAGACGTTCCTCAGATACAATAGGGTGTCGTCCTCATATAGGGATATTTTCTCCTGCACAGAGCCTATTAAAATACCACTAACCAAGGGAGAGGACCGGAGGAGGATTGCCATCGGCTCTATAGCCAAAGCGAAAAGAGCAGGGGAGAGTGGGCATCCTTGCCTAGTGCCTCTGTGCAGGTAGAAAGGTGGTGATATGACCATTCCCGTGCGAACTCTGGCCTGTGGTGATTTATACAGAGTTTGTACCCAGGTTATAAATCTAGGACTGAAACCAAATCGACGCAGGACCTCCCACAGATAACTCCATTCCACAGAGTCAAATGCTTTTTCAGCATCCAGGGAGGCCACTGCGTCAAACTCAGTAAGGTGATCTCTAGCACCCATGACCATATAGAGCCTACGAAGATTTATATCTGTCCCCTTACCTGGCATAAAGCCTGTTTGATCCTCGTGTATTAGGGTGAGTATGACTTCATTAAGTCTTCTAGCTAGGATCTTAGTAAGGATCTTGGCGTCTGCATTAAGTAAGGAGATGGGACGGTAAGAGGAGCAGAGTTTGGGATCCTTGCCTGGTTTAGGAATGACCACGATAATGGCTTCCGCCATGGAAATCGGGAGATTGGTGCCCTCTAATGTCCCCACGATCATTTCATGTAGCCTGGGTATCAACTGTTCCCCATATTGTTTATAAAACTCGGGAGGGAGGCCGTCCGCTCCCGGAGTCTTCCCTGCTTGAAGCTCACCCAGGGCTTGTTTTACTTCTTCAATAGTAATAGTCCTGTCCAGAAGATTTCAGGCCTCCTCGTTAAGAGTAGGGAAGGTAAGTTGGTCAAGGAAGTCCAGCTCCCTCTCAGAGTATTCTACCCTAGAGGAATAAAGGGATTTATAGTATGATGCAAAACATGCGTTGATGGTCACCGGATCATTTACCAAGGTTCAGCTTTAATACGAGCAATACTAGTCGTTGGCTGTTCTTTCGCTAGCCATGCCAATAGGTGTCCTGTTTTTTCCCCCTGTTCGAAGATGCGCTTTGTCTGTGTCAGTTGTTTATTGGCCCCTGCTGCTCGCAATAGCATCACTTCGCGGTAGGCAGCCTGCATATCAAGTAGAGTAATGGGATTCTGGGTCTGGACATAACGGGATTCAAGGGCCCGGGCCTTGGCCTCAGCCTCGTCAATAGAAATTTTGGCGTCATGTCTAGCCTGTGAAATCGAGGATTGGTAGCAGCGTCTAATGTACGCCTTGAAGGCATCCCATCTAATTGGTAGCACAGAGGAATTTGCATTGGTCAACCAAAAATCAGATATGTGGTTGCCCATTGCAGACTCTACATTTTCTTCAGAGATCCAATAGCGGGACAATCGCCATATTTTCTCCGATGGGGGTGTTTGCGTTTGGAGGGTAAGAAGCATAGGGGCATGGTCCGATATGCCTCTAGGTAATATGGAGACCTCCTTTACCCTGGGAAGCAACCCCCCACTGACATACACTAGGTCTATCCTGGACAACGTGCGGTGAGAAGCAGATTGGCAGGTATAGGCCCTGTCGGTTGGGAACCGCCATCTCCAGACGTCCGTAAGGCCGCAAAGAGATGCCCATTTGTTAAGTGGGGAGTCAGAACCCATTCCCAGAGACAGTCTGTGCATAGATGGGTTCAGGGCCATATTAAAATCACCCGCTATAACAAGGTTATCTGTGGGATATGAGGCCAAAACAGGAGTCAAATACTTGAGGAGAGATATAGAAGCGGGGGGGGGGGGGTTGGTACAAAGCTAGAATCAACAGTTCAATAGTATCTATTACAGCATGTACCAAGATATACCTGCCTCCGGGTCAGTTCTAACATAGAGTAGGGTGTAAGATAAGGACTTGTGGATTAGCATACTGACCCCCCTAGCATATCCCGAATAAGTGGAATGGTAACAGTGTCCCACCCATGGCTTTTTGAGGCTTAGGATCTTACTTCCCACCAAATGGGTTTCTTGCAAAATGCAGACATGCGGGTTGTGCCTCTTCAGAAATGTCATAACTAGGGACCGCTTGACTTTATCATTTAGTCCCCTGACATTCCAGGAAATAATTTTCAAAGGAGCCATATCGGTAATATCTGTAAATCATTGTAGGGGGGGACATTGGTAGAACTGACCCAGGGTAGGGCGCACACCCCCCGATACATAATCATCTATTCGTAATGGGTTGGTCATCCTTTCCCCAGGAAAGCCGGGGGTTGAAAAAGACGACCAAGAGAAACCACTGCATATGCCTTTGTCAAATTGAAAAAAACAGTAACATAAAGAAAAGTGAGAAAAAGAAAAAGAAAACAACCAAAACTGAAAAACCCACCCCCCCCCACCCCGCACATCCGTTGGGGAACTCGGAGTGCCCACACCCATAACCCAACTCATCGAACTGTAGGAAAGTCTCCTATGAGGGCTAATGGAAAATCAGGCGGCCCTCCACAAAAGAAACTCAAGCAGACTGCAGGTGCACATCCGACCAGGGGCCTCCGCCCCCATGCCTAAAGCATATTAGGTAAATTATAAATGGCAGTTAGGGTATGCTTATGTGCTTGTGTAAAAATAAAAAAACACCTAGTAGTAACTAGGGGCACAATCTTATAGTGTTCATCAGTTGGTATACCGAGAAGAGAAAAACAATTTTTGTTTCATAGACTTTGTCATTTCAACGGGCAAGTCCCTCCACCACCCCCTCGGTATGCAGGGGATGAAAAAAGGCATCTGCAACAAGAGGCCCAGCGTCCATCCAACAATATATCCTCAAATCTTAATCCTTAGATTAAAGTATCTGCTACAGGGGAGACCAGAGACACGGCAATGACCAACAATCCAACCCGGAGTCCCGAGGTCAGGCCCCTGTTTCTCAATTTAGCGGGTGAAAGTTTGTCTCAGCCAGAAAGGGAAGGAATGCTGCAACGGATAGTCATGTAGCTGAAGTCTATGTGCTGGATCAGATTAAATCAAGGAGAGGGGGGCCGAGGAGGGGGGAGAGGAAAAAAGGCCCTAACCAGTCTGGGAGTAGAAAAACAGCGTATACATACGATTACCGGGCCTGAGGAAGGCCTTCCAGCCACTGAGAAGCATCCTCTGGTGAAAAAAAATAGTGGGTAGATTCTCCATCAATCACATGGAGCCGGGCCGGAAACATCATGCTATATTTCATGCCTTTGAGACGGAGCTGAGCTTTAATGTGGTCAAAGGTTCTTCGGAGCCTCTGCATGTCCACAGAATAGTCCGGAAACAGCATGAGTTTAGCATTATCCAGGCGTAGATCTCCCACCTTACGGGCCTCACGTAGCGCCAAGTCGCGGTCCCGAAAATTCAGAAGCCTGAATATGAAGGTGCGTGGGGGAGCTCCGGGCTGCCCCCTCACCGATGGCATTCTATGGGCCCTTACAACCACAAAGTGAGGGGAGAATTGGGCCTGCTGGAGCAGGGTGCGAAGTAGGTGCTCCGTGAAGGCCGTGGGGTCCTGACCTTCAGCGCCCTCCGGGAGCCCCACGACCCTCAAGTTATTCCTCTGGCTCCTGTTCTCGCTGTCTTCCGCTCTTGCTTCCAGGGCCTTCACCTTAACTTGCAGGGTATGGATGGACGCTCTGTGATCCCGGATGGAGTCCTCAGCATCCCCCACCCTGCGCTCAGCCTCCCCCATCTGACCCCGCATCTTATCCATATCTCTCCGTAACAGACCAAAATCCATTTGTAGGGTGTCGATATTAGCTGTGAGGGTCATCTAACATCCGGAGATCGCCTGCATCAAGGCCTGGAAGCGGTCCTCCTCCGCCGTCGCTGGATCCGCCATGCTGGTTTGGGATGCCATGTGCGCGCGGCCTACGGTGGGCTGTATCCGCAGCTGTGGAGAAGCTTTAGGGGTCGATCCACCTTTTTTTCCCGAGCCAGATTTGCCTCTTCGCATACCCTATCTTCTCCGGGTAATTGTAGTGATAAATATCAGGGCATACCCCAGCTTTTCGGATAATTAAAGGCAGATGGGAGCGGAGCTCCACTTAAACACGTCCGTTCAGGCCGCCAGCTTGACCACGCCCCCTCAACCTAGTCTTTAATGTGAATCTTCCACAGGACCCTAGAGCGTGTCTCTTGGGGGCTCTGGAGGAGTATGAGTGGGAAGGACACAGTAGAGAAGCTGTACACAGTACTTTTTCAAGCTAGGAAATTGATTATGACTCACTGGAAGTCTGATATGCCCCCGACCATTAAAGAATGGACTGATAATATTAATGTAACTCTGAGAATGGAGAAGTTGATATATCAACATAGAGGTAGCATGCAAAAATTCGAAAAAATATGGGGACCATGGTGCCGGGATTGGCCCCTGTGGAGCTGGTGGCTGATAGGCTACTGGGAATCAATGCCGGGTGAGGTACAGAATGAGGTTGGATATAACTGGGACAATGGGTTGTAATGTGTAACATTGATGCTGATGATTGTTCATTGGATTGTGTATTGTACAAGAAGAGTCATATGGTCCTGATTATAATGTTTGTATTGTTTTTCCTGCAAATTCAATAAAAATCTTGTTGGATAAAAAAAAAAATTTTAGTTGTATAAAATGATCTCTTGCAGAAATCAGATTGGAGACATATGAGGAAACACAGCTCTCCCAGTCCTCATCGGTGAGGGATGGGATCTCCTGCTTCCATTTCGTAAAAGCCTTAGTTAATTTAGAAAGTATGGATGCTGAGAGATAGAAATGTAGTTCGGACAAGGGGCTTATCAGGACTTTAGTAGACAACAATCGCTCCATTGGATCCGACTTGAGGATGATACTATTGGGGAATTAGTGCTGAAAGGCATGTCTCACCTGCAAAAATCTAAGGAACATCCAGTTGGGAAGGTTGTGCGCTGTCTTAGGCTCTGGAAATGTATTCAACCTACCCGCTATCACCAGGTGCTTTAGCCCCACTATACCTCTAGAGGCCCATACCTGAGGATCGGTTACACTGGGCATATGAGGGAGATTGGGATTGCCCCACAGAAGTGTGTGGGGAGAGAGGGTCTCCAGAGAACGATATTCTGCCCTAGCACGGTGCCAGACTGTTATTGTTGTATGCATCAAAGTTGTTAACTCAGGGTGGGCCCTAACCCCATGGAACACTAAATTGCTGCCTCCAAGGTCACCGCCGGATTATCCTTGGGCTGCGAGAACCACCAGCGGACCGTCACTAGGATGGCCATCCAGTAGTATTGTTGGAAGTTGGGGAGGGCTAGTCCACCCTGTCCCACCGATAGCTGTAGTGTGGATATCACCAGTCTAGGCACCCTACCTAGCCAAATGAAGGAGATGACTATGGATTTCAGTCTATTAAAAAACGACGCTGGGAGCAAGAGTGGGCAGTTTCTAAAGAAATACAATTTACAAAAAAAATGTTTATTAAATTTACTCTGCCAACTGGAGTAAGGGGGGTGACTTCCAGTCCGTACAGTGCCACAAAAATGATGCCAGCAGGGGTGTCAGGTTGAGGTCCAAATACCCAGTGACTGGCCCGTCCATACGTATTCCCAGGTATTTAAAGCTGTCCCCCCAGACTTGCGGGCTCTGCATAGGTGGTCTAGGCTGGGAAGAATTCAAGGGATAAATAAGGGATTTATCCTAGTTCACCCTAATTTCTGAATATGACCCAAACACATCAATTATCTGTAAGGCCGCTGGGAGGGAAGAGGAGACATCGCTCAAATACAGGATAGTGTCATCTGCATATAAGGATATTTTCTCCTCGACCACCCCACCTGGATTCCCTTGACCTCAGATTCAGCTTGTATCCGCGAGGCCAAGGGTTCCACTGCCAACACAAACAGAGCAGGCACCTGAGCCCTGGGAGAGGTATACATCAGGTGCAACCACTTGATAAAGACGGGCCCAAGCCCAAATTTTTGAAGGACAGCCCAGAGGAACTCCCATTCAACCAAGTCAAATGCTTTCTCAGCATCCAGGGATACCACTGCCACCAGGCTGTCCTCCGTAGCTCTGTCCATATGTGTCATCAGTCTGCGTATGTTTATGTCTGTCCCTCTGCCGGGCATAAACCCAGATTGGTCTGGGTGGATTAAAGCTGTGATTACAGAATTCAATCTGCCGGCTAATACTTTAGCAAGTATTTTTAAGTCAACATTTAAGAGAGATATTGGCCGGTAAGAGGAACACAATTCAGGATTCTTGTCAGGCTTAGTGAGAATTACTACCACTGCTTCGGACATAGACGGGGCAGCTCACCACCCTCGAGGGCTTTCACAAGCACCTCTCAGTAAGCGGGCAGGAGGTCATCTGCGTACTGTTTAAAAAAATCAGCTGGATACCCGTCCGGGCCCGGCGTCTTTCTGCCCTGCAGAGACTTGACCACCGTTTGAATCTGTTTTAGGCTCAGTGGACTGTCTAGCCTCTCCCTAGAGGACATTGTAGATCCACTCGTGCATTTTCCCTTTGGTATACAGCACCCTGGAGCTATATAGCTCCTGATAGTATGAGGCAAACCGGGCGTTAATCTGCGTAGGGTCTGTTAGCATATACCCAGTGGAGGACTGAATACGGGAGAAAGACACAGGAGAGGAGTGCTCCCGCAACAACCAGGCAATAGATGACCACTCCTCCCCCCTTGTTCGAATATCCTTTGACTCTGGTGGATTTTGGTGGTGGAGATACGGATGAGGGACACATCCCGCAGGGCTGCCTGAAGCAAGGAATAGACTTGGGGATTACGATCCCTAACATAAACAGCCTCCAAGGCCTCAGCCTTAGCTTCGGCCTCTTGTAGCTCATTGCGAGCCCCCCTTCGGACCCTCCCAATGTGCTCTTGAAAACTACCCCTCATACAGGCTTTAAATGCATCCCAGGTGACAGGAATAGGGATAGAGCAATCCCGCAAGTTCCAGAACGTGATCATGTCAGCCTTGCATGTCATGTCCGACCTCGAGTCAGATAACCAGACTCTAGAGAGACACCAGAGGCCCTCCGACGGAGGACATGACAACTCAAGCTGTAGGGAGACAGGAGCATGGTCAGAGACGACCCTAGGCAGAATAGTAATGTCCCATATCCTGGAGAGGACAGACCCCCCAGAGTACACCAGATCAATTTTGGAGAATATCTTGTAGGTAGCAGAGTGGCAGGTACAGTATATGCCCTTAGATTGGGGTGTCTCCATCGCCAGACACCTGTGAAATTAAAGGCTTCTGCCCAGGCCGTCAATTCAGTAGCAGAGTCGGATGTCTGGGATAGTCTGTCCATCCCAGGGTACAGGACCATGTTAAAGTCCCCAAATATCAGGATATTATCAGTGGTATTTTGCATTAGCCTGGACACTAACTGGTAGAGAAGGGAAACCAAGGCAGGAGGGGGTACATACAATCCCACAACAACAACTTCCAGATTCATTATAATGGCATGAATGATGACATAGCGACCCCCGGGATTTACTTCTAGTGCCAACAGACAAAAGGGCAAAGACTCGCAGATCAATATTCTAACTCCTCGTGAGAAATTAGAATAGATGGAGTGATATGAGCGGCCCACCCAGGGCCTCCTAAGACTCAAAAGTCTCCCCCCAGTCAGGTGAGTCTCCTGGAGTATACAGATATGGGGATACTGTCGCTGCAGGAATTGAAACACCAGCAATCGTTTTATTTTTGAGTTCAGGCCCCTGGTGTTCCAGGACACTATTTTAAAAATAGACAAAGGGCCCTATTAGCAAATCTATATGAGGAGAAATTGCAAATCGAACCTTAGCCCCAGAGGTCACAGGCAGGCCACCCACCACACCACCATACAATATCAGGGTTAGAGGTTTCCCCAGGCAGAACAATAGATATATATTGCAGAAGGCATACTGACACGTACATGCATGTGCTTGGAAAAACAGAACTGTAACAAAAGCCCCCCCACCACAACTGGAGGAGGCCCATCACCCAACACAGAAAAGGGCAGTATGCTGATGTGGGGGCACGATGTGCAAGAGGGCACCGGAGTCCAGTCCTCTAGATTACAATACATAGACCGGGTATAGGAGTCCAGATAACAGAACCGGTGCAATCTCCCATACGCTGGGGGTACAAACTTAGTAGTACAAAAAACAATAGTGAGCCTGTAACAGTTATAGGGCGTACACACGGTCGGATTTTCCGATGGAAAATGTCCGATCGGAGCGTGTTGTCGGAAATTCCGACCGTGTGTGGGCTCCATTGGACATTTTCCATCGGATTTTCCGACACACAAAGTTGGAGAGCAGGAGATAAAATTTTCCGACAACAAAATCCGATCGCGTCAATTCCGACCGCGTGTGGCCTGTTCCGACGCACAAAGTGCCACGCATGCTCAGAAGAAATTCCAAGACGGAACAGCTCGTTCTGGTAAACTTAGCGTTCGCAATGGATACAGCACTTTCGTCACGCTGCAATGTTAAAAATGGTTTAATACAGCGCACTCTCTTCTTCTTTATAATGTGACAAGAATATATTAGTTTTGCTGCTCATACTCACACACACACTTCTCACAAACTTATTTCGTTACTATTTATCTAGATTCTCTCAATATATTTTGATTTCTCACATCTGACAACATATTTTTGTTTATTTTTTATATATTTTTTGGCTTTAATGTAGATTCTTTTTTTGGGTTTTTTTTTTTGGGGGGATTTTGATTTGTACTCCCGAAAATGTTTGTGTGTGTTTTTTGTGACAAGTTCCCACAACACCATTGATATGTTGTTCTATTTAATCTGTAGAAGATTGTTTGGTGTTGTTGTCCCTTGTTAATTTCACATTTTATGTTAGAAATGTACCTGAATCGTCACCAACAAACTGTCATTTTTGGATGAAAACACACACAGGTGAGTATAATTTCCCCAAAAATTTTTTATTAAGGGGTTACAACTAAACAAAGAGGGAGGCAATGCTGGAGAAACTGCAGAAATGGGCGAAGCCTTGGACCCCCAGGGCACACATCAACTATTTTTAAGCAAAATTGGTAGCCTGAGGAGTCCATATCTAAGGGAGGGCAGTCTGGTCCAGAAGTCCCAGAGATCCGGAAAGCAGCAGATGACATCTGTGTCCCCAGGCTGTGGTCATACGAGAGACTGCATCTTCTGTCAGACCAGACTGAACCCAGGGTCATCACTCTCAGGTCTTCCTTCCACGCTTCCTTACACGCGGTGGCTGTGGTGGTGGAGTTGTGGCAGCAGGAGGAGGAGGAGGAGGAGGATGGTCCAACTCAACCACGTTGGTCTTGGGTGTTAGTTCCCCACTCACCCCCTTACGTAGGACTTTGTACATCAGGTCCTCACAGAGCCTGCGTTGACCCTCCTGCATGCCCTGCAATTTGGTGGCAGCCATGCAGGCAAAGGCCTCTTCAGGAGTGGGTAAGGCTCTGAGGGACACAGAAGCCTCCTGGATCAGCCTGAATGCTGAATCCTGCACGGGACTGGGAGTCGTCTTCCTGGCTCTTTTATATGGAAGGCGGAGGGGAGGAACCTGAGACTCAGTCAGGCTGCGACTGGTCCCTTGCTTCTCCTGGCTGCCACTTAGCCCCGCCTCCTCCTGGCTGCCACTAATCACCGCCTCCTCCTGGCTGAGGTCTTCCTGTGTATGAAAAAGGGACATAGTTTTAGTATTTTTTCCATCAATCACACACAATTTTCACCTCCTCACTGTTGCAAATTGAATGTTAACAAATATAACAGACTATCCTTCTGAGCCCAGCATTTTTCATTCTTGTCCCAATTTTGGGTGCCCACTACTGTCTATTGATATGTAAAACACTTTCAAGCAGCAATTAGTGATCAATACTAACATCTAGTAAACATCATTTATTTATTGACCAGAAATGAGTAGAAGAATGCTATACCTGGCTCCAGCTGGGCTCCTCCACTTCTTCCTGGCTGGAAGGCCCAGGTTGGACATCAGAAGCCTCAGCTGGTATGGAAGGAAGAGTAGAGAGGGATTCCCTGACTTCAGTGTGGTCTGACAGAAATCGCAGTCTCTCGTAGTACCACAGCCTGGGGACATAAACGTCATCTGCTGCAGCTCCGGACCGCTGGGAATCTGTGACCTTCTTGCGCTCCCTAAGATATGTGCTCCTCAGGCCACCAATTTTGGCTTTTAAATAGGGGATGGTTGCTGTGGGGACCACCAGCTTCACCAGCTCCAGCAGTTTCTCCAGCGCTGCCTGCCTCTTCTGTTTGTGATTATAGTGGGGGTGTCTGACCTGCCACAGACAGGGCAACTCCCTGTATTTGTCAATGAACAGGGGGAGGAAATTGTGGTCGTTGAACCCATCCATTTTCTCTGCAAGGCACAACACAAGACAAACCCTAATGTCAGGCCAAACTCCCCTAATCCTGTTACAATATAGGCTTCCATTTCGAAGCAGTATAGGCCCAAGTTTAGATCCTACCTTCGTTATCACGATCGGCGCCTCCGATGCTCCTTCCTCCGCTCACAGATCGTATGTAAGACGCACGCGTGTTACGCTTTATACACACTGCGCATGCGTGTAACTCCGCCCGCCCCTGACATTCTTTCTAGTCTATTCCCCGCCCCTTTTCGTTCGGCGCAGTGGGGGAAGAGCACATGGCGGAGACACAGCAGGTGTGTGCTAATTGTAGCAATGAGGAGGAGGAGGAGGAGGAAAGGCCGGATCCGGACACGTCCCGATCCAGAAGGAGATTTAAGGACTCAAATATGTCCTTTGGGGAGATGTTGGAGATGGTGGACATCCTGAAGAAGGCCGACTATGACGGGAAGTATGGACCTTACCCCAACCCCAATGTCAGAAAGGCCAAGATCATGGCGAAAGTGGTCAGGAGTCTGCACTGGAATTTCGGGGTACGACGATCGAAAGATCAGCTCAGGAACCGGTGGTCGGACCTCAAATTACGAGAACATGAGCAGTACAGAAAGATCTGGAGAGTGCTGCAAAAAAGTAAGTAGTTGTGCTGTGTTCCTATTCTTTATGTTTATTATGTTCGTGCTGCTCCATGTGCTTTTAGGAACAGTTGTACAGTTTAAAATGGCAACTTTCATGTTCATGGGCACATTATTCGTTCGGATCAAACATTTTGCTTTCGGACTCTAAAATACCATTGTTTAGACCATATGCATTTGGCCACCATTTTGACGCCCTAGACTTGTCTTAAAAGAATTGGGTTGTGTAGATGGCTTTGTTACTAGAATGAAATGCAAACTAGATTCTGTGTAAGGAGAGGACACTGAGCAGCTGTTTTCACATCTGGACACTGGAGCACTAGTGTGGGACACAAGAACACCATTTTTATTAGGGGGGCCACACAGGTGCTCCAGTGTATACTATAGGGGGGGCTACATCTGTGAAGCTTGTACTAAACAGGTAAAGTATTGCAGCTTGACAAAGGACACTGAAAATGCTACATCTTGGAACTCTGCTAAAAATGACAATTGGACCCCACTTCCAAGCAATGTTTCCTATTTCTAGTTCTGCCATCAAATATCTGTGTGCTAATTATACCATTTTGTTTGACATAGGGGATAAAAGACTCGGAGGACACCCCTCATCCGAGGAGACCAGAGCCCCCCCCCCCCCTCTGGAAGAAGGGGAAATCCCACCAACACAATCTGAGCAGGAGGAAGAAGACGTGGTGGAACTAGTCACCACAACAGGTGAGTGTCTGCACCACAGGCTCAGATAAGAGATGGATGGCGGCATTTTTTTAGACCTAATTTATTTTGGGGTTCCTCTCTTTTTAGGTGATCGTGATGTTGTGGATCCAGATCCTTTTACATCCGAAAGTGCCCAGATCCTGATCGGGGAGATCATGGGGTGTAATTTACAATTGGAAATCATCAAGAAAAACATCAATGATGTTATTCCAAAAAATAAAAACATCATTGATGTTTTGGGGCGAGTTTAAAACCCCTCCAAATCACTTCTTTTGTGTGCTACAACGTGCTAAATGTTTTTGTGATTTTTCCAAAAGCCAAATTTGGAGGATGCACACAGTGTGTCAACATGTGCTATCTGCCATCACGGGAGATCAATGGACGCGTTTTGGGGGTGCAACCCCTTCCTCAATAATAAAGTAGCGGTGAGGAAGGGCTTGCTCCCCCAAAACACGTCCCTTGATCCCCCGTGATGGCAGATAGCACATGTTGACATTGTTAAATTCGTGTGCATCTTCCAAATTTGGCTTTTCCTGGGGTGACTTCACCCCATCTGAATGCTATATCAAACACAGTTCCTAAATACTCATGTCTGATATTGCCTTCAAATTCTACAAAATGTGACGTTTGTAAGTTCAAGATTTGTGTCTTTCTTGTTGGTTTTACACAGGCCTGTTTTATCTAAAATGGAAATTTTGAGTTTTGATAATGCCACCCCAAAAAATGTTATACAACAAACAGATTGGTTTGTTTGAAAAACCTTTGGTAAATGCACATGTGATTGTGCAGGTATTAAAAAGATTGTTTATCAAGAATGTGTGGATTATTGTCTCAACACTACAACACTTTTGGGGTGATGTCATTGTTGTTTTGTGAGAAAATGGGGGTTATTTTCTAAGGGCAAATCCTCTTGGCACTACAAGTGCAGTTTCAGTGCAGTTGCAACTGCACTTGTAGTGAAATGTGTTTTTGCATTTTAGTAAATAACAGCCAACAGTGCTTTGTATAATAAGGTTACACAATCACGACATTTTCTGGACTCAACACATTTCTGTCAGGGTCAGCTAAAACAAACACAAGCAGTAAATGTCCACAAAGAATTTCTTTTTTTGTTTTATTATAAAAAGGCTTCACAGATTTGCTGGCATATTGATAGCCCCCCTACGCGCAAAGAACTCCAGGTAGCGTAACCGTACATCACGGGCACTCAGGGAGGGCAAGCCAGGACGGCCGCTTTCAAGCGCCGTCAGTGTGGTTTGATGTATCATTCCGGCCTCAGGCCCAACTGAGCCAGCATAGTTGGCCGAATGTTTTCTTAAAAAGTTATGGAGAACACAGCACGCAAGTATAATATGGTTCAGTTTATACTCCGCCACATGGATGGGTGTCATAAATAGGCGGAACCGGCTGGCCAGGATTCCAAATATGTTCTCCACCACTCTTTGGGCTCTGGCCAGCCGGTAATTAAAAACCCTCTGTTCCGGGGTGAGGGTCCTCATTGGGAATGGCCGCATCAGGTGGTCCCCCAGCGCAAACGCTTCATCAGCAATGAACACAAATGGGAGTCCTTCAACATTGTCCTCTGGAGCTGGCAAGTCCAAGCTGCCATTCTGGAGACGCCTGTAAAACTCAGTCTGGGCAATGACTCCACCATCGGACATCCGGCCATTCTTGCCTACGTCCACATACAGGAAGTCGTAATTAGCCGAGACCACCGCCAACATCACAATACTATTGAACCCCTTGTAATTATAATAGTACGACCCCGAGTTGGGTGGTGGGATGATGTGGACGTGTTTCCCATCAATTGCCCCTCCGCAGTTAGGAAAGTCCCACCGCTGGGCAAAGTGGGAGGCCACAGTCTGCCATTCCTGTGGCGTGGAAGGAAACTGTTGAGGCAAAAACAATAAACATTACTATTTTTTCTCAGAAACATGGCAAGCAGATTAGACACAAACATTATGGGGCAACCTCCAGATAGCATTTATTAAGGGGAATTTAACAACGCCAAATTATAAGGTACACCTATCATATCCCCCCCCCTCTCATGGGCCATTTCTAACATTATAGGGGGTGTGTGGAAATCTGGGACAGGTAACCCTCTTCACTTCATTGAGAGATGAATGCCTAAATACATTGTATTACTTGTAACAGCCCCTCCTCAGTTACACTATTGGCAGCCCACTGGACAGGTAAGAAGTGTCATAATACAAAGATAGAAATACACACTGTACACATTTGAGGACATTTGGACATTCTGCTATTACCTATCAAGATAATAATAGGATCCAAAAACTTTAAACAGTACCATTTGAAAGTATACAGGCAGGCCCTTGCACTACATGCTTTGGGGAATTCATCCATACATCTGAGCACTAAAGAGATGGGTATAGTGTGTATGGGTTTGGCAAAGTCAGCAGATAGATGATTGAGGATAGATAGAGTATTGGTATCAGCTGACTTAGCAGTTGGGGGAGGGAGGGTTACTAAAAATTATTTGGGGACAACACCAAAAAAAAGCCTCTGGCACTCTGCATGAATTTAAAGCAAAAATAAAATTTCAAAACATTTTAGGGGGTGTTTGGGGTAAAGCACTACTATGGAGCAGAAAAAATACATTGTTAAGTGACTACATGAGGTGAATATAGGGCCAGGAGACACCATGCTGGGGAGGTTATTGAAGGGCAAATATTTATGAAGGACCTAAAATAATAATTACATAAAAATCCAGCATGCATGAGGACAAAGGGGACATTCACAGCATATTACAATCATGGTAATTAGGGAATGAGGAAAGAAATACAATATATTATCAAACATTCAATACAATAAAATGTGATATTAAAGAATAAAAATCTTACCTTTATACTCCTTCTGCAGGACCTGGATGATGGCAGAACAGGTCTCTGGGATAATGATCCCCAGAGCCTGGGGGGAGATGCCTGTCGAGAACTTGAGGTCCTGCAGGCTTCTCCCTGTCGCCAAATACTGCAGGGTAGCGACGAGCCTCTGCTCCGGAGTGATGGCTTGCCTCATGCAGGTATCCTGCCTGCTGATATAGGGGGTCAGCGAAGCCAACAGACGGTGAAACACGGGGTCCGTCATCCTGAGAAAGTTCCTGAAATCATCAGGATTATTCTCACGGATCTCACGGAGCAAAGGCATATGACAGAACTGGTCACGCTGAAGCAACCAATTCTTGGTCCATGAACTCCTCCCCACCCTGTTCATGGACTGGACTTGTGTCAAGGTCAGGACCCCAACACCAAGCCCCCGCACAGCACGAACTCTACGAGGAGTACGCATACGCAACATGGCTAGAAAACGGTCGGCTGCTCAGAACAAAGTAACAGAACGCACTGAAGAACAGCAAGGCCTGTGAAGAGCGACCTGAAAAACAGCAACGAGCGGACAAGATCACACAGAGAACTCCAATACGAACTGACTGCACGCACCGAAGAGCAGATACAAACCCACAAGCACACACACTGAAAAGCAGAAAACGATCTGAAAGCCACGAGTCTGAAAAAGCGTGAATCGTCTCTCACCAAACTTTTACTAACACGAGATTAGCAAAAGGAGCCCAAAGGGTGCCGCGCTTGGTTCTGAACTGGCCTTTTCTAGTCTCGTCGTACGTGGTGTACGTGACCGCGTGGTTGGTGATCGGAAATTCCGACAACTTTGTGCGACCGTGTGTAGACAAAACAAGTTTGAGCCAACATCCGTCGGAAAAAATCCTAGGATTTTGTTGTCGGAATGTCCGAACAAAGTCCGACCGTGTGTACGCCCTATTACATGTAATCTGTGGATACCCGCCACTTCTCCCAAGGATCCATAAGGCAGATGTATGTGCCCCAGAGCAGGCCGAGTGCCTGTAGTGCATCCCAGAGGGATTCCAGGGTAACATGAAAAATATGTCCGGACATTACAATATGTTATGCGCATTAGCTTCCATATGTCCCGGCAAAGCATCCCCCTCAGACGATTGGCAATATAACAGGTTGCAAACTAAACAAGGATCCATGGGAGGAGGATGCAAACTGTGCAGTAATGCCAGGGGAGGCACCCAACACAGCCCTCTCAGGGCACCATGGAGGAACAAGAGACTGGCATAACAGCCTGGTACCCCTCCATGTCCTGGTTCTATAGAGTACCTTCAGGAAACAAACATAATAGTGGAAAGCAGCAGTAAACAGCAGGCCTTGCAGAAATATCAATGGCGTAGGCAGGCAGCTAGATCATCCCTGGAGCTCGAGGAGGAAAACCACCACAGGGAGGAAAAAGAGAGGGGCTCCCTATCGCCTGCGGACCATCTCTATCCGGGGAAGTAAAGAAGCGGACCGTCTCCCCATTTTCCACCAGCAGTCTAGCTGGAAATAGCATGCTGTATTTGAGTCCCTTTGGACGCAGTTTGGCGTGCACAGAAACAAACGACTTGCGCTGGTGCTGGGTTTCCGCAGAAAATTGTCAGGGAAGATTTACAAAATTGTTAAGAAATGGTGCGCTAATATCACAGTACTATGAATAAAATACAAAAATAGATACTAATCATACTAATTACTGTGTGATATTGTGATCCCTGTGTATATCACAACTAGGGATGAGCCGAACACCCCCCGGTTCGGTTCGCACCAGAACCTGCGAACGGACCGAAAGTTCGCACGAACGTTAGAACCCCATTGACGTCTATGGGACTCGAACGTTCGAAATCAAAAGTGCTAATTTTAAAGGCTAATTTGCATGGTATTGTCCTAAAAAGGGTTTGGGGACCCGGGTCCTACCCCAGGGGACATGTATCAATGCAAAAAAAAACTTTTAAAAACGGCCGTTTTTTCGGGAGCAGTGATTTTAATGATGCTTAAAGTAAAAAAAAAAAAAAAGTGAAATATTCCTTTAAATATCGTACCTGGGGGGTGTCTATAGTATGCCTGTAAAGTGGCGCGTGTTTCCCGTGTTTAGAACAGTCCCTGCACCAAATGTCATTTTTAAAGGAAAAAATCTCATTTAAAACTGCTTGCGGGTTTAATGTAATGTCGGGTCATGGCAATATGGATGAAAATCAGTGAGACAAACGGCATGGGTACCCCCCAGTCCATTACCAGGCCCTTTGGGTCTTGTATGGATATTAAGGGGAACCCCGCACCCAAATTAAAATAAGGAAAGGTGTGGGGCCACCAGGCCCTATATACTCTGAACAGCAGTATACAGGCAGTACAAACAAGACAGGGACTGTAGGTTTGTTGTTAAGTAGAATCTCTTTGTAATTTTGAACGGGTACATTTTTAACGTGTTTAGCTCCAGCCAAAAAATCTTTTTTAAGCTTTTTGGAAAACATAGGGAAGGGTTATCACCCCTGTGACATTTGTTTTGCTGTCTTTCCTCCTCTTCAGAAGATTTCACCTCACTTTTTGTCCCAATGAAAAATGTTTTTTGAAAATTTGGGTTTTTTTGTGGAACAAGGATTGGAAAGCATCAGTGGAAAAGGAGAAATGTTTTTCCCATATTAACTCTTACAGGAGAGAATTTCCCTTCCTAAGGGTAGATTTCATCTCACTTCCTGTTGTCTCCTTCCGTTTGCAAGTAGGAGTCGTTTGTAAGTTAGGTGTTTGAAAGTAGGGTCCTGCCCTATATACTCAGCAGAAATTTGGGCCTTAGGTGTTGCTGTGGCCACAACACTGTAAGCCCTCAGCAGGGCCCTGCTGTGAAATATTAGATCAAGAATTGTAATTACATGCCCCTGTTGAACAGGAGCTGAAAGATTAGGCCTTAGGCACTGGTGCCACAACACTGCAACCCCTCACAGAAACTCTAGTTGGAATGCAGGAACGAGCCCTGCTGCAAAGTATTGCATCAAAAATTGTAATTACACGCCCCTGTTAAACAGGGGCTGAAAAATTGTGCCTTAGGCACTGGTGGTGGCGCCCAGAACCAAAAATGTTCTTACAAGCTATCAGCGTGATGATTGAGGAGGAAGAGGATAATTACTCAGGTATAGTCACTCAGCATCAGCATAGGCAGTCTTTGAAGGGATCTGAGATTTCAAAAAAAATTATTCGGTTACATCAGCATCAGGTGCTTGGTAGCTGGTGGTGATCCAAGACTGATTCATTTTTATGAAGGTCAGTCGATCGACCGAGTCGGTGGACAGGCGCACCCTGCCAACGAACTGCATGGCAGGTCAACATATGTCTGGTCAAGCATGTGGTACCCAAGCGGGAGATGTTTTGGCCACGTGAGATACGCTTGAGACATATGTTGCAAATAGCAGCGGTGCGATCTGATGCATTCGTCTCAAAAAAGCCCACACCAAAGAACTTTTTGAATAACGCGCAGAGACTGCAGCGCCCTGCACATGTGGAGCTTTGGGGTGTGATGCAGTCAATGTGCTGCCCTTAGGCTGGCCCCTGGAGGGCATCCTGCCTCGTTGGTGATGTGCCGCCTCCTCCTCCTCCTCCTCCTCTCTCCTATCAGGCACCCACGTTGAGTCAGTGACCTCATCATCCCCTCCCTCCTCATCACTGGAGCAAACCTGGCAGTATGCTGCAGCAGGGGGAGCATGACTGCCAGATTGCTGTCCTTCTTGGGCACCCCCTCTGTCCGTGCTCATGTTACTGCCTTCATCGAGCTCAGTATCATCATCAGAGCCTTCCAAACGCTGGGCATCCTCCTGGAGCATGTACCCAACACTGTGGTCAAACAGTTCGAGGGACTCCTCAGGAGGACATGGTGGGGCTAGGGAAGGAGTCACTGATGACATTGAGCCGAGGGAAGAGGCCGCTGCTTTGCCAGACAAAGCACCCTGGGCATGGGTGAGAGAGGATGAGGAGGATGAGGACGGCTTGGTCATCCACTCGACCAAGTCTTCCGCATGTTGCGGCTCAACACGGCCAGCTGCCTAAAAAAAGGCCAAGCGTGTCCCATGGCCACCTGCTGATGAGGATGCACCGTCTCCACGACCAGCACTAGACACAGAGCCTGCTTGCCCTCTCTTATTGGCTTGTGACTGTCTGCCTCTCCTTCTTGGCCTTCCAGACATACTAATGGCCTGTAGCTGCACTAAGCTGGGATATATATATATATGTATATATATATATATATATATATATATATATATATATATATATATATATATATATATATGTACTGATACTGCAGCTAGCAAAATCAACTGCCTGCCTGTAGTATGAGAACACCACCAACCTTCTACAGGTAGCTTTAGCTGAACACTGTGAGGTGGACGCACCCCACTAACTTGTAGGTTTAGCTGAACACTGAGCAGGACGCACTGCACTAACTGTAAATAGTCTAGCTGCCTGACTGTGGTACTAATAGGATCAAAAGAACACCAGCAATTTTCTTTAGGTAGCTGTATTTACTGTAACAAGACAAGCCTGCCTGTCAGTAGGAAGATAACAAGAACGGATCTAGCTGAACACTGTGAGCAGGACGCACTGCACTAAATGTAAATAGTCTAGCTGCCTGACCGTGGTACTAATAGGATCAAAAGAACACCAGTAATTTTCTTCAGGTAGCTTTATATACTGTAACAAGACAAGCCTGCCTGTCAATAGGAAGATAACAGGAACGGATCTAGCTGAACACTGAGCAGGACGCACTGCACTAAATGTAAATAGTCTAGCTGCCTGACCGTGGTACTAATAGGATCAAAAGAACACCAGTAATTTTCTTCAGGTATCTTTATATACTGTAACAAGACAAGCCTGCCTGTCAGTAGGAAGATAACAGGAACGGATTTAGCTGAACACTGTGAGCAGGACGCACTGCACTAAATGTAAATAGTCTAGCTGCCTGACCGTGGTACTAATAGGATCAAAAGAACACCAGTAATTTTCTTCAGGTAGCTTTATATACTGCAACAAGACAAGCCTGCCTGTCAGTAGGAAGATAACAGGAACGGATCTAGCTGAACACTGTGAGCAGGACGCACTGTACTAAATGTAAATAGTCTAGCTGCCTGACCGTGGTACTAATAGGATCAAAAGAACACCAGTAATTTTCTTTAGGTAGCTTTATATACTGTAACAAGACAAGCCTGCCTGTCAGTAGGAAGCTAACAGGAACGGATCTAGCTGAACACTGAGCAGGACGCACTGCACTAAATGTAAATAGTCTATAAGATAACAGGAATGGATCTAGCTAAACTGAATACAGTGTATATATATATATATATATATATATATATATATATATATATATATATATATATATATATATATATATATATATATATATGCGCAACACCTGGGATGTATATATATATATATATATACACACAATACACTTTAAGTGCAGCTAACTGACTGACTGTCCTGCCTAATCTAGCTAACTCAAATGAAATGATACTGTCTCTCTCTCTATCTCTCAGCACACTGGAACACAATGCACAGGGCCGCCGTTCAGGCGGCCTTATATAGTGTGGGGCGTGTACTAAATCCCCTGAGCCATAATTGGCCAAAGCCTCCTTGGCTTTGGCCAATTACGGCTCTCTGTTCAGGCGGCGCTGTGATTGGCCAAGCATGCGGGTCATAGTGCATGCTTGGCCAATCATCAGCAAGCAATGCACTGCGATGCCGCAGTGAATTATCGGCCGTGACGCGGCACACGAATTTGGCGCGAACGGCCCATATCGTTCGCAAATCGGCGAACGACCGAACAGCCGATGTTCGAGTCGAACATGGGTTCGACTCGAACACGAAGCTCATCCCTAATCACAACCAATATATAAGGTGCATAGTGCAAAAACGCAAACCTTGTGTACCAAAACACAAGGTTGTACATAGCATGTGCACTAAAAGTGCAGAGTGTCCACACTAAAATCACAATGAAAAGGGCAAACTAGGAAATATGTAAGAAAATTATATAAATGCTTTAAACAGGTCCCATCCGGTATGATTACTGCTAGCAATATGAAGCTAAAACCAGGTGTGTGAGCATTAACAAAAATGAATAAATGATCCTCCAGCCAGTAGCTACCAAAATCAGTTAGTTCACAGCTCCAGTGATAAGACAAAACAGCTGATCCAGCCACCCCCTCCTTGTCCTATTCTTTCAGGCTTCAGGAACTCAGACATGAAACAAAAGAAAAGGCAATAGTATAATACTGTTAAGATAGAATCAACAGACTAAAGCCGATGCACTCACAAACGCCAGGTGGGTATAAGCGTGTGTAATATAACAGTCAGGCTCACTCTCGCAGCCAAATTAGTGTGGCCGTACACTCGTGGCTGACGTCGTCACTGGCTCCTCCTCCTGACGTGTTGCGTCACAGGTCATGTGACATTCTCAAGGGAATAAAGCCTTGTGACGAACGTGAGGGATTTTATAGCCGCATTTTGTTTACAGGTTGCCATAGTGACTTCGGAATCATTGTAACGTTTGAATCGCCATTGCAATCTCTTGACAATCAGGAGACTGCCATTGCAGTCTCTTGACAATCAATATTGATACATAAAATTGCATAATTGCATGGATAATATACTTCTGGTTACAATGTGTGCTTTATCCTAGACTGTTTAACAAACAAACAGATACCTTTAATACATCATTAAAACCAAAACCATATTATAAACCTAAATGCATGGGACCTGCATCTGGTGATGAACTCTGACATAAAAATATGTAAAAAATGTGCAAAAAAAAAAAAAATTTTAAAAAATAAAAAATATATATAAAAATCATCGTGGGATTGTTATATCATCATAAGGTGCAAAATTGAGTATAAAAATTGGGTATAAAATTAGGAAGTACAAAGATTTTTTTACTCAGTTCAAAATACTTAAAAATCAGATATGAAACAGTTTAAATCAAAGTCAACGTTTAATCCTAATGGTGCAAAACAATTTATTTCATATAGCCACTTGGATTCCATTTTACTCAATCCTCTGATTTTGTGACTGCCCCTCCAGTGGGGTTTGTATCTCTCAATGGCCCAGAATTTTAACTCCGTGGGATTTTTTCTGTGTACCTCAGCAAAATGCCGAGATACACTATATTTTTGGAATCCTGATTTAATGTTCTGTACATGTTCACGCAATCTTTTCCATAAAGGTTGTTTTGTCCTTCCTATATACTGTAAAGAACAGGAACATTCTAGCATGTATACTACCCCTTCTGTACGACATGAGATAAAATCTTTTATTACGTATTCTTTTTTGGTGGTGTTTTGTCCCTTTTGATTTGTATTTTGACACGCAAAGTATTTTTTTGCATGGATAAAAACCTTTTCCTTGGAAAAATGTAAAATCATGATTTCTTTTTGGAGGGTCTGGAACATTTTTTACAGTCATATCTCTCAGTGTGGGAGCTCTTCTATAGATAAAAACGTGTTTTTTCCGGTAAGATTTTGCTCAATTGTGAATTTGCTTTTAATAATGTTCAATTATGTATAACATCATAATTAAAAATAATGGGGATGTCTTGCTGATTCTTTATTTTCTTCTCTTTATCCACTACAAGGGATTCTCTTGGTATTTCCAACACCTCCTGAATTTTTCCTTTTATAAAGTCTTCACTGTACCCCTTTTCAATAAATGTATTCCCTATTAGGTTTGCCTGTTCCACAAATGCATTTTCATTGCTGCAGTTTCTTCTAAATTCTGAGTATTTGTCCTTTAGGTATGTTACTGAGCCATGGATCATAGTGACAACTGTCTGTTGGGATATAACTGTTGCGTTCAACCGGTTTAAAGAATGTCTTTGTTGAGAAACCATAGTTTTCAAGAGTTATTTCCAGATCAAGAAATTGTATGCTCTTGTTACTAATCTCATACGATAGCGTGATATTTTTTTGATTGTTATTCAGTTTTTCAAAATACTGGTTTAAACTACTTTGATCTCCTTTCCAGATGATTATACAGTCATCTATAAATCTTTTAAACAAAACCAGTTCATTGGGGGGGTGGAATAGAAATTTGTGAGTAAGGGCCCCAACTCCAGACTCACCAGGATAAAGTGCAAATGGACTATCTCGGTACATATAGAGGAAGATATACAGCAAAATACAAGAAATATATCTAAAACAAGATTTATTTATACAACAGTCAAAAATGATACAAAATATGTCAAAATATGCACAGATGACATGGAAGTTCGACTAGATTCGCGGGGTAACCGCTTCATCACGAACTATGTCTGTGAATAAAATACAATACAATAAAATATACAAGTTTTCAAAAAGTAGGAGATATTGCCAAAATATGAAAGGGGAGGGTAGAGAAAGGTTGTGAACAAATATGTGGGGCTACTTACCCATGTTGAGGTGCATGCAACGCTCAGGCCAGCCTGGCAGAGTCTCCCGCGGCGACTGGGGAGGACACATGTAAGGCCTCAAGGAAACTAACGTCTAGATGAGGTGATAAGTAAAAAAATTTAAAATCAAGCCCATGATCCAAGCAATGAAGATGAGTGTGTGAAACACCGGTTCAAATGAACTGAAAACAACCAGAATCAAGAAAAAGAATAAAACGAGACCAAATACCAGAAAGAAAACCAGAAAAGGGGTCATGAAATAGAGGGGAGGGAGAAGTGTAAGGGGGTGATAGTGATATTGGTCTGCAAAATTTGAAGACCACTATGTGGTAGTAAAAGTAATAGTAATGGATATTAGAGCTCAACAAGAGAGACCATCCAGAGAAATCAGAGTGCAACTGGGGGATAGCAATAAAGGTCTGGAAAGATATAATAATAAATACCGGTACCAAATGGATAGAAAGCCATGAGGTATAGGGAAAAACAATAATAGTGTGATGGTGAAAAAAAAGTGGATGTTGAGACCAAGAAAGAGACCAACTAAAAAGAACCAAGGTGCAACTGAGTGATGACCATAAGGACTAGGACCAATATATACCTGTACCAGATAATATAGATAAGAAGGGGAACCAGGGTATAAGGTCCTGCTAATTGAACAGCGAACAGATATGAATCAGGAGAAATCCAGTTAGTAGGGTACTTTTAGTACGCAACGCGTTTCGGAGCATGCGCACTAGAGCGCGCTCCTTTCTCAAGCTCAAGCTATTTAGCTTGAGAAAGGAGCGCGCTCTAATGCGCATGCTCCGAAACGCATTGCTTTTCGGCAGTACAGCGAATACATTTGGATTTGCGTTCCAGCGTCCCAGTCCTCCTATCGACTGCTCGGCGGATGTCCAAGCCTCGTTCTGGAGTCTCACTGAATCCCGGAAGTCCGCGCTACACAGACCGGCCGGCAGCAAGAGAAAGGAGTGTGACTATGTGACAGAGGAGGACGAAATCTTGTATAGCTATACTGAAGCTTCCCACGCCAAGCTAACTAAGTTTTACATGTGAGTGGCTTTAATGGAATGTTATCATTAAATATACAGCTTTACTAAGAGGCGCCTTTCCTGTTTTTCTTTTTTGCATATCTGGAGCTGCTTCACCTCCCTTTAAAAGGCTGCCCTACATAGAGACTGTTTACATCTCACAAAGAGCAGTTTGCTCTAAAGGACATTCTTGTTGATAACATTGATAGATTATGAATATTGGGACTTGCGCTGCTTGTTTTTTATTTCTTGTGTACTAGTCTTTATTGTCACCACTCAGTTGCTCCTTGCTTCTTTTTAGTTGGTCTCTTTCTTGGTCTCAACATCCACTTTTTTTCACCATCACACTATTATTGTTTTTCCCTATACCTCATGGCTTTCTATTCATTTGGTACAGGTATTTATTAATATATCTTTCACCCAGTTGCACTATGTTTTCTCTGGATGGTCTCTCTTGTTGAGCTCTAATACCCATTACTATTACTTTTACTACCACATAGTGGTCTTCAAATTTTGCAGACCAATATCGCTATCACCCCCTTACACTTCTCCCTCCCCTCTATTTCACGACCACTTTTGTGGTTTTCTTTCTGGTATTTGGTCTCGTTGTATTCTCTTTTTGCTTGATTCTGGTTGTTTTCACTTCATTTTGACTGGTGTTTCACACATTCATCTTCATTGCTTGGACCATGGGCTTGATTTTAAATTTTTTCCTTATCACCTCATCTAGATGTTAGTTTCCTTGCGGCCTTACATGTATCCTCCCCAGTCGCCGTGGGAAACTCTGCTGGGCTGGCCTGAGCGTTGCATGCACCTCAACGTGGGTAAGCAGCCCCATATATTTGTTCACAATCTTTCTCTACCCTCCCCTTTCATATTTTGGCAATGTCTCCTACTTTTTGAAAACTTGTATATATTATTGTATTGTATTTTATTCACAGACATAGTTCGTGATGAAGCAGTTACCCAGCGATAATAATCGAAATTCCATGTCATCTGTGCATATTTTGACATATTTTATATCATTTTTGACTGTTGTATAAATAAATCTTGTTTTAGATATATTTCTTGTATTTTGCTATATATCTTCCTCTATATTTACCGATATAGTCCGCTTGCACTTTATCCTGGTGAGTCTGGAGTTAGGGCCCTTACTCCCAAATTTCTATTCCAACTAAACTCGAATTATGGTACATTCTACCCTTTTTAACATATCCTACCTTGCTATATGAGGCCATAAAATCTTTCTATATACTATTTAGGTGCATAAGACACCTTGTGGGCTGTCTGGCGAGCACTTCCAGTTTTGGCGCTCCGATTGGAGCCTTCTTGCCTCCTTTTGCTGTGCCTCTGGTGGGCCCGGTTCAGCGGCCATTTGCAAACCCTTTCATACTCCCCATTCTCATAGTCTGGGGAGGGTCTCTTTACTTATAATTTTTGCTTTCATGTTATTTGCATGCTCTGTTACTTTAAATTAAGCTCACATTAAACTTTTTGATCTTTAAACTTGGGCCTTACGGTAAACGATACAACATGGATGTTCTAGGAACAGCGTGGTCAGGCTTTATGACTCAAATTCAAACTTCCTGCCTTACTAATAGCACCAGATCTGATGAAGAAATCAAAACTTTGCTTGACCGTATTTTCAATCTTCTCAAACGTAAATCACACCTACATTGGCGTACGAGTATTTTAAACTAAACATTAAGGAAGGAGTATGTCCCCTGGGATTAAGAATCCAGCTTTTTCCCACCATTAAGGACCCCTCTCCCTCCTTTAAATCCTCTTGGGAAAAAATACTAACCCATTGTAGTTTAGAACTTATGAGAACATTGATCACCCAATATGAATCTGATATGACCTCACTAGACAGTGAGATTGACAAACTCAGCACTAGGGATGAGCCGAACACCCCCCTGTTCGGTTCGCACCAGAACATGCGAACAGGAAAAAAGTTCGCTCGAACACGCGAACACCGTTAAAGTCTATGGGACACGAACATGAATAATCAAAAGTGCTAATTTTAAAGGCTTATATGCAAGTTATTGTCATAAAAAGTGTTTGGGGACCTGGGTCCTGCCCCAGGGGACATGGATCAATGCAAAAAAAAGTTTTAAAAACGGCTGTTTTTTCAGGAGCAGTGATTTTAATAATGCTTAAAGTCAAACAATAAAAGTGTAATATACCCTTTAAATTTCGTACCTGGGGGGTGTCTATAGTATGCCTGTAAAGGGGCGCACGTTTCCCGTGTTTAGAACAGCCTGACAGCAAAATGACATTTCGAAGGAAAAAACTCATTTAAAACTACCCGCGGCTATTGCATTGCCGTCAATACACATAGAAGTTCATTGATAAAAAAACGGCATGGGAATTCCCCACAGGGAAACCCCGAACCAAAATTAAAAAAAAAAAAAATGAAGTGGGAGTCCCCCTAAATTCCATACCAGGCCCTTCAGGTCTGGTATGGATATTAAGGGGAACCCCGGCCAAAATTAAAAAAAAAAATGACGTGGGGTTCCCCCTAAATTCCATACCAGACCCTTCAGGTCTGGTATGGATTTTAAGGGGAACCTCGCGCCAAAAAAAAAAAAAAAAAAAACGGCGTGGGGTTCCCCCAAAAATCCATACCAGACCCTTATCCGAGCACGCAACCTGGCAGGCCGCAGGAAAAGACGGGGGGACGAGAGTGCGCCCCCCCCTCCTGAACCGTACCAGGCCACATGCCCTCAACATTGGGAGGGTGCTTTGGGGTAGCCCCCCAAAACACCTTGTCCCCATGTTGATGAGGACAAGGGCCTCATCCCCAAAACCGTGGCCGGTGGTTGTGGGGGTCTGCGAGCGGGGGGCTTATCGGAATCTGGAAGCCCCCTTTAACAAGGGGACCCCCAGATCCCGGCCCCCCCCCCCCTGTGTGAAATGGTAAGGGGGTACTTACCCCTACCATTTCACTAAAAAAGTGTCAAAATAGTTAAAAATGACAAGAGACAGTTTTTGACAATTCCTTTATTTAAATGCTTCTTCTTTCTTCCTTCATCTTCTTCTTCTTCTGGTTCTTCTGGCTCTTCTGGTTCTTCCTCCGGCATTCTCGTCCAGCATCTCCTCTGAGGCGTCTTCTATCTTCTTCTCCTCGGGCCGCTCCGCACCCATGGCATGGGGGGGAGGCTCCCGCTCTTCTCTTCATCTTCTTCTTCATCCTCTTCCTTCTCTTCTTCTCTGTTTCTCTTCTTAATTTTCTTCTCCGGGCCGCTCCGCATCCATGCATGGAGGGAGGCTCCCGCTGTGTGACGGCGTCTCCTCATCTGACGGTTCTTAAATAACGGGGGGCGGGGCCACCCGGTGACCCCGCCCCCCTCTGACGCACGGTGACTTGACGGGACTTCCCTGTGACGTCACGGGGAATGCCACAGGGAAGTCCCGTCATGTCCCGTGCGTCAGAGGGGCGGGGTCACCGGGTGGCCCCGCCCCCCGTTATTTAAGAACCGTCAGATGAGGAGACGCCGTCACACAGCGGGAGCCTCCCTCCATGCATGGATGCGGAGCGGCCCGGAGAAGAAAATTAAGAAGAGAAACAGAGAAGAAGAGAAGAAGGAAGAAGAGAAGAGGATGAAGAAGAAGATGAAGAGAAGAGCGGGAGCCTCCCCCCCAATGCCATGGGTGCGGAGCGGCCCGAGGAGAAGAAGATAGAAGACGCCTCGGAGGAGATGCTGGACGAGAATGCCGGAGGAAGAACCAGAAGAGCCAGAAGAACCAGAAGATGAAGGAAGAAAGAAGAAGCATTTAAATAAAGGAATTGTCAAAAACTGTCTCTTATCATTTTTAACTATTTTGACACTTTTTTAGTGAAATGGTAGGGGTAAGTACCCCCTTACCATTTCACACAGGGGGGGCCGGGATCTGGGGGTCCCCTTGTTAAAGGGGGCTTCCAGATTCCGATAAGCCCCCCGCCCGCAGACCCCCACAACCACCGGCCACGGTTGTGGGGATGAGGCCCTTGTCCTCATCAACATGGGGACAAGGTGTTTTGGGGGGCTACCCCAAAGCACCCTCCCAATGTTGAGGGCATGTGGCCTGGTACGGTTCAGGAGGGGGGGGCCGCACTCTCGTCCCCCCCTCTTTTCCTGCGGCCTGCCAGGTTGCGTGCTCGGATAAGGGTCTGGTATGGATTATTGGGGGAACCCCACGCCGTTTTTTTTTTTTTTTTTGGCGCGGGGTTCCCCTAAAAATCCATACCAGACCTGAAGGGTCTGGTATGGAATTTAGGGGGAACCCCACGTCATTTTTTTTTTAAATTTTGGCCGGGGTTCCCCTTAATATCCATACCAGACCTGAAGGGCCTGGTATGGAATTTAGGGGGACTCCCACTTCATTTTTTTTTTTTTTTAATTTTGGTTCGGGGTTTCCCTGTGGGGAATTCCCATGCCGTTTTTATCAATGAACTTCTATGTGTATTGACGGCAATGCAATAGCCGCGGGTAGTTTTAAATGAGTTTTTTCCTTCGAAATGTCATTTTGCTGTCAGGCTGTTCTAAACACGGGAAACATGCGCCCCTTTACAGGCATACTATAGACACCCCCCAGGTACGAAATTTAAAGGGATATTACACTTTTATTGTTTGATTTTAAGCATTATTAAAATCACTGCTCCTGAAAAAACGGCCGTTTTTAAAACTTTTTTTTGCATTGATCCATGTCCCCTGGGGCAGGACCCAGGTCCCCAAACACTTTTTATGACAATAACTTGCATATAAGCCTTTAAAATTAGCACTTTTGATTTCTCCCATAGACTTTTAAAGGGTGTTCTGCGGCATTCGAATTTGCCGCGAACACCCCAAATTGTTCGGTGTTCGGCGAACTTGCGAACAGCCAATGTTCGAGTCGAACATGAGTTCGACTCGAACTCGAAGCTCATCCCTACTCAGCACACATTATCAGCATCTCCTGGACGCCTTATGCTTCTCCAATCGTTGGAGGGAGGTTAGGGAGCACCTAGAAGAGTTAACTAAAGAAATTATTAAAAATAAACAGTCTAAATTTGTCAAAGACAAATTAGCTTTTTCTGAGGGGTTTGCTTATAGATGGTCTGGCGGAATGAAAGGCAGAAAAGTGGTCCAGTGTGACATATCTTTATCTAATGTAACTGTTAAACAATTTGAATCTGACTCTTCCCCTTCATCATCTATCTCTCATCCTACAGACCCTCGTTCTAGAGGCTCCTCCATTTCTAACTCCATACGTAAACGTTCTCGTCACAGTGGTGGCACTTCCCCTGCAGCATCCAGTAAAGGTAAAAGAACCTCCTCTAAGCACAAATCGGTACACTTACCAGGGGGTCCATCCCCACCACCATCGCAACTGGTAAGCGGTGCTCGTCCCTCCACATTACACAATGTCATCCCTAAGGTCCTCTGGTAACTCTAGAAAATCACCCATTGATAGTGATTTTTTTTAGATCCAACTTCACTGGACATGAGAAAACATCAAACCAAAATAGACACGTTCGTTCAGAAACCTCCATCCACACCTCTACGCAGCACTCCCACTCATCACAACTGAATGTGATAAATTTAGCTTCATGTCCCCTTTCCCCAGATATTTGTAAATGTGGTACAGCGCTGCGCTAAAAACAAACTGGGGAAGCAGCCAACACACCCGTAGACTCAAGGGCAGAAATAACAACGAAAAAATATAAAGTGTGGCGCTAATAGTAGCAATATATGAAACTAAGCATTGGGTAATATCACACAATAAAAATGTTGAACAAAATTGACACGTGAGCACAAATGACAGTGACTAATGAACAGAGATAATAAGTAAATATATGTGTTCAATACAAATATTAAATATAATCTAAAGCAATAAGGGAAATATGTGATAACCGTGCATGAACAGTTATCTAATGTAAAGTCCAAAACACCAAAAAAACCGTGACAGCAGTGCATAAACAATTTTTAGGCAGGTGTTTTCTTATATGTGTAGAAAAGCTTTCAATCCAGTAGCCTGGTAGGTACGTAGACCATAGAGGACCCGAGGTGCACGGAAGTTTGGAAACAGTGCCAGGACCATCACCAGAAGTTATGGAGGCTTACCGGAAGGTATGGCCTGAAATGGCGTATGCCATACAGGTCAAAAAGGCTTAGTGACCAACAGGTCTAGACGTATTATCCGGTCAGAAGTTATCGTCACACAAACCATGGGGAGGAAGAATCGGTCAACACGACTTCCACATTGATAGATATACCACCGTAGACCATGCGAAAGATTCGTATTACATGTGAGGAATAAAAACACTCACATAGTGTAATAACGTAAAACTTGGATTTATTTAAAAAGTGACAATAAAAAACACTCACATTTTTTGCAGATAAAATTAGCGTATCAATCGTGTAGCGGTAGCTGTGAGGGATCAACCCGACATGTTTCGACTAAGTAGTCGTCTTCTGGGGTGTGAACCCCCTCACCCCACCGCTCTATATATAGACAAACAAATAAGTAATGACCCCCAATGGAAGTGTCCTGAACCGGAAGTGAACCATATGACCTTATTTCCGGTTTTGAGGGGCATAGATTATGGGCTTGGTGTTTTGAAGTCAATTAGAAAGGCAGACTAGGCAACCGGGACATATGTTGAAATATAACTTCTATGATGAAATTATGAGGCAAGAATAAGTGAGTGGTGGTCCGGATAGTTAGTCCGTAACCAAGCCTCACTCTCATTATCTGTATCCTCTGGATAGGAGCGCAACGACGCCGCTGCGTTCCAACGCTGTGACGAGCCTCCTCTGAGCGCGATGACGTCACGCGTAAGGCTGGGCAGCAGCGACAGTGCGCTCCAAGCCGTCACCCAAGCCTCACTCCCGTATAGCGCGATGACGTCATGCGCATAACGCGGCGACGACAGTGCGCTCCGGGATAACGACCACGCCTCGTCATCAATTACTAGACGTCCACCCCACAGAAAGCGAAGCTCAGCCCTATAACGCAGGGCGGAAGTGGTAAACAAGTGTCAACAGGGATGGAAGTCAAATTGTATGAGATTTAAATGTGCTACAAGTGCACATAAAAAGCTTAGTAGTATGAAAAATTAAGTATACTATCAATGCCCGAAGGGGCCTATGATAGAGGATAAAGACATTATTCAATAGTCTACATTATATAGATTTAGATTGACCTCCCAGACACTTCCAGTAGGGGGCATAAAATACATTAACATGCCCGACTATTATGTTTATAAGCACATACAATGTATACAAAAAGAATAGGCCTAGAAAATTAAAAACCATATAACGTATGGCAATGTATATATATAAAAATGTAGCTAAAAAAAGGGAGACCATCACTATCGAGCTACCATGAATAGTAAATGTCAAAAAAAAAAAACCTAAAGTAAATGTAAATTACAATTTATGCCTGGTTAATAAACAAATTGATGTCCCAATCGACATTGATACCCTGCGGAAAATGTGACCCCAATTCGTATATCCAGTATGTCTCCAAACGGGAGACACCCCTAAGAGTAGACCCCCCCCGCCATGGGGCCCTATATTTATCTATGATGAGAAACTGTGTGCCAGCAGGATTTCTATCGTGGCATTCCCTATAATGTCTAGGGACAGTATGTTTCGTGCTACCCGCCTTAATAAGGTTAATGTGTTCCGAGACTCGTACAGTAAAGGATCTAATAGTACGGCCCACATATTGCTTGCCACAAGGGCAAGTCAGCAAGTACACAATCCCGGTAGTAGCACAGGTGAAAAATTGTTTAATTGCATACGTGCGGCCAGTCACGGTAGAGTTAAACTCGTGACTCGCCCTTCTGCCGCAGGTATTATACTGGCAAACCAGACATTTTTTGCAAGGAAAGAAACCAGTCCAATTATGAAAAAAGGATGGTTTTTTAGGCGGATCAATAACATTGGGTGCTAACTTGTTCCTGAGAGAAGGAACTCCTCTAAAGACCACCTTGGGAGTATCAGGAAGTAGTGGACCCAATATTTTGTCCGTTTTTAGAACGTCCCAATGATGTTCAAAAACCTTCCTAATCTGTTTGTATTGCATCGAGAAGGAGGTCAAAAATGACCATTTGAACTCATCATTGGATTGTTTGGGTCTATCCTGCAATAGTGTTTGGCGATCTATACTACAGGCATTTTCAATCTCTCTATCTAGGTCAGGCGGATTGTAGCCTTTTTCAACAAACCTGTCTTTGAGTAACATGGCCTGAGCCATATAGGTGTCTTGATCAGTACAATTTCTACGTAGTCGTAAAAATTGGCTCCTGGGTACTGATTTAATCCAAGAGGTATGATGACAACTGTCAGTTGATATGTAACTGTTTCTGTCGGTGGACTTAAAATAAGTACTAAAACTAAATCCACCTTCTTTTCTATCAATGACCAAATCTAAAAAGTGGACTGAAGTGGTACTAGCCTCAAATGTCAGGGCAATGCCCCTATCATTGGCATTCAAGGAGGCCATGAAGTCAGTCAGGTCATCATGGTTCCCAGTCCACAGGAGGAGGACGTCGTCTATGTACCGGGCCCACAGCAGAAGATGTGGGTTATCCATGGCATAGACGACGTCCTCCTCCCACTTGGCCATAAATAAATTGGCCAAGCTAGGGGCAAACTTGGCACCCATTGCCACCCCCTTATGTTGGCGATAGTAATTGCCATTAAACCAAAAATAGTTACTTTGGGTTGCAAATTCTATTAGCTCTATAATGTAATTGATTTGGGGTGAGGCGAGGGAAACATCCCTATTAAGGAAACATTTAACTGCATCCACACCTTCACGGTGTGGAATGCAGGTATAGAGGGACGCCACGTCCGCAGTGGCCATGATAAGGTCACCGGAATATGGAACATTGGATAACAGTCTGATCACATCCCTAGTGTCCTTTAGATAGGACGGCATCTTACGTACAGAAGGCTGGAGAAAGAAATCAATGTACTTCCCGATTCTAGAAGTGATCGAGTCGATGCCACTAATTATAGGTCTGCCTGGGGGGTGAAGAGGGTCTTTATGAACTTTGGGTAAATAATACATAACTGGGACACGTGGGGCAAGGGGAACTAAAAATGATCTCTCCTTTTTGTTTAGGATGTAAGAATCATAGCCTTTGGCTATCAGATTCTTCAATGCTTTTTTATACTCTTGTGTTGGATTGTTAGGTAGCTCAATATAGGTCTCACGGTCTCCTAAAATGCGATGCATTTCTTTAAGATAGTCTGATTTGTTTAATAAAACTATGCCACCGCCTTTGTCGGCGGGGCGTATAACCAAATTTTTGTTCTCGCATAGGGTTTTTAGGCCCACTGTAGGTAAAGGATTATAAAATGTATGTTTTACTGGAATCTTCGCTAGGTCTCGTATCACTAATTCTTTGAATAAGTTAATGGGGGGTGGAAGTTGTGTTGGGGGGGCTGAAGAGGGAGGGATTAGATAAATTAGAGTGTACTGTGCCAGAAGTTGCCGCCCTGGCTATATTTCTCGTGGGGTTCGAGATAATGTATCTTTGAACATTGATTTTTCTAATGAACTTATGAATATCAATGAACGTATTGAATTTGTTGAGTTTATGAGGGGGGGCAAATTTAAGCCCCTTGTTAAGGACACTTTTTTCTTCCTGTGTGAGGACAGTATCACTCAAGTTGAGTTTTTTTTCCCCTTTCCCCAGATGAAATACCAGTCCTACAACTTGGCTTAGGGTTCTGTCCCCTTGATCCTATACACATCACTGAAACAATCAAAGATCTGTATTTATTCGCATGGAACTTAACGTATAAGTTTGTGTTTGACCCTAACCGTCAAAACACTAACTTAGAACGTGCACTTACTGAATGCACCAGACATTTCTCAAAGGAGGAATTTTGCGCACTACGCGACTTAATGCTCCTCTACGACGAGGGCAATACTGGTGACACATCTGACTCACAACCTGAGTTAGTTGCTGCCACCTTGGATATCACTGCCTCATCTGCTTCCCCTTTACGTACATCTTTAAAAGCCCCCACCAAATTCAAAACCAAGTCGTGCAAGTTTCCTGATCTGATGACTTGCCCAGTGATCTGGGCCTTTCTACAACAATCCATCAAAGATCTCAACAATGGTAAGTGGCAGGAATATTCACTTAACCTGACCCCCAACCAACAGCAAGCCCCTTGACGCCTACAGACACGCTGTGACATTATCATTAAGCCATCAGATAAAAGGTGGCAATATAGTGATAATGTCACATATTCAATACCAGATTATGTGCCATGACACAAACATCCACGTACTCCCACCTTTTATGCACTACCCAAAACACACGAAAATCTCTCCAAGCCACCGGGAAGACCCATTGTCTCGGGCATAGGGTCTTTGACGGATAATGCCAGCAAGTTTGTTGACAGCTTTTTACTCCCTCATGTCTCATGTTTACCATCATATATCCGGGATACATCTGATCTGCTTAGACACATTGAGGGGATCCAGGTCCCTTGCGACTCCCTTCTCGTGGCTATTGATGTTGAGTCCCTGTACTCGAGCATCCCCCACGAGAAGTGAGTCGCGATGGCCAGATCCTTCCTTATGGAACAAAAGGATACATCTTGGCCTCTGAATGAGTTTATGTTACAATTGCTAACATTTATTCTTATACAAAATGTTTTCATATTCGAAGACCAACATTACCTACAAACACAAGGCGTGGCAATGGGCACATCATGTGCCCCATCATATGCAAACTTGTTTCTCGGAGCCTGGGAGAGACACATTTTTTCGGATGATCAATTTTCAACCTTTCTAGAATCTATACTTTGCTGGTTCAGATTCATTGATGATTTGTTGGGGGTCTGGACCGGCTCATCATCCTTACTGAACCAATTGATTGATGCCATCAATATTAACACCATGAATTTGTGTTTCACGGTTAGTTCAGACAATACACAAATCCCATTTCTTGATCTGTTGATTGTCAAAAACCCTGATGGGACACTGGGGACTAATTTATATCGCAAACCTACAGCTGGCAACACCCTTTGCACGCCACCAGTGCCCACCCAAAATCTCTCCTGCGCAGCATTCCATATGCACAGTATTTGCAACTGCATCGTAGCTGCGCGCGGGATGAAGACTTCTACATACAATCAGCTTCTCTGCGTGAAAGGCTTCTTTTGAGGGGTTACTCGCGGACCAACCTCAGAAAGGCCTTTAATAAGGCATGTGGCCGCACTAGAACCTCCTTACTTTATCCCTCTTCACGCAATTCCAATACTAATACAGTGAAAATCATTACCCAGTATTCAGCACATCATGAACAATTTAGGCAAATTATTTCAAAACATTGGCATCTCCTCACTGATCACCATATTCTCAAACACCACATACGGGAGACACCCAAACTGGTTTTCCGGAGAGCCAAATCTCTTAGAGACCGTCTAACCAGTAGTCACTACAAATCCAATACCAGTGGCCCCTCCCAACCTTTCGATACCTCTCCCTGTGGCCAGTGCCCTTTATGTCCCTGGATACTTTCATGTTCTTCTATTAAGCTTCAAAATGGTGAAATTTTCACCCCACATATGTCTGCCCAGTGTGGTACTACTGGTATTATTTACCTTATGCTCTGTACATGTAAAGCGTTTTATGTGGGTAAGACAATTAGGGAGTTTAGACAGAGAGTCGGTGACCACGTGTATTACTCCACCAACGGCAAACTTACCACTGTCGGACGCCATATAGGCTTATACCATAAATATAACTCCAAAGCTGTTGGGGTTTCTTGCTTTAGAAGTGATACCCCCCGATGTCAGAGGGGGTGATCGCGATAAAACGCTATTACAAAAGAGAAGCCCTCTAGATAGAAAGGCTCAACGCCACCATTCCACCGGGTTTGAATGAAGTTAATTCCTTCAAATCCTCTCTTTAATTCATGGCCACCGACTCTGTCTATTGTCATCCCCTTTTGTCATTTGGCAGCTCTGTTTTTTATCTGGCTTTGGTTTATCATGTATCCTGCCCTGTATCCTATAAGTGACTTATGTATAATTCTTATTCATGTTTGTTCTACCCATAGTTTACATCATTATCATATATACCCTTTTGTGACTTTGACACATCCATATTCATATTGTGTTCCCTATGCTTTATCACATACTGTATTGTATTCATGCTATATAATTTTATTTCCAATATGTTGAGCTTCAACCCCTGTCTGTCTGGGTGTCTTTGGATGTTTGTGACCTTCCCGGTATCTGTCTTTTTGCGGCGACTGGTAGGCTCCCTGATGGCTAGATGGCCCCCCTCCCCTTCATGGGGGGTCCCACTTGTCACTTGTACATAGCCTCATATTGGGTCCCATCGGGACTCTTTTATCCTCTGCGCATGCATGTCTGCGACTTCCTCGGGCGTGCACATCACTGAGGCCTCGCCGTGCGGTGCTTGCTGGCTGCGCGGGCACCGCATGTCCTAGGCTCTTCGAGTCGTTGTGCGCAGGTGCGTGCGTGATTACATCGCGCACATGCTCTGCGGGACCCTTGACGCCGCTGCACGACGATACGTCGCCGTGATGTGGTTGGAGGACACATATACTGCGTCTTTGTTCCGCAGACCTCACAGGCCAGCGGGGTCCTCTGAACAGCTCCATTTAAAGTAAGTTTACCTATTTAATCTTCTCTATGTGGTTTGCCTACCGCACTCATTTTATCTTGAGTGCGGATGGGACAGCACTGTTACTATATTCAATATATTTTATCCCATAGATACCGGATTTGGGTTGTAAACACCTGGCACCCTAACAGGCATATAGCCTGTACTACAAATACCCTACTTACTGGATTTCTCCTGATCCATATCTGTTCGCTGTTCAATTAGCACGACCTTATACCCGGGTTCCCCTTCTTATCTATATTATCTGGTACAGGTATATATTGGTCCTAGTCTTTATGGTCATCACTCAGTTGCACCTTGGTTCTTTTTAGTTGGTCTCTTTCTTGGTCTCAACATCCACTTTTTTTCACCATCACACTATTATTGTTTTTCCCTATACCTCATGGCTTTCTATCCATTTGGTACCGGTATTTATTAATATATCTTTCCAGACCTTTATTGCTATCCCCCAGTTGCACTCTGTTTTCTCTGCATGGTCTCTCTTGTTGAGCTCTAATATCCATTACTATTGCTTTTACTACCACATAGTGTTCTTCAAATTTTGCAGACCAATATCACTATCACCCCCTTACACTTCTCCCTCCCCTCTATTTAACAACCCCTTTTCTGTTTTTCTTTCTGGTATTTGGTCTTGTTTTATTCTCTTTTTGCTTGATTCTGGTTGTTTTCACTTCATTTTGACTGGTGTTTCACACACGCATCTTCATTGCTTGGACCATGGGCTTGATTTTACATTTTTTCCTTATCACCTCATCTAGACGTTAGTTTCCTTGCGGCCTTACATGTGTCTTCCCCAAGTCGTGCGGGAGACTCTGCCTGGCTGGCCTGAGCATTGCATGCACCTCAACATAGGTAAGCAGCCCCATATATTTGTTCACAATCTTTCTCTACCCTCCCCTTTCATATTTTGGCAATATCTCCTACTTTTTGAAAACTTGTATATTTTATTGTATTGTATTTTATTCACAGACATAGTTCGTGATGAAGCGGTTACCCCGCGAAACTAGTTGAAATTCCATGCCATCTGTGCATATTTTAACATATTTTGTATCATTTTTGACTGTTGTATAAATAAATCTTGTTTTAGATATTTCTTGTATTTTGCTATATATCTTCCTCTATATGTACCGAGATAGTCCGCTTGCACTTTATCCTGGCGAGTCTGGAGTTGGGGCATTTACTCCCAAATTTCTATTCCAACTAAACTCGGATGATGGTACATTCTACACTTTTTAACATATCCTACCTTGCTATGTGAGGCCATAAAATCTTTCTATAGCTCATTGGGGGGATTAGAATACATCACTTCTTCTTCCCATTTCGCCATAAAAATGTTGGCAACACTAGGGGCGTACATCGCCTCCATTCCAATCCCATTAAGTTGTTGATAATACTCCATGTTGTGCCAAAAATAGTTATGTTGTAATCCATATGCTAAGCACCTCAATATGAACCTTTTTTGTTTCGATATAAGGTTACTATATGTATCCATGGCCCATTTGGTGGCTTCTATAGCATCCATATGTGCAATATTCGTGTACAGTGATGTTACATCTACTGTAGCAATAAGGTAGTTTTCATGCGACTTGATTTCAACAGTATCCAAGATTTGGATTAGGTGCTTAGTATCCCTTAAATATGATTGGCTGTTTGGAACTAATGGCTGAATAAAATTATCCACATACTCCCCCAATCTTGCATTGATGAATTGTATTCCGTTAATTATGGGTCTTCCAGGTGGGTGGGTTTGGTTTTTGTGGATTTTGGGTACAGTGTATACAATAGTACTCTGCATATGTCTGGTAAGAGGTGCTTCTTTCTTTTTAGTTAATATGTTTTTCATCCTTCCTCTTTGTATTAGTTCATGTAATTCACTCTTATACTCTTTAGTCGGGTTCCCTTGCAGTTTTATATATGTGTTGGTATCACCAAGTTGGTCAGCTAGTTCAGTTTTATAATATTCCTTAGAGAGCACTACGATAGCTCAGCCTTTATCCGCCGGTCTAATCACGACTTTTTTATTTTCCTCCAACTCCTTAATGTCCCTCTTGATTACTTGTGGGTTTTGCATTCTTTTAAGTTTGAGTTTTTCAATATCCTGAGTTACCATTTTATTGAATACTTTAATGTTTATTGTTCAATATTGACGGGTTAAATTATGATTTGTTTCTTAATTCAGTGTGTTCTATGATTTGTTTCTTAATTCAGTGTGTTCTATTCTATCTGCCATATTAGCAGGCCTACTTTCTATCACTACAAAAAAAGGAAAAAAAAGGGGGTTTGGGACTTTGTATGTGGCATGCAGCTGGGAAGATAACACAACATAATACTGGTAAGGATATCTAATGAGTGCACCATATATGCGTCCGCATCGTATTGCATAGTAACAAGTTGTAAACAGTAAAATGTAATAAATCAAGGAAACTTTATTTCATAGTGAGATACATGGTATTAAAACGTCATTAAACAGCATGATGGCATAGCAGCCTATTGCAGTCACAATGGTACCATAGTAAAACATCAGACTATTAATTGCATGTAACTGCATCATAGTATTAGTAATGTCTGGTGAATGGACCACATTTGTGACCAAATAGCCTGCATGTATACAGAATATAGTAAAGCATATGAATACACGTTCCATAAAACTGATCCACAATAACAAAGTGGCCCAGCAACATAGCAGCACGATGTGGATCGCAATGGTGAGATAAAAAACAAATTCAAACTTATAGTTGTGTGTCTTCACAGTAACATAGTGGCAGTTGGTGGGGTCCAAATGGCATAATATGATAGAAGTATAAGGAGGTTATTAGTGTGAATAGCATCTAAAAGCTCGACGCGTTTCATGGATCTTTCCAATCCTCAGAAGCAGATGCAATGTAGCTGTCTATAAAAAATGTATAAAAGGAGATTTTCAGGGGCTGACCACAGGACAGGCAAGAAAAGATTGTAATAAGATCTTAAAGTCGCAATGGTAGCTTAAGACCATAATAGATTACTTACAAGGAACCTATGTAGATGGGTGGAGGGCACCGAGGGTGTGAACCTGTCAGGGATATAAGTCAACAATCCCGGGAGCTGAGGCGGTACCCAAAGGGCAACTGGTGTTTGTGAGGAGCTTAAAACATGGTGACCACATGTTCATAACCTATAAAAATGAGAATACTAAAAGTGACTATAAAATAAGACATAAATGAAATAGAATAGTTATCATTAAATGAGTATATGTGGATACCAAAATGAACGAAAGGGTATAGCAGTTACAATGTTTAGTAATTTAGGGGAATAAGGAGGGAGTGAATATGTACAACTAAGTGATAATGTAATGACCAATCAGGGGGAATGTATTAGAGAAAGGTAAAGCTCCAGTATGTATGCCTGTACCGAAGGGGGGGAGTGTAACAGCAATAGTGAAGGCAAAAAGTAGCCATATTATTACCTGTGATTCCCAAGACATCAAAATGCCACCTGAATGGCCACTGGTAGGAAGTGTTTGCGGGGAATATGTATCCAGCTAGGGGGAGTATATATATACTAGAATGCCACCAATAGGCAACCGCCAACACCACGTGGGTGGCTAAACAGAGAAGGAAACCAACTGTCAGAGCGGGAACAAGCCGCCCCCCAGGGGGCGCTTCCTATAGACGCTTAGGTGTACGGCGCACAGTGTCGACGTGATGGCGTCAAGGGCGACGTCACACGCAAGACACTGGGAGCGTGGCATCGATGCGTGATGGGATGTCCACCCCAGCCCCCGCATCACAAGTACGAAGGGAGGAAGGGGAGGGCTCCCAGCGCGCATCGCAGCTCCCGGGATTGCGAACCCCCGGCAAGGAAAACCACCCAGAGGCCGAACACACCCCCTCCACAGGGTATTGTCCGCAAAAGTGTAAAAACTAATCAGGGTTAGAAATAATGGTATTGGTATATAATAGATGCCTGTCCCTGGAAGGGGCCCCAAAAAGAAAGAGAACTATAACAAAAATGTTTTAAATCATACAGGTACTAATGATGGAAGATGCCAAAATGATAGAAATTGTAATGAAAAACATATGATCCTATCCACAGTATAATTAAAAACCTTAATAAAAAAGTACAAGCCTAAATAGGGCTTTCACTGGATACCACCATTGTATGTAATATATAGGGTAGCATGCATGTCTCCATCCCTAGTAATTTGAAAAAGAGAAAACTAACTAAATGGGACTTTATATGAGGACATTTAAAGAAATGTACCTCCATCCCCAAAATGTATACAAAAAAAAGGAAAAAAGGGGGTTTGGGACTTTGTATGAGGCATGCAGCTGGGGAGATAACACAACATGTCTTTTTATAGACAGCTACATTGCATCTGCTCCTGAAGATTGGAAAGATCCATGAAACGCGTCAAGCTTTTAGATGCTATTCACACTAATAACCTCCTTATACTTCTATCATATTATGCCGTTTGGACCCCACCAACTGCCACTATGTTACTGTGAAGACACACAACTATAAGTTTGAATTTGTTTTTTTATCTCACCATTGCGATCCACATCGTGCTGCTATGTTGCTGGGCCACTTTGTTAAAGTGGATCAGTTTTATGTAACGTGTATTCATATGCTTTACTATATTATTCTGTATACATGCAGGCTATTTGGTCACAAATGTGGTCCATTCACCAGACATTACTAATACTATGATGCAGTTACATGCAATAAATAGTCTGATTTTTTACTATGGTACCATTGTGACTGCAACAGGCTGCTATGCCATCATGCTGTTTTATGACGTTTTAATACCATGTATCTTACTATGAAATAAAGTTTCCTTGATTTATTACATTTTACTGTTTACAACTTGTTACTATGCAATACGATGCGGTCGTGTATATGTTGCACTCATTAGATATCCTTATCAGTATTATGTTGTGTTATCTTCCCAGCTGCATGCCTCATACAAAGTCCCAAACCCCCTTTTTTTGTATACATTTTGGGGATGGAGGTACATTTCTTTAAATGTCCTCATATAAAGTCCCATTTAGTTAGTTTTCTCTTTTTCTTTCTACTTTCTATCACTGGTATTTTGTTCATCATATATATTTCTGGATATTTAATTTTCTAGTATATTTTTGTATATCAACATACGTCTCAAACTTATTCAGATTTTTTCTTGGTGCATATTTTAATCCTTTATCCAATGTGATAAATTCCCATTTGGTAAGCTCGATTCCACTGAGGTTGTAAATGCCTTCTCCAACTATTCTTTTTTGGCCTTGAGTCCTCCTCGACATCCCCTCTTCTGTTTGGGCTTCTTGTATTGCCCATTCTATCATTTTGAAGGGGTATTGTCTAAGTGTGGAGGGGTTTTGTCCCGTCTTCGTTGGTCTAAAAAAGAACATGAATCATCTTCTCTATGATCTCTTAATATTTCGTACCTGTTTTGTGTGCGTATTGGACTTCTCCTGTTATCATACTGATAACGCCCATCTCCCTGTTGGTGAGGATATTGTGCGTATTCTCTAGTATCTCTTCTATCTTGATTGACATACCCTTGATTGGCTTGGTTATAATACCCATAATCACCCGCATTTCCATAATGATTTTGCTGGTTATATGGTCATCTTTATTAGTTAATTGCCATTTGTAGGCCTGTTCCAATTTGTAGTCATTTATGTCTCATTAATATTTTCTCCTCTTCCCATTTTTATTTTCCATATCTTTTTGTTCCAACACTCTGTTGAGCTGATTAGTTAGTGTCAAAAAGGAAGGTGGATCTTTATAAGCTTCTAAAACCACTTTACTTTCAGCGATCTTTTGGTTTATAATTGCCACTTTCCTTTGTTTCCTTTTAATCAAAAATTGTAAAACCTCTATACCTTTTTCATTGAAAAATTTGTACCACTTAGCTAGTGAATCTTGATCCATTAATCCATAATTGATGGGAACATCCCACCTGAACCTTCTAGGTACAATATTCTCTTTAATGTACTGCTCATGTGTGGTGAGGTCCCACCAAAGATTTGCTCTTTTCTCCATTAGGTGCCCAAACTTTCTGAAATTCGTATCTAAATCACCTGTGTTCTCAGTGTTATTCGTGGAAAAAGCATTCTCAATATCCACCTTACGATTCTCAAAAAATGTAAATATTTCCATACCTGCTGCTAGAGTGGTTCTAGATGAATAATGTGAATAGTGAAAAATAGTACTCAAGCGCTGGTGTGGTAAAAAACTAAAATAAATAAAGTGATTAAAAGCTGCAAACCAAAAAACGGTGATCTCTCACTGGTGCAGTAGTAAAATTGTTATAAGAAATGGTGCGCTAATATCACAGTGCTATGAATAGAATACAAAAATAGATACTAATCATATTAATTACTGTGAGGTATTGTGATCCCTGTGTATATCACAACCAAAAAGGTGCATAGTGCAAAAACGCAAACCTTGTGTACCAAAACAAATACTGGTATATTATAGCATGTGCCCTTTTCTTTGTGATTTTAGTGTGGACACTCAGCAATTTTAGTGCACATGCTATAATATACTAATATTTGTTTTGGTACACAAGGTTTGAGTTTTTGCACTATGCGCCTTATATAATGGTTGTGATATACACAGGGAACACAATATCACACAGTAATTGACTGGTGTGTCAGAAGGGCATGATGCTGGGGGTCAGGACGGCATGACACTGGGGGTTTAGGAGGGCATAGCACTGGGGGCTGAAGATGTTTTTCTTTTAATGCAGGGAAGGTACAGTGGCACATGTCCTGGCTCTGATCCCTGATGGCAATCATATGTCACCTTCCCACCTGGCATCACCCACAAACCCCCTTGAATCGGGGAGGAGGGCCGGTGGAGATGAGCATGGAGGAGGAAGAGCTTGGGCATGTTTGTAAGAGCCCAAACCTGCCCGAGCTATTCTGGAGGCTTCCCCCGGCCTGCAGCCACACGTATGCAAGGGGCGGGGGCTGCCTCTGCTGGCTACGATAGGGTGAGCGTGCACCTGCACTGCTCTGGAGCTCTCAATGGAAAACCAGGTCGGCAACACTGGAATATGTGGGCGAGTTACCCATCACCTGTTGGCGGTCGACGGGTAGCTTGCAATCATCGGGTTGCTGCCCCCGGCTATAAAGTCACACATGTGGGTTGTCACGGAACATCCCACACTCCACTTGAGTGCTTCCGTCATATACCACTTCCTCCCAGTCTGTATACAGATATCAGATATTCCAAATGCTTCCAAGCACAAAACAAGGTGACACTTGCTTAGATGCTAACATGAACGAACTTTATTTAGAACCAGAATACAGTCTTATATGCAGGAGAAGATGAGGTTCCCCCCTCCTGCTCATATTACTCTAACAATACAAACATAACCTAATTAACCTAATTAACATGAGCTAGTTTACTAAATCATTTACCCAGACCAGATGACTCAGAGACATGACCTGTAGGACACAGACTTGTGGGCACCGAGCTTCACACAGTAACAGAGTTAATTATCATAAGTACAACAACAGGACATTTTCTCACAATAGCAGAAGCTCCAATAGGTGTCGGCCAGTCTCCTACATTGTATAGGAGGACAATGATCAGCTCATTGACTATTCAACACACATTACCATAAACATCAACACAGGGTTATTTAGAACAATCAATGAGTTGAATACCCTTAGAACCTGTGGTAAGCCAGACTAAACTCATTTACATTAAACACATTATAGCTGACATCAGACAGGTGAGTGGAGTTGATGACACCAGCATCTCCTCACAGTATGTGTCCCAACAGTATGAATCAGTCTTATCAGCAGGGAGCTGCTGGAGGAATCCCCCCTCCCTCTTCAGGGACACACATCCCAAATGACCACAGCAAGGAGTCCCCAACACAATCAAACAACATACAATATATACATATATACACGACTGAGTCCGATTAGTACAGTTCAGACTGGATTTCTAATTCACCTCACAAAGAGTATTGTTCCATTGAAAATCCAGGGCCCATAATCAAAAGGCAAGAGGCTTGCATTCAGTCCTCTCTAACAGCCTCTGTCCCGGCTAGGTCTGTCACATGGGTATATACAAAGTGTTAAATGACAGACCACTCCTTCTTGCCTCCTCCATGCCCAATAACCAGCTAAGCACAATGGGGGTGGGATATTACATGTAGATTAATGGAGGCTTCACCTTCCTCTTATTCTAAGACACAGGCTGGAGGGGTGTGACACAGTCTGAATGGCTGAAATCCACCTACACCATGTTATTGCCAAAAAATAATAAAGATTTGATTTCAAATATATATTTGTATGACAATTTAAAACAGTTTTTTTATATTAATCATTTATTTTTACTGTGTATTCCAAAGGATTGTTTGTTCAGTCACCGGCTCTCTGTTCTACCCCATCTGTTCTAATCCTCTAGTGCTTACTGGAGTGCCAGGTTGTGGAGGTGGTGGAACGGCTAGCTCAGACTCTCAGCAGTGCACTGAAAGGCTGAACCAGCTGCATTATAGTCGAGATCACTCCAGAGTCTGGTCCAGCTGAGCAAAGTCAGACAACAGTGGAAAAGAAAAAGGAAAACCAAGGTATCTCTCTGTTAGGGATTTGGCATGCTACCTTTATTTGGATGTGGTGAGTGAACTGCTTTGGGGTGCTTGGAGGACAATTTATATACATGCATACTGTTTGCCTCCCCTCTCCTTTCAGCGGGATTGAACAAGCCTTGTTTTATTGGTTAGTACGTTATCCTACATGCAGGGTTTTCCTGCTCTATGTATGTGTCCTATTTTATTTAATCTTTAAAATTCTAAATAAAAAAATAGTGCAGACTTTGATTTCATGTTTTATCATGCATTGGCCTGCTCCCATGTCCGCCCCCAGAGAGGGATCTTGCCCGGGTTCCCCTTTTGATTTCTGCATGGGTTCCTGCCATTCAAGCAGTGGGTAAGCCTTATGGCTCAGCCTGGCATTTATTAATATATTGATGTTTTGTGTATATGATTGTTATTATCAATAATGTTTTATTCTGTCTGATTAGATCAACTGTTAAACTACGCCTCCATCTCTGCCTCCTGAGCAAGCAGGTCACACCACGAAACATGTAAAGATTCATATTATGGTTGGAGGTTGTGTTCCCTTGTTTTATGCCTCAACCCAGAATTGGGGTATTAGATCTTTACCTCTATAGTTGCCAAGGGAAATGCTCTCCATGATTGTAGAGGCTGATCTTTTAATAATGCATTTGTGATTTTTAACCTGATTTGTGCAATAAAATTTAAATTTTGCAATAAGTTGTATGTAGAATCAAGCAAAAAAATACTGTGCTTAGGACAAAAATAAGGTGTGCAGCCTCCCCTAATAGACCCCCTAGGGGGTTAATGCATGCATAAAATGGGGTAACTGGCGCTCCCTAGCTAAGGGGATAAAACTCTAATTAAACACCAACAGTGCTTACGTAGACAAAAAAGTGATAATCCACTAGTGATAGCCCCCTAAGATATTTAACTGTATCCAATCAAATCAGTTAGTGCTATATGAATAATATTAATAGTGACTGGTCAAATCCATTAATAGTACTAAAAGTACCATAAAACACTAGAAAAAATAATATTATGACAAAGTGATAAAAATTAGTGATATATCAAATCATGAATAATACTTAGTGTGTGTTCAAAATTGCACCAATCATATATCAGAATATGTGCATCATAACGAGTCCAACAGTAAAATATCCCAAAAAAAATCGTCCAAAAATGATGTTAAAAACGAAAAAAGAAAAATGGTGAAGCTCCAAAATGGTGAAGCTTCCTGCTCAGCTTCTCCCGGTGACTCAGAGCCGCCGCCTGCTGCCTGGCGTGGTGTCTCTCCGCTGACCTCGCAGTTGCTGACCAACTGCGGAGTGAGAGCGAGGCACGGCCGGGTGAGAGGTCAGTGGAGAGACACCGAGCCAGGCTGCAGGCGGCTCGGAGTCACTGGGAGAAGCTGAGCCCTGAAGAGTTGTTGGACTAGTTTCTGTATATGGTGGCGGAGGTTGCGCTGAGCGGATGACTGGTCCAGACGTCTTGTTTTGGTGTAAGCACAGGCCATTGACAGAGCTACCAAAAGGAGACCATCCACGATTATCCATACATGCCTACCACCCCTGTAGGGGTATAAGGACCTGGTGAGTGGGGACCCATAAAGGGGAGCACAAGAGTCAGATTGTTTGAACACTTTTGCCATTTTGGAGCTTCACCATTTTTCTTTTTTCGTTTTTAACATCATTTTTGGACGATTTGTTTTGGGGATATTTTACTGTTGGACTCGTTATGATGCACATATTCTGATATATGATTGGTGCAATTTTGAACACACTATAAGTATTATTCATGATTTGATATATCACTAATTTTTATCACTTTGTCATATTTTTTCTAGCGTTTTATGGTACTTTTAGTATTATTAATTGATTTGACCAGTCACTATTAATATTATTCATATAGCACTAACTGATTTGATTGGATACAGTTACATATCTTAGGGGACTATCACTAGTGTATTATCACTTTTTTGTTTACGCAATCGGCGTCAGTGTTTAATTAGAGAGTTTTACCCCCTTAGCTAGGGAGCGCCAGTTACAACAATTTATAAAATAAATAAAATGGGGTATGTGTCTATGGGGTACCAAGAAAGTCCATGTATGTTCTTTCTAGGGTGGACCCCTCATGACTGCCGCTATATGATGTTCATGCTGTTTCCCTTCTAATTATGTGAGTCTGTTTTTAATTATTTTAATAAACCAAAATTTAAAGGTTATCACGCTATGTGAGTATTTTTTACTCCTCGCATGACATACGAACCATTCGTTTGGCCTATGTTGGAGTGTCTATGGATGTGGAAGCCGTGCTGATATCCCTTTCTGATGTATACTGATGACATCTGACAAGACATACTGCCCAGACCTGTTGGTCATCAAGCCCTCTTGACTTGTATGGCGTATGCCATTTCAGGTCATTGAGCGCTGGTTAGCCTCTTCAATTTCTGGTGACGGCCCTGGCACTGATCTAAATCTTCCGTGCACCCACGGTTCCTCCACTGTCCATTTATCTGCCAGATTTGGTTTAATTACCTACCTGTGAGCTTGGGAGGCACTTTTCCACCATTGCTTATGCTTATACCCCCACAGACTTTTGGTGTTTTTCACGAATGTTTCACAAATTTTAAATGGACTATTAAGTTCTAAGGTTTTTTCACATATTATTTGAGGTGCTGAATGTATTGAACTGGTACTGTTTTCTTTCATACTAGTCACTGTTATATGTGCTTATAAGGTACACTATTGTTTCACCTAATAGTTTTTGCCGACTAACTACATATTGCTATTCACTTTCATAGTCATATATGGTTTTGATATAATCTATTCACTATATATATGCGTTTATGTGTTTTTTGTTATAACACATTTATTGAGTCTATAGCGCTACACTTTTATATATTTTTTGTTATTATTTTTACCCTGAGTCTATGGGTGTGTTAGCTGCTACTTCAGTATTCTCCTCCTTTCTTTAATTTAGCGCAGCGCTGTACTTACCTTTTTTATATGTTTTTTCTTCAATTATATTTTTAATGATAGGACATGGTATCTCCCGTCCTTCTGTTTTTTTATTTGGTGCTAGCCCAAGGTCTAAAGTAACAATTAACTAAATCCGAAGATATGCTTATTTCAACCAATCAGATTTTACATTAGTTTTGTGAAATATTATTTATGAATGTTTTCTACAACTATTTTTTTTTATTACTAAACTGACTTTTCATATTTAAAAAATGTCCAGTCATGCAAGGAGCAATGGTGTTTTACCTTAAAGATCACAATTCAAGAGCTTGAACTTCCAAAATATTTTAACATGCTATTTCCTTTTTATATACTGTATCTTTAACTCTTCTAATTAGCTTTAACGATAGTTTGTTCCTAGGATAGTTTCCCAGCTACACTGACTGACTAGTTGTAGTTATTAGGTATATCAAAATGCTAGAAAATAAATTGGGATTGACCTTATAAAATGTGGAAAAATATCTTACATTAAAAGAACATTATATTCAGTTTCTATATTTCCTGTTCTTCATTGCGCATTCCAATTTTATTCATACAGACTCTACATACAGCAACATTCAAAACAGAATACACCCCTTTAGCAACATGGCTCTGGACCTACAGTGAGACAGCCCTAATGCTGCCCAGACATTTTGTTTAAATTTCAACCTCTTTCAAACAGCTTTCATTCACAAAATGACTACATTAGTAAAGTTAAATGTAACACCAATGATCTCTATCTATATATAACACCAAGCAGGCAAAACCTTGATCTGATGTGGTGAATAAAAGCTGCTTAAAACAGACACATAATTGCTTAGTTTATAGCCAGCATAAGGGTCTGGTAACATGTTTCTAGGACAGTCTTTTTTAACCAGAGTACCCAGGCACCCTGGTGTGCCTTTAGGTTTCTTCAGGGGTGCCTTTGCAAAATGCATAAAAATTGCCAAACAAATTGTATACAAGCCAGCGGGTGGATCAAGCATGGCTTTTAGTTACACAAAGCCCCAGGTTTTCATTGTGTACCATGTGTATCAACCTTTCAGCTGCGGGTGTCCTAAAAGTCAATAATGTTGGTAAGGAAGATGTCGGGCACCTGCACAGCATCCTTGTCTGAACCTCCACTGCCCCTCTCCGTCAGCACTGGAGTCACATTAGCTGAATGAGGGAGAGAAACATTTCAATATTAGTCAGTACCAATGCAAAAGTGTATTTGCTTTGAAAGACTAAATCACTTCAAATGTTGGATGTCCTATGTGTGTGGATGTTGCTGTGCTATGTAAAACTTTTAGTTTAGTTTTTAGAATGGGTGCCTCGAGATGCAAAATTTTAAAGGGTGCCTTCGCTGAGTAAAGGTTGAGAAACACTGTTCTAGGGTGATTGCCTGTATTTAGGGGTTGTTTATTTAAGAGGATACAGCATTAACAGATACCATTAATCATGTCTTTCAAAAAGTTTGTGGCTAATCCTTACATCCCACACATGTATGAAATGGATATGGAGTGCCATATTCTGCAGATCATATCAACAAAACGGAAGACCACAAACACTGTCAGCAATGTACATGTGACCAAATGGAAAATCTTTACATCTCTGATATACATAAATTTGCCATGTTTTATATGGTGATAACACCACATACGCCAACTAGCAAGGCTGCATATTGTTTTTGTTCCATTTTTTGTGGTGCCGAAATTAACAGTAAAATATTTTTGAAAGGTCACTGCTTACACACACACTATCAACTCCAACCTATGATGTTTTATTACAAATGGTTCCAGTTTCAAATATTTTTTTTTTAATTAACTATGAAATACAATTACATATCCCATGCACTTTTATTTGAATCTAGAAACATTTATGTAGCAATTATGCTAAGTGAAAAGTTGTGGAATTGTCAGAAACTAGAAAACTTTATTACCTTGTCATCAAACTGTGGAAATGTTGCTAATGTCTAGCAATATATGCTAACTGTAACAGGGGAAGGAGGAAGTCCCCATCTTGTGCTATGTTCTATAACAGTTGCTATTTTGCTAAATCTAGGGAATTTACAAGTAGAGATAATAAATCTGCCTGGGTTCAATTTAGGGGAGTTTGCTGCATCCTGCTTGAAAAAGCCAAACGTAACAGCGAACCCCATTAATGTCTATTGGGTGGGAGGCGTGGTCAAGCTGGGGACCTGATCGGACATGTCTGATCGAAGCTGTGCTTCTACCTGACTATTTTATCTGGCTCAAACAGGATCTACCTCCGGTGACCTCTGGGTATCAAAAGGGGCAAATCTGGCTCTGGACGGAGAAGCAGCTCCGCTCCTAAGGCGTCCCCACAACAAAAGAAGCAGACTCCCGTAGGCCGCTCACACATGGCGACCCAAACTGCATCAGCGGATCCGGCGACGGTGGAAAAGGATCGCTTCCAAGCCCTCATGTGGGCCATCTCCAGCTGCAAAACTACCCTTACGGCAAAGATTGATCTGCTTCAGATGGATTTTGGGCTGATGTGGAGGGACATGGACAAATTTTGTGACCGATTGGGAGAGGCTAAGCGCCAAGTGGGGGACTCTGAGGACTCCATCCTGGATCACAGCACCTCTATCCACACCCTCCTAGATAAAATGAGGCCTTAGAGTCCCGAGCGGAAGATAATGAGAACAGGAGCCGCCAGAACAACCTGCGGGTGGTGGGACTGACGGAGGGAGCCAGGGGAAAGACCCCATGGCCTTCACAGAGAATCTCCTTCGCACTCGCCTTCCTCGGGCAACTTTCTCCCAACACTAAGCTGTGGAAAGGGCCCATCGAATGCCGCCTGTCTGGGGCCAGCCGGGGGCCCCTCCGTGCACCTTCATCTTTCAGCTGCTGAATTTTCGGGACCGGGATCTAGCACTCCAAGAAGCGCGTAAAGTAGAAGAGCTTCGGCTTTTCCCAAATGATTCTGTTGACACTCAGACTCCGCAAAACCATGTCAAAGCTCAGCTTCGCACCAGAGGGCTAAAATGCTGTATAGCATGCTGTTCCCGGCCCACCTACGCGTCATAGATGGTGAGTCCACCCCACTATTTTACCTCACCTGATGACGCTTCCCAGTGGCTGGACACCCAGCCCAGAGCCTGGTAAATATGTGCACTCTCATGTTCCTACCCTGTGGGTTATACCTTCTCTCCGTCAATCTGACATCCTCCCCCCCCGAGATGTTACCCGCCATGATCTAGACTATGCTATCTGTGTGACTCGTTTACCCCTGTTCACTTAACGGGGGTTGCATCTTACAGACTTTTCCTGGGCCACTCTATTAACAGCTAAGTTGTCTGATCTGCCCTGCAGAATTTTTCCTGGCAAGGTATGACACTACCGCTTCTTGTGATATGGAACTGTGGGGGGAACCTGTCCTCCTATTAAGTTGTCGCACTGGTCTTGTTTTGGCGAGTGAGTCTACAAGTTTTGAAGATGGACACAGCCCAAGTATTGCACTCCTGTTTCTTCAGTGCTCGTGGCAGCCGGGAATACTGCAACAGGTCATTGACCTCCTGGGTCACTTAATTTCCCATTCCGCTGCTGCTTCTTCTTCCCCATGGTCAACCGGAGGATACACAGGGAGACTTCTTTACGGAGAGTTCCCAGTCTATAATGTTCTAATGTTACATTTTACTAAGTACAGTTGTGCTCATAAGTTTACATAACCTGGCAGAATTTATGATTTCTTGGCCATTTTTCAGAGAATATGAATGATCACACAAAAACTTTTCTTTTACTCATGGTTAGTGTTTGGCTGAAGCCCATTATTAATCAATGGTATTTTCTATTTTTATTATTATTTCATAATGGCAACAGACACTACACAAATGACCCTGATCAAAAGTTTACATACCCCATTTCTTAATACCGTGTATTGCCCCCTTTAACATCAATGACAGCTTGAAGTCTTTTGTGGCATTTGTGGATGAGGCTCTTTATCTTCTCAGATAGTAAAGCTGCCCATTCCTCTTGGCAAAAAGCCTCCAGTTCCTGTAAATTCTGTCTTGCATGAACTGCACGTTTGAGATCTCCCCAGAGTGGCTCAATGATATTGAGGTCAGGAGACTGAGATGGTCACTCCAGAACCTTAACTTTCTTCTGCTGTAGCCAATGACAGGTCGAATTGGCCTTGTGGGTATATCTGGACATTCAGCACAGCTGGGATTCTGATTCACATCGATTGGATAGAGCGGTCACATCTCTAAGAACAAACTGACAACCGTTGGATATTTTTCACTCCATTGAGGTACAACTTTTTTACTTTCTTGACACCTATTGGGTTTGCTACATTGTCTTTATACACATGTAAGACTTATATCATTTCTATATTGCCCCATAGTCTCTCAGCCCATACCAGCTTTATAACCATGTTGGTCTGCATTCATGCATTTACCATATTCCATATCGCAGATAGTCCTTCATACCAACATACTCTAATAAGCTTAATTCACCTATCTACATCTTTATGTATATATAAATACAATTTTAGAACCTTATACATTAAGCTCATTTTGCAATTATGATGCCCTCTGATATATGTGCATCCTTGCAGACATTTTCCAGACATGATTTTAAGAGGCTAAGTGGAAACCGCAGTGAGAAATACCCCTATCCAGGCCGTGCTGATCCTCCGGATGTTCCCCTGTTGTGGCCTTTGTTTGTTCCACCTCCCCAGCTCCCAAGCTGGATGCACTACACGGCTGCCATCTTGATATCCAGCATTTGGCGATTTATCTCAGACCTTCGGTAAGTATGAGGTCTCTGTTCCAGACCTCTCTTGCCAATTATTCCGCCTGCCCCCATTTGTCAACAACATACATTTATTGATCTTATTACATACATTGCAGATACAACATTCATGCATCCGCCCCTGAAGAAGAGAGCAGGGTCTCGCAAAATGTATAGGGCTTTATTGATGCTTGTTTTATGCCGGTACATGCTGGGTATTATTGATGTCTGCATTATGTTTACATACTTCCCTGTCCACATGTATGTACATTTTATTTTCTTATTGTGTATGTGTAGTTACTGACCCAGCAACTTTCTGTCATTGTTGCTCATTGATGTATAACATTTGTAATAAATCTTTGTATATTTACTTTCATCTGTGTTGTGTACATTGGCTATTATGCCGGGTAACTCACAATCATTGTTGTTGCCGCTCCGTTACATAACATTTTGAAACAAATAAATTGATTTTGTCTCAGTGTTTGCTGTGGACATTGGCTAAACCTCTCTCACCTCATCTAAAGTCCCAGGGCTATTTTTCTTGTTTTTTTTGTGCACTATTAGGGATGGAGTTGTCAGAGGGGTCACACCAGACCTTAATCTCCTTTCTGTGTTTTGGATCATTGTCATGTTGGAATGTCCAACATGACAATAACTTTCCCCTGAAGTTATTTGTGGGTTTTTCTTTGCATCCCAAACAATTTTCCTAGCAGTTGTGGCTGAAACTTTAGTTGAAATACATGACCGTGATTTGGTTTCAACAGAACCCCTCATTTTCCACTTCTTGATTAGAGTTTTAACACTGCTGATTGACATTCTCAATTCCTTGGATATCGTTTTATATCCCTTTCATGTTTTATACAGTTCAACTACCTTTTCCCGAAGATCCTTTTGACAATTGTTTTGCTTTCCCCATGACTCAGAATCCAGAAACGTCAGTGCTGCACTGGATAAAAGATGCAAGGGTCTGTCAGGAGTCCAGAAACTCATTGACCATTTATACAAGCACACTAATTACAAGCAAACAGATCACAGGTGAGGATGGTTACCTTTAATAGCCTTTCAAACCCCTTTGTGTCAACTTGTGTGCATGTTATCAGGCCAAAATTACCAGGGTATGTAAACTTTTGATCAGAGTTGTAACGAAACGTCCCACACTCCGCTTGAGTGCTGTTCATCGTACACTGCTTCCTTCCAGTCTGAATATAGATATCAGATATTCCAAACTGCTGATAACCACAAACAAAGCAATACTCGTTTTGTTGCTCACCATGAACTGTTTATTAGAACAAGAATACAGTCTTACCGTATATACATTTGAAGAGGAGGCCCCCCCCCTCCTGCTCATATTACTCTAACAAAACACAAGTAACCAGAAACATAAATTAACATGAGGTAATTAACTAGTCCCTTAAAGCAGCCAAGGTAACTCCATGCCCACCTGGCCATTGTTGTGAGTAATCAGGATTTCACAAGTCAAACTTGTTGTTACCGAGCTTCACACAATAGATTATACATTATCATAAGTATAAACACAGGACACCTTCTCACAATAGCAGGAGCTCCAGTAGGAGTCGGCCCATCTTCCACATTGTACAGATGCCAATGTGATCAGCTCTTTCAACTAACATGTCGAGTTCAGAATCAAACAAACTAAGAATAGTCTTTATATATATATCCTGGGACATATTGTGGATAAATATTACTGTCCCATTATAAGTAATCAAAGCCACATTTTCTCAGTCACTTTGTGCCACTAATGGACACAGGGTGACTTAGACACAGGAGGTGCATGGGGAGCTGAAACAAGGGTTTCCCAACCTCTCCAAGGGATTCTGGGTTCCAAGGGCCTTCCCGTCACATCTCTCCCCTTTCGGCAGAAGACTAACACAGGAGGAGACCCCAGACGGGTTGACTCTGAAGTTAGTCCATAGTTCCAGTCCCCTAATGTCTGTACCCACTTAGTACCCCAAACAAATTGTTCCAAACAGAGCATTACTCACCCAGCCAACCTCTGCCTCTCTCATAGAACATACCCACTGCTGGGGGGGGGGGGGGAGTGCGGACTGGTCCTTCCCCCTGGAGTCCCTTTAGCCGCTGGAGAGAAGACAGGGTGGCTGGGCTCAGTCTGTCATGCTGTTGGGGATCTGGGTCGATTGCCCAGCCTCCCTGGGGTATACAAGTGGAGACCATAGTCCCATCCATTTTCACAGGAAATCCATCCTTTGTTAGTGGAGGGCAGAGGTCACCAGCGCTCTGTCCTGTTGCCAGTGGTTCAGCTGAGCGTCGGAGCTTTCCTACATCATCTGCTTCAGCTAACTGTTGGGGAGACAGGTTGACTGCCCGGCTCCCTGGAACTCCGAAGTTCTTGCCGGTGCTGGGCAGGGGTTGGTAGCACTCTGAGCTGTTGCCAGCACTTCTGCTGGTTTTCTGTTAATGGAGACTGCAGGCCCATCTGCCGACACCAGATCAAGCTGCAGCTGTGAGGTGCCGACTGCATTCTCTCCTTGGATCCTGATCTGCAGCTCGGGAGTGACTGCCACCTCCTCACCCTGGGCCTCCAGAACTGCCGCAGGTGTGGGGCAGAGGTCTTGGACATTCTGTCCGGTTGTCAGTACTTCAGCTGGGTTGGTGCCATAATTGTGGGGAGCCGTCTGCTGCTGATACTCCCTTTCTCTGTTATTGTCTCTCAGGTGCACGAATCCTTGTTGGGGAGGTGAATGGCAGCTTCCCCCCTCTGCATCTCTGCAGTCCACTGGGGAAGAAGAAACACCACCTCCTCACCTCGGGCCTCTGGAAATGCCACGGGTGTGAAGCAGGGGTTTGCAGTACTCTGTCCTGCTGTCAGCACTTCTGCTGGGGGTTTGCTGGGTGGTCCCTCCTCTACAGAAACGTCTATTAAGTCTCCAGTCTCTGGAATTGCTAAAAGTCCAGAGCATGGGCGGGTGGCCCTTGGGCCCAGTGCCAACAATTTGGCAGGTGACTTATCATCAATAACATCCTCTGATAAAAAGAAAATTAAATCCATTGCTGACACTTCAGTCGAGATTTCAGAGCTGTTTGCTGGTACTTCCTGATAGTCCCAGGCAAAGGGAGCCCAGCCCTGGCGCTGTGCAGAGTCTAGAAGCCGTCTGTAGGCGATCTCCAGCTCCCATTCCTGAACGGCCAGCAACTCTATATCTTCCAGTGCCCAATGCACATTCAGTATCTCTCCTCTGAAATCCATGATTTCGTCCAACTTCCAAATCGCTCCTAAAGTTATGGTCCCATGTACAACAGTCAAATCGTTGTAAAAAACGCAATGGGCGGGGTCCTGATGACCAGTATCTTTGGTCAATTCAGGTAACAGGTTACCGGCTCACCTAATAGGGTGGTTTCCTTGTCAGAACAGGAGAAGTAGTCTAAATAAAAGGGGAGTGGGAATAGGACCCAAGGTGTCCCTACCTTCAGTGAAGGAAAAGGAAGAAACTGCGGTTTAACCTGATATAACTTTATTAGAACAATTAGTAGAAAAACATTTTAATCATTGAAAGGAAAGCATAAACAATAGGAGATTGCATAAGGTAAAATCTGACAGCGTTGTCACTTAAAAACGCATGCCCATGAGCTCAGCCATATCCCAGTCATCCACACGTGTCAATCATCTCAATAAGTGTGACTTAATCTATAATGCTTACATATGTTTAGGCGAGGTGAGTTCCGGGAAACCATGGTAGCACAAGTGATTACCCGTATTGTACTTAACCATGGACCTCCAGACTCCCTATATGCCTATAGAGCTGCTGCATTAAGTCTTTACAATGTTGAAGAAAGCATTGGTTATCTCAGACAAATAAATGCAATTTTGGCTAGAAAGTATTCCTGATAGTTAGTAAACAGGACAGGTTTGATTTCTGGATGTAGAACTGTCAATCATAGAGATAATATATAAAAAAAAAAATGCAGCACGCTGTGCTGCAAGCATGCAACTTGAGTCAAGGAGAAACAATAGATCCACAAGCCTGTTAGTCATTCAAGCACCATGTTTCCATGAAACATTAAAGATAGCACCACATATAGTTTGGATAGGAAAATATAGTTAGCTGAGTCAAAACACAGAGCCTCCAAAAAAAAAAAAATGTTCAGGCTGTGATTGCTTGCTGGATATACCAGTTGAAAAGTGACTCACTGTTTAGATGATATTAGATTGGTCCTCAATTGCAGCGACAAGGTGGTGAATCCAGAGTCCTTAGCAGGGGTCCACAGGTGTGTAGGATGCAAATCTCTGTATTCCTAGTCCTGGTGACACGCACAGGATGTTATCCACTCAAAACCAGCATGGGGCCACCTGGCCATTTACTTCCATTTTTTCGGTTGTTTGTGGATTTCCAGTTTGCAGAGATAGGATGAGGGCTAAAGAGTGATGAAAAGCCCAAGTTGGCTATCGGCAGAGGGCATGTGTAGGCACACACACCGCCATGTTTCACCCACTTGTAACATGGGTTTCTTCAGGATGAAGTGTTTGCATGGACAGAATCCTTTTGTAGGCAGAGTGACACTCAGTGAATTACTTCCTGTTACATCACTTCCTGCCTAGACATGGTCATGTTAACCCCATAGGGGAATTCAGACTGCTGTAAGGAAAAAGTGTTTTTACACCGCTGCCATTTTGTGGAAGTATATGACTATTGCAGTTCATAGTATATAATCATTGATGTATAAGGTAAAATCGCCATTCACAACTTGACATATGCTTTTAATCACATCTATTAAATTCAATAGTAGTTGTATTAAGATGTGAATGTAAACCTAAATACAGATAGATACATTTGTACAAACTCAACTTACGGAGTCAGGAATACCTGTAAATTCAGTTCAGTGTTTCATCCATTCGGCGCGAGCGTCCCCAGCCGAAAAATCCACTCCTTTTCTTTTTGAAGAAGTATCAGGTTGAAGTCACCTCTTCTTACTGGGAGTTTTAAGGCATAGGACCCCTTAATTTTGAGTCCGTTTGTTTACCTATTGTGATATTTTGAAAAGTGTTCTCCTATGGGGGTATCGTTATCTGGGGAACGAATACTTGAGAGATGTTCCCCTATACGGACCTTTAAAGGACGCTTTGTTTTGCCTATATACAGTTTATGACAGGGACATTGCAGCATATTCAGTACTCGTGTAGCATTGCAGTTAATGAAATGTTTAATTTGATGACCTTACTAAGGTGAATTGGCAAAGAGGAAGAAAAGACAACCTGGATCCTGAACAACGCCAGGCCTTACGAGAGCTGAAGGAGGCACCAAATTTGGTGATAAAGAAAAGCGACAAAGGGGGCAATGTGGTATTGCTTTCAACAGAATACTATGAAAATGAGATAAAAAGACAGTTAAATGACCAATCCACCTATGAAAAACTTCCTGCTAACCCCTTTACCTCTATAATCAATTAACTGAATTTTAAACTTAGGTTTGCGCAGGAAGCCGGCCTCTTCTCGTCTTGGAATGAGTATGAGTATCTGAAAGTGAAGGAGTTTAACACCCCTACAATTTACATCATTCCTAAAGTCCATAAATCCCTGACGAACCCACCAGGCAGGCCAATCGTTTCAGTGGTGAAGTTTCCTCTTCACCACTTTTTCCTTACAGCAGTCTGAATTCCCCTATGGGGTTAACATGACCATGTCTAGGCAGGAAGTGATGTAACAGGAAGTAATTCACTGAGTGTCACTCTGCCTACAAAAGGATTCTGTCCATGCAAACACTTCACCCTGAAGAAACCCATGTCACAAGTGGGTGAAACATGTCGGTGTGTGTGCCTACACATGCCCTCTGCCGATAGCCAACTTGGGCGTTTCATCACTCTTTAGCCCTCATCCTATCTCCGCAAACTGGAAATCCACAAACAACCGAAAACTGGAAGTAAATGGCCGGGCGGCCCCATGCTGGTTTTGAGTGGATAACATCCTGTGCGTGTCACCAGGACTAGGAATACAGAGATTTGCATCCTGCACACCTGTGGACCCCTGCAAAGGACTCTGGATTCACCACCTTGTCGCTGCAATTGAGGACCAAGCTAATATCATCTAAACAGTGAGTCCCTTTTCAACTGGTATATCCAGCAAGCAATCACAGCCTGAACTTTTTTTTTTTTTTTTTTTTGGAGGCTCTGTGTTTTGACTCAGCTGACTATATTTTCCTATCCAAACTATATGCGATGCTATCTTTAATGTTTCATGGAAACATGGTGCTGAATAACAGGCTTGTTGTGGATCTATTGTTTCTCCTTGACTCAAGTTGCATGCTTGCATCACAGCGTGCTGCATTTTTTTTTTTTTTTTTTATTATCTCTATGTTGACAGTGCTACATCCAGTAGTTCACTAACTATCAGGAATACTTCCTAGCCAGAATTGCATTTATTTGTCTGAGATAACCAATGCTTTCTTCAACATTGTAAAGACTTAATGCAGCAGCTCTATAGGCATATAGGGAGTCTGGAGGTCCATGGTTAAGCACAATACGGGTACTGACTTGTGCTACCAAGGTTTCCCAGAACTCACCTTGCCTAAACATATGTAAGCATTATATAATAAGTTACACTTATTGAGATGATTGACACGTGTGGATGACTGGGATATGGCTGAGCTCATGGGCATGCGTTTTTAAGTGACAACGTTGTCTGTCAGTTTTTACCTTATGGAATCTCCTATTGTTTATGCTTTCCTTTCAATGATTAAAATGTTTTTCTACTAATTGTTCTAATAAAGTTATATCAGGTTAAACCGCAGTTTGTGCCTTTTCCTTCACTGAAGGTAAGGACACCTTGGGTCCTATTCCCACTCCCCTTTTATTTTCATGTACAACAGTCCCAGGCCACCGTAGCCCAAGCCTTCCGTTGGGCTGTCATCTGCTATCTAAGGGCATGCTTAGAATATATGCCACCGCAGGGCTCTGTAGCTCCCATCCAGCCGCATCTCTGCCCAGACCAGCCTGCTTAAATTGGCTGTCTGCTCCTTGTGAATTTTTTTTCTACCAAACAGCACCCGCAATCCATACTGTGACCAGCCAGTAACTTTCCTGGATGGAGGGGATAATTTTTCCCTGGTGGCGCATCTCACGGGCTAGCGTTTTTTCCAGAGTTCGCAGTAGACAGAATCATACCATCCCAGCAGCAGCTGCTCTGATACTGGTTCCCTGTGCTGTATCTGCATCTCTTGCAACCTCCTTTCGAATTCCTCTTCCATGACGGCTTGTATTTGTACCTCTTCTCTCCTGCTATCTGGATCTTGGATCCAGGTGGAGGTTTGGATGTCCCAGACTGCAGGAAGCATCCCACTGTTGCCACCAGTGTAACAAAATGTCCCACACTCCGCTTAAGTGCTTTCACCATACACCACTTCCTTCCAGTCTGAATATAGATATTAGATATTCCAAACCACTGACAACCACAAACAAGGCAATACTCGTTTGGTTGCTCACCATGAACTGTTTATTAGAACAAGAATACAATATAAAAGTGGATTGCGCCAACTTCTGTGTATAATACCACTGCTGAAATATGCAAAAATAGAATATCTATCCTAGGTAGCGTGCTTTTCTGTATCAATTAATATTGTGTCAAAGATATGCTGTCCACATAGTGTTACTAGTGACAAAATAATATTCTAAGAAGCTACCCAAAAACTGTTTAAAGTGCTAGTGCTAAAAAAATGACAAAATATTAAATGTGCCAATATTACTTAGTGACCATCAAATATCACGTATCACCATGCATATATACTACATGCTGCAAAAAATGTCCTCAACATATGCATAAACACTACAGCACATGTCCTCTGTTGGTGATCACTTCTGTGCAATGACGTTAGGTGCTACCAAAAACTATTTAAAGTGATAGTGCTACAAAATATCAAAAAATGTGCAATGTGCCAATATTACTTGACTATCAAAATATCACATATCAACATGCATCTTACAGGAGACACATCTAGTAGAAAGCAAGGTTCTAAGCCTGAAAAAACCATGGGTGGGACATTAGAAACATTGCATGGGGCTTCTATCCTTAAGGCTTCTTCCTCTAAGTGATTCTTTCTACAAGTGATATGCACTTCATTCTCTGCACTAAGTTCTGCCTCACCTGATCATTCCTTCTGTCTCTTTACAGGTATGTGTCAGCTCATCCACATCTTCCACCGTTAACTGAAATTGGGATCTGCCTGCTGTCTCTGTGTGTGTGTGTCTCTGGTATGTGTCAGCTCATCCACATCTTCCACCGTTAACTGAAATTGGGATCTGCCTGCAGTCTCTGTGTGTGTGTGTGTGTGTGTGTGTGTGTGTGTGTCTCTGGTATGTGTCAGCTCATCCACATCTTCCACTGTTAACTGAAATTGGGATCTGCCTGCAGTCTCTGTGTGTGTGTGTGTGTGTGTGTCTCTGGTATGTGTCAGCTCATCCACATCTTCCACCGTTAACTGAAATTGGGATCTGCCTGCTGTCTCTGTGTGTGTGTGTGTGTGTGTGTGTGTGTGTGTGTGTGTGTGTGTGTGTGTGTGTCTCTGGTATGTGTCAGCTCATCCACATCTTCCACCGTTAACTGAAATTGGGATCTGCCTGCTGTCTGTGTGTGTGTGTCTGGTATGTGGCCTTCTCTATCTGTTGCCCTGTGCGAACAACCATGACTTTATTTGTTGCTCTGACTGTCTTACCTAAGTTTTATGTGTTGATCTTATCTTGGCCTCTTGCTATTCTGACTTTTGAAGCAAAAAGTCCACTTTGATTGCTAGGCACTCTTATGCCCCGTACACACGGTCAGATTTTCCGATGGAAAATGTGTGATAGGACCTTGTTGACGGAAATTCCGACCGTGTGTTGGCTCCATCACACATTTTCCATCGGATTTTCCGACACACAAAGTTTGAGAGCAGGATATAAAATTTTCCGACAACAAAATCTGTTGTCGGAAATTCCGATGGTGTGTACACAAATCCGACGGACAAAGTGCCACGCATGCTCAGAATAAATACAGAGATGAAAGCTATTGGCCACTGCTCCGTTTATAGTCCTGACGTACGTGTTTTACGTCACCGCGTTTAGAACGATTGGATTTTCCGACAACTTTGTGTGACCGTGTGTATGCAAGACAAGTTTGAGCCAACATCCGTCGGAAAAAATCCTAGGATTTTGTTGTCGGAATGTCCGAACAAAGTCCGACCATGTGTACGGGGCATTATAGTCACTCATGATTAATTAACGAACTTCAACCCCTCCCTTATAACAGTATAAATTTGAGCATCCTTAAGGGGTCTGCACATTGCTGGGGGGAGCACATTGCATGGGGCTTCTATCCTTAAGGCTTCTTCCTCTAAGTGATTCTTTCTACAAGTGATATGCACTTCATTCTCTGCACTTCAGCGATTGCACGAAGCAAACAAATACAGCAATCTGCACTGGAAAGCAGCTAACAGACTGCAGGTAACCCGTCTCTCTAATAAGCTCTACTTCCACTCTGTAACATGCACTCTCTACCACTGCTTCTGACATTCCTCTCCTCTCTCCTCAAACTCTCTTACCTTCACCCCCCCTCTCCACCCGCCTGCTTATACATATCACCCTGCCTTCTGTCTTCTCCCTACTACTGCTCTTACCAACTCTCGTTCATTCTACATCCATACACTGATAAAACCTCCAATACTCTGAGACATGCCCCTTCACATAAATCACAGTCCCACATTACCTCCCTCACCCTCCTGCTTCTCCTAATCTCTGGTGACATATCTCCAAACCCTGGGCCACCATCATCTGTCTTTGCCCATCGCTCCCATCCCCCTACACCCTCTGGCAGGAGCCGCAACCCACAGAACTTGGTCTCTATTCCTCTTTCCATAACCAGCCCCCCCTTTTCCTGTGCCCTGTGGAATGCACGTTCTGTCTGCAACAAACTCACCGCCCTCCACGACCTCTTCATCACAAATTCCTTTAACCTACTTGCCATTACTGAAACCTGGCTTCATGAATCGGATACTATTTCTCCTGCTTCCCTCTCCCATGGGGGCCTTCTCTGGACTCGCTCCCCCAGACCAAGTGGACGGAAGGGAGGTGGAGTGGGAATCCTTCTAGCCCCATGCAGCACCTATCAGGTTCTTCACCCACCTCCCTCTCTGACACTCTCCTCTTTTGAGGCACACTGCATTCGTCTTTTCTCTCCCATTTCTCTAAGAATTGCTGTCATCTACCGGCCCCCTGGACCAGCATCAGCCTTTCTTGATGACTTCTCTGCCTGGCTACCCTACTTTCTCTCTTCTGAAATCCCCACAATTATTCTTGGGGACTTCAACATCCCTGTCAACACTAACACTACTATTACTTCTAAACTTCTCAGTCTAACCTCATCGCTTGACCTGAAGCAATGGATACAGGCTCCTACCCACTCCAATGGCAACACCCTTGACCTTGCCTTCTCCTATCTGTGCACTCCGTGCAACCTTTCCAACAATCCACTCCCACTCTCTGATCACCACCTTATTAGTTTTGCTCTCTCCTTGTCTTCCACCTCTTCTCCCTCCAACCGCCTAACAGTTACACGTAGAAACCTTCGCCACCTCAACCCTTCTCTTCTCTACTCTGCTACTGATCACCTCTATGACAAAATCTCCCCCCTGTCCTGCCCCAACCTAGCTACTTTCATCTACAACAGCTCACTGTCTTCCTCCCTAGACAAGCTGCCCCCCCTCACTACACGCAGAATTAGGCCCTGACTGCTACAACCCTGGCAAACAGATGACACCAGAAGTCTCAGAAAACGTAGCCGCGCTCTTGAGCGCCTGTGGCATAAGACTAAGACCCAGGAAGACTTCACACAATATAAATCTGCCCTCCTAAAATACTACTCCTGCCTTCACACTGCCAAACAGACCTACTTTATCACACTCATTAACACCTTCTCATCCAGTCCACGTCAACTCTTCTCTACCTTCAACACTCTACTCTGTCCTCCACTGCCTCCACCCACCAACTCACTCACTGCCCAGGAGATTGCCAATCACTTCAAAACTAAGATTGATACAATTCATGAGGAGATCGCCAATGCGCAAAAACCTCCCCCATGCAACACCCCATGTCCACAGACACAATCATTACTTCCCTCATTCAACCCTGCTACTATTACTGAGGTTGCTAAACTTTTATCTAGCACTCATCTAACCACTTGCCCCCTGGATCCTGTTCCCTCGCAAATGCTACGCTCACCCTCTGACTCGATTCTACGCTCTCTAACTCACATTTTCAACCTCTCCCTCTCCTGTGGCATCTTCCCAAACTCTCTAAAACATGCGCTAGTCACCCCCATACTAAAAAAGCCCTCACTGGATCCCACCAATCTCAACAACTTACGTCCCATCTCCTAATGCCGCGTACACACGGTCGGACTTTCTAGAAAGCTAGGTCCGACGTACTTGCCGCCAGACTTCCGGCGGACTACCGCCGGACTTTCTGAACGGCCGGACTTGCCTACACACGGCCGGACTTTCCGGAATCTGGTCTTCCCGACGGACTTTCAGAATGAACGGACTTTCCCACACACGGACAAGTCCGTTCATTTTGAACGTGACTCGGGTACGACGGGACTAGAAAAGGAATTCAATCTCGCCACTTTTTTTGGCGAGATTGAAACCTTGCGAGCCCCGTCGCAGGCCCTTAGGTCTGGTATGGAACTTTAAGGAGAACCCCCCTACGCCGAAAAACCGGCGTGGGGGTCCCCCCAAAATCCATACCAGACCCCGATCCGAGCACGCAGCCCGGCCGGTCAGGAAAGGGGGTGGGGACGAGCGAGCGCCCCCCCCCCCTCCTGAACCGTACCAGGCCGCATGCCCTCAACATGGGGGGGTGCTTTGGGGGAGGGGGCGCCTTACGGTGCCCCCCCACCACAAAGCACCTTGTCCCCATGTTGATGAGGACAAGGGCCTCTCCCCGACAACCCTGGCCGTTGGTTGTCGGGGTCTGCGGGCGAGGGGCTTATCGGAATCCGGGAGCCCCCTATAATAAGAGGGCCCCCAGATCCCGGCCCCCCCACCCTATGTGAATGAATATGGGGTACATGGTACCCCTACCCATTCACCTAGGTAAAAAGTGTTAATAATAAAACACAACACAGGTTTTTAAAATAATTTATTAAACTGCTCGGGGGGGGTCTTCTTCCGTCTTCGGGGGTCCCTCCGCTTCATCTTCTCCCGGCGTCCGGTTGGTTCTTCTCCGCTCTCTTCTCCCGGTGTTCCAGTTCTTCGGCCGGCTCCTCTGCTGTGTTCAGGTAGCTCTCTTGCCAGCAGAGGTCCGGACTTCTGAGCTGCTGGGCTTCTTGTCTTCTCTTCTCTTCTCTTCCCCCAGATGTTGACACGACGCTCTCTCCGGCTGGACTGGTCTCCGAGGGCTGCGTTGTGACTTATATAGGCGGAGACCCCGCCCCCTTTTGATGTCACAGTCCCTGGGCATGCTGGGACTGTGACGTTTTAGGGGGCGTGGTCGACCACGCCCCCTAAAACGTCACAGTCCCAGCATGCCCAGGGCCTGTGACATCATATGGGGGCGGGGTCTCCGCCTATATAAGTCACAACGCAGCCCTCGGAGACCAGTCCAGCCGGAGAGAGCGTCGTGTCAACATCTGGGGGAAGAGAAGAGAAGAGAAGACAAGAAGCCCAGCAGCTCAGAAGTCCGGACCTCTGCTGGCAAGAGAGCTACCTGAACACAGCAGAGGAGCCGGCCGAAGAACTGGAACACCGGGAGAAGAGAGCGGAGAAGAACCAACCGGACGCCGGGAGAAGATGAAGCGGAGGGACCCCCGAAGACGGAAGAAGACCCCCCCCGAGCAGTTTAATAAATTATTTTAAAAACCTGTGTTGTGTTTTATTATTAACACTTTTTACCTAGGTGAATGGGTAGGGGTACCATGTACCCCATATTCATTCACATAGGGTGGGGGGGCCGGGATCTGGGGGCCCTCTTATTATAGGGGGCTCCCGGATTCCGATAAGCCCCCCGCCCGCAGACCCCGACAACCAACGGCCAGGGTTGTCGGGAAGAGGCCCTTGTCCTCATCAACATGGGGACAGGGTGCTTTGTGGTGGGGGGGCACCGTAAGGCGCCCCCTCCCCCAAAGCACCCCCCCATGTTGAGGGCATGCGGCCTGGTACGGTTCAGGAGGGGGGGGGCGCTCGCTCGTCCCCACCCCCTTTCCTGACCGGCCGGGCTGCGTGCTCAGATTGGGGTCTGGTATGGATTTTGGGGGGACCCCCACGCCGGTTTTTCGGCGTAGGGGGGTTCTCCTTAAAGTTCCATACCAGACCTAAGGGCCTGGGATGCCCCCCGCGCTCGCCGCAATAGGAAAATTTGTTTTTCCTATTGCAGCGAGCGCGAGATGCAGTAACCTGCTCCTCCGTCGTATCTGGTCCTTCGGACCAGCATACAGACGAACGGGCTTTCCGTCAGGAACTGAGTCCGGCGGAGGTACGACGTAAAGATTTGAAGCAGGCTTCAAATCTAAAGTACGTCGGATTTCCGCCCGAAACGGTCCGTCGGAAGTCCGATGGAGACCACACACGGTCGGATTTTCCGCCGGACTTAGTCCGGCGGCGTCCGTCGGACTTTTGCAGGTGAAAAGTCCGACCGTGTGTACGCGGCATTACTCTCCTTCTCCTCCAAACTTCTTGAAAGACTGGTCTACAACCGACTAAGCGACCATCTGACCATGAATAAACTTCTTGATCCCCTTCAGTCCGGTTTTCGCCCTCAACACTCCACGGAAACTGCTCTCCTTAAACTCTCAAATAACCTACTAATGGCTAAAGCCAATGGACACTATTCTGTACTACTCCTGGATCTCTCTGCTGCCTTTGACACAGTGGACCACCCCCTCCTCCTCAAAAAACTCCACTCCTTTGGTCTCCGTGACTGCGCTCTTCGCTGGTTCTCATCCTACCTATCCCACCGCTCCTTCAGTGTCACTTACAACTCTACTTCCTCCTCTCCTCTTCCTTTTTCCGTTGGGGTCCCCCAAGGTTCTGTTCTTGGACCTCTCCTTTTCTCAATCTACACCACCTCCTTGGGTCAGTTGATTGCCTCCCACGGCTTTAAATATCATCTCTACGCTGATGACACCCAAATCTATCTCTCCACCCCCCAGCTCTCTCCATCTGTCTCCTCACGCATTACCAACTTACTAGCAGACATATCAGCCTGGATGTCACATCACTTTCTCAAACTCAACCTATCCAAAACCGAGCTCATGATATTTCCTCCCTCAGGTGCCGCTTCCCCTGATCTCCCTGTCAAGATCAACTATCAACCCATCTCCCCACGCCAAGGTCCTAGGTGTAATCCTGGACTCTGAACTAACCTTTCGACCCCACATTCTATCACTATCCAAAGCTTGCCGCCTCAGTCTTCGCAACATCTCCAAGATACGCCCCTTCCTAACCAATGACACCACAAAGCTTCTAATCCACTCCCTGGTCATCTCCCGCCTTGACTACTGCAACTCCCTCCTCATTGGTTTACCTCTAAATAGGCTATCCCCACTTCAGTCCATCATGAACGCTGCTGCCAGGCTCATCCACCACATAAACCGCTCAGCGTCTGCTACACCCCTCTGCCAATCCCTCCATTGGCTGCCACTTAGTCACCGAATTAAATTCAAGATACTAACTATAACTTACAAAGCCATCCACAACCTGGCCCCCAGCTACATCTCTAACCTAGTCACAAAATACCAACCTAATCGTTCTCTTCGCTCCTCCCAAGACCTCCTGCTCTCAAACTCCCTTGTCACCTCATCCCATGCTCGCCTTCAGGACTTCTCCAGAGCCTCCCCCATCCTCTGGAATGCTCTACCCCAATCCGTCCGATTTTCTCCTACTTTATCCACTTTCAGGGATCCCTGAAAACTCATCTCTTCAGAGAAGCCTATCTGGCCCCCACCTAACAACTGTAGATTTATCTTCTCAATCAGCACATCACCCACAGTTATTACCTCTTGTATCTCTTGACCTTCCCTCTTAGATTGTAAGCTCTAAGGAGCAGGGCCCCCTGATTCCTACTGTATCAAATTGTATTGTATTTGTACTGTCTACCCTCAAGTTGTAAAGCGCTACGTAAACTGTTGGCGCTATATAAATACTGTATAATAATAATAATAATAATAATAATAATTATCATCATCCCACATGGGTATGCCTGAGGGGTTGGTATATTAATACATAAGTCCTTATCTTATACTCTGTTAGATGTCAAGATTGACCCGGAGGGTAGGTATATGCTACTCCATGTAGTCATTGATGCTGTTGAAATGTTGATTCTTGGGTTATATATACCACCACCTGCTACAGTGTCCCTCTTGAAATGTCTGACTCCCCTTCTTTCTGTATACCGTACTGAAAATCTTCTTATTGCAGGTGATTGTAATATGATTCCGTACCCGTATCGAGATAAGCTGTCCCCAGGTGCTAGTACAGACTCTCCCTTGTCCCAATGGACATCTCTCTATGGTCTGACAGATGTTTGGCGCTGGAAATATCTGGGGGATAGGGCCTATACCTGTCACTCCATATACTATCGCACGAAGTCCAGAATAGATTTGATTTATGTTAGTGGTGGGATGCTACCCCGGGTACGTGAGGTCACTATACTCCCAAGGGGCATATCATGCACCTGTGGTCTGTTGCCTACAAACGCAGACACCCCCGTCGGAGAGGCTGTGGCAGCTGTCTCGCTATTGGATCTCTGATGAAACTTTAGAAATTGAAATCTCCAAGTGTATATCCGACTTTTGGTTGCCAAATGCCGGGTCTACCTCCCTAAATAATCTGTGGGATGCCTTTAAAGCATATGTCAGGGGTTGTTACCAATCCTCCATCTCTCAGGCTAGTCATAATGCTGCAATCACCATTGAGGAAGCTGAGGTCAAGGCACAAAATCTTGAGTCCCAAAATTTCTTATCTAAAAATCCGATTACCTATCTTGATATGCAAGTGGGCTACCGAGAAGTGATGCTTCTTTGGGTGGCGAAAGCAAAAAAGCAGCAACTAGCACAAACGCAGCGTATCTTTAAACAGGGGGAGAAAACCGGACGGCTTTTGGCTTGGCTATCCAGGGAACAACAACCACTAGCCTTCAATGCTCGTATACAGGATGCCAACGGTGTACTCGTGATGGACCTGGTAGCTATTAATGCCCATTTTGCCTCATATTATGGGGCTTTATACTCCTCCAAGGCGGACTACTCGGAGGAACTGGATTCCTTCCTTGGGCAGATCACATTTCCCACTCTTACCGATGAGGTCTGTAAATGTCTAGACAGCTCCATTACTATTAAAGAGGTACAGCAGGCTCTCTGTTAACTGCAGCTGGGTAAAACCCCAGGAGTGGACGACCTACCCCCGGTGTTTTATAAACAATATGGGGAACAGTTGTCACCTAGACTGCACAAGATGATAGTTGGGACTTTTAAAAGTAGAAACCCTCCCGGCTTTGATGGCTGAAGCATGCATAGTTGTAGTCCCACTACAGCACATGTCCTCTGTTGGTGATCACGTCTGTGCAATGACATTAGGTGCTACCAAAAACTATTTAAAGTGATAGTCATAAATCTCCGGAGATTGTACACGGTCCTGGGCTCAAAAGAGTCTCTCACCCAGTTTGATGCAGTAGCCTCCTTAGATGCTGAAAAAGCATTTGACTCGGTGAAATGGAACTACCTCTGGGAGGTCCGGCATCGCTTTTATTTTGGCCCTAAGTTTATCTTGTGGGGTCACCGAGTTCTAGAGTTCACACTGGATCGATTCTTTTCTTGCCCTTCTATGTTCACAGGGTACCAGGCAGGGTTGCCCGCTCTCCCCTGCGCTCTTTGCGTTAGCCATAGAGCCAATGGCGATCCTTTTGCGCTCTTCCCTGATGGTCTGTGGTATCCCACTAGGTTCCGTTCAGGAAAAAATATCCCTCTACGCCGACGATACCCTTCTGTATCTTAAGAACACAACAAATTCACTGGGGGCTTTTCAACATCTTTAGTAGATACTCAGGCATATGTATTAACTGGGAAAATCTTTTATATTTCCATTACAACCCTCCGATGCAGCGATCCCTGCATATACCCCGTTACAGCGGGTCTCCCAGTTTTGGTATTTAGGCGTTATAATCCACAGGGATCACAGTTTATCCCTCTTAATCTAACTCCTGACTTAAAGATGTGCTGCTTGTAAAACGTTGCCCCTTACCCCGGTTGGAAGGGTTAACCTTATCAAAATGTCCGTGCTGCCTAAATTGGTTTACATTTTTTTGACAAACCCGGTTCATATTCCGAACATGTATTTTAATAAACTGGATAGCTTAATTATCTAATTTCTATGGAATGGTAGCATACCTAGAATAGCCAAATCTACCCTGCAACTGCCTATCACACTGGAAGGTCTTGCTCTACCCTACCATGCTTCATCAAATACTACTGGGCTGCTGTACTACCCTGTTTCCCCGAAAATAAGACCTAGCGTGGTTGTCGGTGATGGCTGCAATATAAGCCCTACCCCCCAAATAAGCCCTAGTTGAAGTCCTTGTAGGTCTTCTTTTCAGGGTAGGGCTTATTTTCAGGGAAACGGGGAAGGGCTTATTTGGATGGTAGGGCTTATATTGCAGCCATCACCGACAACCACGCTAGGTCTTATTTTCGGGGAAACAGGGTAGTCACAGTCCGATGATGGCTGTCAGAGGAACTGGCCAACCCCGAATCCACATTGGAGACGGTGCTGCTTGTATCCTACTCTGAACTACGAAACTTAAAACACAGGGGGCCCTGATCCAACCCTAATGTCACTTCCTCAATGCGAACCACGCTTAGGGTTTGGGAAATTGTTAAAGCCAAGGTAAAGAAACCTAACTGCTGGTCCCCATACACCCCACTCTGGGGTGGCACTTTCAATCTATTCTGGATCCGGTGTTACGGGCCAGATTCGAAATTAAGACACTGGCAGATATTATCTCCACTGATGGGTTAATTACGTTTCTGCGATCTAAAAAGGCAACGGGGTGTACCTAATCATATGTTTATTAGGTACCTACAACTCCGTCATGCTTATCGGTCCCAATTCCCCCAATCTATCATGGTAGAGGTCAATGGTATAAAACGCCTGCTGAGTATGTCGGAGGAGGCTAAACCTCTCTCCGCTCTATACTTCATCCTAGCTGGACTGGTCAGCTCCAAGGTTTCTCAGCTGTTCTCAGTGTGGCAGGCAGAAATACCCACATTGGCCGATGATGACTGGGAAGAGGGTATCCAGCAATATCTCCCTCTGGTGATCTCCCAACTTAAGTTTCTACATCGAGCATATTACTCCCCACAACGGTTAGCTAGGATATACCCTGATAGAAGCTAAGTCTGCCCTAATGTGCCTCGGAAGTTGGCAATTTCTTTCATGTTGTCTGATCCTGCCAGGAAATACAAATTTTTTGGAGGCAAGTTGTCAGTGTCATTAATTCTATCGGCAAATTCAGAGTCCCCTGCGACCCAATATCTCTATTACTTGGTATAGTTGACACAATGAGGGCTCCCCAATCCAAAAAACTATTTGTATTCTACGCAGCCTCCTACTGATTAGTAGTTCCAAATTAAGTAAAAACTACTGCAGTAGGAAACAGACATAAAAGATACACTAAGCATGTTTTCAAATAACTGTTCCGTTTATTCAGTATGTTGTAAAGCGCTGCGTAAACTGACGGCGCTATATAAATCCTGTATTATAATAATAATAATAATTCAACACAATGAAATTTTTTTTATACACATTATTACGTAGATATCACATTCATATTACAATTGTACTTTTATGGTAATAAGGGGCATAACATAGGCAGGCTAATTCTAATCAGGACTCAAAAGAATGCAAACATGTAATAAAAACATTATTAGTGCTGTGTGCACAATGAGTACAATGCATAGGCAAACTATCACGTCCCTGGTGCTAGAGGCCAATGGAGAGAGAGGGCTTCCCTTGCGGCTAAGTTCCAGACCCCCCTGAGGGTGGAAACAGGAGAGGTCAGACCCGAAGTACCCATGCAAATTGGCCTAACTCCTCAAGAGAGCACACAGACGACAAGGTAACTTTTTTGTCTCTACTGTGGAGCTTCGGGCCACTTCCTTCTCAGTTGTCCTGTTTGCCCAAGTAAGTCCAGCCTTCCACGCCCCTCGTACCTCCATTTTTCTGGGACTGTAACTACTCATATAATTCTCCCCATTTCTCTGCAGGTGGCAGGAAAGGAAGTCAAGCAGCGGGCCATCGTTGACTCTGTTGCCTGTAGTTGTTTCTTGGATATCACCCTTGCCAAGAAGTTGCGTATACCCTTGACACAAAGACTTGACGTACATTTAGCAGATGGTACTGCTCCCAGCTCTGGACCTGTCACTCAGGAGACTATACCTCTCCTTGCCACCATGGATGCCGGTCATCAGGAATTGCTCCGCTTTGGCGTCATCAGGTCTCCTATATTCCCAGCCATCCAAGGGATACCCTGGGTGCAGGCCCAAAACCCGCAAATCGAATGCCCCAAGGGAGAAATCATCTTCTCATCTCCCTACTGTTGCCAACACTGTGGCGTCCCCAGGCCTGTGAACCCTTCAGTGTGTCTCTCCGTTCAGCCTACACCAGATCCCTGTCATGCTGTCCCTTTGGCCTACCTTGATTTCCTTGATGTCTTTGACAAGAAAGGTGCTGATGCCCTGCCCCCGCATCGGTCCTACGACTGCCCGATTGAGTTGCTACCTGGAGCAGAAGTACCCTTCAGGCGAATCCTTTCATTTATCTGAGCTGGAGGCCCTCCGACAATATATACAGTATCTCACAAAAGTGAGTACACCCCTCACATTTTTGTAAAAATTTTATTATCTTTTTATGTGACAACACTGAAGATGAAACTTTACATTGTAGCAAAGTAGTGAGTGTACAGCTTGTTTAACAGAGTAAATTTGCTGTCCCCTCAAAATAACTCAACACACAGCCATTAATGTCTAAACCACTGGCAACAAAAGTGAGTACACCCCTAAGTGAACATATTGACAATTTGGGCCAAATTTGGACATTTTGTGTGGCCACCATTATTTTCCAGCACTGCCATGGCCTCTTGCGCATAGAGTTCACCAGAGCTTCACATGTTGCCACTGGAGTCCTCTTCCACTCCTCCATGATGACATCATGGAGCTGGTGGATGTTAGAGACCTTGCGCTCCTCCACCTTCCATTTGAGGATGCTGTTTCATAAACACCTCGAACTTACTACTCCCCAATAGTGAAAGATACTCACCAAGACATTTTGCAAACTGCAACACGGCTGGTGTAGTCTATCTTCTCCTATGTGCCTGTGGGTGCTTTTATGTTGGCAAAACTGCCCAAGAATTTTGGCGACGTGCTTACTGCCATCTTGCATCTATGCAGACCTGTAATCCCAGTCTCCCCCTGGGACGACACGTCACAAGTGTCCATGATGGCATTTGTCCCAAAGTGTCTTTTGTGATCCTTGACCGCGTCCATCCCGGGATGCGAGGTAGAGACTGGAACAGAATCCTGCTCCAACGGGAGCAGAGGTGGATTTTCCGCTTAAACGCCACCTCGCCACCCGGCTTAAACGGGTCAATCTCCTATAGGCCCTTCTTGGAGGGTTTTTCCCCTGGAGGGTCAGAATGGGAACCACCAGACCCGACCTAGACAATCTAGAACCATTTGGTTCACCATTATTCTATTCTATTTTATGTATCAAGTTCTTTTAGTCTATGGTTAATCTCTTCTCCCTTTTGAACATCTCACGTTCTCTTCCACTACTATGTCCTCTCTCCTTTCCATTCAAATGTATTGGTGGACAAATGTTGAATAATTTGTATTGAATATAGTCTTAGGCTGCATAACCCCCATTCATTATGTTCTTTATGAACTGTTTCCCAGTAACCATACATGTTTGTCTTGGTTATGTTTAAGCATTTTTAACAATGTAACTTTTTTTTCATTGTGCTGTAATCTTTATTTTAGTCCAGCTTACTGTTGAGATTGCATATATGTATTGCTCATGCAGGATAGGACATGCACTGTTAATATTGCTAATTGTACTATTATGTAAATAATTTTTCAGCTTATTACTAGCAAACATATATACATTGTTGGGGGTTATTAAGTAGGCTGCTCCTTCCTTCACCTGGGGGCATATCCATATAGTGTTGTCCCTTTGTTTGTTGTACCTTTTGATCGGCCTGTGTATGCCCGTGCGCGGCGGGGTGTCTGTGCGGCTGCGCACCAGGCTCACGGCAGCCCGAGTTCCACACTCGGCGCACGGGGGCCGCCCATTGCCATTGGCATGGACGGCCTCCCTTGTTGACATTATAGCGCCTGCCCCCCCTAGGAGGGTCACGTGTTCTATGTCTTGTGCGCCGCGGGAGGACGACGTGCGGCGGCACAGCCGGCGCATTAGGCTTCCCTTGCCACACAGGGGATCCTAGGGCCTGACGTCACTGCTTCGTTCGGGAGCAGTGCGTCACCAATCACACACCCCCTGATGTGTTAGGAGGTGCCGTCTGCGTGCCGCCGTCTCGGGACGCCCAGGCCAGCCCCGCCTCTCTGAGCGTTGGCATGCAGTGATTGGCTTATCGCCAGTCACTCATGCTGTTTTAAACCCCTCCACCCTCCAGCTGCTGTCTGTTTGCTGTGAGGGTGGATACTAGCCAGGATCTGCAGCTCTTCGACCCATCAGGTAACACTCTTTGTTTTTGAACTCTGGTCACTTTTTATGCTTATCATGACTTAACCTAGGAGGCGCTCAGGCTCTATGCATGATGTGTCCCTATGGCTGTCCTGAATGGCTGCCCCCCCCTTGTTGATGCAGTGCCTTTTGTCTATAATTATAGATCAAACTTTTGGTCACGATTATAGCTTCCTGATTCCTCTGTCTGTAGAGCTGCACACAAACAGATCCTCGTTTTGTTGGCCTCTGCACCTGCTTCCTTCCCCTCCGTCTGATTGCCTCCCGGCAAGGTATTTACCATTATGTCAGTCAATTACTTATTAGAATTGTTCAGATGCATATATGTGCATATTTACACATCTAACTGTGCATGGTTGCACAGGTATATGTCTGGATGCACGCATATTCATTATTCTAGATATATATTTTGTGTTGGGTGGTTCTATGGTGGGTAATATTCCTATGAACCAATTTAACACATGCCACCTCTGTTTTTCTTTTTCTCTCCACACCATTACAGTAAGGGGTACATCTCGGAGGGCCAGCCTGGGTAGTCCTTTGTGTGGGACTCTTTTTCTGTTTCCCCTCCTCCTGCCGTTGGACCTATCCATCTGTGCTAGTGCATCGATCTACCCCGTCGCGCTAGGGGCATCACAGGCTGACAGTTGCAATACACATTGCTTTTAAATGACAAATCCTGGATAGGAAATTAATTTCAAAACCATACAGCTCGCATGGTCAGTGTTCAAAAACTTCAAAATGCAAAGTATGATGTGACTATTTATGTACCTATTAGTTTGTGTACAATCAATATTACGCATTTTAATGTGTGTTCATTTATTTAAATTGCAGACGTTTGCACATTCTGCGACTAAATCGCATACACCCCTGATGAAGAAATAGCAATTTTGAAACGCGTTGGGTTTTTCCTGTTGTGTTCATCCTCAACTCAACAGATCTCTGCAATTATTAGTTGTCATTTTTGCACTGCTATTGTATGAATAGTCCTGTCCAGTATCCAATTATGACCTTTTGATATGTGTAGTGTATGTATGTGCTTATCATTTTAACCTATGTTTTCTAATAAAATTCTATATACTTTTTATATATTGTTTTCACACCTCATTGCGCTATCTACCCCTCTCTAAAAGTCCCACCCAGAGGAAACCTGATTCTTTTCAATGTCTTCCATTTGAGGATGCCCCACAGATGCTTAATAGGGTTTAGGTTTAGGAGACATGCTTGGCCAGTCCATCACCTTTACCCTCAGCTTCTTTAGCAAGGCAGTGGTCGTCTTGGAGGTGTGTTTGGGGTTGTAATGATATTGAAATACTGCCCTGTGGCCCAGTCTCCAAAGTGAGGGGATCATGCTCTGTTTCATTATGTCACAGTACATGTTGGCATTCATGGTTCCCTCAATGCACTGTAGCTCCCCAGTGCCGGCAGCACTCATGCAGCCCCAGACCATGACACTCCCAACACCATGCTAGACTGTAGGCAAGACACACTTGTCTTTGTACACCTCCCCTGATTGCCGTGACACACGTTTGACACCATCTGAACCAAATAAGTTTATCTTAATCTCATCAGACCACAGGACATAGTACCAGTAATCCATATATAAATAATAAACAAATTCTTGCGAGCTACCATATAATTATCTAACTTGATGTTGTAGACAGCTGCTAACACTGATCACGTCCCATATGCTCGTGCAAATCCAGTATATAATCCAATAAAGCGCTGCGCTATCCAAATAATGTGATGCGACCATTGCATGCACTAGTGCTAGTGTTACCTTGACCATATAAAATCCTATAAATATGGTACAATCCCATGCGATTATATCTCATAACAGCATAGGAAAAACTACATAAATCCATATAAAGTGCATCCTTATTAAATAAAAAACATACTCTAGGGGGAATTTCCCCCTGAGGAAGATACATCATTTCCCGGTATCAACACACATTGGGGAGGGGACAGGACGGTGTGTAAGACGGCAGAGCCCTCTCAGCATAAGAAAGGACACATCAGCGCAACTTTTTATGCTATCTGGTTTTAATATAGTGGTGCACTGTAGCACCTACCAAATGTAAGTACCCTAATAAAGGGAAGTTTGTTATCTTCTAATAAAGTTGTGAAATGTTATCACACTATCCAGTTTCCTCTTTTATATTTTATATGGATAAATGCACAGGCAACCAGCCAAGGATCTGAATGCAGGCGTTGAACCCAGAGGTGGTTTAAAAAGCGTGTTTTGACCAAGCTTAGCTGCGAGGTCACATGCTCTAAGGTGAGCGCATATACCAAAGGGGAGCACAAGAGTGGACACGAGCACCTGTTGTTGTTTCATCTTTATTATGAAGTAGAAGAAAAGATTGGGCTTGAATGAACTTTATGTTTCATCTTATTAAGGGCACATTAATGCATGAAACATTTTGCACAAGAGCACTTCAATGCACTATATTAATTTGTGTACCACAGTAGCACTTTAATACGGTTTATGTATTTTATGTGGATGCACTTTATATAGATTTATGTACAGCTTCTCACATGGTATCACGGGTTTAATCGCATAGGATTGCATTACACTCACAGGTTGTTGATGTTTTTTTTATCAAATAAGGATGCACCAGTAATCCATGTCCTTAGTCTGCTTTTCTTTAGCAAACTGTTTGCGGGCCTTCTTGTGCATCATCTTTAGAAGAGGCTTTCTTCTGGGACGACAATCATGCAAACGGATTTTGATGCAATGTGCGGCATTAGGTCTGAGCACTGACAGGCTGACCCCCACACCTTCAACCTCTGCAGCAATGCTAGCAGCACTCATACCTCTATTTCCCAAAGACAGAGACAAAGACCATGCTGTAGCTCAGTTTCAGGTTTTTGGCAATCTTCTTATAGCCTAGGCCATCTTTATGTGGAGCAACAATACTCTTTTTCAGATCCTTAGAAAGTTCTTTGCCATGCAGTGCCATGTTGAACTTCCAGTGACCAATATGAGAGAGTGAGAGCAATAACACCAAATTTAATACACTTGCTCCCCATTCATACCTGAGACCTTGTAACACTAATGAGTCACATGACACCGGGGAGGGAAAATGGCTAATTGGGCCCAATTTGGACATTTTCACTTAGGGGTGTACTTACTTTTGATGCCAGCGGTTTAGACATTAATGGCTGTGTGTTGAGTTATTTTGAGGGGACAGCAAATTTACACTATTATTCAAGCTGTGCACTGACTACTTTACATTGTAGCAAAGTGTAATTTCTTCAGCATTGTCACATGAAAAGATATAATAAAATATTTACAAAAATGTGAGGGGTGTACTCACTTTTGGGAGATACTGTAGATGAAAACCTAGCCAAAGGATTTGTCTGCCCCTCCTCCTCGCCTGCTGGAGCCAGCATCTTCTTCATGGAGAAGAAGGATCATTTTCTCAGACCATACATTGACTTTGACTGAGTTATTCAAAAGGTTTCAAACAGCTCGGGTTTTCATAAAGTTGGACTTACGGGGGCCTACAACCTGGTTTGTGTTAGGGAAGGTGATGAGTGGAAGACCGCCTTCGAAACATGCGTTGGGCACTTTAATAACACCCCGCGACATTCCAACATTTTGTGAATGACATTTTCAGGGAATACCTTGACCTGTTGTTGTTTGTCTATCTGGACAACATACAAATTTTCTCAGCCTCACTTCGAGAGCACGTCAGAAAAGTGTTAAAGACCTTAATAACCCATAGCTTATACACCAAAGCAGAGAAGTGCGAATTCGAGAAACAATCCAGTTCTTAGGGCTCATAATCTCCACTGAGGGGATCTCCATGGATCCTCAGAAGGTCTCAGCAATTTTGGAATGGCCTGCACCTTCTGACAGGAAAGGGGTCCAGAGGATTGTGGGCTTCGCTAACTTTTATAGAAAATTCATTAGAAATGTATCGACTATCATCGCCCCGATCACCTAGCTTACTCGCCTACACTCACGCTTATCCTGGAACCAGGATTCTCAAACAGCCTTTGAACACCTGAAGTCTCTCTTTACCTCTGCTTCTATGTTGCAACACCTGGACCAAGCTTTTCCTTTGTCCTCGGTGGCCGCATCCGAAGTAGCTACGGGAGCCATGCTCTCTCAGCACAAGGGCCCAAAGGCCTTGCTTCACCCAGTAGCCTTTTGCTCCAGGAAGCTGAATCAGGCTGAGAAACTATGATGTGGGTGACACATCCTGAACTCCTGGCAATTAAAGTTGCCCCCAAAGAATGGAGGTACCTGCTGGAGGGTGCTAACCACCCAATTATGATTTTCACAGATCACAAAAATCTGAAATATCTAAGATCTGCAAAACGCCTAAGACCACGACAAGCCAGATGGGCCTTATTCTTTTCAAGATTACATTTCCTCCTGAAATACCACCTGGGTTCCAAAAACGGAAAAGCCGATGCTCTGTCCAGTGTCCAGGATGTTCGAATCTACTGAATGTGCTCCTCCAAGCACCATCTTATCTGCCCAAAATGTTTTGCTAATTCAACCCAGCCAAAAGACATCCATTGAACAAGCTTCTGCAACTTGCCCCGAATCCGAACATTAGTCATTAAGGAGCCTGGATGGATTACTTTGGCACAAGGACAAGATCTTCCCACCGCAGGAAGCAAGGTCTCAGGTTCTCAGGATATTCCAAGATCACTAACTTGCAGGGCACTTTGGGGCCCGTAAAACAAGCTCAATCAGTGCTCCTTTTGGTGGCCTAACCTCAGTCGGGACTGTAGAGCCTACGTCAAGTCATGCACGATATGTCTATGTAGCAAAAGGTGACAAAGCCAAAGCCTGGGGGTTATTGAGACCCTTGCCTATCCCTAATCACCCCTGGGAGATGATCTCTATGGATTTTATTGTTGAACTTCCTCCCTTTGAATGATTCATGACCATTCTGGTTGTGGTAGACAGACTATCCAAAATGGCCCACTTCATACCAATGAATGGTACTCCCTCTGCGGCCGAAACAGCTAATACTTTTATCAAGGAGATCATCATACTTCACGTACTCCCAAAGAACATCGTTTTGGACCGGGGGGTGCAATTTACCTCCAGGTTTTGGAGAGCCCTGTGTAAAGCCTTGGAAGTGGAACTCATCCGCCTATCATCTCCAAAGTAATGGGCAAACGGAAAGCACAAACCAAACCCCATGATTGATGCAGAAAAGACTCCTAAAAATAAAATGGATAGAGATTGTAAAAAAATAAAAATATATATATATATAATATATATATTACACGCACACACACAGTGGGGACGGAAAGTATTCAGACCCCCTTAAATTTTTCACTCTTTGTTATATTGCAGCCATTTGCTAAAATCATTTAAGTTCATTTTTTTCCTCATTAATGTACACACAACAACCCATATTGACAGAAAAACACAGAATTGTTGACATTTTTGCAGATTTATTAAAAAAGAAAAACTGAAATATCACATGGTCCTAAGTATTCAGACCCTTTGCTCAGTATTTAGTAGAAGCACCCTTTTGATCTAATACAGCCATGGGTCTTTTTGGGAAAGATGCAACAAGTTTTTCACACCTGGATTTGGGGATCCTCTGCCATTCCTCCTTGCAGATCCTCTCCAGTTCTGTCAGGTTTGATGGTAAACATTGGTGGACAGCCATTTTTAGGTCTCTCCAGAGATGCACAATTGGGTTTAAGTCAGGGCTGTGGCTGGGCCATTCAAGAACAGTCACAGATTTGTTGTGAAGCCACTCCTTTGTTATTTTAGCTGTGTGCTTAGGGTCATTGTCTTGTTGGAAGGTAACCCTTCGACCCAGTCTGAGGTCCTGAGCACTCTGGAGAAGGTTTTCGTCCAGGATATCCCTGTACTTGGCTGCATTCATCTTTCCCTCAATTGCAACCAGTCGTCCTGTCCCTGCAGCTGAAAAACAGCCCCACAGCATGATGCTGCCACCACCATGCTTCACTGTTGGGACTGTATTGGACAGGTGATGAGCAGTGCCTGGTTTTCTCCACACATAACGCTTAGAATTAAGGCCAAAAAGTTCTATCTTGGTCTCATCAGACCAGAGAATCTTATTTCTCACCATCTTGGAGTCCTTCAGGTGTTTTTGGTTGACTTACTACAACTTTCTCCCATCTCCCGACTGCATCTCTGGAACTCAGCCACAGTGATCTTTGGGTTCTTCTTTACCTCTCTCACCAAGGCTCTTCTCCCCCGATAGCTCAGTTTGGCTGGACGGCCAGCTCTAGGAAGGGTTCTGGTCGTCCCAAACGTCTTCCATTTAAGGATTATGGAGGCCACTGTGCTTTTAGGAACCTTAAGTGCAGCAGAAATTTTTTGTAACCTTGGCCAGATCTGTGCCTTGCCACAATTCTGTCTCTGAGCTCTTCAGGCAGTTCCTTTTGACCTCATGATTCTCATTTGCTCTGACATGCACTGTGAGCTGTAAGGTCTTTATATAGACAGGTGTGTGGCTTTCCTAATCAAGTCCAATCAGTAGGGATGAGCAGAACACCCCCCGGTTCAGTTCGCACCAGAACCTGCGAACAGACCGAAAATTCGCACGAACGTTAGAACCCCATTGACGTCTATGGGACTCGAACGTTCGAAATCAAAAGTGCTAATTTTAAAGGCTAATTTGCATGGTATTGTCCTAAAAAGGGTTTGGGGACCCGGGTCCTACCCCAGGGGACATGTATCAATGCAAAAAAAAACTTTTAAAAACGGCCGTTTTTTCGGGAGCAGTGATTTTAATGATGCTTAAAGTAAAAAAAAAAAAAAGTGAAATATTCCTTTAAATATCGTACCTGGGGGGTGTCTATAGTATGCCTGTAAAGTGGCGCGTGTTTCCCGTGTTTAGAACAGTCCCTGCACCAAATGTCATTTTTAAAGGAAAAAATCTCATTTAAAACTGCTTGCGGGTTTAATGTAATGTCGGGTCCTGGCAATATGGATGAAAATCAGTGAGACAAACGGCATGGGTACCCCCCAGTCCATTACCAGGCCCTTTGGGTCTTGTATGGATATTAAGGGGAACCCCGCACCCAAATTAAAATAAGGAAAGGTGTGGGGCCACCAGGCCCTATATACTCTGAACAGCAGTATACAGGCGGTGCAAACAAGACAGGGACTGTAGGTGTTGTTAAGTAGAATCTGTCTGTAATTTTGAACGGGTACATTTTTAACGTGTTTAGCTCCAGCCAAAAAATCTTTTTTAAGCTTTTTGGAAAACATAGGGAAGGGTTATCACTCCTGTGATCAAAAAGAAGAGAAGGCACAAAAGGATATCTCAACTACTCCTATATACCAAACCGGATCTCCCTCTAGGAAGCTAAGTGGCCATAAATTGGCCCTGACCTCTAATGGGGATTAAACCAGATTGTACCGTCTGAGTCCGGCGTCTCGGATAATGATTATAAATCAGAGACGCCAGAACTTAGTTGTCCTCTGAGTTATTGTTAAATCATAAAAAATTGCGTGCCAGGCACAAAGAAACTCTTCTATAAGGACAAGCCGGTACTAAGGTATAAATCTTTATTCAATTAACTATCCAAAGTTTAAACATATACATGTGACTCTAATGTCAAACAACAACCCTTATTCCCGGAACACATTAAAAAGACCTAATGTCTGAAGGTAATATTGGTGGCCACCAGTTTACAAAAAACTTACGATTAAATTCCTTAATAGAAAGTGGGACATCTCCTCACTAAAATCACATATCGCACATAAGATAATTCCCAGAGGTTTGAGGGAAAGAGTGACTCCAGCAGGGCATCTACATACCCCAAGATTTCTCCAGCTTTGGAAACAAAGCTGTTTGGAGCGCGGTCTAGCTATTCTTAACATGATAGTTGAGGAGGAACAGTTACAGCTAGAAGAGATTAAAAGGGACATAGACACAAGTGTCCAATTACTTGAACCATATAAAGAGGACCCTCTATTCATCAAATCTAATGAACTTTTAAAGAAAGAGGTAGAAAAAACACAAAGAACCCTGAAGTCTACAAAACAAGAAAAATTCAAACAAAATCTACAGGACTGGGAAAGTGGCGATGTATTTGACCCCAGCATACCTAGGGGTAGAAGTAGATCCCGTAGACGAAACCATAGAAAGAGGTCCAAAGTAACTCAATCAAGACACTCATCTACAGATAGCGAAACAGGAAATCTTGAAAGGACAGTTGCTTTTTTAGACACAGGGGGGGAGTTACCCAACAGCCCAAATTCCAGAAGGGACTTAGGGAAAACAGGAAGAATTCCTCCCCAAGGCAAAAACGGAAGGCAAGGAAGAGAAAGAGACACAAAAGGAAGCCAGAGGGAATTAAGATCGTCCTCACGGAGGACTTAACTAAGGAGGGAAATATGAGTGAAACACAAAACATACATCTTTCAGGTACGCAAGATAAAAAAGTGGTTAATTTATCCAACTTCCCTCTAAATCAGCACCATATATCACTTCTACAAAAAGGACTCTCTTTTTCACCTACAAGTTCAATGAGTGAATTTGAGGTGTTTAAAGATATAAACCTATTCCTACGTAAGGTCATCTTTAGATACTGGCACTCTGACAAAGGGGAAGTATATCCCAAGGATGAGAAAACTAGGGAAGAGAGGGAGGCCTTAGAGATACTCGTATCTCTATTGGAAGAAAATGACAATACTAGTCCCAGTGATGAAATCAATAGCCCTTCATCCATACCTCTGCGTCCCTCAAATTTAACTATTAGATCTCTTAAAATGCCATCCCTCTCGAAACATAAACAGATCCAGGCATTCTTGGAGCAGGTCCAAAGGGACCTATCCACACTTAACTGGGACTATCATGGAATAGACAACTTAAGCCCGGAGGAGAGAAAGGCCCTTAGAGAACTTAAGGAATCTAAGGACATTATTATTAAAAGCAGTGATAAAGGTGGAAATACAGTATTGCTATCACCGGATATGTATGAGACGGAAACCATGCGTCTCTTAAATGATCAAACTACATATAAGAAACTACCTTACAATCCTTTTCCCGAAATCATTGATACTTTAAACTTCAAATTAAGGATGGCTTGTGATAGCAACCTACTTTCGAATAAGGAAACAAAGTATCTTTGCGTCAGCGAATTTAATACGCCAACTTTTTATATAATACCCAAACTACATAAATCGATTACGAACCCTCCAGGAAGGCCCATAGTGTCAGCGATCAAAGGACCACTGGAGAGAGTGGGCAAATTCGTTGACGCAATGATAAAAGAATTAGTGACTGATCTCCCTTCCTATGTACAGGACACCCGCGATGTTCTAAGGAAAATCGACGGACTCAGGGTACCGACTGACACTTTGTTGGTGGGGATTGACGTAGAGTCCCTGTATACGTCGATCCCACATGAATGTGGACTCAGAGCGGTACAGCATTTCCTTGACTCTAAGTTCCCACAACTAGCCGCTCAGAATGAATTCATCGTAGACTTGTTACAGTTTATGCTGGATAACAACTGCTTCCAATTCCTTAATCAATACTATAGACAGATAAGGGGCACCTCCATGGGGGCACCATGGGCACCAGCGTATGCCTGTCTACACCTAGGGCTATGGGAACGGGAGCACGTTTATCCCTCGTCTATTTACCTCAGCCACTGTGTCTTGTGGCTGAGGTATATAGACGACGTGATTATGCTATGGAGGGGTACCCCCCGGGAACTGCAGTCCTTCATTGACGAACTGAACTTGAATGACCTAAATATCAAACTGACCTTTTCTTTTGATTCTTGCACCCTGCCATTTCTTGACCTTAAGATTCAGATCAACAATGACCAAATTTCCACAAAAACGTTCAGGAAGGATACAGCAGCCAATACTCTGCTTCTGGCTACAAGTCACCATCCGAGGTCCCTCATTCACGGAATCCCAGTGGGGCAATTTTTACGTACCAGACGCAACTGCTCAGAGGACAATACATTCCTCCTGGAATCCCGCGAATTATACGGGCGATTCCGTGAGCGAGGATACTCACATGGATGTATCAGAAAAGCGAAAAAACGTGCGTACCTTACTGAACGATCATCCTTGCTTTCTAAAAACAAATCTGTCCAACAGTTTGACAAGGCCACCTCTCCCCCAATAAGGATTATCACCAAATATGGGACACAATGGGGGCAAGTCCGTAGAATACTTAATCGCCATTGGCATATCCTAGCCGAATCCCCTATATTGGGGAGAATAGTAGGCAGCAGACCTTTAATGACGGCAAGAAGGGCTACAAATCTGAGAGACAACTTGGTCCACTCGGAATATACGAGAACTACCAGACGAAATTGGCTCACTAGCCTCCCTCCCCTTAGGGGTATGTTCCGATGTGGCAGATGCCACATCTGCAAATATGTAGACAAGACGGACAGGTTTGCCAACTCGGACGGCACAAAACAGTTTAAAATCCATCATTTTATCAACTGTCGGTCAGTGAGGGTCATATATGTGCTCACATGCCCGTGTGGCCTTATGTATGTGGGCAAGACCAAAAGACAGCTTAGAGTCCGCGTTGGCGAACATGTCCAAAGCATATTAAATAAGGATGACGAGGGACCTCTATCATTGCACTTTTTGGAGAAACACAATGGCGACCCAAGTGGCCTTAAATGCAAAGGTATCTATAAACTGAATTTGCCCCCAAGGAGAGGTGATTTTGACAAAGTGTTATATCAAAAAGAAAAAATGTGGATATTCATGCTAAAAAGCATGCAGCCACGAGGCCTGAACAATGAATGCAACTTATCTGTTTTTTTAGAACCATAAAGGATAACTACTATTGCAAAGCCCCCCCCCCCTAACAAGGGGCTTGCGGATAGGAATGGGGATTCTTCACATGATGGGACTGAACTAGAGGTCCCCATGACTGCCGTCTATCTGTACATAATCCCTTTGCCTGGATCAATAGGTATTATTAGGGACCTGTTACCAAAAAAACCCCCATTCAATTTTTATATCCTCTATTAACTTGACATGTGTAGTTTCCTTATTTTGCATATATCAGCCACCTGTTTTATCCACCCTTTAGGGGTGTATCTGTACTAGGTGCAGTGATGGCCTCCTTGTGTTACAAAACTGCTACATACATCTCTGTATCCACTTAATAGTGGAATGTAGCAATTTTTCTAGAATGGCTATATTTGCTTACTTAACATGATAGGATTACTTCCCAAGAAGCCCAACAATCTAGGTCTAGGATGGTATTGGGCTGGTGATTCCCTAGACCTGCTGATTCCCTAGATCTACCCGTGAAAGGGGACCATGGCCGGGAAATAGATGCCAAGAAACCCTGTTTGGCGTTTTTTGTCCTTTTTGGACATTGCGTGTGAGGTTTCCCTGGGCTTGTATCGGAGCTGCCTGCGCTGATCCGCCTGTTCGGAAGGCAATCTACTTGGATGGATGATCAGTGTCTAGGTGCATACATGCACAGGGAATTGATCGGTGTTTTATCTGTTATGAATGATTATTCCTATCCATCCATCCATGTATCCTCTAGGCACTGTAGCAGCTTTCAATGGATGATCTGTTTATATATAAAAAAAATTTCCCTAAACGATCTGGGATTTTTTATATAATTTTATTTTATTTAAACTGTTGGTGATTACTTTTAGTTACTTTGGTCAGTTTAAATAGGAATGGCAATTCCCCTAAAGAAAATCCCAATATCTGCAATGACCCCAGATACATAGGGGGTTAAACTCTGAATGTTCCTTTGCACTATGTATGACTATGCACGGGTGAGTGATATCATGAATGATTAAAGCGCTGTGGACTGCTGACCAGTAGCAACCAATTGAAACTTGATTGGTATGACGATATATAACTTGACTGACACACTAATGCGCATGCTCTGAAGAAGCTATCATTTAGCGAAACATGTAAGCATCATTAAGGTGATATCCACAAGAAGGTTCTACGGATGGCCACACACCTTTAACTGAATTGCTCCCCAAACCTCTCTCCTTATTGACCGTGGAAAAGCATCAGAGCCTGACATCTGCGGCTCTCTCAGTGGGTATAGCACCTGTCATAACATCAAGGAGATGATGTTCGTATTACCAGCTGATGAAGACTGACATCGCAAACTGTGGATGACTACATCGAGACCAGTGGAAAGGGATCCCCTTGTCCAGCTTGAGTGACAGCGCTTTACAGTTCGCTATACATCTTTTAAATATCGATATCTGTACGCTGATCCCGCCGACATTTGGCATGATGTGACGCTTCCTGGTCCGCTCCAGCCTACGGTAAAATCAGATTTATCTCCAATACATTGCATAGATGCTATTCTTTGCATGCTGCATTACCCCACTGTTGGTTATTATTGAACTGATCAGATTACTGACATCTGGTTCTACTTAAAGCCGCAATTGTTTTAAGCTAATCTCACGGAATTCATTTGGAATTGTTTCACCACACCTGCACTTTAAAAATCTTTTTATGAGACTGCTTTAATAGTGAATAAATAATCCATGATCGGGACTGCCTATGATGATCCAACACGTGTATCACTACTACTGACAAATCCCATAATCACTGGATGAGTATTCAGACAGACTTGACAAGCGACTCTGATTGAATGGTGTATGTGGATGTGAGTATGAGAGGTTGATGAGATTTATTTGCAAACTGGTGGCCACCAATATTACCTTCAGACATTAGGTCTTTTTAATGTGTTCCGGGAATAAGGGTTGTTGTTTGACATTAGAGTCACATGTATATGTTTAAACTTTGGATAGTTAATTGAATAAAGATTTATACCTTAGTACCGGCTTGTCCTTATAGAAGAGTTTCTTTGTGCCTGGCACGCAATTTTTTATTATCACTCCTGTGACATTTGTTTTGCTGTCTTTTCTCCTCTTCAGAAGATTTCACCTCACTTTTGTCCCAATGACAAATGTTTTTTGAAAATTTGGGGTTTTTTGTGGAACAAGGATTGGAAAGCATCAGTGGAAAGGAGAAATGTTTTTCCCATATTAACTCTTACAGGAGAGAATTTCCCTTCCTAGGGGTAGATTTCATCTCACTTCCTGTTGTCTCCTTCCGTTTGCAAGTAGGAGTCGTTTGTAAGTTAGATGTTTGAAAGTAGGGGCCTGCCCTATATACTCAGCAGAAATTTGGGCCTTAGGTGTTGTTGTGGCCACAACACTGTCAACACTTTCAAGCAGGGCCCTGCTGTCAAATATTAGATCAAGAATTGTAATTACATGCCCCTGTTGAACAAGGGCAGAAAAATTGGGCCTTTGGTGGTGGTGGTGCTGGTGCCACAACCCTGTAAGTCCTCACTTGCTCTTGGTGGGTGCAGAAATGGGCCCTGCTGTGAAATATTAGATCAAGAATTGTAATTACATGCCCCTGTTGAACAGGAGCTGAAAAATTAGGCCTTAGGCACTGGTGCTGGTGCCACAACACTGCAACCCCTCACAGACACTCTAGTTGTAACGCAGGAACGAGCCCTGCTGCAAAGTATTGCATCAAAAATTGTAATTACACGCCCCTGTTAAACAGGGGCTGAAAAATTGTGCCTTAGGCACTGGTGGTGGCGCCCAGAACCAAAAATGTTCTTACAAGCTATCAGCGTGAGGAGGAAGAGGATAATTACTCAGGAATAGTCACTCAGCATCAGCATAGGCAGTCTTTGAAGGGATCTGAGATTTCAAAAAAAATTATTCGGTTACATCAGCATCAGGTGCTTGGTAGCTGGTGGTGATCCAAGAATGATTCATTTTTATGAAGGTCAGTCGATCGACCGAGTCGGTGGACAGACGCACCCTGTGATCGGTTACCACACCTCCAGCAGCACTGAATGTGCGTTCCGAAAGAACGCTGGATGCAGGACAGGCCAGTAGCTCAATTGCATACTGTGCAAGCTCTGGCCAGTGATCCATCCTCAAGACCCAGTAACCCAGAGGATTTTCGGTGGGAAAGGTGTCCAAATCTGATCTTGCCCCTAGGTATTCCTGCAACATGTAAAACAGACGCTGGCGATGGTTGCTGGAACCGATCATACCTTGGGGCTGCGGACCAAAAAATTGTCTGAACGCATCGGTCAGACGGCCACCTTCTCCACCGCTCCTTCTTTGACTGACCGAAGCCTCAGCAACACGTTGTCCAGAAACAGGAGTTTGTAACCTCCCAGTCTCTGGGAACGCGTTGCACAGACCTTTCTGCAAGGCCTCCCGAAGATGTTTCATCCTCTGCTCCCTCTGCCATGGCAAGATAAGGTCCGCAACCTTACCCTTGTAACGTGGATCAAGGAGGGTTGCCAGCCAGTATTGGTCCTTCTCCTTGATACCACGAATACGAGGATCCTTACGCAGGCTTTGCAGTATCAGGGAGGCCATGCAGCGTAGGTTTGCTGAGGCATTCGGTCCGGAGTCCTCTGGGTCACTAAGGACGACATGGTCCACAGCCACCTCCTCCCAGCCACGTACAAGTCCATGTGTTTCTTGGGACTGATCCCTTAAAGACTGCTGCTGATGCTGAGTGCCAGGCTCCACCTCCATACTGACACAATCTTCCTCCTCCTCCTCCTCTTTCTGTGTAATCGGCGGGCACGCAGGAACACTGTCTGGATAAAGGGGGCCTTGAGAGCTAAGGAAGTCCTCCTCTTCCTGCCTCTGTTCTGCCTCAAGTGCCCTGTCCATTATTCCACGCAGCGTGTGCTCCAACAGGTGGACAAGGGGGACAGTGTCACTGATGCATGCACTGTCACTGCTCACCATCCTCGTGGCCTCCTCAAATGGTGACAGGACAGTGCATGCATCCCTGATCATGGCCCACTGGCGTGGGGGAAAAAAAACCAAGCTCCCCTGACCCTGTCCTGGTGCCATAGTCGCACAGGTACTCATTGATGGCCCTCTGCTGCGTGTGCAGCCGCTGCAGCATGGCCAACGTTGAGTTCCACCTGGTGGGCATGTCACAGATTAGGCGGTTCTTGGGCAGGTTAAACTCCTTTTGGAGGTCCGTCAGCTGAGCACTGGCATTATATGACCGGCGGAAATGCACACAGACTTTTCTGGCCTGCCTCAGGACATCCTGTAAGCCCGGGTACCTGCCCAAGAACCGCTGCACCATCAAGTTAAGGACGTGAGCCAAACAGGGCACATGGGTCATTTGTCCCTGTCGGAGGGCAGAGAGGAGGTTGGTGCCATTGTCGCAAACCACCATTCCTGCCTTAAGTTGGCGTGGCGTCAACCACCTCTGAACCTGCCCCTGCAGAGCTGACAGAACCTCTGCCCCAGTGTGGCTCCTGTCCCCCAAGCACACCAGCTCAAGCACCGCATGGCATCTTTTGGCCTGCGTACTTGCGTAGCCCCTTGAACGACTACGGAGCACCACTGGTTCCGAGGACAAAGCACAGGAAGAGGCCATGGAGGAAGAAGAAGAGGAGGGGGTGGAGGAGAGAGGTGTGTCACAATCATTAGCATTTTGGAGGCGTGGTGGCGGAACAACCTCCAACACTACTGCACCTTGTCCTGCATCCTTGCCAGCTGCCAGCAGAGTCACCAATGTGCCGTGAAACTTGGGTAACGTCCCTGTCCATGCCTGCTGGACCATGAGTCAGCAGTAATATGCACCTTACCGCTGACCGCCCTGTCCAGCGAGGCATGGACATTGCCTTCCACATGCCGGTAGAGAGCCGGAATCGCCTTCCGTGAGAAAGTGGCGTTTGGGTACCTGCCACTGAGGAACCACACATTCCACAAACTCACGGAAGGGGGCAGAGTCTACCAACTGAAAAGGCAGCAGTTGAAGTGCTAGCAATTTTGCCAAGCTAGCATTCAACCGCTGGGCATGTGGATGGCTGGGAGCAAACTTCTTTCGGCGGTGCAGCAGCTGGGGCAGGGAAATTTGCCTGGTACAATCTGACGTCGGTGTACCAAAAGCAGATTGCCCACAAGTACTTGGCTGTGACACACCTAATTCTACACCTTCATTCCTCTCAGTGCAGGTCTCAGAGAGGACTGAATGTCAGCTGATGAGGAGCAAGGAGAGGTCCTCTTTGTTCTTTGGTGTGGGTCTTTTAGATACGCTTGCCAACGAACTGCATGGCAGGTCAACATATGTCTGGTCAAGCATGTGGTACCCAAGCGGGAGATGTTTTGGCCACGCGAGATACGCTTAAGACATATGTTGCAAATAGCAGCGGTACGATCTGATGCACCCGTCTCAAAAAAGGCCCACACCAAAGAACTTTTGAATAACGCGCAGAGACTGCAGCGCCCTGCACATGTGGAGCTTTGGGGTGTGATGCAGTCAATGTGCTGCCCTTAGGCTGGCCCCTGGAGGGCATCCTGCCTCGTTGGTGATGTGCCTCCTCCTCCTCCTCTCTCCTATCTGGCACCCACGTTGAGTCAGTGACCTCATCATCCCCTCCCTCCTCATCACTGGAGCAAACCTGGCAGTATGCTGCAGCAGGGGGAGCATGACTGCCAGATTGCTGTCCTTCTTGGGCACCCCCTCTGTCCGTGCTCATGTTACTGCCTTCATCGAGCTCAGTATCATCATCAGAGCCTTCCAAACGCTGGGCATCCTCCTGGAGCATGTACCCAACACTGTGGTCAAACAGTTCGAGGGACTCCTCAGGAGGACATGGTGGGGCTAGGGAAGGAGTCACTGATGACATTGAGCCGAGGGAAGAGGCCGCAGCTTTGCCAGACAAAGTACCCTGGGCATGGGTGAGAGAGGATGATGAGGATGGCTTGGTCATCCACTCGACCAAGTCTTCCGCATGTTGCGGCTCAACACGGCCAGCTGCTGAAAAAAAGGCCAAGCGTGTCCCACGGCCACCTGCTGATGAGGATGCACCGTCTCCACGACCAGCACTAGACACAGAGCCTGCTTGCCCTCTCTTATTGGCTTGTGACTGTCTGCCTCTCCTTCTTGGCCTTCCAGACATACTAATGGCCTGTAGCTGCACTAAGCTGGGATATATATATATATATATATATATATATATATATATATATATATAATGTATGTACTGATACTGCAGCTAGCAAAATCAACTGCCTGCCTGTAGTATGAGAACACAACCAACCTTCTACAGGTAGCTTTAGCTGAACACTGTGAGGTGGATGCACCCCACTAACTTGTAGGTTTAGCTGAACACTGTGAGCAGGACGCACCCCACTAGCTTGTAGGTTTAGCTGAACACTGTGAGCAGGACGCACCCCACTAACTTGTAGTTTTAGCTGAACACTGTGAGCAGGACGCACTGCACTAACTGTAAATAGTCTAGCTGCCTGACTGTGGTACTAATAGGATCAAAAGAACACCAGTAATTTTCTTCAGGTAGCTGTATATACTGTAACAAGACAAGCCTGCCTGTCAGTAAGAAGATAACAGGAACGGATCTAGCTGAACACTGTAAGCAGGACGCACCCCACTAGCTTGTAGGTTTAGCTGAACACTGTGAGCAGGACGCACCCCACTAACTTGTAGTTTTAGCTGAACACTGTGAGCAGGACGCACTGCACTAACTGTAAATAGTCTAGCTGCCTGACTGTGGTACTAATAGGATCAAAAGAACACCAGTAATTTTCTTCAGGTAGCTGTAAATACTGTAACAAGACAAGCCTGCCTGTCAGTAAGAAGATAACAGGAACGGACCTAGCTGAACACTGTGAGCAGGACGCACTGCACTAACTGTAAATAGTCTAGCTGCCTGACTGTGGTACTAATAGGATCAAAAGAACACCAGTAATTTTCTTCAGGTAGCTGTAAATACTGTAACAAGACAAGCCTGCCTGTCAGTAGGAAGATAACAGGAACGGATCTAGCTAAACTGAATACAGTGTGTATATATATATATATATATATATATATATATATATATATATATATGCAACACCTGGGATGCATATATATACACAATACACTGTAAGTGCAGCTAACTGACTGACTGTTCTGCCTAATCTATCTAACTCAAATCAAATGTCACTGTCTGTCTCTCTCTCTCTCTCTCTCTCTCTCAATGAACGCCGGAACACACACTACACAGGGCCGCCGTGCAGGTGGCCTTAAATAGTGTGGGGCGTGTACTAAATCTCCTGAGCCATAATTGGCCAAAGCCTCCTTGGCTTTGGCCAATTACGGCTCTCTGTTCAGGCGGCACTGTGATTGGCCAAGCATGCGGGTCATAGTGCATGCTTGGCCAATCATCAGCAATGCACTGCGGTGCCGCAGTGAATTATGGGGCGTGACGCGCCACACGAATTTGACGCGAACGGCCCAAATCGTGTGAAAAATTTAAGGGGCTCTGAATACTTTCCATCCCCACTGTGTGTATAAAATATATATATATATATATATATATATATATATATATATATATATATATATATATATATATATATATATATATATATATATATATATATATATATATATAAATTATGCATCCCAGGTGGTGTGTGTGTATTCAGTTTAGCTAGATCTGTTCCTTTTATTCTCTTTCTAATATACTGACAGGCTGGCAGGTATTTACAGTTAGTGTACTGTGTACCCTGCACAGTTGCACCTATAGCTACCTGAAGACAAGTGCCGTTCTTCTTCTGATCCTAATAATACCACAGGCAGGCAGCTTGAAGTATTTACAGTTGGTGTACTGTGTGCACCTATAGCTACCTGAAGACAAGTGCTGGTGTTCTTCTGATCCTATTAATACCACAGGCAGGCATTCTGCTAGCTGCAGTATAATCAGTATATATATATATATATATATGTGTGTGTGTGTGTGTATGTGTGTGTAGAGATATATATATATATATATATATATACATAGAGATATATATATATATATATATATATATATATATATATATATATATATATATATATACACATAGAGATATATATATATATATATATATATATATATATATATATATATATATATATATATATATATATACACACATATATATATATATATATATATATATATATATATATATATACACACATACATATATATATATATATATATATATATATACACACATACATATATATATATATATATACACATACATATATATATATATATATACACACATATATATATATATATACACATACATATATATATATATACACATACATATACATATATACATATATATATACATATATACATATATACATATATACATATATACATATATACATATATATGTATATATGTCCGATATGGACATAGATAACATTTATAGTTAAGATAAGACTTACCATATGAAATGGACCTGAAAGTGTGCCTTGGTCTAATGGCCGGTATGCCAAAATAAGGGGGCAAAAACATTCAGGTTGGGGTATAATATTTTATTGGTTTTCAGTTATTCATTGAGCCAATTTAGAAAATGCCTGTGCCATCTCTACTTGAGGATTGGGGATATACCGGGCGAAGCAGGCTGACTTCCACCTGCCTAGTCTTTTGATGACGTGGTCTGGGACCCCATGGCGGGATGCTGCGGAGGCTGCTCCGATACGAAAGGAGTGTCCGGAGTACTGACTGGGGTTAAGGTGAAGATTGCGGAGAAGTATCCTTATGTGTTTCACAAACTGACAGGGGCTTAAGGGTTTAACTGGGAATGGTAGAAGAGGACTGGTGTCCGGTTGTTCAGGCAGGAGTGACAGGAGACTGTTGAGTACGGTGACTGGACACCAGCTGTTATTGGTTTTGTAGAGGTGAATGTCCACTACAGAGCCTGTTTGCTGGGTTTTAGAAACCTCGAGGTGAAGGATGAAATGGTCTTGGTAGCGAAGCAAAAGTGCCGTCTGCATAGTACTTGGTCTGTGGGGTTGTTATAGGTGAACTCGCCAGGGCGCAAGAACCCGTAGTAAGCCAAATATATGGCTGCTTGTAGGACCGTGCTGGGCAGCAGACCGAATGGCGAAGTAGCCAGAATAGTCGACATATCCCTGAAGATGGGCCCCGTAATGGGTAAGCGCTTGGTGCTGATCACTGGTTGTTGTTTCTGAATGCCCCTTAGGATGGCTCGTATAGCGTGTGATGAGAACAGTGAAGATTTTGTGGGGTCTTCAAGAGTCAAGAAATGTTGTATGCCGGCTAGGTATAGCCGAATGGTATTGTAAGATAAGGCCAGCTGAGTGTGGCAGTATGAAGTGAAGGCCAGTACCTGTTTGACATCTGTTGGTCCTTTACAGCAGGATGTGAATAATTTATTGAACGCCTTCCAAGCTGTCTGGTAGGCTTTGAGTGTGTTATGAGAGAGTGAGTGATTGATGAGCTGCGTTGATCCTTGTAAATGTTGAACTAGTCCAGGGTCAGCTGTGACCAGACAGGGATAGGGGCCGACACTGGTTCGGCTCCGGGAACCTGTTTGAAAAAGGTGTAGTTAAAACGTGACAGTGCGTCAGCAGCTAAATTGTATCTGCCTGGAATAAATGCACAGTGTATGTTAAACTGATGCTGTAAAGACAGTTGTACCAATCTGCGCAGGAAGGACATGACTGCTAGGGACTTGGACCTGCCTTTTGTTGATGATGTCTGCCGTGGCCTGATTGTCGGTGGTGAAGACCACAGTTTGCCCTGTCCAATGGTGACCCCAGAGTTGTGCAGCTGCCACTATGGGATAGAGTTCGAAGAGGGAAGATGTTCGGATAAAGCCGGGTATCAACAGTATCTGTTGAGGCCAGGGTCCTGAAAACCATTGGTGGCCAAAAATTGCCGCAAAACCTGTGGAAGCTGCAGCGTCTGTCACCACCTGGGGTGAAAGGGCCGAAACCATGGGTATAAATAGGGATATGCCGTTCCAGGCGGACAGGAATTCCTCCCACATAGATAGGTCCGCTATTGCTGCGGAGTCTAGATTTAGGATCTGATCGGGGTCTTGTGTTTCTGACAGGAATCTCAGCAGACGTGACACGAAGGTGCGGCCTTGTGGAATAATTTGCATGGCGAAATTAAGCATTCCCAGGAGAGATTGCAACTGCTTTTTGGTACACCCCTTGGTGTGGGTGAATTTGTGAAGGACCGCCCTAATGCGGGTTAGTTTGTCGAGGGGGAGACTGGCTTGCATAGTGCAGGTGTCTAAGTTGACCCCGAGAAAGGTGATGTTGTGTGCTGGGCCGTCGACTTTGTGCTCGGCGATGGGAACATTGAGATTTCCGAATACCACTCTGAGTTTGTCGAGGTCTCCTGGGGGCTTGCTGGGAGGTTCTATTAATAGGAAGTCATCCAGGTAATGGATGACTTCTTGGCACTGAGCCTTGTGTAACAGTATCCAAGCGAGAGACTGAGCGAATGTGTCGAAGAGCCAAGGACTACTCTTTGAACCAAAGGTCAGTTTTGTTGCAAAATAATATGCCTCCTTCCACTTGATGCCATGCCAGCACCAAAGGGATGGGTGGATAGGCAGGAGCTTGAAGGCATCCGAGACGTCGGCTTTGGAAAGCCAGGCACCTGTACCTGCTTTGATGACTGCTTGTATTGCCATGTCCACGGAGGAATATTTTAGGGAGAATTCTTCGGAGGGGATCAGGGAATTGAGACTGGGGATGTGGGAAGAATGAGGCGCAGACAGGTCGTACACCAAACGTAATTTATTTGTGAATTTGCCCTTGACGAGCCCAATAGGGCTGACTCTCCAAGTGCTGAAAGGGGGCTGAGTGAAGGGGCCTATAACATACTCTCGGTCTACTTCTGCTTGTAAGAGCCGATCTATGGCTTGCTCGTCAATGGCTGCTGAACGAAGATTCCCACATTCGTAAGTACTGTGGGGTAGTGAAATGAGGCCGGTGTGAAAGCCTACTGTGAACCCCTGGATAAGGTAGGTGGCCAGGGAGGGGGTGGGATGTGAGGTGAGGTATAGGGGGGGAGGTGCTGCGCTAACCAGAAGAAAGCTGTAAATCTCTGTCTGTGGTCAATTAATAAAATGACATAAAATCGCATAATAAATCGCATAAATAAGTGTTGACACTAAAAACATTCAAGTCTTAATAATCAGCATCCTGTGTATGTGAAAAAAAAGTGCATAAAAAATCCTTTTCAGTTGGTATCTACTAAATGACAAAAAAAAAAAAAATTGCATGTAAAATCGCATAAATAAGTGTTGACACTAAAAACATATAAATCTAGATAATCATGTGTAGGTGCACAAAGGGACATAAACACTACTTCATGTGAATAATTCTAAATAAAAAATACATAGAATAAAGCAGGAATAACCATCAAAAACATATCCTTATAAATAGTGCAAAACGTACAAAGTGACAGTGCTTAAAGGTGATCTAGATATCGCAAATAAAACACATCAATCCAACGCAATATGGATGATAAATAATATAAATAAATGTCCCAATAATAGTGATATAAAATATATTGTGCTGGCCTGCGAAACAAATGACCAATGACATGCCAGTAAGTGCAGGAAACTTAAAGTGCCAGTGTAAAAGTCATTGAAGGTGCAAAAGCAAGTTCTGGTGTATTCAACAAAACAGTGGGGTGTCTGGGATGCAATTCACTCAGTGTCCTCTTCGTGCATAAAACACTAATGTAAGCAGTGGCCCCTTACCTAGCGGTGCTAGGTCAACCGCATGAATTGTAGCTAAAACGCCAGGTCCTCAGCCTCCATCGCGTCCCTATATCCACGCTTGCCGGTGTTGGGTTATCCTAATGGCAGCTGATTACAAGTGGCTATGGTCCTATCAGGGGTCCTGGACCAGCGCGGATCCTAGCTCAGCCTCCACATCTCAGGTATGTATGTACAGGAATATGCAGGACAAAGGTACTTGATAGTGAAGTATGTCTTAACCAGGTAATGCTTTATTAAAAATCTTTAAGTAGATGTACTCACATAAAAACAATGCAGAGCAAACCTCTCTCCTACGAGCAGCGAACTCGTTCTGTGTCTAGCAATGTGAAACAGCCTATTCCGTCCCTACGCGTGTCATCACCGATCACGTGACTTCTTCAGGGATGTGAGGTGAGGTAGAGTCCTAGCCATATGACGTTGATGCGGCTTAGTCATGCCCTCTTCTGTTGTTTGACTTCGCACAAGTTTCTTGGGTGCGCTCTTTGGCATAAGGTGCCGATGTGGAGTAGGCGGCACTGACTGAAGTTGCCGGACCCGTAATTGTAATTATTGCAGATGGCTGCCCCTCCCACGGTTCGGACTGGGCGTCCAAATTTGTCCACCTGAGGCGTTTGTTCAGGGACCGACTGACCCTGAAGTGCACCGGAGGTAGAGGGAAATTCGAAGGAACATCTGATTGTCGCATTGGCGCACCAGGTGGCAGTGTGGGTGGAGGACTGGCAAATCGCACACAGGGGTGAGCGTAAGCCGGCAAAATGGCGGCAGAACAGCTCGGTGTCCATAAGACTCCAATTTGTTGTCGTTTGGAACTGTGTGAGTCTGGCTGCCGCCTTTGCGGAAAAGGAACGGTGGTAGTCGTAAAAAGAAAATCCTTCATACTTGTATCCCAGGTCTACTACCGTATGGAGGTACAAGTCCAGCTCTTCCCTTCTGCTGGGGGCGGCTGAGCATAGGACGTCTCTCAGCATGCCAAATGCCAAGGTGAACTGTGGGACAGATAACTTCCGGTTCAGTCTGGGGTCTTTGGCTTTAAGGACCACCGATATGTCACCCCAGGTGTAGGCCTTATTTTCTGCCAGATCGTGCACAGAAATAAGAGAGGCCTGGTTGACGTCCCTGCCGTCCAAAATGTCCTTCCTGATGCTGGTTGGAACCAAATGGGAGGGGTAGACAATGGGGCTCCAGCCTGTGGTACCTGCAGGAAGGGGTGTTAAGGTTTGGGTTGCGGTTGGGTCGGGGATAGCCGCGGCCGGTCGAGCCTCCAGGAGTGCCACCCTGGTTTGTACGTCTGTGACCGAGGTAGACAGGGACGACACCATCGTGTGCAGTTGTGAGATGGCTGAAGATATCGACTGGAGGGATGCCTGTTGGGTACTGGGTCCTGCTGCTGGTGGGGGAAAGAGGAGCTTGAACAGCTCGCCTTTCCTCGCTGTGGCGGGGAAGGGCACGCCTCTGCGTCTTAGCTCTGCCATCAGTTTGGGGATATTCCATCCCCTGAGGGACTGCACGCTGCTGCTCTCTGAGACCGGGGAAGGTGACAGAGGGGTCGTGAAGTCTTCGCTGCCGGCCTGAGACATGGTTGATCTGGTGAGGATATCCTGTCTTTGAGCTCGTATTTTTTGGTTGACTGTAAACTTGGGGATATCGTCCAACCTGGTGCAGGGTGGACCTACTGAACTTTGACTGACCTGGAGGAAAATGAAAGGTGATAATTCGTGAAGGGTTTGCTGACTAGCTTGAAGCAATGACTTGTATGGTGCTTGCAATCTTGTGACAATGAAATGATTTGAAATGTTTGCCTTGATTTATGAAATGAGTGAACTCTCTTGCCATGACAGAGGTCCGGTTCGGTCGTGCCGTGACTGAGCCGACCGTGAACCGGGCTCTGGAGCATGTACTGAAATGAGGCAACTGAAAAACATTCTTTGCACACCGGGACGAATCGGTGCATGTTTGATGCATCTGGATTCGAATCGGAGCGCAGTATGAAACGAAATGAGAGAAACGTTTTACCTTGACCGAGGCTCGAATTGGTTGTGCCGCATTTTTGCGACTGGCAACGAACCGAGCTCTGGTATGGTATGGATACGGCCGTAACAACTGAGGCATTCCGTGACGAATCGGTGCATCTCGGATGCGACTGGTTTCGAAACGGTGATGTCCTGTGGGAGTGAAATGAATGGTAGCAATTCCCATGACAGAGATGCGGATCGGTCGCCCGATATCTGCAAATAGCTACGATCCAGACTCTGGAGCATGTTTCAGAAATGAGGCCGAGCCCTGGGGCACGCCGTAACGAATCGGTGCATGGAGGATGCGACTGGATTCTAAGCGGAGCGCGGTAAGTGCAGGTGTAACATTTTGTTGCCATGACAGAGGCGCGAATCGGTCATGCCGCTGCAGCGACTGACTGCGAATCGGACTCTGGAGCATGTACTGAAATGTGGCAAATACCTGGGGCACGCCGAGACGAATCGGTGCATTTCCATGCGACTGAATTCATATCGGAGCGTGATAGGTGGCAATGAAATGATAACCATGACAGAGGTACGAATCGATGAGTCGAAAGCGACTGATAATGACGTGACTCTGGAGCATGTACTGAAATGAGCCTGTAACTACGGGGGAAACACTGGAGCGAATCGGTGCATCTTTAGGTGCGACTGGATTCGAATCGGAGCGCGGTACGTGACTGAAATGAGAAATGATTCAAAATGGTTTGAAATGTTAGAAATGTATTTAGAAATGTTCAGAAATGAGAAATGATTGGTATCGAACTGACGTGATTCGATAAGATTTGCGAATTGCGAATCGCTATGGCTGTCTACTGACACATGTTTAACAATTTAGACATGCCTGAAATGAAGCGACGCCTGCGTCGCTGTGGTTTTCTCAGATAACGCGAAATGGTAACATGACGATAGTGCAATTGATACACATTGCGGTTACGTTTGTGAAATTTGCAAGTGATTCGTAAGTTTGATATCACGGTTTAGTGACATGATATCTAACAATGCGTGAAAACAAAAGTCCGACGGGACCCTACCTGCGACCGCCAAGCCAGACGCGTGGTACGAACTACGAATCGGTAAACACGGACTTCGAAACTCTCGAGCACGGAAATTGCGAATGCGGGAACTTGCGAGACAAGAACTTGCGGACGCTGGTATTCGAATAGTCGGCCTAGTGACGTATATCGCGCACAGGAAACCGACAAGCACCACAGGTGAGCGGGCTGCTTAAATACCCCCCGGGCTCCTCCCATAAATTCAGGCCACCATACTGGCCTTCCTACATATCCCAGTTTTGTGCAGCTACATCTCACTGCAGGCCATTAATATGTCTGGAAGGCCAACAAGGCGAGGCAGACAGTCACAAGCCAATAAAAAAGGGCAAGCAGGCTCTGTGTCTAGAGGCAACAGTGCTGGTTGTGGACACGGTGCATCCCCATCAGCACGTGGCCATGGGACACGCTTGTCCTTTTTTTTTCGGCAGCTGGCCATGTTGAGCCGCAACATGCGCAAGACTTGGTAGAGTGGATGACCAAACCGTCCTCATCCTCCTCATCCTCTCTCATCCAGGCTCAGGGTACTTTGGCAAAGCAGCTGCCAACGCGGCCTCTTCCCTTGGCTCAAGGGCATCAGTCACTCCTTCCCTAGCCCCACCATGTCCTCCTGCGGTGTCCCCCGAACTGTTTGACCACAGTGTTGGGTACATGCTCCAGGAGGATGCCCAGCGTTTTGAAGGCTCCGATGATGGTACTCAGCTAGAGGAAGGCAGTAACGTGTGCCCAGACAGAGGGGGTGCCCAAGAAGGACAGCAATCTGACAGTCATGTCCCCCCCCAGCTGCAGCATACTGCCAGGTTTGCTCCAGTGATGAGGAGGGAGGGGATGATGAGGTCACTGACTCCACGTGGGTGCCTGAGAGGAGAAGGCACATCTCCAACGAGGCAGGATGCCCTCCAGGGGCCAGCTTAAGGGCAGCACACCGACTGCATCACACCGCAGAGCTCCACATGTGCAGGGCGCTGCTGTCTCTGCGCGTTATTCCAAAAGTTCTTTGGTGTGGGCCTTTTTTTGAGATGAGTGCATCAGATCCCACCACTGCTATTTGCAACATATGTCTCAAGCCTATCTCGAGTGGCCAAAAAATCACCCGCTTTGGCACCACATGCTTGACCAGACATATGTTTACCTGCCATGCAATTCGTTGGCAAGCGTGCCTAAAAGACCCACACCAAAGAACAAAGAGGACCTCTCCTTGCTCCTCATCAGCTGACATTCAGTCCTCTCTGAGACCTGCACTGAGAGGAATGAAGGTGTAGAATTAGGTGTGTCAAAGCCAAGTACTTGCGAGCAATCTGCTATCGGTACACCAACGTCAGATCGTACAAGGCAAATTTCCCTGCCTCAGTTGCTGCACCGCTGAAAGAAGTTGACTACAAGCCATCCACATGCCCAGCGTTTGAATGCTAGCTTGGCTAAATTGCTAGCACTTCAACTGCTGCCTTTTCAGTTTGTAGACTTTGCCCGCTTCTGTGAGTTTGTGGAATGTGCGGTTCCTCGGTGGCAGGTTCCCAAACACCACTTTTCTCACGGAAGGCGATTCTGGCTCTCTACCAGCATGTGGAAGGCAATGTCTTGGCCTCGCTGGACAGGGCGGTCAGTGGTAAGGTGCATATTACCGCTGACTCATGGTCCCCCAGGCATGGACAGGGACGTTACCTATCTTTCACGGCGCATTGGGTGACTCTGCTGGCAGCTGGGAAGGATGCAGGACAAGGTGCAGTAGTGTTGGAGGTTGTTCCCCCACCACGCCTCCAAAATGCTACTAGTGATTGTGACACACCTCTCTCCTCCACCCCCTCCTCTTCTTCTTCCTCCATGGCCTCTTCCTGTGCTTTGTACTCGGAACCAGCGTTGCTCCGTAGGCGTTCAAGGGGCTACGCAAGTACACAGGCCAAAAGATGCCATGCGGTGCTTGAGCTGGTGTGCTTGGGGACAGGAGCCACACTGGGGCAGAGATTCTGTCAGCTCTGCAGGGCCAGGCATGGAGGTGGTTGATGCCAGGCCAGCTTAAGGCAGGAATGGTGGTTTGCGACAATGGCACCAACCTCCTCTCTGCCCTCCGACAGGGACAACTGACCCATGTGCCCTGTTTGGCTCATGTCCTTAACTTGGTGGTGCAGCGGTTCTTGGGCAGGTACCCGGGCTTACAGGATGTCCTGAGGCAGGCCAGGAAAGTCTGTGTGCATTTCCGCCGGTCATATAATGCCAGTGCTCGGCTGGCTGACCTCCAAAAAGGAATTTAACCTGCACAAGAACCGCCTAATCTGTGACATGCCCACCAGGTGGAACCTAATGTTGGCCATGCTGCACATGCAGCAGAGGGCCATCAATGAGTACCTGCGACTATGGCACCAGGACAGGGTCAGGGGAGCTTGTTTTTTTCCCCACGCCAGTGGGCCATGATCAGGGATGCATGCACTGTCCTGTCACCATTTGAGGAGGCCACGAGGATGGTGAGCAGTGACAGTACATGCATCAGTGACACTGTCCCCCCTTGTCCACCTGTTGGAACACACGCTGCGTGGAATAATGGACAGGGCACTTGAGGCAGGAAGAGGAGGATTGGACTTCCTTAGCTCTCAAGGCCCCCTTTATCCAGACAGTTCCTGCGTGCCCGCCAATCACACAGGAAGAGGAGGAGGAGGATTGTCAGCATGGAGGTGGAGTCTGGCATTCGGCATCAGCAGCAGTCTTTAAGGGATCATTTACAGTCCCAAGAAACCCATGGACTTGTACTTGGCTGGGAGAAAGTGGCTGCGGATCATGTCATCCTTAGTGACCCAGAGGACTCCGGACCGAATGCCTCAGCAAACCTACGCTGCATGGCCTCCCTGATCCTGAAAAGCCTGCGGAAGGATCCTCATATTCGTGGTATCAAGGAGAGGGATCAATATTGGCTGGCAACCCTCCTTGATCCACGTTACAAGGGTAAGGTTGCGGACCTTATCTTGCCGACGTAGAGGGAGCAGAGGATGAAACCTCTTCGGGAGGCCTTGCAGAAAGGTCTGCAACGCGTTCCCAGAGACTGGGAGGTTACAAACTCCTGTTCCTGGACAACGTGTTGCTGAGGCTTCGGTCAGTCAAAGAAGGAACGGTGGAGAAGGTGGCCGTCTGACCAATGCGTTCAGACAATTTTTGTAGTCCGCAGCCCCATGGTATGATCGGTTCCAGCAACCATCGCCAGCGTCTGTTTTACATGGTGCAGGAATACCTAGGGGCAAGATTTGACTTGGACACCTTTCCCACCGAAAATCCTCTGGGTTACTGGGTCTTGAGGATGGATCACTGGCCAGAGTTTGCACAGTATGCAATTGAGCTACTGGCCTGTCCTGCATCCAGCGTTCTTTCGGAACGCACATTCAGTGCTGCTGGAGGCTTTGTAACCGATCACAGGGTGCGCCTGTCCACCGACTCGGTCGATCGACTGACCTTCATAAAAATGAATCAGTCTTGCATCACCACCAGCTACCAAGCACCTTATTCTGATGTAACCGAATAATTTTTTTTTAAATGTTAGATCCCTTCAAGACTGCCTATGCTGATGCTGAGTGACTATCCTGTTATCCTGAGTTACTATCCTCTTCCTCCTCGATCATGCTGATAGATTAGAATTCAATTATTCCGCGCTTAGGAGGAGAAAAAGAACTGCAGCCCCCCCGACACAGAATATCACCTAGGTGAAATTCAAAACAAGCAAGATCCTATAATGGGGGAATTGGCGCTGTTCAAACACGTGTACAATAGATATTAGAAAATATAAAAATAGATAAAAAGTAATAAATAGAAACAAATGAATAAATGGAAAAACCATATATAAGTGAAAATATGCCAAAATATTACACTGTACTATAAAGTGCAAAGTGCTAGAAAATATGTGACCTGATGTATATCAATGAGATATAATCCACAAAAATTCTTTAACAGTGATATAAAACACCAAATAACATGTTGCAAAAAATCGTCTAAAACCACTGTGAAGAAGTGTCCAAAACACCAAAAAAAGGTGAAACTGGTGTGCAAGTGATGGTAAAAAATTATTAAAAATCCAGTGTCCTCAAAAAATCAAAGCCTGAAGAAACCGTAATATATCAATCCAATAAAAAGAATCTTGATGTAGCAAGTGCTCCCCGTCTTCCACTGCACCCCCAATCGTGCCCTCACTCACCAGAGCGCCCAACCCCTGCAGGGGTAATAGGCGTGTAGGTTGGGATCCAGCAATGGTGTTCCTTGGCGATACTCCTCAGCCCGGTTCCCGTCCTTCCCTTCTCTAATGTGTCCAGCACCTTTTCCGTCACCTGTATTGTGAAAAAACCCTGGCCTGTGGAACCTTCCGAAAAAATAGGAAGGGCTTCCCACAGAACTTACTTTCAAAACGACTACAAAAGGGGGAAGCCGCATTCATGAGGAATGAGGAGGTGTTGGCCATGAAGTGGCATGACAAGAAGGATGTTCACATGATGACTACCATTCACAATGACACCTTAGTGGAGGTTCAGAGAAGACGTGGCCCTGTAGTAAAGCCTGAATGTGTCCATGACTACAATCTGTATATGGGGGGGTGGATTTAAATGATCAGATGCTGCAACCATATTTGTCAACCCGCAAGTCCAATTATTGGTATAAAAATGTTGCATTTCATCTGTTTCATATGGCCATGTTCAACTCATTTGTCTGCTATCAAAAATCACCCGAAAACCAACCCATCACCTACCTCAAATATATTGAAAATATCACTGCCCTTATTTACCAGCAAGGACCCGCCCCAGGAAGCATTCGCTCTGATAGTGTGAGTCGACTTCATGAGCAACATTTTCCCTATAACATTCCCCCTGCAGAATCCGGAAGAAGACGCCAAAAGAAATGTCGTGTATGCTCAAGTAGAGGAGCCAGAAGAGATACAAGTTATTATTGTCCCCAATGTCCCTCCCAATCTGGCCTGTGTATCGGCGATTGCTTCAAAAATTATCACACATCTATCAGATATTAGTTCTCCTTATTAGTAACAGAATGCCATTTCCCCATTTCAATTACCTGTGTGCATCATTTGCCTGCCACCATGTTTCTACCTTCCATGTTAACTGACCCTGGCCTGTTTACCGACAATGTCTTTGCCTGCCGTTTTTTAACCACGTTTCTGACTTCCACGTGCACCAACCTCGGCCTGTTAAATCGACCATGTTTTTGCCTGTCACTTGGACTGATCTTTTGCCCTTCTACTTCAGTACACAGGGGTCTCACATATGTGAGGGGCTTCAGAATAGCGTTCTGAGTAGAGAAAATCAGTTTTTGGTTTTCTGTGTTCCCAGAACAGGGTCTGGTTGCCGAGGCTTCAAATATTTGGGTGGGAGAAGCCTCTACCCCTGTCCCCCTGGCCCTAAGCTTGATGGTCCTTCCTTCTGCCTGGACCAATACTTTGGCTGTGCTGACCATATCGCTGCCTGTAATGACCCAGGACTTTATGGACTGTGTTTATTTCTGCTGCCTGGACCAATACTTTGGCTGTGTTGACCATATCTCGGCATGCTGCCTCTACTGACTATAGACAGTATTTCTGCCTGGACATCTCTGCCTGCTACCTGGATCAATGCTTTGGCTGTGCTGACAGTATCTTTGCCTGAACTAACTATGGACAGTATTGCTGCCTGGATGATTGCTTTTGCTGTCGCTGACCACATCCCTGCCTGCTGCCTGGACCGATGCTCTCCTCTGTGGACCACTACACTACTAAAACCACAGGTAATCTTTTGTTATTTGGTATTTACATGTTATGTGTTAGAAATATGAAGGGCCTTCAAAAATATGATCGGTAGTCATGAAATTATATGTGTAATTTATGCTCCTAGAACGACTGGAGGTGCTATTTGGATGTTGGGCTTCTGTATGTGGCCAGGCTGTATAAAAGTGTCACATATGTGGTATCGCCATACTCAGGAGGAGTAGTAGAATGTATTTTGGGGTGTTATTTTTGCTATGTACATGCTATGTGTTAAAAATATCTTATAAATGGACAACTTTGTGTAAAAAAAAAAAAAAAAAAAATGCGTTTTAATTTTTTCCCATGTTTTCCGAAAACTTCTGGAAAAAAATGAACCCTTCAAAAGACTCATTATGCCTCATAGATTATACATTGGGGTGTTTGCTTTCCAAAATGGGGTCATTTTGTGGGCGTTTCCATTGTCCTGGCCTCCAAGGCCTTCAAAAGTGAGATGGGTCGTCATGAAATTATATGTGTAATTTTGCTCTTAGAATGCCTGGAGGTGCTACTTGGATGTTAGGCTTCTGTATGTGGCCAGGCTGTGTAAAAGTCTCACACATGTGGTATCGCCATACTCAGAAGGAGTAGTAGAATGTATTTTTGGGTTTGGTTGCAAGTATGCGCATGCTTTGTTCAAGAAATAATACAATAAGTTTGTGTAAAAAAAAAAAAAAAAAAAAAAGTCTTCATTTTCCCAAGAATTGTGGGGAAAAATTACAACTTAAAAAAACTCACCTTGCCTCTTACTAAATACCTTGGACTGTCTACTTTCCAAAAAGGGGTCATTTGGGGGGGTATTTGTACTTTCCTTGATAGTGTCTCAGGAAATGAGCGTACATCAGGTGTGATCAGATGTGATCAATTTTCAGTGATTTGCACCCTAACTTGTAGACTCTATAACTTTCACACAGACTAAATAATATCCACTAATTTGGGTTATCTTTACCAAAGAGATATAGCAGTATAAATTTTGGCCCAAATTTATGAAAAAAAATGACATTTGCAAAATTTTACAATAGAAACTAAAAAAAAGTGTTTTTTTTTTTTAAATTTTCGCTCTTTTTTTCACTTATATCGCAAAAAAGAAAAAACCCAACAGTGAGTAAATACCACCAAAAGAAAGCTCTAATTGTGAGAAAAAAAATGATAAAAATTTTGTTTGGATACAGTGTAGCATGACTGAGTAATTGTCATTCAAAGTGTGAGAGTACTGAAAGCTGAAAATTGGTCTGGGCGGGAAGGTGTTTAAGTGCCCTGTATTGAAGTGGTTAAAGGAAGTTTTTTTCTTAGGTTGTTTCTTGCTGACCCTGCAGGCCAAACACTTCTGACATCTGTAAAAGCCCTTCATACTGGAAAACAATTTCACATTGTTAGGAGGGTCGATAACATTATGAACCAAATGGATTCTGAGGGTTGGTGCTCTCCTATAGATGAAACAGGTTTTTTTGTAAGGATTTTCCCTAAGGTCCTATCAGATTTTAAAATAGGCCAATACTTCCTCACTATATGTTCAATGGAGCGATATTGGTTGGTGAAGCCTGTGACGAAAGCTATATCCACCGGAGAGTTCTTACTTGTGTTACTATTTTTTGTTAATAAGGAATCCCGATCAAGATCTTGTATCTCCGTCTTTAATCTTACTAAGGGATCAGTATGATAACCTTTGTCTACAAATTTATTTATCAAGGTATTGGCTTGATTCTGATAATCTTCAATATTCCGGCAGTTCCTCCGTATTCTCAACAGCTCTCCCTTGGGGATGTTCTCTTTCCACTTGGGGTGATGACAGCTGGAGATGGGTATATACCCGTTGCGGTCTGTTGCTTTGAAAAAAGTCTTTGTAGACAGTTCCTCACCCTCTTTGTAAATCTGTAGAACCAGATAGTCTATCAGATTATAATCAGATTTACCAGTGAAGGAAATGCCATATTCATTTTGGTTTAATTCATCCAGGAACTCCTGGAACGACTTTGAGTCTCCTTCCCACAATATGATTACATCATCGCTATATCGACGGTAAAACTTTATTTCAGGCCGTCTGATGCCATATATGTAACGTTCTTCCAGCATATCCATAAATAAATTTGCCACACTTGGGGCATACTTGGCACCCATGGCCACGCCTTTTTTCTGAACATAGAAGTCTTTCTGATACCAAAAGTAATTACTCTCCATTGCCAATCCAAGTCCTTCTAGAATAAAATGAATTTGTTCATGTTTGAGGTCTGAGCTGTCATATAAGGCTTTCTCAACCCCCTTCAACCCGTCCCTCTGGGTGATACTCGTATACAAGAAATTGACATCAATCGTTGCCATTAGGCATTGGCCAACCCCTGTGATTGTTTTCAATTCGTTGATAAGTTGGGTGCTGTCCCTGAGATAAGATTTGACTTTCACCACTAGGGGTTTCAAAAATTGGTCAATGTATTCCCCCAGTCTCGAGAATAAAGAGTCCACTCCACTTATGATTGGCCTGCCTGGTGGTTTATTCAGCTGCTTGTGTATTTTGGACAGGTAGTATATAACCGGAGTTTTGGTAGATTCTGGAACTAAATATTTGGTTTCTTTCTTGTTCAAAATACCTGCCCCCCCCCCCCCCTTTTTCACAAGTCTTTTCAAACTTTTCATATTGTGGCTTGGGATTACGCTTCAATTTTTTGTAGGTATTTTCAACTCTCAGCAAATTGTTCATCTCTTCCTCGTATTCCTCCTTTTTCAATATAACTAATCCACCCCCCTTGTCAGCGAGTCGTATCACCACTTCCTTTCTATTACCAATTTCTTTGATCGTTTTCCAAATGTAAATGCTTTTGGACTTTTTTTCTTCTCTAATTTGGCCAAGTCACTTTCCACCATCCGTTTAAAAGCACTTATGCATTGATCCCCCGGGACCTTGGGATTGAAAATGGAATTATTCCTGAGGTTGGTGTGAACATAAATATCAGGTTCAGTCACTGGTGTAACTTTATTATTCAAGGCATAATGTTTTTTTATTTTCAATTTCCTAATAAATTTCTGTGAGTCAATGTAAACTTCAAATTTGTCAATACTCTTGTCTGGTGCGTATTTTAATCCTAGATTATGTATCTTTAGTCCGTCGTCAGAAAAGACCGCTTCACTTAAATTGAAAACTCCCTGGCCTAATACTCCCTTCTTTTTCTTCTTCCCTCCTCGTTTTCCTCTTATCTGTTTCTTTCGTTGCCTCTGTATGGATATTCCGGTTCTCTTTCTGGATTCCTGCTCCTTCCATTCTCTATATTCATGCATGGATATTGTGGAGATGGATATCCTTGGTATCCGTTCATCCTCTGTATCCTGTTCATACCAAAGGGCGGGTCCGCTCTTCTTTGAGGATTGTAGGGGTCTGTCTCCCTCTCCATCCAGGTCGACTCCACAGTATAATGTCCCTACACATAACAGGTTCTCCCCCTTTAGGGAAGGAAGACAACGTACGTCCCAATGGGAATTCAGAAATAGAAGAGACAACCTAGGAGAAGGGGTTTTTCACCAGGGGAGATCACGAGACAGACCCCCTGGGAGATGGAATGCGAGAGTACAATATCGTCGACCTGGATGGAGAGGGACACAGACAGACCCCTACAATCCTCAAAGAAGAGGGGACCCGCCCTTTGGTATGAACAGGATACAGAGGATGAACAGATACCAAGGATATCCATCCCCACAATATCCACGCATGAATATAGAGAATGGAAGGAGCAGGAATCCAGAAAGAGAACCAGAATATCCATACAGAGGCAACGAAAGAAACAGACAAGAGGAAAACGAGGAGGGAAGAAGAAAAAGAAGGGAGTATTAGGCCAGGGAGTTTTCAATTTAAGTGAAGCGGTCTTTTCTGACGACGGACTAAAGATACATAATCTAGGATTAAAATACGCACCAGACAAGAGTATTGACAAATTTGACGTTTACATTGACTTACAGAAATTTATTAGGAAATTGAAAATAAAAAAACATTATGCCTTGAATAATAAAGTTACACCAGTGACTGAACCTGATATTTATGTTCACACCAACCTCAGGAATAATTCAATTTTCAAGCCCAAGGTCCCGAGGGATCAGTGCATAAGTGCTTTTAAACGGATGGTGGAAAGTGAATTGGCCAAATTAGAGAAGAAAAAGTCCAAAAGCATTTACATTTGGAAAACGATCAAAGAAATTGATAATAGAAAGAAAGTGGTGATACGACCCGCTGACAAGGGGGGTGGATTAGTTATATTGAAAAAGGAGGAATACGAGGAAGAGATGAACAATTTGCTGAGAGTTGAAAATACCTACAAAAAATTGAAGCGTAATCCCAAGCCACAATAGGAAAAGAGTTTGAAAAGACTTGTGAAAAAGGGGGGGGGCAGGTATTTTGAACAAGAAAGAAGCCAAATATTTAGTTCCAGAATCTACCAAAACTCCGGTTATATACTACCTGCCCAAAATACACAAGCGGCTGAATAAACCACCGGGCAGGCCAATCATAAGTGGAGTGGACTCTTTATTCTCGAGACTGGGGGAATACATTGACCAATTTTTGAAACCCCTAGTGGTGAAAGGCAAATCTTATCAACGAATTGAAAACAATCACAGAGGTTGGCCAATGGCTAATAGCAACGATTGATGTCAATTCCTTGTATACGAGTATCACCCAGAGGGACGGGTTGAAAAGGGGTTGAGAAAGCCTTATATGACAGCTCAGACCTCAAACATGAACAAATTAATTTTATTCTAGAAGGACTTGGATTGGCAATGGAGAGTAATTACTTTTGGTATCAGACTTCTATGTTCAGAAAAAAGGCGTGGCCATGGATGCCAGGTATGCCCCAAGTGTGGCAAATTTACTTATGGATATGCTGGAAGAACGTTACATATATGGCATCAGACGGCCTGAAATAAAGTTTTACCGTCGATATATCGATGATGTAATCATATTGTGGGAAGGAGACTCGAAGTCGTTCCAGGAGTTCCTGGATGAATTAAATCAAAATGAATATGGCATTTCCTTCACTGGTAAATCTGATTATAATCTGATAGACTATCTGGTTCTACAGATTTACAAAGAAGGCGAGGAACTGTCTACAAAGACTTTTTTCAAAGCAACAGACCGCAACGGGTATATACCCATCTCCAGCTGTCATCACCCCAAGTGGAAAGAACATCCCCAAGGGACAGCTGTTGAGAATACAGAGGAACTGCCGGAATATTGAAGATTATCAGAACCAAGCCGATACCTTGATAAATAAATTTGTAGACAAAGGTTATCATACTGATCCCTTAGTAAGATTAGAGAAGGAGATACAAGATCTTGATCGGGATTCCTTATTAACAAAAAATAGTAACACAAGTAAGAACTCTCCAGTGGATATAGCTTTCGTCACAGGCTTTACCAACCAATATCGCTCCATTGAACATATAGTGAGGAAGTATTGGCCTATTTTAAAATCTGATAGGACCTTAGGGAAAATCCTTACAAAAAAACCCTGTTTCATCTATAGGAGAGCACCAACCCTCAGAAACCATTTGGTTCATAATGTTATCAACCCTCCTAAGAATGTGAAATTGTTTTCCAGTATGAAGGGCTTTTACAGATGTCAGAAGTGTTTGGCCTGCAGGGTCAGCAAGAAACAACCTAAGAAAAAAAACTTCCTTTAAATCAAGGAACGGTAATGAGTACGAGATTAGAGAACTGGTCACCTGCAATAACATCCATGTGACCTACGTCATTGAATGTCCGTACCGAATGCAATATGTGGGTAGGACCACTAGACCCCTTTGTGTACGTATTAGGGAACACATTAACAATATTAGAAAGGGGTTCCCTAAACGCAACCTCTCCAGACATTTCGATGAATTTCACCATAGGGATCCATCTGGCCTGGTTTTTTATGGTATTGACACCATCAAGGACCATTGGAGGGGGGGTAGTAAAAAATAATCTAATATCCCAGAATGAAACCAGATGGATATATCATTAAGCCATATTTATGAGCAACGCAATATATCGTTAAATTGACATACAGCCAATTCGGTATCTATTTGCCTTGGTATGAGTATAAAGTCTTCTCTAACATACAAAATGGCCACGCCCATCAGACACCTAGTTATTAGCTTTGTTATGATCAGGTAGTCGTTTCTAACCTACAAAATGGCCGCGCCCATGTGAGACCTAGTAATGGCCGGCGTGGCTACGAGAAAATGGCCGCCCATTAATCACTATGGGAGAGACTATTTAAGACCACAATAAGCCTATTTTGCTCATCCCCTGAAGAAGTCACGTGATTGGTGATGACACGGGTAGGGACGGAATAGGCTGTTTCACATTGCTAGACACAGAACGAGTTCGCTGCTCGTAGGAGAGAGGTTTGCTCTGCATTGTTTTTATGTGAGTACATCTACTTAAAGATTTTTAATAAAGCATTACCTGGTTAATACATACTTCACTATCAAAGTACCTTTTTGTCCTGCATATTCCTGTACATACATACCTGAGATGTGGAGGCTGAGCTAGGATCCGCGCTGGTCCAGGACCCCTGATAGGACCATAGCCACTTGTAATCAGCTGCCATTAGGATAACCCAACACCGGCAAGCGTGGATATAGGGACGTGATTGAGGCTCAGGACCTGGCGTTTTAGCTACAATTCATGCGGTTGACCTAGCACCGCTAGGTAAGTGGCCGCTGCTTACAATAGTGTTTTATGCACGAAGAGGACACTGAGTGAATTGCATCCCAGACACCCCACTGTTGTTTTGTTGAATACACCAGAACTTGCTTTTGCACCTTCAATGACTTTTACACTGGCACTTTAAGTTTGCTGCACTTACTAGCATGTCATTGGTCATTTGTTTCGCTGGCCAGCACAATATATTTTATATCACTATTATTGGGACATTTATTTATATTATTTATTATCCATATTGCGTTGGATTGATGTGTTTTATTTGCGATATCTAGATCACCTTTAAGCACTGGCACTTTGTACGTTTTGCACCATTTATAAGGATATGTTTTTGATGGTTATTTCTGATTTTTTTCTATGTATTTTTATTTAGAATTATTCACATGAAGTAGTGTTTATGTCCCTTTGCGCACCAACACATAATTATCTAGATTTATATGTTTTTAGTGTCAACACTTATTTATGCGATTTAACATGCAATTTTTTTGTCATTTAGTATATACCAATTAAAGGATTTTTTATGCACTTTTTTTCACATACACATGATGCTGATTATTAAGACTTGACTGTTTTTTAGTGTCAACACTTATTTATGCGATTTATTATGTGATTTTATGTCATTTTAATAATTGACCACAGACAGAGATTTACAGCTTTCTTCTGGTTAGCGCAGCACCTCCCCCCCTATACCTCAGATGGATATACCGTTTAGATTGTCTGGTTCCTAGGGGACTTAACCACTTGACGACCGCCTCACGCCGATGTACGTCGGCAAAGTGGCACGGACAGGCAAAATCACGTACAGTGTACGTGATTTGCCTTCCGCGGGTGGGGGGTCCGATCGGACCCCCCCCCGGTGCCCGAGGCGGTCGTCTTTTGTCCAGCGGCGATCGGTGATGAGGGGGAGACCATCCGTTCGTGGCCCCCCCCTCGCGATCGCCGCCGGCCAATGAGAATCTTCCTTTGCTGCTGTATGCTAAACAGCAGCAAAGGAAATGATGTCATCTCCCCTCGGGTCGGTATTTTCCGTTCCGGCCCGAGGAGAGAAGACATCAATGTGAGTGCACCAACACACACACACACAGTAGAACATGCCAGGCACACAAAACACCCCGATCCCCCCCCCCCCCTGTCACAAACTGACACCAGCAGTTTTTTTTTTTTTTTTTTTTCTGATTACTGCATGGTGTCAGTTTGTGACAGTTACAGTGTTGGGACAGATACTGTTACCCCCCTGTAGGTCTAGGGTACCCCCCTAACCCCCCCTAATAAAGTTTTAACCCCTTGATCACCCCCCCTCACCAGTGTCACTAAGCGATCATTTTTCTGATCGCTGTATTAGTGTCGCTGGTGACGCTAGTTAGTGAGGTAAATATTTAGGTTCGCCGTCAGCGTTTTATAGCGTCAGGGACCCCCCTATACTATCTGATAAATGTTTTAACCCCTTGATTGCCCCCTAGTTAACCCTTTCACCACTGATCACCGTATAACCGTTACGGTTGACGCTGGTTAGTTTGTTTATTTTTTATAGTGTCAGGGCACCCGCCGTTTATTACCGAATAAAGGTTTAGCCCCCCGATCGCCCGGCGGTGATATGCGTCGCCCCAGGCAGCGTCAGATTAGCGCCAGTACCGCTAACACCCACGCACGCAGCATGCGCCTCCCTTAGTGGTATAGTATCTGATCGGATCAATATCTGATCCGATCAGATACTATACTAGCGTCCCCAGCAGTTTAGGGTTCCCAAAAACGCAGTGTTAGCGGGATCAGCCCAGATACCTGCTAGCACCTGCGTTTTGCGCCTCCGCCCAGCCCACCCAAGTGCAGTATCGATCGATCACTGTCACTTACAAAACACTAAACGCATAACTGCAGCGTTCGCAGAGTCAGGCCTGATCCCTGCGATCGCTAACAGTTTTTTTGGTAGCATTTTGATGAACTGGCAAGCACCAGCCCCAGGCGTCAGGTTAGCGCCAGTACCGCTAACACCCACGCACGCAGCATTCGCCTCCCTTAGTGGTATAGTATCTGAACGGATCAATATCTGATCCGATCAGATCTATACTAGCGTCCCCAGCAGTTTAGGGTTCCCAAAAACGCAGTGTTAGTGGGATCAGCCCAGATACCTGCTAGCACCTGCGTTTTGCGCCTCCGCCCGGCCCAGCCCACCCAAGTGCAGTATCGATCGATCACTGACACTTACAAAACACTAAACGCATAACTGCAGCGTTCACAGAGTCATGCCTGATCCCTGCGATCGCTAACAGTTTTTTTGGTAGTATTTTGGTGAACTGGCAAGCACCAGCCCCAGGCAGCGTCAGATTAGCGCCAGTACCGCTAACACCCACGCACGCACCGTACACCACCCTTAGTGGTATAGTATCTGATCGCATCAATATCTGATCCGATCAGATCTATACTAGCGTCACCAGCAGTTTAGGGTTCCCAAAAACGCAGTGTTAGCGGGATCAGCCCAGATACCTGCTAGCACCTGCGTTTTGCCCCTCCGCCCGGCCCAGCCCACCCAAGTGCAGTATCGATCGATCACTGTCACTTACAAAACACTAAAAGCATAACTGCAGCGTTCGCAGAGTCAGGCCTGATCCCTGCGATCGCTAACAGTTTTTTGGTAGCGTTTTGGTGAACTGGCAAGCGCCAGCGGCCTAGTACACCCCGGTCGTAGTCAAACCAGCACTGCAGTAACACGTGGTGACGTGGCGAGTCCCATAAGTGCAGTTCAAGCTGGCGAGATGGCAAGCACAAGTAGTGTCCCGCTGCCACCAAAAAGACAAACACAGGCCCGTCGTGCCCATAGTGCCCTTCCTGCTGCATTCGCCAATCCTAATTGGGAACCCACCGCTTCTGCAGCGCCCGTACTTCCCCCATTCACATCCCCAACCAAATGCAGTCGGCTGCATGAGAGGCATTTTTATGTCCTCCCGAGTACCCCTACCCAGCGAACGCCCCCAAAAAGATGTTGTGTCTGCAGCAAGCGCGGATATAGGCGTGACACCCGCTATTATTGTCCCTCCTGTCCTGACAATCCTGGTCTTTGCATTGGTGAATGTTTTGAACGCTACCATTCACTAGTTGAGTATTAGCGTAGGGTACAGCATTGCACAGACTAGGCGCACTTTCACAGGGTCTCCCAAAATGCCATCGCATTTTGAGAGACCCGAACCTGGAACCGGGTACCGTTATAAAAGTTAGTTACAAAAAAAGTGTAAAAAAAAAAAAAAATATGAAATAAAAAAAAATAGTTGTTTTATTGTTCTCTCTCTCTCTATTCTCTCTCTCTATTGTTCTGCTCTTTTTTACTGTATTCTATTCTGCAATGTTTTATTGTTATTGTTATTATGTTTTATCATGTTTGTTTTTCAGGTGTGTAATTATTTACACTTTACTGTGCTTTATTGTTAACCATTGTTAACCATTTTTTTGTCTTCAGGTACGCCATTCACGACTTTGAGTGGTTATACCAGAATGATGCCTGCAGGTTTAGGTATCATCTTGGTATCATTCTTTTCAGCCAGCGGTCGGCTTTCATGTAAAAGCAATCCTAGCGGCTAATTAGCCTCTAGACTGCTTTTACAAGCCGTGGGAGGGAATGCCCCCCCCCCCCCCCACCGTCTTCCGTGTTTTTCTCTGGCTCTCCTGTCTCAACAGGGAACCTGAGAATGCAGCCGGTGATTCAGCCAGCTGACCATAGAGCTGATCAGAGACCAGAGTGGCTCCAAACATCTCTATGGCCTAAGAAACCGGAAGCTACGAGTATTTCATGACTTAGATTTCGCCGGATGTAAATAGCGCCATTGGGAAATTGGGGAAGCATTTTATCACACCGATCTTGGTGTGGTCAGATGCTTTGAGGGCAGAGGAGAGATCTAGGGTCTAATAGACCACAATTTTTTCAAAAAAGAGTACCTGTCACTACCTATTGCTATCATAGGGGATATTTACATTCCCCGAGATAACAATAAAAATGATTAAAAAAAAAAATATGAAAGGAACAGTTTAAAAGTAAGATTAAAAAAGCAAAAAAATAATAAAGAAAAAAAAAACAAAAAAAAAAAAACACCCCTGTCGCCCCCTGCTCTCGCGCTAAGGCGAACGCAAGCGGCGGTCTGTCGTCAAACGTAAACAGCAATTGCACCATGCATGTGAGGTATCACCGCGAAGGCCAGATCGAGTGCAGTAATTTTTCCAGTAGACCTCCTCTGTAAATCTAAAGTGGTAACCTGTAAAGGCTTTTGAAGGCTTTTAAACATGTATTTATTTTGTTGCCACTGCACGTTTGTGCGCAATTTTAAAGCATGTCATGTTTGGTATCCATGTACTCGGCCTAAGATCATCTTTTTTATTTCATCAAACATTTGGGCAATATAGCGTGTTTTAGTGCATTAAAATTAAAAAAAGTGTGTTTTTTCCCCAAAAAATGCGTTTGAAAAATCGCTGCGCAATTACTGTGTGAAAAAAAAAAATGAAACACCCACCATTTTAATCTGTAGGGCATTTGCTTTAAAAAAATATATAATGTTTGGGGGTTCAAAGTAATTTTTTTGCAAAAAAAAAAAACTTTTTCATGTAAACAATAAGTGTCAGAAAGGGCTTTGTCTTCAAGTGGTTAGAAGAGTGGGTGATGTGTGACATAAGCTTCTAAATGTTGTGCATAAAATGCCAGGACAGTTCAAAACCCCCCCAAATGACCCCATTTTGGAAAGTAGACACCCCAAGCTATTTGCTGAGAGGCATGTCGAGTCCATGGAATATTTTATATTGCGACACAAGTTGCGGGAAAGAGACAAATTTTTTTTTTTTTTTTTTTGCACAAAGTTGTCACTAAATGATATATTGCTCAAACATGCCATGGAAATATGTGAAATTACACCCCAAAATACATTCTGCTGCTTCTCCTGAGTACGGGGATACCACATGCGTGAGACTTTTTGGGAGCCTAGCCGCGTACGGGACCCCGAAAACCAAGCACCGCCTTCAGGCTTTCTAAGGGCGTGAATTTTTGATTTCACTCTTCACTGCCTATCACAGTTTCGGAGGCCATGGAATGCCCAGGTGGCACAAAACCCCCCCAAATGACCCCATTTTGGAAAGTAGACACCCCAAGCTATTTGCTGAGAGGTATAGTGAGTATTTTGCAGACCTCACTTTTTGTCACAAAGTTTTGAAAATTGAAAAAAGAAAAAAAAAAATGTTTTTTCTTGTCTTTCTTCATTTTCAAAAACAAATGAGAGCTGCAAAATACTCACCATGCCTTTCAGCAAATAGCTTGGGGTGTCTACTTTCCAAAATGGGGTCATTTGGGGGGGTTTTGTGCCACCTGGGCATTCCATGGCCTCCGAAACTGTGATAGGCAGTAAAGAGTGAAATCAAAAATTTTCACCCTTAGAAATCCTGAAGGCAGTGATTGGTTTTCGGGGTCCAGTACGCGGCTAGGCTCCCAAAAAGTCCCACACATGTGGTATCCCCATACTCAGGAGAAGCAGCTAAATGTATTTTGGGGTGCAATTCCACATATGCCCATGGCCTGTGTGAGCAATATATCATTTAGTGACAACTTTATGAAAAAAAAAAAATAAAAAAAAATAAAAGTGTCACTTTCCCGCAACTTGTGTCAAAATATAAAATATTCCATGGACTCAATATGCCTCTCAGCAAATAGCTTGGGGTGTCTACTTTCCAAAATGGGGTCATTTTGGGGGGTTTTGTGCCATCTTGGCATTCCATGGCCTCCGAAACTGTGATAGGCAGTGAAGAGTGAAAGCAAAAATTTACACCCTTAGAAATCCTGAAGGCGGTGATTGGTTTTCGGGGCCCCGTACGCGGCTAGGCTCCCAAAAAGTCCCACACATGTGGTATCCCCGTACTCAGGAGAAGCAGCTAAATGTATTTTGGGGTGCAATTCCACATAGGCCCATGGCCTGTGTGAGCAATATATCATTTAGTGACCACTTTTTGTAAATATTTTTTTTTTTTTTTTTTTTGTCATTTTTCAATCACTTGGGACAAAAAAAATAAATATTCAATGGGTTCAACATGCCTCTCAGCAATTTCCTTGGGGTGTCTACTTTCCAAAATGGGGTCATTTGGGGGGCTTTTGTACTGCCCTGCCATTTTAGCACCTCAAGAAATGACATAGGCAGTCATAAACTAAAAGCTGTGTAAATTCCAGAAAATGTACCCTAGTTTGTAGACGCTATAACTTTTGCGCAAACCAATAAATATACGCTTATTGACATTTTTTTTACCAAAGACATGTGGCCGAATACATTTTGGCCTAAATGTATGACTAAAATTTAGTTTATTGGATTTTTTTTAGAACAAAAAGTAGAAAATATCATTTTTTTTCAAAATTTTCGGTCTTTTTCCGTTTATAGCGCAAAAAATAAAAACCGCAGAGGTGATCAAATACCATCAAAAGAAAGCTCTATTTGTGGGAAGAAAAGGACGCAAATTTCGTTTGGGTACAGCATTGCATGACCGCGCAATTAGCAGTTAAAGCGACGCAGTGCCAAATTGGAAAAAGACCTCTGGTCCTTAGGCAGCATAAAGGTCCGGGGCTCAAGTGGTTAATGTGGAAATTGACTTAAATTGTTTTTTATCCAATTTCTAATAATAAGTGTCAATATAGACCACTTCCTCAGTCCCCACATACCCTCCATTTCATCTCCCTCATGTTTAACACAGTGTTTCCTATATAGCTTCAATACAGCATTTCCTATATAGTGTTTTTAACAAAGCGTTTTTAATATATATTATTTCCTATTTTTTCTTTTTCTCATTCTTTTCTTCTTATACATATGTATAATTTATATATGTAGACATTATAAGCCTATACACACACATCTGCCTACAGCATTTAAGGTTGCCATAGGAGACATATCTCCTTACGACCATATGGCCTTGCAGTGTTTCACTTTACCCCTTTTACACACTTGATATATCTGATGGAGGATTTAGCTAAAAAAAAAAATCATACCCCCCTTTATTATTCTATTTATTATTTTTTTATATATTTTATTTTTTCTTTCTTCCATATTTATTATTATTTTGTCTTTCTTCCATTTAATATATAATTTGTTCCTTTTTTTTCGTTTTCTTTTTGATCTACTGGAGGAAATATATTGTCATGTTTTATTATGCATATGTAATTTTTTACGATTTTTGTCCATTTGATGATTAAATTGTATATATGGAGGCGCCAACTATGACATTACTTTAAGAGTCCACTAGATGGCGCTCGGTGCAAACCTTCTCATGTTGGCATGAAGTTTTTTTCGCATCCGCTTGGTAGGTGTGATCGCATACTAAGTTTTTTGATAGGAGATCATGGCGCCTCTATGTACTATATATATAGACGTATGGTGTACCAAGATGGCCACGCCTCAGATGACGTCTTGATGACGAAACGCGTAAGGCGTGGCTACGTGGTACGCATACATCGCCTTCTGTGTGTTGTTTTTTTACTCTGGACTTCCGGTTTCTGGTAGGCAGGCGGAGGAACGCATGCCACCACCACGCTGCTGTTACGGCTATTGGCTTTGAGCCAGCCGGCGGAGCACTGTCAGCTCTCATTTTTATAGTGTTTTTTACAATAAACATGCTTTTTGGATTTACACTATGAGGCTCCTTTTTTTCTATAACATATGGATGCTTATCGTTGGGGATTATTAAGAGGACATCACTGACACATTGGAGAAGGGAAGGACGGTAACCGGGCTGAGGATTATCGCCAAGGAACACCATTGCTGGATCCTTACCTACACGCCTATTACCCCTGCAGGGGTTGGGCGCTCTGGTGAGTGAGGGCACGATTGGGGGTGCAGTGGAAGACTGGGAGCACTTGCTACATCAAGATTCTTTTTATTGGATTGATATATTAGTTTCTTCAGACTTTATTGATTTTTTTTTTTGAGGACACTGGATTTTTAATAATTTTTTACCATCACTTGCACACCAGTATCACCTTTTTTGGTGTTTTGGACACTTCTTCACAGTGGTTTAGAGTGGTTTTAGACGATTTTTTGCAACATGTTATTTGGTGTTTTATATCACTGTTAAAGAATTTTTGTGGATTATATCTCATTGATATACGTCAGGTCACATATTTTCTAGCACTTTGCACTTTATAGTACAGTGTAATATTTTGGCATATTTTCACTTATATATATGGTTTTTCCATTTATTTCTATTTATTACTTTTTATCTATTTTTATATTTTCTAATATCTATTGTACACGTGTTTGAACAGCGCCAATTCCCCCATTATAGGATCATGCTGATAGATTGTAAGAATATTTTTGGTTGTGGGCGCCGCCAACAGTGGCTAAGGCCCAATTTTTCAGCCCCTGTTTAACAGGGGCTTGTAATTAAAATTTTTGAAGCAATACTTTGCAGCAGGGCTCGTTCCTGCGCTCCAACTAGAGTATCTGTGAGGGGTTGCAGTGTTGTGGCACCACCACCACCACCAAAGGCCCAATTTTTCTGCCCCTGTTCAACAGGTGCATGTATTTACAATTCTTGATCTCATATTTCACAGCAGGGCCCGTTTCTGCGCCCACCAAGAGTAACTGTGAGGGCTTACAGTGTTGTGGCAACACCAACACCTAAGGCCCCAATTTCTGCAGAGTATATAGGGCAGGCCCCTACTTTCAAACATCCAACTTACAAACGACTCCTACTTGCAAACAGAAGGAGACAATAGGAAGTGAGATGAAATCTACCCCTAGGAAGGGAAATTCTCTCCCGTAAGAGTTAATATGGGAAAAACGTGTCTCCTCTCCACTGATGCTTTATCACCAATCCTTGTTTCACTAAAAACCCAAATTGTCAAAAAAACATTTGTCATTGGGACAGAAAGTGAGGTGAAATCTTAAGAGGTGCACAGACAGCAAAACAAATGTCACGGGGGTGATAACCCTTCCCTATGTTTTTCAAAAAGCTTAAAATAAATTTTTTGGCTGGAGCTACACTTTAAAAATGTACCAGTTCAAAATTACAAACCGATTCTACTTAGAAACAAACCTACAGTCCCTGTCTTGTTTGCACCACCTGTATACTGCTGTTCAGAGTATATAGGGCCTGGGGGCTCCACGCCTTTCCTTTTTTTAAATTGGGTGCAGGGTTCCCCTTAATATCCACACAAGACCCAAAAGGGCCTGGTAATGGACTGATGGGGTACCCATGCTGTTTATCTCACTGATTTTCATCCATATTACCGGGACCCAACATTACATTAAAGCCACAAGCAGTTTTAAATTACTTTTATTCCTTTTAAAAATGTCATTTTGTGCAGGGACTGTTCTAAGCATGGGGAACACGCGCCACTTTACAGGCATACTATAGACACCCCCCCAGGTACGATATTTAAAGGAATATTTCACTTTTTTTTCACTTTAAGAGTCATTAAAATCACTGCTCCTGAAAAAACGGCCGTTTTTAAAACTTTTTTTGCATTGATACATGTCCTCTGGGGCAGGACCCGGGGCCCCAAACCCTTTTTAAGACACTACCATGCAAATTATCCTTTAAAATTAGCACTTTTGATTTTGAACGTTCGAGTCCCATAGACTTCAATGGGGTTCTAAAGTTCGCGCAAATTTTCGCTCTGTTCGCAGGTTCTGGTATGAACCGAACCGGGGGGGTGTTCGGCTCATCCCTGCTGTTGGGACTGTATTGGACAGGTGATGAGCAGTGCCTGGTTTTCTCCACACATACTGCTTAGAATTGAGGCCAAAAAGTTCTATCTTGGTCTCAAACCAGAGAATCTTATTTCTCACCATCTTGGAGTCTTTCAGGTGTTTTTTTGGTCTCAAACTCCATGCGGGTCTTCATGCGTCTTGCACTGAGGAGAGGCTTCCATCGGGCCACTCTGCCCTAAAGCCCCGACTGGTGGAGGGCTGCAGTGATGGTTGACTTTCTACAACTTTCTCCCATCTCCCGACTGCATCTCTGGAGCTCAGCCACAGTGATCTTTGGGTTCTTCTTTACCTCTCTCACCAAGGCTCTTCTCCCCCGATAGCTCAGTTTGGCCGGAACAGAGGGGACCCGAAATTACGCATTACGTAGCACCCCAGCTCCTCTCCACGGACCAAGATGGCGCTGCCACGAGTTCCCCCGGCGAGTGTCGCAGCTCCAAGTAAGAAAAACACACAGGCAGGAGCTGCCGCTGCAGAAGAGGACTTTCCTCCTCTCACACACAGGGAACCTTCTCCCATATAGTCCCCTGCCTTCCCCTACACTGACTCACAGCTAAGCACAGATAATGCAGGAGGCACAAGTGACCACACAGAGGGATCCCTAAGGAACATAGTATCAGGTCTGCCCACGAAGCAAGATTTACATGCCATGGCAGCCTCAATCGTGAATGCTCTTACACGGAAGCTGCACGATCTGCGACAGCAAGTAGACACAGTGGAAGAGAGGGTGACAGTACTTGAATCCTCCACCACCACCACTGATGCCCGCATTACTACCTTAGAGACAGAGCACCGGGCCTTCCACCGCCATCTTGTCGATGTCCAATTACGCTCGACGATGGCGAAAACAGGAGCAGGCGGAACGATCTGTGCCTCCGAGGCATCCCTGAGACCACCATGGGTTCAGATCTCCGTGCCACTGTCGTAGCTATCCTAACCCAGGTTCTGGGTAAGCCTCTGAGTTGGAACTGGATAGGGTGCACCGTGTACCGGGCCCTATGGTCCTGCCCTCAGCACCACGGGGCTCTGCCAACGTGGATCTCCCTCAGGATGTTCTCTGCAGGGTGCACTTTTTTACCATAAAGGAAGAGATCCTTCGCTTGGCCTGGGAACGGGGCCCCTATTGACTTTGATGAAGCCTCCATATGGATCTTCCCTGATATCTCCAGGCAAACCCGAATCATGCGAGGACTTCTGCGTCCTCTTCTGGAGGGGATACAGGAAGATGAAGCTACTTACCGCTGGGGCCACCCCTTCCACCTGATCGTGCGGAAGCAGGGATCAGAGTTCCATCTCCGCTCACCAGACCAACTCCCGGACCTTTTCGGTTTTATTGTCAAGCTGGCTATCAGTGTCCCTAAAGCCGCGTACACACGACCGGACTTTCCGGCAGACTAGGTCCGCCGGTCTAGGCGAGTCCGTTCGTTCAGATAGTCCATTGGAAGTCCGCCGGAAGTCCGTCGGGAAGACCGTCAGACCTAGTCTGAAAGTTACGGCGGACTTCCAAATAAACAGACTTGCCCACACGGACTAAAGTCCGTTCATTTTGAATGTGATGAGGTACGAAGGGACTAGAAAAGGAAGTCAATCTCGCCACTTTTATCGGCGAAATTGACACCTTGCGAGCCCCGTCGCAGAGCATACCAGGCCCTCAGGTCTGGTATGGAATTTAAGGGGAACCCCCTAAGCTGAAAAAAACGGCGTGGGGGTCCTCCCAAAATCCATACCAGACCCTTTAATAAGGAGCCTCCAGATCCCGGCCCCTGCCCTATGTGAATGAGTATGGGGTACATCGTACCCCTACTCATTCACCTGGGGGGAAAAAAGTGTCAAAGAACACACTACACAGGTTTTTAAAGTAGTTTATTAGGCAGCTCTGGGGATCTTCTTCCGACTTCGGGGGGTCTCTTCCGACTTCTCCACTCTCTCCGGCCTCTTCTCCTGGTGTCCAGGTCTTCTCCCGGTGTCCGATTCTTCTGCTCTTTTGCCGCTCTTTTGATAGCGGTGGCCCGGTCTTGTCGTCTTCTTCCCTCTTTTCTTCTGATGTTGACACAACGCTCTCTCCCGCTGTAGTGCTGTGTGAGCGTCGTGCAATGACTTATATAGGCATGGGGCGTGGTCACCGGGTGGGTGGTGACCCCGCCCCTTATGACGGCACAGTCCCAGCATGCCCCAGGACTGTGACATCATAAGGGGCGGGGTCACCGGGTGACATCACCTGGTGACCACGCCCTATGCCTAATATAAGTCATTGCTCACCGCTCACAAAGCATTACAGCGGGAGAGAGCGTTGTGTCTACATCGGAAGAAGAGAAGAGGGAACAAGACGACGGAGAAGACCGGGCCACCACTAGCAAAAGAGTGGCAAAAGAGCAGAAGATAGCGGAGAAGCCCGAGAGAAGAAGCGGACACCGGGAGAAGAAGCGGACACCGGGAGAAGAAGCGGACACCGGGAGAAGAGGCCAGAGAAAGCGGAGAAGTCGGAAGAAGACCCCCGCAGCTGCCTAATAAAACTACTTTAAAAACCTATGTAGTGTTTTTTTTTTTTTTTTTTTTGACACTTTTTTCCCCAGGTGAATGGGTAGGGGTACGATGTACCCCATACTTATTCACATAGGGTGGGGTGCCGGGATCTGGGGGCCCCCTTATTAAAGGGGGCTCCCGGATTCCGATAAGCCCCCCACCGGCAGACCCCGACAACCAACAGCCAGGGTTGTCGGGAAGAGGCCCTTGTCCTCATCAACATGGGGACAAGGCGCTTTGGGGTGGGGGGCCGCAGGGCACCCCCTTCCCCAAAGCACCCACCCCCCATGTTGAGGGCATGCGGCCTGGTACAGTTCAGGAGGGGGGGCGCTTGCTCGTCCCCACCCCCTTTCCTGACCGGCTGGGCTGCGTGCTCGGATAACGGTCTGGTATGGATTTTGGGGTGTAGGGGTTCCCCTTAAAATCCATACCAGACAACATTGTCGCCTCTTTCTCGCGCTCGCTGCAATAGGAAAATGTGTTTTGCTTATTGCAGCAAGCGCGAGATTATATCCTGTCGCCGAGAACCAGCGTGACAGGATCGCGCTGGAAACATTCTCGCGGGCAGGTGCTGTAGCTGCCCTTGCATCGTATTTGGTCCGTCGGACCAGCATACAGATTAACGGGCTTCCCGATAGAAACTGGGTCTGGCGGAGTTCCGGCAGGAAAGATTTGAAGCATGTTTCAAATCTAAAGTGCGGGAGCCGCCACGGTCCTGGTGCCTGGGGGCGGGGTGCTGGGGTTTTGTGCGTGCATTGCGCGGGTGGGTGCTGCACGCGCAGGGCCCCAATGCCCGGTGGATCCCCCCGGCACATCATTGCCGTACGGTTCCAGATGTTAGACCTCATTTTTTTACTGCATAAATCCCAGTTGTCAATAATTGTTGTTCTTAGATATTAATATGTTGGCTCTTATGTTATCCTTTATATGGTTCTCATTGCCCATATCTCTTGCACCTCCTAACGTAATGTTTCTTTTGTTACCGTTCTCCTGTTGACCTACAATTGCTTGGTTTAAAGCAACCCCTCACGCTCTAACCACCTCCCAATAGGGCGGCCTCCCGTTTGGGTACTACCAGTGCCCACCGGGGGTCCATAGAGTAAACACATTTGAAGACCGAATTCCCTGTTCTACTCCCGCTCTCCCCCCTCCCTCTCTACCCCCCGCCTCTCTCTCCTCTTGTACCCTTTTCCTCTGCTTGGCGTGTTGCCCCTCGACTGGGGGGGATTTTTGGAGCAAGACTTTCACTTGCCGGTAGCAGTGGTTGCCAGGTTGCCACCATATTAGACAGCAACATGGGTCTCCTTAAGTTCACCTCCCTCAATGTTCGTGGCCTCAACGTACCAGAGAAGCGCTCGCAACTTCCAGCCAACCTGCGCAAAGGCAGAACTCAAGTTGTTTTACAGAAAACGCACTTTCACGGTGAACATATTCCGAAATTGACCAATGGGGCTTTCCCGACGGCATACCACAGTACATCGCCCATCTCTAAGTCCAAGGGGGTTTGCATCCTCCTGGCTAAGTCGGTACCATGGACGTTTGGGGTGCAGCAGATGCACACAGGGCCGTTTTCTTCTCCTAAAAGAGAAGGTGTTTGATGTGCAGGTCACCTTTGCCAACATATACTTCCCCAACGTAGATCACCCGCATTCTGCAATTTTTGTGGAAGCTGCTGCCTTATCTGGTGGAGTTCTCGGAAGGGATGCTCATCTTTGGGGGGACCTCAATTTTACAATGGACCCATCACTAGACCCTTCACGTGGTGCCTCCCATCTCTCGTATGCGCGTCTTAAGCGGATAATGGTGGATCTATATGCCCTACATCTGATAGATCCTTGGCGGTTGTTACATCCCCAGGACCGGGATTATTCATTTTTCTCCCAAGTCCATCATTCTTCTTCAAGACTGGACTACCTATTGTTATCACATAAAGACCTGTTAGAGAAGGACTTTTTCTACCCTTGCGCGCCATGCTCCTTGCGTGCATGCGCAGAGGATTGGCGCTCCGGCGCATACACGTGGTAGCGCACGAGTGTGCGTAATGGCGCACGCTATGGCGGGGCTATTTCAGACGGCTCTGGCGCCCAGACGGGTTGCTGGTTTGTTGTCAGCTTCCTGTTTGTGCCTGTTTCCAGTTTGCTATACCTGACTACCTGCTTTGACCTGGACTGTTCCTGACTACGCTGCTGCTCTCCTTGATCTGACCCTCGGCTTGCTTAATGGACTTGCCTCTGTCCTGCACCAGACCCTCAGCCAGTTCCTGAACCTCAGCTAATCCTCCATACAGCTCTTCAGTGGTTCCAAGGAACTCACCCCTGCTGGTGGCCCGTGCCTCCGCATGCCACCTGTTTCCTGTATCACCTTTGGGGGACGGGATGCGCGTGGTCGCAAGGGCGAGCCGCTCTCAGCATCTTGGCCTCGGTAAGTACTATCCATGACAGTACAAACCAACCAGAGGCCAACAGAGCGCCAGAGATCTTGTGTCAGCAGGTCTCAGCTCTTACTGATGCCGTCTACAAGCTTCAAGAATGATATACTCAGATTGATAGCTGCCTTCAGCAATTCACGGGACCACCTTTACCTGCAGCCACAGCTCCCGCACCTACCAGTGGGGTCTTCTCTCAGGCTACCACTAACCTTACTGTAGTAATGGCGCTCCCGGAGCCTAGGGTCCCCACACCTGAGTGCTTTGCAGGAGATCGCAAGAAGCACAGGGCTTTTAAAAATGCTTGTTACCTTTATTTAGCCCTTCAGCCCAGGACTTTTTCTTCAGAAATCATAAAAGTGGGTTTTGTGATCTCCCTTCTGGCCGAGGAACCCCAAGCTTGGGCCCACAGCCTGATGGAACAAAGGAGCCCTGTGCTGAACTGAATCAATTCTTTTTTTGAGAGTATGTCTCAACTTTACGACGACCCTCAGCGTACAGCCACAGCTGAAGCAACCTTGCATAGCTTGTCACAAGGAAGAAGACCAATAGAGGACTATACGGTGGAATTCCGTAAGTGGGCGGCTGATACTGGCTGGAATGAGCCTGCCCTAAAATACCAGTACTGTCAAGGCCTGTCTGAGGTCCTTAAGGACGAATTAGCCAGGATGGAAACCCCAGCTTCTCTAGAGGAGTTGATCCAATCAGCCACCAAGCTGGATAGGCACTTGCGTGAGCGACGCTTAGAACGTTTCCAGGGGCCACGTCCGGCTTGGACGTCATCCAGGCCAATTCCGACTCATGTACCATCCCCGGCTGTAGTCACCTCTTCAGCTCCTGAGGTCGAGCCTATGCAGCTCAGTTTGGTTCGTGCTCCTCTGACCCCTGAGGAAAGGTAACGCAGACGCCAATCCAACCTGTGCTTATAATGCGGGGGCACGGGACATTTTCTACGCAGCTGTCCAGTAAGGCCTAGTAAGTCCTACCCACAAAACGCTGTGAACTATCAAGCCAGTGATGTGCCTAAGACATACGTTATTCTGTTTTGTCTCTTTACAGCTAATGGAAGGGGAAACTCGCATGCCCGCTATAATTTACTCTGGAGCTTGCAGCTGTTTTCTAGATGTTACCCTGGCTCACAGTCTACATATCCCTCTTCAAACCAAGGCACAGAGTCTCCAAATACATCTGGCTGACGGGTCTCTTCCCTGCTCTGGACACATCACCTGAGAGACCCAACCCATTCTTGCTACCACGGACTCTGGCCATCAGGAATTCCTGCGATTCAATCTCATCCATTCTCCAATCTTTCCTATTATAATAGGTCTGCCCAGGCTCCAGGCGCACGACCCTCAGATAAACTGGAGTACCAAGGAAGTATCTTTCTCGTCTCAATACTGCTCCCAGCACTGCCTCTCCCCAGCTCCTAGTGTCTGCTCAACCATCACAACCACGCCTGACAACATGCAACATGTCCCCTCTGTATACCTTGGGTTCCAGGATGTGTTTGATAAACAAAAGGCCAATTGTTTACCACCACATCGGCCGTATGACTGCCCTATCGACCTGCTGCCTGGTTCGGAAGTTCTGTTCGGTCACATCTTTCCGCTCTCAGAAACTGAGCTAAAAGCCCTGAAGCAGTACATTGATGAAAACCTTGAAAAAGGTTTCATCCGCCCCTCTTCTTCACCAGCCGGAGCTGGTATCTTTTTTGTGGGGAAAAAAATGATGGGTCCCTAAGGCTGTATGTGGACTACAGACAACTTAATAACATAACTATCAAGAACAGATACCAGTTGCCACTCATTCCAGAATTATTCCAACGATTCCGTTCGGCCCGAATTTTCTCCAAGTTGAATCTCAGGGGCGCTTACAATCTCATCAGGATTCGGGCTGGGGATGAGTGGAAAACTGCCTTTAGGTCCAGGTTCGGACATTTTGAATACCTGGTGATGCCGTTTGGGCTCTGCAATGCCCCGGCCAACTTTCAACATCTGGTGAACGATATTTTTCGGGAATGCCTTGACGACTTCTTAGTCGTCTATCTGGATGACATTCTCATTTTTTCCGCCACCATTGAACTGCACAGGGGGCATGTTAAAAAGGTTCTCACCATACTCAGGTAGCATAAGTTATATCTCAAAGCTGAGAAATGTGAGTTTGTGAAGTCTGTTGTGCAATTCCTGGGATTCATTATTTCTACCAACGGGGTCGCAATGGACCCACAAAAGGTCAAAGCAATTCAGGAATGGCCAGCCCCATTAGATAAGGGGGTGCAACGATTTATAGGGTTTGTCAACTTCTATAGGAGATTTATTGTTGGATTTTCTTCTATCGTGGCACCCATTACTCAGTTGACACGCCAACACAGCCATTTTCAATGGTCTCAAGCAGCACAGGAAGCCTTTACCAAGCTAAAGGCTTTATTCACCTCTGCACCAATTTTACGTCACCCTGATCCAACCCTACCATTTTTATTGGAAGTGGACGCGTCAGAAACCACTACGGGGGCCATTCTCTCCCAGAGGCATGGACCCAAGGCAGTTCTACATCCTGTAGCCTTCACATCCCGGAAGCTCAGCCCACCAGAACTAAACTATGACGTAGGTGATAGGGAGCTGCTGGCCATCAAGTTCACCCTAGTAGAATGGAGGTACTTATTGGAAGGTGCACTTCATCCGGTTATGATCTTTACCGATCATAAAAATTTAGAATACCTCAGGACAGCGAAACGCTTGAAGCCCAGACAAGCCCGCTGGGCTCTCTTTTTTTTTCTCTAGATTTAATTTTCACATATCCTATAGACCAGGCTCAAAAAATGGAAAGGCAGACGCACTTTCTCGGATGTTCTCTGCAGATCCCCAAATGGCTGAACCCAGTACTATCCTCTCTTCACAAAACTTCCTTGGACTCACCCAAGCAGACTTAATAACTTCCATCAGGTCCTCATCCAGTCACTGCTCCAACTCAGGAATACATACCTTAGAGAAACATGACGATCTGCTCTGGGCCCAGGGAAAAATTTTTGTACCACGTGAAACACGGCCTTTAGCTCTCAAGACTTTTCATGATCATAAATTGGCAGGTCACTTCGGAACAAGAAAGACTGCTGAGTTGATCTCCCGTTCTTTCTGGTGGCCAGGGTGGAGACTAGATTGAAAGGATTACGTCTCTTCCTGCCCCCTTTGCCAGCGTAACAAGGGTCAAAACACCAAATCCTGGGGTCTACTCAAACCCTTGCCCATCCCGGAGCGACCATGGGCAGAAGTGTCCATGGATTTCATTGTGGACTTGCCTGCCTCAGAAGGGTTCACCACCATCCTGGTCGTTGTCGACCGTCTCCAAAATGGCTCACTTTTTGCCCATGATGGGCACCCCTTCTGCCTCTGATATGGCCAATATTTTTCTCAAGGAAATAATCAGACTACATGGTGTGCCTAAAAGTATCGTGTCAGATAGGGGCGTTCAATTTACTTCCAAGTTTTGGAAAAAGCTCTGCAAAACCTTGGACATTAAGATTTGCCTCTCCTCGGCGTATCATCCCCAGAGCAACGGCCAGACGGAGAGGACAAATCAAACCTCGGAGCAGTACCTCCGTTGCTTCTGTTCTTTACAATAACTCCATCCATTTTGCCACTAATCAAACACCCTCCTGGGCAAACTTTGGGTTCCACCCCACCTTCCTCTCTAACAACATCCCTGAAATGTCCGTTCCTGACGTTCAAGACCGAATAACTTCCATACAGTCCAACTTTCAAAGGATTCAGGATACTTTACAAAAGGTTCAGGATAGCTATAAGAGACCGTATGACCGAGGGAAGAAGAACCCAATCTTCAATGTTGGCGAGGAGGTCTGGTTGTCAACTGCAAATCTTAAGCTACCCCTGCCCTCACGGAAACTTGGGCCAAGGTTCATTGGGCCCTTTCAAATTAAGGAGGATGATCAACCCTGTGGCATTTGAGCTGGCATTACCGAACTCTTATAGAATACACCCAGTTTTTCACGCATCCTTGCTAAAACCTTTTATGTCCGGCTCTTTTCCCAGGAGAAGGGAACTTCCTCCCCCGCTAGTCTTAGTAGATGGGAAGAACGAGTTTGAAGTGGAGTCCATTTTGAATTGCAGAAAGAGGGGCAGGCAACTTCAGTACCTAATCCAATGGAAAGGATACCCTCCTGAGGACAATTCCTGGGAGCCCGCTAGGAATCTGCATGCCCCCCGGTTAATTCAAGCCTTCCACCAGGAACATCCAGAACTGATGTCCAGTTTGGGCGTCCAGTGTCTGCCCCTAGGGGGGGCACTGTCAGAGAAGGACTTTTTCTACCCTTGCTCGCCATGCTCCTGCGGGCTCGCGTGGCAGATTGGCGCTCCGGTGCACACACGTACGGGGCCGATGGTGCGGCGCGTGCCTGTGCACAACAGCTCGCGTGTGCGCGCAGTAGCTCGCGAGTGTGCACGGTAGCGCACGAGTGTGTGTAATTGCGCGCGCCAGGGCACATGCTATGGCGGGGCTATTTCAGACGGCTCTGGCGCCCAGACGGGTTGCTGGTTTATCAGCTTCCTGTTTCCAGTACCTGATTACCTGCTGTGACCCGGACTGTTCCTGACTACTCTGCTGCTCTACTTGATCTGACCCTCGGCTTGCTTAATGGACTTTGCTTGATCTGCCTACCAGTGTTTGACCCTCAGCCTGCCTACGGACTTGCTTACCTGCCTTACCCGGATTTGACCTCTGGCCTGTTTCACTGACTTGTTTACTTCCTCTGGTACCCGAAACCTCTGTCCTGCACCAGACCTTCAGCCAGTTCCTGAACCTCAGCTAATCCTCCATACAGCTCTTCAGTGGTTCCAAGGAACTCACCCCTGCTGGTGGCCTGTGCCTCCGCTTGCCACCTGTTCCCTGTATCAGCTTCGGGGGACGGGGGGCGCGTGGTCGTAAGGGCGAGCTGCTCTCGGCATCTCGGCCTTGGTAAGTACTATCCTTGACACCTGTCTAGAGTGGTATCCTCTTCCATCGCCTTTATCTCCTTTTCGGACCACGCACCGATACACCTGACACTTCAGTTGGGCCCGGTGACCTGGACTCCTCCCCCCTCGTGTAGACTGAATGAGGCACTGCTCCAGTCGGAGGAGACTCGCTCAGAGATACTGGCCAGGCTGCAGGAGTATTTCTCCATCAATGAAGCCTCAGTCACCAATCCCTTGAGGGTCTGGGAGGCCCACAAGACAGTTGTCAGGGGCACCCTAATTAGAATAGGGGCCCGCCTCAAGAGGGAGAGAACACATCGTACGGAAGAACTTCTTACTCAGATCCGTACCTTTTTGAGTGCTCCCATAAAGCCAGTCTCGCACGTTCTACCCATCAGGAACTCCTCAAAGCTTGCGAAGAACTTCGCTCGCTTCTATTTCACAAAACGAAACAAAAACTGGCATGGGCACACCGTAACACTAAAATCTACGTCTTCTGGCCAAAAAGTGACTACATCCCCTGATATGGCGGCGGAGTTTCTGTCATTCTATGAAGGCCTATACAATTTAGACAGGCCACCTCCTGATGACCCCAACTCTGCTCAGGGATTTACCCCACAGTCATATCTAGTCATGTCTGGCATGCCCTCAATCCCCCCTGCGATCCAGGGGGAGCTGTAAGAGCCTATTACAGCGGAACTGGAAGTGGCGCTAGCAAACTCTAAACCAAAGAAAGCCCCTGGGCCCGACGGCTTCACTCCGACTTACTACAAAGTCTTCTTTGAGACACTATCTCGGCCTTTGGTATCTGGCCTCAACTCGATCACGGAAGGCAACTCCTTCCCGATAGACACCCTGACAGCCTACACATCCCTTATCCTGAAGGAGGGGAAAGACCCACTACGGTGTGGAAGCTACCGCCCAATAGCTCACTTGAACACCGACCTTAAATTATTTGCTAAGATACTGGCTAATAGGCTGCTCTTGCATATGCCTAGCCTAATCCATAGGGATCAAGCGGGTTTCGTGCCGCAATGGGAGCCCCGTGACAACACCATCAGGTTGGTGAACCTAATCCATGCAGCCAAGACATCGAGGCAACCCCTTCTCCTGCTGTCCACTGACGCGGAGAAGGCTTTCGATCGTGTTGACTGGTCCTTTATACGGGCCACTTTGGAATACATCGGACTTTGATCGTCTATGCTAAGCTGGATCCTATCACTCTGTTCCAAACCCCACAGTGGCGGTTAAAGTCAATGAGACGAGGTCCAGTTACTTTAACATTCGCAACGGCACGCGGCAAGGCTGCCTGTCTCCGCTGATCTTCATACTCACACTGGAGCCTTTCCTATGCAGAATAAGAGCGAGCTCCTGGCATTATGGGTTATCAAAAGTCTTCTGGGTCCCACAAAGTAGCCGCCTTTGCGGATGACCTAATTTTCTTCTTAACAGACCCACTCGCCTCACTCCCGAACCTACTTCACTCCCTACAGGAGTACGGGGCCCTCTCTCTATTTCAAATCAATCTATCCAAATCCTCCCTTCTCAACATTACAGTGAGCAGAGACACTGTCCGATGTCTGCGCTCGGGGTACCATCTACGCTGGGCGACCAACACTATTCCCTATCTGGGAGTTGATATTACTGCCGACCCTTCTGACCTGTTTCAAGCGAACTTCACCCCATTACTCCTACGTCTTAAAACGGACCTCCTCCACTGGCATTCCCTTACTCTAACGTGGTTTGGACGGTACAATGCCATTAAGATGACCTTCCTGCCTAGGGTATTGTACTTGATACAAGCACTTCCTATTTGCCTCCCCTCTACATTTTTTAAACAAATTGGCTCAATGTTTTGCGACTTTGTCTGGTCGCACCGTAGACCGCGTCTCAGACTGCAACTTCTTCACCTTGCAAAGCATAGGGGTGGGGTTGGTCTCCCGGATATGAAAGCCTACAAGGCAGCGCATCTCACCAGAGTGTTTGACTGGCATTGCCATGCAGAGGCAAAACAGTGGGTGGCCATGGAACTGGAGGACTCCGATGAAATGGCCAAAAGCTGGCCATGGATCACCACCTCCTTGCCAAGGGAAGTCACCAGCCATCCTACATTAGGCAGCACATTACAGGTGACCAGAGATGCCTTCGACACTCTTCAATATCCCCAATACTGTCCCCTACGGTGCCAGTCTTGGGGAAACCCGGAATTTCCATCCAGCCGTATGAATCCCACTTTTAGGCGTCTGACTGCGGGTGGACGGCTTTGCCTTCATGACTTCCTGGGGCCAGACGGTCAACTCTTAGCAGAGGCAGGGGTGTCTGCTACAGACCCCCCTCTGGATTTCTGGAGTGGTCTCTAGTTACGTAACTTCCTACGCCGGTGCTCGCGGACTCCGGGTATCTCACGCCCCCTCACGGAACTAGAACGAATCTGCCACCCCGGAGAGCTGGTCTGTCACTGCCTAGCTCTAATTTACTACTCCTTGATTCTACTAGCAGAAGGGTTTACCCCCCGTTTCTCCTCAAGTGGGAAGCGGATCTAGGAGTCCGATTTACTGACCCACAGAGGGAGAAGATCCTCCACTTTGCTCAGAAGTCCTCCACAGGTACCAGAGTTCAAGAGACCTGCTATAAGATCATGACCTTTATGGTATAAAGTGCCTACTACCCTGCACCACTTCTTCCCGCAGGTACCCAGTCTGTGCTGGTGATGTGGCACAGAGGAGGGAACGATGCTACATATCTTCTGGGATTGCCCCAAAATCAGACCCTTTTGGCTGGGGGTGACACGCACGATCAAGCACCTGACTGATGTTACACTGGAGGGGGGCTTGCTTGCTGCACCTCTCAAAGTGACCTATCAAGAAATACAAAGCCTCCCTTACCGTCCAGCTTTTAAATGTGGCCAAGGCATGCATCCCCCTGTGTTGGAGATCGGAGATGCCTCCGGCGATGTCCATGTGGTTTGCCAAGATGAATGAACTAAAACATGGAGGATCTCACTGCTACATTGTACAGTAGGGAGGAGGCCTTTCGGGAGACCTGGAGACCATGGCAACACTACATTTACACCGATGCATACCTCCAGGAGGTTGCACAGCCTGACTGATCCTTAGGGCTTGGTGTGCTTCCCAGTTGGGAGGCACCGCTTTCCCTTCCACCACCCTACCCTGCTACCCTTCCACCTCTCTTCCTCCCTACCCCCCCCACTCCTCCCCTTCTCTCCCCCTCGGGGAGCCCCGCTTCCCCCCTCCAGTTCCCCCTGCTCTTCCTTCCCTAATTTGTACCCAGTCATGGGGTGGTTTAGTCAGATAATGTGAATATCCTGGTTTGCATCACCCAAGTTGTTACGTCCCATGGCTGGACCCAGCTGGTTCTCGGGAGGCATGCCTTCCGAACTGTGTATATTACTGTATGGCCCTAATGGCTATACTATTTTTACTGGGTTATTAAAGTTACTGTCTGGAAGCCCCCCTGGCAGGGCACGCTGGAACCTCATCACACAGCTAGGTCTCGTCATGTACACTACAGAGTGCATAGCCGGGGATTCGATATTTGACCTTGCTATGCATAACAGTTAACCCTCTTTGTTTCCCATTTCTGTTTTTATTATAACCCCTGTCTTTTGTTTATGTCTCTTAAATTGCATCATTTGGAAAATAAAGGAATACAAAAAAGTAAGGTCAACAATTCTGTGTTTTTCTGTCAATATGGGGTGCTGTGTGTACAATAATAAGGAAAAAAATGAACTTAACCACTTCCCGCCCGGCCTATATAGCGGATTGACGTCTGGGAAGCGGTTCAGTTATCCTGACTGGGCGTCATATGATGTCCAGCAGGATAACATGCCGCCGCGCGCCCACGCATCGCGGCGATCGGTGGAGCGGTGTGTCAGCCTGACACACCGCTTCACCGATCTTGGTAAAGAGCCCCCGGCGGAGGCTCTTTACCACGTGATCAGCCGTGTCTAATCACGGCTGATCACGATGTCAATAGGAAGAGCCGTTGATCGGGTTTTCCTCACTCGCGTCTGACAGACGCGAGTAGAAGAGAGCCAATAGGCGGCTCTCCTGACAGGGGGGGTCTGCACTGATTGTTTATCAGCGCAGCCCCCCCTCAGATCACCACACTGGACCACCAGGGATCGACACTAGGACCACCAGGGAAGGGGCAACATGTGGATGGCCAGGTATGTACCCCATGGCCATCCACATGTGCCCAATCTGTGCCCACAAATGGGCACTGATTGGCACCAACATGTTTCAGGTCTGCCCAGCAATGCCACCAATCAGTTTAATCGGTGCCACCTGTCAGTGCCCATCTGTGCCCATCAGTGCCCACCTATCAGTGCCCATCAATGCCACCTATCAGTGCCACCCATAAGTACCCATCAGTGCCACCCATAAGTACCAATCAAGGCCATCTACGAGTTGCCGCCTATCCATGAGTGCCCATCGGTGCCACCTATGAGTACCCATCAGTGCTGCATACCAGTGCCACCTATCAGTGCCCATCGTCAGTGCCACCTCATTGGTGCCACCTCATCAGTGCCCATCAGTGCCGCTGTATCAGTGCCCGTCAATGCAGCCATATCAGTGCCCGTCATTGAAGAAGAAAACGTACTTATTTACAAAAAATTTTAACAGAAACAAAGAAAAACTTGTTTTTTTTCAAAATTTTCGGTCTTTTTTTGTTTGTTGGGCAAAAAATAAAAACCGCAGAGGTGATCAAATACCACCAAAAGAAAGCTCTATTTGTAAGAACAAAATGATAAATTTGTTTGGGTACAGTGTTGTATGACCGCGCAATTGTCATTCAAATTGCAACAGCGCTGAAAGCTAAAAATTGGCCTGGGCAGGAAGGTGTCTAAGTGCCTGGTATTGAAGTGGTTAAATGATTTTAGCAAATGGCTGCACTATAACAAAGAGTGAAAAATTTAAGGGGGTCTGAATACTTTCCGTCCCCAGTGTGTGTATATATACATATATATATATATATATATACATACATATATACATATATATACATATATACATATATATACATATATACATATATATACACACACACATACATGTATATATGTTATGTATGTGTGTGTGTGTGTATATGTATATATATATGTGTATATATATATATATGTATGTATATATATGTATACACATACATACATACATATATATATATATATATATATATATATATATATATATATATATATATATATATATATATATATTTCATGAATGCCATACTGTATGGCAAAAAAAAAAAAAATTGTGAAAAGTGTTTATATTAATATAGATAAGTGGTGCAGCGCTAATCCTATATGTAAAACCTTAGGTGGTTTAAAAGTTGGTCATAATTTATGTCACCAGAGTATATATAAATAAAAAAAATTAAATTATTAAAAAAACAGTGGGGTATTCCTACTAGTGGTGTGTCTCACTGGACTAAATGAAATAATTTGGGTGTAAGCAGATAAAAGTATGCGTGTTGTAGACTTAGATCACCATAATCAATACTGGTTCAACATAAGTGACAAAAAGCAATTGTAAATAAAGTGCAGCGTGATTTAGGGTAAATACATATACAATCCAAAAGTGGCAATGTGCGTTGTGCAAACACTGTGCATAATATAATATAAATGGCTACACCTCTGATTTCTTAGTGTTAAAAAAACAAAACTTCATATAAAGTGCAAATGTGTGAAAAAGACCAAAATCCTCCAAAAATAAAATATAGTGATTAATGTCCCAAAAATTAAGATACATATAATAAAAAGGAGTATCACACAGAAAGAAATTTCCTTAATTTTGATGAAAATCTGTGACCGCAAAGTGCTAGCATGCGCATGTGGCAGTTAAAGTGCCTGGTGACTCAAATTTCATGCATCTTCGTGTGCAGACACTTCAGTGGGTAGTGGCCCCTTACCTTAAAGTAATAGGGCAACAGCATATGACCAAAAGGGCTCTTTATCTCATCCACCTAGGGGCTCCTGTGCATCCCTCTCCGTCCTAGGATAAGGTTCCCTCAGATGTGATGCAGGAAGGTGTTATAAATAGAGTAGGAAAGAACCCAATAGTGTAATTCCGTTTACTTAGGTAACTTGTTTTTTATTAGGCAAAAAGCAGGTACTCACATTAGCAGTAGAGTAAGACAATGTTTGTATCCGACGAGCGGCGAGCTTGTATACTTCTCACAGTGTATCCAGCCTATCCCGTCCCTACGCGTGACGTCACACCACACGTGACTTCTTCAGGGGATAAGTGTAGGCTGTAAGAGTGTCCTTAAATGGTTTAATATTGGCCGGCAATGGGCGGCCATTTTCCCGAAGTTTAATGTATTGTGTTACGGCGGCCATTTTCCTAGAGGTTTTTTTGAAGCTCAGGTTCCGCTTATGGTGTATGTCAGCTGACTTTTACTGGCCAATAAGGGCTGTCAGCTAGTTCAATACTGCTTGTACTGTCAGCAGAGGGGGACAGGTATTGCTTCTAATAATAGAAGCCGAGCGGGGGGGGGAAAGCCGAATTACGATTTGAGCTACAAATATAGGATTGCCTAAGGCATGATGTGGATGGTCTGCAACCCCCCTAGATAAGTTTAAATCGGGCAGAGCTTGTGGCACAATAATAAATGTGATAATAAAAACGGAGGAAGAGAGAGGCTGCAAACACTGATAACATGCTAGGTACATGTACATTGTGAATAAAAATTGTATAAAAAAGCTTATGTTAAAAAAGCAATGGTACAAATATATATTATGGAATAAACTAAATAACATTAGATTGTTACCAAAGGGCCTAAAATCTAATATTTAGAATATATAGGGGTATTGTGTATCTTTAATTATATAAATATAATAAAAATTATAAATAAAAACTCAAAATTAATTTTATTAAAATAATCATTAAACTCGATTAAAATCAAAAGAGAGGCTACTCCTGTAGGAGCTTTTAAATACTTCCTTATCTTGCAACTAAGTGATATGGGGAAGTGAATAGGCATAGAGAAAAAAGGAGATATAAAGGAAGGGGAAATAAGGTCTTTGCCCAAAGTCTCCAGATATTTGGGGTAGGGTATATTGTGTGTCTAATATATAGCTAGAGTTACAGGCCGTGCCAGGCTTTGCGTAGGTGCATAAGCCATCCTCGGTGGGCAAGGCAAATAAATACATATATAAAATATCATTATTAGATTAACGTGTGTTTAAAATCTTAAACGATATATGAAAAAGCTAATTAAAAATTATTTAAAAATTTATTGAAATTTATTAAAAATCACTCAGGAAACAATTCAGGTCAAACTCAATGTTTAGACCGCGGGGCCAAAAAGTATCCAAGGTGAAGATCCATTTGGATTCCAATTTACTTAGGGTTCTCACCTTGTGACCGCCAGTGTTTGATGTAAGGAGTAATGCCCCAGAAGGTCAAATGGGTAGGGTCTTTATTATGGCAGGTGAGGAAATGTTTTGATACAGTGTTTATCATAGCCGTTAAGGATATTTTTGACGTGTTCCTTAATGCGGACTCTAAGGGGTCTTTTTGTACGGCCTACATACTGAAGGCCACAGCTACATTCAAGTGCGTATACTGCCCCTTCTGTGTTACAACAAATAAAATCTTTAATTTCGTGGCTCTCCCCAGTACTGGTTGAAGTGAATTTAAACACTTTCTTGTTTGGTCGTTTAGTCCTGAGGCAAGCGAAACACCTCTTGCATGGAAAAAATCAGTTTCCGGAAAAAAAAGTAAAAGGTTTCTTGGGTGGGTCCACAACATTTTTTACTAATATATCCCTAATCGTCGGTGCCTTTTTATATATGAATTTCGGGTTCTCAGGGAGAATGACTTGTAATTGCTTATCTGCCCGTAGGATATGCCGGTGGCGCTTAATTATCCTTTCTATTTTCCTGTATTATACATTGAAGTCTAGAATGAGAGGTATTCCTTCGATTGCATTTTTCCGTTGTATAGTTTTTCTTTAATCAGTTGGTTCCGGTCCAGCTTAGAAACTTCATCAATTTTGGTCTTGATAAATTTTCGGTCATAGCCTTTTGTCATAAATCTCTCGCCTATTTTCTCTGCCTGTTCAAAATATGTTTCTTTTTTGGTGCAGTTTCTCTTTATCCGCATCAATTGCCCTTTCGGGATATTAAAAATCCAGTTTTTATGGTGGCAACTTGTGGTTGGGAGGTAGCTGTTCCTATCAACTCCCTTAAAGTGCGTTTTCGTGCTAAATGTAGAGTTATCTAGTGAAATCTCTGGATCTAGGAAGTTGATTTTTTCTGAACTAATATCCCAAGTTAATGAGATGTTTCTATCATTGTTGTTAAGTTTCATAAGGAATTCGATTAGGTGTCCTTCTTCTCCATCCCATAATATAAAAATGTTGTCGATATATCTTTTGTATATGACGAGTTGGCTTGGGCGCTCACTAAAAACGTTATATTCTTCCCACTGTGCCATGAAAAGGCTGGCTATGCTCGGGGCAAACTTGGCACCCATGGCCACCCCAGTCTGTTGATGGTAGTAAGATTTATTGTACCAAAAATAATTATTTTTGAGGCTGAATTCTAGACATTCTAGAATTCTAGACATTTAATTAGAAACTTCCTCTGTGTGCACGGGAGTTCAGTATATTTCCTTAGACCCCATTTTGCTGCTTCACAGGCCTTATGGTGAGGGATAATTTGTGTATAACGCCGACACATCGGCAGTGGCCATAACCCATGATCTGGCCTCTCCCTGGATGTTAGCTATGACCCGTAACATTTCTTTACTATCTGTAACTCTAGCTATATATTAGACACACAATATACCCTACCCCAAATATCTGGAGACTTTGGGCAAAGACCTTATTTCCCCTTCCTTTATATCTCCTTTTTTCTCTATGCCTATTCACTTCCCCATATCACTTAGTTGCAAGATAAGGAAGTATTTAAAAGCTCCTACAGGAGTAGCCTCTCTTTTGATTTTAATCGAGTTTAATGATTATTTTAATAAAATTAATTTTGAGTTTTTATTTATAATTTTTATTATATTTATATAATTAAAGATACACAATACCCCTATATATTCTAAATATTAGATTTTAGGCCCTTTGGTAACAATCTAATGTTATTTAGTTTATTCCATAATATATATTTGTACCATTGCTTTTTTAACATAAGCTTTTTTATACAATTTTTATTCACAATGTACATGTACCTAGCATGTTATCAGTGTTTGCAGCCTCTCTCTTCCTCCGTTTTTATTGTAACATTTATTATTGTGCCACAAGCTCTGCCCGATTTAAACTTATCTAGGGCGGTTGCAGACCATCCACATCATGCCTTAGGCAATCCTATATTTGTAGCTCAAATCGTAATTCGGCTTCCCCCCCCCCCGCTCGGCTTCTATTATTAGAAGCAATACCTGTCCCCCTCTGCTGACAGTACAAGCAGTATTGAACTAGCTGACAGCCCTTATTGGCCAGTAAAAGTCAGCTGACATACACCATAAGCGGAACCTGAGCTTCAAAAAAACCTCTAGGAAAATGGCTGCCGTAACACAATACATTAAACTTCGGGAAAATGGCCGCCCATTGCCGGCCAATATTAAACTATTTAAGGACACTCTTACAGCCTATACTTATCCCCTGAAGAAGTCACGTGTGGTGTGACGTCACGCGTAGGGACGGGATAGGCTGGATACACTGTGAGAAGTATACTAGCTCGCCGCTCGTCGAATACAAACATTGTCTTACTCTACTGCTAATGTGAGTACCTGCTTTTTGCCTAATAAAAAACAAGTTACCTAAGTAAACGGAATTACACTATTGGGTTCTTTCCTACTCTATTTATAACACCTTCCTGCATCACATCTGAGGGAACCTTATCCTAGGACGGAGAGGGATGCGCAAGAGCCCCTAGGTGGATGAGATAAAGAGCCCTTTTGGTCATATGCTGTTGCCCTATTACTTTAAGGTAAGGGGCCACTACCCACTGAAGTGTCTGCACACGAAGATGCATGAAATTTGAGTCACCAGGCACTTTAACTGCCACATGCGCATGCTAGCACTTTGCTGTCACAGATTTTCATCAAAATTGAGGACATTTCTTTCTGTGTGATACTCCTTTTTATTATATGTATCTTAATTTTTGGGACGTTAATCACTATATTTTATTTTTGGAGGATTTTGGTCTTTTTCGCACATTTGCACTTTATATGAAGTTTTGTTTTTTTAACACTGTAAGAAATCAGAGGTGTAGCCATTTATATTATATTATGCACAGTGTTTGCACAACGCACATTGCCACTTTTGGATTGTATATGTATTTACCCTAAATCACGCTGCACTTTATTTACAGTTGCTTTTTGTCACTTATGTTGAACCAGTATTGATTATGGTGATCTAAGTCTGCAACACGCATACTTTTATCTGCTTACACCCAAATTATTTCATTTAGTCCAGTGAGACACACCACTAGTAAGAATACCCCACTGTTTTTTTAATAATTTAATTTTTTTATTTATATATACTTTGGTGACATAAATTATGACCAACTTTTAAACCACCTAAGGTTTTACATATAGGATTAGCGCTGCACCACTTATCTATATTAAAATCAACTATAAGGTCAGGTGTTTACCCGAATAGGTGCATGCAGCTTTTCCACCTCCAGCCACCTCCATACTTGATAGCGCAGGAATATTTCTGTTAAATAAAAGTGTATATATGTCTACATAGGTAATCATGAATGCCATATGCCACTAAAAATACATTTCAATTAAAGATGTAGTAGCCCCAAAAAAAGAAGAAAATATATAAATATACAAAGGAAAAATATACAAATATGAAAAAATAAAATGAATATAAAGTGGGTGGTTATATGAATAAAACATGAAGGAAGGTTTAAGCAACATTGATAAATGTGTTTAATATCCACTCCACATTTAACCCATAGGGGGGAGTAGGACTTTACCTCATATCCAAAAGGTCTCAAGTCATGAGACCCCCCCCTATTGATGGAACCTCCCCTCTGGGGGCTACAAACTGATCTATACTTAGGAACTGGGTCCCAGTGGGGTCTTTATTGTGATGACGTAAAAAATGTTTGGGGACGATATGATTGATCAGGCTCTCACTGAAAATGTATGTGTGGTTCTCCCCACGTACTGTTTACAACAAGGACAGGTTATTAAATAAGTTCTAATAATATTAATATTAAATATGTTCTTAGTAGCACATGTGGAGAATTGTTTGAATATGTCCGATTGGTGACCGTAGAACTAAAAGACTCAACTTTCCTACCAAGAGTGACATTATGAAAACATACAATGCATTTCCTACATGGCTAGCTGCCCATCAAGTTGTGAGAAAAAGATGATTTTGTTAAGGGATTAATTATATTCGGGGCAACTCTACCTTTGAACAAGGGTGCCCCTTTATAAATCACCCTTGCCCTATCTGGGAGTCCAGGGCCTAGAACCCAATCATTCTTCAAAACATTTCAATATTTATTGAAGATGTTTTTGATCTGTCTATGCTGGATAGAAGACCCCGTAAAAAATGATTGGTTTGTCCACTAAGAGGGTATTCCTATCAAGATTAGAAACCCTATCAATCTCGATGTCAAGATCTGAAGAGTTATAACCCCTGGCTAGAAATCTCTGTTTTAAAATGGAAGCTTGTCTTTGAAAATCTGGGATATTAGTGCGATTTCAGAAGAGTCTAACAAACTGGCTACGAGGGACTGAATGGAGCCAAGCCAGTTCACATGATCTTTCCACAGTTCAACACCACAGGCCATGTATAAAACACAAGAATATTCTCACAGCATAACATATAAAATGCTTTATTGGAGTATAAAGTAAACAACTCACATTTAACCGCTTGCCGCCCGCCATATGACGGCCAGGCGACACGGCTCTCATTCTGTGCGGGCGTCATATGACCTCCGTCCTTTTAAACAGGGTATGCGCGCGATTGTGTGCGCGCATACCTGTACCTTCGGTGGAGGCGTGTCACACAGACACCGCATCTCCACCGAGGGGGGTGAACAGCCATTGGGCATGGCTGTTTACCACATGATCGGCCGTGATGAAGTCATGGCAGATCACAGATGGTACTGCCCCACTTTGCACAGCACATGCGCACGAACGCGAGCACGCTGCCCATGCACGTCGGTGGCAGCGTGTTCCCGGGAACACTGCTCGTCAACCGACGCTGCTAAACAGCCATTGGCTGGCTGTTGTTTACTGCGTGATTGGCTGTGATCCTTTCATAGCCGATCGCTAAATGTAAACATAGAGTGCTAACGAGATGTTACCGGGTTCTCCTCCTCACACAACGATCGTGTGTGAGAAGGAGATTGTGGTAACTGCTCGTTACTGCTTACAGTGTACACCAATCACACTGATTCCCCCCCAATAAAGAGGACCTGTCACCACCCATCAAAGTACCTGTCACAGTCCATATGAGTACTTGTCACAGTCCATCAGACTACCCGAGTACCTGTCACTGCCCTTCAGAGTACCCGAGTACCTGTCACCGCCCTTCAGAGTACCCGAGTACCTGTCACCAGGCCATCAAAGTACCCGAGTACTTGTCCCCAGCCCATCAGAGTAACTGAGTACCGCTCATCAGAGTACCCGAGTACCTGTCTGCAGCTCATCAAGTTACCCGAATGATACATTCAAGTGATGAATACCAGCCTGCTTGAGTGAAAAAGTTTTGAATAAACAAAATCATTAACCTAAAAGCAAAATATATATATATGTGTTCAATAGTGATCTTAACACAAAATCAAAAAGACATATTCAATATATCAAATATAGAATAAAGTAAAGAGTCCATCAAAAACTCAAAGGTTGATTGTGATGAAATCCTGATGTGAATCTTGATATCAGAAAACGTGAGCAGCAAAATCCCTTCACCATCACTGAAAACAACACACCAATGTGCTCATGGGAATAGGTGTGCGCTTACCAGATGGAGTTGACCAATTTAATTAAAAAAAGGTCAAATAGGCTTTAGCAAGATAATGCTTGCTGCAATGGAGAGGAATAAACCAGACTCTTGTCCTCACATCACAGGGTCTCACGCATGGGATATAAAATAGATGGAGAGGAACCGAACATAGTGTATCACCATTTATTTAAAAATACAAGTAAAAACAAAGCATAGCCAAATGGCTACTCACATAGAAGGTGCCATCGCCCAGCACTGAGGCTAAGAAGCGTATCTTTTGGAGTGAGAAAATCAGCTCTGTGTGGAGGGATTCCCGAATGGTCGCGGCAACGGCGTGCGTTCCACCTTCGACGGACAAGCGAACCACGGAAGCCGGATGTGATGTAGTTGCGTGACCAAGTACCGCCTCGACGTACGTTTCGTTACACATGTCTTCAGGAAGCATACTTTGGTCACTTAGGAGATAGTTTAAATAATGTTGAATTTGCATAAGGGGAGGGGTTGAATGCTTCCCAGCCTCAGTGCCTTATTCAGAACACCGCACAACCGTCTCCAACAACATCCGCAAACACAGCGGTTCAGTAAAACTTCCACAACGAATTGAATAATCTTAAATACTAGTACAAATAGGAAATATATATTTCAAAGGGACACCATAATTATGATGGTATATTTCGCCAGCTCTTGGCTACTGAAAAATAAAAAACTAATAAAGAATGATAAAAATTGAATGATGGCATTCTCACAATTGGAATTAAAAAAGTTAGAAAAAATGGCAGATACCCAACAGTTGCATGAATAAGGGCAAATTTGATAAAAAATATATATGTATATATACCCTCAAAAACGGCATCCAAAAATTTGGTACCGATTAAGTTGGATCGCTAATTCAGAGGAGAAAATTGGTATTATAAAGATTAAACAGAAAAACTAATCATTGGTCAAAAAACAATTAAGGTCCAGTTCGATATTTAGGCCGTGTGGCTGCATCGTTTGTAAACGGTACAGCCACTGGGTCTCATTTTGAGAAACAGCCTTTTTGAGATCAGTGCCTCTCCAATTGGGGGCAATCTTATCTATACCATAAAAAGTGAGTAAACGGGGGTCCCTATTATGGACCATGCGAAAGTGGCGTGATACACTGTGATTCAAAAAACCTTTGGAAATATTAGCTACATGTTCGTTGATACGAACCCTCAATTTGCGGGTAGTGCGCCCCACATATTGGATTGAACATGGGCACTCCAGCACATATGTGACATAGCTGGAATTGCATGTGATCAGGGGTTTTATAGAGAATTCTTGTTGGGTGACTTTGGAATGAAATTTGGAAATCTTTTTCCCTACTCGATTGGTGGTATGACAAGCTTTACATCTCGTGCAGTAATGGAAACCCGATCCGTCCAGGAAAGTAGAAGGTTTCCTGGGAGGATCGGGTACGTTGGGGGCTATCATATTCCTAAGTCCCGGTGCCCGTCTATAGATAAACTTCGGTCTAGGGGGGAGTATAGTCTGTAAGTCTCTATCTTTACAAAGTATAGGCCAGTATTTTTGGAATATTTTTTCCACTCCCTTGTATTGACGATGAAAACCTGATATAAAGGGGATGTCTCCCAGGGAGGGAGCTTTGTCCTTAGGGACTAAAAGAGAGTCTCTATTCATGGCCAAAACTCGGTTTTTGGTCTTAATAAGATTTTTAAGAGGATAGCCCTTCTCATGAAACCTATTGGTGAGGATCTCAGATTGTGTATGGTAGTCAGTAATGTCATCACAATTTCTCCTGATGCGCATATACTGCCCCTTCGGGACTGCTCCTAACCATTGTGGGTGATGACAGCTATTGACTGGTACAAATCCACTGCGGTCAGTAGCCTTGAAAAAAGTTTTGGAGACCAACCTATCCCCTTCTTTGGTTAAAGTGAGATCTAGATAATTAATAGTATCCCAACTGGATTCAGCAGTGAACTTGAGTCCATAGGAGTTGTTGTTCAGACCCAAAAGGAATTTTTGGAAATCAGATATAGTGCCCTCCCACAAAAGAATGACGTCGTCAATGTACCTTTTATAGTACTTTAACAATTTATTAGGTTGGTAATAGATGGTTTCCTGTTCCCATTTGTTGAGCACTATATTTGCTACACTGGGGGCATACCTAGCCCCCATAGCAACTCCTTTTACTTGATTGAAGAACTGATGAAGTGCCCAAAAATAATTGTTCCCCATAGCCAACTTCAGTCCTTCAACCAGAAATTCTATTTGCAACAATTTGAGTTTTGATTGATCCATAAGTGCTAGTTTCACTGCTACCAGGGCATCTTGTTTAATATTGGTATAGAGTGATTCTATATCAATAGTCACTAAGAGAGTGTTTGCAGATATTGTAATACCTTGTAGGGATTGAATCAGAGCTCGGCTATCTTTCAAATATGATTGTCCACAGATGACCAGTGGCTGTAGGTAAATATCCAAATACTCTCCTACACGGGAATATAGAGACCCTATCCCGCTCACTATGGGTCGACCGGGAGGTTTTTCTTTGCATTTATGTATCTTGGGTAATATATATATAAAACTGGAATGCGTGGGGCTCGGGGAATAAGATAGTGGGCTTCCTTTTTATTGAGAATATTTAACTGTAGACCCTTGTTTACCCAACAAGAGAGCTGTGTTATATATTGTGGTGTGGGGTCTGACAACAAGGGTTTATAGGTGGTGGTATCTTGTAATAATCTTTGCATCTCCAAATTATAATTCTCTTTGCTAAGGACTACTACTCCTCCCCCTTTATCCACTGGTCGGACTACTATTTTTGTTTATTGTTTTCTAATTTTTTAATACCTTCACGGATAGACTGGCACTAAGTTTTGGGATTTTTAGTGATCTTACTTCCTCTTGGACCATATTTTTGAACACTTCAACATGGTGATGAGTACTTTTCTTAGGATTGAATACTGAGTTATTCTTGAGTCCACTGTGCAAATAGGTGGTCTCAATCCCATTGAGAGGGGAAGGGGTATTTAGTTGTGAAGAAAAATGTTTTTTAATATTCAGTTTCCTGATAAATTTCTCTATATCAACAAATATGTCAAACTTGTTGATATTTTTACTGGGTGCAAATTTTAACCCTTGCGATAATACTAGTAATTCTTCCTCTGAGAGATCTACTCCAGATAAATTAAAAATCCCTGTATTTAATTGTCCCGTTTTCTTTTTCTTTCTCCTTCTCCCTCTACTACCTATTTTTCTGTAGGTTCTTTGGAAAATTGGGGTGTAGTGGGTGGGATCCTGTAGGGTCCTTTCCATTCCCTCCATTCCCCCCCTGGTTGATGATAGTTGTATGAATTATAAGGTCGACCTCGATGGTTACCTCTATAATTACCTCTAGGGGGTCTAGGTTGATAATAATTAGGTTCTGGATTATGATATTGATAATCATAATCAGATGGTCTATTAGACAGAGGTGCAAACCTGTTATATGTGGGTACCATATAAGGTGCTGGATAAGGATAATTATTGTGATTCTGTGGGGGGTAATTTTTACCCCTCTGAGGGGGATTACTTTTGGGGTGAGAGACTGCTTTATTAGGGGTTCTCACTGAAGTGTGAGGAGTCGCCCTTTTATTGAAATCTTTGGTTAATTGACTAACCGCATTATGCATCTCCAGGTCTCGCTCAGCTGGGGGTGCATTGGAATTGTTTGGGATTAAATCAGTTTGCCACTTATACACCTGATTCTGTTCAAAGTCTTTAATATCTCTCTGGTATTTCTTGAGTTTCTTCTGCTGAATATTAGTATCATATTTGGACAAATGGTTATGCAACTGTTGGGCTTTATCTAAAAATTCCTTGGTTCCTTGGAATGGCTCCATTTTTTCTTTAAGCTCAGAAATTTTGGCTTCAAGGATGCGTCCCTTAGCTTGACGCTTCCTAACCATCATTTGCATGAGTTTTTGCTGGCAAGCATTGAAAAACTGGAACCATTCGTCTAAAAACGTGGGATCCTCAAATCCATCATTAGGGTTAATATCCCACCGTAGTCTCCTGGGGGTGAGGTTTTTTTCAATATATAAATCAAAAGAGGCTATGTCCCACCACAGCCTGACCTGTTTCTCCATATCTGATTGTAATTGTTTGAAACCTATTTCAAGATCTAAATTAGGGCTGGGTGCTTTTTGAAATATTTCTTCAATATTAATCTGGCGTCCTTTCATAAAATTAAAGACGTCCATGGCTGCGTGAATAAAGATCCCAAAAAAACAATACATTTTGGAAACAAACCAGTGAATAAGTGAGTGATTCCGCGCCACAAAATATAAGTAATAAGTGATAAATATTGCAGCTACACCCTAAACAAAAATGAATGAAATCATTGATGCATACATGTGAAAAAGGAAAGGGGTAGGGGAGCGCTAAAAAAATTATTATATAGATCAAAAAAAGACTAATAATTGTTCAATATAACCGACAGATACATTCAAGTGATGAATACCAGCCTGCTAGGTATGCCCCCAGTGTAGCAAATATAGTGCTCAACAAATGGGAACAGGAAACCATCTATTACCAACCTAATAAATCGTTAAAGTACTATAAAAGGTACATTGACGACGTCATTCTTTTGTGGGAGGGCACTATATCTGATTTCCAAAAATTCCTTTTGGGTCTGAACAACAACTCCTATGGACTCAAGTTCACTGCTGAATCCAGTTGGGATACTATTAATTATCTAGATCTCACTTTAACCAAACAAGGGGATAGGTTGGTCTCCAAAACTTTTTTCAAGGCTACTGACCGCAATGGATTTGTACCAGTCAATAGCTGTCACCACCCACAATGGTTAGGAGCAGTCCCGAAGGGGCAGTATATGCGCATCAGGAGAAATTGTGATGACATTACTGACTACCATACACAATCTGAGCTCCTCACCAATAGGTTTCATGAGAAGGGCTATCCTCTTAAAAATCTTATTAAGACCAAAAACCGAGTTTTGGCCATGAATAGAGACTCTCTTTTAGTCCCTAAGGACAAAGCTCCCTCCCTGGGAGACATCCCCTTTATATCAGGTTTTCATCGTCAATACAAGGGAGTGGAAAAAAAAATATTCCAAAAATACTGGCCTATACTTTGTAAAGATAGAGACTTACAGACTATACTCCCCCCTAGACCGAAGTTTATCTATAGACGGGCACCGGGACTTAGGAATATGATAGCCCCCAACGTACCCGATCCTCCCAGGAAACCTTCTACTTTCCTGGACGGATCGGGTTTCCATTACTGCACGAGATGTAAAGCTTGTCGTACCACCAATCGAGTAGGGAAAAAGATTTCCAAATTTCATTCCAAAGTCACCCAACAAGAATTCTCTATAAAACCCCTGATCACATGCAATTCCAGCTATGTCACATATGTGCTGGAGTGCCCATGTTCAATCTAATATGTGGGGCGCACTACCCGCAAATTGAGGGTTCGTATCAACGAACATGTAGCTAATATTTCCAAAGGTTTTTTGAATCACAGCGTATCACGCCACTTTCGCATGGTCCATAATAGGGACCCCCGTTTACTCACTTTTTATGGTATAGATAAGATTGCCCCCAATTGGAGAGGCACTGATCTCAAAAAGGCTGTTTCTCAAAATGAGACCCAGTGGCTGTACCGTTTACAAACGATGCAGCCACACGGCCTAAATATCGAACTGGACCTTAATTGTTTTTTGACCAATGATTAGTTTTTTCTGTTTAATCTTTATAATACCAATTTTCTCCTCTGAATTAGCGATCCAACTTAATCGGTACCAAATTTTTGGATGCCGTTTTTGAGGGTATATATACATATATATTTTTTATCAAATTTGCCCTTATTCATGCAACTGTTGGGTATCTGCCATTTTTTCTAACTTTTTTAATTCCAATTGTGAGAATGCCATCATTCAATTTTTATCATTCTTTATTAGTTTTTTATTTTTCAGTAGCCAAGAGCTGGCGAAATATACCATCATAATTATGGTGTCCCTTTGAAATATATATTTCCTATTTGTACTAGTATTTAAGATTATTCAATTCGTTGTGGAAGCTTTACTGAACCGCTGTGTTTGCGGATGTTGTTGGAGACGGTTGTGCGGTGTTCTGAATAAGGCACTGAGGCTGGGAAGCATTCAACCCCTCCCCTTATGCAAATTCAACATTATTTAAACTATCTCCTAAGTGACCAAAGTACGCTTCCTGAAGACGTGTTTAACGAAACGTACGTCGAGGCGGTACTTGGTCACGCAACTACATCACATCCGGCTTCCGTGGTTCGCTTGTCCGTCGAAGGTGGAACGCACGCCGTTGCCGCGACCATTCGGGAATCCCTCCACACAGAGCTGATTTTCTCACTCCAAAAGATACGCTTCTTAGCCTCAGTGCCGGGCGATGGCACCTTCTATGTGAGTAGCCATTTGGCTATGCTTTGTTTTTACTTGTATTTTTAAATAAATGGTGTTACACTATGTTCGGTTCCTCTCCATCTATTTTATATCCCATGCGTGAGACCCTGTGATGTGGTTTATTCCTCTCCATTGCAGCAAGCATTATCTTGCTAAAGCCTATTTGACCTTTTTTTAATTAAATTGGTCAACTCCATCTGGTAAGCGTACACCTATTCCCATGAGCACATTGGTGTGTTGTTTTCAGTGATGGTGAAGGGATTTTGCTGCTCACGTTTTCTGATATCAAGATTCACATCAGGATTTCATCACAATCAACCTTTGAGTTTTTGATGGACTCTTTACTTTATTCTATATTTGATATATTGAATATGTCTTTTTGATTTTGTGTTAAGATCACTATTGAACACATATATATATTTTTTGCTTTTAGGTTAATGATTTTGTTTATTCAAAACTTTTTCACTCAAGCAGGCTGGTATTCATCACTTGAATGTATCTGTCGGTTATATTGAACAATTATTAGTCTTTTTTGATCTATATAATAATTTTTTTAGCGCTCCCCTACCCCTTTCCTTTTTCACATGTATGCATCAATGATTTCATTCATTTTTGTTTAGGGTGTAGCTGCAATATTTATCACTTATTACTTATATTTTGTGGCGCGGAATCACTCACTTATTCACAAGTTACCCGAGTACCTGTCTGCAGCTCATCAAGTTACCCGAGTACCTGTCTGCAGCTCATCAAGTTACCCGAGTACCTGTCTGCAGCTCATCAAGTTACCCGAGTACCTGTCTCTAGCCCATCAGAGTACCCGAGTACCTATCTGCAGCCCATGCCTCATAGAATATACGTTGGGGTGTTTGCTTTCCAAAATGGGGTAATTTTGTAGGTAATTCCATTGTCCTGGTACTCAAGGACCTTTAAATGTGTAATAGGTGATTGAGAAATGAGATGTGTCATTTACAGTTGTGCTCATAAGTTTACATACCCTGGCATTTAGCCATTTATTATCAATCAACCGTGTTTACTCTTTTTAAATAATTATCACAACAGAAACTACCCAAATGACCCTGATCAAAAGTTCACATACCCCAGTTCTTAATACCGTGTATTGCCTCCTTTAACATCAATGACAACCTGAAGTCTTTTGTGGTATTTGTGGATGAAGCTCTTTATCTTCTCAGATGGTAAAGCTGCCCATTCCTCTTGGCAAAAAGCCTCCAGTTCCTGTAAATTCTTGGGCTGTCTTGCATGAACGGCACGTTTGAGATCTCCCCAGAGTGGCTCAATGATATTGAGGTCAGGAGACTGAGATGACCACTCCAGAACCTTCACTTTCTTCTGCTGTAGCCAATGACAGGTCGATTTGGCCTTGTGTTTTTTGCATCACAGTCATGTTGGAATGTCCAAGTACGTCCCATGTGCAGCTTCCTGGCTGATGAATGCAAATGTTTCTTCAGTATTTTTTGAAAATATACTGCATTCATCTTGCCATCAATTTTGACCAAATTTCCTGTGACTTTGTAGCTCACACATCCCCAAAACATCAGCGATCCACCTCCGTATTTCACAGTAGGAATGGTGTACCTTTTCAGCATAGGCCTTGTTGACTCCTCTCCAAATGTAGCATTTATGATTGTGGCCAAAAAGCTCAATTTTGGTCTCATCACTCCAAATGACTTTGTGCCAGAAGGTTTGAGGCTTGTCTCTGTGCTGTTTGGCGTATTGTAAGTGGGATACTTTGTGGCATTTGCGTAGTAATGGTTTTCTTCTGGCGACTCGACCATGCAGCCCATCTTTCTTCAAGTGCCTCATTATTGTGCATCTTGAAACAGCCACACCACATGTTTTCAGAGTCCTGTATTTCACCTGAAGTTATTTGTGGGTTTTTCTTTGCATCCCGAACAATTTTCCTGACAGTTGTGGCTGAATATTTAGTTGGTCTACCTGACCGTGGTTTGGTTTCAACAGAATCCCTCATTTTCCACTTCTTGATTAGAGTTTGAACACTGCTGATTGGCATTCTCAATTCCTTGGATATTTTTTTATATCCCTTTCCTGTTTTATACAGTTCAACTACCTTTTCCCGCAGATCCTTTGACAATTCTTTTGCTTTCCCCATGACTCAGAATCCAGAAACATCAGTGCAGCACTGGATGAAAGATGCAAGGGTATGTCAGGAGTCCAGAAACTCATTGACCTTTTATACACACACTAATTACAAGCAAACAGATCACAGGTGAGGGTGGTTACCTTTTTAATAGCCATTCAAATCCCTTTGTGTCAACTTGTGTGCATGTTATCAGGCCAAAATCACCAGGGTATGTAAACTTTTTTGATCAGTTTCATTTGGGTAGTTTCTCTTGTGATTATGATTTAAAAAGACTAAACACAGTTGATTGATAATAAATTGCTTCAGCCAAACACTAACCATGAGTGAAAGAAATGTTTTTGTGTTATCATTCATATTCTCTGAAAAATGGCCAAGAAATCATAAATTCTGCCAGGGTATGTAAACTTATGAGCACAACTGTATGCTTGTAAAACGCCTGCAGGTGCTACTTCAATGTTGGTCCTCTGTATGTGGCCAGACTGTGTAAAAGTCTCACACATGTGGTATTGCCATACTAGAGTAAGAGTAGCAGAATGTATTTTGGGGTGTAATATGTTGTATGCATATGCTGTGTGTGAGAAATAACCTGATAATGACAATTTTGTAAAAAAAAAATAAAAAATTTGCAAAGAATTGTGGGAAAAAAATCACAACTGAAAAAAAAACTCACCATGCTACGTAATACCCTGATATGTCTACTTTCTAAAAGGGGGTCATTTGGGGGGTATTTGTACTTTCATGACTTGTTAGTGTTTCAAGAAATGAGATTCACCTGATGTTCTGAAGGCCTGATCAGATATGATCAATTTTTAGTAATTGGCACCATTGTTTGTAGACTCTATAACTTTCACAAAGACCAAATAATATACTATTTTGGGTTATTTTACCAAAGATATGTAGCAGTATAAATTTTGGCCAAAATGTATGAAGAAAAATTACTTATTAGCAAAATTTTATGACAGACAAAGAAAAGGCATTTTTTTCACAAAATGTACGGTCTTTTATTATTAATAGCACAAAAAATAAAAAAACCCACTAGTGATTAAATACCACCAAAGGAAAGCTCTATTTGTGTGAAAAAAAGGACGCAAATTTCATATGGGTACAGTGTTGCATGACTGAGTAATTGTCATTCAAAGTGTGAGAGAGCGCTGAAAGCTGAAAATTGGTCTGGGCAGGAAGGGGGTGTAAGTGCACTGTATTAAGGTGGTTAAAAACCTTAGTAAATGCCTCTTTTAAATAGTTATATTCAACTCTGCTGACAGTACCGATCGGTCACATCAGGGTTGGCAAGAGGCATCTCATGTTACAGGTAGCAATTTTTTTAGCATTTTGTTCAATTGACTTTCTCAGGAGGTTGTATGTATACACAGGTTTGTGTAAGATGGATGGAATAGAATGAAGAATACTTATTTCTCAAATATTGTAGACTTTTGCCCTTTGTGAATCAATGGGTACATTTTTTTAAAAATACATTGATATAATATTTGTTTATTGTATGTAAGCACTGAGTATTATGTATATATTTATGTATAATAATTAAGGCATTTATATTTATTTATTATTGCACAAGAGTAGGGGATAGTTCTGGTTTGAAATTGAATTATTATCTGAGATGCAATTGCCACAACTGTTGCTCAGTGGTTGGACTGTATGTAAGTAACTTGGTAAGGGCGCAGTATTTGAGGGAGAGACGAGGCAGATTTTATCCTCAAATAAACATTGGGGTATATTACTTCAGCGACAATAAAGACGAATATTGTACAGTGGCAGGACAGTATGTAAGCAGTTTGGTAAGACCGCAATTTAAGATGGAGAGATGAGGAAGTTTTTATCTTGAAATATACATCTTGGGGGGCGTGGCCTGGACATGGCGGAGTGAAGTCGCTTAGTGCTCGAGCTCCCGACTCCAGACCCACTTATTGCGGCTGTTATGCTATTTATTCAGCCTCTTGCTATCCGGCCATGAGCTATTGAAAAAGAGGCAAATACAGGGGATCTACTAAGACGACTCCGGCTGCCCAGATTGACCGATACCTTAAGGAAAAGCCCAGGACTAGCCCGGAGGCCCGCACTGAGACACCACGTGGCGAGACCTGGCCATCATCTTCGTCCCCAGGAAGTATGGCGTCCTCCCAGCATGCGAGCTCGCAACCCCCGACGGGGATCCCGGCTCTGTTAAACCCTTCAATATGCAGCCAGTCGGGAACCGGTCTCTCCACGCAGCTAACGGGAGATGACTCGGAAATACGGGCACTGCTGAAGGCTCTTCCCACCAAAGCGGATATGGAAGCTCTCCCCACCAAGGCAGACATGGAGGCACTAGTATTAAGAGTGGAGGAGCAGCATTGCCGTGACCTCCAGAAGATCCTCACGGAGGTACATGAGATAGATGAGCGGCTGACCAGAGAGGAGACCTCAGTGAGAGCACTGGAGATCCGGGTGGCACAGCTGGAGAGAGCGCAGCAGAGGCATCAAGACCAGCTAGCAGAGGTGCAACTGCACGCCGAAGATTTTGAGAACCGGAGCCGTCGCCAAAATCTAAGGTTCCGAGGAATTCCAGAAGCAACTGGCCAGGAGTATCTATCAGAAACGGTGCGGCAATTATGCATACATTACTAGATGGAGACCTTCCGGCTACCCTGGAGTTCGACAGAGTGCAGAGGGCGCTCGGCCCCAAACTTGCAGATGTTAACCGACCCCGCGATGTTCTTTGTCGACTACACAGCTATAGCCACAAGGAGCAGATCATGCGTGCGGCACGGCTCAAGGGCCCTGTGGACTTCGATGGGGCACAAATTTCAGTTTACCCGGACGTGTCCCGAGCTCCTCTTCTGAGGAGAGCAATGCTAAAACCCCTGCTGGAGAGACTTGGCCGAGCTGATCTAACTTACCGATGGGGATTTCCTTTCCAGCTGACCATTCGGAAAGGGAATGCCTCCTTTACTCTACGAAGCCAGGCCGAGCTCCCGGACCTTTTTGCCTTCTTGGGTATGGAACCGTTTCTGCTGAGGGATTGGTTGAGTCCCTTACCGAGTAGAGATCTTCGTCCAGCTCCCCAGAGCGCTCCGTTGGGTCTTCCTTGCCGTTCCTCCAGGCGCAGACAGAGAACCCACTCCACTGGGAAAAGGAGATCCGGAGTCGTGAGATCTAAAGCCACACACACAAGTAAGTGATGAGCTGCACACGCTGTCTGCGCTACGGGATCATGACTATGTTATGCCCACCGGAATGCTTAGATTTGCAGACCTTGTCCCCCCCCTCTTCCTGTTGCCTGATCTCCTCCGAGTCCTGTTTGATCCCCTGCGGCTCTTCCCCCGCTGCCTTCCGCATCGCAGTCTGACAATACAGAGCGAAAAGCACAGGGGACTTCCCCCACCCCTGGACACATTGACTTAGTTGAATTCCTTCTGTCCCAAGACATGTCAACGGGAGTGCCCCCAGGTGTCTAACTATTTTGTCACCCCATGGTGAAGTGACCCCGGGAGAGACTGGAGGACTAACACATATGGGGGTCTAACTGCCATCAGCTAGCGTGAACACTGAAGTGACCTGGACTCCACATTACATGCCTCTGGTGACCCATCCAAGAACTACAATCAAGCACTTTAAGATAGGTCTAGTTTACTCTGAGAAGATGGGTTTATGTATATATGATGTTTATGTATATAACATGTTGTTGGCATATGCTGTCTTGGGGGTGGCTGCGGGTGGGATGTGGGCTGGGAGAGCGGGGATAGTAGGACATGTGAGGGGGATGGGACTACCACGTGATCTCACATTATGGATGTGCAGCCTGGCACTATGGCTCCCAGAACACCGTAGATGGGGCTCGGGGGGCCATCCTGTAATTGGGGTGGTCTTCGGATCCCCACTGATATTGTAGACGGGCCCCCCAGCGGGAACCCACCCAGTGAGGTGGTGCTCGTCCAAGGGTGGGGGTAGCCGGGGCTGGGCTGTACGGCAAGACATCACCCACCCAAAAAATGTTATAAGAAGATGGAGTTCTGGAGGGCGGGCAGGGTGGTTGCTGAATTAATTCTCAGATCCCTAGTGCGTGGATGTGCCCGTAGTTAGGCTTGTTACTACAGTGTTTTGCTCTACCATCGCTCAAGAGGGATTCTGCTCCCCCTGCTACACACCCACTTACTTCTATTAGACACTGGGGACTCCCATGGGGACCCCCCTGGGTCGTGATCATCCATACGAGGAATGTGGTGTCTGGCGGGGGAAGTGGGCCCTGCAAGAATTTCTTACTACACAATTACCGTTCGTCTTATAGAAGTTTTGGTTTATGTATTGGTTGCCTCTGCTTTTATTTTTCAAGGTGTGGGTCTGGATAGGGAGCTCCTGATCTCGTCGTGTGTAGCCACTACCCCACATAGGATAACACCCCTCTGGGGCTCAGAATTGAAGTCCTATGGGTGTATTGAGACCAGATCTCTCAAGCGCCTCAGGCGTGTTAGCCATACGGGTTTACTGACATATAAGTGACTCGTTTTTTTTCCGCCCTATTCTCTCTAATTTTCCTTCTACCTTCTCTCTCCATCCTTTTTCGCCTTCTTCCTCCTCGTTATCCCCCCCCCCCCCCCAATCTTTTTTTTTTTTTTTTTTTTCTCCCATACCCCCTTTCTCCAGCCCGGCTTGGACCATGAGCCCAACGGAGACTCTTAGACTGATGTCTATTAACGCGAAGGGTCTTAATACCCCTGAGAAACGGTCCATGGTGTTATCCAACTTGAGACATGCGGAAGCCCACATATGCTTCCTCCAGGGGACTCATTTTTGAGCTGATAGAACTCCGAAACTCCATGATCGCTACTTCCTGACTGCCTATCACGGGTGTTGCTGAGTCTAAGTCCAAGGGGGTTAGCATACTGATAGGAGCCACGACGCCGTGGACGCTACGTGACAGGTGGAGTGACAATGAGGGACGGGCTCTGTTTGTGAAAGGGACTCTGGGTAGCTCCCTGGTGAACCTGTACCTCCCCAACACTGGCCAGATTGGATTCCTTGAATCTACTCTGACAAAATTGCTGGATTTTGCCGAGGGTGCTGTGATCCTAGGAGCTGATCTCAACTGTACCATGGACCCTTCCTTAGACACATCTAGACAAACTTCCCAGGTCTCATATGCCACACTCAAACGCCTAAAAAAGAACCTCTATGCTTTCCACCTGGTGGACGTCTGGAGGGTCTTGAACCCGACCCAGAGAGACTATACCTTCTATTCACACCCTCATGATTCGTATACTAGAATCGATCTTTTTATGTTGCCCCAATCTCTACTCTCTAGGGTGCGATCTGCATCACTAGGGTCCATCACCTTTTCGGACCATTTCCCGGTCTTCGTTGACATAGATATTTTGCCCCCTGTGCCTAAAACAATCAACAATAAGAAAAGGAGCCAATGTTTGAGCTTTCCCGGGGATCACTGTCACATCCCATGTAAGGAAGAAAACCAAAAAAGGAGGGTGTGCCCCAGAGGGATAATATGGACAGTGTATCACCGGGAAACCAAGTGGCTGGTGCAGAGAATCAGATATACAATTTTGTTAAAATTAATAACAACGATTTTTATTGGTTACAAAGTGTACAAAATATTCTAGAATATAAAAGCAAAACAAAGTATGATTAGCACCAGCATGGAGTATAAAACAATTGTGTTACCAAGTATAAGAGACTGTTAAACTTTAAGCAAAGCATAAGGATAAAAACAGAATCTCAGTCTGAACAGGCATGAACATTTTGGTGTACTCACTAGAAAACTTGTCTCTTCAGCTGGTGTGGTTTGCTTTTGCTCACCTACAAATCAGCTGTTTCATTTGCATTTGAGCTTACCCCGCCTCTGAAGTTAATGATTGGCCCGTTAACTCCACACCCTGTCCCACACAGGGTACTTATTACCACTCATACACACACTTTCCTCTGCTACACAGCCAAGTGCTTTCCCTGTTAAGTGTATGCCTATGCTGAGAAACACCAGAAATTAGGTATGTATGGTAATTACAACCTCATTTACTATACATATTGATTATTCCTTTTACATACCCCTACACCCCAAGGCATGAACTTGGAGAGCCAAGCGCCCTGCATTTTGCTTTACATACTCATTGCTTGTAAATAGCAAAATATACCTCTGATTTCCTCTTTTTAATTCCAATTTCATAGATGTGTGCTTGGACCGCCTAACATTAGTGGCTCTTGTGAGCCCTGGCCGGCCGCCTCTGTGGGGATCCACGCCAAGTCTGGAATGTGCGAAGCACCCCAGATTTTTCCTTTCCTCTCCTGGGTTTCAACCATACAGCTACACTTACTGCTGGCTTTCCACTCAATCAACCTCAATCCTCTGGACTGAAGGAGGTGGGAGTCCATCTCTTGATGCCTGTGTGTGCAATTTTTATGCTGAAGAGACAAGTTTTCTAGTGAGTACACCAAAATGTTCATGCCTGTTCAGACTGAGATTCTGTTTTTATCCTTATGCTTTGCTTAAAGTTTAACAGTCTCTTATACTTGGTAACACAATTGTTTTATACTCCATGCTGGTGCTAATCATACTTTGTTTTGCTTTTATAGTCTAGAATATTTTGTACACTTTGTAACTAATAAAAATCGTTGTTATTAATTTTAACAAAATTGTATATCTGATTCTCTGCACCAGCCACTTGGTTTCCCGGTGATACACTGTCCATATTATCCCTCTGGGGCACACCCTCCTTTTTTGGTTTTCTTCCTGTGCCTAAAACAATGGCAGTGGAAGCTTAATGATACCCCGATCCAAACCCCTGGGATGGTAGAGGAGGTTTCTAGGGAATTAAGGAATTTTTTCTCCTCTAATGTGGATGGGGTAGCGCCCCACTGATGGTATGGGAAGCCCATAAGTGTACTATTAGAGGAATCTTAATAAAAATTGGTACACGTCTCAAGAAGGCAAGGGCTCAGCAAACTCTTGACCTTTTAGGAAAGATTAGGGCCCTGGAGTCCACTCATAAACAATCTCTAGCCACCCAGACACTGCGGGACCTCACTACCCTGAGAAACCAACTGAGATCCCTGGCCTTGGTCAGGGCCAAGGCAGTTATTGCAAAATGAAAATGCACTTTCTATGAACATAGTAACAAGTGTGGTAAATTGTTAGCACGGGCCTTGAGAGCCCAATGGGCGCAAGCCTTTATTCCTGAGTTAATGGGAGATGGTGGCTCTAAGGTGCATACCACTGAGGAGATCGCGGACCAGTTCCGCAAATGCTACACCTCATTGTACAATCTTCCGCGTCCATCATCAGGAAGTGAGAAGTCCCTAGAACAGGAAGCAATATGGGAATATATTCAAAAATCTGGCCTTCAAGGAAAAAACGAGCACATTGTAAGTAGTTGTTACTTACATATTTATCGAATGATAGTAATCATAGTGCACAGTAGATAAGCGAGGTATTAGTGTTGTAATCCTGCATTTGCAATATGTTTTATTGTCTTCGCTGAATACACTTTAAATACAATTTTGTCACGAAAAGTATGTAACTTTTTTACACTGTTATCAATAAAAAGAAATGGAAAAAAAAAAAAAAAAATCTGGCCTTCCTCGGCTGCCTGATGAGGCCTTGAAGGCTTTGGAAGAACTGTTGTCGGGAGAGGAGGTGACGCTGGCCATGGCACGTATGCAAAATGGCAAAGCCCCTGGCCCCGATGGGTACTCGTTAGCATACTACAAGATTTTCGGCGATCTTTTGATGCCACACTTCCTAGCGCCCTATAACGATGCCGGAGAGGGGGCGATCCCCCCCGGAGGACTCGCTACGAGCTTTTGTCTCAGTGATTCCCAAGGAGGGCAGGGACCCATTACTTTGTCAAAACTACAGGCCAATATCACTCCTCAACGATGACCTAAAGATCTTTACTAAGGTCCTCTCCATGCGGTTGTCGGAATGGATTCCTTCGCTGGTCCATTTAGACCAGGTTGATTTTGTGCCCTCGAGAGAGGCGAGGGACAACACCAAAGGCAATTAACCTTATCCATGCTGCCAAAACACGAGGAACCCCGATTCTACTTCTCTCGACCGACGCCGAAAAGGCGTTCGATAGGGTGAACTGGCCCTTTTTAGTTGAGACCCTCCATCATGTAGGCTTGGGTGAGCGGATGATGAACTGCATACAAGCCATCTATTCCAGGCCCACAGCACGAGTAAAAGTAAATGGCCAGCTCTCCTCCTCCTTTGGTACTACCAACGGGACGAGGCAGGGTTGCCCCTTATCCCCATTAATATTCATCTTGTCCCTGAAACCCTTCCTCCGTACGGTGAGAGATAACCCTAACATATCGGGAATCCATTTAAGTGACTCCCTGTCCCCTAAAATAGCAGCTTTTGCCGATGACTTACTTTTTTTCATATCTAACCCCCTGGTTTCCATACCAAACCTAATGTCGGAGTTGCAGAAATACGGAACACTGTCATTCTTCAAAGTTAATTTCCAAAAATCGGAAGCTTTAAATTTATCCATGCCAGCCTCCTTGAACAACCTGCTACGAGCAGATTTCCCCTTTAAATGGGTGGGTTCCTACATTAAATATTGGGCATTCGTCTGCCTAGTAGAGCAGAGGATATCTTCTCGATCAATCCCCCCCCCCCTTCTGACGGACATCAAAAAAGACTTACAGAAGTGGCAGACTGGCTTGTTCTCCTCGTTTGGACGGTGTAGCATAATAAAAATGAACATTATGCCATGACTATTATACCACCTTCAGACCCTCCCCGTTAAGATCCCGAATGCTTTCCTTAGAGCAGCGAACCGAGCATTGGTCAGGTTCATCTGGGCCCGGAAACCCCCGCGGCTGGCTCAGTCAATTTTACGTTTACATAAAACATCAGGAGGAATGGCTCTCCCAGATGTGACCCTGTACCACGCCGCATGTCACCTGACAAGAATCATAGATTGGTATCGCCATGAGAAACTAAAACAATGGATCCAAATAGAGCGGCTTCTATCAGGGGTGGATTTAGAAGGACTGCCCTGGTGTCAGAAGAACTTACCAGACCATGTAATAAACCACCCCACGGTAGGGGAGACGTGGCGAATAGCCCAGAAAACCTTGCATGAACACTCGATCGCACCGACCCCCTCACCACTTACCCCAGTAATTGGGAATCCTGATTTTAGCCCGGGATTGAGTGATCCCAGATTTCAAGAGCTGAAAGGGAGTGACAGATGTCAACTCCGCCATTTCACCCGGAATGGAAAGTGGATGTCCAGGGAAACAATCATGGATGATCCTCTCTTAATGTGCCTCTCCTTCTGGCAAAAGCTACAATTAGCTGACTTTATTAGAGCGCAGCCCCCACCGGCCCCTTCTTAAGACCCTTGACATCATTTGAGCTTCTCTGCTTAGAGCAAGAGCCAATGCGTCATACCATCTCGTTAACATACCAACTCCTGCTCACACCTCCCAAGGGGTATAGACCTCCTTATATAGCCAAGTGGGAACGGGATCTGGGAATGCAGCTATCCGAGAGACAGGTAGAGAGAATAATTCTCTTCACGTATAAAACATCGATATGTGCCAACCAGCAGGAGGCAGGGTTTAAAGTGTTGTCACAATGGTATTATACCCCAGTTAGGTGGCACCGGATGTTCCCTCAGAGTTCAGACCTCTGTTGGAGATGTGGAGGGGAGGTGGGCACTCTTCTTCATATCTTCTGATCCTGTAGGCTCCTGACATCCTTTTGGACTGAGGTCCATCGTATCACACAAAAGTTCACAGACCGAGAGCTGCCCAGGAGTCCCGAGTTCTTTTTAATACACCACCAATCAATCCTGCCCTTGTTGGTCACGGCAGCGAAAAGCTGTATCCCCTTGTTTTGGAAGCGAACGGAGCCCCCGGGAGTGGCGGTGTGGCTAAGGAAGGTAGCTGATATACATAAAATGGAGGACCTTGTAGCAACCGAAAGGGGAACTAGAGAACAATTCCTCAAGAAGTGGTTCTATTGGCTTGCATTTTTCTATTCTGAGGAGTATGCAAGGCTGCTGGCATAAGTATCTAGTTATTAGAAAATCCGAAATGGACACCGTAAAACCGTTGGAGGGTTTGGAGGAAGGGTCCCCTCCCCCTCCGCAGCCCCTTCCCCCCCCTTTTTGTTGTTTTGTTGTTTTTTGTTTCCCCTCTTATCATCTTTTCTATCTTCTTTAGCTTTCTTATTCACACTTTGTCTAATATTCTCTTTTAACTTTTCAATAGGACTGACGACCCTCAGTTCGTATTCTCCCTCACATTAGTTATTTACAAAATGAAATCTCATCATACACGGGACACAGTGAGCTCCTTAACCTAGGGATCGGTTACCCAGGCAATGATTGTATAGGTTCATACAAACAGTCATCCCTTATTGTTTGATTTGCCTGGTCTGACCAATCGAGCTGTATCATCAGCACTAACAAAACTGCTGTGTCCTCTGAACTATTGCATGTTTACTGTTTTTATCTTATTGTTTCGCAAATAAAGAATTAAAAAAAAAGAAATATACATCTTGTCAGCCATTCGTCTAAGGCTCGCCATTTTATAAATGTCTTACAGGACAATTTCATGAGTCAGATGGTAAATGCACCAACAAGAAACAAAGCATTACTAGACCTACTGATTACTAACAATACAGGAAAACAGCAACCTCCGCGCCAGTGGTGTCAATACTTATAAAAACATGAATGGTCCGTACAAAGTCATATACAAAGTTTCCACAAGTGAAAAAATGTAAAATTAAAAACTAAATTTGAAATTCCCAAACGCATGTAACAAGCTGATCCCCAGATTTGAACAAAAAAGATCAAATGTGAATAATATTTAATATAGGGGCGCTAAAGAACTAAGAAAAAATGTTTGAGTGAAAAAAATATTAATAATAAAAAACAAACACCAAAAAAAAATGTTGTGCCTAATTAGGGAAAATATATATGTAGAGGAGTGACAATCACAATAAGTAAGTGAAAATACTTGAATATACAATAATGTTGTATTGACAATAATAGTGATTAACCACTTGCCGACCGCCTCACGCCTATATACGTGAGCAGGTCGGCACGGGCAGGCAAAATCACGTACCTGAAACGTGATGCCTTCCCGCGGGCGGGGGGTCCGATCGGACCCCCCCGGTGCCCTGGGCGGTCGGGTCTTGTTCGCGGGCGATTGGGGGTCAGGGGGAGGCCATCCATTGATTGCCACCCCCTCCCGATCGCTCCCACGAATCAAATGCTTCCTCTCCCTCTGTAATGTAAACAGAGGGAGAGGAAGTGATGTCATCTCTCCTGGAGCCGGTCTTTTTGATCCGACGCCGAGGAGAGAAGACATCCAAGTAAGTGCACCAACACCACACGCTCAGTAGAACACGCCAGGCACACTTTTCACCCCCCTGTCACCCCCCGATCACCCCCCGATCACCCCCCTGTACCCACTGTCACTCTGACACCAATAGCAGTTTTTTTTTTTTTTTGCATTGGTGTCAGTTTGTCAGTTATAAGTGTTAGGGCAGTTAGGTTAGCCCCCTTTAGGTCTAGGGTACCCCCCCTTAGGTCCAGGGTACCCCCTAACCCCCCCTAATAAAAGTTAACCCCTTGATTACCCCCCGTCACCAGTGTCGCTAAGCGATCGTTTTTCTGATCGCTGTATTAGTGACACAGGTGACGCTAGTTTAGGGAGGTAAGTATATAGGTTCGCTGTCAGTGTTTTATAGCGACAGGGACCCCCATATACTACCTGCTAAAGGTTTTAACCCCCTGATTGCCCCCTAGTTAACCCTTTCACCAGCGATCACCGTATAAGTGTTACGGGTGACGCTGGTTAGATAGTTTGTTTTTTGTAGTTTATTATAGTTTATTACAGTTTATTATAGTTTTAGGGCACCCGCCGTTTATTACCTTATAAAGGTTTAACCCCCTAATTGCCCGGCGGTGATAGAAGTTAAGTTTTTAGGATCAGATAAGGTCTGCGTCGCCCCAGGCAGCGTCAGGTTAGCGCCAGTACCGCTAAAACCCGTGCACGCAGCATACACCTCCCTTAGTGCTATAGTATCTGAACGGATCGATATCTGATCCGATCAGATCTATACTCCCCAGCAGTTTAGGGTTCCCTGAAACGCAGTGTTAGCGGGATCAGCCCAGATACCTGCTAGCACCTGCGTTTTGCTCCTCGGCCCAGCCTAGCCCAGCCCACCCAAGTGCAGTATCGATCGATTACTGACACTTACAAAACACTAAGCACACATAACTGCAGCGGTCGCAGAGTCAGGCCTGATCCCTGCGATCGCTAACAGTTTTTTGGTAGCGTTTTGAATCAGTCGCTGACAGTCGGGAGCTTTTTTGCCTGTGAGTCTCACTAGTGTACCCCTAAATTTAGAGGCCAAAATGGCAAATCGAAGGTACACTAGTGAAGAGGCCTACAGGATTCTGAGCATGACAGATAGTGAAGAGGAAGTCACTCATCTGTCAGATTCAGGCTCAGAATACGATCCTGTAGAGGACAGCGGCTCCATGACAGATAGCTCTGACGACGGAGTTGTGGTCCCTGCTAAGGTCAGGCGTACCAGACCCCGAACTTATGCTGTCCTTGAAGTGCAAGAACCGCAGGGCTCTCGTATGGAGCAGAGAAGTACTAGCGCCGCTACTCCTTCTGGTGAACTGGCAAGCACCAGCGGCCTAGTACACCCTGGTCGTACATCCAGCACTGCAGTATCACGTGGTGACGTGGCGAGTCCCATAAGTGCAGTTCAAGCTGGCGAGGTGGCAAGCACTAGTAGTGTCCCGCTGCCACCAAGAAGACGAACACAGGCCCGTCGTGCCCATAGTGCCCTTCCTGCTGCATTGGCCAATCCGAATTGGGTACCCACCACTTCTGCAGCACCCGTACTTCCCCCTTTCACTGGCCAACCCGGAATTCAGGTGGAAACAGTTGACTTTATGCCACTGGATTTTTATTCGCTGTTTTTCACCGAAGATCTCTATAGATCTATTGTGGACCAAAGCAATTTATACGCTGGTCAACACATCGCCACTATGCCCCAGTCCACCCTTGCCAGAGATTGGAGACCAATTACGGTCTCCGAATTTAAGATCTTTCTGGGCCTTTCCCTCCTCATGTGGTTGAATAAAAAGAGTGAGTTGCGGTCATATTGGTCCACTGACCCAATTTACCATTCACCCTTGTTCTCTGCTTCCATGGCCAGGGCACGATACGAGCAGATTTTGCGGTTCATGCACTTCAACAACAATGAACTCTGTCGTCCTCGTGGAGACCCTGGATACGATCGGCTCTACAAAATTCGGCCCCTCGTAAACCACTTCAACCAACGTTTTGCAGACTTGTTTACCCCCCATCAAGTTGTCTGCGTTGATGAGTCCCTGGTTAAATTTTCTGGCCGCTTGTCATTCAAACAGTACCTTCCCAGCAAGCGTGCCAGATACGGGGTCAAGATGTATAAGCTCTGTGACAGGGCCACAGGCTATACATGTAGATTTATGGTTTACGAGGGCAAAGATAGTCACGTAGAGCCGACAAACTGCCCTGACTACATAGGAAGCGCTGGCAAGATAGTGTGGGACTTGGTGTCACCCTTATTCGGAAAGGGGTACCACTTGTACGTGGACAATTATTATACGAGCGTGCCACTTTTTAGCCACCTTTTTGATCATCAGATTGGAGCATGTGGCACCGTGCGACCTAATCGCCGGGGCTTTCCCCAGCGGCTTGTAGATTCCCGTCTTAGGCTGGGGGAGAGAGCCTGCTTGAAGTATAATAATTTGCTCGCTATGAAGTGGAGGCATAAGAAGAATGTTTTCGTTCTCACCTCCCTTCATGCAGACACGACGGTCCAAATTCCTACGGCGACTGGTGTTGTGGAGAAACCCCTCTGTGTCCACGAATACAACCTTAATATGGGAGGGGTGGACCTCAACGACCAGTTGTTGGCGCCGTACCTAGTTGCCCGTAAGGCCAGACGCTGGTACAAAAAAGTGTCTGTTTATTTATTTCAATTGGCTTTGCTGAACGCTCATGTGCTATACAGAGCTTCAGGACGGACTGGATCCTTCCTTACATTCCAGGAAGAGATCGTCAGAGCCCTTCTGTATCCAGACGGTGCTCCATCTCACCATCCCCAACCGAATGCAGTAAGCCGGCTGCATGAGAGGCATTTTCTTTATGCCCTCCCGAGTACCCCTACCCAACGAACCCCCCAAAAAAGATGTCGTGTCTGCAGCAAGCGCGGATTTAGGCGTGACACCCGGTATTGTTGTCCCCTCTGTCCTGGCAATCCTGGTCTTTGCATTGGTGAATGTTTTGAACGCTACCACACACTAGTGGAGTATTAGCGTAGGGTACAGCACTGCACAGACTAGGCACACTTCCACAGGGTCTCCCAAGATGCTGTCGCATTTTGAGAGACCCAAACCTGGTACCAGTTAAAAAAGTTAAAGTTACAAAAAAAAGTGTAAAAAAAAACAAAAAAAAGAAAAAAAAAGAAAAAAACACAAAAAAAATATAAAATAAAAAAACCAAAAATAGTTGTTGTTTTATTGTTCTCTCTGTATTGTTCTGCATTCTATACTGCAATGTTTTATTATGTTTTTATCATGTTTGCTTTATAGGTATGCAATTTTTTTATACTTTGTTTTTTTTATTGTTAACCACCTTTGTGTTTTCAGGTACGCCATTCAGCTGCAGAGCGGATTTATTTATCTTGACAGCAACAGCGTTTGCTCCCACGATACATAAAGCCGCGACTCCAGCGCTGTCGGAGGTGATTTCACCACCACAGTTACATACTTCAGCATATATGCCGAAGCGTGGGGGCAGCAGTGGGTGGAGGAGCGATTTGCTCCTGCCTTTTGCGGGAGGATGCCCCCATGCTTCGGCATATATATTTTTTAGGTAGGCACAGGTTGCGTTAAATGTTTTATTTTTTACTATGTTTTTTTTGTATTTTGCTTTGCAGGTATGGTAAGTATTACTGTTATACTGTAATGTTACTTTGTTTTTTTGTTAACCATCATTTGCTTAGCAGGTATGCCATTCAGTTGCAGCACGGATTTATTTATCTTGACAGCAACAGCGTTTGCTCCCACGATACATAAAGCCGTGACTCCAGCGCTGTCGGAGGTGATTTCACCACCACAGTTACATACTTCAGCATATATGCCGAAGCGTGGGGGCAGCAGTGGGTGGAGGAGCGATTTGCTCCTGCCTTTTGCGGGAGGATGCCCCCATGCTTCGGCATATATTTACGGTGCATGTATGCCCATCATTAGAAGTGGGTGGATGAAGGGAGGTATTCTAATGGTGGGCATACCCACCGATCAATATCTTTTTTTCGTTCAGCCCACAGGCTGCATGAAAAAAAGTTTACAATGTATGCCCAACAAGGACCAGCAACGTACTGGTATGTTGCTGGACTTTGAGTGGTTATACCAGAATGATGCCTGCAGGTTTAGGTATCATCTTGGTATCATTCTTTTCAGCCAGTGGTCGGCTTTCTTGTAAAAGCAATCCTAGCGGCTAATTAGCCTCTAGACTGCTTTTACAAGCAGTGGGAGGGAATGCCCCCCCCCCCACACCGTCGTCCATGTTTTTCTCTGGCTCTCCTGTCCCAACAGGGAACTTGAGAATGCAGCCGGTGATTCAGCCAGCTGACCATAGAGCTGATCAGAGACCAGAATGGCTCCAAACATCTCTATGGCCTAAGAAACTGGAAGCTACAAGCATTTCATGACTTAGATTTCGCCGGATGTAAACAGCGCCATTGGGAAATTGGGAAAGCATTTTATCACACCGATCTTGGTGTGGTCAGATGCTTTGAGGGCAGAGGAGAGATCTAGGGTCTAATAGACCCCAATTTTTTCTAAAAAGAGTACCTGTCACTACCTATTGCTATCATGGGGGATATTTACATTCCCTGAGATAACAATAAAAATGATAAAAAAAAAATAAAAATGAAAGGAACAGTTTAAAAATAAGATAAAAAAGCAAAAAAAATAATAAAAAAAAAAAAAAAAAAAAAAAAAAAAGCACCCCTGCCCCCCCCCTGCTCTCGCACAAAGGCGAACGCAAGCGTCGGTCTGGCGTCAAATGTAAACAGCAATTGCACCATGCATGTGAGGTATCACCGCGAAGGTCAGACCGAGGGCAGTAATTTTAGCAGTAGACCTCCTCTGTAAATCTAAAGTGGTAACCTGTAAAGGCTTTTAAAGGCTTTTAAAAATGTATTTAGTTTGTCACCATTGCACGTTTGTGCGCAATTTTAAAGCATGTCATGTTTGGTATCCATGTACTCGGCCTAAGATCATCTTTTTTATTTCATCAAACATTTTGACAAAATAGTGTGTTTTAGTGTATTAAAATTTAAAAAAGTGTGTTTTTTCCCCAAAAAATGCGTTTGAAAAATCGCTGCGCAAATACTGTGTGAAAAAAAAAAATTAAACACCCACCATTTTAATCTGTAGGGCATTTGCTTTAAAAAAATATATAATGTTTGGTGGTTCAAAGTAATTTTTTTGCAAAAAAAAATAATTTTTTCATGTAAACAATAAGTGTCAGAAAGGGCTTTGTCTTCAAGTGGTTAGAAGAGTGGGTGATGTGTGACATAAGCTTCTAAATGTTGTGCATAAAATGCCAGGACAGTTCAAACCCCCCCCCCAAATGACCCCATTTTGGAAAGTAGACACCCCAAGCTATTTGCTGAGAGGCATGTCGAGTCCATGGAATATTTTATATTGTGACACAAGTTGCGGGAAAAAGACACATTTTTTTTTTATTTTTTTTTTTTTGCACAAAGTTGTCACTAAATGATATATTGCTCAAACATGCCATGGGAATATGTGAAATTACACCCCAAAATACATTCTGTTGCTTCTCCTGAGTACGCGGATACCACATGTGTGAGACTTTTTTGGAGCCTAGCCGCGTACGGGACCCCGAAAACCAAGCCCCGCCTTCAGGCTTTCTAAGGGCGTAAATTTTTGATTTCACTCTTCACTGCCTATCACAGTTTCGGAGGCCATGGAATGCCCAGATGGCACAACCCCCCCCCAAATGACCCCATTTTGGAAAATAGACACCCAAAGCTATTTGCTGAGCGGTATAGTGAGTATTTTGCAGACCTCACTTTTTGTCACAAAGTTTTGAAAATTGAAAAAAGAAAAAAAAAAATACGTTTTTCTTGCCTTTCTTCATTTTCAAAAACAAATGAGAGCTGCAAAATACTCACCATGCCTCTCAGCAAATAGCTTGGGGTGTCTACTTTCCAAAATGGGGTCATTTGGGGGGGTTTTGTGCCATCTTGGCATTTTATGGCCTTCAAAAGTGTGATAGGTAGTGAGGAGTAAAATCAAAAATGTATGTCCTTAGAAATCCTGAAGGCGGAAATTGTCACTTTCCCGCAACTTGTGTCAAAATATAAAATATTCCATGAACTCAACATGCCTCTCAGCAAATAGCTTGGGGTGTCTACTTTCCAAAATGGGGTCAATTGGGGGGGGTTTGTGCCATCTGGGCATTTTATGGCCTTCAAAAATGTGATAGGTAGTGGGGAGTGAAATTACAACTTTACGCCCTTAGAAATCCTGAAGGCGGTGCTGGGTTTTCGGGGCCCCGTACGCAGCTAGGCTCCCAAAAGTCCCACACATGTGGTATCCCCGTACTCAGGAGAATCAGCAGAATGTATTTTGGGGTGCAATTCCACATATGCCCATGGCCTGTGTGAGCAATATATCATTTAGTGACAACTTTGTGCAAAAAAAAAAAAAATTCTCACATTCCCGCAACTTGTGTCAAAAAATAAAATATTCCATGGACTCAACATGCCTCTCAGCAAATAGCTTGGGGTGTCTACTTTCCAAAATGGGGTCATTTGGGGGGGTTTTGTGCCATCTTGGCATTTTATGGCCTTCAAAACTGTGATAGGTAGTGAGAAGTGAAATCAAAAATTTATGCCCTTAGAAATCCTGAAGGCGGTGCTTGGTTTTCGGGGCCCCGTACGCAGCTAGGCTCCCAAAAAGTCCCACACATGTGGTATCCCCGTACTCAGGAGAAGCAGCAGAATATATTTTGGGGTGCAATTCCACATATGCCCATGGCATGTTTGAGCAATATATCATTTAGTGACAACTTTGTGCAAAAAAAAAAAAAAATTGTCACTTTCCAGCAACTTGTGTCAAAATATAAAATATTCCATGGACTCAACATGCCTCTCAGCAAATAGCTTGGGGTGTCTACTTTCCAAAATGGGGTCATTTGGGGGGGTTTTGTGCCATCTTGGCATTTTATGGCCTTCAAAACTCTGATAGGTAGTGAGGAGTGAAATAAAAAAATTATGCCCTTAGAAATCCTAAAGGCGGTGATTGGTTTTCGGGGCCCCGTACGCGGCTAGGCTCCCAAAAAGTCCCACACATGTGGTATCCCCATACTCAGGAGAATCAGCAGAATGTATTTTGGGGTGCAATTCCACATATGCCCATGGCCTGTGTGAGCAATATATCATTTAGTGACAACTTTTTGTAAATTTTTTTTTTTTTCTTTTTTTGTCATTATTCAATCACCTGGGACAAAAAAAATAAATATTCAATGGGTTCAACATGCCTCTCAGCAATTTCCTTGGGGTGTCTACTTTCCAAAATGGGGTCATTTGGGGGGGTTTTGTACTGCCCTGCCATTTTAGCACCTCAAGAAATGACATAGGCAGTCATAAACTAAAAGCTGTGTAAATTCCAGAAAATGTACCCTAGTTTGTAGGCGCTATAACTTTTGCGCAAACCAATAAATATACGCTTATTGACTTTTTTTTTACCAAAGACATGTGGCCGAATACATTTTGGCCTAAATGTATGACTAAAATTGAGTTTATTGGATTTTTTTTATAACAAAAAGTAGAAAATATCATTTTTTTTTCAAAATTTTCGGTATTTTTCCGTTTATAGCGCAAAAAATAAAAATGGCAGAGGTGATCAAATACCATCAAAAGAAAGCTCTATTTGTGGGAAGAAAAGGACGTAAAAATTTTGTTTGGGTACACCATTGCATGACCGCGCAATTAGCAGTTAAAGCGACGCAGTGCCAAATTGTAAAAAGTGCTCTGGTCAGGAAGGGGGTAAATCCTTCCGGGGCTGAAGTGGTTAATTGTCCCAATCTAGTGAATAATACAAAAAAACACAGAAGTGATATCTTCACATATGTGCCAAATTCTTGCTGATGATATAAAGAATTCCGTCACCAAAGAGGAAAAATACACCTTGAAGTAATACATATCTGCTTACCAGATACCAATGACCCCTTTATTTAAAAAGAGAGTCACTAGCGCTTGTACAGGATTGTGCCTGTTCACATGGAAGGCTGAATAGCTGGATGATGCTTTAGGCATAGATCCCTCCCGTCCCACTCATTCAGGATAGGAAATATAGGAAACAAAACAAAGTCTCCATAGCGTAAAACCATTTAATAATAGTTAAAAAGACATTGAAATAGCCAAATGGCCGCTTACATTGGTAGGTGCCTACCCGGCACTGGGGCTGCTCGTATGTCAGGATAAGGTTGGTGTCAAAGACCCATCGCATCATGTTCGGCGTGCGTTCCACCCAGTACGAAGGGGCAACCAGAGAATCCGGATGTTGGTAGGCAAGAAAAGACACGTGACCACGTACCGCTCGGACGTACGTTTCGTTGTGAACGTCCTCAGGGAAGCGTACGTTTGTCACTAGGTTATGGGTTTTTATAGGAAGAAAAAAAGAGGGGGGCGGGTATAGTTGGCGTAATAAGAAAAATTTCCGCTCGTACCAATAAAGTTTTATTACCGATCATTATACACGAATGGCCAGGAAGTGGTAACTTCCTCTAGTGGCCACATGTCATAATGATCCGAAGGCATCTAGAACTAAACGAGTATTATTACCTGACTTTTAGTCATGTCAACTTATGGTGCTCCCCCTACCGGTCAATTAACAAGCTGGTGGAAATATTCCATATTGACAAAATAATAAATTGCACGTAAAAATAAAAGATAAGAATAAAAATTGTTGTTAGAAATCCAGTAAAAATTACTTGTTTAAAATATCATAGTTGATAGGAAGAGAAAACTTGCGTTTTACCCTGTCCTTCTGAGCAGCCACAGTCTCGGTTTACATTTGGCCTAATATAATAAACAGACAATATTGAATGATAAAGCTAAGATACTATAGAAAACACCAGTCCAATAGTTAATTATGAAAACTATGACTCTGGCCTACATTCTCCATTGTAAGATTCCTATCACATAGTTAGATATTTACCTCAAAAAATATTGGGATTAGAGATAACATACATTAAATCAACCCCATTCCCATATTCAGTAGTGTATACAGTATATACCCTAAGCTAGTCATTAGTTAAAAAACAATTAAGGTCTAGATCTATATTCATCAAATATGGTTGCATACTTTGTAGCTTAAAGAGCCGATACGTTTCGTTTTTGGATACTGCCCTTTTCATATGGGTACCCCTCCAGTCCCTTGAGATTTTATCAATCCCATAGAATGTACATAATGATGGATCACTGTCATGATAGAGTTTGAAGTGTCTGGAGACACTATGGTTGGGATAACCATTTTTAATGTTTGCAAGGTGTTCATTAATTCTTACTTATAATTGACGTGTGGTTCTACCCACGTATTGTAGGGAACATGGACATTCCAAAACATACGTCACGTGGTCAGAGTCACATGTAATAAGGGGTTTAATATTAAATTGTTGTTGGGTTACTAAACATTTAAATTGGGACTTCTTTTTCTTAGAGCCCGGTTTCCTTGTTATTTTACACGCATTGCACCTAGTACAATAATAAAAACCAGACCCATCTAAAAATGTAGGTGGTTTTCTAGGTGGGTCAGGTACATTGGGAGCTATTCGATTCCTAAGGGTGGGGGCCCTACGATAAATGAACTTTGGTTTTGTTGGCAGGGAGGAATGTAAATCTTTATCTTTTAACAGGATTTGCCAAAATTTCTTAAAAATGCCTTCTACTGTTCTGTATTGTCGATGAAAACCCGATATAAACGCACACTCATCTTTGTATTCTTTTTTTGGTTTGGGAGCCAGCAAGGATGTTTGACACCTGTAGAACCAGTTTGTCCAATACATGGGCAGGGTAGCCTTTTTCTAAAAATCTAGTGGTAAGAATTTCTGCTTGTGCAAAGTAGTCTAAATCATTTTCGCAATTTCGCCGTATGCGCATATATTGCCCTTTGGGTACAGCCCCTATCCATTGCTGATGATGGCAACTGTGTGTAGGGACATAGGCGTTGCGGTCTGTTTCTTTAAAGAAAGTTTTTGTACTAATGGTGTTACCTTGTTTGGAGAGTGTTAGATCTAAATAGTTCACTGTATTTAAGCTGTATTCTGCTGTACTTGACGTAGGTTAGTATAAAGAGACTCGATATCTATTGTTACTAATAAAGTTTGATCAGTGGCAACAATAGATTGTAACAATGTGATTAATTCCCGACTATCTTTGAGCTAGGATTGGCCCTGTGGGACCAGGGGCTGGAGGAAAGTGTCAAGATATTCCCCCACCCTAGAGTACAGAGAGCCAATCCCACTCACTATTGGGCGGCCTGGTGAATTTTCCTTATTTTTATGTATCTTTGGCACTATGTAGAGTACCGGAATTCTGGGTGTGGTGAGATTGAGATATTCTGCTTCTTTCTGATTTAATATTTTTTTAGTGGTTCCTTTAGTGATTCATTTTAATAGTTCCTGTTTTAGTTGTGTGGTAGGGTTACATTTTAGTTTCTTATATGTTGTAGTGTCATTCAACAATCTCTTTAGTTCTTTGTTGTAATTTTCTTTAGTTAGTATTACCAATCCTCCCCCCTTGTCTGCAGGTCTTACCACTATCTGTTTGTTCTCTTACAGTTTTTTAATGCCCTCCCATATTTCTTGATTATTTTGATGTTTTGATGTTTCTATTAGGCGTACTTCATCCTGGACCATATTCCTAAATACTTCGATATGGTGGTTAGAGCCTTTTTTGGGATTAAAAACAGAATTATTTTTCAAGGTACTGTGTACAAATGGGTCCTCTGTCTCCTTATTTATGGGGTTAGCATTTTGGCCTGAAAAGTGTTTTTTGATATTTAATTTTCTTATATATTTTTCAATATCTACAAATAAGTTTAAACTTGTCTATATTTTTATTTGGCGCAAATTTCAGTCCCTGTGCCAGGACTTCTAGTTCTGAATCAGAGAATTCTATAGAGGTTAGGTTAAATAACCCAGATTTTAATTGTTTCTCTTCCTTTTTCTTTCTCCCTCTGCCTCTTCTTCCTCTCTTTCTATTTTTTCTATATAGCTCTGCTGGGGATTGATTGGGATTCTGTATGGCTCTTTCCAATCTCTCGATTCTCCCCCTCCCTGTTGTGGATAGGGGTTATGTCCCGGTCTACCTCTAAAGTTGCCTCTATAGTGTCCCCTAGGGGGTCTCGGTGGGTATTGGTTGCGGTTGTTGGCATAGTATCCATAATCGGGAGGTCTATAATCTAAAGGGGCGGGTCTGTTGTAATTAGGTCCCTGATAGGGGAATTGTACGTTGGTGGATAGGGGTGGGAATTTGTCTTAGGTTGATTGTTTTGGCTGTGACCTGCTCTATTGTGGGCCCTCTGGGGTGTATTTGGGTCCCTTTTCATTTTTGTTGCCATATTGGCTACAGTATTATGTACTTCAACTTCCCTATCTGCTGATGATTCTTGGGGTGGGTTTGACTGTAGATTATCTTGCCATTTGTATACCCTATTTTCTTCGTAGTCCTTAATATCTCTAAAATATTTTTTAAGTTTTTTGTCTTTAATCTCTCCATCATATTTAGCTAGATTGGTATTTAATTCCTAACAATACAGACCTGATTGCGGATGTGGAAATACGGGGCAATTTAGGAAACAGTGATCACAGGCCAATTAGTTTCAGCATAAATCACACAAATAGGAAACACAAGGGTAATACAAAGACACTGAATTTCAAGAGAGCCAACTTCCCTAAACTACACTCCTTGCTAGAAGATATTAAATGGGATAATATCAGGGGTGTAACTAGAACCTTCAGGGCCCCGGTACAAGAAACCATGATGGGCCCCCCTGACCCCCCTCCCCTCCCACTTGAGCCCTGATGTAAGAGAAAGCCAGTTAACCAGAGTACATGCATGGACACATTAGCGTGTGACCAAGAAGATATATGCATGCGCGATTACGCACGTGCGCAAACGTGCACACACTAGCACCAAACGGCCTATTTATCCACTTCAGCCCCGGAAGATTTGGCTGCTCAATGACCAGGCCATTTTTTTGCAATACGGCACTGCGTTGCTTTAACTGACAATTGCGCGGTCATGTTGTACTCAAACAAAATTGACTTCCTTTTTTTCCCACAAATAGAGATTTCTTTTGGTGGTATTTGATCACTTCTGCGGTTTTTATTTTTTGTGCTATAAACAAAAGAAGAGCAAGAATTTTGAAAAAAAAAAACACAATATATTTTACTTTTTGCTATAGTAAATATCCCAATTTTTTAAAAAAACAAACATTTTTTCCTCAGTTTAGGCAGATATGTATTTTTCTACATATTTTTGGTAAAAAAAAAATTGCAATAAGCGTATATTGGTTGGTTTGCGCAAAAGTTATAGCGTCTACAAACTATGGGAAAGATTTATGGCATTTATATAGCATTTTTATTATTTTATTTTTTTTACTAGTAATGACAGTGATCTGCGATTTTTAGTGATATTGCGACATTGTGGTGGACAGGTTGGACACTTTTGACACATTTTTGGGACCATTGACATTTACAGAGCGATCAGTGCTATAAATATGCACTGATTACTATGTAAATTTCACTGGCAGGGAAGGGGTTAACACTAGGGAGTGATCCAGGGGTTAACTGTGTTCCCTATGTGTGTGTTCTAACTGTGGGGGATGGGACTAACTAGGAGAGATGACAGATCGCTGTTTCTACTTTGTAGAAACACGATCTGCCTTCTCTCCTCTGACAGCACAGGGATTTGTGTGTTTACACACAAACCCCCGTGCTGCCACTCGTGCATGCGATCGTGCATGGCCGGCGGCAATCTCGCCCGTCGGCCACACACATCGGCTCCCCTGCTGTCCTGGGCAAAGCCGTATATGTACGGGATTTCGCTCAGGAGAGCCATTCTGCCATAGTATATCTGCGTGAGCTGGTCGGGAACCGGTTAAACCAAGCAATGACATGAACACATTGCTGAGTGGTCTTTCAGCTTGTTCCTGTTTGCCTGTACCCTGATCTGCTTCCTGCCTACCTGTGGTTGACCATCTTGATCTCAGCCCTCCTCTGGACTTCTGCCTGCCTACCTGTGACCTTGGTCTGCTCCTGTCTCATGCTCCTGTACCATGATGCGCGATTGTGTACCGACTCCAGCTTGCATCCTGTTCCTGCTTTAGTCTCACGTTCCTGAACCTGCATTGCCAAGCTGTTGATGACCCCTTGGCTTATGTTCCGGCTATGCTCCTGCCTACTGATCCAGCGTCACGGAGTTCCAGTTCCAGGTGCCTGTCTGGTGATCTAGGCCATTGGTTCACTGTCAAGCCTCAGCTGGCAATACTTGCTATATTGGCCCTCGTGCCACTCTTGTCCTTCACTCCCTGTCAGCTCTACCAGGGGTGTTGGACAGGAGGTGCAAGAGAAGCCCCCTCTACAGCTCCACCAGGCACATGACAACCTCCCATTTTTGGGAGGTTGTCCATAGATATCCCCCCAGAACTCTGCCTCCCATATGCCCCCTGGGTCGTGCATCCAGCGCAATCACGGCGGCCCTTTACCATTTGATTAGCTGATCACATGTAAACAGACCTGCTGGTTATCAGCAGCCTTTTCCTCCCACGCTGTGTCTAAGGAAAGGAGAGGCAACAATGTCAGAAAAATTGTTTACACTGATAATCAGTGCTCCCTATCAGTGCTCATCAATGCCACCTATTAGTGTCCATCAATGCTGCCTATTCGGGTGTATTAATACAAAAAATCTCCTATGTTAAAGACACAATCACAGGCTAAGGAATATAAAGCGAAAGAAAGGGTGCGGGAGGCTGAAGTGCGGTATGTGGAGGAGCCAACTTTAGTCAGATATGGTGAGTGGGTAGAGAGCCAAGATGAATATAGGAAATTAGTATTGGAGAAAGTGGGGAAAAAAAGAAAATGTTTCAGAAACAGAGTGTTTTTGGGGAAGGAGAACTAGTGGGGAGAATCCTGGCATTGATAACCAGGGCAAATGGTCCCTCATCCACTATATCAGCAATCTGGGATGGGGAAGGGAAAATTATAAGAGCTACCCCGGGAATAGTAAAGGTATTCAAAAATTATTATGAAGCCCTGTATAGTACCCCACAAATGAATGTAGAGGGGGAAATGTGGGAGTTTTTTGAAAAACTGAAAATAACCCCTTTATCCAGTGAGGATAGGGAAGTACTGGAAGCCCCGTTGACATTGGAAGAGTTGCAAAGAGTAATAGTAGATATGGCGAATCAGAAAGCACCAGGTCCTGATGGTTTGCTTATGGAAATATACAAGAGATATGGGGATGTATTGCTCCCAAAATTATTGGAGGTATGTAATGGAGCCGTGGTGGAAGGAAGATTGCCCGTATCTATAACAGAAGCTACAATAATAGTGTTATTAAAAGAAGGGAAAAATCCGCTTGGTGTAGCCTCATATAGACCGATTTCGCTTCTGTGCTCTGATGTTAAGATCTTGGCAAAAGCCCTGGCAACTAGGCTGAATAGAATAATAGGTGAGCATGAATATAAGGCGAGTATATTTAAATATGCAGTTGCCAATAGAGCCATTCTATCATTAGATGCGGTCAAGGCTTTTGATAGCCTTGAGTGGCACTATTTGTGGATTGTATTGGCGGAATTTCAATTTGGCCCTAACTTTGTGCAATGGTTAAGACTTTTATATGATAGACCGAGGGCCGAGGTCAGGGTCAATGGGGAGTGCTCTGAATGGTTCCAGTTCGGGAGGGGGACGAGACAGGGGTGCCCATTGTCGCCCCTGCTCTTCGCCCTCATGCTGGAGCCATTGGCTATTGCCTTAAGAGCCTCTCAAGAATTCCAGGGATTCAAAAGGAGGGAGGAGGAGAAAGTCGCAATGTATGCAGATGATATCTTGCTATTCTTGGAAGACACACAGGTCTCTTTGAAAGCAGCTATGGGGATAGTTAAAGAGTTTGGACATTTCTCTGGACTGGCAATTAATTGGGAAAAATCTGTACTTTTGCCAATAGACCCCCTTGTAGAACCCCTTCCGCAACAGGTAGACTCAATAAGAGTAGTAAGTCAAATGAGATATTTAGGGGTAAATATAACCAGAGACCCAGACCCGGGGCAGTACATTACGGGAAATGTAGTCCCACTTATGATAAAATTAAAACAGAAAAGTCAAGTGTGGGGTTGCCTTCCTCATTGTGGCCAGTCGGTGCAACTTAATTAAGATGGTATGGGTGCCGCAAATTTTATGTTATATAATTCCCCCGTTTGGCCTCCAAAACACTGGTTCAAAAAAATTGGACAGCGTGTTTAGAGAATTAATTTGGAAAAATGGGCGGCAAGGATTCGCTTACAAGTATTGCGGCGATCGAGAGAGGCGGGGGGCCTGGCTTTGCCAAACCCATGGGGTTATTTTCTTGCGGCTCAAATGCAGTATATGAGAGGTAGTAACTTGCCCGAAGAAAGGGGAGTAGGAAGTAATATATTGATGAACAGTATTATCCATGACACAATAGTGGAAGCAGTGGAGGCAGATTCTTTTGGTTCCAGTTGTCCTACAGTCCAACTAATGGTGAGAAGTTGAGAGACTGCCAAGGCCGTGTTAGGTTACACTGGTTTCTCTGAGTTCTCTCCAATATGGAACAATAAAAATTTAAAAGAGCTCAATGTGATGGGTAAAATGGGTAAAATAGAGGAATGGGACAGGAGGTTGCTTGGTACAGTTGTATAGGGCAGGTAGGCTGAAATCATTTCAAGAGATAAGAGAGGAGTATGCGGTTCCTAACCAACTATTTTTTAGTTACCGGAAGTTAGGCATGCCCTAGATGTACAATTCAGAGGGAAGGTGATAGAGTAGAGTGAAATGCCCTTGCTCAGAAAACTGGTGAATACTAGATCTTCTAAAGGGTTAATATCCGACATGTATGGGAGTATAAATACAGCAGGGCAGGAGAGAGTGGTGAAGTCTAAAAACAGGATCAAATGGGAGAGAGATGTTGGCCCAATAATGGAGGAACAATGGAAATACATCTTAGCATTGGGGCCCAGGGTTTCTCTTTCTCCGTCACAGGGGGGTATCTCATCTGTATTTGATATATAGGTCATATTATACACCATTGAAATTATACATGTTTGGAAAGAGGCCTGATGCTAAATGTCAACGGTGTGGGGATAGGAGAGGTGATTTGATACACATGTTCTGGCGATGTCCGAAGTTGCATAGATATTGGGAAGGTATAATTGATAAAATTAACTCTGTGTTTGGGGCATCATTAGGCATGGAGGCTAGGACTTGTCTTATGGGCTTGATAGAGAAGATTGGTATGTTAGACACTCAGACTGCAATAATTAGATGTTTGTTCCAAGGAAAGAAGTTAATTGCACGCAAGTGGCAGGCAAAAGATCCCCCGACGATAGCAGAATGGATGAAAGAGGTTAAAGATGCAATTGTGAAGGAGAAATTCTGTTATGGAAAGAGAGGTAATATGAGTAATGGTAATATAAGAAATATGAGAATATATGGAAGTTATGGCTGGAGTTGTGTCGCCCCCGAATAGAAATAAGATGGTCAGGTAGAATGGTAGGAGTGATTGTAGGTTGAAAGTCTGGGGGTATGTGGGGTGGAAGTGAAGTAAGAATGGATGGAGTGGTTGGGGGGCGAAAAGGGAAAAGTGATTGGTTGTATTTGTTTACGTCTGCTTTTGTAGTGTTTTTATACATTGTGTATACAGTGTTTGGTGAATAAATATATATTCCAAATAAAAAGTATTGAATTAAAAAAAAAAAGAATAAAAAAAAATGCCGCCTATGAGTGCCACCTATCATTGCTCATCAATGCTGCCTATCAGTGCCGCCTATCAGTGGTCATCAATACCGCCTATCAGTGCTGCATTTCAGTGCCGCCTATCAGTGTCCATCAGTGCAGCTTATCAGTGCCGCCTACTAGTGCCCATCAATGCCTCTTATCAGTGCCCATCAGTGCCACCTATCAGTGCTCATCAAAGCCCATCAGTGCCACACCGCCTATCCGTGCCCATCATTGCTCAATAATGCCACCTATCAGCACTGCCTATCGGTGCAGTCGATCAGTGCTCATCAATGCCGCCTGCCTCCTCAGCACAGCTGTGAGTAAGGAGTGTCTCTCTTACAGCTCAGGGCCGACAGTTCTCCCTGCTACTCCCACACTCCCTCCCTCCCTCCTCTCTCGCACAGGATGACACAGCCGATTTGCTCCTTCTCCCCCCTCCCCTCTCCTGTTTGTGTACCGCGGGAGGTGTGAGCTCAAGAGAGGGGAGGAAGGAGAAGGAGCAGATCGGCTGTGTCATCCCATGCAAGAGAGGAGGGAGGGGGGAGAACTGCCGGCTCTGAGCTGTATGAGAGATATGCTTTCTGCGGTCTAGCAACCCTGCTGGGCCCCCCCCAACAGTGGCGGAATGACAGGGCCCGGTCACAAGTGCAACTGCTGTGACCCTGGTAGTTCCGCCACTGGACAAAATCCTAGGAACAAAGAACACAGAGAAAAAATGGGTGTGCTTTAAGAGCATATTAAATAAAAGTATTGGCCAGTGCATCCCAACGGGAAATAAATTTAAAGGAGCTAACAAAGGTCCTGGGTGGCTTAACTCCAACGTAAAAATGCATATAAAAGCAAAGGAGAAGGCCTTCAAAAAATACAAGGCTGAGGGGTCATCATCAGCATTCCAACTTTACAAAGAATGCAATAAGAAATGTAAGGGTGCAATCAGGGCAGCTAAGATAGAACATGAAAGGCACATAGTGGAGGAGAGTAAAACAAAAAAAAGAAGAAATTCTTTAACTATATAAATAGTAAGAGAGGGAGATCAGAACATATTGGTCTCAAAAAGAATGAGGAAGGGTATCTGGTTACAAAAGATGGAGAGATGGCGAAGGTTTTGAATTTCTTCTTCTCCTCAGTCTTCACGAGGGAAACGTGGGGATTCAGTAACCAAGACCACAATGTTTATCCTTATGACACGTCAAAGGAAGCACCCTCATGGCTAACCGAGGATAGAATTAGAAATACAGTGCCTTGCAAAAGTATTCACCCCCTTGGCATTTTTTGTGTTTTGTTGCCTCACTGTATTAGAAACTGTACACCGGCTGTACTGTATTATATACTGTGTACACTGCTTGAAGTGTATGAGAAACTGTACACACTGTATTAGAAACTGTACACTGGCTGCACTGTATTAGAATAGAAACTGTACATCGGCTGCACTGTATTATATACTGTGTACACCTCCTGAAGTGTATTAGAAACTGTACACACTGTATTATACTGTAGACTTGAAAAACGTAACATTAATAAGTCAACGGGACCAGATGGCTTACACCCAAGGGTCCTTAAGGAACTCATTCAAGTGATTGCCAGACCATTGTTCCTAATTTTTAGGAACAGTCTACTGACTGGAATGGTACCTGCTGAAAAAAGCCAATGTAGCAACAATATTTAAAAAAGGGCCAAGATATATCCCTGGGGACTACAGACCAGTTAGCCTAACATCAATAGTTTGAAAGCTCTTGGAGGGGATGATAAGGGAATATATACAAGATTTTAGTAATAAAAAAAAGGTATTATTAGGAGTAATCAACATGGATTCATGAAGAATCATTCTTGCCAAACCAATCTATTAACCTTCTATGAGGAGGTGAGCTGCCATCTAGATAAAGGAAGGCCTGTAGATGTGGTGTATCTGGATTTTGCAAAGACATTCAATACAGTTCTCCGTAAAGGTTTACTGTACAAACTAAGGTCTGTCAGCATGGACCAAAGGTTGAGTACATGGATTGAAAACTGGCTACAGGGGCGAGTCCAGAGGGTGGTGATAAATGGGGAGTACTCAGAATGGTCTGGTGTGGAAAGTAGGGTCCGGCAGGGTTCTGTCCTGGGACCAATCCTATTAAATTTATTCATAAACGATCTGGAGGATGGGATAAACAGCTCAATCTCAGCATTTGCGGATGATACTAAGCTAAGCAGGGCAATAACTTCTACGCAGGATGCGGAAACCTTGCAAGAAGATCTAAACAATTTAATGGGGTGGGTAACTACATGGCAAATGAGGTTTATTGTTGAAATTTTTTAAATAATGCATTTGGGTACCAAAAATATGAATGCAATCTACTCACTGGGGGGAGGGGGGGAACCTCTGGGGGAATCTAGGATTGAAAAGGACCTGGGGGTCTTAGTAGATGACAGGCTCAGCAATGGCATGCAATGCCAAGCTGCTGCAAACAAAGCCAACAGACTATTGGCATTTACCTAAAAAGGGAATTAACTCCAGCGATAAAATTATAATTCTCCCACTCTACAAGACTCTGGTCCGGCTGCACCTGGAGTATGCTGTCCAGTTCTGGGCACCAGTCCTCAGGAGTGATATGCTTGAACTGGAGAGGGCCCAGAGAAGGGCAACAAAGCTAATGCCGCCTACACACGATCAGAAATTCCGTCAGAAAAAACTTGGTTGGTTTTTCTGACGGAATTCCGCTCAAGCTTGCCTTGCATACACACGGTCACACAAAAGTTCTCTGAACTTTCGACTGTCAAGAATGCGGTGGCGTACAACGATGAGCCGAGAAGATGAAGTTCAATGCTTCTGAGGATGCGTCAAATTGTTTCTGAGCATGCATGATTTTTTGCACGTCCGAATTGCACACAGACGAACGCATTTTCAGATTGGAACTTTTTCGACCGAAAAATAAAGAACCTGCTCTCAATCTTTTGCTGGCTGGAATTCTGCCAGCAAAAGTTTGATGCAGCATACACACGGTCGGAATTTCTGACCAAAAGCTCACATCCGACTTTTGCTGGCAGAATTTCTGATCGTGTGTATGGGGCATAATTAAGGGACTGGAGGATATCAGCTATGGGGAAAGACTGTAAGCACTGAACTTATTCTCTCTGGAGAAGAGATGCTTGAGAGGGGATATGATTTCAATGTACAAATACTGTACTGTTGACCCCACAATAGGAATAAAACTTTTGCATGCAAGGGAATTAAAAAAACAGGCAGCCATTCACTAAAATTAGAAGAGAAGCTGTTTAACCTCAAACTGCTGTAACATGGGAGACCATTAGGTCTCGTGCTAGATGCATTTGTCAGTGCTTCAAGCCAGTCAGGAACTATTTTAGGGCATGGTAGCCCATTTTAATTAAAAAAGGTAAATAAAAGTCTAACATAAATGTTTCCCATGCAGTACATTCACAAACATAAAATGCTAGCCCACCTGGCTCTCTTTAGCAGTATCTCTGCTCTTTATCCTGGTCACACAGACCACAGGATTCTTCAATGTGCATGGCTTTACTTTAGCACCCACAGCTCCGCTCTGGCCTTAGTCCTCAGGCCGTTTACTGCCTCTTCCAGTCACACACATTCTGGCTGACTCCTGCAGCCCCTCTGACTCCTGGAGTGGAATGGCATCCTCCTGATGCCCCATGCATAGCCCTCCTGTCTGTAGGGTGGAACAGTCTCCAACTGGGAGCCATGAGGTATTCCCATACCCTCATTATAAGGGCTGTGCTCACCTGAGCACACACCCTGCTGGTCATCTACAAAATCTGGACACAGGGTTGAAGATCTCACCCCACCCAAGACACTATGAAATCTCCAAACTACAGAGCCCCATGCCGGAATACCAAAACCTGGAGAAAGCTGCGAAAGCCGTTTTCTCCATTCCACATCTATGCTCTGCAGTCTTGCACCAAGCCAATGTGCACACCCGTGCCCCCCAAACTACCAATTTTACAGTGACAGCATCTCCTACTGTCTCACTGCATAGAGGGTTCTTTACTGTAAGAGCGGTAGGCATGTGGACTTCTCTTCCACAAGCAGTGGTTTCAGCGGGGAGCATTAATAATTTTAAAAAACTATTAGCACCTGAATATACAATGTATTATTAACATTAAAGCACACACACAGATTGGACTTGATGGACTTTTTTCAACCTCACTAACTATGTAACTACGAGTATATTTTTTGAGAGACAATGAACTTTATTCACAAAGCCATATATTTCCCCTTAAAAAATGCAGCAAAATACTGCTCAGCGTTTTTCAAAACGTTTTTTTAAAAGTCCCCCCAATGGGGATCCCCCAATGCATTCCAAGCCCTTCAAGTTTGGTATGGATTTTGAGGGGTACACCACACCAAAATGTAAACAAAAATGTGTAGGGTCCCCCCAAAATCCATACCAGACCCTTATCCGAGCATTCAGAAAAGGGAGGGGATGATGAGCGCCCCCCCCTCCAGGACCATACCAGGTCACATGCCCTCAACATGCCCTGCTCTGCACCCCCAGTGGTGTATTTTGGTTATGTGCTGCCCTAGGTAAGATTAAATTTGGGTGCTCCCCATCTAAATTTGTCCCACCCCTTCATCTGTAAACTCCACCCCCTTCCTCTTTAGGCTCATCTCTTCCTATTAGAGCTCCACCTCTTCAGAGGTGGGGAGAGAGAGAGCAATGGTGAGAGAGAAATGGGCTGAGAGAGAGGGGGAGTGAGAGAGGGGGGTGTGAAAGAGAGGGGGAGAGGGAGGGGGGAAATGGTAGGGGAGAGAGGGGGATGAGAGAGAGAGAGAGGGGGAAGAGGTGGGGGAGAGAGAGAAGTAGGTAAGGGAGAGGTGGTTAAGAAAGAGGGGGTGAGAGAGAGGAGGTAGGGGGGAAAGAGTGGGGTGAGAGAGATAGGAGGAAGAGGTGGGGAGAGAGACAGAGTAGGGTTGGGAGAGAGGGGGGTTGAGAGAGAGAGGGGTGAGAGGGAGAGGGGAAAGAGGTGGGGGGAGAGAGAGGGGGGTGAGAGAGAGGGGGCTCCCCTATCCCCCCATATTGCACCAGGAGGTTCTCCCACCCACCCCAGCCAGGGGAATGGGTGATTCCTTTTATGTTATAGTTAGAACTTGCATGGTATTTATTGTATTCACTGTTTGTGCAATTTCTGTGTGCATTGGTCTGTGTGCTGAGGCCTCAGTGGGAAGGTATTCAATACATGTGTTAAAAGTATTGAGGATCTATGTGCCTGTGCACCTGTTCACATATACCCCTGTTAGCTTGTTACTAGGTACAAGTGTATGATATTATTGCATTGAACAAATACCTCCTATCAATCATAACCTGTGTCTATTTATCTGTTACTCACACCATTTCCTTGTGTTATTCTTTACCATAATAAACATTTATAAGTGGTTTCTTGATATTGTGTGTGAGTCTCTATGTACTACCTCAGCTGATGAAGTGACGGAACCCAGGGCCTCGGTAAATATACTTCATGGTTTATCATTATTGTGTTTTCTCTCTGTTGCTGAGTTCTACACTAATATTAGAATGAAGGTGTGCCAGAGGGGTTGAGACCGTTCTTGGGGTTGAGAGGCAGAGTACAGAACCAAATATACATTAAGCGGCTCCTTCGGGGAAAGCGCTATATGTGGGGGCTCGTCCAGGATTTCTGCTACTCTGCAATCAACTCCCCTAGAGGGCACTCCTATAAGCACCAGAATGGACCCCGCCACTGCGATTCAGTGGTGCGCAGAAGAAGGAGCCTGCTTAGAAGCTAGCGTGGTGATCGAGTTCCCCGGGGAGGCCTGGGCGGAGGAACAAATCAGCTAGGCCGTGAAGATGCTGTCCCCAGACAGGAAGGTGTGGGTGATTGCTGTCAAAACAGACCATGGGACCTCCCGCACCTATGCACTGTTGGAATTTCAAAGGCGTCAGTGTGCAGTTGACTGACAAGACTGAACTTTGCATAATTCAGCTGAAAGTTCCAGATGAGGGCCCAACAAGCTCCAGCCAAGCAAAGGGGGTTGAAGAAGTAGCCCCCTTGGCACCCCTGGCCATAATCGGGCCAGAGTTCTTTACAGCCATGGGAGACTTTGTATCCAAATGCCAGAAGGGCAATTCAGTCTGTTCTGGGGCTGACTATCGAAAGCTATGACTCTTCTCGGAGGGAGTTCCCATCCCCTCTGGAGAGGATGATTTTAACACTTGGTTTGATCAAGCTATCCAGGTGGTTGAAGAATGGGAGGTAGCCGATACAGTAAAAAGGCAGAGATTGATTGAAAGCCTGCGAGCTCCAGCTTCTGATGTGATTCGGAACCTGCAATAGAGACCAGCCCAGAGGAAGGGATCTGCAACCTCATTGACACTTTAGTACAAGCTGTAGCTCAACTGGCACAAGCGCAGACTGTTTTACAAGAAACCTTCTGTGGGATTCAGCAGACAGTTGGGCAAGTGATGAAAGCCCAAGCTGATATGCAAAAGTCACTCTCAGAAATGAAACACGTTGTTCCCACTTCTACGGTTGGAAGAAGTGTGACCCCCTCCCCCCAGGTCCGAAATGTGATCAATGTAGGACATTTTATCGCGCAGTGCCCAAATGCAGAAAACATGGCAGATATTGCAGTGGAAGTTGCCGAAGCATTGAAGAAAATATCCGTCAAGAAGCCAGCAGAAAACTCCAGGGGCCCCGGTGAAGGAGCCAACCGGGTGCCCATCTACAGTGGCTCACTCTCATAAACCATGAATCAGACCGAGACACAAGTACAGTTAATCACACTTGTTTAATAATAACAAAAAGTTAAACAGAGTAAGCAAGGTCAATACATAGTCAGAGTTCAGTAACGAGATCAGGTAGTCAGCCAATGCCAATGTCAGAGAGCCGGAGATTAACGTAGTAGTACAGCAAGCAGGATCAGGAGCCAGAAGGGACGTCAACCGAGCAAGTCTTCAACAGGAACACAGGAGAAAGACTCTGAGATGTGACCAAAGGCGAAGGCAGAGATGAAGTGAGCTGGACGGCTTTAGGTAGGCAGGACTGACGAGCAGATCAACAGCTGAGTCACTGTGGAGAGAAAAGAGCTGGCAATTAACTGACAGCTGAGCTTCCAGCGGAAGGGCTGAGCCCAGCCCTGACATTACCCCCTCCCCAACGACCCCTCCACCTCAGAGGACCACCGGGCTTGAGGGGAAAACATCTATGGAAATCACGGAGGAGGACAGGGGCATGTGTGTCCAAGGAATGAAACGAGGCAGGCAACACGGAAGGTTGGAAACCATAGTTCGCTATAAACGGGGACAGATGGGAAGCTGAATTCAAGGCACTATTGTGAGCAAACTCCGCCAACGGTAAGAGGCCTGACCAGTTGTTATGATGGTCAGAAGTATAGCAACGTAGGAATTGCTCCAAGGACTGATTGGCTTGTTCTGCGGCCCCATTAGACTGCGGGTGATACGCAGAGGAGAAAGCAAGCTGAATACCCAACTGTGCACAAAAGGCTCACCAGAACCGGGACACAATTTGACTACCCCTGTCTGAGACAATCACCTTGGGTAGCCCATGTAAGCGGAAGATCTCCCAAGCAAAAATAGAAGCCAGTTTCTTAGAAGTAGGCAACTTCTTGAGTGGAATACAATGCAACATTTTCGAGAACCGGTCAACCACCATAAGGATAACTGTGTTGCCCTGGGAGTTGGGTAACTCCACAATGAAATCCATAGACAGGTGGGTCCAGGGCATCTCTCCATTGGGTATGGGTTGTAGGAGGCCCACTGGAAGGTGTCGTGGAGTCTTACTCTGAGCACACATGGAACAGGCAGCTACGAAGGCGGTTACATCAGCACATAGACTAGGCCACCAGAATTGTTGAGAAATAGCCCAAAAGAGTTGATTCTTCCCAGGGTGGCCAGCAGCCTTGGGAGAATGGTAAGTCTGGAGCACGGCAGTACGGAGACTCTCGGGAACAAAACAGCGGTCACAAGGTTTCTCAGGAGGAGCATCGACCTGATCAGCAAGAATTTTGTCACCCAAAGGAGAAGTAAGACTGGTGCGAACCGTAGCCAGAATACGATCAGGAGGAATCACAGGAACCGAAACCGACTCCATCTTGGAAATGGAGGAAAATTGCTGTGATAAGACGTCAGCCCTTACATTCTTAGTACCGGGTAAGATTGAGAAAATGTAATTAAAACTCAACAAGTAAAGAGCCCATCGCGCCCTTCTGGGAGAGAGGTGCTTAGCCTCAGACAAGAATGTGAGATGTGAGAACCGGCAAAGTGGTACCTTCAAGGAGATGTCTCCATTCTTTCAGGGCTAAAATGATCACCAACAGCTCTCTGTCACCAATCTCGTAATTGCACTCTGCCGGTGACAATTTCTTGGAAAAGTAGCCACACGGATGCATAGCGCACTCAGGGTTAGGACGTTGAGACAGAAGGGCGCCAACTCCAGTCTTGGAAGCATCAACTTCTAGGTTAAAAGGCAATCTAGGATCAGGGTGTGCAAACACAGGAGCAGAAACAAATGCAACCTTGAGACTCTCAAAGGCCTTAATGGACTCTGGAGACCAACTCTTTCCTGGTCATATCAGTCAGGGGCTTGACCAGAGATGAGAAGTTTTTTTTTAAATTCAAATACTTTTTATTAAGAAAATACATTTGCCTTCCAATCTTAAAATCACATTATTTAGTCAATATACAATTCCCACAATAAAGTGCAAGAGCAGGAGACAAAAACAGCAAGGGACCAAAAAACAAACCATATTTTCCCCTTTATCATCCCATCTCACCCCCTTCCCTTCCCCTTTCCCCATTTATCCTTAAAAATAACTTCCATTCTCAACCTAACTTCCTTTTATTCTCATTCACAAAAACATATTCCAGGTTATTCCAACTCTAACCATTGCTTCCATATTTTAACAAACTTCTTATAGTTCCTTCTCTTTTTCTATGTATATTTCTCCTTCTCAATCATATCATTTACCACTTTCACCCATTCTATTACTGTTGGGGGGGTTTTATCCTGCCACTTACGTGCAATTAACTTCCTTCCCTGGAACAAGCATCTGGTTACTGCAATTTGTGTAGATCCCAGTACTCCTTCCTCTTTTATTAAACCCAGAAGACATATCTTGGCCTCTGTACCCAATGATGTCCCAAACACCGCATTAATTTTTCCTATTATTCCTCTGCAATACCTATACAGCTTGGGACATCGCCAGATCATATGTACCAAATCACCCTTCCTGTCTCCACATCTTTGGCAATCTGCATTTGGTCTCCTTCCAAACAAAAATAACCTTGCGGGTGTATAATAGGACCTGTGTATCTGGTATAAGTGGGACATGATCTGTGAGGGCGAAAGCGAGACCTTAGGTCCCAAAGCCAGGACCCGTCTCCATTGTTCCTCCGTTATTGGTCCCACATCCCTCTCCCACTTAACCCTGTTACCATGTTCCACCTCTCCTTCCTGTACTGCTCCCCTTATATTCTCATATATTTCAGATATTAACCCTTTATATATTTTAGCATTAACCAGTTTCTTAACAAAGGGCATTTCAATCAGCTCCGGTACTTTCCCTCTAAATTGTGTGTCCAGAGTGTGCCTAACTTGTAGGTATCTATAAAATAATCGGTTTGAAATGTCATATTCTTCACTAATTTCCTGAAATGATTTCAATCTTCCTTCCCTATACAACTGTGTTAGGTAGCGGGTTCCTTTCCGATCCCATTCCTCTACTTTCCCCATTACCTTAAGTTCTTTTAAATTTTTATTATCCCAAATGGGAGAGAACTCAGAAAAAACCACCATAACCCAACACAGTCCTGACGGTTTACCAGACTCTCACCATTAATTGGGTTGTTGGGCATCTAGAGCCAAAGGAATCCGCTTCCACTGCTTCTACTACTGTGCTATGACTTGTATCATTCAGTAACAGCTTATTTCCTACCTCCCTTTCTACAGGTATGTTACTTCCCCTCATATACTGTAATTGTGCCGCCAGGAAATAAAACCTCGGATTCGGCAGAACCAGGCCCCCCACCTCTCTCGGTCGCTGCAGTGCCTGCAAACGAATTCTTGTCAATCCGTTCTTCCAGATTAACTCCCTCAATACTCCATCTCATTTTTTGAATTAATATTTTGGGATCCATACTGGTGAATTATGAATTACATATAATATTTGCGGCATCCACACCATCTTAATTAAGTTGGTCTGACCAGCCACCGAGAGAGGTAATTGGCCCCACACCCTACTCCTAAACCGTTGCTCCCTTGAGGTGGTCAAATAACTCCGTAATAAATGGAGTGGTATAGGCATTCTTAATCGTGAAACGATTAAGACCCCTATAATCGATACAAGGTCTCAGTTCACCACTCTTCTTCTTCACAAAAAGAAACCAGCACCAGCAGGAGACGAGGATTTGCGGATTAAACCATGAGAAAGTGCATCTGCAACATACTCCTCCATGGCCTTTTCCTCCAAGACCGACAAAGGGTAAACCAGGCCACGAGGGGGTATGGCACCAGGTTGAAGGTCAATTGTGCTATCATATGACTGGTGTGGAGGCAATGTACCAGCTTGACCTTTGTCAAAGACATCGCTAAAATCACGGTACTCCTCCGTCAGGGAGGAGAGTGAAGAGGTGCACAGGACCTTGGCTACCTTCCAGAAGCATCTCTCACTGCACTGTTGCGACCAGGAGAGAACCTCAGCATGGAGCCAATCAAAAGCAGGGTTGTGCCTCTGTAACCAAGGATAACCAATAACCAGCGGAAACTTAGGTAAGGAAATAAATTGGAATTGGATTATCTCATGGTGAAGGGCCCCTACGGCCATGGACAATGGAACAGTCTCATGAGACACATGGGCAGGCTGTAGAGGTCTCCAGTCAAGAGCCTCAATGGCAAGTGGAGTGTCATGCAGCTGCAGCAGAATCAAGTGCTTTGATACGAAGGCAGCACCAATGAACAGGCCTGCAGCCCCAGAGTCGATTAGAGCCTGTATCTCGATGGACGACCCAGCCCAAGACAGGGTAACCAAAACCAGGGGCTTATCTTTCTGGGAAACTGGAGATGAAACAATGCCACCTTAGGTCTGTCCGTGACAGAACCTCAAGGTTACGGTGTTCCCTTGACGGGTAGGAGAAGACTTCAAAAAGTGACCAGCCTGGTCACAATAAAAGCTCAATCTCTCCCTCCTCCTAAGGGCTCTCTCATCCGCAGAGAGATGCGTGAAGCCCAAGTGCATGGGTTCATCTTCACAGACCGATTTGGTACTCGGAGGCATGGGAGGTGAGGGAAGGAGGGTGGGACTGCAAAGTTTGAAGACAAATGTACAGTAGGCTTGCGCCAGTGCTCCTTAAAAGAGTCTTTCTCTGAGTCTGGAGTCAATGAGGATGGCAAATGTGATCAACCTCTCCAGCTCAGTGGGTATATCTCGGGCTGCTATCTCATCCTTGATGTTATCCGAGAGACCATGAGAGAAGGCAGCCACGAGGGCCTCATTGTTCCAAGCAACCTCTGCTGCCAGAGTACGGAATTCAATGGTGCAGTCGGCAACAGTCCTCGTACTCTGTTTGATGGATGTGAGGCTCTTGGCAGCAGAAGTGGAGCATGCGAGAATGCCAAATACCCTTTTAAAGGAAACCACAAATTCTGGGTAACTCAGGACCACGGGTTTTTGCGTCTCCCATAGAGGGTTTGCCCAGGCTCTCTCAGAAAGCAAAGATATCACAAAACCTACTTTGCTTCTGTCTGTGGGAAACGCCTGGGGCAGCATCTCAAAGTGTATCTCAACCTGGTTGAGAAACCCTCTTCATTGAACTGGATTGCCCCCAAATCACTGGGGAAGCGGAGCGGAACCAGACATGCCTCTTATAGAGGTAATCCTCGAGGCATGTGCCTGCACAGAGACTGGAGCAGCAGCAGGGATGGTCTGCAACACAGGTTGTACCAGAGCAGCCATAGTGGAAGATTCCAGGTTAGCCGCGCGATTCAGGAGCGTTTGTAATGCCGAGGCAAACTGATCCATGCTGTGATCCTGGTCATCCAATCTGTAAAAAATATTACCAACACGTGGACTGACTGTATCTTCTGAATTCATGGCTTTCACCTACTGTCAGAAACCATGAATCAGACCGTGACAGAAGTACAGTTAATCACACTTCTTTAATAATAATAAAAAGGTAAACCGAGTAAGCGAGGTCAATACATAGCCAGAGTTCAGTAACCAGATGGGGTAGTCAGCGAATGCCAAAGTCAGAGAGCCGGAGATCAACGTAGTAGTACAGCAAGCAGGATCAGGAGCCAGAAGGGATGTCAGCCGAGCAAGTCTTCAACAGGAACACAGGAAAAAGACTCTGAAATGTGACCAAAGGCGAAGGTAGAGATGAAGTGAGCTGGACGGCTTTAAGTAAGCAGGACTGACGTGCAGATCATCAACAGCTGAGTCACTGTGGAGAGAAAGGAGCTGGCAATTAGCTGACAGCTGAGTGGCCAGCTCAGAGAAGGAAGGGCTGAGCCCTGACACTCACCCCAAAAACGACAACGCAACTAGACAGCAGCGGAAGTCCAAATCCTTACAGAGGGCTTCCATTGTTGCCCCTGAGCGACCTAATAATCCACTCCTTTTAACACATACAGCCCGGCATCGGGAAGTCAGTGCACACCAGACTCCCCGAGCTCAACGGAAACTCAAGCTGAATCAGACTTCCTATAAGAAAGGAGTGCAGATACAAGCCACCGAACAGGACCAGCCTGCCACTTCTCACAAATTCCCTCTCAAGTTAGTGGGACCTTCTGTTGTATCCATCCAAGTGGAGGGAATCTACACTAAGGCCCTCCTGGATACTGGAGCTCAAGTGACCCTCTATAGAGACTTATATGACAAGCACCTCAAAGACCTGCCATTACAGAAGTTAGAAGAGCTAGATATATGGGGTATTGGGACTCAGAACTACCCCTATGATGGCTATCTACCAGTCAAACTGACCTTTGACCCCTCTGTAGCTGGGAAGGCTGAAACTTTTGATACTTTGGCAGTGGTCTGTCCTCATCCACCAGGGGCTAGTAAAAGTTCCCTCATGATTGGGATTAATACTGATCTTGTCATTAGACTACTGACACCTCTTGTCCAAGAGCAGGGCACTTCAACTACAAGTGTGCACCCCATGTCGAGACAAGCCTATCGGCATCTGGTGCAAGAACAGAAGGCCCCAGCTGAAGGAGTGGGAAAGATCTGGCGCTTGGACAGGAGTGAGAAAGTTTTACAGCCCGGTGAGGTAGTTTGTTTAAAAGCATCCGTCAAGCTGAACTGGAAGCAACCAGGCCCTTTCATTGTCCTTGAAGCGGATGGTCAGAAAGAAGACATGGGGCTGGAGATCATTTCTGAAGTGGTCCCAACTAAGGCATTACAGGGAAGTCACGGGAAGATCTCAGTTAGTGTTCGCAAGACAACAGCCTAACCTGTGAAGATGCTGGCTCGGATGTTGTTATGCCCTGTACACACGACCGGTTTTCCCGTCGGAATAAACTCTGAAGGTTTTTCCGACGCAGTTCCGACGGAATTCCGCTCAAGCTGTCTTGCATACACACAGTCACACCAAATTCGGACCGTCCAGAATGCGGTGACGTACAACACGTAGGACGGGACTAGAAAACGGAAGTTCAATAGCCCGTAGCCAATAGCTTCCGTCTCGTACTTGCTTCAGAGCATGCGTTGTTTTTGGTACGTCGGAACAGCATACAGATGAGTGGTTTTCCCGATAGGAATTGGTTCAGTCGGAAAAATTTAGAACATGTTCTCTTTCTAGGTCCGTCAGAACTTTTTCGACGTAAAAAGTCAGATGGGGCATACACACGGTCGGAATATACGATAAAAAGCTCCCGTCTGACTTTTTCTGTCGGACATTCCGCTCGTGTGTACACGGCATTAGGGCAAGTAAACCCAGCCACCCCAGTCTCACCATGTGATTTGGTGGGGCGAGGAAAAGATGGAATCCCTGTAGAGGAGTTCTATCCGAAAAATATTCCTCTCACCTGCATGGAAAGAAAGGGCCAAAACCCAGCTTATGAGATGGCAAGCTGCATTCTCCAAAAGTGAGTTTGATGTGGGATGTGCAAAAAAGCGCCCAGCACCGGATCCATCTTCAAGAGGATAAGCCACTCCGGGAAAGAGTCACACGGATTCCCTTAGGGGACTTGGAAGGCCTGTGTGAACAGCTAGCAGAGATGAAGAAAGCAGGTGTCATCCGAGAGTCCCGAAGTTCATACGCCTCTTCAATAGTGGTGGTACCGAAGAAGAATGGGTCACTGTGGTTGTGTATCGACTATAGGATGCTAAACCGAAGGACCATTCCTGACCAATAAACCCCCCCAAGGATAGAAGACACTCTACAGAGCCTGTCAGGGGCAAAATGGTTTAGCGTGCTGGATTTGAAGAGCGTGTACTACCAAATCCCCATGCACCCTGAAGATCGGGAAAAGACCACTTTCATTACCCTGGTGGGGTTCTTTGAATTTGATCGCATGCCTCAAAGGCCTGTCTGGCACCCCAGCCACCTTCCAAAGGCTGATGGAGAAGACTGTGGGTGACATGAACTTGATCGAAGTGTTGGTGTACTTAGATGACATCATCGTGTTTGGCAGGACCCTGGAGGAGCATGAAGAGTGTCTGGAAAAGGTCTTGAAGAGACTCCATGATGAAGGGCTGAAGCTCTCTCTGGGGAAATGCCAGTTTTATCAACCTTCGGTCAACTACCTTGGCCATATCGTGTCTGCCGATGGAGTGGCCGCAGACCCTCAGAAGCTGGAAGCCGTCACCTCCTGGCCGAGACCCACTAATGTGACCGAGCTTAGGTCATTCCTGGGATTCTGCTCATATTACCGGAGACTCGTTAAGGGATTTGCTAAGGTAGCTTGCCCACTCAATGAGCTACTGAAAAGCGATCAGGAAGACAATGATCCTGATTCAGTTAAGCCTCTAAGACCAGCTGGAGGGCCCAGGAAGCCCAAAAAGTCGATTCAGGAACAGTGGACCACCTAGTGTGAAGAGGCCTTTAGGCAGTTGAAGTGGGGCCTTACATCTGCTCCAGTCCTGGCCTATGCAGACCCTGCTAAGCCATAAGAACTACATGTAGATGCCAGCACAGAAGGGTTAGGCGAGGTGCTGTATCAAGAACATGATGGGCACTTACGGCCTGTTGCCTATGTGAGTCGGAGTTTGGCACCTGCTGAAAAGAACTACCCCACACACAAACTCGAGTTTCTGGCCTTGAAGTGGACAGTACTGGATAAACTGAGGGATTATTTATATGGCGCAGAGTTTGTAATTAAAACCAACAATAATCCCCTCATATACCTACTCACTATCGCCAAGTTGGATGCCACAGGTCACAGATGGTTGGCTGCCCTATCAGGGTTTACCTTTATCCTGAAGTACCAATGTCAGGTCACCTGAGACCAGGTGACAGATGCACTCCGTAGGAGTCGGAAGTGCACCGCTAAGATAGTGGACCCTAGGACTGACTGCTACGGATAGTACCCAGGGAGGTTCAGGAAGCAGGTCTACTGGATCACTAACACAGATTACAGTGGGAACTAGAGCATAGATTCCCCAGGGTGCAGAGTCTAAGAGCCAGTAGGTGTTCACCAGAGCCTCTAGTGGTGAGGATGGACTGCACTGCAGTCTGGCTCCAGGTCGCGGCCCCTAGGGTCTCACAGCTCACGCTCACAGTAGACTACAGGTGAAGGAAGCAGCAGGCTGGAACAACAAGGATAGTAAAGGGATAAGTCAGAGGGACTAGCAGACAGGAACAACAGAGTACAGTACATGCCACAGTTTCAGGGTCACATGCAAACAGGGATAATCGGGGATACGCCAAAAGGTCAGGGTCACGAGCAGACAGGAATAGTCTGGAACACGCCAAGGTCGGTAACAGAGACAAATGAAGAGTACACGGCAAGCAGGAAACAGGAAGCCAAACACACAATGGATACACAATGGTTGATCAGCAAGGTTGGCTTGCAATGCCCAGGTTAATATAGTGTTGCTAATTAGAGACCAGGGTGGAGCTATGCTGAGGGAAGATTATTTAAACAGTCAGGTGAGCACCGAAGGAAAGGTGAGCTGACAGACACACATTTACTGCATAACCACGACAGTACCCCCCTCATACGAGGCCTCCCCCGCCTGAGCCCAGGCTTAAAGGGAACCTCCTCAACAGATGAGGAGGAAAGACCTCAGATGCAGTGATCCAAGACCCCTCCTCAGGACCAAACCCTTTCCAATGTACGAGGTACTGAGGAATGCCTTTACGGAGCCGGGAATCCAAAATTTGACTAACCTCATACTTTAGATTATCCTCAGAGACTGGAACCGAGGTAGGGAGAGGACGAGAGGACTTATTGAGGACTAAAGGCTTTTTAGGAATGAGTAAGGGCATGAGAAGACCATCAGGAATCTGAGCAGGGTCCCCCAGACCCTTTAAAGATGAGCTGGACATCCAACACAGGACTATCAGACTGGGCAGAGGTCAGTGGATCCCTGAGGTCAGGTTGGTTAGAAGGTGACATGTCACAAGAGTCAAGCTGGATAGCTGACACACAAACAGAATGCAGAGAACCCTGAAAAAAAGATTAAAAACCCCACCTCTCCGAATGAGGCAGTCTATCCAAAGGATGGATTGAGCCTCTTAAACAGGTTTGAACGGGCGTAGTAGCAGTAGGGTGAGGCCAGGTTACAGAAGGTCCTGAACAAGAAGCATGAAGCTCACTCAGGTCGTAGCAACTGTGGAACTGGTGGACGAGTCAGCCTGGGTGGTCCAAGGGACAGGCAAAGGTAAATGGCCATGCAAACTGGAATGAATGTTTAGCTCAGGTTCACAGGTGGGCTCCTCATCCAGAGTGCCACATGACCCAGAGAGTGCCTCAGCCCGACTATTGCAGGAGACATTCCATAAATCGCTATACGCAGCGGGAAGAGCAGAAGATACTGTGATGGTCACAACAGGAAGTTTCTCTTTTGGGGTAACCTTGAATAGGCAGGAGGAGGAACAGGAGGAACCCCAAGTCAAGATCTGTCCAGCAGTCCAGTCAACATGTGGAGAATGAAGCCGTGACCAAGGAAGACCTAATATGATAGGAGATGAAGCCTTGGGTAAGACAAGGAAGGATATCCAATCCTGGTGGAGTGTCCCTACCGACATCTTAACAGGGAGGGTCTGGAAGCGGATAGGACCCCCTGGAAGAACAGTACCATCAATCGCCAAGATCACCAGTGGCATTGTGAGGGGCAAAAGGGTAAGTCTCATGGAAGATGCAGTTCCCCAGTCCATGAAATTGCTAGCGGCTCCGGAATCCAGATATGCTGAGACTGAACGGGGGGAAGCGTCGACATGAAGGAACACAGAAATGAGAGGACGAGAAGGTGATGGTGATATTTCAGGGTCCAATACTCCATCTTCCAGATGTATTAGCCCTGAGCGTTTTTCCGGACGAAGAGAACAAGTATCACGAAAATTACCTCTGACGCCACAGTAAAGGCACAGGCCCAGAGTTCTGCACCTAGCGCGTTCTTCGGGAGATAACTTGGTCTGGCCCAGCTGCATAGGTTCCTCAGCAGGCAGGAGGTGCTCCTCGGAACGAAGAGAAAGGACAGGGAGCTCAGGCTGCCTAAAGAACTGGGAGTGCTGTACCTGTCCCCCAGGTTACATATGGTGGAGACTGCGACCAGCTGTAGTAAGTTACTACTTAAGAGGCCAGTACCTAGAGTGAATAAACATGGAGGAAATCCTAAAACAATTGGTGATATCCAACGCTGCACAGCAACAATCCAATGCTGCACAGCAACGAGCAAACGCTACACAGCAACAAACAAACGAGCTATCGCAGAGGCTGTTTGAACAGCTAGCCACTGATGCAAAAGAGGATAGGAAAACCCTGGCTGCGGTTGTGGAGACGCTAGCACAGTGGTCACCTGCTAAAGTTAATGTTGTTGGAGACAAGCCCTCAGCCATCCATGTGGGTCGCTTTCTTTCCAAGATGACTGCAGATGATGATCCAGAGGCCTTTCTCTTAACCTTTGAACGGACCGCTGAGAGGGAAGGTTGGCCCAAAACCCAGTGGGCAGGACTGGTCGCCCCCTTGCTGTCTGGAGAATCGCAGAAGGCCTACTATGATTTGGAGTCAGCAGAAGCAGGAGACTATGAAAAGGTCAAGCGGGAAATCCTGGCGCGACTTGGTGTCACCTTGGCAGTTCGAGCACAGCGGGTCCACAGCTGGTTCTTCCAAGATGAGGCCCCCAAGATCGCAGATGTTTGACCTAATTCACTTGGTGAGGAAATGGCTACAGCCGGAGTCCCTGTCTGGGCCACAAATAGTGGAGCGTGTGGTCATGGACCGGTTCCTGAGGTCACTACCAGTTCCCCTGCAGAAGTGGGTGAAACTCGTTGAAAGGTACTTTGCTGCAGAGAGCCTGGTCACCACCCCTACAGCCGCACGGACTTTCCACCCAAAGCCACGGTCTCCCCAGGCAACCGGTAAGACTGTTCCAGGGGAAGTGGGTGGTAAGCATGGCAAGGAAATAGGGGGGAGGATTTTTGGTGCCAGGACTGAAGTTTGGCGTCCCAAACAAGGGAAGCTACTGCCTGTCAGCAAACCAAACTGGGGAAACATCAGGTGTTTTCGTTGCCAAGAACTGGGACATGTTGCAGTAAACTGTCCATTGACAGATGAACCAATGCAGTGTGATCTATCTATTAGTAGGCAATCTATGTTTGCTGCTGTTTCATGCGCTGCAGCACCAAGTATGGGAAAACACATGTGCCAAATGACTGTTAATAATAAGCCTATTACGGCCTTGCTGGACTCTGGAAGTCTAGTGACTTTGGTTACAGCTGAGATGGTTGAAACTGTGAATTTGCATGCTAAAAAAATTGCTGTGATCTGTGTACATGGGGATACCCGCGAGTATCCTATAGCCACTGTTCAGTTTAAAACTGGCTTAGGTACGGTGACTCATCCGGTCGGACTTGTGCCCCACTTGGTGCACGAGGCCATCGTTTGGTAGGGACTTCCCTAAGTTTTGGGAACTGTGGGATCGTCCCGACCCGGTCGCAGTAGCTGACTCAGTGACAGAGCCAGAATTCCTGACCGTTACTGACAATGTGGGTTCAGGGGACTCTTCTCAGGGCTCCCCGGGTTTTCCTTTCTCAGTTATGGCAGGAGAGCTGGAGGAGCCTGAGGAGGTCCCCACAACCAGTGGAGCTGGACAGCCATCTGCTGAATCTGAGCCTACGTTGGAGTTTGCTGACCTTAATGTACACAAGGAAAATTTTGGTACCGAGCAGAGAAAAGACCCAACCCTTGCCAGGGTCTGGGAAAATGTAATGGTGATTAATGATGTACCTGTCGAATCAGGGGACAGGCTCTGTTTTCCTTATTTTAGCAGCAATGAGGATTTACTGTATCGTGTATGTAAAAAAAATGATGAAGTGGTTGAACAGTTGGTGGTTCCTAAGCCATACAGATGGGTGGTGTTGGAACTTGCCCATGGGCACTTGCTAGGAGGTCATTTAGGGGTTGAGAAAACTACTGAAAGGGTGTTGCGCAGGTTTTTTTGGCCCGGGATACAGAAGGATATTGAGAATTATTGTCAATCCTGTCCTGTGTGTCAGCCCCACTACAACACTTCCGAAGTCCTTTAGTGCCCTTGCCCATTATTGAAGTGCCCTTCGAGAGGATTGCCATGGACCTTGTGGGTCCACTTCCCAAGTCTGCCCGAGGTCACCAGCATATCCTTGTAATCATGGATTATGCTACCCGTTACCCCGAGGCCATTCCCTTACGCACCGCGTCTGCTAAAAACATTGCCAAAGAGCTGTTTATGGTGTTCAGTCGTGTTGGAATCCCTAAAGAAGTCCTTACAGACCAGGGCACCCCATTTATGTCACGAATAACTAGAGAGCTGTGCAAGTTATTTAAGGTGTCGCAATTGCGAACCTCGGTGTACCATCCTCAAACGGATGGCTTGGTGGAACGCTTCAATAAGACATTAAAGAGCATGTTAAAAAAGGTTGTTGACAAGGATGGGAAAAACTGGGACTTCCTAATACCATACTTGATGTTTGCCATCAGGGAGGTTCCCCAGTCCTCCACGGGGTACTCTCCATTTGAGTTGCTTTATGGGAGACACCCTCGGGGACTCTTAGACATAGCCAAAGAAACTTGGGAGGGGGAGCAGACACCCCATAAAATGTCATTGAGCATATTGCTCAAATGCAGGACAGGATTGCAGCAATCATGCCGATGGTAAAAGAACACTTACTGCAGGCCCAAGCAGCTCAACAGAGGATATACAACAGGGGGGCCCAACTCCGTGTTTTCTCACCTGGTGACAGGGTCCTGGTGTTAGTTCCCACTGTTGAGAGCAAGTTCCTGGCTAAGTGGCAGGGTCCCTTTGAAGTAATTGAAAGAGTTGGGGAGGTCAATTACAAGGTATATCAACCAGGGAAAAGGAAGCCAGAAAAGATTTACCATATAAACCTGTTAAAGCCCTGGAAGGATAGACTGGCGTTAACTGCGAGGTCCCTCCCGGTAACGCCTAAGGGTACTGAGTCCTTTCTGATCCCAGAGGTCACGATTCCAGACACCCTGTCATATTCCCAAAAGCAGGAAACTAGAGAATTCCTGATAAGAAATAGAGAGAGATTTTCAGAGTTACCTGGCACGACTTCAGCAGTTCAGCATGATATTGTTACTGAACCTGGGGTCCGTGTCAAGCTCAAACCATACTGAATTCCTGAAGCGAGGAGAAAGGACATCAGCGAGGAAGTTAAAAGAATGTTGGAGCTAGATGTCATTGAGGAATCCAATAGTGACTGGTCTAGCCCCATCGTGTTAGTCCCAAAACCGGATGGCACTTGGAGGTTCTGTAATGACTTCAGGAAGCTTAATGCAGTGACAAAGTTTGACACGTACCCAATGCCCAGAGTGGACGAACTTATAGACCGACTTGGCAAGGCTCGCTATCTGACCACTTTGGACTTGACAAAAGGTTATTGGCAAATACCCCTGACTGGTAGCGCCAAAGAGAAGACCGCATTTGTGACCCCAGAGGGTTCCTTTCAATACAAAAAAATGCCTTTTGGGTTACAAAATGCCCCCGCGACATTTCAGAGGGCCATGGACAGGACTCTAAGACCCCACCGACAATATGCAGCAGCATATCTAGATGACATAGTGGTACATAGCACTGACTGGGAGTCTCACTTGCCCCGTGTCCAGGCTGTCCTTGATTCTCTCTTCAAAGAAGGTTTTACAGCAAATCCAAAAAAATGTGCCATTGGTCTAGAGGAAGCCAAGTATTTGGGCTACACTATTGGGTGTGGTGTCATAAAACCTCAAGTGAATAAAATAGAAGCCATCCAGGAATGGCCACGTCCTGCAAACAAGAAGCAGGTCAGGGCCTTTCTTGGCATTGCAGGGTATTATAGAAGATTTATCCCAAATTTTGCAACTATAGCTGCCCCACTGACAGACCTTACGAAAGGGAAAGACTCTGTAATGGTGAAATGGTCCTCAGTAGCAGAGGAATCTTTTCAAGTCCTGAAGAAGGCTCTTTGTGCACAGCCAGTACTGTACTCCCCCGATTTCTCCAAAGATTTTTTGGTTCAGACGGATGCGTCTGATGTTGGTATCGGGGCAGTACTGTCACAGGTACACAATGGGGAAGAACACCCTGTGGTGTACCTAAGCAGAAAGCTCAATGACCATGAGCAAAGGTATGCAGTCATTGAAAAGGAGTGTTTACCCATAAAGTGGGCCGTGGACGCACTCAGGTACTATTTGTTAGGGCGCCAGTTTGAGTTAATAACTGACCATGCTCCTCTGAAATGGATGGCCCAAAAGAAGGAGACTAATAGACGGGTGAACCGGTGGTTTTTGGCTCTACAGGATTACTCCTTCACTGTAAAACACAGGCCAGGTGTTGAGATGGGGAATGTAGATGCCCTGTCCCGTGTTCACTCCTGTTCGGCTACAGGTGTTCCAACCCTGGGGTTAAAACAAGGGGGGAGGATATGTAGCAGAGCGTCCCAGAGAGAGCCAGGAAAAGTCCTGTTCGGGGTTTATACATCTCCCAGGCTCCTCTCATACAGGTTCAGGGATCTCTGATCCATGGTCCGGTTCAGGTCTTGGTCCTCTCCCCCAGGCTAATTTAAGCTCACCTGAGCAGACAGCCCTTGCTCTTGTCCTGGGATACTCAGAGAACTTCTGTGTAGGAGAGCAAAAAGGTATGTGGAAACTGACAAGCTGTAGGCTTGCTCAGCCTGGTAGTTAGGATCTGTAAATATTGTTTAGTTAGTGCCGAGACACGGCTAGGTTTTGTTTTGGCTATTTTTGTTCCTATTTGGGTTTTTTTGGAACACTGTACAGCACCTGTATATAGACTTGTATATATCACAAATAAACACTGCACTGTTTGTCACTATTTCACTGGATTTGGTATCTGTGCCTGAAAGACTGCTCATCCCAGGGAGCTTTGTACCTGCTACCTGTCCCCCAGGTTACACTGGGAAACACAAATTGGCTGATTGCTGGAAGTCACAGCCCTATGTTATCTGCAAACAACTCCCAGGACTGCCAGTGTACCAGATCCGGCCGGAGGGATGCATGGGCCCACTAAAGACTTGGCATTGCAATCATCTTTTGTCTCTGTCGGAGGCAGTTAATGTACCACCACAGCAACATTCACCGTCCTCATCCACCACCTCTCAGAGATCCCGACCAGTGACTAGATCTCAGTCTGTGCCTCTTGCTATAGATGATGACAGCGAAGATGAAGAGATGGGAATAGACTGGTTGTGGCCATCTCACACGCCAGAGACTGCTACCACCCCTTTTTCTTATCCCGCAGTGACAGACAGTGGGATTCTCCGACCAGAGGCCCCCAAGTTTGTGCCTCATGTTAAATCTCCGGGAGATCTGGAAGACCCCCAATCTTCATTGTTGGAAGCAGACTCTGAGGATTCTTCTGCATTCATTGAAGCTGAAACACAGGAAGCCGAAGTGGATGTGCAGGAGGAAGAAGTGGCCATGGATGAAGACAATATCAGTGTGCCTGTAACACCAGAACCTAAAGAACAGAGAGAGAGGAGGGTTATTCACCCACCCAAGAGACTAACCTCTGACACCCTGGGTGAAAACTCTATACAGATCTTTCTTGCTTCAAAAAGGACTCCTGAAGTGCATGGTCCTTCCACCGCTGTTTTAGTGGAGGACAACTGCATCTCACCCCCTGGCACATCTATACAGGACACTTCAGTGTCAGTGGCAAGTGGACAGAACAGCCTCCCTTCTTATGACAATTGGTGGGAGGCTCCTCTGTCAGCTCTGTGTCATAATATGAGCTGTTTGAGTTTGAACTCTTCTTATGAAAATGCAACTTGTTTGTTGTCATGTGTGCATTAACCTATTTCTCCGCTTGTGTATAAAAGCATGTAACAGGTCACAAACTTTTACTGTCTTTAGGGACCAAAGATTTCAAGTGGGGGGAGTGTGTAGCACAGGGTTGCTAGTGTAAGGCTGCATAAAGCCTGCCCTCCTTCTCCTTCCTGTGGTCGTAGGATCTTGTGTTGACAGGTCACTTCCGGGTTAGGGCAGGTCACGGCAGATCACTTCCTGTTGGTGGCTTGCAGGGCGGCAGCATGGTCGGCTGCAAGGTTTTCTTTTGGATCTCTCTCCCGGTGGTCGCGGTTCCGGTAGGTGTGGGCGGGTGGCATCAACGGAGGATCCACATCAGATGCCACCCATCCCGCTCAGGTGCCGGCCTGGGCTGGGGGGGGGCTGCAAAGAGACAGTGTTAGATGGCAGATGGGATGTAAAGGAGAGAGAGAGAGAGGGATGCTCTGTCTCCTTTATGGGCAAATGATTTGGAAGACTCCCGGGGCACTGCGATCCGAGTCTGCCTGTACACACCGCACACCCGCCCGGACACACCACCAGTGATACCGCCACCTAGGTATTGTGTCTGTCTGATCGCACAGGACTGAGCATTCACACCATCAGGTTCCAGCATCCGTGCTTTGTACTAGTGCACGTGGGTTGTGTTAGTGGGCTCCGGGTGTGTGTGCGGGTCCTGGGCATACATGGGAGTGTATACTGAGCATACATGGAGGTATATAGTGTGGGCAGGTGACAGCAGGGACAGCCTGAAGATCCATCTCATTCTAGAGGGCATAGGAGATTGCTCATTGCCTGTCATCTCATTATTTTCTGTGGGGGTCCTTTGGGGGCATGCAATTTACGATTTCTCATGTAATTTTTGGTTTCTCATGCGATTTACAGTTTCCCATGCATTTTATGGTTTTTCATGTATTTTACGTTTTTTTATTCATAAAAAAAAAGGGGGACAGCTCAATCGGGGACCCCCAGCCTCGGCTCTGCTCCCTGGCATCATAACATTCTCGCCAGCTGCTATTCTCTGGTATCCTGGGCATGTCGTGTCAAATATTTCTGGTCAAAGAAGGTATATGTATTTTTTAAAGTACTCTCACGTTCCTGTTTGTTTCCATCTATAGTGGTTTTCCACATTGCAGCAGGGTGCTCAGAATTCTGTTTGGTGGTTTCCTAGCTGTTAGGTATGTTCTGTAGGTTTTGTTTAGGTTGGACACTTTTCTCACGCATTAGGGACGTCCACATCATTGTATGATTTACATTCTCATGCGATTTTTACAGTTTTCCCATGCAATTGATGTTTTTCATGTGTGCGATTTACGGTTTCTCATGCAATTTACATTCTCATGCGATTTTAATGTTTTCTCATGCAATTTGTTTTTTCTCATGCAATTTATGTTTCATGCAATTTATGTTCTCAGGCAATTTATGATTCCTCATGCAGTGTACTATTTTTCATACAATTTTACAGATTTTCATGGCGGTTACGATTTCTCATGTCAGTTACGATTTCGCATGCAATTTTACGGTTTCTCATGCAAGTTACGTTTCTCATGCAAGTTACGTTTCTCATGCAAGTTACGTTTCTCATGCAAGTTACGTTTCTCATGCAAGTTATGTTCCTCATGCAAGTTACGTTTCTCATGTAATTTACGGTGTTCTCATGAAATGTTCGATTTCTTATGCAATTTGTCACTTCTCATGCCTATTCATGTTTTCTTAAATTTCTCATGTTTCCCACGTTTCTCACGTTTTACATGGTTCTCGCGTTTTCTCTTGGTTCTCACGGTTTCCATGTTTCTTGCGCTTCCCTTGTTTTCCATGTTTTCCATGCCTCTCATATTTTTTCATGCTTCTTACGTCTTCCCATGCTTCTCACGTCTTCACATGTTTTCTTAAGTTTTCCCATGTTTCTCTCGATTGCTTCTCTCGTTTTTCCTCATGCTTTTCTCGTTTTCCCTATACTTTTCTCGTTTTTCCCATGCTTTTTTCGTTGTTCCCATGCTTTTCTCGTTTTTCCCATGCTTTTTTCGTGTTCCCATGCTTTTCTCGTTTTTCCCATGCTTTTCTCGTTTTTCATGCTTTTCTCATTTTTCCCTGGTCCATTACGTTTCATGTTTATGTCTTGGTCTGTCATTCGTTTCACAGTTTTTTTCATGCAGTTTCACAAGGTTTTCATGCAGTTCAGTGTTTTCGTGCAGTTTCACAGTAGTCATTAGGGATGAGCCGAACACCCCCCGGTTCGGTTCGCACCAGAACCTGCGAACGGATCGAAAGTTCATATGAACGTTAGAACCCCATTGACGTCTATGGGACTCGAACGTTCGAAATCAAAAGTGCTCATTTTAAAGGCTAATTTGCATGGTATTGTCCTAAAAAGGGTTTGGGGACCCGGGTCCTACCCCAGGGGACATGTATCAATGCAAAAAATACTTTTAAAAACTAACGTTTTTTCGGGAGCAGTGATTTTAATGATGCTTAAAGTAAAAAAAAAAAGTGAAATATTCCTTTAAATATCGTACCTGGGGGGTGTCTATAGTATGCCTGTAAAGTGACACATGTTTCCCGTGTTTAGAACAGTCCCTGCACCAAATGTCATTTTTAAAGGAAAAAATCTCATTTAAAACTGCTTGCGGGTTTAATGTAATGTCGGGTCCTGGCAATATGGATGAAAATCAGTGAGACAAACGGCATGGGTACCCACCAGTCCATTACCAGGCCCTTTGGGTCTTGTATGGATATTAAGGGGAACCCCGCACCCAAATTAAAATAAGGAAAGGTGTGGGGCCACCAGGCCCTATATACTCTGAACAGCAGTATACAGGCAGTGCAAACAAGACAGGGACTGTAGGTTTGTTGTTAAGTAGAATCTCTTTGTAATTTTGAACATTTTTAACGTGTTTAGCTCCAGCCAAAAAATCTTTTTTAAGCTTTTTGGAAAACATAGGAAGGGTTATCACCCCTGTGACATTTGTTTTGCTGTCTTTCCTCCTCTTCAGAAGATTTCACCTCACTTTTTGTCCCAATGAAAAATGTTTTTTGAAAATTTGGGTTTTTTTGTGGAACAAGGATTGGAAAGCATCAGTGGAAAGGAGAAATGTTTTTCCCATATTAACTCTTACAGGAGAGAATTTCCCTTCCTAGGGGTAGATTTCATCTCACTTCCTGTTGTCTCCTTCCGTTTGCAAGTAGGAGTCGTTTGTAAGTTAGGTGTTTGAAAGTAGGGTCCTGCCCTATATACTCAGCAGAAATTTGGGCCTTAGGTGTTGCTGTGGCCACAACACTCTAAGCCCTCACAGGGCCCTGCTGTGAAATATTAGATCAAGAATTGTAATTACATGCCCCTGTTGAACAGGAGCTGAAAAATTAGGCCTTAGGCACTGGTGCTGGTACCACAACACTGCAACCCCTCACAGACACTCTAGTTGGAACGCAGGAACGAGCCCTGCTGCAAAGTATTGCATCAAAAATTGTAATTACACGCCCCTGTTAAACAGGGGCTGAAAAATTGTGCCTTAGGCACTGGTGGTGGCGCCCAGAACCAAAAATGTTCTTACAAGCTATCAGCGTGATGATTGAGGAGGAAGAGGATAATTACTCAGGGATAGTCACTCAGCATCAGCATAGGCAGTCTTTGAAGGGATCTGAGATTTCAAAAAAAATTATTCGGTTACATCAGCATCAGGTGCTTGGTAGCTGGTGGTGATCCAAGACTGATTCATTTTTATGAAGGTCAGTCGATCGACCGAGTTGGTGGACAGACGCACCCTGTGATCGGTTACCACGCCTCCAGCAGCACTGAATGTGCGTTCCGAAAGAACGCTGGATGCAGGACAGGCCAGTAGCTCAATTGCATACTGTGCAAGCTCTGGCCAGTGATCCATCCTCAAGACCCAGTAACCCAAAGGATTTTCGGTGGGAAAGGTGTCCAAGTCTGATCTTGCCCCTAGGTATTCCTGCACCATGTAAAACAGACGCTGGCGATGGTTGCTGGAACCGATCATACCTTGGGGCTGCGGACCAAAAAATTGTCTGAACGCATCGGTCAGACGGCCACCTTCTCCACCACTCCTTCTTTGAGCGACCGAAGCCTCAGCAACACGTTGTCCAGAAACAGGAGTTTGTAACCTCCCAGTCTCTGGGAACGCGTTGCACAGACCTTTCTGCAAGGCCTCCCGAAGATGTTTCATCCTCTGCTCCCTCTGTGATGGCAAGATAAGGTCCGCAACCTTACCCTTGTAACGTGGATCAAGGAGGGTTGCCAGCCAGTATTGGTCCTTCTCCTTGATACCACGAATACGAGGATCCTTACGCAGGCTTTGCAGGATCAGGGAGGCCATGCAGCGTAGGTTTGCTGAGGCATTCGGTCCGGAGTCCTCTGGGTCACTAAGGACGACATGGTCCGCAGCCACCTCCTCCCAGCCACGTACAAGTCCATGTGTTTCTTGGGACTGATCCCTTAAAGACTGCTGCTGATGCTGAGTGCCAGGCTCCACCTCCATACTGACACAATCTTCCTCCTCCTCCTCCTCCTCCTCCTCCTCCTCTTCCTGTGTGATCGGCGGGCACGCAGGAACACTGTCTGGATAAAGGGGGCCTTGAGAGCTAAGGAAGTCCTCCTCTTCCTGCCTCTGTTCTGCCTCAAGTGCCCTGTCCATTATTCCACGCAGCGTGTGCTCCAACAGGTGGACAAGGGGGACAGTGTCACTGATGCATGCACTGTCACTGCTCACCATCCTCGTGGCCTCCTCAAATGGTGACAGGACAGTGCATGCATCCCTGATCATGGCCCACTGGCGTGGGGAAAATAAAAACCAAGCTCCCCTGACCCTGTCCTGGTGCCATAGTCGCACAGGTACTCATTGATGGCCCTCTGCTGTGTGTGCAGCCGCTGCAGCATGGCCAACGTTGAGTTCCACCTGGTGGGCATGTCACAGATTAGGCGGTTCTTGGGCAGGTTAAACTCCTTTTGGAGGTCCGTCAGCCGAGCATTGGCATTATATGACCGGTGGAAATGCACACAGACTTTCCTGGCCTGCCTCAGGACATCCTGTAAGCCCGGGTACCTGCCCAAGAACCGCTGCACCACCAAGTTAAGGACGTGAGCCAAACAGGGCACATGGGTCATTTGTCCCTGTCGGAGGGCAGAGAGGAGGTTGGTGCCATTGTCGCAAACCACCATTCCTGCCTTAAGTTGGCGTGGCGTCAACCACCTCTGAACCTGCCCCTGCAGAGCTGACAGAACCTCTGCCCCAGTGTGGCTCCTGTCCCCCAAGCACACCAGCTCAAGCACCGCATAGCATCTTTTGGCCTGCGTACTTGCGTAGCCCCTTGAACGACTACGGAGCACCGCTGGTTCCGAGGAAGAGGCCATGGAGGAAGAAGAAGAGGAGGGGGTGGAGGAGAGAGGTGTGTCACAATCATTAGCATTTTGGAGGCGTGGTGGCGGAACAACCTCCAACACTACTGCACCTTGTCCTGCATCCTTCCCAGCTGCCAGCAGAGTCACCCAATGCGCCGTGAAACTTAGGTAACGTCCCTGTCCATGCCTGCTGGACCATGAGTCAGCGGTAATATGCACCTTATCGCTGACCGCCCTGTCCAGCGAGGCATGGACATTGCCTTCCACATGCCGGTAGAGAGCCGGAATCGCCTTCCGTGAGAAAAAGTGGCGTTTGGGTACCTGCCACTGAGGAACCGCACATTCCACAAACTCACGGAAGGGGGCAGAGTCTACCAACTGAAAAGGCAGCAGTTGAAGTGCTAGCAATTTTGCCAAGCTAGCATTCAACCGCTGGGCATGTGGATGGCTGGGAGCAAACTTCTTTCAGCGGTGCAGCAGCTGGGGCAGGGAAATTTGCCTGGTACAATCTGACGTCGGTGTACCAAAAGCAGATTGCCCACAAGCACTTGGCTGTGACACACCTAATTCTACACCTTCATTCCTCTCAGTGCAGGTCTCAGAGAGGATTGAAGGTCTAGTGGGGTTGGAAATCTCAGCTGATGAGGAGCAAGGAGAGGTCCTTTTTGTTCTTTGGTGTGGGTCTTTTAGATACGCTTGCCAACGAACTGCATGGCAGGTCAACATATGTCTGGTCAAGCATGTGGTACCCAAGCGGGCGATGTTTTGGCCACGTGAGATACGCTTGAGACATATGTTGCAAATAGCAGCGGTGCAATCTGATGCATTCGTCTCAAAAAAGGCCCACACCAAAGAACTTTTTGAATAATGAGCAGAGACTGCAGCGCCCTGCACATGTGGAGCTTTGGGGTGTGATGCAGTCAATGTGCTGCCCTTAGGCTGGCCCCTGGAGGGCATCCTGCCTCGTTGGTGATGTGCTGCCTCCTCCTCCTCTCTCCTATCAGGCACCCACGTTGAGTCAGTGACCTCATCATCCCCTCCCTCCTCATCACTGGAGCAAACCTGGCAGTATGCTGCAGCAGGGGGAGCATGACTGCCAGATTGCTGTCCTTCTTGGGCACCCCCTCTGTCCGTGCTCATGTTACTGCCTTCATCGAGCTCAGTATCATCATCAGAGCCTTCTAAACACTGGGCATCCTCCTGGAGCATGTACCCAACACTGTGGTCAAACAGTTCGAGGGACTCCTCAGGAGGACATGGTGGGGCTAGGGAAGGAGTCACTGATGACATTGAAAAAAAAAAAAAAAGGGGGGGGGGGGGAAACAAGGGGGCGGGACTTTAAATGAAGCATGTGGTAGCAAAAAGCAACATATGGTGAAACATAAAAGGAAGTTTATTGGTTGCCATCAGATAAAAGACAGGGTACAATAATAGATAAATATACATATACAGGGTAGTAATGCATGGATAATGTAGTAATGTAGTACATCTCAATCATGACTTGAATATCACAAGAATTAACAGGCAATATTTTATATCACAGGGAATGGCAAGCAACAACTTTCCAGAGTACACCAAATATATCATCAGGGTAAAATAATAAAATAAAATGTAATAGTGCCTGCAGAGACTCGAGCCTCTTGGATTTAAAGATGGGGTATATGGTTAGGCTGGTAAGGTTATGTAGATATAGGGTAACAAGGCGTAAGGCAGCTCTACGCGTTTCGTGGCTGGGGGGCCACTCGTCAGGAGCCAGCACTTGATGTTTCTAGAAGTAGAAATATTAACATTAACTTAATAAATGGTTAGTGAAATGAATGCATGGGTACGCGGGGGTGAGACTGAAAAGGCCCCCCAACAGAACCCCAGTGCATCCTAACTTACTCGGATTCAAACAGGGTGGGAGTGTGGTGTCGGGCGGCACGAGCCATCCAGGCGCATTCCCCACCGGGAGCCGCAGTGGGCAGACCTACAGCGGCGCCCCAAAGGCGCCAACCAGTGCGGGCACGGAACCAGGCAACCTGAGTGTAAGGTGAGAAATAAGGTGAGCAAAAGTGTTGTAGGGGGAAGAAAAATGAGGTGAAGAAACAAAGGAAAAAATGGGGGAAAAAGGGAAGAAAGGTGAGGGTGGAAGGTGAGAGTTGACACTGCAAGATGATGGAAACAATGAGTGGGAGGGAGCAAGGATTGCCCCCGTGAGTGGAAGGAAACAGAAAAGAGTGAAGGACAATGTAATGATAGTGAGATGGATACCTGTAATCAGCCAGAGTAGTAGGGAAGCCAGAGAGCCTTCCACCCTCACCTTTCTTCCCTTTTTCCCCCATTTTTTCCTTTGTTTCTTCACCTCATTTTTCTTCCCCCTACAACACTTTTGCTCACCTTATTTCTCACCTTACACTCAGGTTGCCTGTTTCCGTGCCCGCACTGGTTGGCGCCTTTGGGGCGCCGCTGTAGGTCTGCCCACTGCGGCTCCCGGTGGGGAATGCGCCTGGATGGCTCGTGCCGCCCGACACCACACTCCCACCCTGTTTGAATCCGAGTAAGTTAGGATGCACTGGGGTTCTGTTGGGGGGCCTTTTCAGTCTCACCCCCGCGTACCCATGCATTCATTTCACTAACCATTTATTAAGTTAATGTTAATATTTCTACTTCTAGAAACATCAAGTGCTGGCTCCTGACGAGTGGCCCCCCAGCCACGAAACGCGTAGAGCTGCCTTACGCCTTGTTACCCTATATCTACATAACCTTACCAGCCTAACCATATACCCCATCTTTAAATCCAAGAGGCTCGAGTCTCTGCAGGCACTATTACATTTTATTTTATTATTTTACCCTGATGATATATTTGGTGTACTCTGGAAAGTTGTTGCTTGCCATTCCCTGTGATATAAAATATTGCCTGTTAATTCTTGTGATATTCAAGTCATGATTGAGATGTACTACATTACTACATTATCCATGCATTACTACCCTGTATATGTATATTTATCTATTATTGTACCCTGTCTTTTATCTGATGGCAACCAATAAACTTCCTTTTATGTTTCACCATATGTTGCTTTTTGCTACCACATGCTTCATTTAAAGTCCCGCCCCCTTGTTTCCCCCCCCCCTTTTTTTTTGAATAAGACAGGGATGGAAATTTGTGACCCTACCATGCCACAATTTCATTTAAAGTCCCATGGGATGGAAGAACTGACCTTACCATGTCACATCTTCATTTAAAGTCCCAATAATCAGTTTAGCTAATTAACTGATGACATTGAACCGAGGGAAGAGGTCGCTGCTTTGCCAGACAAAGTACCCTGGGCATGGGTGAGAGAGGATGAGGATGGCTTGGTCATCCACTCGACCAAGTCTTCCGCATGTTGCGGCTCAACACGGCCAGCTGCCGAAAAAAAGGCCAAGCGAGTCCCATGGCCACGTGCTGATGAGGATGCACCGTCTCCACGACCAGCACTAGACACAGAGCCTGCTTGCCCTCTCTTATTGGCTTGTGACTGTCTGCCTCTCCTTCTTGGCCTTCCAGACATACTAATGGCCTGTAGCTGCACTAAGCTGGGATATATATATATATATATATATATATATATATATATATATATGTACTGATACTGCGGCTAGCAAAATCAACTGCCTGCCTGTAGTATGAGAACACCACCAACCTTCTACAGGTAGCTTTAGCTGAAAACTGTGAGGTGGACGCACCCCACTAACTTGTAGGTTTAGCTGAACACTGTGAGCAGGACGCACTGCACTGACTGTAAATAGTCTAGCTGCCTGATTGTGGTACTAATAGGATCAAAAGAACACCAGCAATTTTCTTCAGGTTGCTGTATTTACTGTAACAAGACAAGCCTGCCTGTCAGTAAGAAGATAACAGAAATGGATCTAGATGAACAATGTGAGCAGGACGCACCCCACTAGCTTGTAGGTTTAGCTGAACACTGTGAGGTGGACGCACCCCACTAACTTGTAGGTTTAGCTGAACACTGTGAGCAGGACGCACCCCACTAACTTGTAGGTTTAGCAGAACACTGTGAGCAGGACGCACTGCACTAACTGTAAATAGTCTAGCTGCCTGACTGTGGTACTAATAGGATCAAAAGAACACCAGTAATTTTCTTCAGGTAGCTTTATATACTGTAACAAGACAAGCCTGCCTGTCAGTAGGAAGATAACAGGAACGGATCTAGCTGAACACTGTGAGCAGGACGCACTGCACTAAATGTAAATAGTCTAGCTGCCTGACTGTGGTACTAATAGGATCAAAAGAACACCAGTAATTTTCTTCAAAATACTGTAACAAGACAAGCCTGCCTGTCAGTAAGAAGATAACAGGAACGGATCTAGCTGAACACTGTGAGCAGGACGCACTGCACTAAATGTAAATAGTCTAGAAGATAACAGGAACGGATCTAGCTAAACTGAATACAGTGTATATATATATATATATATATGCAACACCTGGGATGCATATATATATACACAATACACTTTAAGTGCAGCTAACTGACTGACTGTCCAGCCTAATCTAGCTAACTCAAATGAAATGAAATGACACTGTCTCTCTCTCTCTCTATCTCTCAGCACACCGGAACACACTGCACAGGGCCGCCGTGCAGGCGACCTTATATAGTGTGGGGCGTGTACTAAATCCCCTGAGCCATAATTGGCCAAAGCCTCCTTGGCTTTGGCCAATTACGGCTCTCTGTTCAGGCGGCGCTGTGATTGGCCAAGCATGCGGGTCATAGTGCATGCTTGGCCAATCATCAGCAAGCAATGCACTGCGATGCCGCAGTGAATTATGGGCCGTGATGCGCCACGCGAATTTGGCGCAAACGGCCCATATCGTTCGCCGAATTGGGCGAACGACCGAACAGCCGATGTTCGAGTCGAACATGGGTTCGACTCGAACGCGAAGCTCATCCCTAGTAGTCATATGCAGTTTCACAGTGTTTTCAGTCAATTTCACAGTGTTTTCAGGCAATTTCACAGTGTTCTCATGTAATTTCACAGTGTTCTCATGTAATTTCACAGTGTTCTCATGTAATTTCACAGTGTTCTCATGTAATTTCACAGTGTTCTCATGTAATTTCTCAGTGTTCTCATGCAGTTTCTCAGTGTTCTCATGCAGTTTCTCAGTGTTCTCATGCAGTTTCTCAGTGTTCTCATGCAGTTTCTCAGTGTTCTCATGCAGTTTCACAGTGTTCTCATGCAGTTTCAGTGTTCTCATGCAATTTTATAGTGTTCTCATGCAATTACGGTTCTCAGGTAATGTGTCACTTCTTATGCCTTTTTCATGTTTTTCTTACATTTCTCATGTTCTCACGTTTTTCCCTTGATTCTCACGTTTTCTCTTCATTCTCATTTTCTCATGCTTCTTTCGTTTCCTCATGCTTCTCTCGTTTCCTCATGCTTCTCTCGTTTCCTCATGCTTCTCTCGTTTTCTCATGCTTCTCTTGTTTTCTCATGTGTCTTACGTTCATGTCATATGTTTTTATGTCACAGCTTTTTGTTCGCTGCATTTCCATTAGCTAGTGCTCACATTCAGGGTCTGTCACGTCTACAGATCCGTACGGGCTGAGGTTTCGTTTTTAATTGATTGTTGTCCCACAATCTTCTCGCCTGTTTTCCATACGTCATACGTGCACGTTCACCATCACACATTTACTTCTACCCACCACGGTCTGTGGGTACCTTAGCCCTGAGTGTTCATTTTTAATTTCCTGTCCTGGCGCTGCAGGTTGCTCGGGCTCGCTCACTGCATACAGTAGGGGGGTGTCATCATAAGGTTCACTTTCTTGCGCTATTGGTCTTGTCATTTCTGCACACACTTCATCATACTTCTCAGATACCAGGGGGTTAGGTCTTGGGCTGGTTGTCTGTAATGTTATCTGGTTGCTTTCAAACAAGCTGGGTTGTTCATGTTCTACCACTGCAGATTACCCATCACGTCTATGGGTTGACAGTTTGAGGTGTTCGTTTTTAATTGGCTTGTTCAGTGGCAAGTCTCCTCATCTGTTCTTACGCTGTTTATGTATTTCGTACAAACTCACGTTACTCATGTAATTTACGTTTCTCATGCAATTTATGTTTCTCATGCAATTTACGTTTCTCATGCAATTTCGTTTCTCATGCAATTTACGTGTCTCTTGCAATTTGTTTCTATGTTAAACTCACATTTTTATGTTTCTCTCGTTTTCCAGGTTTCTCATGTTTTCCCAAGTTTACTCTCGTTCTCATGTTTCTCACGCTGTTCATCAATTCACGTTCTTGCAGCCTCGGTGCTTAGGCTGCTCACATTTCGTCAGCTCGCGCAATACATGTGTTTTGTTCCTTCACGCAGATTACGTTCCTGGCACAGGTTCTCAGTATGCTCACGTTTTTCTCGTAGTTCATGTTGCTGTCCCAGTGGCGTGTCACTTACGCGGAGTAGGTTCCCAGGGGACTGCGGTTCTTCCCTGTCGTAATACACTAGACCTTTTATTTCCTAGCTACATTTGGCTAGGGTTGGCAGAAGCATGGAAGTATTGGTAAGTCAGCCTTGGTAGCTCCAGCAGCCTTTGCGGGCTCAGGGGCTTCAGTGGATTCCGAATTTTCTCAGTCTCTAGGCCAGTTTCAGTAGTCTTCCTACTTGGTTCGATTTTTGCCTCTTTTAACTCATATCGGCTCGGCATTGTCGGGGCATATCTGGTTTGGACTTTGGACGTTTCATGTTGTTGGTAGACCCCGACAGATCTTTCTTTATTTGCTGTGCATTCTATTAGCCATCCTCAGGGTTCCTGTCGAGTAGCCCTCCTGCTGAGATCAGCAGACTTCTCATCATGGGTCATATTTTCCATGTCGTATCTATCACATTCTCATGGTCTCCTTCGTGTTGGGTACCAGCTCGGTGCTCAAGGCAGGCCTATACCCGGGTTTTGGGTCATAAGAGATAGGAGCAGGTTCTGCATATTTGTGCCAGGGATCCCAGCCCGTATTGGGCAGGTGGAGGTCGTCTTCTTTCTCTGGGCTTGGCCCAGAGCCACTTTTTGAGATACCACAAGTGTTTGTTAATTTTGGTAGATCTACGCATTTTCAGTGGGTAATAATTTGGTATCATATTCATCCTACTGGTCATTTTTGCCCCCTTTCAGGCAAACTGACCACTTGACCCAGGCACAACTCAGGTCTATGTTCTCTGTTGCTTTTTTGTTCCTTTCCTACACTATCCACAGATTGACTCCGAGTACAAGTGTAAGGCTGACCGCAGGTCAGCCTGTAATTGTAGGAGGAGTCAGGCTGCATAAAGCCTGCCCTCCTTCTCCTTCCTGTGGTCGTAGGATCTTGTGTCCCACCCACCCATTCCCTTTTTTCTTTTTCTTTTTCATTTTAATTCAATTCATACTTGGGTATGCCCCCTTTCAGGCATACTGACCACTTGACCCAGGCACAACTCAGGTCTATGTTCTCTGTTGCTTTTTGTTCCTTTCCTACACTATCCACAGATTGACTCCGAGTACAACTAAAGTTGTTATGTTGAATAGTTCATTGTTTCTTAAGTAAGGGTTTGGCTCCCTTTAGTGACCACTGAAACTTTTTCTGGATCTTTCCTTCATTTAAGAAGCAGTTATGCATTGTGGTGTGCATGCATATAGTTTGATGAGGAAGTGACTCATGTTGTTAAATCAGTCTGGGAACTATTGGACCCACAATGACAAGTCACAGAACAGCCTGCTGAGTAAACAGATAAAAGGACAGGCGTGGCCTGCTTTCGGCCTCTCTGGACGCCATTCAACAACCAGCAGGAGGTCTGTGTGTGTGTGTGTGTGACCTGGGCTGAGAGACTGCGGACTACAGCGGAGAGCAGATCGCCAGCCCCAGAGGGATCCTTGTGAACAGCCCTGCTAATCGAGCAGGAGGATCGGCCCACGCTTCAGAGCATTTAAAGCCATCTGCCTTCCAGCACACCGGGAGAAACAGCATGGTGTGGCGGCGCCATCTACACTAACAGACACCTGCAGGAGGTTCCGGACGGAGTCTACAGCCTGTTGGGATCCATAGTGGTGAGAAGGCACCTGCCTATCCAAGTAGTGACTGCAATATTGCTAAGTGAGTTTCTTCCATGCAGACTGCCGCTGGGACCTGTAGTTCTACGGCTGTGGAACTGCTGCACCTGAGCATCTTACAGTCAGACTTTGGGGTTTTGTCTTTCTCCCCTGCACAAGTGGGAATAGTTTCTTCAGCTAAGGAATCCATAGCATCATTGTCATGGTTATGCAGTAATGTGTGTCTGTCAGCTCACCTTTCCTTCGGTGTTCACCTTTAGAGGCCAGCCCCCCTCACCTGACTGTTTAAATAATCTTCCCTCAGCATAGCTCCACCCTGGTCTCTAAATAGGAACACTATATTAACCTGGGCATTGCAAGCCAACCTTGCTGATCAACCATTGTGTGTTAGCTTTCGTGTGTACTTGATGTGTTTCCTACGTCTGATTCCAGTTACCGACCTTGGCCTGTTCTTGACTTTCCCTGTCTGCTTGTGACCCTGACCTTTGGCGTGTTATGTTTATCCTTGTCTGCTAGTCGCCCTGACATTTGGCTTATCCCTTACTTTCCTTGTTGTTCCAGCCTGCTGCCTCCTTCCTCTTCTCCTGTAGTCTACCGTGAGAGTGAGCTGTGAGACCCTAGGGGCCGCGACCTGGAACCAGACTGCAGCGCAGTCCATCCTCACCACTAGAGGCTCTGGTGAACACTTGCTGGCTCTTAGACTCTGCGCCCTGGGGAATCTATGCTCTAGCTCCCAGTGGGATCTGTGTCAGTGTTCCAGTAGACCTGCTTTCTGAACCTACCAGGGTTCAATCCGCAGCAGTCAGTCCTAGGGTCCACTACCTTAGTTGTGCACTTCTGACTTCCACAAAGTGCATCTGTCACCTGGTCTCAGGTGACCTGACAGTTTCATCAGCCATGGACCCGGCTGACGTGCAGCTTCCTGCAGATGATTCATTACAGGGCATAGTCCGCAGACTTGAGACCCAGGAATCGCATCAGACCCAGGTGATGCGATTCCTTCAGGATTTGGCCTCTCATTTTGAACAGGTTCAGGCCTCATTCGGACCCCCGGTTCAACAACCTCAACCTCTATCTGCTGCTGCACCTATCGCACCAGTCGCCACACATTCATTACAACTGCCAGCTCCGGCCCGTTTCTCTGTGGACTCCAAGGCCTGCAGGGGGTTCCTTAGCCAGTGCACAATTCATTTTGAGCTTCAGCCCCAAAACTTCCTGTCCGACCGTGCAAAGGTAGCCTATTTTCTATACCTCCTGTCCAGCGAGGCGTTAGCCTGGGATGGCCCTCTGTGGGAACTGAATGATCCAGTGGTTTCTAGCCTGTCTGATTTCTTGAAACTTTTTTGGAATATCTTCGAGGAACCGGGTCGTGTCTCCTCAGCGGCCAGCACCCTTTTACTTCTCTGTCAAAAGTCTGCTTCTGTGGGACAGTACGCTCTTCATTTTCGTACTTTGACTGCTGAGCTGAGCTGGAATAATGAGGCCCTAGTTGCAACCTTTTTACATGGCCTCTCTGATAGAGTGAAGGATGAATTAGCAGGAAGAACCCTCCCTGCTAATCTGGACGGTGTCATCACCTTGTGTAACCAGATCAATATTTGCTTTCAGGAGAGGGCCCTGGAAAAAAGACACCAGCACCCCCTGTTCTTTAGGCAGCCTGAGCTCTGTGTCCCTTCTCTTCGTTCTGAGGAGCACCTCCTGCCTGCTGAGGAACCTATGCAGCTGGGCCGGACCAAGTTATCGCCCGAAGAATGCTCTAGGCGCAGAACTCTGGGCCTGTGCCTCTACTGTGGCGTCAAAGGTCATTTTCGTGATACTTGTTCGCTTCATCTGGAAAAACGCTCAGGGCTAATACATCTGGAAGGTGGAGTATTGGACCCTGAAATATCACCTTCACCTTCTCGTCTTCTCCTTTCTGTGTTCCTTCATGTCGGCACTTCACCTCGTTCGGTCTCAGCATACCTGGATTCCGGAGCTGCTGGCAATTTCATGGACTGGGGAACTGCATCTTCCATGAGACTTACCCTTTGCCTCTCACAACTCCATTGGTGGTCTTGGCGATTGATGGCACTGTTCTTCCAGGGGGTCCTATCCGCTTCCAGACCCTCCCTGTTAAGATGTTGGTGGGACACTCCACCAGGAGTGGATATCCTTCCTTGTCTTACCAAAGGCTTCATTTTCTATCATATTGGGTCTTCCTTGGTTACGGCTCCATTCTCCACATGTTGACTGGACTGCTGGACAGATCCTGACTTGGGGTTCCTCCTGGTCCTCCTCCTGCCTACTGAAGGTTACCCCAAAAGAGGAACTTCCTGTTGCCACCATCCCAGTATCTTCTGCTCTTCCCACTGCATATAGCGATTTCTAAAAATGTCTCCTGCAATAGTCGGGCTGAGGCACTCTCTGGGTCGTGTGGCACTCTGGATGAGGAGCCCACCTGTGAACCTGAGCCGATCATTCACTCCAGTTTGCATGGCCATTGTCCTTTGCCTGTCCCTGGACCCCCTTGGACACAGACCCAGGCTCACTCGTCCACCAGTTCCACAGTCGCTACGCCCTGCGATGCAATTCTGGTGGTCGCTGCAGCTGGCGATGCTATTCAGTCGGCCTCTGCACCAGTCCAGCCTATTCCCAGTGAGCTTCCTGCTTCTTGCTCAGGACCTTCTGTAACCTGGCCTCACCCTACTGCTACTACGTCTGTTCAAACCTGTTTAAGAGGTTTGGATAGACTGCCTGGTTTGGCCAGGTGGGGTTTTCAATCTTTTGTTCAGGGCTCTCTGCATTCTGTTTGTGTTTCAGCTATCCAGCTTAACTCTCGTGACACGTTACCTTCTAACCAACCTGACCTCAGGGATCCACTAACCTCTACCCAGTCTGATGGTCCTGGGTTGGATGTCCAGCTCATCTTTAAGGGTCTGGGGGACCCTGCTAAGACTCCTGATGGCCTTCTCATGCCCTTACCCATTCCTAAAAGCCTTTAGTCCTCAATAAGTCCTCTCGTCCTCTCCCTACCTCGGTTCTGGTCTCTGAGAATAATCTAAAGTACGAGGTTAGTCAAGTTTTGGATTCCCAGCTCCGTAAAGGCATTCTTCAGTACCTCGTACATTGGAAAGGGTTTGGTCCTGAGGAGAGGTCTTGGATCACTGCATCTGAGGTCTTTGCTCCTTGTCTGTTGAGGAGGTTCCATCTGGAGTTTCCCTTTAAGCCTGGGCACAGGCAGGGGAGGGGGGGCCTCGTAAGAAAGGGGGTACTGTCATGGTTATGCAGTAATGTGTGTCTGTCAGCTCACCTTTCCTTCTGTGTTCACCTTTAGAGGCCAGCCACCCTCACCTGACTGTTTAAATAATCTTCCCTCAGCTTCGCTCCCCCTGGTCTCTAATTAGGAACACTATATTAACCTGGGCATTGCAAGCCAACCTTGCTGATCAACCATTGTGTGTTAGCTTTTGTGTGTACTTGCTGTGTTTCCTACATCTGATTCCAGTTAGCGACCTTGGCCTGTTCTCGACTTTCCCTGTCTGGTTGTGACCCTGACCTTTGGCGTGTTGTGTTTATCCTTGTCTGCTAGTCGCCCTGATATTTGGCTTATCCCTTGCTTTCCTTGTTGTTCCAGCCTGCTGCCACCTTCCTCTTCTCCTGGAGTCTACCGTGAGAGTGAGCTGTGAGACCCTGGGGGCCGCGACTTGGAGCCAGACTGCAGCGCAGTCCATCCTTACCACTAGAGGCTCTGGTGAACACCTGCTGGCTATTAGACTCCGCGCCCTGGGGAATCTATGCTCTAGCTCCCAGTGGGATCTGTGTCAGTGTTCCAGTAGACCTGCTTCCTGAACCTACCAGGGTTCAATCCGCAGCAGTCAGTCCTAGGGTCCACTACCTTAGTGGTGCACTCCTGGCTTCCACAAAGTGCATCTGTCACCTGGTCTCAGGTGGCCTGACAATCATATTCTACAGTTATTGCTATTTCTCTGTTTCTTGTGGATTACAATTAATCACACAACTCAACACTGCAGTATAAAATAAGCTAGCTGAAGACAAAACTGGAACTTGAGGAACATTCACCGCTTTAATCCTTTGACAAAGCTTTACTGCTCTACACTGGATAATTTCTCTGAACTGCAAGCTAGGGGGAGCCATTTGGTGAACTATAGTTAGAACTTGCATGGTATTATTGTATTCACTGTTTGTTCAATTTCTGTGTGCATTGGTCTGTGTGCTGAGGCCTCAGTGGGAAGGTATTCAATACATGTGTTAAAAGTATTGAGCATCTATCTCCCTGTGCACCTGTTCACCTATACCCCTATTAGCTTGTTACTGGGTACAAGTGTATGATATTATTGCATTGAACAAATACCTCCTGCCAATCATAACCTGTGTCTATTTATCTGTTACTCACACCATTTCCTTGTGTTATTCTTTACCATAGTAAACATTTATAAGTGGTTCATTGATATTGTGTGTGAGTCTCTATTTATTACCACAGCTGATGATGTGACGGAACCCAAGGCCTCTGTAAATATACTTCATGGTTTATCATTATTGTGTTTTCTCTCTGTTGCTGGGTTCTACACTAAAATTAGAAAGCAGGTGTGCCAGAGGGGTTGAGACCATTCTTGGGGATGAGAGACAGAGTACAGAACCAAATACAAATATACATTAAGCGGCTCCTTCGGGGGTAGCGCTACATTTGCTAAAGGCAAATCCACTTTGCACTACAAGTGCACTTGGAAGTGCAGTTGCTGGAGATCCGAGGGGGACATGCAAGGAAAGTGAAAAAAACAGCATCTTTGCTTCTACATGATTGGATGATAAAATCACCAGTGCTTCCCCTCAGATTTACAGCGAGTACACACAAAATACCTAATAATGTGGGGTGTACACAACAAAGTGCTAGAGTGCAATTTGCCTACTAAGGACACTTGTTAGATTAACCTGTGTGTCCCCAAAGAAAGACATTGGTAGGGTTTTACCCTCACTTCCTGTTTGGCTATGTGACAGGAAGTGAATATATTTTCAGAAAAGGGACACAAAGCCCAACCTAAAAAAGACAAGCAGGGATTCTAACACTCACTTGGTTTCCCTCAAATGCCCACAATTACAATAGGATTGCCTGGAGCTCGATTTTAGCTCAGGGCACTAAATCAGTGGTTCTCAACCCTGTCCTCAAGTACCCCCAACAGGACATGATTGCAAGTTTTCCTTCATCTTGCCCAGGTGCTTTAAATAGTCAATGGCTTTATATTTTGGGCAGCTATTTTAGCTAAGATAAATTCCCAAAACATGTCCTGTCGGGGTACTTGATGACTGAGGCTGAGAACCACTGCGCTAAAATGGAAAATTGAATACTTACCACTCTGTAATTTTCCTTTCTTGGCGCATATCCATGGCAGCATATGCATAATCCATGTATATGCTACCATGAAGGCACCAGGAAAGTAGCTTGTAGACAAATCACACTTTTTTTGTTTTGCCATGCCAATCAGCCTAGTTAAGCTGCACCTGGGAAATCTGTTGCATGAAAATTAACAAAACACATAAAACATAAAAATTTTCTATAAATTTTATTGGTCAACAAAACAGGACTTGGAAAAGAGCAAGGAAAGCAAAAAACACATGTCTGTTAATTTGAGACACTAAGATCTGACCATTTTGCAAAGGAAATTAACAGGAGTGCGCAAACAGACATCTTTTAAGGATTTAAACATTAACTAGTCACAACATCTTGAGGAAGATTTTGAAAAATAATGCAGCACAGACAATTAAATCAAAGTGAAACAACCTACAAGTGACACACATTGCCAACATCAAAAATATTTCTGGGCAAAATATCACCCCTCCAAAAAATACAATAAAACAAAGTAAAAAAAACTTGCTCTAAAACACATCTGTTTTGCAAAGACATAAGAAACAAAATACAAATAGAAAATACATGTGTTACAAACTCTATAAGGACACCCAAATGTACTCTCTTGCCGGACACACACACACAAGGACACACACACACAAGGACACACACACACACACAAGGACACACACACACACACAAGGACACACACACACAAGGACACATACACACATGGACACACACACAGACACACACACACAAAATAAGTCACCCCCCTGTCCAAAATTAAGCACATCATCCAGCATGCTACAAAATTACAGATGGGACAAACACCCCCCGGTCCAGGGGGGCAAACAAAGAGCCTATCATGGGTAAAAGTTAGGCAACCAATACCATTGCAGTCTATGGGAACTGACTTGTTAATTTTGCTAGTCCCCACTTGGCTGGCTTATCTTTGAGTTAATGGCCTTAAAATGGATATGGAGGCCCAGACCCCACCCTAAGGGACATATATCAATGTCACCACTTTGGACAACCACAAAAACGAAATGAGGAGAAGTGACTTTAAAAATGCATAATTGATGAAAAGCTAGTAACTTGGGGGGAGGGGGGGCTTACTCTGCCTGTAAAGTGGTGCATCTGCAGCATGTATCCAAAATGCTGCTTCAAAGATGTACGGCTTTAGAGAAAAGTTACAAATCTACATTGCAGCTGCAAGATTAAAAAAAAATAGCCTGCCCCCTGCCCCCAATACATACAAGGTCATTTGGGTCTATTAAGGCTTAAAAAGAGAACCCCATGTGAAAAATCCCACCCCAAAGTAAAAAAATATTGTGCCCCTCCCAAAACACTAACAAACACCAAGCCAAACACACTGCAAGCCAGCCCATGAAAGGGGGTGTATGCTTGGGGGCAGGAGAGGCTTGGGCACATCAAAAGTCAACCACCTTGTTCCCATATTCAGGGGGACAAGGGCCTCTTCCACACAACCCTAGGCTGGGGTTGTGGGGGGCTGCAGACAGGGGGCTTTGCGGAATGTGAAAAGCCCCTTTAAACTAGTGGGTACAAGGTGCTTTGTGGTTGGTATTGGGCTGAGCCCAACATGCCCCAAAGGCAGCCACCTATGTTGACTGGATGTAGCCTTGTATGGTTCAGGAGGGGGTTGGGCTATCGCTATTCTCACCCCTTTCCTAGCTGGCCCCTGTTGTATGCTCTGTAAAAGGATGTGGTTTGGATTGGTGAAGGCAGCTTACAGCCTTTGGAGAATGGAATGGAGTGTGGAGTTCCCCTTTAAAAGCAAAATTTAGCCGAAAGAAATCATATGCATTAGAAGGGGGAGACAAGAGCATTGTAGAATGGAGTGTGGAGTTCCCCTTTAAAAGCAAAAGTTAGCCCATGGAAATCCAAGGGATTAGAGGGAGGGAGACAAGAGTATTGGAGAATGGAGTGTGGAGTTCCCCTTTAAAAGCAAAAGCTAGCCCAAGGAAATCATAAGCATTAGAGGGGGAAGGTTAAATGCCCTTTTAGGAGGAGCTAGAGGAGCGAGGGTCTATTTACCTAATTTTAACAAGGTGCATGTCACTTGGCAACGTAACATGCAAACATGACCTGTGTGCAAATATACTTTAAAAAATACATAAAGGTGAACCAGCGTAACAAAAAAAATTGTCAGGTTTAGAGGTGCGCCCGTTCGACCCACGCAATTGCATTTACGTTGCTTGACATTTACTAAGATTTTGGCCATGCAGTGAACAAACCCATTTGAATGAGCGCATGCGCAGTGCTTACATTGATCTTGTGCAGTTCTAAATGTACTTGCAGGCACAGCAGGCTTGCTCAGAAAAAGTTACTTTCTCATTCTATTTTTGGCATATTTTTTGCTTGGGCAGTTTTTACTAAACTTCCTCACATCACCCCACATCACCCCATAATATTGGCACCCCATCTTCTGTTAATATTGAATTGAAAATGATGTGTCTCATGTCCATAGTGGCGCACAGATTTCATTCTCCCGTGCGCCAAGATCGCTGTAGTAAATGGGGGAGTCAGGCTCTGTTCCTGGAGCAACATTTAGTAAATTTGAAAATATGCTTTGCGCCTCAGCGTGCGCCTCTACTGATGGTGCACAGCTTTTGTAAATCAGCCCCATAGTGTCTCTAAGCTCTTGACCAGTGTAGACCAGATGCCCCCAACTTCACCCAATTTCTGCCCGATCATCCTCATACTCCAACCCATTCCTTTCAGTTACTTATAATTAATGGAGACCACACAAGGAATGGAGTACAAATGGCCATAGCAGCCTCTTTATTAACCGCTTCACCCCCAAAAGATTTTACCCCCTTCCTGACCAGAGCACTTTTTACAATTTGGCACTGCGTCGCTTTAACTGACAATTGCGCGGGCGTTCGACGCTGTACCCAAACTAAATTTGCGTCCTTTTTTCCCACAAATAGAGCTTTCTTTTGGTGGTATTTGATCACCTCTGCAGTTTTTATTTTTTGCGCTATAAACAAAAAAGGAGCGACAATTTTGAAAAACAAAAAACAATATTTTTTACTTTTTGCGATAAGAAATATCCCCCAAAAATTAAAAAAAAAAAAAAAAATTTCTTCATCAGTTTAGGCCAATATATATTCTTCTACATATTTTTGGTAAAAAAATCGCAGTAAGCGTATATTGATTGGTTTGCGCAAAAGTTATAGCGTGCAAACTATGGGAAAGATTTATGGCATTTTTATTATTATTATTTACTAGTAATGGTAGTGAACTGCGATTTTTTTAGCGGTACTGCAACGTTGCGACGGACAGGTTGGAGACTTTTGACACTTTTTTGAGACCATTGGCATTTATACAGCGATCAGTGCTATAAAAATGTGCTGATTACTGTGTAAATATCATTAGCTGGGAAGCAGTTAACACTAAGGGTCGATCAAAGGGTCAGTTGTGTGTTCCCTCACTGTGTTCTAACTGTATGGGGATAGGATTGACTAGGAGATGGGCCATATCGTTTTTCCTACTTAGTAGGAACAAACAGTATGGCTCTTCTCCTCTGACAGCACAGGGATTTGTGTGTTTACACACACAAATCCCCGTGCTGGCGCTCGTGCACGCGATTGCGCATGGCAGGCAGTGACCATGCCCGCCGACCACATGCATCAGTTCCCCCGCAGTGCAGCGCCCTCTGGTGGCTGAAAAAGGGTAGGACGTACCCGTACGAGATTTCGCCCAGGAGAGTCATTGTGCCATTGTGCAGCAGTATATCTGTGTGACACGGTCGGCAAGTGGTTAATGAAATATTAACTTTAACATGAACGATAAAATATTCCTTATAACAGAAACATTAGAGAACAAACTATTAGTCACTAAGCCTATTGGTCTTTGATGGCACCACTGTGGGACCTTTTACCATGATAGGCCTCCAGCCACAGCACACGGGCTCGTAGACGATACACTACCAGCAGTGCAACCATTACCATATTCCAGCTAAACTGCGTTAACTGGAATACACCAGAGGGACACATACCATCGATGGGTCCCGAACCCTTCCTTATCACAGGTTTTTTTACCACCATCAAAGACCAACAACCCCCACAGCACGCAAGGGTAAACCCTTACTCTTGAGCGCCCGCTACACCCTCAAAGCACGCTGAATTCCATCCTGTAATCCGAGAGACCATAAATCAATTCCCACTGCAGGAGGTGCACACCATCCCCCCTCAGGTATAGCCAGGTTTCCTTCTCCAGTTCCATATCCAGGATGACCAGACCCCATTCCTAACAATGAATCTGCCCAGATCTTTGTCTACTTTCTTGAGGGCCTAGTTGATCTGCCCTACCGACAGATGCAATTAATGACCTATTCCACTCCCAGGTTGTCACAATTAATACGTACCTTCAAATTTCGGAATGACTCACCCCAGATTTCCATAGCCAGCACCACCGGAAAAAGCTCCAGGAACACCAGGTTATGGAGAAGGCCTGCCTCTTTCCACGAATGCGGCCAAGGCCCCGCACTCCAGTGACCCTGCTAAAAAGCCCCATAACCAGTCGAGCCAGCCGCATCCATAAAAAGTTACAAGTCAAAGTTGCTCACCGGACCCGACATCCAAACTGAACGCCCATTATAAGCTTCCAAGAACTTGTGCCACACCCACAAGTCCTCTCAGTGTTCCTTAGTGAGTCAGATAAAATGAGTGGGAGCCCGAGCTCCCAGTGGTAGCAGTCGACAGCCTTTGGCAAAAAACCGTGCCCATGGGCATAATGCGACACGCAAAATTCAACTTACCTAACAAAGACTATAGTCTCCGAAGCTTAATATTACTGAGTCCCAGGTTCCCACGAATCTCAGCCTTGAGGGTATAAGCTTATCCTCCGGCAGGTGCATGGCACATGTGTTCAAAACTGTGCCAAGGGAACTAAGTGTGGTAGTCGGGCCCTCCGTTTTATCCGCGGCCAAGGGGATCCCAAATCAACCAACGATGTGCAGCGTGGTGACGAGAACTGCACACCTGTTAGAGGAAGGCGGTCCTACGCAAAGGAAATCATCTAAATAATGGATGATGAAATTTATTCCCGAGACATCCCAAACAACCAATTCAACAAAGGAGCTGAATGTCTCAAACAATGTGCAGGAAATGGAGCAATCCATAGGAAGGCAACAATCCACGTAATATGCCTCTTGTCACCAGCAGCCAAGCAAACAAAAGCTGTCCAGTTTCACTGGGATCAACCGAAACCCAGCTTCAATGTCAGATTTAGCCATCAGTGCCCCCTTCCCATAGCGTCAAACCCAGCTAACAGTCACATCAAAGGAAGTGTAAGACACCGTACATGCTTCCGAATCTATCGTGTCATTAACTGACCCACCCTTAGGGAAGGAGAGGTGGTGAATAAGGCGAAATTTAAGGGGCTCCTTCTTGGGCACCACCCCCAACGGCGAGATCACTAAATCCGGCAAAAGCTTATCTTGGAAAGGCCCTACCATGCGACCCAGGGCCATTCCTTCCTCAATTTTTCAGAAACCACCTCCGGATGCTGCAAGGCTGAACACAAATTCCACGCCATAGGCGGAATGGTGGCCAAAGAACAGGGTATCAGAAATCCCTCCGAGAATACCGCACCCAACAGCCGAGCAGCATCCCAATCCGGATATCTGTCTATGAAAGGTTGCATCCTTACCCTCTTCACCGGCATCATCCCTCTTGTTAGCAGACTCTCCGACATGGCCCTTACCCTGCTTGGAACAGCGGGACATGGGATGCGAACCTCTGCAGCCAGAGCCCCTTCAAACTTACATGATCCCTCGTTGTACTGGCAGCAGAAACCCCGCTTGTTTGTGGCAGGTTGTCCAGGGGCAGATGCACCACCGGCCCCCCTGGAAAAAACTGGTTTGGGGCCCGCGCCAAGGTCATCAGTCGCATCCAGAGGCTAATGTCCTTGTGGTCCCAGCACAAGGACAGATGGATGGCCCTCCACTGCTAGAACCATAGCCATGCAGATCCCCCGTAGACCCTGTGTGCCTCGCCGATGGCGTCCAGGTAACAAAAGAGCAATGTTCCAGATGCTTTTCCCCAATGACGCTCGCCATAATGGCAAACGCCTGCAGCCAGTTAGTGAAAGTATGCGGAATCAGTCCGTACCGTCGCTTCTCCTCATCCTCCTTGCCATCGGCTTGAGCCTATCCAGGTTACATTTATGTAATAGAAGATTTCCACATAGTCACCCTTACAAATCTTACCGCACTTCAGGCTTCAAGTGCGCCCCCAACGGCCCCTCAAAGCAGACGTAAACCTCGCATTTTGCTGCGTCGGCAAGCCAAACAGAATCCGGTTTTCCCGCGGCATCCTGTTGATCTGGTCTTGTCCCCTGACACTGAACTTTCAGACACTGATGCCACTGCCAACCCCGCTGGGGAAGGGGTGGGGACCCTAACAGGGGAGCCCACCACCACCCCGGACCCAGATCCTAGGCCACTCTCAACTGACCCGCCGCCCGGTGGAACCCACGCTGACGCCGGCAGAGCTTGGACCCCCTTACCCGCTGCAAAACGCTGAACCAAATCCTACAAACCCCCTAGCAGGTCCTGCAACACTGTGTCTGACCTGGAAGTGGCAGGCACAGAGCCAGACACTGGGGGAGCAGCCACTGTGCCCGAGAGCCTGTGGCAAGGCTCTAGCAGCCTGTGAACTAGTCCCACCCCCTACCCCCAACAACCCACACAATCATTCACTCAAAGACATAGTAGACATAGAAGAGCACTCACCAGGCTGACCAGGGGTGCCCCCAACAGCTGCAGATCCCGACTCCACTGGCGCCGGGCGGCTGTCCTCCTCCGAGCAGGACAGCTCGCCCTCCGACTGAATGACTGTAGACTGCTGATCCACCGCTGCAAGCATCCCAGGCAAAGAGGACCTGGACACTGAGGATCCGTGCCACCACTGGCCCCTCTTCCTGGCACCGGATCCGCCCACTGATCTCCTGGACTGCTGGCCTGTGCACCCAGGGCCCCGGGCACCCGCCGAAGCTCAGTTGGTGCAACTCCTCCCTCTGTCACGCACTGCAGGTGGCAGTGCAGACCCGGGGGAGCCGCCAGGCGAGGCCTGGCGGCTGTAGCAGACTTTCTCCCTCGCCGAGACTTCCCCCTGATATATGTGTGTGTGTGTGTGTGTATATCCCCAGAGAACTCCCCACTTACATCAGGGTCCCCAGAGAGCCTCCCCTTACATTGGGTCCCCAGAGAGCCCCTCCTTACATCAGAGTCCCCAGAGAGCCCCCCCTTGCATCAGGGTCCCCAGAGAGCCTCCCCCTTGCATCAGGGTCCCCAGAGAGCCTCCCCCTTGCATCAGGGTCCCCAGAGAGCCTCCCCCTTGCATCAGGGTCCCCAGAGAGCCCCCACTTACATTAGGGTCCCCAGTGAGCCTTCCCCTTAAATCAGGGTCCCCAGAGAGCTCCCCTTGCATCGGGGTCCCCAGAGAGCCTCCCCTTTGTATCAGGGCCCCCAGAGAGCACCCCACTTACATCAGGGTCCCCAGAGAGCCTCCCCTCCCCTCGGGGACCCCTGCAGAGACTCGGGGCTATGGGTCCCAGATTCAGGGCTACAGCCCCAAAAGCCACCCCCTAACTACGCCACTGCTTGCAGCTATGCAGCGCCTCCAGCAGCGGCAGCCGACCGAAGCTGGGACAGGAGTTGATCCATGTCCACCATAGTCACACGGCCCAGCAGCAGGGTACCTGTTGGAAGCTGCTTCCTGCGTCCGTTGACCTCCACTGGATGCCAGGGCTGCTCCACCTCCCCTTAAATCACATAATCCCACACCCACCATGAGATACCCCCCAATCAGGTAATACCTCACGCTTCTCCCAAATCTTGCCGTTAACCCTTTCTGTTGCCTCCCCTTTGCCTCCCCTTTCACACGGTCATGCCTGCCCTGTGCTATGTTTTTCTTCCTCTTTGCTCCGGGCCTCTCTTTAAGCTGGTACATAATTGTGATCCGAGTCGAATGGCCTTTTGGGAAAGGTTAACAAGCACTGGAGGGAGGGGGCAAATATGAAATTGACTCAAAGGAAGTCATGGCGGATCCATGGATCTAAGGTTTTATCCCCTGGGGGGGTAAAATATTGAGTTTGATCTGAATTGTTTTATCAGTATTTCTTGAATCTGTATTTGCTGTATTTCCTTTTTCACTTGATTTTAGTTTGATTTTATTATATGGATATACTTATCTTGATTTGGCTTTTCTATATACTCTTTCTATAGTCTTCCGTTGAGTACACTTCCTATTTTTATCTTTTTATATATTTTAACATTTTTTTATTATGTATACTTTTTCCTTTTAGGAGCCCACTGTGTCACTTTTTAACCTCTTGGTGCTGGTCACACGCAAATATCCGGCCTCTCGGCGGTTGGGCAGAGATCGCTGCTTGCGATCAGGAGCTTTCTAATCATGTGACCGCCGTGACAGCCAATCACAGCAGTCACATGATCATTAACTCCGCCCCGCCTATCAGTATCCTAAACTCCTTAAAGGGCCAGGAGGTGCCAGATCCAAGGGGTTAAGAAAGATATACTATTCAGTGATATACTGTATTAGATGGGCGCTCATATTTTATGTGATTTTAATTAGTGTAGTATGTTTATAATGAGATGGCAGTTTTTTAGATATTTATTTGTAAATTTTCTAATGTTAGGTGAGTGTTATGCATTTATATGACTGCTTTTTTGCCACTTACAATGGTGTTCTAGGCTGTTAAGTTGTTTACATGGCTGTGGCTTTATTATGCAGTTGCTATGTTTACCGAACTGCTATCTATATAGGGCGTGATGCCTAATGCCTCGTACACACGATCGGATTGTTGGCCAACAAATCCGTGGAATTTTGTCCAAAGGGCGTTGGCTCAAACTTGTCTTGCATACACACGGTCACACAAATGTTGACCAACAATTACGAACGTAGTGACGTACTAGACGTACGACGAGCCGATACTTCAGTAGTGATGTGCCACTCTTTGGGCTCCTTCTGCTAATCTCGTGTTAGTACAAGTTTGGTGAGTGACGATTCGCGCTTTTCAGCTTCGTGCTTTTCAGTTTCGTGCTTTTCAGTTTTCGCTTGTTGGTTCGCATCTGTTTTTCAGTGTGTGCTTGTCAGATCATTTCTGTTTTTCAGTGCGTTCTATTTATAGTTCACTTTTGATTTTCAGTGCGTGTGTGTCCGGTCGTTTCTGATTTTCAGGTCGTGCTTGTCAGGTCCTTTCTGATTTTCAGTGCGTTCTGTCAGTTCGTTCTGAGAAGCCGTTCATATACTAGCCATGTGGCATTCTTGTTGGAGAGATTGTGCTATTGTTGGGCTTGAAGTTATTGCTATGACCCAAGTCCAGTCCAGGAACAAGGGTAGGAGGAGTTCTTTGACCAAGAATTGGTTGCTTGACCAATTCTGTCATATGCCTTTGCTGTGGGAGCTCCAGGAGAATAATCCTGATGATTTCAGGAATTATCTCCAGATGACGGTCTTTCACCGTCTATTGGCTTTGCTGTCCCCTTATATTACTAAGCAGGACAGCTGCATGCGGCAAGCCATTTCTCCCGAGCAAAGGTTCGTCGCCACCTTGCGGTACTTGGCGACGGGGAGAAGTCTCCAGGACCTCAAGTTCACGACTGGGATCTCCCCCCCAGGCTCTGGGAATCATTATCCCAGAGACCTGCTCTGCCACCATTCAAGTCCTGCAGAAGGACTATATTTGGGTAAGTTTTATCCTTTAACATCACATTCTATGTATTTAATGTTTGCTAATGTATTGTATTAATTTATTCATTCCATAATTACCATTATTGTAATATGCTGTGAATGTCCTCTTTGTCCTCATGCATGCTGTAAGCTTTTAATGCTCCTTTTTTGTCCTTCATGCATATTTTCCTTCATTAACCTCCCCAGCATGCTATCTTGGGCCCATACACACCTAGCCTAGTAACTTAACAATGTATTTTGTCAGCTTCATTTTAGTGCTTACCCTAAACACCCCCTAAAATGTGTCCAAATGTTATTGTTGTCCTTAAATTCTGCTGACTTTGCCAAACTCATGCACACTATACCTATCTCTTTTGTGGTCATATTTATGGATGAATTCACCAAAGCATGTAGTGCAAGGGCCTGCCTGAATACTTTCAAATGGTACTGTTGAAAGTTTTGTTCTCCTATTTTCTTGATAGGTAATATGTAAAAATGTGCTTCAATTTGGACAGTGTGTATTCATATTTTTGTATTATGACACTTCTTACATGTCCAGTGGGCTGCCAATAGTGTAAGTAAGGACGGGCTGGCCAAAGTAACACACATTATTTATGCATTTACCCTGTTTCCCCGAAAATAAGAGCTAGCGTGATTGTCTGTGATGGCTGCAATATAAGCCCTACCCCCCAAATAATCTCTAGTTAAAGTCCTTGTAGGTCTTCTTTTCAGGGTAGGGCTTATTTTCAGGGAAACAGGGTAGGGCTTATTTGGGGCTAGGGCTTATATTGCAGCCATCACCGAAAATCACGCTAGGTCTTATTTTCAGGGAAACAGGGTAGCTCTCAATGAAGTGGAGAGGGTTACCTGTCCAAAACATCTACCCATTGCCTCCCCACCATAAATTTTTTCCAATGGGCCACCAGAGGGGTGAGGAATCTGATAAGTTGACCTTTATACTTTTTGTCTTTAAGTACTAATTTCAATAAATGTTATACTTTTGTTGGCCAAGAATGTTTGTGTCTAATCTGCTTGCAATGTTTTGTGCAAAACTACTATTTTTTTTTTCTTGTTTGACTCCACAGTTTCCTTCCAACCCACATGAATGGCAGACTGTGGCTTCCCAGTTTCATCACCAGTGGGATTTTCCCAATTGTGGTGGTGCTATAGATGGGAAGCATGTAAAGATCGTCCCACCACCCAACTGAGGGTCTTATTACTACAAAAAAGGGGTTTTGTAGCATTGTGATGTTGGCGGTGGTTACGGCCAATTACGAGTTTATCTACTGGATGTTGGGAAGAATGGCAGAAACTCTGACAGAGGAGTGATCGCCCAGACCGAGTTCCACAGGCGGCTACAAAATGGCACATTGAGGTTGCCACCTCCGCAGGAGAATATCAAGGGCCTCAATTTAGTTTTTGCCACGGATGAGGCCTTTGTTCTGGAGAACATCTCATGAGGCCGTTCCCCATGAGGAACATGACCCCCATGAGGGTTTTTAATTACCGGCCTGTCACAAGCCAGAAGAGTGGTGGAGAATGCCTTTGGCATAATGGCAAGCCGGTTCAGAATCTTCCTAACATCCATGAACCTGGTCCAATATAAACTGACCATTTCATGTTGAGCTGCTGCATTATGCACAACTACTTAAGGAAGAATGCAGCCAGCTATCTGGCCTCAGTTTTGACTGAGGCTGACTTTGCATCGGATACAGCAGCAATGATGGCTATCAAAAGTGGCTGTGCTGGCTTACCGCCCCAAAGTGCCTGCGAAATCAGGCAAAAATATGTTGAGTACTTCGTGGGTAGAGGGGCAATTGCTTTACAATGAAATATTGCACATGTGTAGTAATTAAAAAAAAAAACTAAACTCATATTTCATTTGAATTACTGTTTGTGTTTCTTATCTGTCTCCTAGGTTCTCAAATGGCCTTTTAATTTTGGCCATTTTCTTCAACAGTGCAAACGTAACTTATTTGATACATGAGATGACAATCTCTTCTTCAGCTAACTATTATGTTGTGCTGTGGGTCTGCTACACACACACAATGTTATTGTTGTTAATGTATGTAATGCATTCATGATAAAAATATTCATCCTTTTCAACTCCTTGAATTAATTGCTTGGAGTCCCAAACATTGCCTGCGTTTGGCACATTTTACAGTACATTGTCACTGTAACTACACCAACTTAACAAATACACTGGTATTGAGCACTGAAATAAGAAGCCACACATTGTTGAGTATAAAACATTTTACTCCAAGCACATTCACATGTGCGTTATAAACTGTTTTTGAATAAACCAACATCTTGATGTATAACATGTATGTTTGACATTAATTTGCCATTTTTGGGGCTAAACAGGCATGTTTAAAAACATAACATACACATCCCCAACTCAAGAACTTACAAAGTTCAACTTTGCTAAAGTGAAGGCCATATGAGACATTAGTATGTCAAAACTGAGTTGATCTTGCCTTCATCAGATGGGGTGAGCTCACCCCTCTAAAAGCCAAATTTTGAAGATGCACATAAATTGGGACTCAAAATTTGGATTTCCCTCATGATCCCATGCCTAAAATGTATGTCTTTTCCCTACATTTAATTTGCTAAAGCCACAAAATACACAGTGTGTCAACATGTGCTATCTCCCATCATGGGATATCAATGTACGCATTTTGTGCCCTACAAGTGCACTTGCATTGCACTTGTAGTGCAAAGTGGTTTTGACTTTTTGAAATAAGCCCCAGTGTGTCAACATGTGCTAGCTCCCATCACGGGGGATCAATGGATGTGTTTTGGGGGGTGCAACCCCTTCCTCTCACCTACTTTAGTTTGGAGGAAGGGGTTGCACCCACAAAACATTGATATCCCATGATGGGAGATAGCACATGTTGACACACTGTGTGCATCTTCAAATTTTGGCTTTGTGATTCATTTAAAACTTTAAAAACACGTACAACATACCAACAACTATAAAATGTTATTTTTGTTTAGATTTTGCCTAAAATATCTATGATGTTGCTCAGTCTTTTTTGAACATCATGGATGTTTTGTTTCATATTTGTTCCAAATCACAATTACAAGCCATGATCTCACTGATCAGGATTTGTGCACTTGCACTGCTGAAGTGAGTTTCTTCTTCCACAACATCCACATCACCTATAAATAAAAAAACACACCATGGATTAAAAATATGCAGGCATCCATCTATTACCTAAAGCTGTGTTCTCAGACTTCCTGCACATCAGCATCCACATCTTCAGGGTGTGTGGTGAGTTGCCTTTCTTCAGGATGTTCAGTAGATGCTAGGTTACTGGGGTCCACAGATGTCCCTCTTCTTTTCTCCCCTATGTGAATACAAAAAAGGTATACTTAGCAGACAGATATATTAGGCTAGAAATAGTAATATGAAACATTGCTTGTAAGTGTCTTCCAATTGTCTGTTTTGTGAATGATTAACCACTTGCCGACCGCCGCACACAGATGTACGTCGACAGAGCGGCACGGGCAGGCATAAGGGCTTACCTGTACGTCCCTGCCTGCCCGCGGGTGGGGGGTCCGATCGGACCCCCCCCCGGTGCCTGCGGCGGTCGGATCGAGGTCAGGGTCGATCAAAGGTGAGGGGGAGGCCACTCATTCGTGGCCCCCACCTCGCGATCGCTCCTGGCCAATGACAAGCTTCCTCGGCTTCTGTGAATGTAAACAGAAGCAGAGGAAGTGATGTCATCTCTCCTTGAGCCGGTCTTTTCGTCCGGCGCCGAGGCGAGAAGACATCCAAGTAAGTGCACCAACACTACACATACAGTAGAACACGCAGGCACACTTGTCACCCCCCTGTCACCCCCCGATCACCCCCTGATCACCCCCCTGTACCCCCTGTCACTCTGACACCAATAGCAGGTTTTTTTTTTTTCTGATTTATTGCATTGGTGTCAGTTTGTGTCAGTTACAAGTGTTAGGGCCGTTAGGTTAGCCCCCTTTAGGTCTAGGGTACCCCCCTTTAGGTCCAGGGTACCCCCCTAACCCCCCTAATAAAGTTTTAACCCCGTGATCACCCCCCGTCGCCAGTGTCACTAAGCGATCGTTTTTCTGATCGCTGTATTAGTGACACAGGTGACGCTAGTTAGGGAGGTAAGTATATAGGTTCGCTGTCAGTGTTTTATAGCGACAGGGACCCCCATATACTACCTACTAAAGGTTTTAACCCCTTGATTGCCCCCTAGTTAACCCTTTCACCAGCGATCACCATATAATTGTTACAGGTGACGCTGGTTAGTTGGTTTTGGCTTTTTGTAGTTTATTACAGTTTTAGGGCACCCGCCGTTTATTACCCTATAAAGGTTTAACCCCCTAATTGCCCGGCGGTGATAGAAGTTAAGTTTTTAGGATCAGATAAGGTCTGCGTCGCCCCAGGCAGTGTCAGGTTAGCGCCAGTACCGCTAACACCTACGCACGCAGCATACACCTCCCTTAGTGCTATAGTATCTGAACGGATCGATATCTGATCCGATCAGATCTATACTCCCCAGCAGTTTAGGGTCCCCCAAAAAAACGCAGTGTTAGCGGGATCAGCCCAGATACCTGCTAGCACCTGCGTTTTGCTCCTCGGCCCAGCCCAGCCCAGCCCACCCAAGTGCAGTATCGATCGATAACTGTCACAAAACACTAAGCACACATAACTGTAGCGTTTGCAGAGTCAGGCCTGATCCCTGCGATCGCTAACAGTTTTTTGGTAGCGCTTTGAATCAGTCGCTGACAGTCAGGAGCTTTTTTGCCTGTGAGTCTCACTAGTGTACCCCTAAATTTAGAGCCCAAAATGGCAAATAGAAGGTACACTAGTGAAGAGGCCTACAGGATTCTGAGCATGACAGATAGTGAAGAGGAAGTCACTCATCTGTCAAGTTCAAGCTCAGAATACGAACCTGTAGAGGACAGCGGCTCCATGACAGATAGCTCTGACGACGGAGTTGTGGTCCCTGCTAGGGTCAGGCGTACCAGACCCCGATCTTCTTCTTCTGTCCTTGAAGTGCAAGAACCGCAGGGCTCTCGTAGGGAGCAGAGAGGTACTAGTGCCGCTACTCCTTCTGGTGAACTGGCAAGCACCAGCGGCCTAGTACACCCTGGTCGTACATCCAGCACTGCAGTATCACGTGGTGACGTGGCGAGTCCCATAAGTGCAGTTCAAGCTGGCGAGGTGGCAAGCACAACTAGTGTCCCGCTGCCACCAATAAGACAAAGACAGGCCCGTCGTGCCCATAGTGCCCTTCCTGCTGCATTCGCCAATCCGAATTGGGTACCCACCACTTCTGCAGCACCCGTACTTCCCCCTTTCACTGGCCAACCCGGAATTCAGGTGGAAACAGTTGACTTTATGCCACTGGATTTTTATTCACTGTTTTTCACCGAAGATCTCTATAGATCTATTGTGGACCAAAGCAATTTGTACGCTGGTCAACACATCGCTGCTAATCCCCAGTCCTCCCTTGCCAGAGATTGGAGACCAATTACGGTCTCTGAATTTAAGATCTTTCTGGGCCTTTCCCTCAACATGGGCATAACCAAAAAGAGTGAGTTGCGGTCATATTGGTCCACTGACCCAATTCACCATATGCCCGTGTTCTCTGCTTCAATGGCCAGGGCACGATACGAGCAGATTTTGCGGTTCATGCACTTCAACGACAATGAACTCTGTCGTCCTCGTGGAGACCCTGCATACGATCGGCTCTACAAAATTCGGCCCCTCGTAAACCACTTCAACCAACGTTTTGCAGACTTGTTTACCCCCCATCAAGTTGTCTGCGTTGATGAGTCCCTGGTTAAGTTTTCTGGCCGCTTGTCCTTCAAACAGTACCTTCCCAGCAAGCGTGCCAGATACGGGGTCAAGATGTATAAGCTCTGTGACAGGGCCACAGGCTATACATGTAGATTTATGGTTTACGAGGGCAAAGATAGTCACGTAGAGCCGATAAACTGCCCTGGAAGCGCTGGCAAGATAGTGTGGGACTTGGTGTCACCCTTATTCGGAAAGGGGTACCACTTGTACGTGGACAATTATTATACGAGCGTGCCACTTTTTAGTCACTTGTTTGATCAGCAGATTGGAGCATGTGGCACCGTGCGACCTAATCGCCGGGGCTTTCCCCAGCGGCTTGTAGAGTCCCGTCTTAGGCTGGGGGAGAGAGCCTGCTTGCAGTATAATAATTTGCTCGCTATGAAGTGGAGGGATAAGAAGAATGTTTTCGTTCTCACCTCCCTTCATGCAGACACGACGACCCAAATTACTACGGCGACTGGTGTTGTGGAGAAACCCCTCTGTGTCCACGAATACAACCTTAATATGGGAGGGGTGGACCTCAACGAACAGTTGTTGGCGCCGTACCTAGTTGCCCATAAGGCCAGACGCTGGTACAAAAAAGTGTCTGTTTATTTATTTCAATTGGCTTTGCTGAACGCTCATGTGCTATACAGAGCTTCAGGACGGACTGGATCCTTCCTTAAATTCCAGGAAGAGATCGTCAGAGCCCTTCTGTTTCCAGACGGTGCTCCACCTCACCTTCCCAATCCAAATGCAGTAGGCCGGCTGCATGAGAGGCATTTTCCTTATGTCCTCCAGAGTACCCCTACCCAACGAGCCCCCCAAAGAAAATGTCGTGTCTGCAGAAAGCGCGGATTTAGGCGTGACACCCGGTATTATTGTCCCTCCTGTCCTGGCAATCCTGGTCTTTGCATTAGTGAATGTTTTGAACGCTACCATACACTAGTTGAGTATTAGCGTAGGGTACAGCACTGCACAGACTAGGACACACTTCCACAGGGTCTCCCAAGATGCCATCGCATTTTGAGAGACCCAAACCTGGAACCGTTACAGTTTTAAAAGTTACAGTTATAAAAAAAAAAAGTAAAAAAAAAAATATAAAATAAAAAAAACAAAAATAGTTGTCGTTTTATTGTTCTCTCTCTCTCTATTTTCTCTCTATTGTTCTGCTCTTTTTTACTGTATTCTATTCTGCATTGTTTTATTGTTATGTTTTATCATGTTTGCTTTTCAGGTATGTAATTTTTTTATAGTTTACTGTGTTTTAAACATTTTTTTGTTTTCAGGTACGCCATTCAGCTGCAGCGCGGATTTATTTATCTTGACAGCAACAGCGTTTGCTCCCACGATACATAAAGCCGTGACTCCAGCGCTGTCGGAGGTGATTTCACCACCACAGTTACATACTTCAGCATATATGCCGAAGTGTGGGGGCAGAAGTGGGTGGAGGAGCGATTTGCTCCTGCCTTTTGCGGGAGGATGCCCCCATGCTTCGGCATATATATATTTTAGGTAGGCACAGGTTGCGTTAAATGTTTTGTTTTTTACTATGGTTTTTTTTTGTATTTGCTTTGCAGGTATGGTAAGTATTACTGTTATACTGTAATGTTACTTTGTTTTTTGTTAACCATCATTTGCTTAGCAGGTACGCCATTCAGTTGCAGCGCGGATTTATTTATCTTGACAGCAACAGCGTTTGCTCCCACGATACATAAAGCCGTGACTCCAGCGCTGTCGGAGGTGATTTCACCACCACAGTTACATACTTCAGCATATATGCCGAAGTGTGGGGGCAGAAGTGGGTGGAGGAGCGATTTGCTCCTGCCTTTTGCGGGAGGATGCCCCCATGCTTCGGCATATATATATTTTAGGTAGGCACAGGTTGCGTTAAATGTTTTGTTTTTTACTATGGTTTTTTTTTGTATTTGCTTTGCAGGTATGGTAAGTATTACTGTTATACTGTAATGTTACTTTGTTTTTTGTTAACCATCATTTGCTTAGCAGGTACGCCATTCAGTTGCAGCGCGGATTTATTTATCTTGACAGCAACAGCGTTTGCTCCCACGATACATAAAGCCGTGACTCCAGCGCTGTCGGAGGTGATTTCACCACCACAGTTACATACTTCAGCATATATGCCGAAGCGTGGGGGCAGTGGGTGGAGGAGCAATTTGCTCCTGCCTTTTGCGGGAGGATGCCCCCATGCTTCGGCATATATAAATGGTGCATGTATGCCCATCATTAGAAGTGGGTGGATGAAGGGAGGTATTCTAATGGTGGGCATACCCACCGATCAATATCTTTTTTTTCGTTCAGCCCACAGGCTGCATGAAAAAAAAGTTTACAATATATGCCCAACAAGGACCAGCAACGTACTGGTATGTTGCTGGACTTTGAGTGGTTATACCAGAATGATGCCTGCAGGTTTAGGTATCATCTTGGTATCATTCTTTTCAGCCAGCGGTCGGCTTTCATGTAAAAGCAATCCTAGCGGCTAATTAGCCTCTAGACTGCTTTTACAAGCAGTGGGAGGAAATGCCCCCCCCCCACCGTCTTCCATGTTTTTCTCTGGCTCTCCTGTCCCAACAGGGAACCTGAGAATGCAGCCAGTGATTCGGCCAGCTGACCATAGAGCTGATCGGAGACCAGAATGGCTCCAAACATCTCTATGGCCTAAGAATCCGGAAGCTACGAGCATTTCATGACTTAGATTTCGCCGGATGTAAACAGCGCCATTGGGAAATTGGGAAAGCATTTTATCACACCGATCTTGGTGTGGTCAGATGCTTTGAGGGCAGAGGAGAGATCTAGGGTCTAATAGACCCCAATTTTTTCAAAAAAGAGTACCTGTCACTACCTATTGCTATCATAGGGGATATTTACATTCCCTGAGATAACAATAAAAATGATTTAAAAAAAATAAAAATGAAAGGAACAGTTTAAAAATAAGATAAAAAATCAAAAAATTAATTAAAAAAAAAAAAGCACCCCCGTCCCCCCCTGCTCTCGCGCAAAGGCGAACGCAAGCGTTGGTCTGGCGTCAAATGTAAACAGCAATTGCACCATGCATGTGAGGTATCACCGCGAAGGTCAGATCGAGGGCAGTAATTTTAGCAGTAGACCTCCTCTGTAAATCTAAAGTGGTAACCTGTAAAGGCTTTTAAAGGCTTTTAAAAATGTATTTAGTTTGTCGCCACTGCACGTTTGTGCGCAATTTTAAAACATGTCATGTTTGGTATCCATGTACTCGGCCTAAGATCATCTTTTTTATTTCATCAAACATTTGGGCAATATAGTGTGTTTTAGTGCATTAAAATTTAAAAAAGTGTGTTTTTTCCCCAAAAAATGCGTTTGAAAAATCGCTGCGCAAATACTGTGTGAAAAAAAAAATGAAACACCCACCATTTTAATCTGTAGGGCATTTGCTTTAAAAAAATATATAATGTTTGGGGGTTCAAAGTAATTTTCTTGCAAAAAAAAATAATTTTTTCATGTAAACAAAAAGTGTCAGAAAGGGCTTTGTCTTCCAGTGGTTAGAAGAGTGGGTGATGTGTGACATAAGCTTCTAAATGTTGTGCATAAAATGCCAGGACAGTTCAAACCCCCCCCCAAATGACCCCATTTTGGAAAGTAGACACCCCAAGCTATTTGCTGAGAGGCATGTCGAGTCCATGGAATATTTTATATTGTGACACAAGTTGCGGGAAAAAGACAAATTATTATTATTTTTTTTTTTTTTTGCACAAAGTTGTCACTAAATGATATATTGCTCAAACATGCCATGGGAATATGTGAAATTACACCCCAAAATACATTCTGTTGCCTCTCCTGAGTACGGGGATACCACATGTGTGAGACTTTTTGGGAGCCTAACCGCATAGGGGACCCCGAAAACCAAGCACCGCCTTCAGGCTTTCTAAGGGCGTAAATTTTTGATTTCACTCTTCACTGCCTATCACAGTTTCGGAGGCCATGTAATGCCCAGATGGCACAAACCCCCCCCCCAAATGACCCCATTTTGGAAAATAGACACCCAAAGCTATTTGCTGAGAGGTATAGTGAGTATTTTGCAGACCTCACTTTTTGTCACAAACTTTTGAAAATTGAAAAAAGGAAAACAAAAAACGTTTTTCTTGTCTTTCTTCATTTTCAAAAACAAATGAGAGCTGCAAAATACTCACCATGCCTCTCAGCAAATAGCTTGGGGTGTCTACTTTCCAAAATGGGGTCATTTTGGGGCGGTTTTGTGCTATCTTGGCATTTTATGGCCTTCAAAACTGTGATGGGTAGTAAGGAGTGAAATCAAAAATTAACGCTCTTAGAAATCCTGAAGGCGGTGATTGAATTTCGGGGCCCCGTATGAAGCTAGGCTCCCAAAAAGTGCCACTCATGTGATATCCCCATACTCAGGAGAAGCAGCAGAATGTATTTTGGGGTGTAATTCCACATATGCCCATGGCATGTTTGAGCAATATATCATTTAGTGACAACTTTGTGCAAAAAAAAAAAAAAATTGTCACTTTCCCGCAACTTGTGTCAAAATATAAAATATTCCATGTACTCATCATGCCTCTCAGCAAATAGCTTGGGGTGTCTTCTTTCCAAAATGGGGTCATTTGGGGGGGTTTTGTGCCATCTGGGCATTTTATGGCCTTCAAAAATGTGATAGGTAGTGAGGAGTGAAATCACAACTTTACGCCCTTAGAAATCCTGAAGGCGGTGCTGGGTTTTCGGGGCCCCGTACGCGGCTAGGCTCCCAAAAAGTCCCACACATGTGGTATCCCCATACTCAGGAGAATCAGCAGAATGTATTTTGGGGTGCAATTCCACATAAGCCCATAGCCTGTGTGAGCAATATATCATTTAGTGACAACTTTGTGCAAAAAAAAAAAAAATTGTCACTTTCCCGCAACTTGTGTCAAAAAATAAAATATTCCATGGACTCAACATGCCTCTCAGCAAATAGCTTGGGGTGTCTACTTTCCAAAATGGGGTCATTTGGGGGGGGGTTGTGCCATCTTGGCATTTTATGGCCTTCAAAACTGTGATAGGTAGTGAGGAGTAAAATCAAAAATTTATGCCCTTAGAAATCCTGAAGGCGGTGCTTGGTTTTTGGGGCCCCGTACGCGGCTAGGCTCCCAAAAAGTCCCACACATGTGGTATCCCCGTACTCAGGAGAAGCAGCAGAATGTATTTTGGGGTGTAATTCCACATATGCCCTTGGCATGTTTGAGCAGTATATCATTTAGTGACAACTTTGTGCAAAAAAAAAAAAAAATTGTCACTTTCCCGCAACTTGTGTCCAAATATAAAATATTCCATGGACTCAACATGCCTCTCAGCAAATAGCTTGGGGTGTCTACTTTCCAAAATGGGGTCATTTGGGGGGGGTTTGTGCCATATTGGCATTTTATGGCCTTCAAAACTGTGATAGGTAGTGGGGAGTAAAATCAAAAATTTATGCCCTTTGAAATCCTGAAGGCGGTGCTTGGTTTTCGGGGCCCCGTACGCGGCTAGGCTCCCAAAAAGTCCCACACATGTGGTATCCCCGTACTCAGGAGAAGCAGCAGAATGTATTTTGGGGTGTAATTCCACATATGCCCATGGCATGTTTGAGCAATATATCATTTAGTGACAACTTTGTGCAAAAAAAAAAAAAAAAATTGTCACTTTCCCGCAACTTGTGTCCAAATATAAAATATTCCATGGACTTAACATGCCTCTCAGCAAATAGCTTGGGGTGTCTACTTTCCAAAATGGGGTAATTGGGGGGGGGTTTGTGCCATCCTGGCATTTTATGGCCTTCAAAACTGTGATAGGTAGTGAGGAGTAAAATCAAAAATGTATGCCCTTTGAAATCCTGAAGGCGGTGCTTGGTTTTCGGGGCCCCGTACGCGGCTAGGCTCCCAAAAAGTCCCACACATTTGGTATCCCCGTACTCAGGAGAAGCAGCTGAATGTATTTTGGGGTGCAATTCCACATATGCCCATGGCCTGTGTGAGCAATATATCATTTAGTGACAACTTTTTGTAATTTTTTTTTTTTTTTTGTCATTATTCAATCACTTGGGACAAAAAAAAAATATTCAATGGGTTCAACATGCCTCTCAGCAATTTCCTTGGGGTGTCTACTTTCCAAAATGGGGTCATTTGGGGGGGTTTTGTACTGCCCTGCCATTTTAGCACCTCATGAAATGACATGGACAGTCATAAACTAAAAGCTGTGTAAATTCCAGAAAATGTACCCTAGTTTGTAGGCGCTATAACTTTTGCGCAAACCAATAAATATATGCTTATTGACATTTTTTTTTACCAAAGACATGTGGCCGAATACATTTTGGCCTAAATGTATGACTAAAATTGATTTTAATGGATTTTTTTTATAACAAAAAGTAGAAAATATCATTTTTTTTCAAAATTTTCGGTCTTTTTCCGTTTATAGCGCAAAAAATAAAAGCGGCAGAGGTGATCAAATACCATCAAAATAAAGCTCTATTTGTGGGAAGAAAAGGACGCAAATTTCGTTTGGGTACAGCATTGCATGACCGCGCAATTAGCAGTTAAAGCGACGCAGTGCCAAATTGTAAAAAGTGCTCTGGTCAGGAAGGGGGTAAATCCTTCCGGGGCTGAAGTGGTTAATGAATACATTATTTTTCCCCTTTCAAAAGCTGGTATACTTACCTGTTTTGTGCAAGTTTCACACATGGAGAGACCCCTAGTATCCACTAGTGCTCCTGCGTCCAGATGCGTAAACAGCTGCTGAGTGCCCTCTCCTGACACTGACTAAAATTGACATTTCATTATAGTTTCAAACACATCTAGACAACAATCTAATGAACGTATTTTAATTCAAATAGGCCTGAACAAATGTAGTTAACCTGCATCTCCCAAAACGACGTATTAGTTGTCGAAAGAGCAATGTTTAATGTCCCACAAATGATTCCTACTTGGCCTTTTAAACTGCACAACAGTAAAGAAAAGAACATGGACCAGCATGCAAGTAATAATAATAATAGGAACACAGGACAAATACTTACTTTTTTGCAGCACTTTCCTGATCTTTCTATACTGATCTTACTCTCTCAATTTAAGGTCTGACCAGCGTTTTCTCAACTGATCCTTGGATCGTCAAACCCCAAAATTCCTGTGCAGACTTCTCACAACTTTAGCCATGATCTAGGCATTTCTGACATTTGGGTTTCTGTAAGGTCCATGGTTCCCATCATAGTCTGTCCTTTTTAAGATGTCCACCATCTCCAGCATTTCTTCAAAAGACATATTTGAGGCCTTATATCTCCTCCTGGATCTGGAACTGCCTTACTCCGGGCTTTTGTCGTTGCTGCTAACAGCACACACCTGCTGTATCTCCGCTATGTGCTCTCCCACTGCCCTGAAAGAGAAGAGGAAAAAAAACTAGAAATAAGGACAGGGGCAGAGTTTCACGCATGCGCAGTGTATATAAAGCCATAACACGCGGGCAATGTAATGGACATACGTATGATCTGTGAGGGGAGGGCGGAGGATCGTTATAGCAGAACGTTCAAACTGAGGTACAATTGTAAATTGAGGCATCTGTGTTTAGTGGCCTATACTGCTTATAGATTGTGGCCTATATTGGGACAAGATTATGAGAGTTTATCCTGACATTAGGGTTTATCTTGTGTTGTGTCTAGCAGATAAAATGGTTGATAAATTCATGGTCCCAGATTTCCTACCTGAGTATATTGAGAAATACCGGGAGCTGCCATGTCTCTGGCAAGTAAAATGCAGGAACTATTCAAACAAAATAAAGAGGAAGGCAGCGATGGAGAAACTGTTGAAATTAGTGAAGCCTGTATATATCCCACGGCAGACATCAACTATTTGAAGGCCAAAATTGGTAGCCTGAGGAGCACATATAATAGGGAGCGCAAGAAAGTCCAGGATTCCCAGAGATCCGGAGCAGAAGCATATGATGTATATGAGCCCAGGCTGTGGTACTACAACAGCCTGCATTTTTTGTCCGACCAGATGGAACCCAGACCATCGCTCTCAACACTTCCTTCACCATAAGCTGAGGCTCCTGAGGTCCACCCTGGGCCTTCCACCTAGGAAGAAGATGTGAAGGAGCCCAGCTTGACCCAGGTATAGCATTGCTGAACATAATTATTGTCAAAAATGTAATGATGTTATTGATTACAAATTTCTGATTTAACAAAGTGGTTTACATATCAATAGACAGTAGTGGTCAAAAATGATTGGGACAAGAATGAAAAATGCTGGGGTCAGAATACTAGTCTTTTCTATTTGTTAACATTCGATTTGCAACAGTCATGAGCTCAAAATTGTGTGTGATTGATGACCAAAAAATTAAACTATGTACCATTTTCATACACAGGAAAGTCTCAGCCTCAGCCAAAGCCATGAGGAGGCCGTGGCAAGCAGCCTGACAGAATTGCAGGCTCCTCCCCTCCTCGCTCCAACAAAAAGGGCCAGGAAGTCCAGGAACCTGGACGATGCCACAGCTGCTTTTCTTTGCCATGCTAAAGCTGCAATTACCAACAAGTGTCTGGGGAATGCCCAGGAAAAAGCCAAAGTCTACTTACCACCAGCTTGCAGACAACCAAATTGACCTATCCAACAGTAAGCGTTAAAAAAGGGGTTTAGTCCGCACGCATTTGCAAACGCATGCGTGAGCCACAGAGCGGCACCCTTGTATCTGTGGTCCTAACACTAAAGTATGAGTGTCCCCACAGTGGAGGCACATGCATTTAATGGATAAATGAGAGCAGGTGGCTGGAGGGGAGCCCACCCCTCCTTAAAGGTACAGGAGCACACCAAACACCCAGCAATAGCACAATGGCTGCAAAGGTGTTGGTGCACTGCTGGACCAATACAAACACTCACGTGATAACAAAAGCTTGCCACCACTCTCATTTATAGCTGGCTATCGCAGTAAGCAGCATTGGGAGGCTAAAAAAGGTACCAACAAGTGTCTGGGGAATGCCCAGGAAAAAGCCAAAGTCTACTTACCACCAGCTTGCAGACAACCAAATTGACCTATCCAACAGTACCTTTAAGGAGGGGTGGGCTCCCCTCCAGCCACCTGCTCTCATTTATCCATTAAATGCATGTGGGGACACTCATACTTTAGTGTTAGGACCACAGATACAAGGGTGCCGTGACGTGTCTCTGTGGCTCACGCATGCGTTTGCAAAGGCGTGCGGACTAAACCCCTTTTTTAACGCTTACTGTTGGATAGGTCAATTTGGTTGTCTGCACGCTGGTGGTAAGTAGACTTTGGCTTTCCCCAGACACTTGTTGGTACCTTTTTTAGCCTCCCAATGCTGCTTACTGCGATAGCCAGCTATAAATGAGAGTGGTGGCAAGCTTTTGTTATCACGTAAAGCTGCAATTAGCACGGCCCCTGATGCCCAGGAGGCATTTGGATGCCTGACAGGCAATAAATTAAAACAGATGGAGGAGGACCAGCACACAATGTGCGAGGAAATAATTCTTCAGACCCTAAACAAGTGGAAGAGGGACGAAATCACCCGTAAAACGTACCTCTATGAGTTGGACCATGCTCCACCAACAACACAGCCACCCCACCCACCACAGCAGCCACTGCAGCCACACCCCCAACAAGGCCACATGGCTGGGGATTATCCCCATTATAATTTATGATTTTCTTTTTGTTTAATTTGAGTTTATTTTTTTTAATTTTTTTGTGTGCAGAGAATGCATTTTTTATTTAATTTCCTTCATTTGTGCGGAAGGAAGTTTTGAGAGTGATGGCCTGGGTTCGGTGTGGTCTGGCAAAAAATGCAGGCTGTTGGAAGACCACAGCCTTGGGACATATATGTCTTCTGCTGCTGCTCCCGATCTCTCGGAGGTTAAAAAATACAAGATAAGAATGGTGTTGTGGTAACTTGACACACAAAAACAATATATTAATTATGAGATCACTATAAAAAAAAAAAATATTCTGGAAATCACTAGAAAAAATAAATAAATAAATAAATAAATAAATGTTATTCTGGAGATCACTAGAAAAAAAATATTATTCCGGAGATCACTAGGAAAAAAAAAATGTTTGTCAGAACTCTGTGAATATCACCAGCAAAGAAGCTTCATTATTATAGCATTGTAAAGAAAAAGAGAATGCGCTGCATTGAGAGATTTCATAATTTTCCGCGTCACGAATCTCCATTATAAGCGGTAGTTTTACAAGACTGAGCGCTTCCGGCTCATCCTTGATTCCGAGCATGCGTGTTTGTACTTTGGACTTTTGTCTGACGGACTTGTGTACACACGATCGGAAAGTCCAACAACACACATTTGTTGGCGGAAAATTTGAGAACATGCTAGCCAGCATTTGTTGGCGGAAAGTCCGACAACAATTGTCCGATGAAGCATACACACTTACCACCAACAACCTCACATCCAACATTTTCTGTCGGAAAGTCCGATCGTGTGTACGGGCCTTTAGCCTTTCAGAAAGCCGGTTGAGCACAACGCGTTGGCCGGGCAGTGATGTCTTCACGCTGGGTGAAGTTAGGACGCCATTTTTAATAGTGCTACAAGATATGCTTTATGTTCTCCTCTGATATGTGAGTGTAATTTTAATTATATGAATAAACTAGATTAGCGATCTACACTATTGGGCTTTCTTCTAACTTCCTATACATGGGTCTTCTTGTGGTGAGGATCTTGGAAGTGGGATATCGAATGAAGCAGTGTCCCCTGTATTAATTAAAGCACATTTGACCTCCTATAGCACAATGAGGTCCTGCTAAGAAGGTGAGGTGGGGTGAAGGACACTATGATGTGTTTGCTGAGATGAAGATCATCTTGTGAGAAGAAATGTATTATTCCTTTTGGGATCACATTTTCTACTGGATGGTGTATGGGATTCCTATATGAACTTTTTATGGCACAAATTTTATATTTTCATATGAACTTTGTGAATTTGATTCAATGGACTTTTAGATCACTATTTATATTTTGTATATAGTATATGTATGAAATTTGCATATTATCATGCACTAATATGTAGGGTTGGGAGCTATTTTTGATTTAGTTTTATTGGTAGCGCTGCACTATTTAAAGGGTATACATTTTAAATACATTCTTCAGCTTTGTGTATACAAAGGAAATAGTGGAGCTCAAGTCCATAATTGGTTTAAAATTGACCACATTGCCTTAAAATGTATATGGTGCAGAAACTTTAAAACAAATAATTTTTTAATTACAGGTGTGTGTGTGTGTATATATATATATGTATGTATGTATGTATATATATATATATATATATATATATATATATATATATATGTATGTATATGTATGTATGTGTGTGTGTGTGTATATATATATATATATATATATATATATATATATGTATGTGTGTGTATATATATATATATGTATATATATGTGTATATGTGTATGTGTGTGTATATATATATATATATATATATATATATGTATATATATGTGTATATGTGTATGTGTGTGTATATATATATATATATATATATATATATGTATATATATGTGTATATGTGTATGTGTGTGTATATATATATATATATGTGTGTGTGTGTGTGTGTGTGTGTGTGTGTATATATATATATATATATATATATATATATATATATATATATATATATATATATATATATATATATATATATGTATGTATATATATATATATATATATATATATATATGTATATATATATACATACATGCAGTATGTATATATACAGTGGGGGCGGAAAGTATTCAGACCCCCTTTAATTTTTCACTCTTTGTTATATTGTAGCCATTTGCTTAAATCATTTAACTTATTTTTTTTCCTCATTAATGTACACACAGCACCCCATATTGACAGAAAAACACAGAATTGTTGACATTTTTGCAGATTTATTAAAAAAGAAAAACTGAAATATCACATGGTCCTAAGTATTCAGACCCTTTGCTCAGTATTTAGTAGAAGCACCCTTTTGATCTAATACAGCCATGAGTCTTTTTGGGAAAGATGCAACAAGTTATTCACACCTGAATTTGGAGATCCTCTGCCATTCCTTCTTGCAGATCCTCTCCAGTTCTGTCAGGTTGGATGGTAAACGTTGGTGGACAGCCATTGTTAGGTTTCTCCAGAGATGCTCAATTGGGTTTAAGTCAGGGCTCTGGCTGGGCCATTCAAGAACAGTCACGGAGTTGTTGTGAAGCCAGTCCTTCGTTATTTTAGCTGTGTGCTTTTTTTTTTCTCTTTTTCTTACATATATTCTCCAATCAACATAACAAGTATTTAACCACAAATAATAACAACATATTCATAAACATACAACAAAACAACACACAAACTAAAAAAAAAAAAAAAAAAAATCCCCACCTCAAGCAAATCTGATGACTGTTCCATTTCCTGTCCACTATAGTATTCTATGCATCTGTACCTATGTGAAAAGTTACCTCTGCCGACTGCATAAGTCCGTAGATTCTTCTCTCCCCGCTGATTTTGCCCTCTACCTCCATTTTCCGTCTGGTACCATTTTTACTATCCATAATTATACTTGCCCACCCTTCTGAAGATTAGCAAAAGCCAGTGAGGATGGGGCTTGCCGTGGAACCGAAATCCATGGCTTCCACAGTTTATACAAGTAATTGGGTATGCCTCTGTTACAATAGATCTGTTGTTCCTTCAGAATATTGTCGTTTACATGAAGGCGCCATTCCTCAAAGGAAGGTGCACTCGGAGATATCCACCTTAGGGCAAATCAGCAGGTGATTTTTGGCACCGTGGACAGTCCGGGGAATCACGCCTATCCCACTTAAATAGTTTGACCGGTGTTCTATATACCCTATAAATTATAAATAATTGGGTCAGACATTGTGTTGGTGATAATGAAACTAGGGGTACCTGTCATGGAATGTCCCACACTCCGCTTGAGTGCTACTGTCAGTATACCACTTCCTCCCAGTCTGACTCTAGATATCAGATATTCCAACCACTCACAAAGCACAAAACAAGGTGAGACTTGCTTACCTGCTAACATGGACTGTTTTATTAGAACCAAAATTACAAGTCTTTATATACCATTAGAGGAGGTTCCCCCCTCCTGCTCATATTACTCTAACAATACAACTGTAACCTAATTAACATGAGCTAGTTTACCAAATCATTTACCCAGACTAGGTGACTCAGAGATATGACCTTTAGGACACAGACTTGTGGTCACCGAGCTTAACACAGTAGTATAAACACAATAGCAGGAGCTGATTACAAATAACAATACAAACAACAATGAGTTGAATACTCTTAGAACCTGTGGTAAGCCAGACTAGACTTATTTACAATAAACACATTATAGCAGACAACAAGACAGGTAGTTGGAGTTGATGATATTAGCATCTCCTCACAGTATGTGTCCCAACAGTATGAATCAGTCACTATTGCTAATATGGCAAATACAGGGTCCCCAGAGTCTGTGTGTCCTGGGGGACAAGGACCCGAAGCCAAAGTAACAACACCTCAAGGGTACCCCAAATGCCAGAACCCATAATCTGTAGGCAAGAGGCTGACATTCAGTCCCCTCCAAAAGCCTCTGTAACGGGTGAGTCTGTCACAGTACCCTTTCTAATATTATTTGCCAAGTTTCATCTGAAATATCCCCTATATCTAGTTCCCACCCTCTTCTGCCCAGTGTAACACCCTCATCTCGATATGATCTCGTAAGTTGACCATATAGAGATGAGATCAAGCCTTTTTTTTTCTGTCATTCGTGCTAATAAAGTTATAAGTGGCATTGGTTTTATCACTTTCTTTTCCCCTTTAAACTGAGATTGGACCGCATGTCGTAGTTGTAAGTATTTAAAAAAACTATGATGGGGTAAATGAAAAGATTTTTGCAGATCCTGAAAGGAGCGTAGAATATTGTGTGAGTTCAACTGTGTTATATATTTGAGGCCCTTAGAGCGCCAGCTTTCAAATCCCTCCAGTTTACCTAGTTCTTTATATTGCCTATTCCCCCAAAGTGGTGAATACTCCGAACTCTGCACGCCGCGCCTCACCATCACTTGACTACCGACAGGTCGGACCTTCACTGGCCTGGACCCCTGGCTGGGCACGCATCTCCCTTGCTCCCATACAGCCGGCGAGTCCCCATCCACCTCTTCCCCTGTGACACCTAAAACATCCTGGAGACTGGGTGACTGCAAGCCGGGGCATCATACAGGATCGCTGCACCTGTCCACCGGGCTAGACCCTTTACTAACCTATAAATCCCTACCTGCACAGGCTATCACGGCCTCCTCCAGATTGAAGCTCACCCAGGACCTTCCTACTCCACGGTGGCTCTTTGACGCCCTCTGTTGGGGAATACCCCCCTGGTTGCTCCACTGGGTCTGGGTACATTAGGCCTGCCAGATGCGGGCTGGGAGCGAGCTCTATACTGAAGTCCAGTGTTGTTTTTTATCTCTCCCACTTGAATGTTTTTTTTTTTTGCTTTATGGATACAGTACCTATTACATGCCCCTCAAGCAATACTCTTTGTTTGCTGATTCCAATCAGACACCCTGAGGAAGAGTCTATCTCGAAACGCATCGGGTACTCCCCGCATGTGTGTTCCACATATACCGGAGTTCTATGATTGCAAATCGCTGCATATTGTATTGCTATATTTTTCATGTTTGTATCATGCATCCTGTAACCCATGTATGCTTATCCTTTGTACCCTAGACCTATTCAGATCTATACCTTAATAAATACCTAGATCTTTGCAACAAACCTATACCACTCATACTCCTTATTATACTCTTTTATTACTTATGAGTAGGTGTCCCCTTGAAAGTCCCGTAAGAGGATCAAATTTCCATTTACCCTGTTCTAATTGGAATGTGGGTCCACCCTACTCACTAGACCAACATCGCACCACCCCTTTTTTATATTTCACCCTCCTCAAAACTACGACATCTGGACAAAAAGCCAGACCGCGCGGCCTTGTTCATAGAAACCTATCTGTATGAAGATTGTGCATCCTTCCAAGCCCCACGATTGGTAATAGTAGGGTCCTGAATATACTGAGCTTCTTTCTGCTTCGCGTCAGCTGCTAGCAGTGATTCTTGTTCCCGGCTAGTTTTTTTTATAAACACTTATGGTTTTAAGCAGGAGTCCCCTCAAAAAAGGTCTTCATGGTATCCCATACCACCTGTGGTGAAGCCGAGTTATCATTAATATGAAAAAATTCTGTTAGGGCCCGATTAGTTGAATCCGCCTGATGTTGAATTTTAAACCAAAAAGAGAGGACCCGCCAGTTAGTCCTAATTTTAGGCTTTATTTTGTCTAAAGTTACTACTATAGGTGAATGGTCTGATAACCCTCTGGTTAGATATTGAATACTAGAGACCCAAGAAAGAACTGAGTCTGTACCCAGGAACATATCTAATCTTGGTAACGTCTGATAGGTACTAGAGCAGCAGGAATATTCCTTAGAAAAGGGATTTCTTAGACGCCATATATCCTGTAGTCCCAACTCCTGGATATATCTATAAAAGGTAGTATCTACATTAGGGCCTGCTGGATTTCTAGCCAAACTAGAGTTACATACAATATTGAAGCCCCCATAATCAGCACTGGGGTCCCTGGATTATCTGCAATTAGCGAGCCTATATGTTGCATTACTTCGCTATTATATGGGGGTGGGATATATATTGACCCCAAAATACATTGCATAGAAAATAAAGTTATTGTTTTACTAGCAGCACAGTGTGTTTGGTTTCATAGCTAACCTGGTATTATTGTGATATTAACAATAACATGTGCTCAGAGTTTAATAGACCAACTAATTATAGGGACTAGACAAATTAATACACAGATATAATATTAATTATTATATCGATTACTTCAGCGGAGGAGAAAAAAAAGGGAAGGGATGGGAAGGGATAGGGAAGGAAAGGGGGGAAAAGGGGAAAAAAATTAGCGCTAAGAGGAGACCAAAAAAAAAAAAAGGCAAGAAATAGGACAAAAACACACTTTTCCCATTCACATTTCCCAATCACAACCTTATCGCATCCTAGTCGGTTCTTAAGGGAGTATTCCCCCCTTTCCCTCCCCCCCTAAACAATTCCATTTTCCTGCACATCACAAGAACTAGTAGTGCTAATAATTGATGATATGTGCTGCTCATTATCAAGCCAGGATGCTGCCGCCTTGGAACTATCAAAAAAAAAAAAGTTTCTCCTCTAGCTATAATCCTTAATTTAGCAGGATAAAGCATGGCGCATTGAATTTGAATATCCCGAAGGCGTCTTTTAACATCTGTAAATTGAGCTTTTTGTCTTTGAACCTCAGCAGAGTAGTCCGGAAAAAAGGACATTTTTGAACCATTGACTTCAATGTTACCCTTGATACGGGCCAACGATAGAATTTTGTCTCTGTCCCTGTAGTGGAGCATTTTTAAGATGAGTTGCCTAGGGGGTTTACCTGGAGGTAGGGGTCTAGCAGGGATACAGTGCGCTCTCTCCACCGCAAAGAAAGTAGTGACATTTTGTTTTTTGTCAAACACTTCCAGCAACCACTTCTCTATGAACTCAGTTGGCTTCCCCCTTCCAGGCGTTCAGGCATACCAAGGATTCAAACATTATTTCTTCTGAGTCTATTCTCGAGGTCATCTATGCGATTTACACAGCGACCAGATTGCAAACCCATTTCCTTAAAATCCCTCTGAATTAGCCCCATTTCATCCTCCAAAGTGGCAACTCACCCCTCCACAGCTGACGTTCGCTCAAGCACTTTCTGCATGTCCTGGCACATTACAGTCACATCCTCCCTAAGATGGTTCAACTGAGTGGATAGAGCTGTCAGGGTATAATTACAGTATTTGTGTAGCCCCCTCCGTCTCCTCACATGGGACAGAACTCACAGCACTCACAGACTTTCCAAGTCTCCTCATCTCCTCCAACACTTCTACTGCTGTATCGGCTGGGGCTTCAGTAAACATTTCAGACATGTTAGGAATGCTAGAAATGCTAGATGTTGTAGACATACCAGGTTTATTCGGTATCCCGTTTAAGTCCCGAGCCGAGTTCCAGGCAAATCTTTCCAGCCTCGCTGCTGCCTCCCTTCCCTTGTCTTTTTTCCCAGTCTGGAGCTGGGGCTTAGTGACATTCTCCTGTGTGCCCTGTGTGCTTAGGGTCATTGTCTTGTTAGAAGGTAAACCTTCGGCCCAGTCTGAAGTCCTGAGCACTCTGGAGAAGGTTTTCGTCCAGGATATCCCTGTACTTGGCCGCATTCATCTTTCCCTTGATTACAACCAGTCGTCCTGTCCCTGCAGCTGAAAAACACCCCCACAGCATGATGCTGCCACAACCAAGCTTCACTGTTGGGACTGTTTTGGACAGATGATGAGCAGTGCCCGGTTTTCTCCACACATACCACTTAGAATTAAGGCCAAAAAGTTCTATCTTGGTCTCATAAAAATAAGATGGTTGACTTTCTACAACTTTCTCCCATCTCCCGACTGCATCTCTGGAGCTCAGCCACAGTGATCTTTGGGTTCTTCTTTACCTCTCTTACCAAGGCTCTTCTCCCCCGATAGCTCAGTTTGGCCGAACGGCCAGCTCCAGGAAGGGTTCTGGTTGTCCCAAACGTCTTCCATTTAAGGATTATGGAGGCCACTGTGCTCTTAGGAATCTTAATTGCAGCAAAAATGTTTTCGTAACCTTGGCCAGATCTGTGCCTTGCTACAATTCTGTCTCTGAGCTCTTCAGGCAGTTCCTGATTCTCATTTGCTCTGACATACACTGTGAGCTGTAAGGTCTTATATAGACAGGTGTGTGGCTTTCCTAATCAAGTCCAATCAGTATAATCAAACACAGCTGGACTCAAATGAAGGTGTAGAACCATCTCAAGGATGATCAGGAGAAATGGACAGCACCTGAGTTAAATATGAGTGTCACAGCAAAGGGTCTGAATACTTAGGACCATGTGATATTTCAGTTTTTCTTTTTTAATAAAAACCGCTTGCATTGGGGGCACTTGTGCGTGCTCACTCCCAAACCACCTCTGTGTGTTCATAAGACACACAAAGTGTGGCTTAGCTCTGCCTCCCACTCCCTCCTCACTGGCTGTGATTGACAGAAGCAGGAGCCAATGGCTCTGAACCAATGAGGAGGGAGAGAGCAGAGAGAGCCTCAGCTCTCATGCACATTTTTGAACCGAGATTGGGCTCAGGTGAGTATAGGCTTTTTTTTTTACTTTAATGCAAAGAATGCATTAAGGTAACAAAAACCTTCTGCTTTCAGAACCACTTTAACTGTATGCTATATTCACTGTTTTAAATTCTAAATTGTTGCCTTCCTACTTCTTACTATTGCTTAATTACTAGTATTCTAGTAAAAAACTCTTTTTTTAATCAAACTTTTAAGTATCTTCCCAACTATAGAAGCTAAACCAACATTTCTGTAATTACTTGGTAAAAACATTTGTAGCTATGCCCCCATAGGGGTTGCTGTGTGTAGTGGTTCACCTGTCACCCTGCCCAGCCAGACAACCATCCCAGTCACTCAGAGACAGAAACCAGTCCATTGCTTTGTTTTGTTTTGTTTATTTGAGGGGGATTAAACTTGGATGGGTATTTGGGAATTATGGGATGCCCAGGAATATTTAGTGCAACAATGCTTAGGACTCCTATATACACTCCTGTATATATGCTTCACTCTTCTCTTTCCAGCACAAACACTTGCTGCTCACTGTTTCCTCCTCCAACACTTCACTTACTGCAGACTGTTCCTCCACCAGCACTTCCCTTGCTGCAGACTGTCGCTCCTCCAGACTAGCTAGCACTGCATGGGTAGGCCTGACACTACTTCCGCCAGGCCTTAATGGACTGCCTTTTGGGGGCAGGGACCCCGGGCCCCTATGGTGTAGAATAGTCCAGGTGATAGCTGTCCTCTGCTTGGCTACCACTCCCAGATAGCTCTCTTCAGGCCCTGCCAGCCAGCTTGGCTGCAAAGACCCCTTTCCACTTTCCTTCTCCACAGTCCTCTCTCCACTGGTTCTGCACCCATATCTCAAACTGCAATTTCCCAGTTCTCTCAGGTGTGCCTCCCCAGTCCTCCCGAATGTGCCCACTCACCAGCCCTCCTGGCTGCGATCAGTAGTCCTCCATGGAGACTCTTATGGGGCGTACACACGGTCGGACTTTTCAGCTACAAAAGTCCGACAGCCTGTCCGGCAGACTTCCGGCGGACTTTCTAACGAACGGACTTGCCTACACACGACCACACAAGTTCGAAAGCCTAGTACGCGGTGACGTACACCAAGTCCGGCGAGACTATAAAACGGAAGTTCAATAGCCCGTACGACACCCTTTGGGCTCCTTCTGCTAATCTCGTGTTTATCTCGTGTTAGTAGAAGTTTGGTGAGAGACGATTCGCGCTTGTGAGACTCGTATTTTTCAGTTCGTTCTAACTGTTGTTCAGTCTGTGCTTGTGAGGTTTGTATCTGCTTTTCAGTGCGTTTGGTCAGTTGGCATTGAGAAATCTTTGTTTTATTGTCCGCTCGTTCCTGATTTTCAGGTCGCTCTTCACAGGCCTTGCTGTTCTTCAGTGCGTTCTGTTAAGTGCGTTCTGACCAGCCGACCGTTTTGAAGCCATGTTACCTGTACGTTCTCGTCCTCGAGCTCGTGCATTGTATGTGTTTGGTGCTGTAGTTTATTCTTCAGACCAAGACCAGTCCATGAACAGGGCGAGGAGGAGTTCATGGACCAAGAATTGGTTGCTCCAGCGTGACCAGTTCTGTCACATGCCATTGCTCCGTGAGATCCGTGAGAATAATCCTGAGGATTTCAGGAACTTTCTCCGGATGACGGACCCCGTTTTTGACCATTTGGTGGCTGTGCTGACCCCCTATATCAGCAGGCAGGATACCTGCATGAGGCAAGCCATCACTCCGGAGCAGAGGCTAGTTGCCACGTTGCGGTACTTGGCGACAGGGAGAAGCCTGCAGGACCTCAAGTTCTCGACAGGCATCTCCCCCCAGGCTCTTTGGATCATTATCCCAGAGACCTGTTCTGCCATCATCCAGGTCCTGCAGAAAGACTATATTAAGGTAAGAATTTTTTCTTTTATTAGCATCACATGTTCTTTTATTTAATCTTTGATAATGTAATGTATTTCTTAGCTCAAACACTACTTACCATCATTGCAATATAGTGTGAATGTCCCCTTTTTCTCCTCACGCATGCTGGATTTTGTTCCTGTTCTTTTTTGTCATGCATGTATATTTGCCTTCAATAACCTCCCAGCATACAATGCTGGGCACATATCCACCTAGTCTACTCAGTTTGAATGTATTTAGTCAGCTGCATTGTATTTTGTTTACCCTAAACTCTATCCAAATAGTGTGCATATAATTAGCTTGATTTCCCAACCCCCCCAACCTAAACTCTATCCAAAAAGTGTGCATATAATTAGCTTGATTTCCCAACCCCCCCCCCACCTAAACTCTATCCAAATAGTGTGCATATAATTAGCTTGATTTCCCAACCCCCCCCCCCACCTAAACTCTATCCAAATAGTGTGCATATAATTAGCTTGATTTCCCAACCCCCCCCCCCCCCCACCTAAACTCTATCCAAATAGTGTGCATATAATTAGCTTGATTTCCCAACCCCCCCCCCACCTAAACTCTATCCAAATAGTGTGCATATAATTAGCTTGATTTACCAACCCCCCCTAAACTCTATTCAAATAGTGTGCATATAATTAGCTTGATTTCCCAACCCCCCCACCTAAACTCTATCCAAATAGTGTGCATATAATTAGCTTGATTTCCAAACCCCCCCCCCCTAATAATTTGCTAGAATGTTCTGTGGTGTTGATTTTTACAAAGCAAATATATGTTGCACTTTGCAAAATGCATGTGCACTCTACAAGTGCATTTCCTCCAGTACTTTAGTAAATGAGCAGAAGCTCTGCTGATTTCCATCATCAAATCATATGCAAGCCACAAAGTGTTTTCATTAATTGCCCTTGCATGTGATTGTGTACTCCTTGCAACATGAAAGCCTTTTTACCTTACCTCATTTACTTTAAGCTGGGGAGCAACTGCACTTGCAGAGTGCGACAACTGCACAGTCTTGTAGCCTTTTTAGTCCATAAATCCCTGCGTGTCCTAAAATTTTTTTTTTTTTAATTTCACCAACCCCTAAAATGTAATCAATGTTCCATCAGAGGGGGTGAGCAATCTGATAAGTGTGCCTTTCCATATTATTTCTTCCAGAAGATTTCAATTATTTAATGTTATACTGATGCTGGGCAATAATGTTTTTAATTGTATAATATTCTTGCAATGTTATATTCAAAATTACTGATTTTTGTTTTCGTGTTTGATTCCCCAGTTTCCTTCAACGCCACAGGAATGGCAGACTGTGGCATCCCATTTTGCCACCCGTTGGGACTTTCCCAATTGTGGAGGGGCTATAGATGGGAAACATGTCCACATCGTGCCACCACCCCATTCGGGGTCATACTATTTTAATTATAAGGGGTTCCACAGTATTGTTTTAATGGCGGTGGTGTCGGCACACTATGAATTTCTATATGTGGACGTGGCGAAGAATGGCCGGATGTCGGATGGAGGAGTATTTGCCCAGATGGAGTTCTGCCAGCGTCTCCAGAGTGGTGGCCTGGGATTGCCACCTGATGCGGATAACGTGGAAGGAGTCCCCTTTGTCTTCATTGCCGATGAAGCCTTCGCTCTGAGCAAGCACCTCATGAGGCCATTCCCCCAAAGAACCCTCATCCCGGAGAGGAGGGTTTTTAATTTCCGGCTGGCCAGAGCTAGAAGAGTGGTTGAGAATGCGTTTGGGATTCTGGCCAGCCGGTTCCGCCTGTTTCAAACCTCCATTAATTTGGCGGAATACAAACTTAATTTTATCATTTTATCGTACTGCATCCTGCACAACTTTTTACACAAACATTCTCCAAATTATATGGTGCCAGTTGGGCCTGAGGCCGGACTTATCGGTGACAATCTTATGGGCCTGGATACTGTCCGTACTGGCTTTGCCCCCCAAAGTGCCCGTCAAGTTAGACAGCAATATGTTAATTATTTTATGGGTAGGGGGGCCATTGCAATGGGCCAGGATATCTAAAGATTTAAAATAAAAACAATCTTGATGAAATCTTGAATTATATTTATTGCTTGCCTTTCTTTTGGGCTTTCTCCTAGGTTATGGTCGAGCACTTGTAGTGCCAACTGTATTTTCCTTGTAAATTTCTAAATAAGCTCCATTGTCACTGTAAACAACTTTTTTCAATTTAAACAAACTGATACTGAGCATTGAAATAACAAACCACACATTTATTTAATTCCTAAGCAGATGTTTTTAATATTTGGTATCCATTCAGTTATGCATTTAGTATAAAATGTTCCTAGCCAAAAATATAATGATATATTAAAGCGGATCTTCACCCGTTTTTTAATCAGCATCTCGGTGGCTTCTAAAAGCAACACCGAGTGCCATATGGAGCTTTTTTTTTTTTTTTTTTCCTACCTTATGTTATCTGTCTTTCTTTGTTTCTGTCCCTGCGGCTGTGGGCGTGGACTTTGCGGGTATTGACGTCATATCCTTCGTTCCCTGCAATGTCTCCTGGGATCTCATTGTCTTTCATCCCAGGAGACATTGCGGATAACCTCCGCAAAATCTTGCGAGACTGCAGGACTGACGTCATTACGTCCGCCACGTTTGGAGGGCGTTTCAAAATTTGCCATGTTTAGGTTGGGAACCCATGGCATGGCAACCCAGAAACAAACGGCGATGACACAGGGCATGCGCGGGAACAAGCGGTGAATGCTGGGAGGACAGCATTCACCGCATCCCGGAAATACATCCTTGTGGGTTTCAAATGCCCACAATGAAGATGGGAACCGCCGTCTTTCATTTTTAAAAGTTATTCTTTTCAAAGAAATCGGCCACAATCGGACTTACTTCGCAGAACATGTGAGTACATTTTCATGATTTGAACAGACTCTGAATGAACTCCTAAAAAAAAAAAAATATTAAATAGGTGCACACCCGCTTTAATAAATTTAGAATAATATAAGTATAGTTAAAGATTTTTAGATAATTAAAAATAAAAAATTTTCAGCATTTTGATTTTAGCAAACAGGCCTTTTTTTTTTTGGTTTTTCAAATCCGTTTTTTTTTTTTTTGTAAAAAACCTTTTTTTTGTTTTTTGGTTTTTAAAATCCCTTTTATTTTTTTATTTTTTTTAAAAACCATTTTATTTTTATTTTATTTTTTTAAAAATCCGTTTTTTTTTGTTGGTTTTTTTAAAAACATTTTTTGTATTTTTTTTTTTGTGTTTTCTAAAAACAGGCCTCCTTTTTTAAATGTTGTTAAACAGGCATATCATTTAACAGAAAATAATAAAGAGAAGGCCCAGAATGGGGTCAGCAAACCAGGAAATGAAGGACATGATCGATTGTTTTGGGGTTTCAAAAAGGGCATTTAGATTCGACCCAAAACATCAATCGTGTCCTTCATTTCCTGCTGCATACGATCCAGCCGATTACGCATTTGATCGATCTCCCCATTAAAGGCCATTATTTGAGCAATTAGCCGTTGGGCACTGTCTGTGGTGAAATAGTCACTTGGACCTAAAGTGGAATGAAAAAAAAGATGTATTTAGAAATATGCACACATACATAGTTTACCTTACCATAAAGCTGGTGTCTCAGACACTGACCTGGTGGGGTGCCCATGTCGCATACTTCATGAACATCCTCGGGGGTGGCGCTGTTGCTTGACTCAAGCACAACCAGATCACCTAAAATAGAGTAGAAAAATTACATAAAAGAAAAGGCAGCCATGCATAGATTACCGTAAGCTGGTGTGTCAGACACTCACCTGGTGGGGTGCCCATGTCGCCCACTTCTCCTTCCCCCACATCCTCAGTGGGGCTTGGGCTGATTTCCCAAGTATGTTCTTTTGCTTGGGGGGGACTGGGTTCTTCTTGTTGGCTGAGTGATTTTTCCCCTATGTGAAGCAAAAAATTAATATACTTAGCACACAGATATTTTAGTACATAGTAATCTTCAAACATTTGTAGTGAAGTGGTGTACAAATTGTCTGTTTGTGTAGAGTTCCTAGTTGACTTAAAGATTTTAATTTCTAAAGACATATCGAGATAGATATCTCGATATCTAGATATCAATATCTAAATATAGCTTCAAATCTTTTGATCTCTCTCTCTCTATGTATAACTAAATATAAATCTAAATATCAAACAATATCTAAATATAAAAATTTATATTAATTTAAATATAAAAAAAAATTACATAAATATCTATATCTAGCTATATCTACCTATATCTATCTATATATATATATATTTATATATATATATCTATAGATATGTAACGAGGTTTATTAAAAGATCGTTTCAAACGATGCAAAAAATCGTATAGGAATGAAAAGCACATGGAGCAGTATACGAGGTAATCAACACAAGATGAAAACACAAGTACTTACTTTTTTTCAGCACTTTACGGATCCGTCTGTACTGATCCGGCTCCCTGAGTTTGAGGTCGGACCATCTTTTTCGAATTTGATCCTTGGAGCGCCTGTACCCCAAAATAAGCCTGTAAAGTCTTCACCACCTTCGCCATTATTTTGGCTTTGTGCAAATTTGGCCGGGCGTACGGCCCATACTTCCCATCATAGTCCTTTTTTTTAAGAATGGCCACCATTTCCACCATCTCTTTAAAGGACATATTGGAGGCCTTAAATCTAGGCCTCACAGATCTTGACGTTCCGGCCTCCGGGCTTTCTTCGCTACCTGCGGTAGTACACACCTGATGTGTCTCCGCCATTATTCACCCCACTACGCGCCGTAAATAAAAATGGGCGGAGAACATGAGTTAAAATCGAACGTCAGGGGCGGGCGACGCAGGCGGAGTTTCACACATGCGTAGTGTATAAAGAGGGGCCTTGTGCACGTGTCGTACGTACGTTCTGTGCGTAGAATTAAGGGGCGGAGAACATGAGTTAAAATTGAACGTCAGGGGCGGGCGACGCAGGTGGAGTTTCACACATGCGTAGTGTATAAAGAGGGGCCTTGTGCACGTGTCGTACATACGTTCTGTGCGTAGAATTAAGGGGCGGAGAACATGAGTTAAAATTGAACGTCAGGGGCGGGCGACGCAGGCGGAGTTTCACACATGCGTAGTGTATAAAGAGGGGCCTTCTGCACGTGTCGTACGTACGTACGTTCTGCGCGTAGAGTCAAGGGCGGGTTATATGCGTAAACAAAAAGAACGTCAGGGGCGGGCCATGTGCAGTGTATAAAGCGATGTTACGTATTGTGTCGTACGTACGTTCTGTGCGTAGGTGATAGTGGACCGGGACGCTACTAAACGAAGGTAATTTTAAATTTATACTTTTGGTCAAGACTTTGTAGCAAGCGGCCTATATGGCTTGACAGATTGATGAGGCCTACATAGGGATAAGATGATGAGGGTTTAGCAGAAACCTAATAAGTGTTTTTTGTCTTGTGTCTTTATCTTTTACAGACATTATGAATCCCCCTATTTAAGGACCCAGAGTTCCTTACTGCTTTTATTTCTAAATATAGAGAGATGAGGAATTTGTGGGAGGTGAAACACCCTCAGTATTATTCAAAGCATGTGAGGAAGTCAACGCTGGAGAGACTTCTGTCCTTTGTCCAGGCGACCATCCCGGAAGCAACAATGGAGACATTGCTCAAGAAAATTGGGGTCTTGAGGAACATGTATAAGAGGGAGCATAAGAAGATCCAGGAATCAATGAGATCAGGAGCATCAGCAGATGATGTTTATGTACCCAGGCTGTGGTACTACAATCAACTCCATTTTCTTGATGACCAGACTGAAGCCAGGGCATCACTTTCAACCCTTCCCTCCACCCTTCCTTCCACCCTTCCATGCACCCTTCCCTCCACCCCAGCAGAGGCTGATGAGGAGCAAGCTGGGTCTTCCATCCTGGATGAACCGGATATGACCATCTGGAGTCAGGTAAATTATTTTAACAAATATTTACTGTACTAATATTAATGATGTTAACTGGATGTTATAATTGTCTAAAATAATTTTGCCCTCAAAATTGTGTATACATATCAATTGACAGTAGTGGCTAAATATGTTTGGCACCTGCTACAAAAAATTAGGGTGTCTGATTAGACTCTTTTATTAAAGAGATGTATTCACATTGAATTTGCTAGTCATGAGAAGCAAATTGTGTGTCATTGATGAACCCAAAAAAATATACTAAAACTATCCTGTTTTTAAACACAGGATGAGTCCATCCAGGAGGAATGTGTGGAAAGTGGCAGGCAGGAGGAGACCGGGCCCATGGACAGCCTGGAGGAGGCCGGATTCACCATCATCCTGGAGGAGGCTGGGCCCAGTGTCAGGCAGGAGGTGGCTGGTACCAGTGAGGTGGCTGGGCCAAGTGAGGTGGCTGGGCCCAGTAGGAGCCTGACCGAATCCCAAGTGCCTCCCCTCCGCCTTCCCAAAAAAAGGGCCAGGAAGGGGACGGTCACACAGGAGGCATCCCTGCGCCTCATGCAAGAGGCCACCCGTTTTTTAAGGAGCCCCCCCGAAGCGGAAGAGTCCTATGGCTGCTACTTAGCCAGCAGGCTTCTTCAAATGGATTGGGAGCAGCGCCTCATTTGTGAGCGACTATTTGGGGAAACAATCCAGAAGGGGCTGCAGGGCACGCTAACCAGAAACACCCAACTACATGAGGCAGCCCCCCTCCTCCTCCTCCTCCTGCCACAACTGAAACACCAGAGCCACAGCCTCCAAAGAAGGCTACAGGGAAGGCTGCAGGGAAGAGAAGAAAGTGATGACCTGGGTTCAGTCTGGTCTGACAGAAGACGCAGGCTGTTGTAGTACCACAGTCTGGGGACATCTATATCGTCTGCTGGTGCTGTTGATCTCTGGGATTCCTGGACCAGATTGTGCTCCCTTTTATATGGACTCCTCAAGATCCCAATTTTCTTGTCCACAGACTTTTTCCAGCGTTGACTTCCTCTTTATTTTATTTAGACCATGAATAAATGGATCTTTTTTGAGTTTATGAAAAGACTTTATGTGTTTTATTTTAAATCATTGATTTTAGACACAATGTTAAATTAACAAGGGACAACAATCTCATTGAGTTTGCAAAAACACACCAAAAATACATTAATAATGTTAATAATGTTCGAGTGGTAAGTCTTTAACCACTTGACGACCGCCTCACGCCGATGTACGTCGGCAAAGTGGCACGGACAGGCAAAATCACGTACATGGTACGTGATTTGCCTTCCGCGGGTGGGGGGTCCGATCGGACCCCCCCCCGGTGCCCGAGGCGGTCGTCGTTTGTCCAGCGGCGATCGGTGGTGAGGGGGAGACCATCCGTTCGTGGCCCCCCCCCTCGCGATCGCCGCCGGCCAGTCGAATCATTCCTTTGCTGCTGTATGCTAAACAGCAGCAAAGGAAATGATGTCATCTCTCCTCGGCTCGGTAATTTCCGTTCCGGCCCGAGGAGAGAAGACATCAATGTGAGTGCACCAACACACACACACACAGTAGAACATGCCAGGCACACAAAACACCCCGATCCCCCCCCGATCGCCCCCCGATCCCCCCCCAATCACCCCCCCCCCCCCTGTCACAAACTGACACCAGCAGTTTTTTTTTTTTTCTGATTACTGCATAGTGTCAGTTTGTGACAGTTACAGTGTTGGGACAGTTACTGTTACCCCCCTTTAGGTCTAGGGTACCCCCCTAACCCCCCCTAATAAAGTTTTAACCCCTTGATCACCCCCTGTCACCAGTGTCACTAAGCGATCATTTTTCTGATCGCTGTATTAGTGTCGCTGGTGACGCTAGTTAGGGACATAAATATTTAGGTTCGCCGTCAGCGTTTTATAGCGTCAGGGACCCCCATATACTACCGAATAAATGTTTTAACCCCTTGATTGCCCCCTAGTTAACCCTTTCACCACTGATCACCGTATAACCGTTACGGTTGACGCTGGTTAGTTTGTTTATTTTTTATAGTGTCAGGGCACCCGCCGTTTATTACCGAATAAAGGTTTAGCCCCCTGATCGCCCGGCGGTGATATGCGTCGCCCCAGGCAGCGTCAGATTAGCGCCAGTACCGCTAACACCCACGCACGCAGCATACACCTCCCTTAGTGGTATAGTATCTGAACGCATCAATATCTGATCCGATCAGATCTATACTAGTGTCCCCAGCAGTTTAGGGTTCCCAAAAACGCAGTGTTAGCGGAATCAGCCCAGATACCTGCTAGCACCTGCGTTTTGCCCCTCCGCCCGGCCCAGCCCAGCCCACCCAAGTGCAGTATCGATCGATCACTGTCACTTACAAAAGACTAAACGCATAACTGCAGCGTTCGCAGAGTCAGGCCTGATCCCTGCGATCGCTAACAGTTTTTTTGGTAGTATTTTGGTGAACTGGCAAGCACCAGCCCCAGGCAGGGTCAGGTTAGCGCCAGTACCGCTAACACCCACGCACGCAGCATACGCCTCCCTTAGTGGTATAGTATCTGAACGGATCAATATCTGATCCGATCAGATCTATACTAGCGTCCCCAGCAGTTTAGGGTTCCCAAAAACGCAGTGTTAGCGGAATCAGCCCAGATACCCGCTAGCACCTGCATTTTGCCCCTCCGCCCGGCCCAGCCCACCCAAGTGCAGTATCGATTGATCACTGACACTTACAAAACACTAAATGCATAACTGCAGCGTTCGCAGAGTCAGGCCTGATCCCTGCGATCGCTAACAGTTTTTTTGGTAGTATTTTGGTGAACTGGCAAGCACCAGCCCCAGGCAGCGTCAGGTTAGCGCCAGTACCGCTAACACCCACGCACGCACTGTACACCACCCTTAGTGGTATAGTATCTGAACGGATCAATATCTGATCCGATCAGATCTATACTAGCATCCCCAGCAGTTTAGGGTTCTCACAAACGCAGTGTTAGCGGGATCAGCCCAGATACCTGCTAGCACCTGCGTTTTGCCCCTCCGCCCGGCCCAGCCCAGCCCACCCAAGTGCAGTATCGATCGATCACTGTCACTTACAAAAGACTAAACGCATAACTGCAGCGTTCACAGAGTCAGGCCTGATCCCTGCGATCGCCAACAGATTTTTTGGTAGCGTTTTGGTGAACTGGCAAGCGCCAGCGGCCTAGTACACCCCGGTCGTAGTCAAACCAGCACTGCAGTAACACTTGGTGACGTGGCGAGTCCCATAAGTGCAGTTCAAGCTGGTGAGGTGGCAAGCACAAGTAGTGTCCCGCTGCCACCAAAAAGACAAACACAGGCCCGTCGTGCCCATAGTGCCCTTCCTACTGCATTCGCCAATCCTAATTGGGAACCCACCGCTTCTGCAGCGCCCGTACTTCCCCCATTCACATCCCCAACCAAATGCAGTCGGCTGCATGAGAGGCATTTTCTTTATGTCCTCCCGAGTACCCCTACCCAGCGAACGCCCCCAAAAAAGATATTGTGTCTACAGCTAGCGCGGATATAGGCGTGACACCCGCTATTATTGTCCCTCCTGTCCTGACAATCCTGGTCTTTGCATTGGTGAATGTTTTGAACGCTACCATGCACTAGTTGAGTATTAGCGTAGGGTACAGCATTGCACAGACTAGGCACACTTTCACAGGGTCTCCCAAGATGCCATCGCATTTTGAGAGACCCGAACCTGGAACCGGTTACAGTTATAAAAGTTAGTTACAAAAAAAGTGTAAAAAAAAATATATATATATATATATAAAATAAAAAAAAATAGTTGTCGTTTTATTGTTCTCTCTCTCTCTATTCTCTCTATTGTTCTGCTCTTTTTTACTGTATTCTATTCTGCAATGTTTTATTGTTATTATGTTTTATCATGTTTGCTTTTCAGGTATGCAATTTTTTATACTTTACCGTTTACTGTGCTTTATTGTTAACCATTTTTTTGTCTTCAGGTACGCCATTCACAACTTTGAGTGGTTATACCAGAATGATGCCTGCAGGTTTAGGTATCATCTTGGTATCATTCTTTTCAGCCAGCGGTCGGCTTTCATGTAAAAGCAATCCTAGCGGCTAATTAGCCTCTAGACTTCTTTTACAAGCCGTGGGAGGGAATGCCCCCCCCCCACCGTCTTCCGTGTTTTTCTCTGGCTCTCCTGTCTCAACAGGGAACCTGAAAATGCAGCTGGTGATTCAGCCAGCTGACCATAGAGCTGATCAGAGACCAGAGTGGCTCCAAACATCTCTATGGCCTAAGAAACCGGAAGCTACGAGCATTTTATGACTTAGATTTCGCTGGATGTAAATAGCGCCATTGGGAAATTGGGGAAGCATTTTATCACACCGATCTTGGTGTGGTCAGATGCTTTGAGGGCAGAGGAGAGATCTAGGGTCTAATAGACCCCAATTTTTTCAAAAAAGAGTACCTGTCACTACCTATTGCTATGATAGGGGATATTTACATTCCCCGAGATAACAATAAAAATGGTTAAAAAAAAATAAAAATGAAAGGAACAGTTTAAAAATAAGATAAAAAAGCAAAAAAATAATAAAGAAAAAAAAAAAAAAAAGCACCCCTGTCGCCCCCTGCTCTCGCACTAAGGCGAACGCAAGCGGCGGTCTGTCGTCAAACGTAAACAGCATTTGCACCATGCATGTGAGGTATCACCGCGAAGGTTAGATCGAGGGCAGTAATTTTTGCAGTAGACCTCCTCTGTAAATCTAAAGTGGTAACCTGTAAAGGCTTTTAAAGGCTTTTAAAAATGTATTTATTTTGTTGCCACTGCACGTTTGTGCGCAATTGTAAAGCAAGTCATGTTTGGTATCCATGTACTCGGCCTAAGATCATCTTTTTTATTTCATCAAACATTTGGGCAATATAGTGTGTTTTAGTGCATTAAAATTTAAAAAAGTGTGTTTTTTCCCCAAAAAATGCGTTTGAAAAATCGCTGCGCAAATACTGTGTGAAAAAAAAAAATGAAACACCCACCATTTTAATCTGTAGGGCATTTGCTTTAAAAAAATATATAATGTTTGGGGGTTCAAAGTAATTTTCTTGCAAAAAAAAAAAACTTTTTCATGTAAACAATAAGTGTCAGAAAGGGCTTTGTCTTCAAGTGGTTAGAAGAGTGGGTGATGTGTGACATAAGCTTCTAAATGTTGTGCATAAAATGCCAGGACAGTTCAAACCCCCCCCAAATGACCCCATTTTGGAAAGTAGACACCCCAAGCTATTTGCTGAGAGGCATGTCGAGTCCATGGAATATTTTATATTGCGACACAAGTTGCGGGAAAGAGACAATTTTTTTTTTTTTTTGCACAAAATTGTCACTAAATGATATATTGCTCAAACATGCCATGGAAATATGTGAAATTACACCCCAAAATACATTCTGCTGCTTCTCCTGAGTACAGGGATACCACATGTGTGAGACTTTTTGGGAGCCTAGCCGCGTACAGAACCCCGAAAACCAAGCACCGCCTTCAGGCTTTCTAAGGGCGTGAATTTTTGATTTCTCTCTTGACTGCTTATCACAGTTTCGGAGACCATGGAATGCCCAGGTGGCACAAACCCCCCCCCCCCCCAAATGACCCCATTTTGGAAAGTAGACACCCCAAGCTATTTGATGAGAGGTATAGTGAGTATTTTGCAGACCTCACTTTTTGTCACAAAGTTTTGAAAATTGAAAAAAGAAAAAAAAAAAGTTTTTTCTTGTCTTTCTTCATTTTCAAAAACAAATGAGAGCTGCAAAATACTCACCATGCCTCTCAGCAAATAGCTTGGGGTGTCTACTTTCCAAAATGGGGTCATTTGGGGGGGTTTTGTGCCACCTGGGCATTCCATGGCCTCCGAAACTGTGATAGGCAGTGAAGAGTGAAATCAAAAATTTTCACCCTTAGAAATCCTGAAGGCGGTGATTGGTTTTCGGGGTCCCGTACACGGCTAGGCTCCCAAAAAGTCCCACACATGTGGTATCCCCGTACTCAGGAGAAGTAGCTAAATGTATTTTGGGGTGCAATTCCACATATGCCCATGGCCTGTGTGAGCAATATATCATTTAGTGACAACTTTGTGCAAAAAAAAAAAAAAAATGTGTCACTTTCCCGCAACTTGTGTCAAAATATAAAATATTCCATGGACTCAATATGCCTCTCTGGAAATAGCTTGGGGTGTCTACTTTCCAAAATAGGGTCATTTGGGGGGGTTTGTGCCACCTGGGCATTCCATGGCCTCCGAAACTGTGATAGGCAGTAAAGAGTGAAATCATAAATTTACGCCCTTAGAAATCCTGAAGGCGGTGATTGGATTTCGGGGCCCCGTACGCGGCTAGGCTCCCAAAAAGTCCCACACATGTGGTATCCCCATATTCAGGAGAAGCAGCAGAATGTATTTTGGGGTGCAATTCCACATAGGCCCATGGCCTGTGTGAGCAATATATCATTTAGTGACAACTTTTTGTAAATATTTTTTTTTTTTTTTTTTTGTCATTATTCAATCACTTGGGACAAAAAAAATAAATATTCAATGGGTTCAACATGCCTCTCAGCAATTTCCTTGGGGTGTCTACTTTCCAAAATGGGGTCATTTGGGGGGGTTTTGTACTGCCCTGCCATTTTAGCACCTCAAGAAATGACATAGGCAGTCATAAACTAAAAGCTGTGTAAATTACAGAAAATGTACCCTAGTTTGTAGACGCTATAACTTTTGCGCAAACCAATAAATATACGCTTATTGACATTTTTTTTTACCAAAAACATGTGGCCAAATACATTTTGGCCTAAATGTATGACTAAAATTGAGTTTATTGGATTTTTTTTATAACAAAAAGTAGAAAATATCATTTTTTTTCAAAATTTTCGGTCTTTTTCCATTTATAGCGCAAAAAATAAAAACCGCAGAGGTGATCAAATACCATCAAAAGAAAGCTCTATTTGTGGGAAGAAAAGGACGCAAATTTCGTTTGGGTACAGCATTGCATGACCGCGCAATTAGCAGTTAAAGCGACGCAGTGCCAAATTGGAAAAAGACCTCTGGTCCTTAGGCAGCATAATGGTCCGGGGCTCAAGTGGTTAAAAAAAAAAATGATACATAACCAAAAAACGGTTCTTTGGGTTAACTTTATATACAAAAAATAAAAAATCACTATAAAAACAAAAATAATAAAGGGTTCTTTGTGGTAACTTTACAAACATAAAAAAATAAAAAAAAATAAAAAAATAAAAATGGGTTCTTTGTGGTAACTTTACAAACAACAAAAAAAATAAACAAAAAAAATATAAAAATGGGTTCTCTGTGGTAACTTTACAAACACACACAAAAAAAAAAAATATAGATAAACAGAAAAAAAGTTCCACAACAATCATAAAATAAATATCTGGATAAAAATTACAAGAAAAAGATGACTCCACCAAGAAAAAAAAAAGTGTAAAAAGTATTATTAGTATGGAAACATTGTTTTTAAAAAGCATACCATATCATTCATGAGATCAAAGAGAAAAAGAATCCAGAAATCAGTTTGGGAGAACTCTGTTTGAATATGAACAGCAAAACATCTTCGTTCTTTATAGCATTCGTAAAGAAGACATTAAATGCGCTGCATTCAACGATCACAGATTTTGCAGCGTGAGGAATGTGCTACCTACAATACGAACACTAGTTTTACTAGACCGAGTGCTTCCGTTTAGTTTCTGCTTATGAGCATGCGTCGTTTTTTTGTCCGTCGGACTAGCATACAGACGAGCGGATTTCGGGGTCCGTCGTAGTTACGACGTAAAGATTTGAAGCATGTTTCAAATCTAAAGTCCGTCAGATTTGAGGCTGAAAAAGTCCGCTGAAAGTCCGGGGAAGCCCACACACGATCGGATTGACAGCCAGCTTTAGTCCGTCGGCGTCCGTCGGACTTTTGTAGATGAAAAGCCTGACCGTGTGTACGCCCCATTAGAAGTGTTCTCTCCCGCTGTCCTATACTTGCTCTCTTATGTGCCTCTCCTTCCAGGATCTCGACATGCCTCCTGGATGCACCTGAGCCCAGCCCAGGGTCACCTCCCCCCAGACTGGGGAGCTCCCCATGGGCCCCAACAGCCTCCACACCTCTCTCACTCCATCTCTTCCACTGACAACTGTTCACCAGCTGGGCTGACCCCAGGTATTTAGGAGGGCCTGCCCCCTGCCAATCCAAGTTGGGGATTGGTCAGGGCTCCTTAAGATACCACCTCCCTTCCTCTCCTTCTAGAAAATGCCAGAAGGAAGAGGGAGGTAACCGAGAAGTATCACTGCCTGTGAGTCATCAGCTGCTGCCCTGAGCCACTCCCAGCCCACAATGAAAACAAACAGGCCTAGCAGCCAGCTAGATCTGCCTAAATTTACCTACATTACCAGAGAAAAACCTCACTCTAGCAACTCGCTAACTAGAGGGTGCTACACTTTTTTTACACTGGCGGATCAAGAGTCTAGTCTCGGGAGGGGCACTGCCAGAAAATACTTTTTTTGCGGGCAATTTATTGGGGAAATGACTGGTGTTGGCGCTTCAATCATCCTGACACCATGGTTGTTATGGTGTCAGGATGATTGAAGCGCATTATTTATATTATTACATTGTAATATAAAATTAAATGGTTCAACTCACCATAATGCAGAATCAGTGGGAGCCTGAGTTTGTCACTTGCCACTGTTGCCTGCCACCAGATGTGGATTGTCACTTGCCATGTCACCTGCCACACGTTGCGGCTTGTCACTTGCCTGCCACCAGATGCAGATTGTCACTTGCCACATCACCTGCCACATGTTGCAGATTGTCACTTGCCACGTCACCTGCCACATGTTGTGGATTGTCACTTGGCACATCACCTGTCACACCTTGCGCATTGTCACTTGCCTGCTAAGGTGGTGTTTTGCTTGTCTCTTGCTTTGTCCCACCCAGAGTCAGGCAGCAGAGAGATGATGTAATCTCTCTGCTGCCCCCGCTGCCTGAACAGTGAGGACGGAAGTTACTGCAGGGATGCAGGAGGGCGCGGGGCGGTGAGAGATGATGTCATCTCTCTGATCCCCCGCCCGCCGACTCACTGATTGGCCAGCCGCCCGCTCACACACCGAGCCGCTCAGCTGACCGCCCGCTCTTTCAGCCGCCCCAAGCCACCCGTTCACACACCAAGCCACCCGGCAGCCTGGCCCGCCCGCTCTCTTACCCGCCCACCCACTCACACACCGAGCCACCTGGCAGCCCAGCCCCCCGCTCTCTCACCCGCCCGCCCACTCACACATCGAGTTGTCTGGCCTGCCCGCGGAGCGGCCCGCTCTCTCTCCCGCCCGGCCGCCCGGGCGAGTGAGAGAGCTACTCAAGCTACCCAATTTCTTTTGTATATACAGTGCTGAAGAAGTTATTTAAATACATACACTTCTTGTCCACAATCACCAACTGTGACCTATCTTATAAAGAACCTACATGATCAAAGCTGACCTTTTTACTATTATTATATTTGAAGAGTTTTTTGCGGCTCATGTTTTACAACCTGTCATTTGTTTTGAATGTTTGCACCCTTGATTTCCTTTTTACATATTTTCCTATATACTTTGACATTCAAATTATTAAAGTGTTCCTTCATTTTATACAAATATAGACACCACTTTGACCTTGTGCCAATCTAGTGGTACTAAAAAATTAGAAACAAAAAAAAATGTGAAACAATAGCTTTGAAACATAAGTTCAACTCAAACATCGGGTGTTCGCCCGTTCGCCGAAAAGCGAACATTATGGGGCATTCGCAGCAAATTGAAGCTCCGCAGAACGCCCCATAATGCACTGCGAGATCGCAGTGCATTTCTGTATGATGATTGGCCAAAGCATGCACCTGACCTGCATGCTTTGGCCAATCACAGCCCGCACTGCTAAGAGAGCCATAATTGGTCAAAGGCAGAGTGCCTTTTGCCAATCATGACTCAGGGGGACTAAGTCCATGCCCCACACTATATAAGGCTGCTTAAACGGTGGCCGTGTGTAGTGTTGTCGGCAAGGACAGAGAGATAGCCTAATTTAGATTAAGCAGGCAGGTTATTCAGTTCGTGGCAGTGTATTTGATATATATATATATATATATATATATATATATATATATATATATATATATATATATATATATATATATATATATATATACACAGTCAGTCTAGTATATCTATATATACTCTGCATTTAGCATAGACTATATATTCATTGTTTACTTGATATTCAGTCCGTGCAGGCAGTGTATTAATATTTATGTATATGTGTATATATGTATATGTGTGTATATATATATATATATATATATATATATATATATATATATATATACACAGTTTACTCTGCTTCCAGTGTAGCCTATATCTACAGTGCATATCTACATCTACAGTGGATTCCGTACAGTCTCATATACAGTGGGGCAAAATAGTATTTAGTCAGCCACCAATTGTGCAAGTTCTCCCACTTAAAAAGATGAGAGAGGCCTGTAATTGTCATCATAGGTATACCTCAACTATGAGAGACAAAATGTGGAAACAAATCCAGACAATCACATTGTCTGATTTTTGAAAGAATTTATTTGCAAATTATGGTGGAAAATAGGTATTTGGTCACCTACAAACAAGATTTCTGGCTCTCACAGACCTGTATCTTCTTCTTTAAGAGGCTCCTCTGTCCTCCAGTCATTACCTGTATTAATGGCACCTGTTTGAACTTGTTAGTATAAAAGACACCTGTCCACAACCTCAAACAGTCACACTCCAAACTCCACTATGGTGAAGACCAAAGAGCTGTCGAAGGACACCAGAAACAAAATTGTAGACCTGCACTAGGCTGGGAAGACTGAATCTGCAATAGGCAAGCAGTTTGGTGTGAAGAAATCATCTGTGGGAGCAATAATTAGAAAATGGAAGACATACAATTTTGACCCGTAGGGTCAAAATGATCACAAGAACGGTGAGCAAAAATCCCAGAACTACATGGGGGGGACCTAGTGAATGACCTGCAGAGAGCTGGGACCAACGTAACAAAGGCCACCATCAGTAACACACTACGCCGCCAGGGACTCAGATCCTGCAGTGCCAGACGTGTCCCCTGCTTAAGCCAATACATGTCCGGGCCCGTCTGAGGTTTGCTAGAGAGCATTTGGATGATCCAGAAGAGGATTGGGAGAATGTCATATGGTCAGATGAAACCAAAGTAGAACTGTTTGGTAGAAACACAGCTCGTCGTGTTTGGAGGAGAGAGAATGCTGAGTTGCAACCAAAGAACACCATACCTACTGTGAAGCATGGGGGTGGCAACATCATGCTTTGGGGCTGTTTCTCTGCAAAGGGAACAAGACGACTGATCCGTGTACATAAAAGAATGAATGGGGCCATGTATCATGAGATTTTGAGTGTAAACCTCCTCCCGTCAGCAAGGGCATTGAAGATGAAACGTGGCTGGGTCTTTCAGCATGTCAATGATCATAAACACACTGCCCGAGCAACAAAGGAGTTGCATCGTAAGAAGCATTTCAAGGTCCTGGAGTGGCCTAGCCAGTCTCCAGATCTCAACCCCATAGAAAACATTTGGCAAAATACCTATTTTCCACCATAATTTGCAAATAAATTCTTTCAAAAATCAGACAATGTGATTGTCTGGATTTGTTTCCACATTTTGTCTCTCATAGTTGAGGTATACCTATGATGACAATTACAGGCCTCTCTCATCTTTTTAAGTGGGAGAACTTGCACAATTGGTGGCTGACTAAATACTTTTTTGCCCCAATATATATATATATATATATATATATATATATATATATATATATATATATATATATATATATATATATATATATATATATACACACTGCATCCAGTGTAGCCTAAATCTACAGTGCATACGGTGGTGTACTGTTTCTAATACACTTCAGGCGGTGTACACAGTATCTAATACAGTGTGTACAGTTTCTACTACAATTCTGGTGATGTACACAGTATAAAATACAGTGCAGCCATTGTACAGTTTCTAATACATTGCAGGCGGTGTACACAGTATCTAATACAGTATGTACAGTTTCTACTACACTTCTGGTGGCGTACACAGTACACAATACAGTGCAGCTGTAGTACAGTATCTACTACTTTGCAAGCGGTGTACACAGTATATAATACAGTGTGTACAGTTTCTACTACACTTCTGGTGGTATACACAGTACAGTGCAGCTGTAGTACAGTATCTACTACTTTTCAGGTGGTGTACACGGTATCTAATACAGTGTGTACAGTATCTACTACACTTCTGGTGGTGTACACAATACAGTGTAGCCGTAGTACAGTGCTAATACAGTGCAGGTGGTGTACACAGTATCTAATGCAGTGTGTTCAGTTTCTACTACACTTCTGGTGGTGTACACAGTACAGTGCAGCTGTAGTACAGTATCTACTACTTTTCAGGTGGTGTACACAGTATCTAATACAGTGTGTATGGTTTCTACTACACTTCTGGTGGTGTACACAATACAGTGCAGCCGTAGTACAGTTACTAATACAGTGCAGGCTGTGTAAACAGTATCTAATACAGTGTGTACAGTTTCTACTACACTTCTGGTGGTGTATACAGTACACAATACAGTGAAGCCATAGTACAGTATCTACTACTTTGCAGGCAGTGTACACAGTATCTAATACAGTGTGTACAGTTTCTACTACACTTCTGGTGGTGTACGCATTACACCATACAGTGCAGCTGTAGTACAGTTTCTAATACAGTGCAGGTGGTGTACACAGTATCTAATGCAGTGTGTTCAGTTTCTACTACACTTCTGGTACAGTACAGTACACAATACAGTGCAGCTGTAGTACAGTTGCTAAGTTTCTAATACACTTCAGGCGGTGTACACAGTATCTAATAGTGTGGTGTTGCAAAATAAAAAATACATCATGTCCACAAGGCCACCAAGGAGAGGCAGACGCTCATAGGCAACTAAAAGAGGGCAAGCAGCCTATGTGTTTACAGTCAACAGTGCTGGTCGTGGACATGGTGCATCCTCTGCAGGTGACCGTGGGGCACGCTTGTCCTTTTTTTCTGCTACTGGCCATGTTATTGACCCAGAACATGCAGAAGAGTTGGTGGAGTGGATAACAAAGCCGTCCTCCTCATCCTCTGTCACCCTGGCTCAGAGTAGTTTGCCTTCCATCGCAGCTGCCAAAGCGGCCTATTCCACCGGCTCCTTGTCCACAGTTACTCATTCCGTAGCTCCACCATCATGCACGGAGGAAATCCCCAGAATTATTCAACCACAATATCGGTTACATGCTGCTGGAGGATGCGCAGCGATTTGAAGGCTCCGATGTTGGTTCCCAGGTTGAGGAAGGGAGTAACATAAGCCTAGACAGAGGGGGTGCCCAAGTAGGACAAGAAACTGGCAGTCAAGTTCCCCCAGCTGCAGCATACTGCCAAGTTTGCTCCAGTGATGAGGAGGGAGGGGATGATGAGGTCACTGATTGTACTTGGGTGCCTGAGAGGAGGAGGAGGCACAACTTCAAGGAGGCAGAATGTCCTCTAGGGGACAGCTTAAGGGCAGCCACCCTATTGCATCACACTGCAGAGCTCCGCAGGTGCTGGGTGCTGCTGACTCCCGCTGACTTTTAAAAGTTTCTTTGTGTGGGCCTTTTTCGACACGTGTGCAGCAGATCACACCGTTGCTGTTTGCAACCTCTGTTTGAAGTGGATCAAGCGTGGCCAGAACAGCAGCCACTTGGGCACCACATGCTTGACCAGACATATGACGACCTGCCATGCAACAGCACTTGAAAGACCCACATCAAAGAAAAAGGCGGACTTCTCCTTGCTCCTCATCTGGGATCTCCAACCCTACTATACCTTCAGTCCTCTCAAAAACCTGCACTGAGAGGAATGAAGGTATAGAAATAGGTGTCCCAAGTACTTGCATCCACTCTGCGAGCAGTACACCACCATCTGATTTTAGCAGGCAAATTTCCCTACCCCAGTTGCTGAACCGTAAAAAGAAATTCAGTCCCAGCCATCCACATGCTCAGCATCTAAATGCTAGCTTGGCCAAATTGCTAGCACTGCAACTGCTGCCTTTTCAGCTGTAGGCATTGCCCACTTTCGTGAATTTGTGGAATGTACTGTACCTCAGTGGCAGGTTCCAAAACGCCATTTCTTTTCATGGAAGGCCATTTCGGCTCTCTACCGACATGTGGAAGGCAATGCTTTGGCCTTGTTGGACAGGGTGTTCAGCAGTAAGGTTCATATTACTGCTGACTCATGGTCCAGCAGGCATGGGCAGGGATGTTACCTTTCCTTCACAGCGCACTGGTTAACTCTGCTGGCAGCTGGAAAGGATGCTGCTGGAGCTTGTTCCGCAACCACACCTCCAAAATGCTAGTGGTGATTCTGCCACAGCTCTCTCCTCCACCCCCTCCTCTTCTGCTTCCTCTATGGCCTCTTCTGCAGATTTGTCCTCTGAACCAGTGGTGCTCCGTAATCGTTCAAGGGGCTACACAAGCAGTCAGGCTAAAAGATGCCATGCGGTGCTTGAGTTGATCTGCCTAGGGGACAGGAGCCACACTGGGGCAGAGATTCTGTCAGCTCTGCAGGGGCAGGCTCAGAGGCGGTTGAAGCCACGCCAGCTTCAGCCAGGAATGGTTGTATGCGACAATGGCAACAACCTTCTCTCCGCCCTCCGACAGGGACACTTGACCCATGTTCCAGGTTTGGCACACGTCCTGAATTTGGTGGTGTAGCAGTTCTTGAGCAGGTACCCAGGCTTACAGGATCTCCTGGAGCAGGCCAGAAAAGTCTGTGGTCATTTCCGCCAGTCATACAATGCCAGTGCTCAGCTGGCTGACATTCAAAGGGAATGCAACCTGCCCACCAAACGCCTCATTTGTGACATGCCTACCAGGTGTAACTCAATATTGGCAATGCTGCAGTGGCTGCACACACAGCAGAGGGACATCAATGAGTACCTGTGCGAGTATGGAACCTGGCCAGGTTCAGGGGAGCTTGGCTTCTTTTCGCCGCACCAGTGGCTACTGATCAAAGATGCATGCACTGCCCCGCCCTTTGAGAATGTCATGTGTGATGAAACATGTCAGGGCGGAGCTGCGCATTGACGTCACTAGGCTCTACGTGATCCCGGAAGCACGGGCGTTCTCTTTGTATTTTTTTTTATTGCCGGCAAATCTTTTAGAATCTTTTTGTATGTTTATTTTTGAATCTTTTTATGAATAAACATAATAGTGTTTAAGGATAACACACTATTGGAGTCTCCTTTTTTACATCCTTCTATACGGCCCGTTCCAGTATGAGAAAGCATCCAGCTTTTCCATCAGAAGGAGAGTTCCTTTATAAACCGGGCGGTAAAGCGGCGTAAGGCGAGAGGTGGACGATAGGAGCTCGGAGGTACTGGTACCTTGGATCGGCCCAAAAGAACCCGCAGAGGGTTATATCTGCAAGCAATAACAACCTCGTTACTGATAGGAGGTCCACCATATCTGGTAAGGGTCTCTATTTTTTGGTGTGTACCCCAAGGAGAGGTCTATCCTTCGCTCCCCCCGTGGTTGTGGTGGAAGTTAAACCTTCAATTTTCATCTTCACTTTCTCTCTTCACTCTGGAATTGAACTCAGTACTTTCCTTATGTGGACTTTGCACACATTGTTTTATTATTATATATATATATATATATATATATATATATATATATATATATATATATATATATATATATATATATATTTATATATATGTGTGTATATATATATATATATATATATTGCACTATACAGTGCCTTGCAAAAGTATTCGGCCCCCTTGAACTTTTCAACCTTTTGCCACATTTCAGGCTTCAAACATAAAGATGTAAAATTTTAATTTTTTGTGAAGAATCACCAACAAGTGGGACACAATTGTGAAGTGGAACGAAATCTATTGGATATTTTAAACTTTTTTAGCAAATAAAAAACTGAAAAGTGGTGCGTGCAAAATTATTCGGCCCCTTTACTTTCAGTGCAGCAAACTCACTCCAGAAGTTCAGCGAGGATCTCTGAATGATCCAATGTTGTCCTAAATGACTGATGGTGATAAATAGAATCCACCTGTGTGTAATCAAGTCTCTGTATAAATGCACCTGCTCTGTGATAGTCTCTGGGTTCTGTTGAAAGCGCAGAGAGCATCATGAAGACCAAAGAACACACCAGGCAGGTCCGTAATACTGTTGTGGAGAAGTTTAAAGCCGGATTTGGATACAAAAAGATTTCCCAAGCTTTAAACATCCCAAGGAGCACTGTGCAAGCGATCATTTTGAAATGGAAGGAATATCAGACCACTGCAAATCTACCAAGACCTGGCTGTCCCTCTAACTTTCAGCTCAGACAAGGAGAAGACTGATCAGAGATGCAGCCAAGAGGCCCATGATCACTCTGGATGAACTGCAGAGAACTACAGCTGAGGTGGGAGAGTCTGTCCATAGGACAACAATCAGTCGTACACTGCACAAATCTGGCCTTTATGGAAGCCATTTCTCAAAGATATCCATAAAAAGTCTCGTCTAAAGTTTACCACAAGCCACCTGGGAGACACACCAAACATGTGGAAGAAGGTGCTCTGGATGAAGAAACCAAAATCGAACTTTTTGGCCACAATGCAAAACGATATGTTTGGCGTAAAAGCAACACAGCTCATCACTCTCGACACACCATCCCCACTGTCAAACATGGTGGTGGCAGCATCATGGTTTGGGCCTGCTTTTCTTCAGCAGGGACAGGGAAGATGGTTAAAATTGAGGGGAAGATGGATGCAGCCAAATACAGGACCATTCTGGATGAAAACCTGTTGGAGTCTGCAAAAGACCTGAAACTGGGACGGAGATTTATGTTCCAACAAGACAATGATCCCAAACATACAGCAAAATCTACAAAGGAATGGTTCACAAATAAACATATCCAGGTGTTAGAATGGCCAAGTCAAAGTCCAGACCTGAATCCAATCGAGGATCTGTGGAAAGAGCTGAAAACTGCTGATCACAAACGCTCTCCATCCAACCTCACTGAGCTCGAGCTGTTTTGCAAGGAAGAATGGGCAAGAATTTCAGTCTCTCGATGTGCAAAACTGATAGAGACATACCCCAAGCGACTTGCAGCTGTAATCGCAGCAAAAGGTGGCTCTACAAAGTATTAACGCCTAAAGCTAAAGCTACCTGAAGAAAATGAGTGGTGTTCTTCTGATCCTTTTACTACAGTACCGCAGGCAGCTGCAGTATTTACAAGTTAGTTTAGTGCATCCTCTGCACAGTGTGCATCTAAAGCTACCTGAAGAAAATTAGTGGTGTTCCTCTGATCCTATTAGTACAGTACCGCAGGCGGCTGCAATATTTACAAGTTAGTGTAGCGCGTCCTCTGCACAGTGTGCACCTAAAGCTACCTGAAGAATTTTAGCTGTGTTCTTCTGATCCTATTAGTACAGTAGCGCAGGCAGCTGCAGTATTTACAAGTTAGTGTAGTGTGTCCTCTGCACAGTGTGCACCTAAAGCTACCTGAAGAAAATTTGTGGTGTTCTTCTGATCCTATTAGTACAGTACTGCAGGCAGCTGCAATATTTACAAGTTAGTGTAGTGCGTCCTCTGCACAGTGTGCACCTAAAGCTACCTGAAGAAAATTAGTGGTGTTCTTCTAATCCTATTAGTACAGTACTACAGGCAGCTGTAGTATTTACAAGTTAGTGTAGTGCGTCATCTGCACAGTGTGCACCTAAAGCTACCTGAAGAAAATTAGTGGTGTTCTTATGATCCTATTAATACTACAGGCAGGCAGCTACAGTATTTACAGTTAGTGTAGTGCGTCCTCTGCACAGTGTGCACCTAAAGCTATCTGAAGAAAATTAGTGGTGTTCTTCTGATCCTACTAGTACAGTACCGCAGGCAGCTGCAGTATTTAAAAGTTAGTGTAGTGCATCCCCTGCACAGTGTGCACCTAAAGCTATCTGAAGAAAATTAGTGGTGTTCTTCTTATCCTATTAGTACAGTACCGCAGGCAGCTGTAGTATTTACAAGTTAGTGTACTGCCTCCTCTGCACAGTGTGCACGTAAAGCTACCTGAAGAAAATGAGTGGTGTTATTCTGATCCTATTAGTACAGTACCGCAGGCAGCTGCAATATTTACAAGTTAGTGTAGTGCGTCCTGTGCACAGTGTGCACCTAAAGCTACCTGAAGAAAATGAGTGGTGTTCTTCTTATCTTATTAGTACAGTACCGCAGGCAGCTGCAGTATTTGCAAGTTAGTGTAGTGCATCCTCTGCACAGTGTGCACCTAAAGCTACCTGCAGAAAATGGGCGGTGTTCTTCTGATCCTATTAGTACAGTACCCCAGGCAGCTGTAGTATTTACAAGTTAGTGTAGTGCGTCCTCTGCACAGTGTGCACCTAAAGCTACCTGAAGAAAATTAGTGGTGTTCTTCTGATCCTATTAGTACAGTACTGCAGGCAGCTGTAGTATTTACAAGTTAGTGTAGTGCGTCCTCTGCACAGTGTGCACCTAAAGCTACCTGAAGAAAATTAGTGCTGTTCTTCTGATCCTATTAGTACAGTACTGCAGGCAGCTGCAGTATTTACAAGTTAGTGTAGTGCATCCTCTGCACAGTGCGCACCTAAAGCTACCTGAAGAAAATTAGTGGTGTTCTTCTGATCCTATTAGTACAGTACCGCAGGCAGCTGCAATATTTATAAGTTAGTGTAGTGTGTCCTCTGCACAGTGTGCACCTAAACCTACCTGAAGAAAATTAGTGGTGTTCTTCTGATCCTATTAGTACAGTACCGCAGGCAGCTGCAGTATTTACAAGTTAGTGTAGTGCGTCCTCTTCACAGTGTGCACCTAAAGCTACCTGAAGAAAATTAGTGGTGTTCTTCTGATGATATTAGTACAGTACCGCAGGAAGCTGCAGTATTTACAAGAGAGTGTAGTGCGTCCTCTGCACAGTGTGCACCTAAAGCTACCCAAAGAAAATTAGTGGTGTTCTTCTGATCCTATTGATACCACAAGCAGGCAGCTACAGTATTTACAGTTAGTGTAGTGCATCCTCTGTGCAGTGTGCACCTAAAGCTACCTGAAGAAAATAAGTGGTGTTCTTCTGATCCTATTGATAGCACAAGCAGGCAGCCACAGTATTTACAGTTAGTGTAGTGCGTCCTCTGCACAGTGTGCACCTACAGCTACCTGAAGAAAATTAGTGGTGTTCTTCTGATTCTATTAGTACAGTACCGCAGGCAACTGCAGTATTTACAAGTTAGTGTAGTGCGTCCTCTGCACAGTGTGTACCTAAAGCTACCTGAAGAAAATTAGTGGTGTTCTTCTGATCCTATTAGTACAGTACCGCAGGAAGCTGTAGTATTTACAAGTTAGTGTAGTGCATCCTCTGTACAGTATGCACCTAAAGCTACCTGAAGAAAATGAGTGGTGTTCCTCTGATCCTATTAGTACAGTACCGCAGGCAGCTGTAGTATTTACAAGTTAGTGTAGTGCGTCCTCTGCACAGTGTGCACCTAAAGCTATCTGAAGAAAATTAGTGGTGTTCTTCTTATCCTATTAGTACAGTACCGCAGGCAGCTGTAGTATTTACAAGTTAGTGTACAGTGTCCACTGCACAGTGTGCACCTAAAGCTACCTGAAGAAAATGAGTGGTGTTCTTCTGATCCTATTAGTACAGTACCGCAGGCAGCTGCAGTATTTACAAGTTAGTGTAGTGCATCCCCTGCACAGTGTGCACCTAAAGCTACCTGAAGAAAATTAGTGGTGTTCTTCTGATCCTATTAGTACAGTACCGCAGGAAGCTGTAGTATTTACAAGTTAGTGTAGTGCATCCTCTGTACAGTATGCACCTAAAGCTACCTGAAGAATTTTAGCGGTGTTCTTCTTATCATATTAGTACAGTAGGGCAGGCAGCTGCAGTATTTACAAGTTAGTGTATTGCGTCCTCTGCACAGTGTGCACCTAAAGCTACCTGAATAAAATTTTTGGCGTTCTTCTGATCCTATTAATACAGTACTGCAGGCAGCTGCAATATTTACAAGTTAGTGTAGTGCGTCCTCTGCACAGTGTGCACCTAAAGCTACCTGAAGAAAATTAGTGGTGTTCTTCTGATCCTATTAGTACAGTACCGCAGGCAACTGTAGTATTTACAAGTTAGTGCAGTGCATCCTCTGTACAGTATGCACCTAAAGCTAACTGAAGAAAATGAGTGGTGTTCTTATGATCCTATTAGTACAGTACAGCGGGCAGCTGCAGTATTTACAAGTTAGTGTAGTGCATCCTCTGCACAATGTGCACCTAAAGCTAGCTGAAGAAAATTAGTGGTGTTCTTCTGATCCTATTAGTACAGTACCGCAGGAAGCTGTAGTATTTACAAGTTAGTGTAGTGCATCCTCTGTACAGTATGCACCTAAAGCTACCTGAAGAAAATGAGTGGTGCTCTTCTGATCCTATTAGTACAGTACCGCAGGCAGCTGCAGTATTTACAAGTTAGCTTAGTGCATCCTCTGCACAGTGTGCATCTAAAGCTACCTGAAGAAAATTAGTGGTGTTCTTCTGATCCTATTAGTACAGTACCGCAGGCAGCTGCAATATTTACAAGTTAGTGTAGTGCGTCTTCTGCACAGTGTGCACCTAAAGCTACCTGAAGAATTTTAGCGGTGTTCTTCTTATCCTATTAGTACAGTAGGGCAGGCAGCTGCAGTATTTACAAGTTAGTGTAGTGCGTCCTCTGCACAGTGTGCACCTAAAGCTACCTGAATAAAATTAGTGGTGTTCTTCTGATCCTATTAATACAGTACTGCAGGCAGCTGCAATATTTACAAGTTAGTGTAGTGCGTCCTCTGCACAGTGTGCACCTAAAGCTACCTGAAGAAAATTAGTGGTGTTCTTCTGATCCTATTAGTACAGTACCGCAGGCAGCTGTAGTATTTACAAGTTAGTGTAGTGCATCCTCTGTACAGTATGCACCTAAAGCTAACTGAAGAAAATGAGTGGTGTTCTTCTGATCCTATTAGTACAGTACTGCGGGCAGCTGCAGTATTTACAAGTTAGTGTAGTGCATCCTCTGCACAATGTGCACCTAAAGCTAGCTGAAGAAAATTAGTGGTGTTCTTCTGATCCTATTAGTACAGTACTGCAGGCAGCTGTAGTATTTACAAGATAGTTTAGTGCATCCTCTGCACAGTGTGCATCTAAAGCTACCTGAAGAAAATTAGTGGTGTTCCTCTGATCCTATTAGTACAGTACCGCAGGCGGCTGCAATATTTACAAGTTAGTGTAGCGCGTCCTCTGCACAGTGTGCACCTAAAGCTACCTGAAGAATTTTAGCTGTGTTCTTCTGATCCTATTAGTACAGTAGCGCAGGCAGCTGCAGTATTTACAAGTTAGTGTAGTGTGTCCTCTGCACAGTGTGCACCTAAAGCTACCTGAAGAAAATTTGTGGTGTTCTTCTGATCCTATTAGTACAGTACTGCAGGCAGCTGCAATATTTACAAGTTAGTGTAGTGCGTCCTCTGCACAGTGTGCACCTAAAGCTACCTGAAGAAAATTAGTGGTGTTCTTCTAATCCTATTAGTACAGTACTACAGGCAGCTGTAGTATTTACAAGTTAGTGTAGTGCGTCATCTGCACAGTGTGCACCTAAAGCTACCTGAAGAAAATTAGTGGTGTTCTTATGATCCTATTAATACTACAGGCAGGCAGCTACAGTATTTACAGTTAGTGTAGTGCGTCCTCTGCACAGTGTGCACCTAAAGCTATCTGAAGAAAATTAGTGGTGTTCTTCTGATCCTACTAGTACAGTACCGCAGGCAGCTGCAGTATTTAAAAGTTAGTGTAGTGCATCCCCTGCACAGTGTGCACCTAAAGCTATCTGAAGAAAATTAGTGGTGTTCTTCTTATCCTATTAGTACAGTACCGCAGGCAGCTGTAGTATTTACAAGTTAGTGTACTGCCTCCTCTGCACAGTGTGCACGTAAAGCTACCTGAAGAAAATGAGTGGTGTTATTCTGATCCTATTAGTACAGTACCGCAGGCAGCTGCAATATTTACAAGTTAGTGTAGTGCGTCCTGTGCACAGTGTGCACCTAAAGCTACCTGAAGAAAATGAGTGGTGTTCTTCTTATCTTATTAGTACAGTACCGCAGGCAGCTGCAGTATTTGCAAGTTAGTGTAGTGCATCCTCTGCACAGTGTGCACCTAAAGCTACCTGCAGAAAATGGGTGGTGTTCTTCTGATCCTATTAGTACAGTACCCCAGGCAGCTGTAGTATTTACAAGTTAGTGTAGTGCGTCCTCTGCACAGTGTGCACCTAAAGCTACCTGAAGAAAATTAGTGGTGTTCTTCTGATCCTATTAGTACAGTACTGCAGGCAGCTGTAGTATTTACAAGTTAGTGTAGTGCGTCCTCTGCACAGTGTGCACCTAAAGCTACCTGAAGAAAATTAGTGCTGTTCTTCTGATCCTATTAGTACAGTACTGCAGGCAGCTGCAGTATTTACAAGTTAGTGTAGTGCATCCTCTGCACAGTGCGCACCTAAAGCTACCTGAAGAAAATTAGTGGTGTTCTTCTGATCCTATTAGTACAGTACCGCAGGCAGCTGCAATATTTATAAGTTAGTGTAGTGTGTCCTCTGCACAGTGTGCACCTAAACCTACCTGAAGAAAATTAGTGGTGTTCTTCTGATCCTATTAGTACAGTACCGCAGGCAGCTGCAGTATTTACAAGTTAGTGTAGTGCGTCCTCTTCACAGTGTGCACCTAAAGCTACCTGAAGAAAATTAGTGGTGTTCTTCTGATGATATTAGTACAGTACCGCAGGAAGCTGCAGTATTTACAAGAGAGTGTAGTGCGTCCTCTGCACAGTGTGCACCTAAAGCTACCCAAAGAAAATTAGTGGTGTTCTTCTGATCCTATTGATACCACAAGCAGGCAGCTACAGTATTTACAGTTAGTGTAGTGCATCCTCTGTGCAGTGTGCACCTAAAGCTACCTGAAGAAAATAAGTGGTGTTCTTCTGATCCTATTGATAGCACAAGCAGGCAGCCACAGTATTTACAGTTAGTGTAGTGCGTCCTCTGCACAGTGTGCACCTACAGCTACCTGAAGAAAATTAGTGGTGTTCTTCTGATTCTATTAGTACAGTACCGCAGGCAACTGCAGTATTTACAAGTTAGTGTAGTGCGTCCTCTGCACAGTGTGTACCTAAAGCTACCTGAAGAAAATTAGTGGTGTTCTTCTGATCCTATTAGTACAGTACCGCAGGAAGCTGTAGTATTTACAAGTTAGTGTAGTGCATCCTCTGTACAGTATGCACCTAAAGCTACCTGAAGAAAATGAGTGGTGTTCCTCTGATCCTATTAGTACAGTACCGCAGGCAGCTGTAGTATTTACAAGTTAGTGTAGTGCGTCCTCTGCACAGTGTGCACCTAAAGCTATCTGAAGAAAATTAGTGGTGTTCTTCTTATCCTATTAGTACAGTACCGCAGGCAGCTGTAGTATTTACAAGTTAGTGTACAGTGTCCACTGCACAGTGTGCACCTAAAGCTACCTGAAGAAAATGAGTGGTGTTCTTCTGATCCTATTAGTACAGTACCGCAGGCAGCTGCAGTATTTACAAGTTAGTGTAGTGCATCCCCTGCACAGTGTGCACCTAAAGCTACCTGAAGAAAATTAGTGGTGTTCTTCTGATCCTATTAGTACAGTACCGCAGGAAGCTGTAGTATTTACAAGTTAGTGTAGTGCATCCTCTGTACAGTATGCACCTAAAGCTACCTGAAGAATTTTAGCGGTGTTCTTCTTATCATATTAGTACAGTAGGGCAGGCAGCTGCAGTATTTACAAGTTAGTGTATTGCGTCCTCTGCACAGTGTGCACCTAAAGCTACCTGAATAAAATTTTTGGCGTTCTTCTGATCCTATTAATACAGTACTGCAGGCAGCTGCAATATTTACAAGTTAGTGTAGTGCGTCCTCTGCACAGTGTGCACCTAAAGCTACCTGAAGAAAATTAGTGGTGTTCTTCTGATCCTATTAGTACAGTACCGCAGGCAACTGTAGTATTTACAAGTTAGTGCAGTGCATCCTCTGTACAGTATGCACCTAAAGCTAACTGAAGAAAATGAGTGGTGTTCTTCTGATCCTATTAGTACAGTACAGCGGGCAGCTGCAGTATTTACAAGTTAGTGTAGTGCATCCTCTGCACAATGTGCACCTAAAGCTAGCTGAAGAAAATTAGTGGTGTTCTTCTGATCCTATTAGTACAGTACCGCAGGAAGCTGTAGTATTTACAAGTTAGTGTAGTGCATCCTCTGTACAGTATGCACCTAAAGCTACCTGAAGAAAATGAGTGGTGCTCTTCTGATCCTATTAGTACAGTACCGCAGGCAGCTGCAGTATTTACAAGTTAGCTTAGTGCATCCTCTGCACAGTGTGCATCTAAAGCTACCTGAAGAAAATTAGTGGTGTTCTTCTGATCCTATTAGTACAGTACCGCAGGCAGCTGCAATATTTACAAGTTAGTGTAGTGCGTCTTCTGCACAGTGTGCACCTAAAGCTACCTGAAGAATTTTAGCGGTGTTCTTCTTATCCTATTAGTACAGTAGGGCAGGCAGCTGCAGTATTTACAAGTTAGTGTAGTGCGTCCTCTGCACAGTGTGCACCTAAAGCTACCTGAATAAAATTAGTGGTGTTCTTCTGATCCTATTAGTACAGTACCGCAGGCAGCTGTAGTATTTACAAGTTAGTGTACTGTGTCCTCTGCACAGTGTGCACCTAAAGCTACCTGAAGAAAATGAGTGGTGTTCTTCTGATCCTATTAGTACAGTACCGCAGGCAGCTGTAGTATTTACAAGTTAGTGTAGTGCATCCTCTGTACATTGTGCACCTAAAGCTACCTGAAGAAAATTAGTGGTGTTCTTCTGATCCTATTAATACTACAGGCAGGCAGCTACAGTCTTTACAGTTAGTGTAGTGCGTCCTCTGCACAGTGTGCACCTAAAGCTACCTCAAGAAAATTAGTGGTGTTCTTTTGATCCTTTTAATACAGTACCGCAGGCAGCTGCAGTATTTACAAGTTAGTGTAGTGCGTCCTCTGCACAGTGTGCACCTAAAGCTACCTGAAGAAAATTAGTGCTGTTCTTCTGATCCTATTAGTACAGTACTGCAGGCAGCTGTAGTATTTACAAGTTAGTTTAGTGCGTCCTCTACACAGTGTGCACCTAAAGCTACCTGAAGAAAATTTGTGGTGTTCTTCTGATCCTATTAGTACAATACTGCAGGCAGCTGCAGTATTTACAAGTTAGTGTAGTGCATCCTCTGTACAGTATGCACCTAAAGCTACCTGAAGAAAATGAGTGGTGTTCCTCTGATCCTATTAGTACAGTACCGCAGGCAGCTGCAATATTTACAAGTTAGTGTAGTGCGTCCTCTGCACAGTGTGCACCTAAAGTTACCTTAAGAATTTTAGCGGTGTTCTTCTTATCCTATTAGTACAGTAGCGCAGGCATCTTCAGTATTTACAAGTTAGCATAGTGTGTCCTCTGCACAGTGTGCACCTAAAGCTACCTGAAGAAAATTAGTGGTGTTCTTCTAATCCTATTAGTACAGTACTGCAGGCAGCTGTAGTATTTACAAGTTAGTTTAGTGCGTCCTCTACACAGTGTGCACCTAAAGCTACCTGAAGAAAATAAGTGGTGTTCTTCTGATCCTATTAGTACAGTACCGAAGGCAGCTGCAGTATTTATAAGTTAGTGTAGTGTGTCCTCTGCACAGTGTGCACCTAAAGCTACCTGAAGAAAATAAGTGGTGTTCTTCTGATCCTATTGATAGCACAAGCAGGCAGCTACAGTATTTACAAGTTAGTGTAGTGCGTCCTCTGCACAGTGTGCACCTAAAGCTAGCTGAAGAAAATTAGTGGTGTTCTTCTAATCCTATTAGTACAGTACTACAGGCAGCTGTAGTATTTACAAGTTAGTGTAGTGCGTCATCTGCACAGTGTGCACCTAAAGCTACCTGAAGAAAATTAGTGGTGTTCTTCTGATCCTATTAATACTACAGGCAGGCAGCTACAGTATTTACAGTTAGTGTAGTGCGTCCTCTGCACAGTGTGCACCTAAAGCTACCTGAAGAAAATTTGTGGTGTTCTTCTGATCCTATTAATACAGTAATGCAGGCAGCTGCAATATTTACAAGTTAGTGTAGTGCGTCCTCTGCACAGTGTGCACCTAAAGCTACCTGAAGACAATTAGTGGTGTTCTTCTAATCCTATTAGTACAGTACCGCTGGCAGCTACAATATTTACAAGTTAGTGTAGTGCGTCCTCTGCACAGTGTGCACTTAAAGCTACATGAAGAAAATTAGTGATGTTCTTCTGATTCTATTAGTACAGTACCGCAGGCAGCTGCAGTATTTACAAGTTAGTGTAGTGCGTCCTCTGCACAGTGTGCACCTAAAGCTACCTGAAGAAAATTAGTGGTGTTCTTCTGATCCTATTAGTACAGTACTACAGGCAGCTGTAGTATTTACAAGATAGTGTAGTGCATCCTCTGCAATGTGTGCACCTAAAGCTACCTGAAGAAATGTAGTGGTGTTCTTCTGATGCTATTAGTACAGTACCCAAGGCAGCTGCAGTATTTACAAGTTAGTGTAGTGCGTCCTCTGCACAGTGTGCACCTAAAGCTACCTGAAGAAAATTAGTGGTGTTCTTCTGATCCTATTAGTACAGTACTGCAGGCAGCTGTAGTATTTACAAGTTATTGTAGTGCGTCCTCTACACAGTGTGCACCTAAAGCTACCTGAAGAAAATGAGTGGTGTTCTTCTGATGCTATTAGTACAGTACCGCAGGCAGCTGCAGTATTTACAAGTTAGTGTAGTGTGTCCTCTGCACAGTGTGCACCTAAAGCTACCGGAAGAAAATGAGTGGTGTTCTTCTGATCCTTTTACTACAGTACCGCAGGCAGCTGCAGTATTTACAAGTTAGTTTAGTGCATCCTCTGCACAGTGTGCATCTAAAGCTACCTGAAGAAAATTAGTGGTGTTCTTCTGATCCTATTAGTACAGTACCGCAGGCAGCTGCAATATTTACAAGTTAGTGTAGCGCGTCCTCTGCACAGTGTGCACCTAAAGCTACCTGAAGAATTTTAGCTGTGTTCTTCTTATCCTATTAGTACAGTAGCGCGGGCAGCTGCTGTATTTACAAGTTAGTGTAGTGTGTCCTCTGCACAGTGTGCACCTAAAGCTACCTGAAGAAAATTTGTGGTGTTCTTCTGATCCTATTAGTACAGTACTGCAGGCAACTGCAATATTTAAAAGTTAGTGTTGTGCATCCTCTGCACAGTGTGCACCTAAAGCTACCTGAAGAAAATTAGTGGTGTTCTTCTCATTCTATTAGTACAGTACCACAGGCAGCTGCAGTATTTACAAGTTAGTGTAGTGCGTCCTCTGCACAGTGTGTACTTAAAGCTACCTGAAGAAAATTAGTGGTGTTCTTCTGATCCTATTAGTACAGTACCGCAGGCAGCTGTAGTATTTACAAGTTAGTGTAGTGCATCCTCTGTACAGTATGCACCTAAAGCTAACTGAAGAAAATGAGTGGTGTTCTTCTGATCCTATTAGTACAGTACTGCGGGCAGCTGCAGTATTTACAAGTTAGTGTAGTGCATCCTCTGCACAATGTGCACCTAAAGCTAGCTGAAGAAAATTAGTGGTGTTCTTCTGATCTTATTAGTACAGTACTGCAGGCAGCTGTAATATTTACAAGTTAGTGTAGTGCATCCTCTGCAATGTGTGCACCTAAAGCTACCTGAAGAAAATTAGTGGTGTTCTTCTGATCCTATTAGTACAGTACTGCAGGCAGCTGTAATATTTACAAGTTAGTGTAGTGCATCCTCTACACAGTGTGCACCTAAAGCTACCTGAAGAAAATGAGTGGTGTTCTTCTGATCCTATTAGTACAGTACCGCAGGCAGCTGTAGTATTTACAAGTTAGTGTAGTGCATCCTCTGTACATTGTGCACCTAAAGCTACCTGAAGAAAATTAGTGGTGTTCTTCTGATCCTATTAATACTACAGGCAGGCAGCTACAGTCTTTACAGTTAGTGTAGTGCGTCCTCTGCACAGTGTGCACCTAAAGCTACCTCAAGAAAATTAGTGGTGTTCTTTTGATCCTTTTAGTACAGTACCGCAGGCAGCTGCAGTATTTACAAGTTAGTGTAGTGCGTCCTCTGCACAGTGTGCACCTAAAGTTACCTGAAGAAAATTAGTGGTGTTCTTCTGATCCTATTAGTACAGTACCGCAGACAGCTGCAATATTTACAAGTTAGTGTAGTGCGTCCTCTGCACAGTGTGCACCTAAAGTTACCTTAAGAATTTTAGCGGTGTTCTTCTTATCCTATTAGTACAGTAGCGCAGGCATCTTCAGTATTTACAAGTTAGCATAGTGTGTCCTCTGCACAGTGTGCACCTAAAGCTACCTGAAGAAAATTAGTGGTGTTCTTCTAATCCTATTAGTACAGTACTGCAGGCAGCTGTAGTATTTACAAGTTAGTTTAGTGCGTCCTCTACACAGTGTGCACCTAAAGCTACCTGAAGAAAATAAGTGGTGTTCTTCTGATCCTATTGATAGCACAAGCAGATGGCTACAGTATTTACAGTTAGTGTAGTGCGTCCTCTGCACAGTGTGCACCTACAGCTACCTGAAGAAAATTAGTGGTGTTCTTCTGATTCTATTAGTACAGTACCGCAGGCAGCTGCAGTATTTACAAGTTAGTGTAGTGCGTCCTCTGCACAGTGTGTACCTAAAGCTACCTGAAGAAAATTAGTGGTGTTCTTCTGATCTTATTAGTACAGTACTGCAGGCAGCTGCAGTATTTACAAGTTAGTGTAGTGCGTCCTCTGCACAGTGTGCACCTAAAGCTATCTGAATAAAATTAGTGGTGTTCTTCTTATCCTATTAGTACAGTACCGCAGGCAGCTGTAGTATTTACAAGTTAGTGTACTGTGTCCTCTGCACAGTGTGCACCTAAAGCTACCTGAAGAAAATGAGTGGTGTTCTTCTGATCCTATTAGTACAGTACCGCAGGCAGCTGTAGTATTTACAAGTTAGTGTAGTGCATCCTCTGTACATTGTGCACCTAAAGCTACCTGAAGAAAATAAGTGGTGTTCTTCTGATCCTATTAATACTACAGGCAGGCAGCTACAGTCTTTACAGTTAGTGTAGTGCGTCCTCTGCACAGTGTGCACCTAAAGCTACCTGAAGAAAATTAGTGGTGTTCTTCTAATCCTATTAGTACAGTACTGCAGGCAGCTGAAGTATTTACAAGTTAGTTTAGTGCGTCCTCTACACAGTGTGCACCTAAAGCTACCTGAAGAAAATAAGTGGTGTTCTTCTGATCCTATTAGTACAGTACCGAAGGCAGCTGCAGTATTTACAAGTTAGTGTAGTGTGTCCTCTGCACAGTGTGCACCTAAAGCTACCTGAAGAAAATAAGTGGTGTTCTTCTGATCCTATTGATAGCACAAGCAGGCAGCTACAGTATTTACAAGTTAGTGTAGTGCGTCCTCTGCACAGTGTGCACCTAAAGCTAGCTGAAGAAAATTAGTGGTGTTCTTATAATCCTATTAGTACAGTACTACAGGCAGCTGTAGTATTTACAAGTTAGTGTAGTGCGTCATCTGCACAGTGTGCACCTAAAGCTACCTGAAGAAAATTAGTGGTGTTCTTCTGATCCTATTAATACTACAGGCAGGCAGCTACAGTATTTACAGTTAGTGTAGTGCGTCCTCTGCACAGTGTGCACCTAAAGCTACCTGAAGAAAATTTGTGGTGTTCTTCTGATCCTATTAATACAGTAATGCAGGCAGCTGCAATATTTACAAGTTAGTGTAGTGCGTCCTCTGCACAGTGTGCACCTAAAGCTACCTGAAGACAATTAGTGGTGTTCTTCTAATCCTATTAGTACAGTACCGCTGGCAGCTACAATATTTACAAGTTAGTGTAGTGCGTCCTCTGCACAGTGTGCACTTAAAGCTACCTGAAGAAAATTAGTGATGTTCTTCTGATTCTATTAGTACAGTACCGCAGGCAGCTGCAGTATTTACAAGTTAGTGTAGTGCGTCCTCTGCACAGTGTGCACCTAAAGCTACCTGAAGAAAATTAGTGGTGTTCTTCTGATCCTATTAGTACAGTACCACAGGCAGCTGTAGTATTTACTAGTTAGTGTAGTGCATCCTCTGTACAGTATGCACCTAAAGCTATCTGAAGAAAATGAGTGGTGTTCTTCTGATCCTATTAGTACAGTACTGCGGGCAGCTGCAGTATTTACACGTTAGTGTAGTGCGTCCTCTGCACAATGTGCACCTAAAGCTAGCTGAAGAAAATTAGTGGTGTTCTTCTGATCGTATTAGTACAGTACTGCAGGCAGCTGTAGTATTTACAAGATAGTGTAGTGCATCCTCTGCAATGTGTGCACCTAAAGCTACCTGAAGAAAATTAGTGGTGTTCTTCTGATCCTATTAGTACAGTACTGCAGGCAGCTGCAGTATTTACAAGTTAGTGTAGTGTGTCCTCTGCACAGTGTGCACCTAAAGCTACCTGAAGAAAATAAGTGGTGTTCTTCTGATCCAATTGATAGCACAAGCAGGCAGCTACAGTATTTACAGTTAGTGTAGTGCGTCCTCTGCACAGTGTGCACCTACAGCTACCTGAAGAAAATTAGTGGTGTTCTTCTGATTCTATTAGTACATTACCGCAGGCAACTGCAGTATTTACAAGTTAGTGTAGTGCGTCCTCTGCACAGTGTGTACCTAAAGCTACCTGAAGAAAATTAGTGGTGTTCTTCTGATCCTATTAGTACAGTACTGCAGGCAGCTGCAGTATTTACAAGTTAGTGTAGTGCATCCTCTGTACAGTATGCACCTAAAGCTACCTGAAGAAAATGAGTGGTGTTCCTCTGATCCTATTAGTACAGTACCGCAGGCAGCTGTAGTATTTACAAGTTAGTGTAGTGCGTCCTCTGCACAGTGTGCACCTAAAGCTACCTGAAGAAAATGAGTGGTGTTCTTCTGATCCTATTAGTACAGTACCGCAGGCAGCTGCAGTATTTACAAGTTAGTGTAGTGTGTCCTCTGCACAGTGTGCACCTAAAGCTACCTGAAGAAAATAAGTGGTGTTCTTCTGATCCAATTGATAGCACAAGCAGGCAGCTACAGTATTTACAGTTAGTGTAGTGCGTCCTCTGCACAGTGTGCACCTACAGCTACCTGAAGAAAATGAGTGGTGTTCCTCTGATCCTATTAGTACAGTACCGCAGGCAGCTGTAGTATTTACAAGTTAGTGTAGTGCGTCCTCTGCACAGTGTGCACCTAAAGCTATCTGAATAAAATTAGTGGTGTTCTTCTTATCCTATTAGTACAGTACCGCAGGCAGCTGTAGTATTTACAAGTTAGTGTACTGTGTCCTCTGCACAGTGTGCACCTAAAGCTACCTGAAGCAAATGAGTGGTGTTCTTCTGATCCTATTAGTACAGTACCGCAGGCAGCTGTAGTATTTACAAGTTTGTGTAGTGCATCGTCTGTACAGTGTGCACCTAAAGATACCTGAAGAAAATTAGTGGTGTTCTTCTGATCCTATTGATAGCACAAGCAGGCAGCTACAGTATTTACAAGTTAGTGTAGTGCGTCCTCTGCACAGTGTGCACCTAAAGCTAGCTGAAGAAAATTAGTGGTGTTCTTCTAATCCTATTAGTACAGTACTACAGGCAGCTGTAGTATTTACAAGTTAGTGTACTGTGTCCTCTGCACAGTGTGCACCTAAAGCTACCTGAAGAAAATGAGTGGTGTTCTTCTGATCCTATTAGTACAGTACCGCAGGCAGCTGTAGTATTTACAAGTTAGTGTAGTGCATCCTCTGTACATTGTGCACCTAAAGCTACCTGAAGAAAATTAGTGGTGTTCTTCTGATCCTATTAATACTACAGGCAGGCAGCTACAGTCTTTACAGTTAGTGTAGTGCGTCCTCTGCACAGTGTGCACCTAAAGCTACCTCAAGAAAATTAGTGGTGTTCTTTTGATCCTTTTAATACAGTACCGCAGGCAGCTGCAGTATTTACAAGTTAGTGTAGTGCGTCCTCTGCACAGTGTGCACCTAAAGCTACCTGAAGAAAATTAGTGCTGTTCTTCTGATCCTATTAGTACAGTACTGCAGGCAGCTGTAGTATTTACAAGTTAGTTTAGTGCGTCCTCTACACAGTGTGCACCTAAAGCTACCTGAAGAAAATTTGTGGTGTTCTTCTGATCCTATTAGTACAATACTGCAGGCAGCTGCAGTATTTACAAGTTAGTGTAGTGCATCCTCTGTACAGTATGCACCTAAAGCTACCTGAAGAAAATGAGTGGTGTTCCTCTGATCCTATTAGTACAGTACCGCAGGCAGCTGCAATATTTACAAGTTAGTGTAGTGCGTCCTCTGCACAGTGTGCACCTAAAGTTACCTTAAGAATTTTAGCGGTGTTCTTCTTATCCTATTAGTACAGTAGCGCAGGCATCTTCAGTATTTACAAGTTAGCATAGTGTGTCCTCTGCACAGTGTGCACCTAAAGCTACCTGAAGAAAATTAGTGGTGTTCTTCTAATCCTATTAGTACAGTACTGCAGGCAGCTGTAGTATTTACAAGTTAGTTTAGTGCGTCCTCTACACAGTGTGCACCTAAAGCTACCTGAAGAAAATTAGTGGTGTTCTTCTGATCTTATTAGTACAGTACTACAGGCAGCTGTAGTATTTACAAGATAGTGTAGTGCATCCTCTGCAATGTGTGCACCTAAAGCTACCTGAAGAAAATTAGTGGTGTTTTTCTGATCCTATTAGTACAGTACCCAAGGCAGCTGCAGTATTTACAAGTTAGTGTAGTGCGTCCTCTGCACAGTGTGCACCTAAAGCTACCTGAAGAAAATTAGTGGTGTCCTTCTGATCAAATTAGTACAGTACCGCAGGCAGCTGTAGTGTTTACAAGATAGTGTAGTGCATCGTCTGCAATGTGTGCACCTAAAGCTACCTGAAGAAAATTAGTGGTGTTCTTCAGATTCTATTAGTACAGTACTGCAGGCAGCTGTAGTATTTACAAGTTAGTGTAGTGCGTCCTCTACACAGTGTGCACCTAAAGCTACCTGAAGAAAATGAGTGGTGTTCTTCTGATCCTATTAGAACAGTACCGCAGGCAGCTGCAGTATTTACAAGTTAGTGTAGTGTGTCCTCTGCAAAGTGTGCACCTAAAGCTACCTGAAGAAAATGAGCGGTGTTCTTCTGATCCTATTACTACAGTACCGCAGGCAGCTACAGTATTTGCAAGTTAGTTTAGTGCATCCTCTGCACAGTGTGCATCTAAAGCTACCTGAAGAAAATTTGTGGTGTTCTTCTGATCCTATTAGTACAGTAGCGCAGGCAGCTTCAGTATTTACAAGTTAGCATATTGTGTCCTCTGCACAGTGTGCACCTAAAGCTACCTGAAGAAAATTAGTGGTGTTCTTCTGATCTTATTAGTACAGTACTGCAGGCAGCTGTAGTATTTACAAGTTAGTTTAGTGCGTCCTCTACACAGTGTGCACCTAAAGCTACCTGAAGAAAATAAGTGGTGTTCTTCTGATCCTATTAGTACAGTACCGCAGGCAGCTGCAGTATTTACAAGTTAGTGTAGTGCATCCTCTGTACAGTATGCACCTAAAGCTACCTGAAGAAAATAAGTGGTGTTCCTCTGATCCTATTAGTACAGTACTGCAGGCAGCTGCAGTATTTACAAGTTAGTGTAGTGCGTCCTCTACACAGTGTGCACCTAAAGCTACCTGAAGAATTTTAGCTGTGTTCTTCTTATCCTATTAGTACAGTAGCGCAGGCAGCTGCTGTATTTACAAGTTAGTGTAGTGTGTCCTCTGCACAGTGTGCACCTAAAGCTACCTGAAGAAAATTTGTGGTGTTCTTCTGATCCTATTAGTACAGTACTGCAGGCAACTGCAATATTTAAAAGTTAGTGTTGTGCGTCCTCTGCACAGTGTGCACCTAAAGCTACCTGAAGAAAATTATTGGTGTTCTTCTCATTCTATTAGTACAGTACCACAGGCAGCTGCAGTATTTACAAGTTAGTGTATTGCGTCCTCTGCACAGTGTGTACTTAAAGCTACCTGAAGAAAATTAGTGGTGTTCTTCTGATCCTATTAGTACAGTACCGCAGGCAGCTGCAGTATTTACAAGTTAGTGTAGTGCATCCTCTGTATAGTATGCACCTAAAGCTACCTGAAGAAAATGAGTGGTGTTCCTCTGATCCTATTAGTACAGTACTGCAGGCAGCTGCAGTATTTACAAGTTAGTGTAGTGCGTCCTCTGCACAGTGTGCACCTAAAGCTAGCTGAAGAAAATTAGTGGTGTTCTTCTAATCCTATTAGTACAGTACTACAGGCAGCTGTAGTATTTACAAGTTAGTGTAGTGCGTCATCTGCACAGTGTGCACCTAAAGCTACCTGAAGAAAATGAGTGGTGTTCTTCTTATCCTATTAGTACAGTACTGCAGGCAGCTGCAGTATTTACAAGTTAGTGTAGTGCGTCCTCTGCACAGTGTGCACCTAAAGCTAGTTGAAGAAAATTAGTGGTGTTCTTCTGATCCTATTAATACCACAGGCAGGCAGCTGCAGTATTTACAAGTTAGTGTAGTGCGTCCTCTGCACAGTGTGCTCCTAAAGCTACCTGAAGAAAATTAGTTTTGTTCTTCTGATCCTATTAGTACAGTACCGCAGGCAGCTGTAGTATTTACAAGTTAGTGTAGTGCATCCTCTGCACAGTGTGCACCTAAAGCTATCTGAAGAAAATTAGTGGTGTTCTTCTGATCCCATTAGTACAGTACCGCAGGCAGCTGTAGTATTTACAAGTTAGTGTAGTGCGTCCTCTGCACAGTGTGCACCTAAAGCTACCTGAAGAAAATTAGTGGTGTTCTTATGATCCTTTTAGTACAGTACTGCAGGCAGCTGCAGTATTTACAAGTTAGTTTAGTGCATCCTCTGCACAGTGTGCACCTAAAGCTACCTGAAGAAAATGGGTGGTGTTCTTCTGATCCTATTAGTACAGTACCCCAGGCAGCTGTAGTATTTACAAGTTAGTGTAGTGCGTCCTCTGCACAGTGTGCACCTAAAGCTACCTGAAGAAAATTAGTGGTGTTCTTCTGATCCTATTAGTACAGTACTACAGGCAGCTGCAGTATTTACAAGATAGTGTAGTGCGTCCTCTGCACAGTGTGCCCCTAAAGCTACCCAAAGAAAATTAGTGGTGTTCTTCTGATCCTATTGATACCACAAGCAGGCAGCTACAGTATTTACAGTTAGTGTAGTGCGTCCTCTGCGCAGTGTGCACCTAAAGCTACCTGAAGAAAATTAGTGGTGTTCTTCTGATCCTATTAGTACAGTACCGCAGGCAGCTGCAGTATTTACAAGTTAGTGTAGTGCATCCTCTGCACAGTGTGCACCTAAAGCTATCTGAAGAAAATTAGTGGTGTTCTTCTGATCCCATTAGTACAGTACTGCATTCAGCTGTAGTATTTACAAGTTAGTGTAGTGCATCCTCTGGACAGTATGCACCTAAAACTACCTTAAGAAAATGAGTGGTGCTCTTCTGATCCTATTAGTACAGTACCGCAGGCAGCTGCAGTATTTTCAAGTTAGTGTACTGCGTCCTCTGCACAGTGTGCACCTAAAGCTACCGGAAGAAAATTAGTGGTGTTTTGCTGATCCTATTAGTACAGTACAGCAGGCAGCTGTAGTATTTACAAGTTAGTGTAGTGCATCCTCTGTACAGTATGCACCTAAAGCTACCTGAAGAAAATGAGTGGTGTTCTTCTTATCCTATTAGTACAGTACTGCAGGCAGCTGCAGTATTTACAAGTTAGTGTAGTGCGTCCTCTGCACAGTGTGCACCTAAAGCTAGTTGAAGAAAATTAGTGGTGTTCTTCTGATCCTATTAATACCACAGGCAGGCAGCTGCAGTATTTACAAGTTAGTGTAGTGCGTCCTCTGCACAGTGTGCTCCTAAAGCTACCTGAAGAAAATTAGTTTTGTTCTTCTGATCCTATTAGTACAGTACCGCAGGCAGCTGTAGTATTTACAAGTTAGTGTAGTGCATCCTCTGCACAGTGTGCACCTAAAGCTATCTGAAGAAAATTAGTGGTGTTCTTCTGATCCCATTAGTACAGTACCGCAGGCAGCTGTAGTATTTACAAGTTAGTGTAGTGCGTCCTCTGCACAGTGTGCACCTAAAGCTACCTGAAGAAAATTAGTGGTGTTCTTATGATCCTTTTAGTACAGTACTGCAGGCAGCTGCAGTATTTACAAGTTAGTTTAGTGCATCCTCTGCACAGTGTGCACCTAAAGCTACCTGAAGAAAATGGGTGGTGTTCTTCTGATCCTATTAGTACAGTACCCCAGGCAGCTGTAGTATTTACAAGTTAGTGTAGTGCGTCCTCTGCACAGTGTGCACCTAAAGCTACCTGAAGAAAATTAGTGGTGTTCTTCTGATCCTATTAGTACAGTACTACAGGCAGCTGCAGTATTTACAAGATAGTGTAGTGCGTCCTCTGCACAGTGTGCCCCTAAAGCTACCCAAAGAAAATTAGTGGTGTTCTTCTGATCCTATTGATACCACAAGCAGGCAGCTACAGTATTTACAGTTAGTGTAGTGCGTCCTCTGCGCAGTGTGCACCTAAAGCTACCTGAAGAAAATTAGTGGTGTTCTTCTGATCCTATTAGTACAGTACCGCAGGCAGCTGCAGTATTTACAAGTTAGTGTAGTGCATCCTCTGCACAGTGTGCACCTAAAGCTATCTGAAGAAAATTAGTGGTGTTCTTCTGATCCCATTAGTACAGTACCGCAGGCAGCTGTAGTATTTACAAGTTAGTGTAGTGCGTCCTCTGCACAGTGTGCACCTAAAGCTACCTGAAGAAAATTAATGGTGTTCTTCTGATCCAATAGTACAGTACCGCATTCAGCTGTAGTATTTACAAGTTAGTGTAGTGCATCCTCTGGACAGTATGCACCTAAAACTACCTTAAGAAAATGAGTGGTGCTCTTCTGATCCTATTAGTACAGTACCGCAGGCAGCTGCAGTATTTTCAAGTTAGTATACTGCGTCCTCTGCACAGTGTGCACCTAAAGCTACCTAAAGAAAATTAGTGGTGTTCTTCTGACCCTATTAATACCACAGGCAGGCAGCTACAGTATTTACAGTTAGTGTAGTGCGTCCTCTGCACAGTGTGCACCTAAAACTACCTGAAGAAAATTAGTGGTGTTCTTCTGATCCTATTAGTACAGTACCCAAGGCAGCTGCAGTATTTACAAGTTAGTGTAGTGCGTCCTCTGCGCAGTGTGCACCTAAAGCTACCTGAAGAAAATTAGTGGTGTTCTTCTGATCCTATTAGTACAGTACCGCAGGCAGCTGCAGTATTTACAAGTTAGTGTAGTGCATCCTCTGCACAGTGTGCACCTAAAGCTATCTGAAGAAAATTAGTGGTGTTCTTCTGATCCCATTAGTACAGTACCGCAGGCAGCTGTAGTATTTAAAAGTTAGTGTAGTGCGTCCTCTGCACAGTGTGCACCTAAAGCTACCTGAAGAAAATTAATGGTGTTCTTCTGATCCAATAGTACAGTACTGCATTCAGCTGTAGTATTTACAAGTTAGTGTAGTGCATCCTCTGGACAGTATGCACCTAAAACTACCTTAAGAAAATGAGTGGTGCTCTTCTGATCCTATTAGTACAGTACCGCAGGCAGCTGCAGTATTTTCAAGTTAGTGTACTGCGTCCTCTGCACAGTGTGCACCTAAAGCTACCGGAAGAAAATTAGTGGTGTTTTGCTGATCCTATTAGTACAGTACAGCAGGCAGCTGTAGTATTTACAAGTTAGTGTAGTGCATCCTCTGTACAGCATGCACCTAAAGCTACCTGAAGAAAATGAGTGGTGTTCTTCTTATCCTATTAGTACAGTACTGCAGGCAGCTGCAGTATTTACAAGTTAGTGTAGTGCGTCCTCTGCACAGTGTGCACCTAAAGCTAGTTGAAGAAAATTAGTGGTGTTCTTCTGATCCTATTAATACCACAGGCAGGCAGCTGCAGTATTTACAAGTTAGTGTAGTGCGTCCTCTGCACAGTGTGCTCCTAAAGCTACCTGAAGAAAATTAGTTTTGTTCTTCTGATCCTATTAGTACAGTACCGCAGGCAGCTGTAGTATTTACAAGTTAGCGTAGTGCATCCTCTGCACAGTGTGCACCTAAAGCTATCTGAAGAAAATTAGTGGTGTTCTTCTGATCCCATTAGTACAGTACCGCAGGCAGCTGTAGTATTTACAAGTTAGTGTAGTGCGTCCTCTGCACAGTGTGCACCTAAAGCTACCTGAATAAAATTAGTTTTGTTCTTATGATCCTTTTAGTACAGTACTGCAGGCAGCTGCAGTATTTACAAGTTAGTTTAGTGCATCCTCTGCACAGTGTGCACCTAAAGCTACCTGAAGAAAATGGGTGGTGTTCTTCTGATCCTATTAGTACAGTACCCCATGCAGCTGTAGTATTTGCAAGTTAGTGTAGTGCGTCCTCTGCACAGTGTGCACCTAAAGCTACCTGAAGAAAATTAGTGGTGTTCTTCTGATCCTATTAGTACAGTACTACAGGCAGCTGCAGTATTTACAAGATAGTGTAGTGCATCCTCTGCACAGTGTGCACCTAAAGCTACCCAAAGAAAATTAGTGGTGTTCTTCTGATCCTATTGATACCACAAGCAGGCAGCTACAGTATTTACAGTTAGTGTAGTGCGTCCTCTGCGCAGTGTGCACCTAAAGCTACCTGAAGAAAATTAGTGGTGTTCTTCTGATCCTATTAGTACAGTACCGCAGGCAGCTGCAGTATTTACAAGTTAGTGTAGTGCATCCTCTGCACAGTGTGCACCTAAAGCTATCTGAAGAAAATTAGTGGTGTTCTTATGATCCTTTTAGTACAGTGCCGCAGGCAGCTGCAGTATTTACAAGTTAGTTTAGTGCATCCTCTGCACAGTGTGCACCTAAAGCTACCTGAAGAAAATGGGTGGTGTTCTTCTGATCCTATTAGTACAATACTGCAGGCAGCTGTAGTGTTTACAAGTTAGTGCGCTGCATCCTCTGCACAGTGTGCACCTAAAGCTACCTGAAGAAAATTAGTGGTGTTCTTCTGATCCTATTAGTACAGTACTGCAGGCAGCTGCAGTATTTACAACTTAGTGTAGTGCATCCTCTGCACAGTGCGCACCTAAAGCTACCTGAAGAAAATTAGTGGTGTTCTTCTGATCCTATTAGTACAGTACCGCAGGCAGCTGCAATATTTAGAAGTTAGTGTAGTGCGTCCTCTTCACAGTGTGCCCCTAAAGCTACCTGAAGAAAATTAGTGGTGTTCTTCTGATCCTATTAGTACAGTACCACAGGCAGCTGCAGTATTTACAAGATAGTGTAGTGCGTCCTCTGCACAGTGTGCACCTCAAGCTACCCAAAGAAAATTAGTGGTGTTCTTCTGATCCTATTGATACCACAAGCGGGCAGCTACAGTATTTACAGTTAGTGTAGTGCGTCCTCTGCACAGTGTGCACCTAAAGCTACCTGAAGAAAATTAGTGGTGTTCTTCTGATCCTATTAGTACAGTACCGCAGGCAGCTGTAGTATTTACAAGTTAGTGTAGTGCATCCTCTGAACAGTGTGCACCTAAAGCTACCTGAAGAAAATTAGTGGTATTCTTCTGATCCTATTAGTACAGTACCGCATGCAGCTGTAGTATTTACAAGTTAGTGTAGTGCGTCCTCTGCACAGTGTGCACCTAAAGCTACCTGAAGAAAATTAGTGGTGTTCTTCTGATCCTATTAATACCACAGGCAGGCAGCTGTAGTATTTACAAGTTAGTGTAGTGCGTCCTCTGCACAGTGTGCTCCTAAAGCTACCTGAAGAAAATTAGTGGTGTTCTTCTGATCCTATTAGTACAGTACCGCAGGCAGCTGTAGTATTTACAAGTTAGTGTAGTACATCCTGTGCACAGTGTGCACCTAAAGCTATCTGAAGAAAATTAGCGGTGTTCTTCTGATCCCATTAGTACAGTTCCGCAGGCAGCTGTAGTATTTACAAGTTAGTGTAGTGCGTCCTCTGCACAGTGTGCACCTAAAGCTATCTGAAGAAAATTAGTGGTGTTCTTCTGATCCCATTAGTACAGTACCGCAGGCAGCTGTAGTATTTAAAAGTTAGTGTAGTGCGTCCTCTGCACAGTGTGCACCTAAAGCTACCTGAAGAAAATTAATGGTGTTCTTCTGATCCAATAGTACAGTACCGCATTCAGCTGTAGTATTTACAAGTTAGTGTAGTGCATCCTCTGGACAGTATGCACCTAAAACTACCTTAAGAAAATGAGTGGTGCTCTTCTGATCCTATTAGTACAGTACCGCAGGCAGCTGCAGTATTTTCAAGTTAGTATACTGCGTCCTCTGCACAGTGTGCACCTAAAGCTACCTAAAGAAAATTAGTGGTGTTCTTCTGACCCTATTAATACCACAGGCAGGCAGCTACAGTATTTACAGTTAGTGTAGTGCGTCCTCTGCACAGTGTGCACCTAAAACTACCTGAAGAAAATTAGTGGTGTTCTTCTGATCCTATTAGTACAGTACCCAAGGCAGCTGCAGTATTTACAAGTTAGTGTAGTGCGTCCTCTGCGCAGTGTGCACCTAAAGCTACCTGAAGAAAATTAGTGGTGTTCTTCTGATCCTATTAGTACAGTACCGCAGGCAGCTGCAATATTTAGAAGTTAGTGTAGTGCGTCCTCTTCACAGTGTGCTCCTAAAGCTACCTGAAGAAAATTAGTGGTGTTCTTCTGATCCTATTAGTACAGTACCACAGGCAGCTGCAGTATTTACAAGATAGTGTAGTGCGTCCTCTGCACAGTGTGCACCTCAAGCTACCCAAAGAAAATTAGTGGTGTTCTTCTGATCCTATTGATACCACAAGCGGGCAGCTACAGTATTTACAGTTAGTGTAGTGCGTCCTCTGCACAGTGTGCACCTAAAGCTACCTGAAGAAAATTAGTGGTGTTCTTCTGATCCTATTAGTACAGTACTGCAGGCAGCTGCAGTATTTACAACTTAGTGTAGTGCATCCTCTGCACAGTGCGCACCTAAAGCTACCTGAAGAAAATTAGTGGTGTTCTTCTGATCCTATTAGTACAGTACCGCAGGCAGCTGCAATATTTAGAAGTTAGTGTAGTGCGTCCTCTTCACAGTGTGCCCCTAAAGCTACCTGAACAAAATTAGTGGTGTTCTTCTGATCCTATTAGTACAGTACCACAGGCAGCTGCAGTATTTACAAGATAGTGTAGTGCGTCCTCTGCACAGTGTGCACCTCAAGCTACCCAAAGAAAATTAGTGGTGTTCTTCTGATCCTATTGATACCACAAGCGGGCAGCTACAGTATTTACAGTTAGTGTAGTGCGTCCTCTGCACAGTGTGCACCTAAAGCTACCTGAAGGAAATTAGTGGTGTTCTTCTGATCCTATTAGTACAGTACCGCAGGCAGCTGTAGTATTTACAAGTTAGTGTAGTGCATCCTCTGAACAGTGTGCACCTAAAGCTACCTGAAGAAAATTAGTGGTATTCTTCTGATCCTATTAGTACAGTACCGCATGCAGCTGTAGTATTTACAAGTTAGTGTAGTGCGTCCTCTGCACAGTGTGCACCTAAAGCTACCTGAAGAAAATTAGTGGTGTTCTTCTGATCCTATTAATACCACAGGCAGGCAGCTGTAGTATTTACAAGTTAGTGTAGTGCGTCCTCTGCACAGTGTGCTCCTAAAGCTACCTGAAGAAAATTTGTGGTGTTCTTCTGATCCTATTAGTACAGTACCGCAGGCAGCTGTAGTATTTACAAGTTAGTGTAGTACATCCTGTGCACAGTGTGCACCTAAAACTATCTGAAGAAAATTAGCGGTGTTCTTCTGATCCCATTAGTACAGTTCCGCAGGCAGCTGTAGTATTTACAAGTTAGTGTAGTGCGTCCTCTGCACAGTGTGCACCTAAAGCTATCTGAAGAAAATTAGTGGTGTTCTTATGATCCTTTTAGTACAGTACCGCAGGCAGCTGCAGTATTTACAAGTTAGTTTAGTGAATCCTCTGCACAGTGTGCACCTAAAGCTACCTGAAGAAAATGGGTGGTGTTCTTCTGATCCTATTAGTACAGTACCCCAGGCAGCTGTAGTATTTACAAGTTAGTGTAGTGCGTCCTCTGCACAGTGTGCACCTAAAGCTATCTGAAGAAAATGAGTCGTGTTCTTATGATCCTTTTAGTACAGTACCGCAGGCAGCTGCAATATTTAAAAGTTAGTGTAGTGTGTCCTCTGCACAGTGTGCACCTAAACCTACCTGAAGAAAATTAGTGGTGTTCTTCTGATCCTATTAGTACAGTACCCTAGGCAGCTGCAGTATTTACAAGTTAGTGTAGTGCGTTCTCTTTACAGTGTGCACCTAAAGCTACCTGAAGAAAATTAGTGGTGTTCTTCTGATCCTATTAGTACAGTACCGCAGGCAGCTGCAGTATTTACAAGATAGTGTAGTGCATCCTCTGCACAGTGTGCACCTAAATCTACCTGAAGAAAATTAGTGGTGTTCTTATGAATCTATTAGTACAGTACTACAGGCAGCTGTAGTATTTACAAGTTAGTGTAGTGCGTCCCCTGCACAGTGTGCACCTAAAGTTACCTGAAGAAAATTAGTGGTGTTCTTCTGATCCTATTAGTACAGTACCACAGGCAGCTGCAGTATTTACAATTTATGCCCCGTACACACGGTCGGATTTTCCGACGGAAAATGTGCGTTTGGAGCGTGTTGTCGGACATTCCGACTGTGTGTGGGCTCCATCGGACATTTTCCATCGGATTTTCCGACACATAAAGTTTGAGAGCAGGCTATAAAATTTTCCGACAACAAAATCCGATCGCGTCAATTCTGACCGTGTGTGGCCAGTTCCGATGCACAAAGTGCCACGCATGCTCAGAAGAAATTCCGAGACGGAACAGCTCGGTCTGGTAAAATGAGCGTTCGGAATTGATACAGCACTTTCGTCACGCTGCAATGTTTTAAATAGTTTAATACAGCGCACTCTGTTCATCTTTATAATGTGAGAAGAATGAAGTAGTTTTTCTGCTCATATTCACACAGACTTCTCACAAACTTATTTCTTTATTATTTATTGGGATTCCCTCAATATATTTTGATTTGTCACATCTGACCATTTTTTTTTTGGTTGTTTCTATTTTTTTTTTAAATTTCAAGGCTGTTTATTTATTTTTTTGGGGTTTGTATTTTTTTCAAGGCTGTTTTTTTTTCTTTTTTTTTGGTTTTTACTCCATAATATTTTTGTGTGTGTTTTGTGTGTCAAGTTACCACAACACCATTGATATCTTGTATTATTTAATCTCAATGAGATTGTTTGGTGTTGGTGTCCCTTGTTAATTCCACATTGTATTTTGAAATGTACCTGCCTCCTCACCAACAGACTGTTTTTTTTCTAAGGAAAACACACATAGGCGAGTATAATTGAAACAAAAATTCCTTTATTAAGGGCTCATAACCAAACAAAGAGGGAGGCAATGCTGGAGAAACAGCAGAAATTGGTGAAGCCTTTGACCCCCAGGGCATACATCAATTCTTTTCAAGCAAAATTGGTGGCCTGAGGAGTCCATATCTAAGGGAGTGCAGTCTGGTCCAGAAGTCCCAGAGATCCGGAAAGCAGCAGATGACATCTGTGTCCCCAGGCTGTGGTCATACAAGAGACTGCATCTTTTGTCAGACCAGACTGAACCCAGGTCATCACTCTATGGCCTTCCTTCCACGCTTCCTTCCACGCTGTGGCTGTGGTGGTGGAGTTGTGGCAGCAGGAGGAGGATGGTCCAACTCAATCACGTCGGTATTGGGTGTGATTTCGCCACTCACCCCCTTAGTTAGGACTTTATAAATAAGTTTTTCACACATGAGGCATTGACCCTCCTGCATGCCCTTTAGTTTGGTGGCAGCCATGCAGGCAAAGGCCCCTTCAGGAGGGGGTAAGGCTCTGAGGGACGCAGAAGCCTCCTGAATGAGCCTGAGCGCTGAATCCTGAACGTGACTCCCCTTCCTGGGTCTTTTGTATGGAAGGCGGAGGGGAGGAACCTGCGATTCGGTCAGGCTCCGACTGGTCCCAGGCTTCTCCTGGCTGTCACTTAGCCCCGCCTCCTCCTGGCTGCCACTAACCCCCGCCTCCTCCTGGCTGTCACATTGCACAGCCTCCTCCTGTGTGCCACAGTCCAGAGCCTCGTCCTGGCTGAGGTCTTCCTGTGTATGAAAAAGGGACATAGTTTTAGTTTTTTATTCATCAATCACACACAATTTTCAGCTCATGACTGTTGCAAATTGAATGTTAACAAATATAAAAGACTATCATTCTGAGCCCAGCATTTTTCATTCTTGTCCCAATTATTTATGCCCACTACTGTCTATTGATATGTAAAATACTTTCTTAAATCAGCAATTAGTGAATAATAATAACATCTAGTAAACATCATTTATTTATTGACCTGAAATCTGTAGAAGAATTCTATACCTGACTCCATCTGGGCTCCTCCACTTCTTCCTGGCTGGAAGTCCCAGTTTGGACATCGGAAGCCTCAGCTGGGGTGGAAGGAAGAGTGGAAGGAAGGGTTGAGAGGGATTCCCTGACTCCAGTCTGGTCTGACAGAAATCGCAGTCTCTCATAGTACCACAGCCTGGGGACATAAATGTCATCTGCTGCAGCTCCAGATCTCTGGGAATCCATGACCTTCTTGCGCTCCCTAAGATAAGTGCTCCTCAGGCCACCAATTTTGTTTTTTAAATAGGGGATGGTTGCCGTTGGGACCACCGGCTTCACCAACTCCAGCAGTTTCTCCAGCGCTGTCTGCCTCTTTTGTTTATTATTATAATGTGGATGTTTCACCTGCCACAGACAGGGCAGCTCCCTGTACTTGTCTATGAACAGGGGGAGGAAGTTGTGGTCATTGAAGCCATCCATTTTATCTGCAAAACACAACACGAGACAAACCCTAATGTCAGGCAAAACTCTCCTAATTTTGTTACAATATAGGCCTCAATCTAGAAGCAGTATAGGCCCAAGTTTAGATCTTACCTTCGTTCTCACGATCAGCGCCTCCGACACTCCTTCCTCCGCTCACAGATCGTACGTACTACGCACGCGTGTTACGCTTTATACACACTGCGCATGCGTGTAACTCTGCCCGCCCCTGACGTTCTTTCTAGTCTTTTCCCCGCCCCTTTTCGTTCGGCGCAGTGGGGGAAGAGCACATGGCGGAAACACAGCAGGTGCATGCTAATTATAGCAACGAGGAGGAGGGGAAGGAAAGCCCGGAGCCTGAAACGTCTGGATCCAGAAGGAGACGATTTAAGGCACCAAATATGTACTTTGGGGAGATGTTGGCGATGGTGGACATCCTGAAGAAGGCCGACTATGATGGGAAGTATGGACCTTACCCCAACCCCAATGTCAGAAAGGCCCAGATCATGGCGAAAGTGGTCAAGAGTCTGCACCAGCATTTGGGGGTACGTCAATCGAAAGATCAGCTCAGGAAATGGTGGTCGGACCTCAAATTAAGAGAGCATGAGCAGTACAGAAAGATCCAGAGAGTGCTGCAAAAAAGTAAGTAGGTGTCCTGTGTTCCGATTCTTTTTATGTTTATTACATTCGTGCTGCTCCATGTGCTTTTCTTAACTGTTATCCATTTCTAAATGTGAACTTTCATGTTCATGGGCACATTATTCGTTCATATCAAACATTTTTTTGTGCGGCCAAGAAAACACCATTTTGGCCATATGCATTTGCCCACATTTTTTAGGGCCTACTTGTCTGAAACTAATTTGGTTGTGTAGATGGGTTTGTTACTAGAATGAAATGCAAAATTGATTCTGTGTGAGGAGAAGACACTCAGCAGCTGGTTACACATCTGGACGCTGGAGCACTAGTGTGGGACACAAGAACATCCTTTTTATTAGGGGTCCCACACAGGTGCTCCAGTGGATACTATAGGGGTGTCTCCATCTGTGAAGCTTGTACAAAACAGGTAAAGTATTGAAGCTTGACAAAGGACAATAAAAATGCAACATCTTGGAACTCTGCCAAAACAGACAATTTTACCCCACTTCCAAGCAATGTTTCAGATTTATAGTTCTGCCATCAAATATCTGTGTGCTAAGTATGCCATTTTTTTCAACATAGGGGAGAAAAGACTCGGAGGACACCCCTCATCCGAGGAGACCAGAGACCCCCCACCTCTGGAAGAAGGTGAAATCCACCCAAGCAACGCAGAGCAAGAGGAGGAAGACGTGGTGGAAATTGGCACCACAACAGGTGAGTGTCTGCGACCACAGGCTCAGGTAAGAGATGGATGCCGGCATATTTATAATACATGTTTTTTTTTGGTTTCTATCTTTTTAGGTGATTGTGATGTTGTGGATCCAGATCCTTTCACCTCGGAAAGAGCACAGATCCTGCACGGGGAGATCATGGGGTGTAATAGGGACTTGGAAAACATCAAGAAAAACATCAATGATGTTATTCAAAATAATAAGAACATCATTGATGTTTTGGGGAGAGTTTAATACCCCTCCAAATCCCTTTGTTTTTTGGTGTGCTACAATTTTTAAACTTTTTGTGTCAAATTGTAGAAAAAACAAATTTTTAAGAGGCACACAGTGTGTCAACATGTGCTATCTGCCATCACGGGAGATCAATGGACGCGTTTTGGGGGTGCAACCCCTTCCTCAATAATAAAGTAGCTGAGAGGAAGGGGTTGCACCCCCAAAACACGTCCCTTGATCCCCCGTGATGGCAGGTAGCACATGTTGACATTCGGCTATTTGTGTGCATCTTCAAAATTTGGGTTTTCCGGGGGTGACTTCACCCCATCTGAACGCAATATCAAACACAGTTTCTAAATACTCATGTCTGATATTGCCTTCAAGTTCTACCAAATGTGAACTTTGTAAGTTCAAGATTTGTGTCTTTCTTGTTGGTTTTAAACATGCCTGTTTTATCTTAAATGGACATTTCTACTTTTTCTAATGTGACCCCAAAAATTGTTATACAACAAACATGGTTTGTTTTAAAAACCTTTTCTAAATGTACATGTGATTGTGCAGGTATTAAAAAGATTGATAATCAAGAATGTGTGGATTATTGTCTCAACGCTCAAACACTTTTGTGGTACTCTAATTGGTGTTTTCTGTGACAATGGGTGTTATTTCCTAAGGGCAAATCCACTTTGCACTACAAGTGCAGTTTCAAGTGCACTTGTAGTGCAAAGTGTCTTTGCCTTTAGTAAATAACACCCAACTGGGCCTTTGCGCTGCGGGGATGGGAGGCGGCCGCAATCGTGTCCGGGCTGTCTGTCCCTCCCCGTTGCGTGATCACGCCCGACATGACGTTGGCGGGCGCACGCCCCCGGTCCTCGGCATATAACGGAGGCCTCAGGCCGGGTGCATGTAGGTTTCGCTACGGATTTGTGGCACTTGGCCGGGCCCGTCACTTTCACCACACAGGTAACTTTGTTGCACACCTCCACTCTGGTCCATTGGCCTCTTAGCTGCACACACTCTCTCTCTCACTCTCACTACAAACTTCCTTTTCTCTTTTCTTGTCTTTTTCTGGCTCCGGTCTACACTTACATCCACTCACCCTGTGGTTTTTCCCACTATGTTGTCACCCCTTCTATTTACCTATTATTTTTCACGTTTTGTCCCATGTTCACACACCCATTCTATTTTCTTCACAGTCATATCAGGGTTCTGTGGCCTCGTTGTTTGTCCCTGCCTGGCGGCCCCTATGGGTACCCATGTCAATTTGGTGGCTGTGGCCGACGGTTTCCGGGGGCGAGCTTTCTGCCTCAACCCCGGGGGAGACTTTGTAGACCCAGACCAATGCTGCATTCTAGGATTCAGGTTAACACAGACCAAGACACTGTCCGTGAGTACGATGGCAAATTTGAATTCTTTTGCATCCTTCCCCTATATATCTGCCCACATATTAACACATGTTTATTGTTTCAATGCAGCCTAAATTGCATCAGACTCCTGATGATTGGTTATAAGCCAAGAAACGCGTTGAGTTAATAACTATTGTTGCACATATCCATCCAGTATACAATGTATTCTCTACTGTAACTGTACAACCAGTGTCTATATTATGCCTTTCAATATATTGTCCATAACATGCCGAAATGTTGCTTATGATGTTTTTATTCATGACTGTATTTGGTTCTAGGATCTATGTAATTAAACTTTTATATCATTATTACCTGGTTTACTCTTTGTGGACACAACTATGTATAGGACGTACCCTAGATATCGTATTCCAGCATATACTACTCAGTTGACATTTTCACCAACATGCCTCACACAAAGTCCCGCTTTTCTCCTCTATCTTTATTTGTTACCTAATTGGGATGGAGGCATGTTGGTGCATTCCTTTACAATTCAGTGGACAGGTCACACCCCCATTTTTTGTTTTAAAAACCTTTTCTAAATGCACATGTGATTGTGCAGGTATTAAAAAGATTGATAATCAAGAATGTGTGGATTATTGTCTCAATGCTCCAACACTTTTGTGGTACTCTAATTGGTGTTTTCTGTGACAATGGGTGTTATTTCTTAAGGGCAAATCCACTTTGCACTACAAGTGCAGTTTCAAGTGTACTTGTAGTGCAAAGTGTCTTTGCCTTTAGTAAATAACACCCAACAGTGCTTTGTAAGGTTACACAATCACGCCATTTTCAGGACTCAACACATTTCTGTCAGGGTCAGCTAAAACAAACACAAGCAGTAAATGTCACCAAAGATTTGCTTATTTTTTTTTTTTTATTTGAAAAAGGTTTTACACATTGTCTGGCATATTGATATCCCCCCTACCCGCAAAGTATTCAAGGTATCTTAGCCGGACATCACGGCACTCAGGGGGGGCAAGCCATGACGGCCACTTTCAAGCGCCGTCAGGGTTGGTTCATTTTGAATTCTGGCCTCAGGCCCAACTGAGCTAGCATAGTTGGCAGGATGTTGCCGTAAAAAGTTGTGTAGAACACAGCACGACAGGATAATGTGATTCAGTTTGTACTCCGCCATATGTATGGGTGTAAGAAATAGGCGGAACCGGCTGGCCATGATTCCAAACGTGTTCTCCACCACTCTTCTGGCTCTGGCTAGCCGGTAATTAAAAACCCTCTGGTCCTGGGTGAGGGTCCTCATCGGGAATGACCGTATAAGATGGTCCCCCAGCGCAAAAGCTTCATCCGCAATGAAGACGAATGGGAGTCCTTCCACATTGTCTTCTGGAGGTGGCAAGTCCAAGCTGCCATTCTGGAGACGCCTGTAGAACTCGATCTGGGCGATTACTCCACCATCGGACATCTGGCCATTCTTCCCCACGTCCACATACAGAAATTCATAAGTTGCCGACACCAACGCCAACATCACAATACTATTGAACCCCTTATAATTATAATAGTACGACCCCGAGTTGGGTGGTGGGAAGATGTGGACGTGTTTCAATTGCCCCTCCGCAGTTAGGAAAGTCCCACCGCTGGGCAAAGTGGGAGGCCACAGTCTGCCATTCCTGTGGCGTGGAAGTAAACTGTGGAGTAAAAAAAAAAAAAGAAATTAGTCTTTATGCACATAAACATGGAAAGCAGATTAGACACAAACATTCTTGGCCAACATCAAGATACCATTTATTTATGGGTATTTTTAAAGACCAAAGTATAAGGTACACCTATCAGATCCCCCCCCCCTCATGGGCCATTTCTAACATTATAGGGGGGGGACTCTTGGACAGGTAACCCTCTCCACTTAATTGAGAGATGAATGCCTATATAATGTGTATTACCTTGAATAGACCCTCCTTAGTTACACTATTGGCAGCCCACTGGACAGGTAAGAAGTGTCATAATACAAAGATATAAATACACACTGTACACATTTGAGCACATTTGGACATTTTTATTGTTATTATGTTTTATCATGTTTGCTATTCAGGTATGCAATTTTTTATACTTTACCGTTTACTGTGCTTTATTGTTAACCATTTTTTTGTCTTCAGGTGCGCCATTCACGACTTTGAGTTCTTATACCAGAATGATACCTGCAGGTTTAGGTATCATCTTGGTATCATTCTTTTCAGCTAGCGGTCGGCTTTCATGTAAAAGCAATCCTAGCAGCTAATTAGCCTCTAGACTGCTTTTACAAGCAGTGGGAGGGAATGCCCCCCCCCACCGTCTTCCGTGTTTTTCTCTGGCTCTCCTGTCTCAACAGGGAACCTGAGAATGCAGCCGGTGATTCAGCCAGCTGACCATAGAGCTGATCAGAGACCAGATTGGCTCCAAACATCTCTATGGCCTAAGAAACCGGAAGCTACGAACATTTTATGACTTCGATTTCGCCGGATGTAAACAGCGCCATTGGGAAATTGGGAAAGCATTTTATCACACCGATCTTGGTGTGGTCAGATGCTTTGAGGGCAGAGGAGAAATCTAGGGTCTAACAGACCCCAATTTTTTCAAAAAAGAGTACCTGTCACTACCTATTGCTATGATAGGGGATATTTACATTCCCTGAGATAACAATAAAAATGATTTAAAAATAAGATAAAAAAGCAAAAAAATAATAAAGAAAAAAAAAAAAAAAGCACCCCTGTCCCCCCTGCTCTCGCGCTAAGGCGAACGCAAGCGTCGGTCTGGCGTCAAATGTAAACAGCAATTGCACCATGCATGTGAGGTATCACCGCAAAGGTCAGATCGAGGGCAGTAATTTTAGCAGTAGACCACCTCTGTAAATCTAAAGTGGTAACCTGTAAAGGCTTTTAAAGGCTTTAAAAATGTATTTAGTTTGTCACCACTGCACATTTGTGCGCAATTTTAAAGCATGCCATGTTTGGCATCCATGTACTCGGCCTAAGATCATCTTTTTTATTCCATCAAACATTTGGGCAATATAGTGTGTTTTAGTGCATTAAAATTTAAAAAAGTGTGTTTTTTCCCCAAAAAATGCGTTTGAAAAATCGCTGCGCAAATACTGTGTGAAAAAAAAAATGAAACACCCACCATTTTAATTTGTAGGGCATTTGCTTTAAAAAAAAATATATAATTTGTGGGGGTTCTAAGTAATTTTCTTGCAAAAAAAAAAAAATTTTTCATGTAATCAAAAAGTGTCAGAAAGGGCTTTGTCTTCAAGTGGTTAGAAGAGTGGGTGATGTGTGACATAAGCTTCTAAATGTTGTGCATAAAATGCCAGGACAGTTCAAAACCCCCCCAAATTACCCCATTTTGGAAAGTAGACACCCAAGCTATTTGCTGAGAGGCATGTCGAGTCCATGGAATATTTTATATTGTGCACAAAGTTGTCACTAAATGATATATTGCTCAAACATGCCATGGGAATATGTGAAATTACACCCCCAAATACATTCTGTTGCTTCTCCTGAGTACGGGGATACCACATGTGTGGGACTTTTTGGGAGCCTAGCCGCGCACGGGACCCCGAAAACCAAGCACCGCCTTCAGGCTTTCTAAGGCCGTAAATTTTTGATTTCACTTTTCATTGCCTATCACAATTTCGGAGGCCATGGAATGCCCAGGTGGCAAAACCCCCCCCCCCCAAATGACCCCATTTTGGAAAGTAGACACCCCAAGCTATTTGCTGAGAGGTATAGTGAATATTTTGCAGACCTCACTTTTTGTCACAAAGTTTTGAAAATTGAAAAAAGTAAAAAAAAATTTTTTCTTTTCTTTCTTTATTTTCAAAAACAAATGAGAGATGCAAAATACTCACCATGCCTCTCAGCAAATAGCTTGGGGTGTCTACTTTCCAAAATGGGGTCATTTGGGGGGGTTTGTGCCACCTGGGCATTCCATGGCCTCCGAAACTGTGATAGGCAGTGAAGAGTGAAATCAAAAATTTACACCCTTAGAAATCCTGAAGGCGGTGATTGGATTTCGGGGCCCCGTACGCGGCTAGGCTCCTAAAAAGTCCCACGCATGTGGTATCCCCATACTCAGGAGAAGTAGCTAAATCTATTTTGGGGTGCAATTCCACATATGCCCATGGCCTGTGTGAGCAATATATCATTTAGTGACAACTTTGTGCAAAAAAAAAAAAAAATGTGTCACATTCCCGCAACTTGTGTCAAAATATAAAACATTCCATGGACTCAACATGCCTCAAAGCAAATAGCTTGGGGTGCCTACTTTCCAAAATGGGGTCATTTGGGGGGGTTTATGCCATCTGGGCATTTTATGGCCTTCAAAACTGCGATAGGTAGTGAGGAGTAAAATAAAAAATGTACGCCCTTAGAAATCCTGAAGGCAGTGATTGGTTTTCGGGGCCCCGTACGTGGCTAGGCTCCCAAAAAGTCCCACACATGTGTTATCCACATACTCAGGAGAAGCAGCTAAATGTATTTTGGGGTGCAATTCCACATATGCCCATGGCCTGTGTGAGCAATATATCATTTAGTGACAACTTTTTGTAATTTTTTTTTTTTGTCATTATTCAATCACTTGGGACAAAAAAAATGAATATTCAATGGGCTCAACATGCCTCTCAGCAATTTCCTTGGGATGTCTACTTTCCAAAATGGGGTCATTTGGGGGGGTTTTGTACTGCCCTGCCATTTTAGCACCTCAAGAAACGACATAGGCAGTCATAAATTAAAGGCTGTGTAAATTCCAGAAAATGTACCCTAGTTTGTAGGCGCTATAACTTTTGCGCAAACCAATAAATATACACTTATTGACTTTTTTTTTACCAAAGACATGTGGCTGAATACATTTTGGCCTAAATGTATGACTAAAATTGAGTTTATTGGATTTTTTTTAGAACAAAAAGTAGAAAATATCATTTTTTTTCAAAATGTTCGGTCTTTTTATGTGTATAGCGCAAAAAATAAAAACGGCAGAGGTGATCAAATACCATCAAAAGAAAGCTCTATTTGTGGGAAGAAAAGGACGCAAATTTTGTTTGGGTACAGCATTGCATGACCGCGCAAATTGTAAAAAGTGCTCTGGTCAGGAAGGGGGTAAATCCTTCCGGGGCTGAAGTGGTTAAGATAATCCTTCTGCAGGACCAGGATGATGGCAGAACATGTCTCTGGGATAATGATCCCCAGAGCCTGGGGGGAGATGCCTGTCGAGAACTTCAGGCTTCTGCAGGCTTCTCCTCGTCGCCAAGTACCGCAGGGTGGCGACTAGCCTCTGCTCCGGAGTGATGGCTTGCCTCATGCAGGTATCCTGCCTGCTGATATAGGGGGTCAGCAAAGCCAACAAACGGTGAAATATGGACTCCGTCATCCGAAGAAAGTTCCTGAAATCATCAGGATTATTCTCACGGAGCAAAGGCATATGACAGAACTGGTCACGCTGAAGCAACCAATTCTTGGTCCATGAACTCCTCCCCACCCTGTTCATGGACTGGACTTGTGTCAAGGTCAGGACCCCAACACCAAGCCCTCGCACAGCACGAACTCTACGAGGCGTACATATACGCAACATGGCTAGAAAACGGTCGGCTGCTCAGAACGACGTAACAGAACGCACTGAGGAACAGCAAGGCCTGTGAAGAGCGACCTGAAAAACAGTAACGAACGAACAAGAACAGAATGACAAGATTCACGCGTCACTTGCTGCACGCACTGAAGAGCAGATACAAACCCACAAGCACAAACTGAACAGTAGAAAACGATCTGAAAACCACGAGTCTGAAAAAGCGCGAATCGTCTCTCACCAAACTTTTACTAACACGAGTTTAGCAAAAGGAGCCCAAAGGGTGCCGCGCTTGGTTCTGAACTGGCCTTTTCTAGTCTCGTCGTACGTGGTGTACGTCACCGTGTTCTTGGCGATCGGAAATTCCGACAACTTTGTGAAACCGTGTGTACGCAAAACAAGTTTGAGCCAACATCCGTCGGAAAAAATCCATGGATTTTGTTATCGGACTGTCCGATCAATGTCCGATCGTGTGTACGGGGCATTAGTGTAGTGCGTCCTCTGCACAGTGTGCACCTAAAGGTACCTGAAGAAAATTAGTGGTGTTCTTCTGATCCTATTAGTACAGTACCGCAGGCAGCTGCAGTATTTACAAGTTAGTGTAGTGCGTCCTCTGCACAGTGTGCACCTAAAGCTACCTCAAGAAAATGGGTGGTGTTCTTCTGATCCTATTAGTACAGTACCGCAGGCAGCTGCAGTATTTAAAAGTTAGTGTAATGCGTCCTCTGCACAGTGTGCAGCTAAAGCTACCTGAAGAAAATTAGCGGTGTTCTTATGATCCTATTAGTACAGTACCGCAGGCAGCTGCAGTATTTACAAGTTTAGTGCGTCTCCTGCACAGTGTGCACCTAAAGCTACCTGAAGAAAATGAGTGGTGTTCTTCTGATCCTATTAATACCACAGGCAGGCAGCTACAGTATTTACAGTTAGTGTAGTGCGTCTTCTGCACAGTGTGCACCTAAAGCTACCTGAAGAAAATTAATGGTGTTCTTCTGATCCTATTAGTACAGTACTGCAGGCAGCTGCAGTATTTACAAGTTAGTGTAGTGCGTCCCGTGCACAGTGTGCACCTAAAGCTACCTGAAGAAAATTAGTGGTGTTCTTCTGATCCTATTAATACCACAGGCAGGCAGCTACAGTATTTACAGTTAGTGTAGTGCGTCCTTTGCACAAAGTGCACCTAAAGCTACCTGAAGAAAATTAGTGGCGTTCTTCTGATCCTATTAGTACAGTACCGCAGGCAGCTGCAGTATTTACAAGTTAGTGTAGTGTGTCCTCTGCACAGTGTGCACCTAAAGCTACCTGAAGAAAATTAGTGGTGTTCTTCTGATCCTATTAATACCACAGGCAGGCAGCTACAGTATTTACAGTTAGTGTAGTGCGTCCTCTGCACAGTGTGCACCTAAAGCTACCTGAAGAAAATTAGTGGTGTTCTTCTGTTCCTATTAGTACAGTACCGCAGGCAGCTGCAGTATTTAAAAGTTAGTGTAGTGCGTCCTCTGCACAGTGTGCACCTAAAGCTACCTGAAGAAAATGGGTGGTGTTCTTCTGATCCTATTAGTACAGTACCGCAGGCAGCTGCAGTATTTACAAGTTAGTTTAATGTGTCCTCTGCACAGTGTGCATCTAAAGCTACCTAAAGAAAATTAGTGGTGTTCTTCTGATCCTATATTAATACCGCAGGCAGGCAGCTACAGTATTTACAGTTAGTGTACTGTGTCCTCTGTACAGTGTGCACCTAAAGCTACCTGAAGACAATTGCTGTTGTTCTGCTCCTATTAATAACATAGGCAGGCAGTTACAGTATTTACAGTTAGTGTACTGTGTCCTCTGCACACTGTGCACCAAAAACTACCTGAATAAAATTGGTGGTGTTCTTCTGATCCTATATTAATACCACAGGCAGTCAGCTACAGTATTTACAGTTAGTGTACTGTGTTCTCTGCACAGTGTGCACCTAAAGCTACCTGAATAAAATTGGTGGTGTACTTCTGATCCTATCTTAATACCACAGGCAGGCAGCTACAGGATTTACAAGTTAGTGTAGTGCGTCCTCTGCACAGTGTGCACCTAAAGCTACCTGAAGAAAATTAGTGGTGTTCTTCTGATCCTATATTAATACCGCAGGCAGGCAGCTACAGTATTTACAGTTAGTGTACTGTGTCCTCTGTACAGTGTGCACCTAAAGCTACCTGAAGACAATTGCTGTTGTTCTGCTCCTATTAATAACATAGGCAGGCAGTTACAGTATTTACAGTTAGTGTACTGTGTCCTCTGCACACTGTGCACCTAAAGCTACGTGAATAAAATTGGTGGTGTACTTCTGATCCTATATTAATACCACAGGCAGGCAGCTACAGGATTTACAAGTTAGTGTAGTGCCTCCTCTGCACAGTTTGCACCTAAAGCTATCTGAAGAAAATTAGTGGTGTTCTTCTCATCCTATTAGTACAGTACCGAAGGCAGCTGTAGTATTTACAAGGTAGTGTACTGCGTCCTCTGCATAGTGTGCACCTAAAGCTACCTGAAAAAAATTTGTGGTGTTCTTCTGATCCTATTAGTACAGTTCCGCAGGCAGCTGCAGTATTTAAAAGTTAGTGTAGTGCGTCCTCTGCACAGTGTGCACCTAAAGCTACCTGAAGAAAATTAGTGGTGTTCTTCTGATCCTATTAGTACAGTACCACAGGCAGCTGCAATATTTACAAGTTAGTGTAGTGCGTCCTCTGCACAGTGTGCACCTAAAGCTACCTCAAGAAAATTAGTGGTGTTCTTCTGATCCTATTAGTACAGTACCGCAGGCAGCTGCATTATTTACAAGTTAGTGTAGTGCGTCCTCTGCACAGTTTGCACCTAAAGCTACCTGAAGAAAATTAGCGGTGTTCTTTTGATCATATTAATACCACAGGCAGGCAGCTACAGTATTTACAGTTAGTGTAGTGCATCCTCTGCACAGTGTGCACCTAAAGCTACCTGAAGAAAATTAGTGGTGGTCTTCTGATCCTATTAGTACAGTACCACAGGCAGCTCCAATATTTACAAGTTAGTGCAGTGCGTCCTCTGCACAGTGTGCACCTAAAGCTACCTGAAGAAAATTTGTGGTGTTCTTCTGATCCTATTAGTACAGTACCGCAGGCAGCTGCAGTATTTACAAGTTAGTGTAGTGCGTCCTCTGCACAGTGTGCACCTAAAGCTACCTGAAGAAAATTAGCAGCGTTCTTTTGATCCTATTAATACCACAGGCAGGCAGCTACAGTATTTACAGTTAGTGTAGTGCGTCCTCTGCACAGTGTGCACCTAAAGCTACCTGAAGAAAATTAGTGGTGTTCTTCTGATCCTATTAATACCACAGGCAGGCAGCTACAGTATTTACAGTTAGTGTAGTGCGTCCTCTGCACAGTGTGCACCTAAAGCTACCTGAAGAAAATTAGTGGTGTTCTTCTGTTCCTATTAGTACAGTACCGCAGGCAGCTGCAGTATTTAAAAGTTAGTGTAGTTTGTCCTCTGCACAGTGTGCACCTAAAGCTACCTGAAGAAAATGGGTGGTGTTCTTCTGATCCTATTAGTACAGTACCGCAGGCAGCTGCAGTATTTACAAGTTAGTTTAATGTGTCCTCTGCACAGTGTGCACCTAAAGCTACCTAAAGAAAATTAGTGGTGTTTTTCTGATCCTATATTAATACCGCAGGCAGGCAGCTACAATATTTACAGTTAGTGTACTGTGTCCTCTGTACAGTGTGCACCTAAAGCTACTTGAAGACAATTGCTGTTGTTCTGCTCCTATTAATAACATAGGCAGGCAGTTACAGTATTTACAGTTAGTGTACTGTGTCCTCTGCACACTGTGCACCAAAAACTACCTGAAAAAAATTGGTGGTGTTCTTCTGATCCTATATTAATACCACAGGCAGTCAGCTACAGTATTTACAGTTAGTGTACTGTGTCCTCTGCACAGTGTGCACCTAAAGCTACCTGAATAAAATTGGTGGTGTACTTCTGATCCTATTAGTACAGTACTGCAGGCAGCTGCAGTATTTACAAGTTAGTGTAGTGCGTCCCGTGCACAGTGTGCACCTAAAGCTACCTGAAGAAAATTAGTGGTGTTCTTCTGATCCTATTAGTACAGTACCACAGGCAGCTGCAATATTTACAAGTTAGTGTAGTGCGTCCTCTGCACAGTGTGCACCTAAAGCTACCTGAAGAAAATTAGTGGTGTTCTTCTGATCCTATTAGTACAGTACCGCAGGCAGCTGCATTATTTACAAGTTAGTGTAGTGCGTCCTCTGCACAGTTTGCACCTAAAGCTACCTGAAGAAAATTAGCGGTGTTCTTTTGATCATATTAATACCACAGGCAGGCAGCTACAGTATTTACAGTTAGTGTAGTGCATCCTCTGCACAGTGTGCACCTAAAGCTACCTGAAGAAAATTAGTGGTGTTCTTCTGATCCTATTAGTACAGTACCACAGGCAGCTGCAATATTTACAAGTTAGTGTAGTGCGTCCTCTGCACAGTGTGCACCTAAAGCTACCTGAAGAAAATTAGTGGTGTTCTTCTGATCCTATTAGTACAGTACTGCAGGCAGCTGCAGTATTTACAAGTTAGTGTAGTGCGTCCTCTGCACAGTGTGCACCTAAAGCTACCTGAAGAAAATTAGCAGCGTTCTTTTGATCCTATTAATACCGTTCATAAATGTCTCTTCTCATCTTTACATCGCCGTGGCTTCTCATCATTTCAAAAGAAAAGGGTATACTAGGGGAGCGTAAAAAAAACAAATATAAAAAGGCCCTCTATCAACCCGACCGAACCAAGCTTTAATTCCCCCCCCATTCGAAGCTCTAAAATTCTTTCTTTATTATTATATCTCTCAATTTTACTGCCCATGTATATAAATATAAATATGAATCCCCCTCCCTCACACCCCCCTCCCCAACCCTTTTGCAATACCCATGTTTCCCTCGATAGCTAGTTTAGATCCTAATTTTTTCTGCATAACTCCATGATTTTTTTAAACTCCTTCCAACACTTCCATTTGTCCTTTTCCACTTCCCTCTTTTCTTCCTTATTATAATACCTCCGTTGCATGATATAAGTCTACTCCACGGCATTTATCCAATCCCATATCTCGGGGATTTCTTTTCCCCGCCAGTTTTTAGGGATTAACCTTTTTGCTGCATTTAGTAAATGTGGGACCAGGGAGGCTCTGTACTGTTTCACATTCCCTTCTATGCCGTGGAAGAGTACCATCCATTTGTCCTCTTTTTTACCTCTGTTTTTGTAATTTCTTTAATAATTTATAAAATCTTTTCCCAGAATTTTTGATAGTCGGACAGTTCCACCATCAGTGGGCCATTGTGCCCACGTCTCCACATCCCCACCACCAGTCTGCCGACTTCCCTTCTTGAAATTTACAGGTCTTGTCTGGTGTTGCATACCACCTCGCTAAGCATTTATAGTTCATCTCAGCTGTTTTTATATCCACTGCTGAGCTATGGGCAAGGTCTAACATTTTTCTAATAGTGCTTAAGTCTTTCTGTGTCCCCAATTCCCTTTCCCATTTTTTGATGAATGTAGGTACTTCTGCTTCTTCCCCTATCATTAACAATTTGTATAACTTTGATATAGTCTTTTTTGTATTTTCTGTAATACATAACTTTTCTAAAGCCGTCAATTCTTCTCCTGATCTTAACGGTTGAGGTAGTTTCTTCACAAAGAGATCTGCATGTACCTCCATGCATCACCTATACATCTGTGTTTTGTTTTAACTCTTGAAATGTGACTATTTTTCATTTTTTAATATCTCTCTAAGTTGTACCTTATCTTTTTTTATCCAATTCCCTCCTATGCTTGTTTTCCCTGGTGCAAAGTATTCATTATCTTTTAATTCTATTAAGGGTGAATTATATGCCCTGTTCAGTTGCTTATACATTACATCCCATGTCTTTAAGACCACCCGTGTCAAAAAATGTGTATTCTCATCTATCATTCTGTGATCAGGAGGGTTCCAAATAATAGATCCTAAACGTGTCTTACTGTAAAATTTTTCTATATTTACCCATCTTTTTTCTTGGTTATCCCCTGCCCATTCTATCGCACTTGACAACATTATTGCTTTGTAGTATTTTTGAATATCAGGAACCGCTAGACCCCCTCTATCTTTGTCTTGTTTTAAGGTCTTTAAAGAAATTCTCGACTTTTTTATTTTTCCATATGGTGTTAGATATTATTGATTTTAGCTTTCTGATGTAGACCTGTGGTAATCTAATTGGTAGCATTTGGAATTTATAAATAATCTTTGGATGAAGGATCATTTTTATGGCATTGATACGCCCCATCCAGGATAGTGGTTTAGTCTGAAGCTTTTTTCCCTCCCTCTTTATTTCGTCTAATAGGGGGATGTAATTTTTCTTATATATCTTCTCCGGGGAGTTGGCAAGTCTTATTCCCAAATACTTTATCTCTTTTTTCCACAGAAATTGAAAATCCCTCTTCAGCTTTTCCTCCTCTAATTTGCTCACATTTATATTCAGAATTTCCGATTTCCCCATATTAATTTTGAAATTTGTTATCGCACCATATTGTTTTAATATTTTAATCAGTCTTGGCATTGTGCTCCCAGGGTTACTTGTATAGAAGAGCACGTCATCCGCAAATGCGGATAATTTGTGTTCTTCTTCTCCAACCTTAAATCCCTTGATGTCAGGATTATTTCTAATTGTTGCAAGGAGTGGCTCTAGGGCTAGAACAAAGAGCAGGGGGGACAGGGGGCATCCCTGTCTTGTCCCCCTCTTCATCTCAAAAGATGCTGACAGGGATCCGTTGATCTTAATAGCTGCCTTTGGTTGTCTATACAGTGTTTTAATCCGTCTTATCATCTTTGGACCTACTCCCATTATGTCTAGCGTTTGAAACAGGAACCCCCAGTCTACTCTGTCGAACGACTTTTCGGCATCACTCGACAGAAGTACACCCGGGGGTCCCTCCTCCTTTATCTTCTGGAGTAAGAGTAGGGTTCTCACCCCATTGTCTCTTCCTTCCTTTCCTGCTATAAAGCCCACTTGGTCCGGATGGACCAAGGTGTTAATTAATTCTTTCATCCTCATAGCTAAAACCTTTGCGTATATTTTTGTATCTACGTTTAGTAACGATATCGGTCTATAGCTAGAACATAGGGTCTCATCTTTTGCCTCTTTTGGGATTACAGTAATTGTCGCCAGCAGCGCCTCGCTACTCAGTTCAAAGTCTCTTCCCAACCCGTTCATATACTGACACATCTTAAGTACCAATATATCTTTAAATTTTTTGTAGAAGTATATAGTAAACCCATCTGGGCCTGGGCTTTTCCCCTGCGCTGTATCCGCTAATGCTCCTATTATCTCCTCTTCCGTAATTGGTTTCTCTAAGGACTCTCTGGAGCTCTCCGTGATCTTGGGTAGCTTGGCGTCCTTTAAGAATTCACTTATCTTCCTGCTTTTTTTTTCACTTGTCTGACCCCCATTCAGCTCCCCCGCTTACAATTCACTATAGTAGTTTTTAAATGTTTCACCTATCTCTTTAGTTTCATAGACCATCCTTCCCTGTTTGGTTTGTATCTTTCCTATAAAGTTTAGGGATTTTTTCCTTCTGAGCATTCTGGCTAGATGTTTTCCCGTCTTGTTCCCCCACTGGTATCTTTCTTTGGCTATTTTAAAGAATTTTTTCTTTGTTTCTTGTTCCATGAGCTTTTTTAATTTGTCTTGTTTATTTACCAGCATTAAATACGTTGCTTGGTGGTGTCCTCTGTGTTTTTTGTGTTCTTGTTCTAAATTAAATATTTCTATTGTGAGGTTTCCCATTTTATTTTTCCTTTCTTTTTTTTTCCTTGCTCCCTCTTGTATTATTATTCCCCTTATATAGGCTTTATGGGCTTCCCATACCACGACCCCGAGATATCTCCTGTTTCATTTGTTGCAAAGTAGTGTTTTAGCTCTCTCTCTACCTTCTTTGAGGTATCTTCATTTTGCAGGAGGTCTTCGTTTAATCTCCACAATGAATGTTGTCTCTGGATCCTGGATATTCGCATTTCCATCTCTATAGGGGCGTGGTCTGATAGTGTGATAATTCCTATTTTTGAGCCTACAATCCTATCCAAAAGTCTATGGTCTACTAGTATGTAATCAATCCTAGAATACGTCCGGTGCACAGGGGAGTAAAACGTATAGTCTCAAGCTTTACCATTCATAATCCTCCATATATCTACTAGTTGGCTTTTATAGATTTTCTGTTTTATCTTCTTCAACTGACCGTTATTCGTCCCCTGTGCCCCGGACATACTATCAACCTCTGGGTCCAAACATATATTGAGATCTCCCATTACTACTAATCCCCCACTCCTGAAGTCCATTCGTTTCTCCAATGTATCTATCAGAAATTTTGTTGGATTTTTATTAGGAGCGTATATATTCGCTAGGGTACATTCTGTTTCCCCAAGTATACCTTTAAAGTGTAAGTAAACCCACCTATTGTTTTCAGCCAAGGAAGCTGCCATCTTTGCCTCTGTTTAATCTACAACTGTCATGAAGCTGCACATGTGATCAGTTATGACACCAGCCATTGGATGGTTTGACAGTTTGGTTGAGAGCACAACCAATGGGAGTGTTACATTTCCGGCATGTGCCGGAAATGAAGCTGTTTTATGGATAGGTTTACTTCCGCTTTAAGAAACAAAAATCTCCCTTCTGGGTCTTGCATCATACTCCCTAGTTTATAGTGCACATCTTTCGCCAGCCTTATCGCCACTCCCCTTGATCTCTTTGATGTCGCATCCCCGTAATACCAATTCGGGAATTCCCTCGACCATAGTCTAATATTTGAATCATATGTCAAATGGGTCTCCTGTAGGGACACCACTTCTGCCCCGTAGCCCTTCAGTTCTTTTAGGATTTTATGTCTTTTGGAAGGTGAGTTTAATCCCTTTACATTGTATGTTAAAAATGTAAGTGTTGTCATTTTCCTCCTGTTCCTGCCTGCTTTGTTCCTCTAGCCTATATCGGGTTATTCCTGTTCTATCATAGCATTTGCACATTATATCCCCCCTCTGTCCTCCCCCCCCCCAAGCCCCTAGGTCGTTGAGGGCCTTGAAAATCAAAGCTCTCACCGAGTCTCTTTGTCCTAAGGCGGGGTACCGAGTGTGCCCCTCCACCCTTTTCCTCAGATTGAAATTTAAGGATAGGGTGGGCCAGCCGGCCTCCATTATCATAAAAACTAAAAAAAAAGAGAGCAGATGTGGGACTTTGAGTGAGGCACATGGGAGCAAAAGTCAAACTAGAATAAAGTTTCAATTTTTTAATATAGAGTAATACATAAATTCATAAGTTTACATTTATAGGCACATAGCTCAATAAATAATTTGTATTCAATCATAAAATACATTCCAACAAGGACTTCTATGTAAACATATGAGGATATGAATGAAAAATACATAACAATAAATATGTGGCACAGTGTCACTAGAAAAAAGTGGCAAAGATAAAATGCAATAACAATGGAACGTCCATACATAGCTAATAATGGTGTATAAATAACGGTAGTTGTAAGCTCTACGCCGTTTCGGGACCTTATAGCCATTCATCAGGAGCATAACCGTATTATTCACCTATAAATAGGGGAAATTAGCAATATTTAGAGTAATTTAAAGGACGAGTGGGCAAATGTAAAACATAAAATTCCACATTCTTCCACAAAGACCATGAACTTACAATTGCGTCCGTGCAGAGGCGGCGCAGGCCTGAATGCAGAGCCCACCCGCAATGCCGGGGTCCGAAGCTGAGGGAGCATGTCCAGGCAGCAGACCCGGCAATGAGAAACCCCCAGATTGGGTCAGAGTGTGGCGGGGTGACCTCAGTGGAAGGAGGAAAAGAAAAACCTAAAAAGCAAAAACACAAAGTGAATAGGTAAGAATAGTGTGAAAAAATGAAGGGAGAATATGAAGCAGTGAAAAGGAGTTGGACTGAAACGAGTGAAAAAAAGAAAAAAGGAGAAAAATGAAAAAATAAATAAAAGAAAAAGAAAAAAGTTTTGAGAAAGAGAATAGAATATGAGAGAAATAACCAAGATAGTACGGAAAAAGACCCGGGAAGGGGGATGGTAAAACAAAAGAGAAAAACTAGGTGAAAGAAAAAAGGGGGTGAAGAAAGACCATAGCTGTGAGGAAAAAGACCTGAAAAACAAAGACACGAAGTGAATAGGTGAGAATAGTGTGAAAAAGATGGGGGAGGAAAAAAAAAGGAGTATATTCACTCCAACCTATTCTCACTGCTTTATACTCCTTTTTTTTTCCTCCCCCATCTTTTTCACACTATTCTCACCTATTCACTTCGTGTCTTTGTTTTTCAGGTCTTTTTCCTCACAGCTATGGTCTTTCTTCACCCCCTTTTTTCTTTCACCTAGTTTTTCTCTTTTGTTTTACCATCCCCCTTCCCGGGTCTTTTTCCGTACTATCTTCGTTATTTCTCTCATATTCTATTCTCTTTCTCAAAACTTTTTTCTTTTTCTTTTATTTATTTTTTCATTTTTCTCCTTTTTTCTTTTTTTCACTCGTTTCAGTCCAACTCCTTTTCACTGCTTCATATTCTCCCTTCATTTTTTCACACTATTCTTACCTATTCACTTTGTGTTTTTGCTTTTTAGGTTTTTCTTTTCCTCCTTCCACTGAGGTCACCCCGCCACACTCTGACCCAATCTGGGGGTTTCTCATTGCCGGGTCTGCTGCCTGGACATGCTCCCTCAGCTTCGGACCCCGGCATTGCGGGTGGGCTCTGCATTCAGGCCTGCGCCGCCTCTGCGCGGACGCAATTGTAAGTTCATGGTCTTTGTGGAAGAATGTGGAATTTTATGTTTTACATTTGCCCACTCGTCCTTTAAATTACTCTAAATATTGCTAATTTCCCCTATTTATAGGTGAATAATACGGTTATGCTCCTGATGAATGGCTATAAGGTCCCGAAACGGCGTAGAGCTTACAACTACCGTTATTTATACACCATTATTAGCTATGTATGGACGTTCCATTGTTATTGCATTTTATCTTTGCCACTTTTTTCTAGTGACACTGTGTGCCACATATTTATTGTTATGTATTTTTCATTCATATCCTCATATGTTTACATAGAAGTCCTTGTTGGAATGTATTTTATGATTGAATACAAATTATTTATTGAGCTATGTGCCTATAAATGTAAACTTATGAATTTATGTATTACTCTATATTAAAAAATTGAAACTTTATTCTAGTTTGACTTTTGCTCCCGTGTGCCTCACTCAAAGTCCCACATCTGCTCTCTTTTTTTTAGTTTTTATTACTGAACCGGGATGGAGGAGGGGTATGAACGGCCCCACTATCCTCATTTAAAGTCCCAATACTTTTGATTTCTCTCCTTTTTAATCAAACAATTAGGGATGGAGGCACACGGTCGCACTTTCAAGCATTATATTATTTCATTTTCAGATTTTTTATTTTATTTAATTTAATTTTGATGTCTATCCAGTAATTCCCTATTTCACACCTTGATTGTCCCTATATGGAGTCAATCACTAGGAAGTCATCTCAGGTGTTTTGCCCCTTGATAAATTCAATGTTTGCAGTTGTGTCCGTGCACTGTTGGTTCTGGCTGCTGTCTGTCTTGGCCTGCCCTTTCTGCTACACTCCGGAGCTGCGACGCGTACTGGGGATCCCCCCTCCGCCTTGTTGTGACGTGGGGCGGGCGGGGCCTCCTCTACTGCGCGTCGACGTCATGCCTTCCGCGCCGGCTGTTCAGCGTCTTTATGACGCCCCATAGCGGCAGCGTGTTTTCCATCTCCAGCGCTTGGTGGGGTTGGTTTGGCGCTCGCGGTCGGCCAGCTCGGTTGCCTGGCTGGCGGATCTGCGGCGCCTCCCGGCCCCCTTTGGTTTGCTGGTTGCATGACGTTGGGGGTGTGTTCTGCGGTGGCACTCCCCGCTTTGGCTTCTCCCAGTGAGGTGTCTCCCAATTCAGGCCTTATCCGTACACCATCAAGCAGCCACACACTTTTGGCAATCATGCCCCTACTTCCCCCTTCACAGGTATGGTCTTTTTTCACCCCCTTTTCTTTCACTCACTTCCCCTTTTTTGTTCAACCATCCACCTTCCTTGGTCTCGTTCTGGACTATTTTGCTCGTTTCTTTTATATTCTATTCTTTCCTTTTCAAAACTTCTTTTTACTTTTTCACATTTCTTTTTCTCCTTTCACTATATTCACTCCAACCTATTCTCACTGCTTTATACTCCTTTTTTTTTCCTCCCCCATCTTTTTCACACTATTCTCACCTATTCACTTCGTGTCTTTGTTTTTCAGGTCTTTTTCCTCACAGCTATGGTCTTTCTTCACCCCCTTTTTTCTTTCACCTAGTTTTTCTCTTTTGTTTTACCATCCCCCTTCCCGGGTCTTTTTCCGTACTATCTTGGTTATTTCTCTCATATTCTATTCTCTTTCTCAAAACTTTTTTCTTTTTCTTTTATTTATTTTTTCATTTTTCTCCTTTTTTCTTTTTTTCACTCGTTTCAGTCCAACTCCTTTTCACTGCTTCATATTCTCCCTTCATTTTTTCACACTATTCTTACCTATTCACTTTGTGTTTTTGCTTTTTAGGTTTTTCTTTTCCTCCTTCCACTGAGGTCACCCCGCCACACTCTGACCCAATCTGGGGGTTTCTCATTGCCGGGTCTGCTGCCTGGACATGCTCCCTCAGCTTCGGACCCCGGCATTGCGGGTGGGCTCTGCATTCAGGCCTGCGCCGCCTCTGCACGGACGCAATTGTAAGTTCATGGTCTTTGTGGAAGAATGTGGAATTTTATGTTTTACATTTGCCCACTCGTCCTTTAAATTACTCTAAATATTGCTAATTTCCCCTATTTATAGGTGAATAATACGGTTATGCTCCTGATGAATGGCTATAAGGTCCCGAAACGGCGTAGAGCTTACAACTACCGTTATTTATACACCATTATTAGCTATGTATGGACGTTCCATTGTTATTGCATTTTATCTTTGCCACTTTTTTCTAGTGACACTGTGTGCCACATATTTATTGTTATGTATTTTTCATTCATATCCTCATATGTTTACATAGAAGTCCTTGTTGGAATGTATTTTATGATTGAATACAAATTATTTATTGAGCTATGTGCCTATAAATGTAAACTTATGAATTTATGTATTACTCTATATTAAAAAATTAAAACTTTATTCTAGTTTGACTTTTGCTCCCGTGTGCCTCACTCAAAGTCCCACATCTGCTCTCTTTTTTTTAGTTTTTATTACTGAACCGGGATGGAGGAGGGGTATGAACGGCCCCACTATCCTCATTTAAAGTCCCAATACTTTTGATTTCTCTCCTTTTTAATCCTCCATTATCATGTTCTGAGTCGCCTCTATTAGTGTTTCTACATTTACCCCCCCTCCGCCCCCCCACCATCCCCCCCAACCGAGGACCATATTACTATAGGAACTTATAGGTGGTATCCCCTTTCTAGGGAAGCCCTAGTCTTCCCTCATCCAGCCTGGCATATCTGGTGCCTGTAAGTCCAGTTTTTTGCAAAACTCTTCTAATTCTTCGGGGAAGCGCATTCTCACCGACCTCCCCTCCTTATATCCTATCAGACAGGCTGGAAACCCCCAACTGTATCTGATATTTTGCGGTCTCATCCTTTCCAAAAGAGGTTTAAGTATTCGTCTTCTTGCCAGGATTTCTTGGGACAGGTCAGCGTACACCTGGAGCACGGCTCCTTCATTTACCAAAGGTGGTTTTCCTCTTAGTTTCTTCCAAATCTCCAATTTGTCTTCGTAAAATCTAAATCTAACTACTATGTCCCGTGGTCTCTCTGTTTCTGAATTCCGAAGGTAGCCTACTCGGTGTACTCTCTCTATTCTTAGGGGTTCCTCCACTCCTTTATCTATAAGGGGGCCCAGCACCGAAGAGATCATTTTCCTCAGGTTATCTCCCTCTTTTTCTGGGCTGACCGTAGCTTGATATTCTGTCTTCTACTCCTATTCTCCTGGTCTTCCAATCTATATAGGATTTTTTTCTGGGTTTGTTGTGTTGTTTTAATTTGCTGTTTGAGGGCTCCCAGCTCTTGCCTTTGATTCTCTGCTGTTTTTTCAGTTTTTTCTACTCTTTCCAGTAGGTTTCCCGTAAGTCCCCTCTCAACATGCTGATATCTGTCTTTATTGAGTTTTCCAGCCTCTGCAGCATCTCGCTCATCTCTCCTTTTGTAGGGGGGAAAACTTCAGCTGATCTTCCTTCCACTCCACTGCGTTCCAGTTCCCCTTCTATTGCAGTCTTCCCTGGAGTGGTCTGGGGTCTCTCCTGTTGTCTTATCTGCCCCCTTTTTTTTTCCACTTTAGTTTTGTCCCTGTCTCTCTGAATCCGTATTTCTTGGACTGGCTCCTTGTGTCATGTATTGTTTAGGCGTGCTGACTGCTGGGGATTTTGGGGCGCCCCCTCTTGTTATTTTAGTTGTATTTTTACTCATCTTGTCCTTTTTTAGCCCTCTTATCCGCTTCCCCAGCCTTATATCTTTATTCTCCCCTGTTTAGGGGGAGAGATGGAATTGGGGGGGAGGGTCAAGGAGGGGGGGCAGGGGGGGGCACAGGGGCTGCGCGGGAGTCTTCCCCTACACGGGGGCACTTCAGATGTCTAGGGTTCCCCACTTGTAAGTCCCACTGAGCTGTATAGTTATTGATTACTTAAAATCTGGTCATAGTTTCAAATGTTATACCTCTAGTGCGCTTAGCTCATCTAATCATAGTCCTTCCCCTCTCCCCCACACCCCCCCGAGTTCAGCTCTGAAACAGATTTAACCAATTGTCCTTTAACCATGTATATGCTCCCTCAAAGTTCATACATTAGTTCTCCGTACTAGTAATCACATATATTCCCCTATATTTTACCAGGCCTTTAGATCCGTCTCTTGTTATTCTTTACCTTATGTAGCTTTCACCTGCTTTCTCGTTATTCAACAGTCCTCCAGGCAATTTTAACATCTAGGTCCCCTCATAGATCTATATGCTCTACTGTGCACCCGAGTATTGCTATTATCCCTTTTAGGAGAGTCTCACGGGTTGTTTACCATACCCTACAGCCGGGATATAACCACAAAGAATTTTACAACAAGTCTTTACACAGTACCTTCTGTTTCTGCCCTTCAGTGCTTTTACCTCTATTTACTGTTGGTCCACACGGCTCATTTTCACCCGTTCCTTACCCTCTCCACCTCTTGTCATTCCTGTGTCTCCAGGTGATCCACATGGGCTCCAGCATGAGAAGCTAAATGTTTACGCTCCCTCGTTGCTGGGGGTGGCGGGTCCATCTGTCCGGAGGAGCAGGGGGGGTGGTCCGGGGATTCGCTACTGCTTTGCTTTTTTACTCACGCTCTACCTCTCTGTTTCTGCCGCTCTCCGGTATTCCTAGATGTTCCTCTTGGTGGGTTTCCTTTAGGCTGTGCTTGCATCCCAGCCTAGCTGTCATTCCATCTGCGGGCATACGGTGTCTCTCTTCCCGATGCTTTCGCCGGGGTCCGCCGGCGGCTTCCACAGCATTCCTCGAGGCGGCGTCCAGCTGACACACTCAGGCCCCTCCCTCCGTGACGGACGTTACGTTCTCACGTCCTCACCTCCCATCTCCATCAGTGGTGTTCTTCTGATCCTATTAGTACAGTACCGCAGGCAGCTACAGGATTTACAAGTTAGTGTAGTGCATCCTCTGCACAGTGTGCATCTAAGGCTACCTGAAGAAAATTAGTGGTGTTCTTCTGATCCTATTAGTACAGTACCGCAGGCAGCTGCAGTATTTACAAGTTAGTGTAGTGCGTCCTCTGCACAGTGTGCACCTAAAGCTACCTGAAGAAAATTAGTGGTGTTCTTCTGATCCTTTTAGTACAGTACCGCAGGCAGTTGCAGTATTTACAAGTTAGTGTAGTGCATCCTCTGCACAGTGTGCACCTAAAGCTACCTGAAGAAAATGTGTGGTGTTCTTCTGATCCTATTGGTACAGTACCGCAGGCAGCTTCAGTATTTACAAGTTAGTTTAATGCGTCCTCTGCACAGTGTGCACCTAAAGCTACCTGAAGAAAATTAGTGGTGTTCTTCTGATCCTATCAGTACAGTACCGCAGACAGCTGTAGTATTTACAAGTTAGTGTAGTGCATCCTCTGCACAGTGTGCATGTAAGGCTACCTGAAGAAAATTAGTGGTGTTCTTCTGATCCTATTAGTACAGTACCGCAGGCAGCTGCAGTATTTACAGGTTAGTGTAGTGCGTCCTCTGCACAGTGTGCACCTAAACCTACCTGAAGAAAATTAGTGGTGTTCTTCTGATCCTATTAGTACAGTACCGCAGGCAGTTGCAGTATTTACAAGTTAGTGTAGTGCATCCTCTGCACAGTGTGCACCTAAAGCTACCTGAAGAAAATGTGTGGTGTTCTTCTGATCCTATTAGTACAGTACCGCAGGCAGCTGCAGTATTTACAAGTTAGTTTAATGCGTCCTCTGCACAGTGTGCACCTAAAGCTACCTGAAGAAAATTAGTGGTGTTCTTCTGATCCTATCAGTACAGTACCGCAGACAGCTGTAGTATTTACAAGTTAGTGTAGTGCATCCTCTGCACAATGTGCACCTAAAGCTACCTGAAGAAAATGAGTGGTGTTCTTCTGATCCTATTAGTACAGTACCGCAGGCAGCTACAGTAGTTACAAGTTTAGTGTGTCCTCTGCACAGTGTGCACCTAAAGCTATCTGAAGAAAATTAGTGGTGTTCTTCTGATCCTATCAGTACAGTACCGCAGGCAGCTGTAGTATTTACAAGTTAGTGTAGTGCGTCCTCTGCACAGTGTGCACCTAAAGCTACCTGAAGAAAATTAGTGGTGTTTTTCTAATCCTATTAATACCACAGGCAGGCAGCTACAGTATTTACAGTTAGTGTAGTGCATCCTCTGCACAGTGTGCACCTAAAGCTACCTGAAGAAAATTAGTGGTGTTCTTCTGATCCTATTAGTACACTACCGCAGGCAGCTGTAGTATTTACAAGTTAGTGTAGTGCGTCCTCTGCACAGTGTGCACCTAAAGCTACCTGAAGAAAATGAGTGGTGTTCTTCTGATCCTATTAGTACAGTACCGCAGGCAGCTGCAGTATTTACAAGTTAGTGTACTGCGTCCTCTGCACAGTGTGCACCTAAAGCTACATGAATAAAATTGGTGGTGTTCTTCTGATCCTATCTTAATACCGCAGGCAGGCAGCTACAGTATTTACAGTTAGTGTACTGTGTCCTCTGTACAGTGTGCACCTAAAGCTACCTGAAGACAATTGCTGTTGTTCTGCTCCTAATAATAACACAGGCAGGCAGTTACAGAATTTACAGTTAGTGTACTGTGTCCTCTGCACACTGTGCACCTAAAACTACCTGAATAAAATTGGTGGTGTTCTTCTGACCCTATATTAATACCACAGGCAGGCAGCTATGATATTTACAGTTAGTGTACTGTGTCCTCTGCACAGTGTGCACCTAAAGCTACCTGAAAAAAATTGGTGGATTTCTTCTGATCCTATATTAATACCACAGGCAGGCAGCTACAGTATTTACAGTTAGTGTACTGTGTCCTCTGCACAGTGTAGACCTAAAGCTACCTGAAGACAATTGCTGTTGTTCTGCTCCTATTAATACCACAGGCAGGCAGTTACAGTATTTACAGTTAGTGTACTGCATCCTCTGCACAGTGTGCACCTAAAGCTACCTGAAGACAATTGCTGGTGTTCTCATACTAATAATACTACAGGCAGGCAGTTGATTCTGCTATCTGCAGTATCAGTAGATATATATATATATATATATATATATACACCTCAGCTTTGTGCAGCTACATCTCACTGCAGGCCATTAGTATGTCTGGAAGGTCAACAAGGAGAGGCAGACAATCACAAGCCAATAAAAGAGGGCAAGCAGGCTCTGTGTCTAGAGGCAACAGTGCTGGTCGTGGAGACGTGAGACGCTGCATGGCCTCCCTGATCCTGCAAAGCCTGCGGAAGGATCCTCGTATTCCTGGTATCAAGGAGAGGGATCAATACTGGCTGGGAACCCTCCTTGATCCATATTACAAGGGTAAGGTTGCGGACCTTATCTTGCCGTCGCAGAGGGAGAAGAGGATGAAACATCTTCGGGAGGCCTTGCAGAAAGGTCTGTGCAATGCGTTCCCAGAGACTGGGAGGTTACAAACTCCTCTTCCTGGACAACGTGTTGCTGAGGCTTCGGTCAGTCAAAGAAGGAGCGGTGGAGAAGGGGGCCGTCTGACCGATGCGTTCAGACAATTTTTTAGTCCGCAGCCCCAAGGTATGATCGGTTCCAGCAACCATCGCCAACGTCTGTTTTACATGGTGCAGGAATACCTAGGGGCAAGATCTGACTTGGACACCTTTCTCACCGAAAATCTTCTGGGTTACTGGGTCTTGAGGATGGATCACTGGCCAGAGCTTGAACAGTACGCAATTGAGCTACTGGTCTGTCCTGCATCCAGCATTCTTTCGGAATGCACATTCAGTGCTGCTGGAGGTTTTGTAACTGATTACAGTGTGCGCCTGTCCACTGACCTTCATAAAAATTAATCAGTCTTGGATCACCACCAGCTACCAAGCACCTGATGCTGATGTAACCGAATAATTTTTTTTGAAATGTCAGATCCCTTCAAGACTGCCTGATGCTGAGTGACTATCCTGTTATGCTGAGTGACTATCCTCTCCCTCCTCAATGATCATGCTGATAGCTTGTAAGAATATTTTTGGTTCTGGACAGGGGCGTGTAATTACAATTTTTGATGCAATATTTTGCAAGGAGGGTTCGTTGCTGCACTCAACTAGAGTATTTGTGAGGGGTTGCAGTGTTGTGGCACCAGCACCAGTGCCTAAGGCCCAATTTTTCAACCCCTGTTTAACAGGGGCGTGTAATTACAATTTTTGATGCAATACTTTGCAGCAGAGCTTGTTCCTTCGCTCCAACTAGAGTATCTGTGAGGGGTTGCAGTGTTGTGGCACCAGCACCAGTGCCAAAGCCCAATTTTTCAGCCCCTGTTTAACAGGGGCGTGTAATTACAATTTTTGATGCAATATTTTGCAGGAGGGCTCATTCCTGCGCTCCAACTAGAGTATCTGTGAGGGGTTGCAGTGTTGTGGCACCAGTGCCTAAGGCCAAATTTTTCTGCCCCTGTTCAACAGGGACATGTAATTACAATTATTGATCTAATATTTCACAGCAGGGCCCGTTCCAGCTCCCACCAATTGTAACTGTGAGAACTTACAGTGTTGTGGCACCAGCACCACCAAAGGCCCAATTTTTCTGCCCCTGTTCAACAGGTGCCTGTAATTATAATTCTTGATCTAATATTTCACAGCAAGGCCCGTTTCTGCACCCACCAATTGTAACTGTGAGAACTTACAGTGTTGTGGCACCAGCACCACCACCACCAAAGGCCCAATTTTTCTGACCCTGTTCAACAGGGGCATGTAATTACAATTCTTGATCTAATATTTCACAGCAGAGCCCGTTCCCGTTCGAGCACAGTTACCAAGAGTAACTGTGAGGGCTTACAGTGCTGTGGCAACACCAACACCTAAGGCCCCAATTTCTGCAGAGTATAAAGGGCAGGCCCCTACTTTCAAACATCCAACTTACAAATGACTCCTACTTGCAAACAGAAGGAGACAACAGGAAGTGAGATGAAATCTACCCCTAGAAAGGGAAATTTTCTCCTGTAAGAGTTAATATGGGAAAAATGTGTCTCCTCTCCACTGATGCTTTATCACCAATCCTTGTTTCACTAAAAACCCCAAATTGTCATTGGGACAGAAAGTGAGGTAAAATCTTCTGAAGAGGTGCACAGACAGCAAAAAAATGTCACAGGGGTGATAACCCTTCCCTATGTTTTCCAAAAAGCTTAAAAATAGATTTTTTTGGCTGGAGCTACACTTTAAAAATGTACCAGTTCAAAATTACAAACAGATTCTACTTAACAACAAACCTACAGTCCCTGTCTTGTTTGCACTGCCTGTATACTGCTGTTCAGAGGGCCTGGGGCCCCACGCCTTTCCTAATTTCCTTTTTAATTTGGTTGCGGGGTTCCCCTTAATATCCATACAAGACCCAAAGGGCCTGGTAATGGACTGGGGGGGTACCCATGCCGTTTGTCTCACTGATTTTCATCCATATTACTGGGACTGGACATTATATTAAAGACGTAAGACGTTTTAACTACTTGCTTACTGGGCACTTAAACCCCCCTCCTGCCCAGACCAATTTTCAGCTTTCAGTGCTCTCACACTTTGAATGACAATTACTCAGTCATGCAACACTGTACCCAAATGATTTTTTTGTCCTTTTTTTCATACAAATAGAGCTTTCATTTGGTGGTATTTGATCACCTCTGGGTTTTTTATTTTTTGCGCTATAAATGAAAAAAGACCGAAAATTTTGAAAAAAAAATGCTTTTTTCTTCGTTTCTGTGATAAAATTTTGCAAATTAGCAATTTTTCTTCATAAATGTTGGCCACAATTTATACTGCTACATATCTTTGATAAAAATAACCCAAATTAGTGGATATTATGTGGTCTGTGTGAAATTTATAGAGTCTACAAGCTATGGTGCAAATCATAAAAAAATGATCACATCTGATGTACTGAGGCTCATCTAATTTCTTAAGACCCTAACAAGCCAGGAAAGTACAAATGCCCCCCAAATTACCCCTTTTTGGAAAGTAGACATTCCAGGGTATTTAGTAAGAGGCATGGTGAGTTATTTGAAGTTGTCATTTTTTTCCCACAATTCTTTGCAAATTAAGATTTTATTTTATTTTTTATATTTTTTTCAGAAAATTGTCATTGTAATAGCTTATTTCTCTCACATGGAATGTGCATACCACAAATGTCACCCCAAAATACATTCGGCTACTCCTTCTGAGTATTACAATACCAGTTTTTAGAAAATGTGGAAAAAAATGAAATTTTTTTTTTACACAAAGTTGTCAGTTTATAAGATCTTTCCAACACCGCATTTACATAGCAAAAATAACACCCTGAAATACATTCTGCTACTCCTCCTGAGTAAAACAATACCACATGTGTGAGACTTTTACACAGCCTGACCACATACAAAGGCCTAACATTGAAGTAGCACCTTCAGGTGTTCTAGGAGCATAAATTACACATCTCATTTCTCACCCACCTATTACACTTTTGAAGGCCCTGGAGCACCAGGACAATGGAAACGCCCACAAAATGACCCCATTTTGGAAAGCACACACCCCAACGTATAATCTATGAGGCATAATGAGTCTTTTGAATGGTTAATTCTTTTTCAGAAGTTTTTGGAATATGTGGAAAAAAATGAAAACGCATTTTTTTTACACAAAGTTGTCCGTTTATAAGATATTTCCAACACATAGCATTTACATAGCAAAAATGACACCCCAAAATACATTCTGCCACTCCTTCTGAGTATGGCAATACCACATGTGTGAGACCTTTACACAGCCTGGCCACATACAGAGATCCAACATGCAAGGAACACCGTCAGGTGTTCCAGGGACACATAGCATGCACATACCAAGAATTACACCCCAAAATACATTATGCTGAGCAAAGGGTAAACAAAAGATTACCTGTGATTTTAGTAGTAGTTTAGGAGGATAGTACTGGTCCAGGCAGCAGGCAGGGACTTGGTCAGCAACAGCGAACACAATTTTTCAGACAGCAGGCAGGAATACTGTCCATAGTCAGTACAGGCAGCAGGCAGGGATACTGTCCATATACAGTCCAGGGTCAGTGCAGGCAGAGATTGTCAGCAGTGCCAAAATATTGGTCTTGGTAGTAGGCAGGAACATGGTCCATGTGCTGTGGTCAGTGCGACAAACAGAGGCATGACGGCAGTAAGTCCTACAGGCAGCAGGCAGAAGTGGGACCTCGTTCAGGACAGAATGGGGACAGGGGTAGAGGCTTCTCCCACCCAAATCTCTTTGAAGCCCCCGAGTCTCCAGACCCTAATCTAGGAATGAGAAAACAAAGAAAATTGTTTTCTTCATCCAGAAAAACTATTCTGGAGCCCCTCACATATGTGAGACCCCTGTGTTGAATCCCACTAGTCCAGTTGCAGGGTACAAGATCAGTCCAAGAGGCAGGCAAGAGGCATGGTCAAACAGTCCAAGGTCAGTTCCAGATCAGGCAGAGGTATGTACAGAATCGTTAGGCAGAAGCATGGTCGAATAACAGTCCAGGGTCAGTTCCAGATCAGGCAGAGGTATGTACAGAATCGTTAGGCAGAAGCATGGTCGAATAACATTCCAGGGTCAGTTCCAGATCAGGCAGCGGTGTGTACAAAATCGGCAGGCAGAAGCGTGGTCGAATAACAAGCCAGGGTCAGTTACAGAGCAGGCAGTGGCATAAGGGGTGTGAAGGCAGGAACTGAGGATTACGTTTACCATACTTCACTAATAATTTAGTGAAGTATGGTAACGGCAGAAACATTCACCTATGTGGAGGCCTGGTTGGGAAGGACATTGTGCACAATAATAAGATGTGTCTCTTCTGACTCCTGCTCTGGTACACACCTTACATCTTTTTTGACGTCTTTGGCCTGTTGGTTTGGGAGGGAGTTTATCTGGAAAGTGGCGTTCTGAGAGTCGACTAACAACATCTGATAGGATGTTTTCTGGTGGGCCGTTCGGGAATATAAGGGCAGTGTAAATTTCCTCCTGGTAGCCAAGGAAGGGTTGGGGGTTTTGGGTGGAGTTGCGGTAAATGATATAGGAATTGAATATGGCCAATTGAAAAAAATAAATTGTTACTTTTTTGTACCAATGGTATGTCCGTCTTGTGGCAAGGTATGGTTCCAATATTTGATCGTTGAAGTTGACTCCCCCCATAAACAAATTGTATTCATGGATGCATGTTGATTTTTGGATGGGGCCATTCCTTCTGGGGATTTCCACATAGGTGTTATTGTGGATGGAAGACAACATGTACACATCCCTTCTGTCCCTCCACTTCACTGCCAGAATCTCTTTGTTACGCAGACTTGCCGTTTCTCCTTTTCTCAACTTCTTATTAACAAGACTTTAAGGAAAGCCCTTCCGATTCTTTTTTACGGTGCCACATGCTGACGTCTTCTTCCGGTGAAGGTTGTGGAACAGGTACAGGTGGTAGACTTTCTCCAGTAGGGGGTATATGAGGTCCCAAACAACTTTCCCGCTGGATCCCAAGTAGTCCGGGCAATTAGGGGGCTGCAGCTGGGTGTCCTTCCCTCCGTACACTATGAAGGAATATGTGTACCCTGTGGCTCGGTCACATAATTTGTACACCTTCACCCCATAGCGGGCCCTTTTGCTGGGGATAAATTGCTTAATTTTAAGCCTGCAGATAAATTTAACAAGGGACTCATCCACACATATGTGTTGGTCCGGGGTGAACAGCTGGGGGAATACTTCAGAAAAATAATTTAATATTGGCCGAATTTTGTAAAGCCTGTCATAATTTGGATCATTTCAGGGAGGGCACTGTGTATTGTCACTGAAATGTAGGAACCTCATTATCATCAGATACCTGGTTCTGGGCATTACCGCGGAGAAGAGCGGCATGTGGTGGATGGGGTGGGTTGACCAATAGGAACGGAATTCATTTTTTTTGGTGAGTCCCATATTAAATCTGAGACCCAAAAAAACCTTGAACTCCTCCACTGTTAGGTCTCTCCACTCGTAGGGATGGCATAATATGATGTGGGATTTTGCAAAATAAATTGCTGTGCATACAGGTTGCACTGGGCCACAATTGACGCCAACATGTCCTCCGTAAAAATTAAATTAAAAAAATTAATTGGGGTAAAATTCTCTGTGTCCACCTGGACTCCTGAATTAGGAGGAAGCCACAAGGGGTTCTGAAGGGCATAGGGAAGGCTGGCATGGGACCTAACCCTTTGGGGCTGAGGTGACACCCCACTGGTACTTGGCCTTTCTTGCCGAGGTACTACAGTGCTGGTGGATGGCACTGCGGTGCTAGTGGATGCCACTGCGGTTCTGGTGGATGCCACTACCTCCTCACCAGAACGCCTTCGTTTGGCGGGATGAGTTTCTTCCGCCTCTGAGTCTGTTAGTGTTCCACTACTGAGGACTGGCTCGTAATTTACATCAGACTCAGAACCCGAATTGGAAAGGGAATCCGAAAAAGAGAGCTCCCCGTTGCTCTTGTCGGCCGTGGAAAGAATTTGGTATGCCTCCTCAGCGGAAAAGCTTTTTTTGGATATGGCTGCTGGTGGTTATGAGATTGCATAGGTGTGTGCTAAGCCTGCACTGATGAGGTGGCACTGATGAGCACTTATGTGCACTGATTGATAGCACAGATGTGCACTGATGAGGCGGCACAGATGGGCACTGATCACACAGATGGGCACTGATGAGGCGGCACAGATGGGCACTGATGAGGTGGCACAGATGGGCACTGATGAGGTGGCACAGATGGGCACTGAGGCAGCACAGATGGGCACTGAGGAAGCAGCACAGATGTGCACTGATTGATTGCACAGATGTGCACTAATGAGGTGGCACAGGTGGGCACAGATATGCACTGATGTGGCACTGGTGAGGTGGCACAGATGGGCACTGATGAGGCGGCAAAGATGGGCACTGATGAGGTGGCACAGATGGGCACTGAGGCAGCACAGATGGGCACTTAGGAAGCAGCACAGATGTGCACTGATCGATTGCACAAATGTGCACTAATGAGGTGGCACAGGTGGGCACAGATATGCACTGATGTGGCACTGGTGAGGCGGCACAGATGGGCACTGATGAGGCAGCACAGATGGGCACTGATGAGGCGGCACAGATGGGCACTGATGAGGCGGCACAGATGTGCACTGATTGATTGCACAGATGTGCACTGATGAGGCGGCACAGATGGGCACTAATTGGTACAGATGTGCACTGTTGAGGTGGCACAGATGGGCACTGGTCAAGTGGCTCAAGTGGCACAGATGGGCACTGATGAGGCGGCACAGATGTGCACTGATTGCACAGATGTGCACTGAGGCGGCACAGATGGGCACTGATTGGTACAGATGGGCACTGATGAGGTGGCACAGATGAGCACTGATTGCACAGATGCGCACTGATTGCACAAGTGGGCACTGATGCACACAGGTGGGCACAGATGGCACTAGATAGATGTCACTGTGGGCACTGTTGGGCACTTTTTGGGCACACTTTCTCTTTTATACTGTAAAAATTTACTCACAGAATCTCTCTCTCCTCACACGCTGTCTCTGTGTGAGGAGAGAGAGCCGGCAATGAGAGATGACCCCTAATATTTTACCATTATTGTACATGATTGTAAACATGTTATTACTAGTTTTTGCCAGTGTAGATTGTGGCGCCTTGTTACGGGTGCATCTTCATATTTGTGCAATTCTATGTTTGTTAAACATGTCCTTATGCAATATTAAGCAATTATTACTTTCCACCATTTTGTTCTTTTTGTCACCACGAGCTTCATATAAAGTCCCACCCTCCTTGCTACACTTTGCTGCCCTCGGCCGCATTAGTGTTTGTTTTTCGTAATAGTTGTCAGGGATGGAGGCACATGGCTTTACCCAGCCATGGCCTCATTTAAAGTCCCATTCTCCCAATTTCCCCCCCTTCATTTTATATGCATTAGGGATGGAAGCTCTTGGTGACATCTACCTTTATATTGTTGTAAGTCTAATTCTGCAACTAGCCTTATTGGCTCAATAGTTATCTTCCCTTGACTATTTGGATAATTAACTTTTTTGTTATATATCCTGGAGTACGTTATAGTGTGTCTGATACCTATTTATACCTTGATGATTTTTGCACCAGCCACTGGATGTCCCTGGCTCTCTGGCTGCCCGTGATGTTTCAGTGTGGGAGCCGCGATGCGCACTGGGGCCCTCCTCCCCCCGCCCGTCATTGACGCTTGGGGGGTGGCAACGCCACCACTGCGCATCGACGTCACACACGCACGCCGGATGTGCGGCGTCCTGTGACGCGGTCCTTCCGGCGGTTGCTGTCCAGATGCGTGAACGGTGGGAGGGGTCGGTTTGGCACCGGCCCCTGGGCAACTTCCTGCCTGAGCGTCGGCGTCCGGATGCCCCTCCCCTATATACTCGCATGGTGTGGCGTAGGGGGCGGGTCCCTGGTGGCATGCTTATACGGGCGGCGGCCTCGGCGTGTTCCAGGATTCTTTGGGCTCCCTGCCAGATAGGCTTCACAACCTTGATTGGACTGGTCTGTCCCTTCCTTCCCTCTCACTCTGGTACACTTCCCTGCTTCTCTCATCACTTATCTCTTCCCCCTTACATCGAGCGTCTTGGTGTTGACCTTCTACCATGGTCTTTCACCCTCACCCCCGGTTGACCACCAATTATCCCTTTACCCCACCCCTCATCACTTTCCCCTCTAGTCCACCTTCACTCCTATCACTTCACCATCGCATCCACACATTTTTTCTCCTTCACATTGCTACACATAGAGTATGGTTCCTCATCACAATTTCTCACACCAGATGAGCCCGGGAGTACTAGTTTGCCGTGTCCGCTGTCTGTGGTGGTTGCCGCTTTTGGACGCGCCCTCTCGGCTCCCGTTACTGATCTTTCGGCTGGCCTGCTGACCTGGACATCATGTGGTCTGGTGCTCATACCTCGTAAGTTTATATGCCCTACCCGGGTTTCTTGGGTGGAATTTTATCAATATTCCCCCAACTTTGATATTGAGTATCTACACATTTTTTTATTGCAGACAATTCACATATCTGCTCCTGAAGAGCGGTTTTAAGCCACGAAACGCATCGAGCTATTTGATGTTGTGAACTTGTGAACCATTTATACATCTATCATGATATGAAAGGATTTGATAATTCTACCCATTAGGATTCAAGAACTATTGACCGTGCAGTTGTTACCTTTCTAACGTTTATACAACCTATGAACACTGGTGGACCCCTAATATTTTACCATTATTGTACATGATTGTAAACATGTTATTACTAGTTTTTGCCAGTGTAGATTGTGGCGCCTTGTTATGGGTGCATCTTCATATTTGTGCAATTCTATGTTTGTTAAACATGTTCTTATGCAATATTAAACAATTTTTACTTCCCACCATTTTGTTCTTTTTGTTACCACGTGCTTCATATAAAGTCCTACCCTCCTTGCTACACTTTGCTGCCCTCAGCCGCATTAGTGTTTGTTTTTCGTCGTAGCCGCGGTAATGTAGATCCGCGCTGTTGCCGTCATTTGGCAATAGCCCGGATCTGAAGAGGTTAAATGACTTTTATTACTTTAAAAATGTCATTTTGTGCAGGGACTGTTCTAAGAACGGGAAACACGTGCCATTTTATAGGCATACTATAGACACCCCCCAGGTTCGATATTTAAAGGAATATTTCACTTTTTTTTCACTTTAAGCATCATTAAAATCACTGCTCCCGAAAAAACGGCCGTTTTTAAAACTTTTTTTTGCATTGATACATGTCCCCTGGGGCAGGATCCGGGTCCCCAAACCCTTTTAAGGACAATACCATGCAAATTAGCTTTTAAAATGAGCACTTTTGATTTTGAACGTTCGAGTCCTATAGACTTTAATGGGGTTCTAACATTCGTGCAAATTTTCGGTCCGTTCACAGGTTCTGGTGCGAATCGAACCGGGGGGTGTTCGGCTCATCCCTACTCCTGACGAATGAGAAGCTTCCTCTGCTTCTGAAATGTAAACAGAAGCAGAGGAAGTGATGTCATCTCTCCTCATGAAGCCTTTTCGTTCCGGCTCCCGAGGAGAGAAGACATCAATATGAGTTTGCACCAACAGCACACTAACACCAGTACACATAGGCACACAAACCACCCCCCAATCACCCCTGATCACCCCGCCTGCACCCCCGTCACAGTGACACCTATAGCAGTTTTGATTTTTTTACTGATCACTGCATTGGTGTCATTTTGTGACTGTAATGCCCGGTACACATGGTCGGATTTTCTGACGGAAAATGTGTTATAGGACCTTGTTGTCGGAAATTCCGACCGTGTGTAGGCTCCATCACACATTTTCCATCGGATTTTCCGACACACAAAGTTTGAGAGCAGGCTATAAAATTTTCCGACAACAAAATCCGTTGTCGGAATTTCCGATCATGTGTACACAAATCCGACGCACAAAGTGCCACGCATGCTCAGAATAAATAAAGAGATGAAAGCTATTGGCTACTGCCCCGTTTATAGTCCCGACGTACGTGTTTTATGTCACCGCGTTCAGAATGATCAGATTTTCCGACAACTTTGTGTGACCGTGTGTATGCAAGACAAGTTTGAGCCAACATCCGTCGGAAAAAATCCTAGGATTTTGTTGTCGTAATGTCCGATCATTGTCCGACCGTGTGTACGGGGCATTATAAGTATTAGGGCAGTTAGTGGTAGGCCCCTTTAGGTCTAGGGTACCCCCCCTAACCCTCGCTAATAAAGGTTTAACCTCTTGATCACCCCCCAGTTAACCCTTTCATCCCCTGTCGCCAGTGTCACTAATCGATCATTTTTCTGATCGCCATATAAGTGTCATGGGTGACTCTAGTTAGCCTGTTAGTTATTTAGGTTCACCATCAGCTTTTTATAGCTTCAGGTACCCCCATATACTACCTAATCAAGGTTTTAACCCCTGATTGCCTCCTAGTTAACCTTTTCACCCCCTGTCACCAGTGATCACCGCATAAGTGTCACGGGTGACGCTAGGTAGCCAGTTAGTAATTTAGGTTCACCGTCAGCTTTTTATAGCTCCAGGTACCCCCATATACTACCTAATAAAGGTTTTAACTCCCTGATTGCCCCCTAGTTAACCCTTTCACCAGTGTTCACTGTATAAGTGTTACGGGTGACGCTGGTTACTTAGTTTGTTTTTTATACCCGCCATTTATTACTCAACAAAGGTTTAACCCCCTTAACGCCTGGTGGGTGATATCAGTTAGGTTTTAGTGTCAGTTAAGGTCTGCGTCGCCCCAGGCAGCGTCAGATTAGTGCCAGTACCGCTAACACCCATGCACCCAGCATACACCTCCCTTAGTGGTATAGTATCTGAAGGGATCAATATCTGATCTGAACAGATCTATACTAGCATCCCCAGCAGTTTAGGGTTCCCAAAAATTCAGTGTTAGTGGGATCAGCCCAGATACCTGCTAGCACCTGCGTTTTGCCCCTCCGTCCAGCCCAGCCCACCCAAGTACAGTATCGATCGATCACTGTCACTTACAAAACACTAAACACATAACTGCAGCGTTCGCAGATTCAGGCCTGATTCCTGCGATCGCTAACAGTTTTTTTTGGTAGCGTTTGATACAGTTGCTGACAGCCTAGGAGCTTTTTTACCTGTGAGTCTCACTACTGTACCAGTAAATTTAGAGCCCAAAATGGCAAATCGAAGGTACAGTAGTAAAGAGGCCTACACATTTCTGAGCATGACAGATAGTGAAGAGGAAGTCACTCATCTGTCAGATTCGGGCTCAGAATACGATCCTGTAGACCACAGCGGCTCCATGACAGATAGCTCTGACGACGGAGTTGTGGTTCCTGCCAAGGTCAGGCGTACCAGACCCCGATCTTCTTCTGCTGTTGTTGAGGTGCAAGAACCACAGGACTCTCGTATGGAGCACAGAAGCACTAGTGCCGCTCATCCTTCTGGTGAACTGGCAAGCACCAGCGGCCTAGTACTTAAAGCACTGCAGTATCACGTGGTGATGTGGCGAGTCCCATAAGTGCAGTTCAAGCTGGCGAGGTGGCAAGCACAAGTAGTGTCCTGCTGCCACCAAGAAGACAAAGACAGGCCCGTCGTGGCCATAGTGTCCTTCCTGCAGAATTTGCCAATCCTAATTGGGAGCCCACCACTTCTGCAGCACCCATACTTCCCCCATTCACTGGCCAACCTGGAATTCATGTGGAAACAGTTGATTTTACGTCACTTGATTTTTATTCACTGTTTTTCACGGAAGATCTCTATAGATCTATTGTGGACCAAAGTAATTTATATGCTGGTCAATTCATCGTCGCTAATCCCCAGTCCGCCCTTGCCAGAGATTGGAAACCAATTACGGTTTTCGAATTGAAGACCTTTCTGGGCCTATCCCTCGACATGGGCATAGTTAAAATGAGTATGTTACGGTCAAATTGGTCCACTGACCCAATTTACCATATGCCCATGTTCTCTGCCTCCATGGCCAGGGCACAATACGAGCAGATCTTGCGATTCATGCATTTCAACAACAATGAACTCTGTCATCCTCGTGGAGACCCTGGATACGATCGGCTCTACAAAATTCGGCCCCTCGTAAACCACTTCAACTAACGTTTTGCAGCCTTGTTTACTCCCCTTCAAGTTGCCTGCGTTGATGAGTCCCTGATTAAGTTTTCTGGCCGCTTGTCTTTCAAACAGTAGCTTCCCAGCAAGCGTGCCAGATATGGGGCCAAGATGTGTAAGCTCTGTGACAGGGCCACAGGCTGTACATATAGTTTTATGGTTTATGAGGGAAGAGATAGTCACGTAGAGCCACCGAACTGCCCAGATTACATAGGGAGCGCTGGCAAGATTGATGGGACTTGGTGTCACCCTTATTCGGAAATCGGTACCATTTGTATGTGGACAATTATTACACGAGCATGCCACTTTTTGGTCAATTGTTTGATCATCAGATTGACGCATGTGGCACCGTGCGATCTAATCGCCGGGGCTTACCGCAGAGGCTTGTAGATTCCTGTCTTAGGCTGGGGGAGAGAGTCTGCTTGAAGTGTAATAACTTGCTCGCTGTGAAGTGGAGGGATAACAAGAATGTTTTAGTTCTGTCCTCCCTTCATGCAGACACGACGGTCCAAATTCCTACGGCGACTGGTGTTGTGGAGAAACCCCTCTGTGTCCACGAATATAACCAAAATATGGGAGGGGTGGACCTCATTGACTAGTTGTTGGCGCCGTACCTAGCTGCCCGTAAGGCCAGATGCTGGTATAAAAAAAGTGTCTGTATACTTATTTCAATTGGCTTTGCTGAACGCTCATGTGCTATACAGAGCTTCAGAACGGACTGGTTCCTTCCCTAAATCCCAGGAAGACATCGTCTAAGCCCTTCTGTTTCCAGACGGCGTTCCACCTCACCTTCCCAATCCAAATGCAGTAAGCCGGCTGCATGAGAGGCATTTGTCCTCCCGAGTACCCCTACCCAACGAGCCCCCCAAAGAAGATGTCGTGTCTGTAGCAAACGCGGATATAGGCATGACACCCGCTATTATTAACCCTCCTGTCCTGACAATCCTGGTCTTTACATTGTTGATTGTTTTGAACGCTACTATACACTAGTGGAGCTTTAGCGTAGGGTGCAGCACTGCACAGACTAGGTCACACTTTCACAGGGTCTCCCAAGATGCCATCGCATTTTGAGAGACCCGAACCTGGACAGTTACAGTTACAAATAAAAGTGTAAAAAAAAAAAAAAAAAGAAGCACAGCAAAAATATATAAAATAAAAAACTAAAATGAGTTGTTTTATTGTTCTCTCTCTCTATTCTCTCTCTATTGTTCTGCTCTTTTTTACTGTATTCTATTCTGCAATGTTTTATTGTTATTATGTTTTATCATGTTTGCTTTTCAGGTAAGTAATTTTTTTATACTTTACTGTTTACTGTGTTTTATTGTTATTCATTTTTTGTTTTCAGGTATGCCATTCAGCTGCAGCGCGGATTTATTTATCTTGTCAGCAACAGCCCCTTACTTTTGGGGCGGATGCCCCCATGCTTCAGCATATATATATATATTTTAGGCACAGATTGAATTAAAAAATGTTTTATTTTTTTTGTATTTGCTTTGCAGGTATGGTATGTCTTACTGCTATACTGTAATGTTACTTTGCTTTATTGTTAACCATCATTTGCTTAGAAGGTATGCCATTCAGTTGCTGCGCGGATTTATTTATCTTGACAGCAACAGCATTTACTCCCACGATACATAAAGCTGTGACTCCAGCGCTGTAGGAGGTGATTTCACCACCACAGTTAAAAAAAAGAGCATGTATGCCGAAAGCATAGGGGCAGCAGGGGTGGAGGAGCGATTTGCTCCTAAATTTTGGGGCGGATGCCCCCTGATTCGGCATATATTTTTTTAGGCCATTCAGCTGCAGCACTGATTTATTTATCTTGACAGCAACAGCGTTTGCTCCCACGATACTTAAAGCCGTGACTCCAGCGCTGTAGGAGGTGATTTCACCACCACAGTTAAAAACAAAATGATGCATGTATGCCTATCATTAGAAGTGGGTGGATGAAGGGAGGTATTCTAATGCTGGGCATACCCACCGATCAATCTCTTTTTTATTTGAGTGGTTATACCAGAATGATGCCTGCGGGTTTAGGTATCATCTTGATATCATTCTTTTCAGCCAGCGGTCGGCTTTCATGTAAAAGCAATCCTAATTAGCCTCTAGATGGCTTTTACAAGCAGTTGGAGGGAATGTTCCCCCCCTCCCCACCGTCTTCCATGGTTTTCTCTGGCTCTCCTGTCCCAACAGGGAACCTGAGAATGCAGCCGGTGGTTCCGCCAGCTGATATAGAGACCAGAATGGCTCCAATCATCTCTATGGCCTAAGAAACCAGAAGCTACGAGCATTTCATAACTTAGATTTCGCCAGATGTAAACAGGGCCATTGCGAAATTGGGAAAGCATTTTATCACACCGATCTTGGTGTGGTCAGATGCTTTGAGAGCAGAGGAGAGCTCTAGGGTCTAATAAACCCCAATTTTTTCAAAAAAGAGTACCTGTCACTACCTATTGCTATCATAGGGGATATTTACATTCCCTGAGATAACAATAAAAATGATAAAAAAAATGAAAGGAACAGTTTAAAAATATAATAAAAAAGCAAAATAAATAATTAAAAAAAAAAGCACCCCTGTCCCCCCCTGCTCTCGCGCAAAGGCGAACGCAAGCGTCAGTCTGGCATCATATGTAAACAGCAATTGCACCATGCATGTGAGGTATCACCGCGAAGGTCAGATCGAGGGTAGTAATTTTAGCAGTAGACCTCCTCTGTAAATCTAAAGTGGTAACCTGTAAAGGCTTTTAAAGGCTTTTAAAAACGTATGTAGTTTGTCACGTTTGTGCACGTTTGTGCGCAATTTTAAAGCATGTCGTGTTTGGTAATCATGTACTCAGCCTAAGATCATTTTTTTTATTTCATCAAACATTTGGGCAATATAGTGTGTTTTAGTGCATTCAAATTTTAAAAAGTGTGTTTTCTCCAAAAAAAAATGCGCTTGAAAAATCTCTGTGCAAATACTGTGTAAAAAAAAAAAAAAAATGAAACACCCACCATTTTAATCTGTAGGGCCTTTGCTTTAAAAAAATATATAATGTTTGGGGGTTCAAAGTAATTTTCTTGCAAAAAAAATATTTTTTCATGTAAACAAAAAGTGTCAGAAAGGTTAGAAGAGTGGGTGATGTGTGACATAAATGTTGAACATAAAATGCCAGGACAGTTCAACCCCCCCCCCCCAAATGACCCTATTTTGGAAAGTAGACACCCCAAGCTATTTGCTGAGAGGTATGGTGAGTATTTTGCAGATCTCGCTTTTTGTCACAAAGTTTTGAAAATTGAAAAAAGAAAAGAAAAATAAATTTTTCTTTGTTACTGACAAAGTGTTACTGACGCTTCTCTCCTACATGTAAAAATCATAATTTTTTGCTAGAAAATTGCTCACAACCCCCAAAAATTATATATATTGCTTTTGCAGACACCCTAGGGAATAAAATGGTGGTCATTGCAACTTTTTATGTCACATGGTATTTGCACAGCAATTTTTTTTAAACGCATTTTTTTTTTTGGAAAAAAACTGTTTCGTGAATAAAAAAAGAAAAAAACATTAACATTAGCCCGATTTTTTTTATAATGTGAAATATGATGTTACGCTGAGTAAATAGATACCTAACATATCACACTTTAAAATTGCGCACACTTGTGGAATGGCGCCAAACCTCAGTACTTATAAATCTCCATAGGTGACGCTTTAATTTTTTTTACAGGTTACATGTTTAGAGTTCCAGAGGAAGTCTGGTGCTAGAATTATTGCTCTCGCTCTAACGATTGCGGCGTATGTAACAACCTGTGTGTATCTGTATCATGTTAAATAGGAGCCAGTACACACCTGCCATCATTTAAAGTGTCTCTGATTAACCCCAAGTTTAGCTGTTCTAGTAGGTCTTTCGTGACATTTTCTTAGTGGCATCCTACAGCAAAAGCCATGAAAGAGAGCTTCCAAAGCATCAGAGGGATCTCATTGTTAAAATGTATCAGTCAGGAGAAGGGTACAAAAGAATTTCCAAGGCATTAGATATACCATGGAACACAGTGAAGACACTCATCATCAAGTGGAGAAAATATGGCACAACAGTGGCATTACCAAGAAGTGGATGTCCCTCAAAAATTGATGAAAAGACGAGACAAAAACTGGTCAAGGAGGCTGCCAAGAGGCCTACAGCAACATTAACCACTTCAGCCCCGAAGGATTTACCTCCTTCCTGACCAGAGCACTTTTTACAATTTGGCACTGCATCGCTTTAACTGCTAATTGCGTGGTCATGCAATGCTGTACAAAAACAAAATTTGTGTCCTTTTCTTCCCACAAATAGAGCTTTCTTTTGATGGTATTTGATCACCTCTGCGGTTTTTATTCTTTGCGCTATAAATGGAAAAAGACCGAAAATTTAGAAAAGAAAAGATATTTTCTAATTTGTTATAAAAAAAAATCCAATAAACTCAATTTTAGTCATAAATTTAGGCCAAAATGTATTCGGCCACATGTCTTTGGTAAAAAAAATGTCAATAAGCTTATATTTATTGGTTTGCGCAAAAGTTATAGCGTCTACAAACTAGGGTACATTTTCTGGAATTTACACAGCTTTTAGTTTATGACTGCCTATGTCATTTCTTGAGGTGCTAAAATGGCAGGGCAGTACAACCCCCCCCCCCCAAATGACCCCATTTTGGAAAGTAGACACCCCAAGGAAATTGCTGAGAGGCATGTTGAGCCCATTGAATATTATTTTTTTTGTCCCAAGTGATTGAATAATTAAAAAAATAAAATAAAAAAAATTTACAAAAAGTTGTCACTAAATTATATATTGCTCACACAGGACATGGGCATATGTGGAATTGCACCCCAAAATACATTTAGCTGCTTCTCCTGAGTATGGGGATACCACTAGTGTGGGACTTTTTGGGAGCCTAGCTGGAATATTTTATATTTTGGCACAAGTTGCGGGAAAATTACAAACTTTTTTTTTTTTTTGCACAAAGTTGTTACTAAATGATATATTGCTCAAACATGCCATGGGCATATGTGGAATTACACCCCAAAATACATTCTGCTGCTTCTCCTGAGTATGGGGATACCACATGTGTGGGACTTTTTGGGAGCCTAGCCGCGTACGGGGCCACGAAACCAAGCACCGCCTTCAGGATTTCTAAGGGCGTAAATTTTTGATTTCACTCCTCACTACCTATCACAGTTTTGAAGGCCATAAAATGCCAAGATGGCACAACCCCCCCCCCAAATGACCCCATTTTGGAAAGTAGACACCCCAATCTATTTGCTGAGAGGCATGTTGAGTCCATGGAATATTTTATATTTTGACACAAGTTGCGGGAAAATTACAAACTTTTTTTTTTTTGCACAAAGTTGTCACTAAATGATATATTGCTCAAACATGCCATGGGCATATGTGGAATTACACCCCAAAATACATTCTGCTGCTTCTCCTGAGTATGGGGATACCACAAATGTGGGACTTTTTGGGAGCCTAGCCGCGTACGGGGCCCCGAAACCAAGCACCGCCTTCAGGATTTCTAAGGGCGTAAATTTTTGAATTCACTCCTCACTACCTATCACAGTTTTGAAGGCCATAAAATGCCAAGATGGCACAAACCCCCCCAAATTACCCCATTTTGGAAAGTAGACGCCCCAAGCTATTTGCTGAGAGGCATGTTGAGTCCATGGAATATTTTATATTTTGACACAAGTTGCGGGAAAATGATAAACTTCTTTTTTTTTGCACAAAGTTGTCACTAAATTATATATTGCTCACACAGGCCATGGGCATATGTGGAATTGTGAAAAGTGCCCTTTCTGACACTTTTTGTTTACATGAAAAAAAATAATTTTTTTTGCAAAAAAATTACTTTGAACCCCCAAACATTATATATTTTTTTAAAGCAAATGCCCTACAGATTAAAATGGTGGGTGTTTCATTTTTTTTTTCCACACAGTATTTGCGCAGCGATTTTGCAAACGCATTTTTTTGGGAAAAAACACACTTTTTAAATTTTAATGCACTAAAAAACACTATATTGCCCAAATGTTTGATGATCTTAGGCCGAGTACATGGATACCAAACATGACATGCTTTAAAATTGCGCACAAACGTGCAGTGGCGACAAACTAAAAACATTTTTAAAAGCCTTTAAAAGCCTTTACAGGTTACCACTTTAGATCTAAAATTACTGCCCTCGATCTGACCTTCGTGGTGATACCTCACATGCATGGTGCAATTGCTGTTTACATTTGACGCCAGACCGACGCTTGCGTTCGCCTTTGCGCGAGAGCAGGGGGGTACAGGGGTACTTTTTTTTTTTCTTTATTATTTTTTGCTTTTTTATCTTATTTTCAAACTGTTCCTTTCATTTTTTTTTAATCATTTTTATTGTTATCTCAGGGAATGTAAATATCCCCTATGATAGCAATAGGAAGTGACAGGTACTTTTTTTTGAAAAAATTGGGGTCTATTAGACCCTAGATCTCTCCTCTGCCCTCAAAGCATCTGACCACACCAAGATCGGTGTGATAAAAATGCTTTCCCAATTTCCCAATGGCGCTGTTTACATCCAGCGAAATCTAAGTCATGAAATGCTCGTAGCTTCCGGTTTCTTATGCCATAGATGTTTGGAGCCATTCTGGTCTCTGATCAGCTCTATGGTTAGCTGGCTGAATCACTGGCTGCATTCTCAGGTTCCCTGTTGGGACAGGAGAGCCAGAGAAAAACACGGAAGACAGTGGGGGGGGGGGGCATTCCCTCCCACTGCTTGTAAAAGCAGTCTAGAGGCTAATTGGCCACTAGGATTGCTTTTACATAAAAGCCGACCGCTGGCTGAAAAGAATGATACCAAGATGATACCTAAACCTGCAGGCATCATGTCCAGCAACATACCAGTACGCTGCTGGTCCTTGTTGGGCATATATTGTAAACTTTTTTCATGCGGGCTGAACGAAAAAAAGATATTGATCGGTGGGTATGCCCAGCATTAGAGTACCTCCCTTCATCCACCCACTTCTTTTTTTTAACAAACAGTGGTGCTATATTTAGAAAAAAGTAAGAAGGCAAAATACAGATTACAGATGTACATAGATCGACATGTTATGCCCCGTACACACGGTCGGACTTTGTTCGGACATTCCGACAACAAAATCCTAGGATTTTTTCCGACGGATGTTGGCTCAAACTTGTTTTGCGTACACACGGTCGCACAAAGTTTTCGGAATTTCCAATCGCCAACAACGCGGTGACGTCAACCACGTCCGACGAGACTAGAAAAGGCCAGTTCAGAACCAAGCGCGGCACCCTTTGGGCTCCTTTTGCTAATCTCTTGTTTGTAAAAGTTTGGTGAGAGACGATTCGTGCTTTTTCAGACTTGTGGCTTTCAGATCGTTTTCTGCGGTTCAGTTTGTGCTTGTGGGTTTGTATCTGCTCTTCAGTGCGTGCAAGCAAGTTCCGCGTGAGTTATAGTCATTGTGTTCTTGTACGTTCGTTACTGTTTTTCAGGTCGCTCTTCACAGGCCTTGCTGTTCTTCAGTGCGTTCTGTTACTTCGTTCTGAGCAGCCGACCATTTTCTAGCCATGTTGCGTATACGTACTCCTCGTAGAGTTCGTGCTGTGCGGGGGCTTGGTGTTGGGGTCCTGACCTTGACACAAGTCCAGTCCATGAACAGGGTGGGGAGGAGTTCATGGACCAAGAATTGGTTGCTTCAGCGTGACCAGTTCTCTCATATGCCTTTGCTCCGTGAGATCCGTGAGAATAATCCTGATGATTTCAGGAAATTTCTCAGGATGATGGACCCCATATTTCACCGTCTGCTGGCTTCGCTGACCCCCTATATCAGCAGGCAGGATACCTGCATGAGGCAAGCCATCACTACGGAGCAGAGGCTCGTCGCTACCCTGCGGTACTTGGCGACAGGGAGAAGTCTGCAGGACTTGAAGTTCTCGACAGGCATCTCCCCCCAGGCTCTGGGTATCATCATCCCAGAGACCTGTTCTGCCATCATCCAGGTCCTGCAGAAGGAGTATATGAAGGTAATATTTTTATCCTTTAAGATCACATTTTATTGTATTGAATGTTTGATAATATATTGTATTTCTTTCCTCATTCCCTTAATTACCATGATTCTAATATGCTGTGTCCCCTTTGTCCTCATGCATGCTGGATTTTTATGTAATTATTTTTTTAGTCCTTGATACATATTTGCCTTCAATAACCTCCCCAGCATGCTCTCCTGGCCCTATATTCACCTCATGTAGTCACTTAACAATGTATTTTATCAGCTCCATAGTAGTGCTTTACCCCAAACAACCCCTAAAATGTTTAGAAATGTGATTTGTGCTTTAAATTCTGGCAGAGTGCCAGAGGCTTTTTTTTTGTGGTGTCCCCGAATCATTTTTAGTAACCCTCCCTCCCCCCAACTGCTAAGTCAGCTGATCCCAATTCTCTATCCTCAATCCTCTATCTGCTGACTTTGCCAAACCCATACACACTATACCCATCTCTTTAGTGCTCAGATGTATGGATGAATTCCCCAAAGCATGTAGTGCAAGGGCCTGCCTGTATACTTTCAAATGGTACTGTTTAAAGTTTTTGTATCCTATTATTATCTTGACAGGTAATAGCAGAATGTCCAAATGTCCTCAAATGTGTACAGTGTGTATTTATATCTTTGTATTATGACACTTCTCACCTGTCCAGTGGGCTGCCAATAGTGTAACTAAGGAGGGGCTGTTCCAAGTAATACCCTGTATTTAGGCATTCATCTCTCAATGAAGTGGAGAGGGTTACCTGTCCAAGATCCCCCCCCCCCCTATAATGTTAGAAATGGCCCATGAGAGGGGGAGGGGGAATATGATAGGTGTACCTTATTCTTTGGTGTTGTTAAATTCCCCTTAATAAATGCTATCTGGAGGTTGGCCAAGAATGTTTGTGTCTAATCTGCTTGCCATGTCTATGTGCAAAAATACTAATTTATTTTTGTTTGCCTCAACAGTTTCCTTCCACGCCACAGGAATGGCAGACTGTGGCCTCCCACTTTGCCCAGCGGTGAGCCTTTCCTAACTGCGGAGGGGCAATTGATGAGAAACACTTCCACATCGTCCCACCACCCAACTCGGGGTCGTACTATTTCAACTATAAGGGGTTCAATAGTATTGTGATGTTGGCGGTGGTGTCGGCTAATTACGACTTCTTGTATGTGGACGTGGGAAAGAATGGCCGGATGTCCGATGGTGGAGTCATCGCCCAGACGGAGTTTTACAGGCGTCTCCAGAATGGCAGCTTGGACTTGCCACCTCCAGAGGACAATGTGGAAGGACTCCCATTCGTCTTCGTTGCTTTCATCTTTCAGGAACTTTCTCAGGATGACGGACCCCGTATTTCACCGTCTGCTGGCTTCACTGACCCCCTATATCAGCAGGCAGAATACCTGCATGATGCAAGCCATCACTCCGAAGCAGAGGGGGACCATCTTATGCGGCCATTCCCTATGAGGACCCTTACCCCGGAACAGAGGGTTTTTAATTACCGGCTGGCCAGAGCCAGAAGAGTGGTGGAGAACACTTTTGGAATCCTGGCCAGCCGGGTCCACCTATTTCTGACACCCATCCATATGGCAGAGTATAAACTTAATCATATAATCCTGGCGTGCTGTATTCTCCATAACTTTTTACGCCAACATTCGGCCAACTATGCTGGCTCAGTTTGGCCTGAGGCTGGAATGATACATGAAACAACACTGACGGCGTTTGAAAGTGGCCGTCCTGGCTTGCCCTCCCTGAGTGCCCGTGATGTCCGGTTGCGATACCTGGAGTTCTTTGCGGGTAGGGGGGCCATCAATATGCCAGCAAATTTGTGAAGCCTTTATCAAATAAAAAAAACAAAAAAAAGAAAATCTTTGTTGACATTTACTGCTTGTGTTTGTTCTAGATGACTCTGACAGAAATGTGGTGAGTCCCGAAAATGGCGTGATTGTGTAACCTTATACAAAGCACTGTTGGGTGTTATTTACTAAAGGCAAAGACACTTTGCACTACAAGTGCACTTGAAACTGCACTGAAACTGCACTTGTAGTGCAAAGAGGATTTGCCCTTAGGAAATAACCCCCATTTTCACAGAAAGCCGCAATTAGAGCCCCACAAAAGTGTTGAGACAATAATCCACACATTCTTGAAGAACAATCTTTTTAATACCAGCACAATCACATGTGCATTTAGAAAAGGTTTTTAAAACAAACCAACATGTTTGTTGTATAACAATTTTTGGGGTAGCATTATCAAAAATAGAAATGTCCATTTAAGCTAAAACAGGCATGTGTAAAACCAACAAGAAAGACACAAATCTTGAACTTACAAAGTTCACATTTGCTAGAATTTGAAGGCAATATCAGACATGAGTATTTAGGAACTGTGTTTGATATTGTGTTCAGATGGGGTGAAGTCACCCCAGGAAAAGCCAAATTTGGAAGATACACACAAATTTCCCAATGTCAACATGTGCTAGCTGCCATCACGGGGGATCAAGGGACGTGTTTTGGGGGAGCAACCCCTTCCTCTCAGCTATTTTATTATTGAGGAAGGGGTTGCACCCCCAAAACGCATCCATTGATCTCCCATGATGGCACATAGCACATGTTGGCACACTGTGTGCATCCTCCAAATTTGGCTTTTTGAAAAATCGCTAAAACATTTAGAACATTGTAGCACACCAAAAAAAAAAGGGATTTGGAGGGGTTTTAAACTCGCCCCAAAACATCAATGATGTTTTTATTTTTTTGAATAACATCATTGATGTTTTTCTTGAGGTTTTCCAATTGTAAATTACAGCCCATGATCTCCCCGATCAGGATCTGGGCACTTTCTGATGTGAAAGGATCTGGATCCACAACATCACGATCACCTAAAAAGAGAGAAACCCAAAAAAAAAAGGTACCAAAAATATGCCGGCATACATCTCTTACCTGAGCCTGTGGTCGCAGACACTCACCTGTTGTGACTAGTTCCACCACGTCTTCTTCCTCCTCCTGCTCTTCTTGGGTTGGGGGGATTTCCCCTTCTTCCAGAGGTGGGGGGGTCTGTGGTCTCCTCGGATGAGGGGTGTCCCCCGAGTCTTTTCTCCCCTATGTAAAACAAAAATGGTATACTTAGCACACAGATATTTGATGGCAGAACTATAAATATGAAAGATTGCTTGGAAGTAGGGTACAATTGTCTATTTTGGCAGAGTTCCAAAATGGAGCATTTTCAGTGTCCTTTGTCAAGCTTCAATACTTTACCTGTTTGGTACAAGCTTCACAGATGGAGACCCCCCTATAGTATACAATGGAGCACCTGTGTGGGCCCCCTAATAAAAATGGTGTTCTTGTGTCCCACACTAGTGCTCCAGTGTCCAGATGTGAAAACAGCTGCTGAGTGTCCTCTCCTTACACAGAATCTCGTTTGCATTTCATTCTAGTAACAAAGCCATCTACACAACCAAATTAGTTTCAGACAAGTAGGGCGTAAAAATTGTGGCCAAATGCATATGGCCTAAACAATGGTGTTTTATAGGCCGATAGAAAAATGTTTGATACGAACGAATAATGTGCCCATGAACATAAAAGTTGCCATTTAAAAATGTACACTTGTAAGAAAAGCACATGGAGCAGCACGAACGTAAGAAACATAAAGAACAGCAACACAGGACAACTACTTACTTTTTTGCAGCACTATCCGGATCTTTCTGTACTGCTCATGTTCTCGTAATTTCAGGTCCGACCACCGCTTCCTGAGCTGATCTTTCGATCGTCGTACCCCGAAATTCCGGTGCAGACTCTTGACCACTTTTGCAATTATCTTGGCCTTTCTGACATTGGGGTTGGGGTAAGGTCCATACTCCCCCTCATAGTCGGCCTTCTTCAGGATGTCCACCATCTCCAACATCTCCCCAAAGGACATATTTGAGGCCTTAAATCGTCTCCTTCTGGATCCAGACATTTCAGGCTCCGGGCTTTCCTCCCCCTCCTCCTCGTTGCTGTAATTAGCACGCACCTGCTGTGTATCCGCCATGTGCTCTTCCCCCACTGCGCCGAACGAAAAGGGGCGGGGAATAGACTAGAAATAACGTCAGGGGAGGGCGGAGTTACAAGCATGCGCAGTGTGTATAAAGCGTAACACGCGTGTGTATTACGTACGTTCTGTGAGCGGAGGAAGGAGCATCGGAGGCGCCGATCGTGATAACGAAGGTAAGATCTAAACTTGGGCCTATACTGCTTCGAAATGGAAGCCTATATTGTAACAAGATTAGGGGAGTTTGGCCTGACCTTAGGGTTTGTCTTGTGTTGTGTCTTGCAGAGAAAATGGATGGCTTTAATGACCACAACTTCCTTCCCCTGTTCATAGACAAATACAGGGAGCTGCCCTGTCTGTGGCAGGTGAGACATCCCCATTATAACACTAAACAAAAGAGGCAGGCAGCGCTGGAGAAACTGCTGGAGTTGGTGAAGCCGGTGGTCCCCACAGCAACCATCCCCTATTTAAAAACCAAAATTGGTGGCCTGAGGAGCACTTATCTTAGGGAGCACAAGAAGGTCACAGATTCCCAGAGGTCCGGAGCTGCAGCAGATGACATTTATGTCCCCAGGCTGTGGTACTACGAGAGACTGCGATTTCTGTCAGACCACACTGAAGTCAGGGAATCCCTCTCCACTCTTCCTTCCACTCTTCCTTCCACCCCAGCTGAGGCTTCCGATGTCCAACCTTGGCCTTCCAGCCAGGAAGAAGTGGAGGAGCCCAGCTGGAGTCAGGTATAGCATTCTTCTACTGATTTCTGGTCAATAAAGAAATGTTTACTAGAAGTTATTATTGATCACTAATTGCTGATTGAAAAAAGTGTTTTACATATCAATAGACAGTAGTGGGCACCCAAAATTGGGACAAGAATGAAAAATCCTGGGCTCAGAAGGATAGTCTGTTATATTTGATAACATTCAATTTGCAACAGTCAGGAGGTGAAAATTGTGTGTGATTAATGAATAAAAAACTAAAACTATGTCCCTTTTTCATACACAGGAAGACCTCAGCCAGGAGGAGGCTGTGGAATGTGGCAGCCAGGAGGAGGCGGAGCTAAGTGTCAGCCAAGAGAAGCCTGGGACCAGTCGCAGCCTGACTGAATCGCAGGTTCCTCCCCTCCGCCTTCCATACAAAAGAGCGAGGAAGGCGACTCACATGCAGGATTCTGCGCTCAGGCTCATTCAGGAGGCTTCTGCGTCCCTCCAAGCGTTACCCACTCCTGAAGAGGCCTTTGCCTGCATGGCTGCCACAAAACTGCAGGGCATGCAGGAGGGTCAACGCAAGCTATGTGAGGACCTTCTTTATAAAGTCCTAACTAAGGGGGTGAGTGGGGAACTAACACCCAAGACCGACGTGATTGAGTTGGACCATCCTCCTCCTCCTCCTGCCACAACTCCACCACCAGAGCCACCGCGTGGAAGGAAGTGTGGAAGGAAGACAAGAGAGTGATGGCCCTGGGTTCAGTCTGGTCTCACAAAAGATGCAGTCTCTTGTATGACCACAGCCTGGGGACACAGATGTCATCTGCTGCTTTCCGGATCTCTGGGACTTCTGGCCAAGACTGCACTCCCTTAGATAAGGACTCCTCAGGCCACCAATTTTGCTTGAAAATAATTGATGTGTGCCCTGGGGGTCCAAGGCTTCACCCATTTCTGCAGTTTCTCCAGCATTGCCTCCCTCTTTGTTTAGTTGTGAGCCCTTAATAAATGTTTTTTTTGGGGAAATTATACTCTCCTATGTGTGTTTTCATCCAAAAAGGACAGTTTGTTGGTGACGATTCAGGTACATTTCTAAAGTACAATGTGAAATTAACAAGGGACAACAACACCAAACAATCTCCTACAGATTAAATATAACAACATATCAATGGTGTTGTGGTAACTTGACACAAAAAACACACACAAAAATTTTCAGGAGTACAAATAAAAATCCAAAAAAACAAAAATCAGCCTTGAAAATAATACAAACCAAAAATAACTAATCTGCCTTAAAACCAAAACAAAAATAAAAAAACAACACCAAAATAATGTTGTCAGATGTGACAAATCAAAATATATTGAGGGAATCCCGATAAATAGTAAAGAAATAAGTTTGTGAGAAGTCTGTGTGAATATGAGCAGCAAAACTACTTCATTCTTCTCACATTATAAAGAAGAAGAGAGTGCGCTGTATTAAACCATTTTTGACATTGCAACGTGACGAAAGTGCTGTATCCATTCCGAACGCTAAGTTTACCAGACCGAGCTGTTCTGTGTCGGAATTTCTTCTGAGCATGCGTGGCACTTTGTGCGTCGGAACAGGCCACACACGGTCGGAATTTACGCGATCGGATTTTGTTGTCGGAAAATTTTATAGCCTGCTCTCAAACTTTGTGTGTCGGAAAATCCGATGGAACATGTCCGATGGAGCCCACACACGGTCGGAATTTCCGACAACACGCTCCGATTGGACATTTTCCATCGGAAAATCTGACCGTGTGTACGGGGCATTAGAGTATCTTCTTGCCATATGCAGTAAGTATTACACTGAATTTTAACTGTAATGCCCCGTACACACGGTCGGACTTTGTTCGGACATTCCGACAACAAAATCCTAGGATTTTTTCCGACGGATGTTGGCTCAAACTTGTTTTGCGTACACATGGTCACACAAAGTTGTCGGAATTTCCGATCGCCAAGAACGCGGTGACGTCAAACACGGACGACGAGACTAGAAAAGGCCAGTTCAGAAACAAGCGCGGCACCCTTTGGGCTCCTTTTGCTAATCTCGTGTTAGTAAAAGTTTGGTGAGAGACGATTCGCGCTTTTTCAGACTCATGGTTTTCAGATCGTTTTCTGCCGCTCAGTTTGTGCTTGTGGGTTTGTATCTGCTCTTCAGTGCGTGCAAGCAAGTTCCGCGTGACTTAGTCATTGTATTCTTGTTCGTTCGTTACTGTTTTTCAGGTCGCTCTTCACAGGCCTTGCTGTTCTTCAGTGCGTTCTGTTACTTCGTTCTGAGCAGCTGACCGTTTTCTAGCCATGTTGCGTATGCGTACTCCTCGTAGAGTTCGTGCTGTGCGGGGGCTTGGTGTTGGGGTCCTGACCTTGACACAAGTCCAGTCAATGAACAGGGTGGGGAGGAGTTCATGGACCAAGAATTGGTTGCTTCAGCGTGACCAGTTCTCTCATATGCCTTTGCTCCGTGAGATCCTTGAGAATAATCCTGATGATTTCAGGAACTTTCTCAAGATGACGGACCCCGTGTTTCACTGTTTGTTGGCTTCGCTGACCCCTTATATTAGCAGGCAGGATACCTGCATGAGGCAAGCCATCACTCCGGAGCAGAGGTTGGTCGCTACCCTGCGGTATTTGGCGACAGGGAGAAGTCTGCAGGACTTGAAGTTCTCGACAGGCATCTCCCCCCAGGCTCTGGGGATCATCATCCCAGAGACCTGTTCTGCCATCATCCAGGTCCTGCAGAAGGAGTATATGAAGGTAAGATTTTTATCCTTTAATATCACATTTCATTGTATTTAATGTTTGCTAATATATTGTATTTCTTTCCTCATTCCCTAATTACCATGATTGTAATATGCTGTGAATGTCCCCTTTGTCCTCATGCATGCTGGATTTTTATGTAATTAATTTTTTAGGTCCTTCATACAGATTGTCCTTCACTAACCTCCCCAGCATGCTCTACGGGCCCTATATTCACCGCATGTAGTCACTTAACAATGTATTTTGTCAGCTCCATAGTAGTGCTTTACCCCAAACACCCCCTAAAATGTTTTGAAATGTTATTTTAGCTTTAAATTCTGGCAGAGTGACAGAGGCTTATTTTTTGTGGTGTCCCCAAATCATTTTTAGTAACCCTCCCTCCCCCAACTGCTAAGTCAGCTGATCCCAATTCTCTATCTATCCTCAATCATCTATCTGCTGACTTTGCCAAACCCATACACACTATACCCATCTCTTTTGTGCTCTGATTTATGGATGAATTCCCCAAAGCATGTAGTGCAAGGGCCTGCTTGTATAATTTCTAATGGTACTGTTAAAAGTTTTTGTATCTTATTATTATCTTGACAGGTAATAGCAGAATGTCCAAATGTCCTCAAATGTGTACAGTGTGTATTTATATCTTTGTATTATGACACTTCTTACCTGTCCAGTGGGCTGCCAATAGTGTAACTAAGGAGGGGCTGTTCCAAGTAATACCCTGTATTTAGGCATTCATCTCTCAATGAAGTGAAGAGGGTTACCTGTCCAAGATTTCCACACACCCCATAATGTTAGAAATGGCCCATGAGAGGGGGGGGAGGGTGAATATGATAGGTGTACCTTATACTTTGGCGTTGTTAAATTCCCCTTACTAAATGCTATCTGGAGGTTGGCCAAGAATGTTTGTGTCTTATCTGCTTGCCATGTTTATGTGCAAAAATAGTAAATGTTTTTTTTTCCTCTACAGTTTCCTTCCACGCCGCAGGAATGGCAGACTGTGGCCTCCCACTTTGCCCAGCGGTGGGACTTTCCTAACTGCGGAGAGGCAATTGATGGGAAACACGTCCACATCATCCCACCACCCAACTTCGGGTCGTACTATTTGAACTATAAGGGGTTCAATAGTATAGTGATGTTGGCGGTGGTGTCGGCTAATTACGACTTCTTGTATGTGGACGTGGGGAAGAATGGCCGGATGTCCGATGGTGGAGTCATCGCCCAGACGGAGTTCTACAGGCGTCTCCAGAATGGCAGCTTGGACTTGCCAGCTCTAGAGGACAATGTGGAAGGACTCCCATTCGTGTTCGTTGCTGATGAAGCGTTTGCGCAGGGGGACCACCTGATGCGGCCATTCCCGATGAGGACCCTCTCCCCGGAACAGAGGGTTTTTAATTACCGGCTGGCCAGAGCCCAAAGAGTGGTGGAGAACACATTTGGAATCCTGGCCAGCCGGTTCCGCCTATTTCTGACACCTATCCATATGGCAGAGTATAAACTGAACCATATTATACTGGCGTGCTGTATTCTCCATAACTTTTTAAGGAAACATTCAGCCAACTATGCTGGCTCAGTTGGGCCTGAGGCCGGAGTGATACCTGAAACACTGACGGCGCTTGAAAGCGGCCGTCCTGGCTTGCCCTCCCTGAGTGCCCGTGATGTCCGGTTACGATACCTGGAGTTCTTTGCGGGTAGGGGGGCCATCAATATGCCTTCAAATTTGTGAAGCCTTTTTCCAATAAAAAAAAAAAAAATTCTTTACTGCTTGTGTTTGTTTTAGCTGACCCTGACAGCAATGTGTGGAGTCGTGAAAATGGCGTGATTGTGTAACCTTATACAAAGCACTGTTGGCTGATATTTACTAAAGGCGTATACACTTTTTATACTACAAGTGTTCTTGAAACTGCAATGAAAATGCTCTTGTAGTGCAAAGAGGATTTGCCCTTAGGAAATAACCCCCATTTTCTCTGAAAACAGCAATGACATCACCCCAAAAGTGTTGTAGCGTTGAGACAATAATCCACACATTCTTGATTAACAAACTTTTTTATACCTGCAGAATCACATGTGCATTTACAAAAGGTTTTTCAAACAAACCAATATGTTTGTTGTCTACCCATTTTTGGGGGTGGCATTATCAAAAATAGAAATGTCCATTGACGATACAACAGGCCTGTGTAAAACCAATATATGCAAAATAATCCTGCGCTGCTCATAAGGGAGAAAAAAAGCAGCTAACACAACCAAAAAAGTGTATATGCAAAGAAACAACAAAAAGTGTAGCGCTAAACCATATCATAAATAAGTAGGTATACAGTGAAGGGAATCACCAGTACAAAGACCCATTCATGGATAGGAAGTCCTGATATAAGTGTTATGACTAAAGATGACAATGTTTAGTCCTTAAGTAAACATATTATAAACAGGTGAATCCAGTGTCCCAAAACGGCAGATCAGCTCACTACCACCGAGAGAAAAAAAGGCTTACCAGATGTGGTGGACCCGACAGGGCATACGCCGAATTGGGTCAGATAAGGCTTGGGTGGTAAGAGGCTGTGGATGTCTGTGGTATCGCAGATTACTGGATTCCTCCAACTGGTGCCCGGGTCCTGGAAGGTGTGAGGAGTCCCAAGAATGTAGATGGTTCTGTGGATCCTAAGGGGGGGGATGAGGTGCTCCGTGGATGGATCCCTCAAACCAGCATTCATTGGGTTTAGATGATGATGTTAATGTGGAAAAAAGAAAGGAAGGGCCACATAGTGTAAATCCGATTATAAGATTTTAATAAAAACTATAAGGAAATACACTCACGTATAAGTCCAAAGAATAATACAGCGCTGTGACAAAGTGGCGACAATGGGGTCCTGCCCAACGCGTTTCGTCCTAAAAAGACATCATCTGGGGGGTTACCCCCACTGTAGCCACACTCATATATATATAGGGTGCTTCAATGATCATGAAAATCAGCTCCACGTTGAAAAAACGACACTTCCGGTATTGGCCAAAATGGCCGACCGGCGTGCGTTCCAGACTTGCGTTCCACACATCACTTCCGGGTTAGGGAGTGAACCGGAAGTGGGGGAGCGATCTGGAACGGAAAAAGGAAAAGAGAATAAAAATCCAAGCCAGACTAAGTCTGACAGGAAACCTAGGATTAATCCACAATAAATGCGTGCTGCAAAGTAGTAGTGAGTCAGGAAAACTCCCGATGCTGCGCATTGCGCAATGTGTGTGCGCAGAGAGGGGAGGTGTCTCCAATCTGTCAACAGGAAGTGACGTGGGAGGGACGGTGAGCACCGCAGAGGCGCTGTGATTGGCCTTACGAGGTGGGGGAGGAGAGATGCCGTGGGTGGGACAGATGAGCGCCGTAAAGGCGCTGTAATTGGCCATGCACAGTGAGGGAAAAACAATACTGGGGCGAGATGCCGCTGTCAGCGGACTTATGACATGCGCGATGAGAACTAGCGAAGTGTTAAGAGAAGTGAAAATAAGCGAACATAATGGCAGTACGGGGAGTGCCTGATGATGTGCTTATATGGTAGAGATGTGAAGCCTAAACACGGGTGCATGGATGGGCTACACAGATGGACATAAAGTCCTATAATTATGAATCTCGCACCAAATGGACACACTGAGGAATCAATAACACAAAAATAAAATTGAAAATAAAAATAAAAAGCACTATGAAGGGGGAAGTAGTGGAGCGGGTTTCCAGGAACAATATATAAGACATTGTGCATAGATGCAAGGAACAAATACACAAATGTACAGATCATTGCGGACACATATGTAAGTCACTTCATATGACAATAGAACAAAATAAAATATAATAAAATGCACAATTAAGTGCCGCATTGGTATATATGAAACATAAAAACAAGTTAAAAAATGTATGGGTAAATAAAAAACGGAAGAAATTCAGAGAACCCCAAAAAGGGGAGGAAGTAAATAGTGGAACCCCAAACAGGTGAAAATGAAGGGAGAGAGTTTGTTATTTGGAGGTGGATGTCAGGCTCTATTAATGAAAGCGTTGACATCTAACTCCACATTGATACCTAACGGAAAGAGGGTACGGAGCTCATGGATCCAAAAAGTCTCCAATCGTGATACACCTCTAGTCATGGCTCCACCCCTCCACGGGGGAACATATCGGTCTATCACTGTAAATTGTGTACCCGCAAACACCCGATTATGGTGTAACTTGTAATGTCGGGGAACTGTATGCTTGGTATCACCACTTTTAATCAAAGCAATGTGCTCCGCTACTCTTATGAAAAAAGAGCGACTAGTGCGGCCCACATATTGCTTGCCACAATGGCATGTGATTAAATAAACAATGTGGCTGGTGGTGCAAGTGCAAAATCGCTTGATGGAATATCGTCTCTGTGTGACTGTTGAAATGAAAGATGTGGTTTTTCTTCCTATACCTGAGTTATGCCGGCATACTATACATTTTCTACATGAGTAGAAACCTTCCATTTCGTAGAAAAGAGATTGGTGTGTAGGGGGGTTAATGATGTTCGGAGCAATTTTGCTTTGCAAGGTGGGGGCACCCCTAAAAATGACTTTCACCCTGTCAGGCAAGACAGAGAGGTAGGGGTCAAACCAGAGGGAAACAGGGTGGTAGAGGTCAACGTGGCCGGGGAAGGTATCCCCCTGAATCATATTCAGGACAACGCGAGGCCTCCCAAACCCGACAGGGGTCACACACGGATGCTTACCACCAGAATCCCCATTACTATGAACAACCACCCCTGACTACCCAAAACAGGTTTTTACCCCTTAGAAACACCTGGGATGATGATTATAGGGATGAATATGGATATAACCCCGGATCCAGACATGAACAGTCGTTTCAGGATTATCCTCCATCCAACATCAACCCACGCCACGCGCAGGTTTTTCACGAGGTCCAAAGACCCAGAAAAAGGGGTCCCGACCCAAGAGAGGTACAAGGGGAGGTTGGAGAATCCAAAAGAGGAAAACGAAGGAGAACTTAAAGGGCCAAGGTGTTTTTAATCTAAGTGCCAAGCCATTGACCAAGGAGGAGCTGTCCGTATTGGATAAGGGACTCAAATTTGCCCCCCCTAAGAAGCTCAATAGGTTTGGCACTTTTATAGATATCCACAAATACATACGGAAGTTACATATCCAAAGCTATCTTACTTCCAATCCTGTCAGAAATGAGAGGTGCGCCACAGCGGGTACGGTTCATTCTGGCCTGTCGAACCCCTCATTATTCACTCCATCAGTCCCCATGGCGCCTGCCATTAGCTTGTTTAGGGACTTAGTTCTCAAGGATCTATCCGAACTTCCGGATAAACGCACATTCCACCACTCCTTGTCCAATGCTGGCTTGAAGTCCCTATGCTCACAGAAAGATCTTGTGATTCGTCCAGCGGACAAGGGTGGTGGCATTGTGGTCCTAGACAAGAAAGACTACATAACTGAAATGTACAGGATTCTCAATGAACCTGATACATATAAAATATTGCCCAACAATCCCACCAATCGTTTTAAAAGAGAACTGTCTGCCATCGTCAAGAAGGGCTACGACCAGGGAATCCTAAATAGAAAGGAGAGAGAGTTTTTAGTGCCATTGGCACCCAGGGTTCCAACTATATATTACCTACCAAAGGTACACAAAAACCCAGTTCAACCCCCAGGCTGGCCTATCGTGAGTGGCATTGACTCTGTCACCTCACGTATAGGCCGGTACATCGACTTTTATCTACAGCCACTTGTTAGATGTATGCCCTCCTACTTGAAGGACACAGGGGCCACTATACGCATGCTTGAAAATTTAGAACTACAGGGTGATCACATCATTGCCACGGCTGATGTGGCCTCCCTGTATACCTGCATACCTCAAGATAAGGGCTTGGATGCTGTCCGGTACTTCCTCGAGAAAGAGCCTAGCATTGCATCCTTCCAGTGCTCTTTTATTATGGAACCTTTGGAGTTCGCTACTAAGCGAAGTTACTTCTGGTTTGACCAGCAATATTACCACCAGCTCCGTGGCGTGGCTATGGGGGCTAAATTTTCCCCCAGCCTTGCCAATTTGTTTATGGCCAAGTGGGAGGAGGATGTCGTCTATGCCAACAGGGATCCTTCCCTAACCATGTGGGCGCGGTACATCGACGACATCCTCCTCCTATGGAAGGGTAGTGCCGAATCGTTGGATTTATTTTTCCAACATCTAAACACTAATGACCGTGGCATCTCCCTGACATACACAGCCAGTAAACAAAAAATTAACTTTTTGGATCTAGATATTGAGATCCGTAACGGTCTTTTTCATTTTCAGACCCATTTTAAAACCACGGACCGGAATAGTTTCATTCCCCCAGATAGTTGCCATCACCGGTCCTGGTTAGCTTCAGTTCCGAAAAGTCAATTTCTCAGACTGCGAAGAAATTGTTCCAGCACTGAGGCCTTCAAAACACAATCTGCCCTTTTGAAGGCGAAACTGGTTGATAAGAACTATGACCCCCAACTTGTCGATCGGGAGTTTCAGCGTGCCCTAGAGACTAATAGGGAGTCACTCCTTGTTGAGAAGCCTAAGAAAGAGCGGGGTGAGATTTTCAGGTGGTCTCTCCTCACTGCTTTTTCCAATCAATACAAACAGGTCAAAGCTATCATGTCTAAACATTGGGACATTCTTAAGAATGACCGGGTTTTGAACACTGTCTTGCCTGACAGGGCGAAAGTCATTTTTAGGGGTGCCCCCACCTTGCAAAGCAAAATTGCTCCGAACATCATTAACCCCCCTACACACCAACCACTTTTCTACGAAATGGAAGGTTTCTACTCATGTAGAAAATGTATAGTATGCCGGCATAACTCAGGTATAGGAAGAAAAACCACATCTTTCATTTCAACAGTCACACAGAGACGATATTCCATCAAGCGATTTTGCACTTGCACCACCAGCCACATTGTTTATTTAATCACATGCCATTGTGGCAAGCAATATGTGGGCCGCACTATTCGCTCTTTTTCCATAAGAGTAGCGGAGCACATTGCTTTGATTAAAAGTGGTGATACCAAGCATACAGTTCCCCGACATTACAAGTTACACCATAATCGGGTGTTTGCGGGTACACAATTTACAGTGATAGACCGATATGTTCCCCCGTGGAGGGGCGGAGCCATGACTAGAGGTGTATCACGATTGGAGACTTTTTGGATCCATGAGCTCCGTACCCTCTTTCCGTTAGGTATCAATGTGGAGTTAGATGTCAACGCTTTCATTAATAGAGCCTGACATCCACCTCCAAATAACAAACTCTCTCCCTTCATTTTCACCTGTTTGGGGTTCCACTATTTACTTCCTCCCCTTTTTGGGGTTCTCTGAATTTCTTCAGTTTTTTATTTACCCATACATTTTTTAACTTGTTTTTATGTTTCATATATACCAATGCGGCACTTAATTGTGCATTTTATTATATTTTATTTTGTTCTATTGTCATATGAAGTGACTTACATATGTGTCCGCAATGATCTGTACATTTGTGTATTTGTTCCTTGCATCTATGCACAATGTCTTATATATTGTTCCTGGAAACCCGCTCCACTACTTCCCCCTCCACAGTGCTTTTTATTTTTATTTTCAATTTTATTTTTGTGTTATTGATTCCTCAGTGTGTCCATTTGGTGCGAGATTCATAATTATACGACTTTATGTCCATCTGTGTAGCCCATCCATGCACCCGTGTTTAGGCTTCACATCTCTACCATATAAGCACATCACCAGGCACTCCCCGTACTGCCATTATGTTCGCTTATTTTCACTTCTCTTAACACTTCGCTAGTTCTCATCGCGCATGTCATAAGTCCGCTGACAGCGGCATCTCGCCCCAGTATTGTTTTTCCCTCACTGTGCATGGCCAATCACAGCGCCTTTACGGCTCTCATCTGTCCCACCCACGGCATCTCTCCTCCCCCACCTCGTTAGGCCAATCACAGCGCCTCTGCGGCGCTCACCGTCCCTCCCACGTCACTTCCTGTTGACAGATTGGAGACGCCTCCCCTCTCTGCGCACACACATTGCGCAATGCGCAGCATCGGGAGTTTTCCTGACTCACTACTACTTTGCAGCACGCATTTATTGTGGATTAATCCTAGGTTTCCTGTCAGACTTAGTCTGGCTTAGATTTTTCTTCTCTTTTCCTTTTTCCGTTCCAGATCACTCCCCCACTTCCGGTTCACTCCCTAACCCGGAAGTGATGTGTGGAACGCAAGTCTGGAACGCACGCCGGTCGGCCATTTTGGCCAATACCGGAAGTGTCGTTTTTTCAACGTGGAGCTGATTTTCATGATCATTGAAGCACCCTATATATATATGAGTGTGGCTACAGTGGGGGTAACCCCCCAGATGACGTCTTTTTAGGACAAAATGCGTCGGGCAGGACCCCATTGTCGCCACTTTGTCACAGCGCTGTATTATTCTTTGGACTTATACGTGAGTGTATTTCCTTATAGTTTTTATTAAAATCTTATAATCGGATTTACACTATGTGGCCCTTCCTTTCTTTTTTCCACATTAACATCATCATCTAAACTCAATGAATGCTGGTTTGAGGGATCCATCCACGGAGCACCTCATCCCCCCCCCCCTTAGGATCCACAGAACCATCTACATTCTTGGGACTCCTCACACCTTCCAGGACCCGGGCACCAGTTGGAGGAATCCAGTAATCTGCGATACCACAGACATCCACAGCCTCTTACCACCCAAGCCTTATCTGACCCAATTCGGCGTATGCCCTGTCGGGTCCACCACATCTGGTAAGCCTTTTTTTCTCTCGGTGGTAGTGAGCTGATCTGCCGTTTTGGGACACTGGATTCACCTGTTTATAATATGTTTACTTAAGGACTAAACATTGTCATCTTTAGTCATAACACTTATATCAGGACTTCCTATCCATGAATGGGTATTTGTACTGGTGATTCCCTTCACTGTATACCTACTTATTTATGATATGGTTTAGCGCTACACTTTTTGTTGTTTCTGTGTAAAACCAACAAGAAAGAGAAAAAATTTGAACTTACAAAGTTCACATATGGTAAAACTTGAAGGCAATATCAGACATGAGTATTTAGGAACTGTGTTTGATATTGCGTTTAGATGGGGTCAAATCACCCCTTGAAAAGCCAAATTTGGAAGATGCACACCAATTTACGAATGTCAGCATGTGCTAGCTGCCATCACCGGGGATCAAGGGACGTGTTTTGTGGGAGCAACCCCTTCCTCACCGCTACTTTATTATTGAGGAAGGTGTGGCACCCCCAAAACGCGTCCATTGATCTCCCGTGATGGCAGATAGCACATGTTGGCACACTGTGTGCATTCTCCAAATTAGGCTTTTTGAAACATTGCTAAAAGATTATAGACATTGTACCACACAAAAAAAAGTGATTTTGTTGGGTTTTAAATTCGCCCCAAAACATCAATGATGTTATTTTTTTTTTTTATCACATCATTTATTTTTTTCTGGATGTTTTCCAATTCTAAATTACACCCCATGATCTCCCCGATCAGGATCTGGGCACTTTCAGATGTGAAAGTATCTCGATCCCTAACATCACGATCACCTAAAAAGAGAGAAACCAAACAAAAACAGGTATCAAAAACCTGCGGACATCCATCTCTTACCTGAGTCTGTGGTCGCAGACACTCACCTGTTGTGGTGCCAATTTCCACCACATCTTCTTCCTCCTCCTGCTCCGCTTGTGTTTGGGGTATTTCACCTTCTTCCATAGGTGGGGGGTCTCTGGTCTCCTCGGATGAGGGGTGTCCTTCGAGTCTTTTCTCCCCTATCTAAAACAAAAATGGTAGAATTAGCACACAGAGATTTGATGGCAGAACTATAAATAGGAAACATTGCTTGGAAGTGGGGTACAATTGTCAATTTTAGCAGAGTTCCAAGATGTCGTTTTTTTATTGGCCTTTGTCAAGCTGCAATACTTTACCTGTTTAGTACAAGCTTCACAGATGGAGACCCCCCTATAGTATACACTGGAGCACCTGTGTGCCCCCCCTAATAAAAATGTTGTTCTGGTGTCACACACTAGTGCTCCAGTGTCCAGATGTGAAAACAGCTGCTCAGTGTCCTCTCCTTACACAGAATCTAGTTTGCATTTCATTCTAGTAACAAACCCATCTACACAACCAAATATTTTGCATCCAAGTAGGCCTTAAAAAATGTAGGAAAATGCATATGGCCTAAACAATGGTGTTTTAGAGGGGAAACAAAATGTTGGATACGAACGAATAATGGGCCCATGAACATTAAAATTGACATTTGAAACTGTACAATTAAGAAAAGCATATGGAGCAGCACGAACGTAATAAAGACAAAAAGAATATGAACACAGCACAACTACTTACTTTTTTGCAGCACTCTCCGGATCTTTCTGTACTGCTCTGGCTCTCATAATTTGAGGTCCGACCACCGCTTCCTGAGCTGATCTTTCGATCGTCGTACCCCGAAATTCTTGTGCAGACTTTTGACCACTTTTGCCATGATCTTGGCCTTTCTGACATTGGGGTTGGGGTAAGGTCCATACTTTCCATCATAGTCGGCCCTCTTCAGGATGTCCACCATCTCCAACATCTCCCCAAAGGACATATTTGTGGCCTTAAATCTTCTCCTTCTGGATCCAGACGTTTCTGTCTCCGGGCTTTCCTCCGCCTCCTCCTCGTTGCTATAATTAGCACGCACCTGCTGTGACTCCGCCATGTGCTCTTCCCCCACTGCGCCGAATGAAAAGGGGCGGGGAATAGACTAGAAAGAACGTCAGGGGCAGGCGGAGCTACACGCATGCGCAGTGTATATAAAGCGTATTACGTACGATCTGTGAGCGGAGGAAGGAGCATTGGACGCGCCGATCGTAAGAACGAAGGTAAGAGACAAACTTGTGCCTATACTGCTTCTAGATTGAGGCCTATATTGTAACAAGATTAGGAGAGTTTTGTCTGACATTAGGCTTTGTCTTGGGTTGTGTCTTGCAGTGAACATGGATATCTTAGTTAAAGATAATGACTTCATGTCACTATTCATTGATATGTTAAGGGAGCTGCCATGTCTGTGGGAGATTAACCACCCACATTACAAGAACCAAGCAAAGAGGAAGGCAGCACTGGAGCAATTGTGTGAAATTGTGAAGCAGGTGATCCCCACGGCAGACATCACATTTTTGAAGATCTTAATTGGTGGCCTGAGAAGCACATACTGTATGTGAGGGAGCGCCAGAAAGTCCTGGATTCACCGAGATCCGGAGCAGCAGATGACATCTATGTCCCCAGGATGTGGTACTACGACAGGCTGCATTTTCTGGCAGGCCAGACTGAACCCAGGCCATCCCTCTCCAGTCTTCCTTCCACGCTTCCTTCACCCCCGGCTGAGGCTTCTGACGCCCAACCTGGGCCTTCCAGGCAACATGTGGAGGAGCCCAGATTGAGCCAGGTATAGCATTCCTCTAAATATTTCTGCTTGTCCAATCAATGATCTTAACTAGATGTTAGTTGGGAGTACTAATTTAGGATTGTGATTGATGAAGCAAAAACTAAAACCATGTCCCTCTTTCATACACAGGGAAGTCTCAGCCAGGAGGTGGCCGGGCCGAGCCGGCTGCCTGATCTGCCGGTCCCTCCACTCCCCCTGGAAAGAGAAAGTGGCAGGAGGAGGAGTGCCCTAGAGGAGGCTGCCAGAGGTCCTGGGAGCACCACACACCATGGAGGAGGACATTGCTGCCACCATTGCCTATAAAATGCAGAGGATGGAGGAGGGACAACAAGTCATGTGTGAGTCGCTCATATTGGAGGCTCTTAACAAAGGTATGAGGGGCCAAATTACATCTCAGATACACCTTTGCGAACTCACAGATGGTCCTCCTCCTGCAGGTCCTCCTCCTCCTCCCTCTCCTCCAGGTCATCCCAGTCCTCCTCCTCCTCCAGGTCCTACTCCTCCTCCTGCCACATCTCCAACAGCACAGCCACAGCCGGGAAGGAAGCGTGGAAGGAAGACCAGAAAGTGAGGACCCTGGATCCAGTCTGGCCGGCCAAAAGATTCAGCCTCTTGTGGTACAACAGCCTGGGGACACAGATGTCATCTCCTGCTTTCCGGATCTCTGCGAATTCTGGACCAGACTGCCCTCCCTTACATATGGACTCCTCAGGCCACCAATTTTGATGTTCAAGAATTGATGTCTGCCGTGGGGGTCCCAGGCTTCGCTAATTTCTCCTGTTGATCCAGTGTTGCCTCCCTCTTTGTTTGGTTCTGAGCCCTTAATAAAGGAATATTTGTTTGAATTATACTTGCCTATGTGTGTTTTACTTCAAAAAGGACAGTTGGTTTGTGAGGATTCAGGTACATTTCAAAAATACAATGTGAAATTAACAAGGGATTAAGGGAACACCAACACCAAGCAATCTCCTTGAGATTAAATAATACAAGATATCAATGGTGTTGTGGTAACTTGACACACAAAACACACACAAAAATATTCTGGAGTAAAACTAAAAACAACATTAAACAAAGATCAGCCTTGGAAAAAATACAAACATAAAATCGAAACCAAAAATGGCTGAAAATCCCAAAAAAAAAAATTAAAAATAAAAAACATTCTATCAGATGTGACAAATAACAATATATTCAGGGAATCCCAATAAAAAAACAAAAAAAAAAGTTTGTGAGAAGTGTGTGTGAATATGAGCAGCAAAACTACTTAATTCTTGTCACATTATAAAAAAGAAGAGAGTGCGCTGTATTAAACCATTTTTTACATTGCAGCGTGACGAAAGTGCTGTATCCATTGCGAACGCTAAGTTTACCAGACCGAGCTGTTCTGTGTCGAAATTTCTTCTGAGCATGCGTGGCACTTTGTGCGTCGGAACAGGCCACACACGGTCGGAATTGACGCGATCGGATTTTGTTGTCGGAAAATTTTATCTCCTGCTCTCCAACTTTCTGTGTCGGAAAATCCGATGGAAAATGTCCGATGGAGCCCACACACGGTCGGAATTTCCGACAACACGCTCCGATCGGACATTTTCCATCGGAAAATCCGACCGTGTGTACGGGGCATAAGAGTGTATATAGTCCACCAATGTTCACAACCTAACAGGATTAGCGATTTCTAAGTGTATGACACAGCACATAGTATAACAAGAATATTTGAGACATCAATTCTTTCGAGGTCAGATGACCCTCTACCCTTAATCATATATAATATATAATATGTGCTCAGGTCAAAGTCCAAGGAGCCCAGACCTTCTCAAACTTCCAATGGCAACCCCTATTAGAGTAAGTCATTTTGTATAGAGGCAGGGCTGCGTTGACCATCGCCTCCCATGCTGCCACCTCTGGTCTAAGAGGAGGTAGCCATTTCAGCAGTATTTCCTTTTTGGCATAGTACAGGAGGTGCGATATAAGCAGCTTCAAATGGTGAGGAAGCTGGTCGTCATCATGGATTCCTAGTAGCGCAAGGGAGGAGGCGGGTATTAAGGCAAGTTGTGTTCTAGTATTATTTTCGGCGTACTCCGCCTCCCAATATGGTAATATCGAGGGGCACTCCCAGAACATAAGTAAGTAAGTACCCTGCTGCACTCTACAGCGGGGGCATACCGAGTCTCGCTCCGGAAAGATTCTGTTTAGTCTCTCAGGGGTATAGTATACGCGATGTAGAAATTTGACCTGTATCAGCTTATCCCGAGACGAAATTACAAGCTTTGGGCCCAACTCCAAGCAATCCTCCCAGTCCTCCCTATCTAGTGATGGTATATCCCTCTTCCAATACTCCCACAGCTTCTCCATCCTGGGAAGGTCAGTGCACAATAGAGCGCCGTACAAGGCCGATAGTGGTTTGCGTAGATCTCATGATGTCAAAAGCTCCTCAATGGAGTTGCTCTTGAGGATCAGAGATCTGGGGAATTGAGCATTAGCGGCATGGTGCAACTGGAGGCACCGAAATTGCATCCAGCCAGGCAGTCCGAACTTCTGGGATAATAATAAAAAGCTCGGGAGGGTGCCTGTTGGCATAACATCGCCAAGTGTTTTCACCCCATATCTCGCCCATAGCTGTGGCTCTGGAATGGTACGAAAGCGGGGCAGCCCCAAAGGGGTTGAGCAGGCGACAGCTGGGCAGGAGCTGAGAAGCGTTGTGTAGCCGCCCTCCAGACCCGCCATGTTGTGTATGTAGGTCCTGGTAAGAACTGATATGCCCGCGGCCCCCGATAGATTAAGTTCCGGAGATCCAGTAAAGATCCCAAAAAAGCCACTTTTAGGCATATGGCCGCATTAGCTCTAGAACCCTGGAACCACCAATATACAGACACCAGCATCACCGCCCAATAATAGCCACTGAAGTTTGGTAATGCCAGCCCACCCAGCCTGGGAGGAAGATATAGAGTGGTTTTTGCCACACGAGGGGAAGTTCCATTCCAAATGAAGGAAATGAGTATAGTTTCTATTTCTTTAAAAAAGGGCAAGGGGATCCAGATCGGGCAGTTGCGAAAAATGTAGTTAAAACGTGGAAGAAGCATCATTTTGACTAGGTTAATTCTACCTATCAAATTTAGCGGGAGCCCGGACCAGGACACACAGCATGCCTTAAGCGAAGTCAGTAGTGGTTGGAGGTTGCGGTCCAAAAAATCTGACTTCCGTCTGGTGACTAGCACCCCCAGGTATCTAAATTCCTCAACCCACTGCAGTGGAGAAGACAGGGACACCCGTGCCACACCGTCATCTATAGGAAAAAGGATAGACTTGGACCAGTTGATCCGAATCCCTGAAAAAGTACCGAATGTGTCAAAAAGTTTTAAGGCCGCTGCCAGCGATGGACCAGCGTCTTTCAGGTATAATAAGGCATCGTCTGCATATAAGGATATTTTTTCCTCCAGTTGTCCAACTCTTAGGCCCCTAACTGCAGGTGGCTCTCTAATTAAAATTGCCAGTGGTTCCAGGGCCAGGGCGAAGAGGGAGGGAGACAAAGGACATCCCTGCCTCGTACCCCTACAAAGAGCAAACACGTCAGACAGCCAATCATTTGTGCGAACCCGTGCCCTGGGTGCTCGGTAGAGCATCATTCACCCACTTCTAATGATGGGCATACATGCACCGTTTATATATGCCGAAGCATAGGGGCATCCTCCCACAAAAGGTAGGAGCAAATCGCTCCTCCACCCACTACTGCCCCCACGCTTCGGCATATATGCTGAAGCATGTAACTGTGGTGGTAAAATCACCTCCGACAGCGCTGGAGTCACGGCTTTATGTATCGTGGGAGCAAACGCTGTTGCTGTCAAGATAAATAAATCCGCTCTGCAGCTGAATGGCGTACCTGCTAAGCAAATGATGGTTAACAATAAAACAGTAAAGTAACATTACAGTATAACAGTAAGACTTAACATACCTGCAAAGCAAATACAAAAAAAAGCAAAAAATAAAACATTTAACGCAAACCTGTGCCTAAAATATATATATGCCGAAGCATGGGGGCATCCTCCCGCAAAAGGTAGAAGCAAACCGCTCCTCCACCCACTGCTGTCCCCACGCTTCGGCATATATGCTGATGTATGTAATTGTGGTGGTGAAATCACCTCCGACAGCGCTGGAGTCACGGCTTTATGTATCATGGGAGCAAACGCTGTTGCTGTCAAGATAAATAAATCCGCTCTGCAGCTGAATGGCGTACCTGAAAACAGAAAAATGGTTAACAATAAAACACAGTAAACAGTGAAGTATAAAAAAAATTGCATACCTATAAAGCAAACATGATAAAAACATAATAACAATAAAACATTGCAGAATAGAATACAGTAAAAAAGAGCAGAACAATAGAGAGAGAATAGAGAGAGAACGATAAAACGACAACTATTTTTGTTTTTTTTATTTTATATATTTTTTTGTGTTTTTTTTTTTTGTAACTTTAACTTTTGTAACTGGTACCAGGTTTGGGTCTCTGAAAATGCGATTGCATCTTGGGAGACCCTATGAAAGTGTGTCCTAGTCTGTGCAGTGCTGTACCCTACGCTAATACTCAACTAGTGTATGGTAGCGTTCAAAACATTCACCAATGCAAAGACCAGGATTGTCAGGACAGGAGGGACAATAATACCGGATGTCACGCCTATATCCGCACTTGCTGCAGACACAACATCTTTTTTGGGGGGCTCGTTGGGTAGGCGTACTCGGGAGGACATAAAGAAAATGCCTCTCATGCAGCCGGCTTACTGCATTTGGTTGGGAAAGGTGAGGTGGAGCACCGTCTGGAAACAGGATCTCTTCCTGGAATTTAAGGAAGGATCCAGTCCGTCCTGAAGCTCTGTATAGCACATAAGCGTTTAGCAAAGCCAAGTGAAATAAATAAACAGACACTTTTTTGTACCAGAGCCTGGCCTTACGGGCAACTAGGTACGGTGCCAACAACTGGTCGTTGAGGTCCACCCCTCCCATGTTAAGGTTATATTCGTGGACACAGAGGGGTTTCTCCACAACACCAGTCGCCGTAGTAATTTGGACCGTCGTGTCTGCATGAAGGGAGGTAAGAACGAAAACATTCTTATTATCCCTCCACTTCATAGCAAGCAAATTATTACACTGCAAGCAGGCTCTCTCCCCCAGCCTAAGACGGGAATATACAAGCCGCTGGGGAAAGCCCCGGCGATTAGGTCGCACGGTGCCACATGCTCCAACCTGATGATCAAAAAGGTGACTAAAAAGTGGCACGCTCGTGTAATAATTGTCCACGTACAAGTGGTACCCCTTTCCAAATAAGGGTGACACCAAGTCCCATACAATCTTGCCAGAGCTTCCTATGTAGTCAGGGCAGTTTGTCGGCTCTACGTGACGATCTTTGCCCTCGTAAACCATAAAACTACATGCATAGCCTGTGGGCCTGTCACAGAGCTTATACATCTTGACCCGTATCTGCCACGCTTGCTGGGAAGGTACTGTTTGAATGACAAGTGGCCAGAAAACCTAATCAGGGACTCATTAACGCAGACAACTTGATGGGGAGTAAACAAGTCTGCAAAACGCTGGTTGAAGTGGTTTACGAGGGGCCGAATTTTGTAGAGCCGATTGTATTCAGGGTCTCCACGAGGACGACAGAGTTCATTGTTGTTGAAGTGCATGAACCGCAAAATCTGCTCGTATCGTGCCCTGGCCATGGAAGCAGAGAACATGGGCATATGGTGAATTGGGTCAGTGGACCAATATGACCGCAACTCACTCTTTTTGGTTATGCCCATGAGGAGGGAAAGGCCCAGAAAGATCTTAAATTCGGAAACCGTAATTGGTTTCCAATCTCTGGCAAGGGAGGACTGGGGAATAGTGGCGATGTGTTGACCAGCATACAAATTGCTTTGGTCCACAATAGATCTATAGAGATCTTCGGTGAAAAACAGCGAATAAAAATCCAGTGACGTAAAATCAACTGTTTCCACCTGAATGTCGGGTTGGCCAGTGAAAGGGGGAAGTACGGGTGCTGCAGAAGTGGTGGGTTCCCAATTCGGATTGGCGAATGCAGCAGGAAGGGCACTATGGGCACGACGGGCCTGTGTTTGTCTTCTTGGTGGCAGCGGGACACTACTTGTGCTTGCCACCTCGCCAGCTTGAACTGCACTTATGGGTCTCGCCACGTCACCAAGTGTTACTGCAGTGCTGGATGTACGACCAGGGTGTACTAGGCCGCTGGTGCTTGCCAGTTCACCAGAAGGAATAGCAGCGCTAGTACTTATCTGCTCCATACGAGGGACCTGTGGTTCTTGCACATCAAGGACAGAAAAAGAAGTTTGGGGTCTGGTGCGCCTGACCTTGGCAGGGACCACAACTCCGTCGTCAGAGCTTTCTGTCATGGAGCCGCTGTCGTCTACAGGATCGTATTCTGAGCCTGAATCTAACAGATGAGTGACTTCCTGTTCACTATTTGTCAAGTTCAGAAACGTGTAGGCCTCTTCACTAGTGTACCTTCGATTTGCCATTTTGGCCTCTAAATTTAGTGGTACACTAGTGAGACTCACAGGCAAAAAAGCTCCTGACTGTTAGTGACTGTATCAAAATGCTACCAACAAAAACTGTTCAGGCCTGACTCTGCGAACACTGCAGTTATGTGTGTTGGGTGGGCTGGGCAGGGCTGGGCCGAGGGGCAAAACGCAGGTGCTAGCAGGTATCTGGGCTGATCCCAGTAACACTGCGTTTTTGGGAACCCTAAACTGCTGGGGACGCTAGTATAGATCTGATCGGATCAGATATTGATCCGTTCAGATACTATACCACTAAGGGAGGTGTATGGTGCATGCGTGGGTATTAGCGGTACTTGCGCTTACCTGGCGCTGCCTGGGGCGACACAGACCTTATCTGACCCTAAAACGTAACTTATATCACCGCCGGGCGATCAGGGGGTTAGACCTTTATGAGGTAATAAACAGCGGGTGCCCGGAAACTATAGTAAACAAACTAACAGTTATATGGTGATCACTGGTGAAAGGGTTAACTAGGGGGCAATCAGGGGTTTAAACCTTTATTAGGTAGTATATGGGGGTCCCTGTCGCTATAAAACGCTGACGGCGAACCTATATACTTACCCCCCTAACTAGCGTCACCTGTGTCACTAATACAGCGATCAGAAAAACGATTGCTTAGTGACACTGGCGACGGGGGGGGGTGATCAAGGGGTTAAAACTTTATTAGGGGGGTTAGGGGGGTACCCTAGACCTAAAGGGGGCTAACCCTAACTGCCCTACCACTTATAACTGTCACAAACTGACACCAATCAAAAAAAAAAAACCTGCTATTGGTGTCACTGTGACAGGGGCTACAGGGGGGTGATCGGGGGGGTGATGGGGGGTGAAAAGTGTGCCTAGTGTGTTCTACTGAAAGTGTAGTGTTGGTGCAACTCACATTGATGTCTTCTCTCCTCGGCGCCGGAACGAAAAGACCGGCTCGAGGAGAGATGACATCACTTCCTCTGCCGCTGTTTACATTACAGCAGCAGAGGAAGATTTTCATTCGTGGGGAGCGATCGCGAGGGGGTGGCTACGAATGAGTGGCCTCCCCTTAACCTGTATCGCTCCCCTAACGAAGCCGACCGCCTAGGGCACCGGGGGGCGTGATGCGCCCCCCGCCCCGGGAGGCAGATCACGTACCAGGTACGTGATTTTGCCTGCCCGTGCCATTCTGCCACAGTATATCTGCGTTAGGCGGTCGGCAAGTGGTTAAAGGAGCTGCAGGAATATCTGGCAAGTACTGGCTGTGTGGTACATGTGACAACAATCTCCCATAATTTTCATATGTTACATATCTTACCAAGAAAAACATCCAAGCCCGGCTAATCTTTGCAAAAACACATATGAAGTCTCCCAAAATCATGTGGGGAAATGTGTTAAGGTCTGATGAAACAAAGTAATGGCTTCACCAGAAGAAGATTAAAGTTTTGGAATGGTCCAGCCAGAGCCCAGACCTGAATCTGATTGAAAATCCGTGGGGTGATCTGAAGAGGGCAACGCACAGGAGATGTCCTCATAATCTGACGGATTTGGAGTGTTTTTGCAAAGAAGAGTGGGCAATTATTGCCAAATCAAGATGTGCCATGCTAATAGACTCATACCCAAAAAGACTGAATGCTGTAATACAATCAAAAGGTGCTTTAACAAAGCATTAGTTTAGGGGGGCACAGTTATGCAACCATATTATTTTAGTTTTATATTTTTACTTCCCTCCACTTAAAAGATTTCAGTTTGTTGTTCAACTGAGTTGTACAGTTTATAGGTCACAATAAAGGTAGAAAAAGTTCTGAAATTAATTATCTTTGTATAATTGTTTTATATCACAGAAACCTGACATTTTAACAGGGGTGTGTAGACTATTTATATCCACTGTATGTAATGTATGTTATGTATTCTGTTATATTCTTTGTAACTTTAAATGATAATAGCATCCCTTCATTCCTGTATTTTTTAAAGGCCCCTTTCTTATTCTTTCTGCCTTTTTGAAATTTGAGAGTGAGCCACAAATGTTTTACCCCTAGCCTTTAAATACAGTTGATTTGAATCATTTCTATTTTCCAGCCTGAGCCTTCAAGAGCAGTTTAGCATTATTTAGGTAATCAGTTTAGACTTAACTGTGAATAATGGCCCTAGAAGTAAGGCTGAATAAAGACATCAGTCTGTCCAGTTCAACCTGTGTGTGTGTGTGTTTAAATATGCAACATGTGTACTTTGTTTTTGTGCCTAGGTGCCCATGACATGAACTGTATGTATGTATAGGGGCAATGGGTCTGTAAAAAAATATTTTGTCACTTTACATTTTTAAACTTTTTACTTAACTTTGTTGCTATCACATAGGGGACCAATAGCCCCCTATGTAATACCACATTGGCTGGTTCTCTCTAATAAGACATCAGGGATCTATTGGAGAATAGATCATGCTTTATTATTGATTCTCAGCCACAGCTGCAGAGAAATGACAGCTCTGAACCAGGAAGTGATGTAATACACGTTGCTTCCTGGTTCATTCACCAGAGGGAGGATCAATGTACCACACAGTAACACCCATCATGCTGGGCCTTCCTGGGCCCAAAGGTGGGAATTCGGAGCCTGGGATACATGGCTGGGGGCTTGTGAGACAAGAGTAGTATCTTCTAATAAAACAGAATCTGTTGCGCTTAATAAAACATATAATGGAAGCTGCTGACACAAAAATTGCTGGATACAATTGAAGAGATATCAATAGGAATGGTGCAGCGCTAAAAATATTAATGTAAAAATGTCCCAAAAAGAACCAAAATAAATATGGTCAAACAAAAGTCCTCTCCATCAGGAAGAAATAATACTCTAATCAGCGAGATCCATATTGAAAGGAGACACAGAAGAGAGATGAAAACACCGTCACCAACACCCAAACAAACTGACCCTTACCAGCAGTGTATGGGTTATACACGTGTGTAGAAAAAAGGCAGTCTTCATAGAATAAACCAACAATCTTCTAATGGAGTAGCACCAACATATACCCCTCTGAACTAAATGGAAGGCTGTAGATCTCCTTGGATATTAAACCAAGTATACTCCAGTATGCATATGCACCTCAAGATCATGGTACGTAGGAAATAAAAAGAAAACGCTCATTGCACAATCTCCATAAACAAGGATGATTTATTGAAAAGATAAAAACCACTCACATTTAGTAAGAAGGTATACAGCAGTGTGAAGCGTCCAGCGCTTTTAACCACAAAGATGGCCGCCGTGTCACCGTCCCACCGCGTCCTGCGTCGCCAGTCTCTATCATCGCCCAACGTTTCGTCATCAACATGCGTCTTCAGGGGCCCCTGAAGCCGCTTCCAGCTTGCTTATATATGTATGGGATGGTTGCTATTAGTGAGTCTCCTCCAAAATGCAAAGTGCAAGGGTATACATATGAAGGTGCACAGTGCAAAAAATTTAGATAAATATAAAAAACATCAACATTGTACATCCAAACAATAAAGTGCATAAATGAATATAAACAGTGCTAAATACTCCATATAAGACACCATAAGTGCCCCAATGACTAACTGCAGGGTAAGAATGTGAAAAGTTCTATATAGCACTCCAAATCAATGCGTGCAGGTGATGTCCAAATGTGATAACATTCATCATGCTGAAGTATCCTAAGTGCTGCAAAACATGCTCCGGTGCACTTCATTGGTCCCCTTAGGCTAATCTGCTCACCTCAGAGCGTGTGACCCAGCTGTTACCCTGAGTCCAAACACGCTTTGGAGCCACCCCTGGGCTCAGTGCTGATGTCAGAAATACTCCTCCAGGGGGGGGCGTGTCCGGACGTCGAGGTGGGTGGACGTGCTACAGAGGAGCTCCGCCGAGTCCTCTGCAATCCAGAGCCATCCGGAGCCTATACTCCCTAAAACCTTCCCTCAGCTATACCTCACGATTGCCGGGTGCTAGCTACATCACTTTGAGGGCAAATTGCTCTGCCCACCCGGCGGATTTGCTGAATCTCAGGCCGCTGCCGACCCTGCATTAGACGCCGGCCGCCATCTTGCGGCCTACAAGACGGCCGGAATCCCCGGACTCGCGTACCGCGATCGGCGGTGCGGGGGGCGACCGATCAGCCCATAATCAGGACCGCTGCCTCCGGAGCTGATCACACGGACCGGGCACACAGGATCCCACAACAGCAACCGCAGATGTGGGCCTCAGGCACCCGCGGCCTATAGCGGATCCGTGGCCTGTGAGGCCTACGCGACTACCGGACCTTGGGGCCACAATCGGAGGCACAGGAGACCCCCAGCACACCATCCTGTACGGTGGACACCCCTCCACTGCCCCAGAGACTAAGGTACAGGCCTTTTTTAATTTTTCTTACTTTGTTTGAGAACATTCAGCATCAGCCGCCATCTTGCAGCCTAACAGTGAAGCCAGGCCCACACTAAGGTGACGAGTCGCACCTGGACTGTGCTCTCCTCCTATTGCATTTGAGCACACAACACTTAGAATCGCCATCCGCACTGGCAGGGGGACATTACTGCTTTATCGGGCCTGCCCTTCCCCTCCCCAAACCCCCCTTATTTTTGTGGAGGAGGGGGCTTTGATAGAGAGCAATCAACCATGGATGGCTGAAGCCGCACGCCCCTGAGACCCGTGCCATCCCGACAGCTGCAGGCTATCCCCGCAATACAGCACACCTGCATTTTACATGGCGGCAGCTAGCTCACACTCCTCGAAACCTGCTGACCCTCAACAAGGCACCATACAAAGGTATCTACTTAGAACAGCGCCGACTGATCCCCGAACACCTAAAGACAAGATGGCGCCTGGCCGCAACCCAGGGAAGACCAAGCCACCCACCGCCACTCCCGCAACAGCTTGCATGACTCTAGACGCAAATGAGAAACTCCAAGAATCCAGAGGAGAGACATCAGCCTCCTCTACAAAGGCAGTCACATTGCAAGACACAGACACCGGGGAACTACAGACAACTCCTCACCCCCTGAGTGCCCATTAGAACGGAAACAAACTACAGCCCTATTGTCTGCTTTCAGATCTGATTTCGAATCATGGGCAAGTAAGATGGAGGATTCCCTACAAGTAGAGCTGAACGCGCTGAGACAAAAAGTTACAGCTAATGAGGAAGCGGTATCGGTCCTAAATACTGCTCAAGATGACCATGAGGCACTTATAACAGCCCTTGAATCTGCATCTGCGACACATCTCTGTCGCCTACGCCACCAACAGCTTCGCATAGAAGACAGCGAAAATCGCAGTCGCAGAAACAATATTAGACTGCAAGGTCTACCTGAGGCAACATCAGGAGCAGAACTAAGACCCACTGTCATATCCATCCTCAATAAAGTGCTGGGAAGAGAGGCAACATCACCAATTGAATTGGACCGTGTTCACAGGGTGGGAGGGCCGATGAGAGCCCGAGAAGGTCGCCCCCGTGATGTCCTCTGTAGGGTCCACTACTATACCTTGAAAGAGGAGTGAGAAAAGCATGGAACGTGGGCCCAGTAGACTTCTTTGGAGCCTCTATCCAACTGTACCCAGACTTGTCTCGCAATACGCAATACATGCGTCGAGTGGTGCGCCCTCTACTAGATCTTATACGACAAGCCGGTGCCTCCTATACATGGGGCCACCCCTTCAGCATCAAGGTGACGCGGGGAGATAGCAGGTTCACGCTCTCCGACCCAGATCAGCTGCCTGACTTTTTCCTCTTTCTTGAGCAAGAGCCGGTAGACGTCTTAAACTGGCTAGACCCTACAGTCGACGGATCGAGACAGTTGGGCATTGGCCCACTCCCACAGCGTCGCAGACGACCTAGGTCTAGGTCAGTCTCTTCTGGCCCAGGGATGAGACGACCTACCTCTCCAGAAGATTAATTCAGAAGTTACCTGAGCTCCCTGGAACACTTGGTAAATAATGAAGTGACAGCGGGGATCGGACCTTTTAGCTCTTTCCCTGCTCTTTGCCAATTTATTATATGGCTGGGGTTCGGGAGAGAACATAGTCTAAGGTCACCTAAGGACTCTCACTATGAAGGGAGTCAGGTACTGCTACAATACAACAAAAGTTTTATATAAAATGTTTTGCTTTATGTCAGATTGTTTCCTCTCAGCCCCTCCCTTTGTGGCGTGCGGTGGGGCCGCTCCGGAGGGAGGTCTGGCCACCGGTCTTGATTGTCCCCATTTCGGGAGAATGTAAGGTTAAAAAGCGCCACGCTGGATGCGATTGGATGCCTCCTCGGGTGGGTCCCCCGCTCCCCCCCCCCTGTGCCCCTATGCGCAAACTACAGCTGTGACTAACTGATTTATTTACAAGAGGACATCAATGTAATTACAATTTATTTTTTATATGATCACAGGTTAACTACTTATACCCATTGTTGATATTTAGTTGATTGTTCTCACCTGTTCCCGTTAAGCTGCCTTATGCTTCACATATGTTTTACATGATTAATGTGCCACATATACTATATACATGCCTGATTCGCTGTCGGGATCACGGCTCAGGTTCACCCATTTCGACCTTCCCCCCACAGTAGGACAGGCACTGTTTGTGCCTAAAGCGTGATATATCACGCAGTGTTTTGCGTTAGCAAACACATTCGTTTTCTAGACACATTTTTTTAGGTGTCCTTTCATTTACACCTTATTTTTTTCTATTATCCTCATACTCTTCTTTCTCCTTTCTTTCCTTTCCTTTTCTTTTCTCTTCCTTTTCTCCCACTTTCATATCCCACCTCTTCTCCTCACCCTACCCCGAACTGTTCTACGTACTTATCTTATATATCTTTTTGTTCTCCCCCCTACACGGCCTCCAGCACCCCGACATGGCTCACACGGTAACCTCACGCCCCCAACTGAAATTTTTGTTTATACAACGTCAACGGGCTGAACATTGCTTCGAAACGTGGGCAAATACTATATCAGATGCACAAAAGACGAGTCAACGTGCTTTTGTTGCAAGAGACCCACTTCCATTCTGAATCCACCCCTTTCTGCGCCAGTAGATATTTTAATAGATGGATCCACAGTACCAATCCAACACAAAAATCTAAGGGAGTATCTATTGCGTTTCATAAAACACTCCCTATTGAATTGCTTGATCATATGGCGGAACCCCAGGGCAGGTACGTTTTTGTGAAAATCTCTCTATGGGGAACCAAATTTACAATAGCTAATCTATACTTACCTAACACACACCAAGTCCCATTGGCCTTACAATATTTTAAGATCCTATCGGGTTTCGCAGAGGGTAAGCTCATACTCGGGGGGACTTTAATACTCCCCTGGACCCACTTTTAGATTCATCGACATCCCGTTCCTCTATATCCTTCCCTAAAATACGGGCCCTAAAACGTGCCATATACAATATGCATCTTGTAGACATATGGCGGATATTGTACCCAGAATCACGAAACTACACGCATTTTTCCAACGTACACCGATCGTACAGCCGTTTAGACTATTTTTTGGTTGACCACGGCTGTTTAGATTGGTCCCCAAATTGTGAAATAGACCCTATGGTTTGGTCTGACCATTCCCCTGAATTCCTGACACTCACAGTCCCCTCTACTCCAATAAAAGAATGGACATGGCGGTTGAATGATTCGCTTCTGACTGAGCCAGGGTTCGATACTCGGATAGCGGAGACTATTTCAATTTTTTTTTCAGACCACGCCTCTGATGACACCGCACCACCTATTAAATGGGAGGCATTAAAGGCGGTCTTACGGGGTCCCCAAATTGTGAAATAGACCCTATGGTTTGGTCTGACCATTCCCCTGTATTCCTGACACTCACAGTCCCCTCTACTCCAATAAAAGAATGGACATGGCGGTTGAATGATTCGCTTCTGACTGAGCCAGGGTTCGATACTCGGATAGCGGAGACTATTTCAATTTTTTTTTCAGACCACGCCTCTGATGACACCGCACCACCCATTAAATGGGAGGCATTAAAGGCGGTCTTACGGGGTAGTTTTATCCAAATGGGTGCCCGCATGAAGAAAGAACGCTCGGCTGCGATAACCACGGCTGCAAACAAACTCAGGACACTAGAGACTACCCACAAACACTCCCTGACTGTGGAGGTGCTTGCGGAGGTTTCCTCCGCCCGCTCTCAACTTAGGGAATTATATGAGGCTTCAGCCCGTACATTTGCAAACAAACTAGCCTTTCACCAATACAAATTCCGGGATAAATGTGGTAGATCACTAGCTCGCACCCTACATACCAAACAACCTAACACCTTTATACCCCACATACGGGACAGCTCTGGGGAAATTGTCTCATCACCCTCTGAGATGGGACAGGCTTTCTGGGACTTTTACCAATCCCTCTATAACATACCTGTAACAAGCCCCACTGAACCCCCCTATACTAGAGCAGACGCGCAAGCCTCATATATCACACAAAACGCATTACCTACTCTAGATGACGAAACGATAGAGGACCTGGAAGTTCCGATATCGGAAGATGAGGTTGCCCGCGCTATTGCCTCTACCCCATCTGGTAAAAGTCCGGGCCCTGATGGCTTCACCCCGAAATTTTATAAACAATTTGCTCCCCTTCTCACTCCCTTCTTAACAAAAGTATTTAACTCAATCTCTGAGCGATCGGTATTCCCAACTCTAGAGGCACATATCACTCTCATCCCAAAACCAGACAAAGACCTGACCATATGTGCTAATTACCGACCCATTTCGCTGATAGGGGTTGATCTGAAAGTGTATGCAAAGGTCCTGGCTAATAGACTACAACCGTTACTACCCCGATTAGTACACCTAGATCAAGTGGGCTTCGTGAGTGGACGAGAGGCACGAGATAACACCCTGAAAACACTTCTAATTACAGATTATGCTCGAGCCCACAATGTCCCATTGTGCCTTCTCACGGTGGACGCAGAAAAGGCCTTTGACCGGGTCGATTGGCAATTTTTGCGTCTATCACTACAACAGCTGGGTCTGGGCCAAAACATGCTTTCAAGAATAATGTCCCTCTATACTTCCCCCTCCGCCTGGATTAGACTAAATGGATCTCTAGCTCCAAAATTTACTATTCGCAATGGAACCCAACAGGGGTGCCCTTTGTCCCCCATTCTCTATGTTCTTGTTATGGAACACCTAGCCATCACCCTCAGAAACAACCCAGCTGTCCACGGTGTTAGTATAGGCCCCATACATACTAAACTTGCCCTATTTGCAGATGACTTGCTCATATTTGTGACCCAACCGCAAGTCTCATTACCCTCCATTATGCAGGAGTTCCAGAGATATGGAGATGTCAGTAACTTTAAAGTTAATCATAGTAAATCAGAAATACTCAACATTTCACTCCCAGAAGCAACCCTTCAACAACTAGCGTCTTCCTTCCCTTTTAAGACAAACTCCACATTTATTCGCTATTTAGGAATTCATATCCCAACAGACGCTTCCCAATTATTCACCAGCAACTTCACCCCTCTACTTCTTAGAACACAAGCGGATCTGACCACATACGCATCTAAACAGCTCTCTTGGTTGGGTAGAGTGAATGTTTTAAAGATGGATGTCCTCCCTCGATTCCTTTACCTTTTCCAAACTTTACCTATTCACATCCCCACCCCGTTTTTCAAAAAGCTTCGCCAGATTTTTTCTAAACTTATATGGCAAGGAAACCGCCCTAGGATAAAATATGACACTATGACTCTTCCGAAGGCCCGGGGGGGGGGGGGGGCGGGGGTTCCAGATGCCTCTTTCTACCACACGCATTGTGGATTGGTTTCACCACCCCTCCTCCAAGCTCTGGGTTCAATTGGAAAAACATCTCAATGAGGCTGATCTTTGCGCCCTGCCGTGGACACCTACGGCTCGGCGTAGAGATGGTACCCTCTCTACTGCCCTTACCCGTCAGACTCTTCATATATGGGACCGACTGCTATTAGCAAGTAAATTATCTAAACCCCGGGGCCCGATGACTCCTCTTTTTGGGACTCCGGCTTTCCCCCCGGCAGAGGTTGAAGAGAGATTTGGACCCTGGAATAGGGATAATCATAGACATTTGGCACAGGTACTACGCGCTGACCCATCTTTGAGACCAGACATACCTCCCCAGACGAGTGTGGGGCCTCCAACCATGTGGTTACAAAGGAGTCAATTAATATCATACATACGTACTTTCTCCCCATCTCAGAAATCCTAGACGACCCGACAGACTTTGATGAGTTGCTCTTACAGCCAGATCCCCCAACACATGTAGTATCACTGTTATACTCCCTTCTGTTAAAAGTATCTACCCCTGACCTTCCAATATACACGCAGAAATGGGAAACAGATCTACAGCACTCCATCTCCCCAGCTGACTGGCAAAAGTGCTTTATTTTAACACATAGGATCTCTTTGGCAACTAAGAATCAAGAAAAGGGGTTTAAGCTATTAACGAGATGGTACAGATGCCCGGTGACTATCCAACGATTTAATCCCTCTATCTCAGGTACTTGTTGGAGATGCCTGTCCTCTAGTGGGACAATGCTCCACATATGGTGGGCATGCCCTCCAATTCGTAAATATTGGCAGAAGGTCTTTGATGTATACAACAGGCTGATGGCGACCTCAATTAAGCCCACACCAGAGATAGCCCTACTATCTATGCTTCCGGGCCCACTCAAGCTGATTAAAAAAGACATACTGCGCCACTTTTTGGCCGCGGTTAGGACAGTGATCCCCAGACATTGGAGAACAATAGATGTGCCTTCTTTGGGGGATTGGGCTGTCGAAGTGGATCGGATAAGAGATCTGGAGTGTCTGCTGGCGCAGGAGGCAGGGAAAGAGGAAAAGTTCTCCATTACTTGACCTCATGGTCGATGTTTCGATACTCTGATGACTTCCTCATATGGATCAGAGATGCCCCGTCCTTGCCCGCTGATTAGCCATGTTGGGGTGCTTCCCACTTTCGTTGTCATCCCCTATCTTTCCACATGCTCTCTCTCATACCTTTTTCTCTGTTTTCTTTCTTTATGTACTGAACCAGTCACTCAAATATATATTAAAAAAAAAATTATACTTCCAGAATTGCCCAATAACTTGAATATCTATAATAAACGATTGAATCATCTATACAGCATTTCAGCTCGAAAAGGTGGAATCTCCTGATAACGTCAACACGCAAAATTATAAAGGTGGTTATAGGTTGATTCCCCCACACATGTTATTCTACTATTACATTACAAGCCTATATATCTAATACGATAATACAGTATGTTACTGGAAGCTGTATACCAAGACCTATAACTCCATGCATATATAATAAAGGATACCTTTATTGTTCTGTATACAATGTATATAATATTATACTTTACAGTACCTTATTTTTCTGTTATATCTTTATATTGAAATAAACTAAGATTGAAAAAAAATACTCCTCCAGCTGGATTCAATGTAGCTCCATGTATATGAATGAAAAAGAAACTATATAGTGTAATATAGCCAAGTAAAATTTATTAAATAAAAACACTTTCCACAATGGGGTACTCACATAGTACTGGTGCGTCAGTGCACCATTCTATAACAGCCTTCAATACCAAGGTATCGAACCGCCAGACGTATGGTGTAGTATGCTGTGGCAAAAAACGTCTGCTGTGTGTGCTCTGTCTCCGCTGTCACGGAGCACACACAGCAGAAGTTTTTTGCCACAGCATACTACACCATACGTCTGGCGGTTCCATACCTTGGTATTGAAGGCTGTTATAGAATGGTGCACTGACGCAGCACTTAGGATACTTCAGCATGATGAATGTTATCACATTTGGACATCACCTGCACGCACTGATTTGGAGTGCTATATAGAACTTTTCACATTCTTACACTGCAATTAGTAATTGGGGCACTTATGGTGTCTTATATGGAGTATTTAGCACTGTTTATATTCATTTATGCACTTTATTGTTTGGATGTACAATGTTGATGTTTTTTATATTTATCTAAATTTTTTGCACTGTGCACCTTCATATGTATACGCTTGCACTTTGCACTTTATATGTATAAGAACAGCAATATTGCTGAATTGAGATTTATGCACACATAGTTGGATTTTGTTTATTTTGTCATAAAATATTTAATTAAATTTTTTGGTTTACTTGAGCGCAGCGCATATTTTTCCATTACATATTTGCACGATATAGGGAGGGATCCTTGTTGTGCACCAGCCTGAAATGGTTGGACACACTGTGGTATTTGTACCCTTTCTTTATGTTGTCTATATGTTCCCACACCCGTTTGGCCATGGTTCTGGTGGTCCTACCCACATATTGAAAATTACATGGACACATTAGCAAATGCGTGACATATCTAGTGTCATAGGTGAGCAGCTGTCTAATCTCATATTCATCCCCCGTCACCACTGAGGAAAAAAAATGAAGTTTTCCTAGTTTTGTCCCAAGTGCTTCTGCATGCCTTACATCTTCTACATTTGTAAAATCCTGTTCTATCCAAAAAGGTGTGGTCTTTGAGAGGCCGAATGGCATTTTTTGCTATCATATTGAGCAACCCTGGGGCCCTCCTATATATAAAATTAGGTTTGCTGGGCAGAATCTTTTTGAGTGTATGATCTTTCTGCAAAATTGGCCAGTGTGTTTTGAATATATTTTCTACTTCTTTGTATTGAAGGTGAAAACTTGAGATGTACGCAAGATTGTACTGGCCCCCCCCAGGTTCTTTAATTTTGGGTTTTAAAAGAGTGGGGCTGTCAATTTGCTTGACTTGTTCTCTTGTGTATTCCAGTTGTCGTTTGCTGTATCCTTTCTCCACAAATCTGCCTATAAGCATGTTAGTCTGGGCCATATAATCTTCCTCTTTTGCACAATTACATTTGATTCTGAGAAATTGGTCCTTGGGAATTGCTCTCACCCAGTTTGGGTGGTGGCTACGAGTAGAGATGTACCCATTCCGATCAGTGTCTTTTTTTTATTTTTTTATTTTTATTTTTTTAATCTCAATCATTTTTATTGCACATATGCCAGTAGATTTGTAGTAATATGAAGCAAGCGCCAAGTCGGCCCACGCAGGGGCTATGACTGGCGATATAAAAAAAACATAAATTCAATCATTCATATTATTTAATAATACAAAAACATAGTATAGAGTGTGTGGTTTATGCGGGCCTATTCTTGTGTTCCTACCCTTCTTCCATACAAAATCATATCTCTACTACTAATTCATTACTCCATTTCCTTTTATTTTATTCCACCCCTCCCCCCCTCCCCTCCCTACACCACCCCCCCCCCTCCATCACAACAAACCTTTCATATTACCTTTAGTGTTTCCTTCACCACCTTCACAATTACCACTAACTTCCCTCCTATCCAATGTTCTTATTTATCCAATTATATTATCATTGATTTTACAGGCCATCTTTCTGTCCCTCTCCCCCTGCATACTTGCTCTCGCTTTCCTTCCCCTCGGGTATCTCTATCTCCCTCTTCCTCTCTACATCTCCCCCCCCAATCTCTACATCTGAAGCCTCTCTACTATCAATTGATGCGGGGCCAGGTCCACATCCCCCAACCATGGATGCCATATCTTATTGAATTTACCCCGATCACTTCTACGGCTGTAAGCCAGTCGTTCTCTGGGGAGAAACGAATTGACGTAGGCAATCCATTGCTTCACTGTAGGTACCGTTGGGGCCATCCAGTACTTTGCAATAAGTTTTCTGGCAAGGTACATCAGTCTAGTTAACATGAAGTACTTTCCTCCCGGATACATCTTTACATTTATGGCTCCAAGCAAGTATACAGTCGGGTTTAGGGGGATGGGGACCCGCGCCAACCTTGAAATGTGCTGGGAGACCTCGTCCCAGTATCTATACAGCTTTGGGCACCTCCAAATTAGGTGAATAAAATCCCCTCTATGTACTTTACACTTAGGGCACAGTGGGGAATCTCCTCGTCCCCATTTATAGAGCTGTACTGATGTCCTATAGGCCCTATGAAGAATGAATAATTGTGACAGTCTTTGGGTTGCGGAAAGTGACACCACCGGAATAGCCTCAAGCGCCATTTCCCATTGTTTTTCTTCTATCTCTCCTATATCCTCTACCCATTTATTTCGGCACTTTAACAATGTATGATCCTGGACTGACCTCAGCAACTCCCTATATATTTTTGATATTAACCCTTTCCTTGTGTCTGCCAAAAAGATCTCATTCAAAAGTGATACTGCTGGTACTGTCTGAGAATGTGTTATTTGTTGTGCCTGTAGCGCATGGCGCAGTTGGAGATACTGATAAAAGCCCCTCGGATTCAAATGAAATTCCCTGCATAATTGTTCATATGTCTTCAACACCTCTCCCTCGTATAATTGTGAGAAGAACTGAATCCCCTTTTCTTTCCAGTGTGTAAACCCCTGTAGTCCCTGGATCTCGGAGTATCTTCTATTGTGCCAGATCGGCGTGAATGGAAGCACGCCTGTTATTTTTAGCGCTTTCCGAACCTCTCCCCATACCTTTTTAAAGAGCGTATTTATTGGTTCTACCCCCTTCATACTTGGCAAGTCCATTTCCAGATGTGAGGCCGCTTCTAGCGTGGGTTCCGATATGGTCACCAATTGGTATGTAGGGTCCTCATTCCCCTTTCGACCCCATCCTGCCATTTGTTGTAGCTGTGATGCCAGGAAATACAGCTTAGAGTTGGGTATTGCGAGCCCTCCTCTTTTCATATTGCAGTGTTTCCAAGCTAATTCTGGGTGCCTTTTTTTTCCATATCAGTTCCCTCATTAGTGTATCAATTTGCTTAAACCATTTTTTTGGTATCCATATCGGTGAATTGTGGAAGACATATAGTTGCTGTGGTGCCCACACCATTTTTATTAAGTTTGCTCGTCCTATGACTGATAGGGGGAGCCTGCACCAGCTATTGCTTTTTTCTTTCTGTCTAGAGAGCAATGGCTCCAGGTTCAACCGAAGATACTCGGCCGGGTTCGGGGACACCATTACTCCCAGATACTTAAAGCTATCAACTATTGTTATTTGTTCCACTCCCACTGGTAGTCGGTCCCTCTGCTGGTCTATGGGCATTAGGGTTGATTTTGACCAGTTAATGTCAAAGCCTGAGAAACTGCCGTATTCTCCCACTATCTCCATCACTGCCCGCAGAGATGAAGTCATATCGCCCAGATATATAAGTGCATCGTCTGCGTACAAAGTTTTTTTTTCTTCTCTCTGATATCTACGGAACCCCACCACCTCCGTTGAATTCCGGATCTTTATGGCTAAAGGCTCTATTGCCAAAGCGAACAGTAATGGAGACAGTGGGCAACCCTGTCTAGTCCCCCTATGCAATTCAAATGGAGGCGAGAGATTATTATTAATACGTATTCTGGCTCTGGGTTTGAAATAAAGTATCTCTACCCAAGATACAAACCTACTTCCCAACCCGAATCTTTTCAGTGTTTCCATGAGGTAGGGCCACTCCACACTATCAAACGCTTTTGAGGCGTCCAGTGACAGAATGGCCCTACCCCCCGGATTGTCCACTGGCATCTGTAGGTTCATGTAGAGTCACCTTATATTATCCGATGTAGAGCGGGTAGGTATAAAACCAGACTGATCGCAATGGACCAGCTTACCAATCACTCGAGATAGCCTTTTAGCCAAAACACTTGCGAACAATTTGACATCCGCATTTAGTAGCGAGATTGGACGATATGAATCCAATAGGAGTTTATCTTTCCCAGGCTTTAAAATTACTGTTATTATTGCCTCACGCATGCTATCTGGTAGATAACCCACTTCCTCAGCCTCCCTTATGGCCTGCAGTATTGATGGTAAGAGGTCCTCCCTATAGTGGGAGTATACCTCTGCCGGAATCCCGTCTGGGCCTGGTGATTTATGGTGTTTTGTCCCCTCCAATGCTTCTCTTAATTCCGCTGATGTGATTGGGCAGTTTAACAATTCCCTGTCCGCCTCCGATAACTGCGGGAGCGGACAGGTTTGTAGAAACTGTGCCAACTCAGACGGAATATATCTAGTTTTGCTGGAGTACAAGTCCCTGTAAAACTGCTGAAAGCTGCTTAAGATGTCTGAACTAAGGGTCTGCCTCTCCCCAGATTTAGCCCTCACAGCCAGGATATTGGTAGGATCTCTTTGCTCTCTGGCTATAAGGGCTAAAAGACGGCCAGTGTTTTCCCCTTCTTCAAAGTAACTTTGTTGCTGAAAGTATCTTCTCTTCTCTGCTGCTGATAACCAAACCGAGTTATATATCACTTGTGCCTCCCTCCAGGATTCTTGATTAGGTTTTGATGGATCTCTTATTAAAACCTGTTCCCTTTCTTTCAGTTCTTCCCGTACCTTGTTCTCCCATTCCCTGGAACGTGTTTTAATTCCCGCAATTTCTTTAATAAGACATCCCCTCAAGAATGCCTTAAGTGTATCCCGATCAGTGTCTTTGAAATGGGTTTGAGTCCCCAATCTAAATCCTTCCTTATAGATCTATAATTCCAAAAATTGAATACAAGATGGATGGCACGTGCTGGTAAATTTTATACAATACTTATTACGGTTCATATATTGTAGAAACACTTCTAGTTGTTCTTGTAATCCCTCCCATACAATAAATACATTGTCTATGTATCGTAGGTACATTTTTAGTTGGGGCCACTGCTTTGTGAAGATGCTTTGTTCTTCCCATTTGTTTAAAAAAATATTAGCAACACTTGGTGCATATCTTGCCCTCACAGCCACCCCTTTCACTTCATTAATGAAGTCACCGGCATGTCAAAAGTAATTATTGGTCATTGCCATATCCAAAGCTTTAACAAGAAATTTTATTTGGGAGGTCTTAAGATTGGAATATTTATGTAATGCCCATAGAGTGGCACTACGGGTATCTTGTTGATCAATGTTAGTATAAAGAGATTCCACATCAACTGTAACCAGTAATATGTACTCTCCTAACTCCATCTCCCTACAATTTTATTAATGAGCTCCCTACTGTCTTTGCCCGTCGTTGCAATGGGTTGTAGAAAAACAGTGATGTAGTCTAGAATATATAGAATCAATACCACTGACTATGGGTCTACCTGGGGGGTGTTTTTATTTTTATGTATCTTTGGGACTTGGTATATGACTGGAATTTTTGGAACTTTGGGTAGTAAATATTTAGCTTCTTTTTTGTTAAAGTGGAGTTCCACCCAAAAATTTAACTTTCGCTTTTTAGGTTCCTCTCCCCCTCCGGTGTCACATTTGGCACCTTTCAGGGGGGAGGGGGGAGCAGATACCTGTCTAAGCCAGGTATTTGCTCCCACTTCCGGCGATAGATCGCCACATATTCTGCGGCGATCTACGCCATGTCCGGCCCCTCCTCCATTCCCCCCACTGTCTTCTGGGAGACACACAGGTCCCAGAAGACAGCAGGGACCAGTGAGGACAGGCAGCGTGACTCATGCATGCGGACAAGAAAAAATTACTCCTGCGCTTGTGAGGGTCTGATTTGATTTTGGGAAGAGTAGTATTGTAAACTGTAATGAAGCTAGAAGAGATGGTAATGCTTGTCCCGCTGCCCAGAGAATGACCCCGGGGTGGTCAGGTAGGCTAAGTGGAGAATGATGGATGAAGGGCGCGTGATCAAGCTCACATCAAAACATGTAAAATTTATTTCAAAGGAAATAAAGAGCAGATAAAAACAGTTGAATAATACCAATACTACGTATCATGCAAACAGGTGACAAAATGTAAAAGACATCAAAAATTAGAAATGGGTTAAAAATATCGAGAGCCCATGTTAAGGCAGGTATTTAGAGTTGGCTAACGCGTTTCGAGGATGACCTCTTCATCAGAGCCTGTTTGAGAACCAGGGTGCAGTCTTTAATCGCCAGTAGGCCAAAGTATGTACATCAACATGATGGCTAGTTGGACAAAGCGGCCTATGTGATAGTAGATGGTGTGTGGGTTCTCCTTTAAGTATGTAGAGGGATGGTTATGGGGTGGTGTGAACCTGTCACTGGCTGGGTGGAGGGGAGATCTTTTGTCTTGTAGCGCTCCTGGGAAGGTTTTGTCCAGTGATTGGAGGATGGAGGGGGGTGGAAGTCTCACGGGAGAATGCTGCAGCCGTGTGTGTTCGCAGCAGTCACTCTGTCTTAAGACAGAGTGACTGCTGCGAACACACACGGCTGCAGCATTCTCCCGTGAGACTTCCACCCCCCTCCATCCTCCAATCACTGGACAAAACCTTCCCAGGAGCGCTACAAGACAAAAGATCTCCCCTCCACCCAGCCAGTGACAGGTTCACACCACCCCATAACCATCCCTCTACATACTTAAAGGAGAACCCACACACCATCTACTATCACATAGGCCGCTTTGTCCAACTAGCCATCATGTTGATGTACATACTTTGGCCTACTGGCGATTAAAGACTGCACCCTGGTTCTCAAACAGGCTCTGATGAAGAGGTCATCCTCGAAACGCGTTAGCCAACTCTAAATACCTGCCTTAACATGGGCTCTCGATATTTTTAACCCATTTCTAATTTTTGATGTCTTTTACATTTTGTCACCTGTTTGCATGATACGTAGTATTGGTATTATTCAACTGTTTTTATCTGCTCTTTATTTCCTTTGAAATAAATTTTACATGTTTTGATGTGAGCTTGATCACGCGCCCTTCATCCATCATTCTCCACTTTGACTCATGCATGCACAGTAGGGAACCAGGCTGCGAAGCCGCAAGGCTTTACTTCCTAAATGCCTTACTGAAGATGCCGCTGCCTGCACCCGGGAGCCGAGGCAAAGATTGGCTTCGGGTGAGGACATCGCGGGCGCCCTGAACAGGTAAGTGTCCTAATATTAAAAGTCAGCAGCTGCAGTATTTGTAGCTGCTGACTTTAAATTTTTTTTTCGGTGGAACTCCGCTTTAAGTGTTCCCATTTTGGAACCTTTATCAATCAGCTTAGAAAGAGATATTTTTAATCCATCAATTGGATCACCCCAATTTTTTTATAAGTGGTTGAGTCCTGAAATATTCTTTGCATTTCTGCAATGTAATCCTCCCTTTTGAGGATTACCAGGCCTCCCCCCTTATCAGCCGGTCTGATCACTATATTTTGTTTTTTTTTCTAATGTTTGAATGACTTCACTGGTTTGTTTAACTTTTCTTGGTATAGGGGATGGCTTTTATATCTTTCTGCACCATATGTTTAAATACCTAAATGAACCTATGGGAAGGACCTTTCTGGTTGAAGGCTGACTTGTTTCATAGCTCAGTATGGATAAAGGACTGTGGAATGGCTTCTTTAGTTTGTTTCGAATGTTCTTCAAAAAAAAAAATTTTTTCTGGCAAATTTTTCCAGATCTATGAATTTCTCAAATTTGTTGAAAAACTTGGGGGCAAATTTCAAACCTCAGTGGCACTCTATGGGAATGCGCCTCGACGTACGTTTTGCTTCAACGTACCTTTCGTATTACTACATCAGGGTGAGCAGGGCAGATTGGCCATTCGGCCAATACGCGATACATCTCAGTGCCGGGACACAAGCATACTTTAATGTAAGCAGGCATTTTTATGATTATCCATGTTTTAAATAAATTAGACAATATTACGCTATTGGATCTTCCTTGCAAGTTACCGCGTTAGGAACCAGCCAGATCCGCACACGCTGTTTTACCTAGTGCCATGCAGTCACTTTTACATGTGAGTGCAACTTACTACTTTGTCGTTGCTTTTAAATTTTATTAAATATACTACACTATGAGACTTTCTCTTTCATCTCCCATGGAGTCAATTTTTATGCCCTAGCTTTATCTGGAGGGTCCATTGGAGCGGAGTGGTGTTGGCAGTGGGAATAAATTTGCTATTCCAAATGCGCAATTTGACCTACCTTAAAAAGTGGTCAAACACCTGTGGTGAGTCGCCACCTTTCCATTGAGCACCTGTGGTGGAAGAGCTAGAAGCTTCATTTAAAGCATTTTTTGGTGTTGGGAACACTATCACTAATGGACTTTTTAGCTTGCTATATGTTCAACAATATATGTGTTTTTTGTAGTGGTATATGTTCATGATTTTGGTTCATAATATATACTGTACATTCACCTGTATATGCTTATCGCCACCTTGTATATATTTTTCCAATAGGTAGAATTACTAGAGAAAACAACAGACAAGATTACATAAATACTACTGGGTCACCATCCCCTTTTCCACCCCAAGATTTGCAATATGCATATGCACCACTACCTATACTACTACTACTATTACCTTTTGACTCTTGCCCTGTGCCCCTAAAATGATGTGCCTAAGTTTATTGTGAATGGAATGTTGCCTCAAAAACATCCTGCATTTGATACTCTTCAACAACGCCACGCCATGATCCCCCCTCCACCAAATGATTTGGACCGGTACACAAAGCAAGGTCCATAAAAACATGGATCAGCGAGTTTGGGGTGGAAGAACTTCACTGGCCTGCACAGAGTCCTGACCTCAACCCGATAGAACACCTTTGGGATGAATTAGAGTGGAGACTGCGAGACAGGCCTTCTAGTTAACAGCTGGCCTGACCTCACAAATGAGCTTCCAGAAGAATGGTCAAACGTTCCCATAGACCCTCCTAAACCTTGTGGACAGCCTTCCCAGAGAAGTTGAAGCTGGTATAGCTGCAAAGGGTGGGCCAACTCAATATTGAACCCTGTGGATCAAGACTGGGATGGCATTACAGTTCATGTGTATGTAAAGGCAGGTGTCCCAATACTTTTGGCAATATATTGTATTTTATATAGCTGACTGTTCCCCACATTGGATATTCACTTGGCAAACAGATGAGGACAAGAATCACTTTGCCAGTCCAATACTTGCAATTTGCCCAGAGTGCTGTGAAAATGTAAATATACAGAGGGGACGGAAAGTATCCCCTTAAATTTTTCACTCTTTGTTATATTCCAGCCATTTTCTAAAATCATTTAAGTTCATTTTTTTTCCTCATTAATGTACACACAGCACCCCATATTGACAGAAAAACACAGAATTGTTGACATTTTTGCAGATTTATTTAAAAAGAAAAACTGAAAAAAAAGATGGTTCTACACCTTCATTTGAGTCCAGCTGTGTTTGATTATACTGACTGGACTTGATTAGGAAAGCCACACACCTGTCTGTATAAGACCTTACAGCTCACAGTGCATGTCAGAGCAAATGAGAATCATGAGGTCAAAGGAACTACCTGAAGATCTCAGAGACAGAATTGTGGCAAGGCACGGATCTGGCCAAGGTTACAAAAAAATTTCTGCTGCACTTAAGGTTCCTAAGAGCACAGTGGCCTCCATAATCCTTAAATGGAAGGCGTTTGGGACAACCAGAACCCTTCCCAGAGCTGGCCGTCCGGCCAAACTGAGCTATCAGGGGAGAAGAGCCTTGGTGAGAGAGATAAAGAAGAACTCAAAGATCACTGTGGCTGAGCTCCAGAGATGCAGTCGGGAGATGGGAGAAAGTTGTAGAAAGTCAACCATCACTGCACCCCTCCACCAGTCGGGACTTTATGGCAAAGTGACCCGACGGACTCAAGACACATGAAAGCCTGCATGGAGTTTGCTAAAAAACACCTGAAGGACTCCAAGATGGTGAGAAATTAGATTCTCTGGTCTTCTGAGACCAAGATAGAACTTTTTGGCCTTAATTCTAAGCGGTATGTGTGGAGAAAACCAGGCACAGCTCATCACCTGTCCAATACAGTCCCAACAGTGAAGCATGGTGGTGGCAATATCATGCTGTGGGGGTGTTTTTCACCTGCAGGGACAGGACGACTGGTTGCAATCAGGGGGAAAGATGAATGCGGCCAAGTACAGGGATATCCTGGACGAAAACCTTCTCCAGAGTGCTCAGGACCTCAGACTGGGCCGAAGTTTTACCTTCCAACAAGACAATGACCCTAAGCACACAGCTAAAATAATGAATGAGTGGCTTCACAACAAATCTGTGACTGTTCTTGAATGGCCCAGCCAGAGCCCTGACTTAAACCCAATTGAGCATCTATGGAGAGACCTAAAAATGGCTGTTCACCAACGTTTACCATCCAACCTGACAGAACTGGAGAGGATCTGCAAGGAGGAATGGCAGAGGATCCCCAAATCCAGGTGTGAAAAACTTGTTGCTTCTCTCCCAAAAAGACCCATGGCTGTATTAGATCAAAAGGGTGCTTCTACCAAATACTGAGCAAAGGGTCTGAATACTTAGGACCATGTGATATTTCAGTTTTTCTTTTTTAATAAATCTGCAAAAATGTCAACAATTCTGTGTTTTTCTGTCAATATGGGGTGCTGTGTGTACATTAATGAGGAAAAAAATGAACTTAAATGATTTTAGCAAATGGCAGCAATACATCAAAGTGAAAAATTTAAGAGGGTTTGAATACTTTCTATCCCCACTGTATATATTGAATCCTATAATAGTTAACCTCAGAGCCCACACACAGCCCTTTAATTTATAAGTGGAGAACCTTTAGGCTGGGTTCACACCCCAGCACGGAGCGGCTCAAAGCAGGGGTCCGGTGCGTCCCTGCTCACCGTTTCAGGTCTGATTTCAGCCCGAATTTTTGGCTGAATTCAGACCTGAAATGGATCAGAAGACACACAGGACTCCTGTGCAATTCGCACTGGAGCAGCTCCAGAAATGTGTGAACAGACTCTATAGAGAGCAGTCTCCAGACATGTGAGTTGGATATGGGAAAACCCTCATCCAATTTGCACTAGTGGGAACCCAGCCTGAAAAAGAAAGCATAGTGTTTCTTCTGTTTGGGTATATTACATCACAGTGGCAAGAAATCTCTGCAATTTGATGCATCCTCTGGAATTGATTGAATATGGCACGGTCAATATATTTAAAGATCGTGGATTAGGCCCTGGTGCGACATGAAAGTCGTGTGACTGTCAATCCGACTTTCCCCTTCAACTTCAGCCCGACATCGATCCGACTTCCATCCAATTTTTTTTTTTTTTTTCTGACCACTTCAGTTACCTTGATTCAGAGACATCTTTCAGATTGATGGTCATATTTGTCTCTTGCCGAGTGACATCATTGTGGCCATTCAGACTTTTCTCTTAATTTATGCATTCAGTATGTAAGATTATAGTTATACAAAAGTGTGACATAAAGAAAACGGGAAAAAAGAAAAAGGAAAAAGAAAAAAAAAAAAAAAAGGATCACACCCGCCATACATGTCCCGGACAGCCGGCCACACAATCTTTTGCCGTTTACATACATGACAGTGTTTTTCCCCTTCCTTCTTTCTCTTTTTTCTCCCTTCCCTTCTTTAAACTCTTTCCAAACTGCCCAAACTAGTGGACCCCCCCCCCACCCCCCCTCCCCCCATTAACCTGCGCTCACTATTCCGATGCACACCTTATGTCTAGCTATTATTTTTTTCCCTTATTCTCTCTTAACTTCGGGTCTCTAAGCTATGGTGCAACATCTCTGCCTTGGTGAAAAGACAACTGCCCTCGGCACTAAAGTAACACTGGAAAAGAGCATGGGATTGCTTGGACCCATAGGTTCCATAGTTTCGCGAATGTTTTATAATTGCCTAGCCTTATATAGAATGTCCTTTCGCTCCATATTGTGGAGTTAACCGTCCCGACCCAAACTTCCGGGGTTGGAGGTGTGCTTGATTGCCATGCTTGTGCAATTAATTTTCTAGCTTGAAACAAGCATCTTGCTATCGCTACGGCTGTGCTTCTATCCCTCAATCCACTACTGACGTAGCCCAGCACACAGATTTTGGGGTCGGGCTCTAAGTCCACTCTAAACGTAGCGTTTATTTTCTTTATAATCTCAGTCCAGTACCTTACTAGTTTTGGGCACCTCCAAACCATGTGAATTAGGTCGCCTGTTCCTCTGCATCTAGGGCACTCGTCATTGGTTCTACGGCCAAACATAAACAGCCTTTTTGGTGTATAGTAAGATCTGTGTAACAGCATCAAGTGGGAGACTTTTTGTGAGGGAGAGACCGACACCTCTGATCCAAACTCGAGAATCCTCTCCCATTGCTCGTCCGTTATCTCCCCCACGTCGGCCGCCCATTTACCCCTTCCCCCTGATAGGCCTGCCTTCGTGTTTCCTCTCTTTGTTAGTTGGGAGTATATCTCTGAGATTAAGCCTTTGGTGGTCTCTGATTTAATTATTGTCTGTAGAAGTGGGGTCCTACACCATACTGGGGGTTGCCTACTAAACTGCTTGCTAAGAGCGTGCCTGATCTGCAAGTAACTGTAGAATACCTGGTTTGGTATCCCATACTCGTGTCTTAGGTCCTCAAAGGATTTCAGAGTATCCCCTTCATATAGTTGTATCAACCGGCTTATCCCACAGCTTTCCCACGATCTATTCCTATCTACTGTTGATAGTTCATGCAATCGCTTATTATTCCACAATGGCGCATGTTCTGATATTCCTTTGTACCCCATTGTTTTCTTAGCTGCCTGCCAGACCCTGGTGATCATTTTAAATGTCGGGATTTCTCCTTGTAGCGAGTCTGCCTCCAGTGCTCCCACTAATGAGCTGTGTGGATTCCCCTGTAGAATGATTTTAACGTTATTGTTTCCCCCTCTCTCAGTGGCACATCCTCCCAATTGTTGTAGCTGGGCTGCCAGATAGTACATAAATGGTTGTGGAACCCCCAGTCCCCCCTCCGTGTCGGGGCGCTGCAGTTTTTGTAGGCCAATCCTAGCCTGCCCTTTTTTCCATATTAATTCCCTAAAAAGGGATTGGATCTTTTGAAACCACTTCCCTCCAATCCAAACTGGGGAATTATGTAGTAGGTATAACAACTGCGGCATCCAGATCATTCTTATCACATTGGCTCGGCCCGCCACAGACAAGGGGAGTCTGCTCCAAATATCACGTTTCCTCTTAAATTTTAGTAAGAGGGGGATCAAGTTGTCCTTGATAAACGTACCGGGGTCCTTGGACAGCACCACGCCAAGGTATTTCATTTTCTCTGTGATCTTCAGGTGAGGCAGACACATTGGAGTGGAGTTGGCCGCTGAGTCTACCGGTAGAAGCGATGACTTCTCCCAGTTGATAACTAATCCCGAAAACTTTCCAAAATCCTCTACTAGATGCATCACTTTCTCCAACGAGGAGGTCGTATCCCCCAGGAAAAATATGATATCATCTGCAAAAAGTGCTATTCTCTCTTCTCTCCCTTTTCTTTGAAATCCCTGTATTTCCGTAGATGATCTTACTGCTCCCGCTAATGGTTCCATGGCCAGCACAAACAACAAAGGAGATAAGGGACATCCCTGTCTTGTCCCTCTTTCGAGGGGAAAGCTTTCCGAGTATTCACCGTTTATCTTGAGCCTTGCCCTTGGCTGGTTATACAAAATTTTTAGCCAGCTAATAAATACAGGACCGAATCCAAACCTCTCTAGCACCCTCCAGAGGTATTCCCACTCTAGGCTATCGAAAGCCTTGGCAGCATCCAGAGACAATATGGCTCTGGATCCCACATTCTCTGTTGGTACCTGTAGGTTCAGATAAGCTCTTCTGATGTTTGTGCTGGTGGACCGACCGGGGATAAACCCCGATTGGTCCGGGTGCACCAGTTTGTCAATACATTTATTTAGCCTGGATGCCAGCACTCTTGCGATGATCTTGACATCTGTGCACAGCAGTGATATCGGTCTATATGAAGAAACTTCCGATTGATCTTTCCCCTCCTTTGGGATCACTACTATATCAGCCTCTGACATTGATAAGGGCAACCTACCATCCCTGGTCGTCTGCTCTAGCACTTTTAGGAGCTCCGGGAGCAGAATCTCCCCATATTTCCTATAAATCTCCAGTGGTAGCCCGTCCGGGCCTGGAGATTTCTGACCTGACAATTCTGCGACTGCCTTTTGTAGCTCCTCCAGGGCCAGAGGGGAATTCACCTCACTTCTATCCCTCTCCGAAAGTATGGGCAGGTCTACTCCCTCCAAAAACCTGTCCATCTCGCGCTGGTTCAAGCCCTGGCGGGACCTGTACAGGTCTCTATAAAATATGGAGAAAGTTTCTAAGACCTCGACCGGGTCAGATGTAATGTTTCCAGCTGATGTTTTAATTGAGGAGATGGTTGGTGACAGTAAATTGGACCTAATTAAAAGGGCAAGCATCCGGCCTACTTTCTCTCCTTCCCCAAAATAATTTTGTCTCTGGAAAAGTCTCTTGTTCTCTACTCTTCTGTTGATTACCTCTTTATACTCTTGTTGTTTGTTGAGCCAAATCTCCTGTTTTTCTGGGGTTGATCTAACACATACTGCGCTTCTGCTTCCATGGCTTCCCTGCTGGCCCTCGCCTCCCAGTCCCTTGATGTTTTTTTTGCCATAGCGACCTGCTGGTGTAGTAGTCCCCTAAGGTATGCTTTTAGGGTGTCCCACACCACTCCTACTGGTGCTGTGCCTGAGTTAAATGTTACAAACTCTTTTAACTTGGAGAGTATTTCTGTTGGACTACTGATCAGGTCCAGCCATAGTGGGTTTATTGTCCACCTCTTCTGACTGGTTCCGATGCTTAGATTTAGAGTCAAAGTCAGGGGTGAGTGGTCCGATATTCCCCTCGGTCTGTATTCTATATTTCCTATTAATCGCAAGGCTTCATTATTACCCACTGCCATGTCTATGCGCGAGAGAGTGGAATATGACCCTGAGTGGCAGGAGTACTGCCGAATGTTTGGATTATGAGATCTCCACAGATCGCGCCATCCAATCTCTACAAGCAGTTGGGCTAATCGCCCCTCTGGAACTCTTTCCGCGCGGGACACAGGCGGAAATCGATCCATGCTGCTATCTAAAACTGCGTTAAAATTGCCCACCGCTATTATAGGAATACCCACCATACCATCCACAAACTCCAACAGATCCAGCATGATCTCTGTTTTAAACGGAGGAGGGATATAAACATTTGCTATCACCAGGGGTCTATTTTCCACAACACAACTCAGAAAAACATACCTTCCCAACGTGTCTATCCTAGCTTCCCTGCAGGAAAATGAGATACCTCTCCTCACCAAGATACTCACCCCTCTTGAATAAGAGGTATGGACCGAGTGATACTGTTCTTGGAATTTGTTGCTCCGAACATATAGTTTAGTCTCGTTAGTGAGGTGGGTTTCCTGCAGGCAAACCAGTTCGACACCGTAATTTTCCATCACCAAAAATACAGCTGCCCTCTTAACAGGGTCGCTCATACCCCTAATATTCCACAAACCTATTTTTAAGGTTTTAAATGGCATTTACAAAAACAGAAAAAAGGAAAAGAAAAAAAATAACTAACCCTTCAAAAAAATAAAAGCAATTCATTTGTGCAATTGTGTCTACAGAACTTGCCATAGTCTCTGTGGTTATATTAAAAATAAAAAAAGAGAAAAATAGGGTGAGGGAGCGAGGGCCCCCACATCCAGGGATCGCTCCGCCCCCTCCTTTAGTGTTATTTAATTGTAAATGTAAACAACTTGTGCAGATGTGCTTTATTTTTGTAGACCCTCTCCCCCTGAATACATGTGCCTTTCGTTCACCACAGTATCTAACCCCATAATTTATTGTGAGCTCCCCTCCCCTCCCTCTATTTGACCTACCCCCCTCCCCCCCCAACTTTAACCTGACCCATCCCCCTTTCCCCACCCCTTTTTGTGTCTCCCCCTCCTGCCTAGCTAGGCCAGCCCTAAGGGTTGTGCATGTGACCTTTTTACTCCCTTCCAACCATTCAAAAAAAACCAAAACTCCTCGCTCATATACTGACCAAGTGCATCGTGACACGCTTCCAAGCTCCTCCCCCTCTCCCCCTCCCCCAACCCAATTCCAAAACATCAGATCGATACTTAAAGTGTATAAGCCTAGTAAAACCACATCCTTCATCCGTGCTTCCATCCATCACGCCCCCCCTGCCCCCCCCCCCCCGTGCCATCCGCTATATGATGATAAAAAAAAAAAAAAGAAGCCAAAACAAAGTAAAACGTAATGATTTAACCAGCCTTATAGAACCCCTAGCTCTGTAAAGTCGTTTTGTTATCTTCGAGCCATTTTGTTGCCCCTGTCGCTGTGTCAAAGAAATGAGTAGCCCCTAGGGCAGTAATGCGCAGGCGTGCCGGATACAACAGGGCATATTCTACTTTGTAGTCCCGTAGTCTGTGCTTAATGTCCCTAAACTCAGCCCTTCGTTTCTACAGGTCTGGGGAGTAGTCGGGGAAGAATAAGATTTTTGCCCCGTTGTGTGAAACATCCCCTTTCTCTCTAGCCCTGCGCATCAATGTGACCTTGTCCCTGTAGTTGAGGAGTTTCATAATTATTGGTCTGGGATATCCTCCTGGTGGCGGGGGCCTAGTTGGCACTCTGTGGGCTCTTTCAATGGAAAAAAGGTGCGAAAAGGTTTCCGTCCCGAATGTTCCCCTAAGCCACTTCTCCATAAACTCTTTGGGATGGGGACCCTCACACCGCTCCGGTAAACCTACCACCCGTACGTTGTTCCTACGAGACCTGTTTTCCATTTCCTCCATCTTAGCTTTATGCAGGTCAACCTGCGTTTTCATTGCTTTAAGCTCTTGCTTCAGTGGGGCCAGATCATGCTCAACCTGGCTCATCCTCTCCTCTAGTATAGTTGTTCTAGCAGCAGTCCTTTGTAATTCTTGGCTTACTGTAATTAGCTCCTCCTTTAACCCCTTCAGCTGGTCGCACAGTTCACTTAGGGAGGCTTTACAGGAATTAACAGCGCATAGGACATCTTTCAATGTAGGCTCCGCTGTTAAAAATATATTTTGCTCGGCGGCAATGCTAGTTGCCATTCCTGAGGGTTCGCCCGCAGAGCCTTTATTGCTCGCGGTTTTTGTTGTGTGTGTTACCGTCGGCCCTTTTCCTAAGCTCTTCCTGTCCCCAGAGCCCCCCACATGAGATTTCTCCTGCTGGTGGGAGGTGTTTTTAGATGGTGATAAGGTCGAGGGATGCGCAAACTTTTCCAACTTGGCTACTGCTGCTGCTGCTGCCTGGTTCCCCTTTTCTTTTAATGTACAAGTGATTTGAGAACTGGTGTTCTCGTGCTGCTGCGGCTCCTCTCCTTTTTTTCTAGTCATGGCTTGTTATATGATCCAAAGGAGAGCAATTATGGGGTTTTAACGGCTCGTCAAGTTAGCCTTTCCCTTCCTTTTCTCAGGTCAAAATAATGCTTTTTTTCTCTCTCTCTCATTGGGGGCTGAATTGCTGCCTGAAGCAGTGGGGCTGAGGATCAGGTAACTTACCCTGCGATTAAAGAGTGGCTTATCCTTGTGGGGGAGAGGAACACTGCTGGCCGAAGCTGGTATGCACAATCAAAGTAAACGTTTATTTATGGCAGAGAAAATAACAGCTTGATAATACAGAATTGTCCACCATACTAGGCTGGGTGCTAGTTCTTCAAGCAACCAAACATTAGGAAAATATAACTGGGACTGTGTTATTATTTTGACTTCCATCCAATTTTGATCCAACTTTGAGAATAAAAAAAACAAAACAGCCTGGGGTCCCCCCAAAATCCATACCAGACCTTTATCCAAGCATGCAGCCTGGCAGATCAGGAATGGGGGGATGAGTGAGCACCCTCCAAAACATACCAGGCCACATGCCCCAACATTGGGGGGTGCTTTGGGGCAGGGCGGGCTGTAGACAAGACAAGGGTCTCTTCCCTACAACCCTGGGCTGTGGTTGTGAGGGTCTGTGGGCAGGGGGCTTATTGGAAACTGGAAGCCCCCTTTTAAGAAAGGGGGCCCCCAGATCCCTGCCCCCCCATGTGAATGAGTATGGGGTTTCCATTCATCCCCCCAAAAAAACAGTGTAATGTAACAAAAAACATGATGCAGTTTTTGACCTTTATTAAAGTCCTTTATTAAAAAATGAATAATGTCCCCTGATGTTGATTTGCTGGTTGGAAGCTAAACAGTGGGGACCTTGAGTGGAGAGTGAACAAGCCTTGCTTTTTGACTGCTGGTGATTGCTGGGTTGCATTTTTAGGTTCTTTTTGGGGCTTTTCCTTGTAGCTTTTTAACACATTTTTCTGACACTTTTTAAACAGATTTTTTTTTCTTTGCTTCCTTCAGCCTACTAATTAAGGGGAGTGGTTCATTGGTCACAGGTGCTTGAGGCCTATATAACCTTGTGTAGAGCACATCTGAAATGGCCAGACTGCTGGTTGGAAGCTAAACAGTGGGGACCTTGAGTGGAATTGAACAAGTCTTGCTTTTTCTGACACTTTTTAAACAGCTTTTTTTTTCTTTACTTCCTTCAGCCTACTAATTAAAGGGAGTGGTTAATTGGTCACATGTGCTTGAAGCCTGTATAACCTTCTGTAGAACTCATTGTGAGCCTTTTCATCTTTGAGCTTGCTGGAACTCTGTCCAAGTGGAACTGGACTAAGTGGCGAGTCAAAAACCAGAGTTGAAAACAGGAGGTTATAACAGGGGTCATAGCACCTGTGTAGTGTGAGTACCTGAGTGTTGTCTGAGTAGTGTGTTGATCGTTAGTACTTGTGTATTGTGTACTTGTGCATTGTGAGTGCACGTAGTTCTGTGAGTGCATGTAGGTTCTGCGAGTGCACGTGGTTCTGTGAGTGCACGTGGTTCTGCAAGTGCACGTGTACTGTCTTGTTGAGTACCTGTGTATTGTCTTGTTGCGTGCCTGTGTATTGTCTTGTTGAGTACCTGTGTATTGTCTTGTTCAGTACCTGTGTATTGTCTTGTTCAGTACCTGTGTATTGTCTTGTTCAGTACCTGTGTATTGTCTTGTTGAGTATTAGTGTCAGGAAGCTAGTTGTTAGGTAATTTGGACAAGGTATAATCCCCAATCCTCATTCATTTTAATAGGTACGATGCCCGGCGGGTGTGGAGAGGCGACTTGTTGTACATCTTGCAGCATGTATGCATTCCTTGATCATCCAATCGAGGGTGAATACTGCTGTGCAAAATCTAAGCACATTGTTTCCCTGGAAGCCCAGGTTCTGAATCTGGGGAAGCAACTGTCAGCACTGAGAAGTCCTTCCATACTAAAGGAGAGCCGGGAACGTACACGGCAGGTGCCGGCAGGAGCCAGCACAGAGGCGGATGGAGACAAAGAGGTGCAGGCACTAGGAAAGAGTAGATGGGTGACAGTCTGGAAGGGTAGAGCGAGAAGTGCCAGGGAGGCTGATGCAGGGCTACAGCATCCCAATAAGTACGCTCCATTGAGTGACATTGGTGAAACCAGTCAGGGACCAGCACTGCTGGATCTGAGGGACTCTCCTAGCTGTCGGGGGAAGAACTCTTCCAGTGAGAGTGGGGGGGAAGCGAAGGGAAAGGAAAGACAGATTCTGGTGGTAGGGGACTCAATTATTAGAAGGACAGAGAGGCCAATCTGTAACAAAGACCTGAAGTGCCGAACTGTATGTTGTCTACCGGGCACTCTGGTTCCACACATCACGGATCTGGTGGACAGATTACTGGGAGGGGCTGGGGAAGACCCAGCTGTCATGGTGCACATTGGCACCAATGACAAAGTCAGAGGCAGATGGAGTGTCCTAAAAAATGATTTTAGGGACTTGGGAGCTAAATTGAGGAAAAGGACCTCCAAGGTAGTATTCTCAGGAATACTACCAGTACATCGAGCCACACCAGAAAGGCAGAGGGAGATTAGGGAAGTAAAAAAGTGGCTGAAGAGCTGGTGTAGTAAGGAGGTGTTTGGGTTCCGTGAAGACTGGGTCGACTTCTCAGTCGATAACCAGTACTATAGAAGGAATAGACTGCACCTAAATGAGGAGGTTGCAGATCAGCTGGGAATGAAGATGGCCAAAAAGTTAGAGGGGTTTTTAAACTAGGCGATGGGGGGAGGGTTCCAGAGATAGAGATAGTCAGCGTGGAACATATTCCAGAGGGTAGTATTGGGGGCATTAGTGGTAGGTTGACCAAAGCACATAAACCCAAGGTAAGTATAGTAGCAAGTCCTAGTTTCAATCTCGGAACACACAATAAGAGGATAATATGTGACCGGTCTAAACTATGTGGCATGTTCACCAATGCCAGGAGCCTGGCGGACAAGATGGGTGATCTAGAGATACTGTTGTACGAGGAGGATTTGGATTTTGTGGGAATTTCAGAGACCTGGTTCAACAGCTCTCATGATTGGCTGGCAACCATTCAAGGGTATACCCTTTATCGCAAGGATAGAGAAGGTAAAAAAGGGGGAGGGGTATGCCTATATATCAAGAAGAATGTGAATGTGAGAGATGACATCACTAAGGGAGCTAGGGAGGAGGTGGAATCCTTATAGGTAGAGCTCCAAAGGGATGAAGCTAAGGGGAAAATAATACTGGGGGTATGCTATAGGCCCCCTAACCTGGGGGGGGGAGGGGAGACAGATCTTCTATCACACTTTGGATTAGCAGCAAGGATGGGAAGTTTTATCATAATAGGGGATATTAATTATCTAGACATAGACTGGGCGGAGGGAACCATACATTCATCTAAGGCTCGCCAGTTCCTAAATGTCTTGCAGGACAATTTTATGGGTCAGATGGTAGACGCACCAACTAGAAATAAAGCGTTACTGGATCTACTGATTACCAACAATACAGACCTGATCACAGATGTGGAAATACGAGGCAATTTAGGTAACAGTGATCACAAGTCAATTGGCTTCAGTATAAATCACACAAATAGGAAACATAAGAGGAATGCAAAGACACTGAATTTCAAAAGAGCCAACTTCCCTAAACTACAAACCTTGCTAGAAGGCATAAATTGAGATAAAAGCTTAGGAACAAAGAACACGGAGGAGAGATGGGTTTGCTTTAAGAGCATATTAAATAACCAATGCATTCCATTGGGTAATAAATTTAAAAGAGTGAACAAAAGTCCTGGATGGCTTAACTCCAATGTACAAATGCATATAAAAGCATAGGAGAAGGCCTTCAAACAATGCGAGGTTGAGGGATCATCATCAGCATTCAGACTTTATAAAGAATGCAACAACAAATGTAAGGGTGCAATAAGGACGGCTAAGATAGAACATGAAAGACACATAGCGGAGGAGAGCAAAACAAATTTCAAGAAATTCTTTAAGTATGTAAACAGTAAAAAAGGGAGGACAGACCATATTGGCCCCATAAAGAATGAGGAAGGACATCTGGTTACAAAGGACGGGGAGATGGCGAAGGTATTGAATTTATTCTTCTTCTCAGTCTTCACAAGGGAATCAAGGGGCTTCAGTAACCAAAACTGCAGTGTTTATCCTCATGACACATCACAGGAAGCTCCTCCATGGTTAACAGAGCACAGTGTTAAAATTAGACTTGGGAAACTTAACATTATTAAATCACCGGGACCAAATGGCTTGCACCGGAGGGTACTTAGGGAACTCAGTCAAGTAATTGCCAGATCATTGTTCCTAATTTTTACTGACAGTCTACTGACTGGAATAGTACCGCTGATTGGAGAAAAGCCAATGTAGCACCAATATTTAAAAAGCCCCCAAAATACATCCCTGGGAATTACAGACCAGTTACCCTAACATCAATAGTATGTAAACTCTTGGAGGGGATGATAAGGGACTATATACAAGATTTTAGTAATGTGAACGGTATCATTAGCAGTAATCAGCATGGATTCATGAAGAATCGTTCTTGCCAAACCAATCTATTAACCTTCTATGAGGAGCTGAGTTGCCATCTAGAAAAAGGAAGGCCCGTAGATGTGGTGTATCTGGATTTTGCAAAAGCATTTGACACAGTTCCCCATAAACGTTTACTGTACAAAATAAGGTCTGTTGGCATGGACCATAGGGTGAGTACATGGATTAAAAACTGGCTACAAGGGCGAGTTCTGAAGGTGGTGATAAATGGGGAGTACTCAGAATGGTCAGGGGTGGGTAGTGGGGTCCCCCAGGGTTCTGTGCTGGGACTAATCCTGTTTAATTTGTTCATAAACGACCTGGAGGATGGGGTAAACAGTTCAATCTCTGTATTTGCGGATGATACTAAGCTAAGCAGGACAATAACTTCTCTGCAGAATGTGGAAACCTTGCAAAAAGATCTGAACAAATTAATGGGGTGGGCAACTACATGACAAATGAGGTTCAATGTAGAAAAATGTAAAATAATGCATTTGGGTGGCAAAAATATGAATGCAATCTATAAAACCTCTGGTGGAATCTAGGATGGAAAAGGACCTGGGGGTTCTAGTAGATGATAGGCTTAGCAATGGCATGCAATGCCAAGCTGCTGCTAACAAAGCAAACAGAACTTTGGCATGCATTAAAAAGGGGATTAATTCCAGAGATAAGACAATGATTCTCCCGCTCTACAAGATTCTGGGCCGGCCGCACCTAGCGTATGCTGTCCAGTTCTGGGCACCAGACCTTAGGAAGGATGTAATGGAAATGGAGCGAGTACAAAGAAAGGCAACAAAGCTAATAAAGGGTCTGGAGGATATTAGTTATGAGGAAACGTTGTGAGCACTGAACTTATTCTCTCTGAAGAAGAGACGCTTGAGAGGGGATATGATTTCAATTTACAAATACCATACTGGTGACCCCACAATAGGGATAAAACTTTTTCACGGAAGGGAGTTTAACAAGATTCGTGGCCACTCATTAAAATTAGAAGAGAAGAGGTTTAACCTTAAACTACGTACAGGGTTCTTTACTGTAAGAGCGGCAAGGATGTGGAATTCCCTTCCACAGGCAGTGGTCTCAGCGGGGGGCTTTGATAGTTTCAAGAAACTATTAGATAAGCACCTGAACGACCGCAACATACAGGGATATACAATGCAATACTGACATATGATCTCACACACACACAGGTTGGACTTGATGGACTTGAGTCTTTTTTCGACCTCACCTACTATGTAACTATGTAGATCGAATGTCAATCACAATTGCCTCCCCAATAATAACGCTCCTCCCCCGAATAATGCTCCCGTCGTTCTGCCAACTCTAGTGTCTGACCGTTCTTATATAGCTATGGGGTGTGGCCATGCAGTCATGTGGGGATTGCATGGCCACGCCCCATAGCTATATAAGAACGGTCAGACACTAGAGTTGGCAGAACGACGGGAGCATTAGTTGGGGGAGGAGCGTTATTATTGGGGAGGCAATTGTGATTGACATTCGATCTACATAGTTACATAGTTATAGCTATATAAGAACTGTCAGCCATGAGAGCGTTTTTTTTGCTATCAGGTGTGACAGCCATTGTGATTGACCTTTGATTTTTCATCAGAAGACATTATTAATCTTTAATAAAGGACTTTTCAAAAACTGCCTCACGTTTTTTGTTACACTACACTGTTTTTTTTTTTTGGGTGAATGGGTAGGGGTATGTACCCCAAACTCATTCACATGGGGGGGTCAGGATCTGGGGGCCCCCTTTCTTGAAGGTGGCTTCCAGATTTCGATAAGCCCCCTGCCCACACCCTCTGGGAGTTGATAAGAACAAGGTGCTTTAGGGTGGGGGGGTATTATGTTATTTCCATATTACTGTACCAATTAAATTATATATATATATGCAGATGGGTATTTTTTGTGGAGTATAGTGGTTTCATAATTAGTTTGCTCCTGTTCAGCAAGGTGGTGCAGTTTTAGCTTGGGCTAAGTCTGACTTAGGCTACTTTCACACTGAGGCGTTTAAAAAACACCTATAAAACGCCTAGCGCTATTGCCGCGTTTTTGATGCCCTTTTTGAAGCATTAGCATTAGCTTACAATCCCACCCCATTACATCACATCCTGTACACTTCCTGGTATTTCCTGGGTGAAGAGACTGAACAAAGAGAAAATGGAGTTTACTGAGCTGCTGTTACTTTTTGTGCTAATGTTTTGGGAACATATCCTGAAACAGAGGCAGGAACATCGCTATTGGATCCATCCCATCCTACAAACGCACTCCTCAAGAGGACAATTTGTATTGCTCTATCAGGACTTGCGAGAGCACCCAGTAAAGTTCAGAAATTACACACGGACGAGCATGGCACCGTACACCCTGTTCCAAATTGTTATGCAAATTCTATTTTAGTGTCACAAAGATTAAAAATTTTGTTTTTCAGTTTAACTCATGGATGGCATTGTGTCTCAGGGCTCTTTTGATCACTGAAAACAATCTCGGACACCTGTGATAATTAGATTGCCAGGTGAGCCCAATTGAAGGAAAAACTACTAAAGGAGGGTGTTCCACATTATTAAGTAGAGCACCATTTTTACGCAATATGGGGAAGAAAAAGGATCTCTCTGCTGCCGAAAAGAGTGAAATAGTTCAATGCCTTGGATGAGGTATGAAAACATTAGGTATTTCATGAAAACTTAAGCGTGGTCATTGCACTATTTAGAGATTTGTGGCTGATTCAGAGCACAGACGGGTTTCGTGCAGATAAAGGCACATTGAGGAAGATTTCTGCCAGATCCATGTATCAGATCAAGAGAGCAGCTGCTAAAACACCATTACATAGCAGCAAACAGATATTTAAAGCTACTGGTGCCTCTGGAGTGCCATGGACATCAAGGTGTAGAGTCCTCCAGAGTCTTGCAACTGTGCATAAACCTTCCATTCGGCCACCACTAACCAATGCTCACAAGCAGAAATGGCTGCATTGGGCAGAAAAATACATGAAGACTCATTTTTAAACAGTCCTGTTGATGAGTGCCATGCAACCCTGGATGGTCCAGATGGATGGAGTAGTGGATGGTTGGTGGACGGTCACCCTGTTCCAACAAGGCTGCGACGTCAGGAGGGCGGTGGTGGAGTCATTTTTTGGGCCGGAATCATGGGAAGAGAGCTGGTCGGCCCCTTTAAGCTCCCCGAAGGTGTAAAGATTACCTCTGCAAAGTATGTGGAGTTCATGACTGACCACTTACTTCCCTGGTACAGAGGGAAGAAGTATGCTTTCCGTAATAAAATCTTCATGCATGACAATGCACCATCTCATGCTGCAAAGAATAACTCTGCATCAATGGCTGCTACGGGGATAAAAGGAGAGAAAGTCATGGTGTGGCCTCCATCCTCCTCTGACCTCAACCCTATTGAGAACCTTTGGAGCATCCTCAAGCAAAATATCTATGAGGGTGGGAGGCATTTACATTCAAACAGCAGCTCTGGGAGGCTAGTCTGACATCTTGCAAACAAATTCAAGCAGAAACTGTCCAAAATTTCACAAGTTCAATGGATGCAAGACTTGTGAAGCTGCTATCAAATAAGGGGTCAAAAAGGGGTTAAAATGTAACGTGACCTGTTAAAATGTTTAAAAAGTTAAAATGTTGTTCAAAGTTTGATTGAAATTGCTTTTGATTTCAGTAAATATGCTGCAAACACAACAAATGACAATTTTCAGTTCTTTACAACCTATAAAGTGTTTTTAAACTTACTGTGCGTAATAATTTGGAACAGTGCATTGTAAGTTTTTTATTTTGAAAAAAAAAATGTTATCATTAGGAGGTTTATTCAATAAAATTTGAATTGTACTCTTAATAGTTGATAACATGAGAATTATGCTGGCTGTTGTTTACATCAATTATTTAGGTAAAGAGAAAATATCATTGGCATAATAATTTGGAACAGGGTGTAAGTGATAATATCCCATCCAAGTGAGACTATTCCCAAATCCCAAACTAACCCTAACCCTAATCCCACTTCTACTAGTCCCAAATCCCTAACCCTAACCCTCATCCCACTTCTACTAGTCCCAAATCCCTAACCCTAATCCTGCCCCCACTAGTCCCAAGTCCCTAACCCTAACCCTGATCTCACTTCTACTAGTCCCAAATCCCTAACCCCACTTCTACTAGTCCCAAATCCCTAACCCTCATCCCACTTCTACTAGTCCCAAATCCCTAACCCTAATCCCACCCCCACTAGTCCCAAATCCCTAACCCTAACCCTAATCCCACTTCTACTAGTCTCTAATCCCTGACCCTAACCCTAATTCCACCCTCACTAGTCCCAAATCCCTAACCCTAATCCCACTTCTACTAGTCCCAAATCCCTAACCCTAATCCGATTTGAGTTAGGATTGCCATAGAGTAAACATAAGGTAAGTGATAATATCCCATCCAATTGAGAGTATTCCCAAACCAACCCTAACCCTAATCCCACTTCTACTAGTCCCAAAACCCTAACCCCACCCCCACTAGTCCCAAATCCCTAACCCTAATCCCACTTCTACTAGTCCCAAATCCCTAATCCTAATCTCGCCCCTACTAGTCCCAAATCCCTAACCCTAATCCCACTTCTACTAGTCCCAAATCCCTAACCCTAACCCCACCCCCACTAGTCCCAAATCCCTAACCCTAATCCCACTTCTACTAGTCCACAATCCCTAAGCCTAATCCAATTTGAGTTAGGATTGTCATAGAGTAAGCATAAGGTTAGACTTTGTTCAGTTAGTAAAGGTTATCTGTATGATTAGCATAACGTTCATGTTAACACAGTGTTGTGTTTGGATTATGGTTAGCAGTGGATTTTCTAAAGTTTTAAAAACAATTTTCCTATTTCCTTTACCAGATTTGGCTTTCTGCTTGACATCTTAACCACTTGCCGACCGCCTCACGCAGATGTACTGCGGCAGAATGGCACGGGCAGGCAAAATCACGTACCTGGTACGTGATTGCCTGCCGCGGGAGGGGGGTCCGATCGGACACCCCCCGGTGCCCGAGGCGGTCAGCTTCTGACTGGGAGCGTTCAGAGATGAGGGGGGAGGCCATCCATTCGTGGCCCCCCCTCGCGATCGCTCCCAGCCAATGAGATCATTCCCCTGCCTCTGTATAGTACACAGAGGCAGAGGAAATGATGTCATCTCTCCTCGGTTCGGCATTTTCCGTTCCGGCGCTGAGGAGAGAAGACTGCAATGTGAGTGTAAAACACACAGTAGAACATGCCAGGCACACAATACACCCCCCTTTACCCCCCGATACCCCCCCAATCACCCCCTAATCACATATCCCCCCCCGTCACACTGACACCAAGCAGTTTTTTTTTTCTGATTACTGCATTACAGCGTTTTATAGCGTCAGGGACCCCCATATACTACCTAATAAATGTTTTAACCCCTTGATTGCCCCCTAGTTAACCCTTTCACCACTGATCACTGTTTAACCGTTACAGGTGACGCTGGTTAGTTCATTTCTTTTTTATAGTGTCAGGGCACCCGCCGTTTATTACCGAATAAAGGTTTAGCCCCCTGATCGCCCGGCGGTGATATACGTCGCCCCAGGCAGCGTCAGATTAGCGCCAGTACCGCTAACACCCACGCATGCAGCATACGCCTCCCTTAGTGGTATAGTATCTGAACAGATCAATATCTGATCCGATCAGATCTATACTAGCGTCCCCAGCAGTTTAGGGTTCCCAAAAACACAGTGTTAGCGGGATCAGCCCAGATACCTGCTAGCACCTGCGTTTTGCCCCTCCGCCTGGCCCAGCCCAGCCCACCCAAGTGCAGTATCGATCGATCACTGACACTTACAAAACACTAAACGCATAACTGCAGCGTTCGCAGAGTCAGGCCTGATCCCTGCGATCACTAACAGTTTTTTTGGTAGCGTTTTGGTGAACTGGCAAGCGCCAGCGGCCTAGTACACTCCAGTCGTAGTCAAACCAGCACTGCAGTAACACTTGGTGACGTGGCGAGTCCCATAAGTGCAGTTCAAGCTGGTGAGGTGGCAAGCACAAGTAGTGTCCCACTGCCACCAAGAAGACAAACACAGGCCCCTCGTGCCCATAGTGCCCTTCCTGCTGCATTTGCCAATCCTAATTGGGAACCCACCACTTCTGCAGTGCCCGTACTTCCCCCATTCACGTCCCCAACCAAATGCAGTCGGCTGCATGAGAGGCATTTTCTTTATGTCCTCCCGAGTACCCCTACCCAACGAACCCCCCAAAAAAGATGTCGTGTCTGCAGCAAGCGCGGATATAGGCGTGACACCCGCTATTATTGTGCCTCCTGTCCTGACAATCCTGGTTTTTGCATTGGTGAATGTTTTGAACGCTACCATACACTCGTTGAGTATTAGCGTAGGGTACAGCATTGCACAGACTAGGACACACTTTCACAGGGTCTCCCAAGATGCCATCGCATTTTGAGAGACCCGAACCTGGAACCGCTTACAGTTATAAAAGTTACAGTTACAAAAAAAAGTGTAAAAAAACAAAACAAAACAAAAATATATATATATAAAAAAAAATAGTTGTCGTTTTATTGTTCTCTCTCTCTCTATTCTCTCTCTATTGTTCTGCTCTTTTTTACTGTATTCTATTCTGCAATGTTTTATTGTTATTATGTTTTATCATGTTTGCTTTTCAGGTATGCAATTTTTTATACTTTACTGTTTACTGTGCTTTATTGTTAACCATTTTTTTGTCTTCAGGTACGCCATTCACGATTTTGAGTGGTTATACCAGAATGATGCCTGCAGGTTTAGGTATCATCTTGTTATCATTCTTTTCAGTCAGCGGTCGGCTTTCATGTAAAAGCAATCCTAGCGGCTAATTAGCCTCTAGACTGCTTTTACAAGCAGTGGGAGGGAATAACCCCCCCCCACCGTCTTCCGTGTTTTTCTCTGGCTCTCCTGTCTCAACAGGGAACCTGAGAATGCAGCCGGTGATTCTGCCAGCTGACCATAGAGCTGATCAGAGACCAGAGTGGCTCCAAACATCTCTATGGCCTAAGAAACCGGAAGCTACGAGCATTTCATGACTTCGATTTTGCCGGATGTAAACAGCGCCATTGGGAAATTGGGAAAGGATTTTATCACACCGATCTTTTTTCTTTTAGTTTGACATGCTTTACACTTCCGGCAGTAAAAAAAGCCAGTTTGTTCCAAAAAAGTAACTTTCTTTTTTAGGGGCATCATGAATGTTAGGGGGGAGTTTATTCCTTATGTTGCGTGCTCTATGGTAGATGTATTGTGGATGCCTGGGGATTATATTAGTTAGTGTTTTATCCCTTAGTAATATTGGCCAGTGTTTGTTCACAATGCGCTCCAAAATTTTATAATCACGGTTGAAGTTGGTTAGAAAGGTCAGATGTTCACTTGTTTTACTCTTTTTGGGTCTATCCCCCAATAATGTCCTTCTATCCATTTCCATTACCTGTTTTTGTATGGGTGCCAAACTCTGCTCATGATACCCTTTTTCTTTAAACATATTCACGATCATGTCAGACTGTTGTAAATACTCACCCATACTATCACAATTGCATTGAACACGCATCAACTGGCCTTTTTGGATCCCCCAATCACTTGGGATGATGACAACTGGCTGTGGGGATGTAGCTATTCCTATCTGTCTCCTTAAAAAAGGTTTTGTGTTTATCAACCTATCACGTTTCCTCAAAACCAAATCCAGGAAACTATGTTCATATAGATCCCAACTACCAGTGAACTTGAGTCCATAACAGTTACTAACACATACAAAAATATAAAATAAAAAAAAATAGTTGTCGTTTTATTGTTCTCTCTCTCTCTATTCTCTCTCTATTGTTCTGCTCTTTTTTTACTGTATTCTATTCTGCAATGTTTTATTGTTATTATGTTTTATCATGTTTGCTTTTCAGGTATGCAATTTTTTATACTTTACTGTTTACTGTGCTTTATTGTTAACCATTTTTTTGTCTTCAGGTACGCCATTCACGACTTTGAGTGGTTATACCAGAATGATGCCTGCAGGTTTAGGTATCATCTTGTTATCATTCTTTTCAGTCAGCGGTCGGCTTTCATGTAAAAGCAATCCTAGCGGCTAATTAGCCTCTAGACTGCTTTTACAAGCAGTGGTAGGGAATAACCCCCCCCCACCGTCTTCCGTGTTTTTCTCTGGCTCTCCTGTCTCAGCAGGGAACCTGAGAATTCAGCCGGTGATTCTGCCAGCTGACCATAGAGCTGATCAGAGACCAGAGTGGCTCCAAACATCTCTATGGCCTAAGAAACCGGAAGCTACGAGCATTTCATGACTTCGATTTCGCCGGATGTAAACAGCGCCATTGGGAAATTGGGAAAGGATTTTATCACACCGATCTTTTTTCTTTTAGTTTGACATGCTTTACACTTCCGGCAGTAAAAAAAGCCAGTTTGTTCCAAAAAAGTAACTTTCTTTTTTAGGGGCATCATGAATGTTAGGGGGGAGTTTATTCCTTATGTTGCGTGCTCTATGGTAGATGTATTGTGGATGCCTGGGGATTATATTAGTTAGTGTTTTATCCCTTAGTAATATTGGCCAGTGTTTGTTCACAATGCGCTCCAAAATTTTATAATCACGGTTGAAGTTGGTTAGAAAGGTCAGATGTTCACTTGTTTTACTCTTTTTGGGTCTATCCCCCAATAATGTCCTTCTATCCATTTCCATTACCTGTTTTTGTATGGGTGCCAAACTCTGCTCATGATACCCTTTTTCTTTAAACATATTCACGATCATGTCAGACTGTTGTAAATACTCACCCATACTATCACAATTGCATTGAACACGCATCAACTGGCCTTTTTGGATCCCCCAATCACTTGGGATGATGACAACTGGCTGTGGGGATGTAGCTATTCCTATCTGTCTCCTTAAAAAAGGTTTTGTGTTTATCAACCTATCACGTTTCCTCAAAACCAAATCCAGGAAACTATGTTCATATAGATCCCAACTACCAGTGAACTTGAGTCCATAACAGTTACTAACACATACAAAAATATAAAATAAAAAAAAATAGTTGTCGTTTTATTGTTCTCTCTCTCTCTATTCTCTCTCTATTGTTCTGCTCTTTTTTTACTGTATTCTATTCTGCAATGTTTTATTGTTATTATGTTTTATCATGTTTGCTTTTCAGGTATGCAATTTTTTATACTTTACTGTTTACTGTGCTTTATTGTTAACCATTTTTTTGTCTTCAGGTACGCCATTCACGACTTTGAGTGGTTATACCAGAATGATGCCTGCAGGTTTAGGTATCATCTTGTTATCATTCTTTTCAGTCAGCGGTCGGCTTTCATGTAAAAGCAATCCTAGCGGCTAATTAGCCTCTAGACTGCTTTTACAAGCAGTGGTAGGGAATAACCCCCCCCCCCACCGTCTTCCGTGTTTTTCTCTGGCTCTCCTGTCTCAGCAGGGAACCTGAGAATGCAGCCGGTGATTCTGCCAGCTGACCATAGAGCTGATCAGAGACCAGAGTGGCTCCAAACATCTCTATGGCCTAAGAAACCGGAAGCTACGAGCATTTCATGACTTAGATTTCGCCGGATGTAAACAGCGCCATTGGGAAATTGGGAAAGGATTTTATCACACCGATCTTGGTGTGGTCAGATGCTGCTTTGAGGGCAGAGGAGAGATCTAGGGTCTAATAGACCCCAATTTTTTCAAAAAAGAGTACCTGTCACTACCTATTGCTATCATAGGGGATATTTACATTCCCTGAGATAACAATAAAAATGATTTAAAAAAATAAAATGAAAGGAACAGTTTAAAAATAAGATAAATAAGCAAAAAAATAATAGAGAAAAAAAAAAAAAGCACCCCTGTCCCCCCCTGCTCTCACGCTAAGGCGAATGCAAGCGTCGGTTTGGCGTCAAATGTAAACAGCAATTGCACCATGCATGTGAGGTATCACCGTGAAGGTCAGATCGAGGGCAGTAATTTTAGCAGTAGACCTCCTCTGTAAATATAAAGTGGTAACCTGTAAAGGCTTTTAAAGGCTTTTAAGAATGTATTTATTTTGGTGCCACTGCACGTTTGTGCGCAATTTTAAAGCATGTCATGTTTGGTATCCATGTACTCGGCCTAAGATCATCTTTTTTATTTCATCAAACATTTGGGCAATATAGTGTGTTTTAGTGCATTAAAATTTAAAAATGTGTGTTTTTCCCCAAAAAATGCGTTTGAAAAAAAAAATGAAACACCCATTTTAATCTGTAGGGCATTTGCTTTAAAAAAATATATAATGTTTGGGGGTTCAAAGTAATTTTCTTGCAAAAGAAAAAAAATTTTTCATGTAAACAAATAGTGTCAGAAAGGGCTTTGTCTTCAAGTGGTTAGAAGAGTGGGTGATGTGTGACATAAGCTTCTAAATGTTGTGCATAAAAAGCCAGGACAGTTCAACCTCCCCCCCCCCCAAATGACCCCATTTTGAAAGTAGACACCCCAAGCTATTTGCTGAGAGGCATGTCGAGTCCATGGAATATTTTATATTGTGACACAAGTTGCGGGAAAGTGACAATTTTTTTTTTGCACAAAGTTGTCACTAAATGATATATTGCTCAAACATGCCATGGGAATATGTGAAATTATACCCCAAAATACATTCTGTTGCTTCTCCTGAGTACGGGGATACCACATGTGTGAGACTTTTTGGGAGCCTAGCCTCGTACGGGACCCCGAAAACCAAGCACCGCCTTCAGGCTTTCTAAGGGCGTAAATTTTTGATTTCACTCTTCACTGCCTATCACAGTTTCGGAGGCCATGGAATGCCCAGGTGGCACAAAACCCCCCCAAATGACCCCATTTTGGAAAGTAGACACCCCAAGCTATTTGCTGAGAGGTATAGTGAGTATTTTGCAGACCTCACTTTTTGTCACAAAGTTTTGAAAATTGAAAAAAGAAAAAATAAATTTTTTCTTGTCTTTCTTCATATTCAAAAACAAATGAGAGCTGCAAAATACTCATCATGCCTCTCAGCAAATAGCTTGGGGTGTCTACTTTCCAAAATGGGGTCATTTGGAGAGGGTTTGTGCCACCTGGGCATTCCATGACCTCCAAAACTGTGATAGGCAGTGAAGAGTGAAATCAAAAATTTACACCCTTAGAAATCCTGAAGGCGGTGATTGGTTTTCGGGGCCCCGTACGCGGCTAGGCTCCCAAAAAGTCCCACACATGTGGTATCCCCATACTCAGGAGAAGCAGCTAAATGTATTTTGAGGTGCAATTCCCCATATGCCCATGGCCTGTGTGAGCAATATATCATTTAGTGACAACTTTGTGCAAAAAAAAAAAATTGTCACTTTCTCGCAACTTGTGTCAAAATATAAAATATTCAATGGACTCAACATGCCTCAAAGCAAATAGCTTGGGGTGTCTACTTTCCAAAATGGGGTCATTTGGGGGGGTTTTGTGCCATCTGGGCATTTTATGACCTTCAAAACTGTGATAGGTAGTGAGGAGTAAAATCAAAAATTTACGCCATTAGAAATCCTGAAGGCGATCATTGGTTTTCGGGGCCCCGTACGTGGCTAGGCTCCAAAAAAGTCCCACACATGTAGTATCCCCGTACTCAGGAGAAGCAGCTGAATATATTTTGGGGTGCAATTCCACATATGCCCATGGCCAGTGTGAACAATATATCATTTAGTGACAACTTTTTGTAATTTTTTTTTTTTTGTCATTATTCAATCACTTGGGACAAAAAAAATTAATATTCAATGGGCTCAACATGCCTCTCAGCAATTTCCTTGGGGTGTCTACTTTCCAAAATGGGGTCATTTGGGGGGGTTTTGTACCGCCCTGCCATTTTAGCACCTCAAGAAATGACATAGGCAGTCATAAAGTCATTGGGCAGCACAGTGGTGTAGTGGGTAGCACTCTCGCCTAGCAGTAAAAAGGGTCGCTGGTTCGAATCCCAACCACGACACTACCTGCCTGGAGTTTGCATGTTCTCCCTGTGCCTGTGTGGGTTTCTTCCGGGTACTCCGGTTTCCTCCCACACTCCAAAGACATGCTGGTAGGTTAATTGGCTTCTGTTCAAAATTGGCCCTAGTATATGAATGTGAGTTGGGGACCTTGGATTGTGGGCTCCTTGAGGGTAGGGACCGATGTGGGTTGTACGCAGTACGAGTGCTGCGTGAAGTGGCGGCGCTATATGGGTACCTTAAAATAAAAATAGGAATGATTGTAGACACTCACTCAGGTTGAACTGGATGGACTGGTGTCTTTATTCAACCTTACTAACTATGTAACTATGTAACTAAAAGCTGTGTAAATTCCAGAAAATGTACCCTAGCTTGTAGACGCTATAACTTTTGCGCAAACCAATAAATATACGCTTATTGACATTTTTTTTACCAAAGACATGTGGCCGAATACATTTTGGCCTAAATGTATGACTAAAATTGAGTTTATTGGATTTTTTTATAACAAAAAGTAGAAAATATCTTTTTTTTTCAAAATTTTCGGTCTTTTTCCATTTATAGCGCAAAAAATAAAAACCGCAGAGGTGATCAAATACCATCAAAAGAAGCTCTATTTGTGGGAAGAAAAGGACGCAAATTGTGTTTGGGTACAGCATTGCATGACCGCGCAATTAGCAGTTAAAGCGAAGCAGTGCCAAATTGTAAAAAGTGCTCTGGTCAGGAAGGGGGTAAATCCTTCCGGGGCTGAAGTGGTTAACCCCTGACTTGTTAAGACAGGATACCAATTGCAGGGTGGCAATATCACCATGTGAACGTTTACTTATAACGCTAAGGTAAATATATATGAATAATTAATAAGTGCACATTTAAACACGTAATAAAATGGCCATAAAAAAAATTGACAAAAATTATATATTTATTATTGCATTTATATTAACATAAATGCACAACATGTGCAAAACACAAAATGTTTTATGATATACCATCAACCTGTGCATTTTTAGGAAAACATTCTATTAACCAATGTAAAACTTTACAAAAAAGATATCAAACAAAAACTGTTACAGATTATGATAGGTGGGAGGAGGATAGTGTGTCTCCTCTAGAGGGGTGGGAGGGGGATGTTGGACATGTTGAAAATATTGCTGCATTTCGTCAGCTCCTCCATGAAAATGAGGTTGGTTAAACCTTTGGGACATGATTTGAAATCTGGAAGCTGCAGCAGATGGGTATGTGTGTGAGCGTGAGTTACCTGGACAATCGTACCTCTCAGAAAATTGATTAGTAATGTTGCCCTCATACGGTGCATCTCTATTTTGTGCAGATTGCTGCTGGTAGTACTGAATGAGACGCATTACTTCAGAGCGCATCTCACATTGATAATTGGATGATATGTTTTATTACAGATATCTTGCCACAGGAAATACCTATACATCATTACACTATGAATTCAGAACAGGAATATCGACAATTGGAGAAATTGTGAAGCTAACATGTGATGCTATTTGGAATTTGAAAAATACATTCATGCCTATTCCAAATATAGAGAAATGGAATGATGTTGCTAAGCAGTTCTGGAGCAAAACCAACTTTCCAAACTGCCTGAGAGCAATTGATGGAAAACACATTCGGCTAATAAAACCCTGTCACAGTGGTAGCCGATATTATAATTACAAAAAATATGTTTCTGTTGTGCTAATGGCTGTGGTTGATGCAGACTATACATTCATATTTATTGATGTAGGAGCATTTGGGAGTTCTGCAGATTCTTCTGTTTTCCTGAATTTGAGATTTGGGAAGCGTCTTCAATCTAATCAACTCGATTTGCCTGAAAACCGACCATTACCCAGTACAGAAAGTCCAGATATGCCATTTGTTTTCATGGCTGATGAGGCTTTCGCTATCAACGAACATTTAATGGAGTCCCTACTCACGGAGCAATCTTGACACCCGGAAGAGAATCTTCAATCATCGTCTCTGTCGGGCACGTAGGCTGGTTGAATGTTCCTTTGGCATTCTTGCCAACAAATGGCAAATATTCCATAAACCTATCAATCTGAAGGTCGAAAATGCATGCAAATTAATAAAGGCAGCATGTGTGTTGCACAATGTGGTAAGGGATAGAGATGGAATCAATTTTGAGGACACACTGGCTCACAATTTGGAACCTGCTGATTTCCCTCATATTCGTGGTCCAACAGTGGGTTTCAGAATTAGGGATGAATTGGCGGATTACTTTATGAGCCCTGCTGGAGCAGTAAGTTGGCAAGGAAATAAGATTTAAAACTTCTACGTATTAAATAAAAATGTATATACTTTCAAAAATTATTGCATATTGTTATTGATTCTGAATATTTGTTTATTGCTCTTTTGAATAAAGACAATAAAAACATGTTTACTTTGATGTTGTTTATACTTTCTTTAGGAGTTCAATAATAACAATAATATATATAAACTTACAATGACTTCATTTTGGGGATTTGGGACTACCAGGACTGGGATTAGGGTTAGGGATTTGGGACTAGTAGAAGTGGGGTTAGGGTTAGGGATTTGGGACTAGTAGAAGTGGGATTAGGGTTAGGGATTTGGGACTAGTAGAAGTGGGATTAGGGTTAGGGATTTGGGACTAGTAGAAGTGGGATTAGGGTTAGGGTTTTGGGACTAGTGGGGGTGGGATTAGGGTTAGGTATTTGGGACTAGTAGGGGTGGGATTAGGGTTAGGGTTAGGGATGTCGGACTCAGGGTTAGTGTTAGGGATTTGGAACTACCAGGACTGGGATTAGGGTTAAACTTTTGTGTTTTGGAACTATTCTGCCTTGGATTATAGTTAAACTTTTGTGTTTTGGGACTATTCTGACTGGGATTAGGGTTAAACTTCTGTGTTTTGAGACTATTCTGACTGGGATTAGGGTTAGTTATGGAATTTGGGATTAGCGGGAGTTGTATTGAGAATCACACTCCAGCTTATCTGACAAGGATTATGGGATTGGTACTCACTTTTGGCCGCTTTTTGTTTTCTTGGAAGATCATTCCAGTCCTCAATATGATGTTCAGCAACAGCATACCATCCTAAAGACTTTTTGCTGCAGTTGGCATACCAGGGATGTTTGGTGTCCCAAAGTTCAGGGTGGTCCTGCATTGATTGAATAAACTCCTCCGGTTCTATTGCTGCTTCTTTGAATCTGGATGGTCTTGCCACATTTTCTCTACTGTCTTGCATCCGGTTGCATTCATGCTCTCTTGTCTCTCCTCAACACCTCTCAACAAGATTTCCTGTATCCCAGCATCCTACACTGCACTGCGGTCATGTGACCTTCCCACAGCTTCAGGACGGTTTTCAGGCATTTTTAAATCGCTTCCCATTAATTTCAATGGACTTGGGCAATTTTGTAGCACTTTTTTCAGCACTACAAACAAGTTAGATGCTGCTTGCAGGACTTTTCTCAATGCCCTGCGAGTGCAACACCCCAGTGTGAAAGCATCTATTGAGATGAATGGGAGGCAGTTTTCAGGTGCTTTACAAGCGCTATTTTTAGCACTAAAATGCCTCAAAAGCGCCTCAGTGTGAAAGCCTAATTGCTTTTTCTCAGCTGTCAGAAGCTTAGGAACCCAAAGAACAACAAACTTTGCCATTACCAAATTTTTTTCTGAATGTGGTCACCGCTTATTTTTTAACACATTAGTTGCCTCACTAATCTGGCAATACTGTTTCATGTATCTTGTTTACTTTATTTTAAATGATTGGTCCTTGGTAAAGCTGAGAACTTATGGAAAAAGCCTTGGTTGCATATATTGCATCCAGTTGTTCCTTAAAATGTAAAATATTTCTTAGTTCCTAAATATATCTATTTCTATTATAAGTCATTTTTTCAAAACCTTATAACCGTACAGCTGCTAGTCTTTGATGTCATGCTTAACCATTGTATTCCCTTATTTTTAATTTCCCTTTGAACAATACACTAACACAATTCTGCATAAATATTATTCAGTAATTTAACTTGCGGTAACCATTTAAACAAGGTGATCTTTCATGTTAATGAAACTTTCACATCCTGTGAAGTTAAGTCTGATCTATTCAGTCTGCATTGAAATTCCCAGGCTTCAAAGTGCCATAGAACACCTGGTCTCATTATAATTTGACACTTTCTAGGCAGATCATTACAGTTAAACAAACTTGACTACAAGGTTTTGAAATTGTGTAGTTTCATTTTGCTAATTCTATTATCAAAGGAAAACTGAATGGTCATTATTTCTGCTTTGTACTGTTCTGTTTGATAATGTAATGCATGTTTTATTTCAGTAATAAAGTTAGATCATTTGATTAACAAACATTAGATATTGTGAAGATATTTTTTTTAAAACATTTTTTTATACATTGTACAACCTCTCACAAAAATGTAACCTTTTAGGCCGACATAACGCCTTCGGCTTGAAGGGGCTGTACCGGGGTGATGCGTGCAGCTGCACGCATCACCCCAGTACCATTTTTTGGAGCCAAGTCGATGGTCGGCTTTCTTGTGATAACAACTGATGCAGCAAAGCAGCCTGCTTGGCTGTTATCCCAAGCAGCGGAAGGGGATTTTGCCCCTCCCTCCCACTGTGGGTCGTCCAGGCTCTCCTATCCCACCGGGAGGCTTGACTGACCAGCTGGCAAGTCTGCCGGCTGGCCGGAGACCCGAGCGGAGCCAGAATCGGCTTTGATCGGGTCTTGGATCTAGTAACCCGAAAACTGATGTCATGACATCACTTCCACTTTACTGAAGAACTAAAAAGGCCAAATGTAAAAAGAACAGTATTCTAAACAGCCAAACTTGGCGTTTTGAATGCTTTTAAGTGTAAAGGAGGGATTTGGGGTCTTATAGACCCCAGATCTCTCCATAAAGAATACCTGCCACAAGAGATGTTTACATCCCTTGTGACAGCAATAAAAATCATCAGAATTTTTTTTTCAAAGGGACAGTGTAAAAATAAATAAATAAGAAAAAAATAATAATTAAAGCGTCCCATCCCTCTGTGCTCACGCGCAGAAGCAAATGCATACGTAAGTTGCACCCGCAAATGAAAACAGTGTTCAAACCACACATGTGAGGTATTGCCGCGATTGTTAAAGTGAGAGCACTAATTCTACCACAAGACCCCCTCTGTAACTCTAAACTGGTAACCTGTAGAAGTTTTTTAAGAGTTGCCTATGGAGATTTTTAAGTACCGTAGTTTGTCTCCATTACACGAGTGTGCGCAATTTTAACGCATTACATGTTAGGTATCTATTTACTCTGCATAAAATCATCTTTCGCATTATCCAAAAGTTGGGCTACTTTACTGCTTTTTTATTTTAATTCATGAAAGTGTATTTCTTCCAAAAAATTGCATTTGAAAGACCACTGCGCAAACACAGTGTGACATAAAATATTGCAACAATCGCCATTTTATTCTCTAGGGTCTCTGCTAAAAATATAATATATGAGTATTTTCTAGCAAAAAATACAGATTTTAACTTGTAAGCAACAAGTGTCAGAAAAAGTCTTAGGCATGAAGGGGTTGTAGCGCCCTCTAGTGTGCTAGGAGAGTAAAGTGTCTTTTTTTTTTTCCTAGAACAGGTACATTTCCAGGCTTGACTGGTAGCCAAGCCTGGGTGTATTTTTGTGATATGGGCTGGGGGTGGCCCAGGGTAGTGCTGGATGACTCACAGGTGGCATCACTAGGACCTCCCACTTCTTTCTAGAATCTTCTGGTACATTCTATAAAGAGAGGCATGGGGGGAGGTGGAGCCACCTGGGGTATTCTAAGTAGCCCTGACCAATCCCCAACCTGGATTGACAGGGGACTGGCCTCCTTAAATACCCAGGGTCAGCCCAGTTGGGAAGGATTTGATCAGGTGGAAGAGTGGAGAGGGTTTGTTAGGCTGTCAGGGCCTTGGAGGGAGCTCCCCAGTCTGGGGGGGTGTGACCTTGGGCCTGGGCTCGGGTGTGGACGGGACCGTCTTACAACACACAGAAGTGTCCTGGACAGGAGGCACAGGAAAAGCAAGAGAGGACAGCGGGAGAACACTGCCGGGCAAGTCTCCAGGAGTTCCACAGCAGCAGCCAGGAGGGCTGGTGAGTGTTCACACAATTGTGAGGACTGGGAGGCACGCCTGAGAGGACTGATGTGGAGTGACCTGAGATGGGTGCAGAGCCTGTCTGGAGGATTGTGGTGGCACAGGTAGTGGAAAGGGGCAGCTGCAGCCAAGAGGACTGGCAGTGCCTGAAGATGTGGTGCTGGGAGCAGTATAGACACAGGGAGATCTAGCACTGGGACTTTTCTACTACACCATAGGGGCCCATGGTCCCTGCCTGCAGGGGCACCTGCTTTAGGCCTGGTGAGCCAGTGTCAGGCCTACCAAATCAGTGCTAGCTAGTCTGGAGAGTGCAAAAGAGGAAGCGATGTGCAGGAGGAGAGTGGAACGATCATTAGAAAGGAAGCGATGTGCAGGAGGAGAAGAGGAGTGTATATACTGTGATGTATATAGGAGTCCCAACGTTACGTGTATTACCTGGGCATCTCATAAGTTCCCCATCCCCATCCAAGTTTAATCTCCCTCAATAAAATACAAAAACAAATGCAAGGACTGCTTTTTTGTCTCTGAGGAGTGAATAAGTGCATGCCTGGCTAGGCAGGGTGACAGACGGACCACAACATTCAGCAGCCCTTATGAGGGCACCACTACAGGGTTAAGTGTAATCACTTGAAATGTTAGTTTAATTCTCTGACCTGAAAAGAAATATATTTAATGAATGATAACTGTAGATATCATATAATTATAACGTGAAATAATTTGTGATGAACCACGCATCCTTAGGGTATATTATACAATAAAGTGCAAAGTGCAATATTGTGAAACAACCTTTGGGTGTCCCCAGTGGGTGATGGTAATGATATGCTATACAAATGTGCTAGACAATTATAAAGTGAAAATGAATGAGCATAGATATGAGTACCTATTATTCCCGTGGATACCAAAAAATGTGCAGTGTCCAAAAAATAAATATATAAAGTCCAAAAATTCATCAAATGGTTTCCAATAATACGGTGATCTCGTAAAACAAGTGACTGTAAAATTTTCCTCCACCAACACATTCAGCCAACTCACTAGAAATACATGACCCCCATTACAGAAGTGATATACAGCATTGGGATGCAAGATGTTCCCATGATCCATCACAGTACCCGGCAATGGAGCCTCCAAACGATCATCAAAAGAGGATACCCGCCAAATCTCCAGACAACAGGATCAAGAAATGAAAAAGGAACAATCTTACATGGTGAAGTATGTTGGTGTTTAATTAAAAATTAAGCGCTAAAAACACTTTACAAGTGTACAAAGTTAAAAAGAAGCAAGTGGACACAGGGACGCCGTTGTGCACTCCACCTGCGTTCCACTGTGGGCGGAAGTGCATGTCACGCTCGACCACACCCAATGCATTTCGTCAGCACGTCTGACGTCATCAGGGATCACAAGACCGGGCACATCACCTCCAATAGTTTTATACTGCTGCCCAATAAAGGATCTCCAATCCAATTAAATCCTCTCAATTTGTGAACAATTTACTTATACTTAAATGAGCATGTACTATTTGACCCACTTTTCAACAAATTCAAACTGATTTAAATTGATATACTAAAAATGTCATTTATAAATGATTACATATACTTGGCATGCGACACCTAGTGGAGACAGGAGATATTTCCCATTCCCAAATTTGATTTAACACTCATCTTAAAGCAATGAGTGTAATAAATGATGGCGCCATCATGTGGTGGTTCATGATATAGCCTTACCCAAATTTATAATTGCTTATTGGGAGAATTTTCCCCTATGGTATAATATTAATTAGAATTAATTTAATTTGGAGCACCTTGTGCAATAATATTATACATTACATAGATAAATTATAACTTAATAGTTAGATAAAAACAGTTTAAATCTATATCAACATTAATACCTGCAGGATTGAATCTAAAAATTATTATTTAATCTAAAAATCCATTCAGTTTCATTTCTAGATATCCTTTGGGCTATGTATCCCCATCTCCAATGGGGTTCTACCCTATCAATGCCAAAGAAGGTGGCTAAACTTGGATCCTTTTATGATGCACCCTAAAGTGATTTGAAAGGCTATGCTTGGGAAACCCTTTCTTTATATTATTACGTACATTAATTCTTGTGCTTTTTTGTCTCGTAGTGCGCCCAATATATTGCAACCCACAAGGGCAAGCTACTATGTAGGTAACATGAGAAGAAGTACATGTAATGAACTTCGTAATACTATATTCCTTCCCCGTGCTAAATAATCTAAACGTATCTATTTTTCTCTTATTTTTACTTTTAGTTTGACATGCTTTACACTTCCGGCAGTAAAAAAAAGCCAGTTTGTTCCAAAAAAGTAACTTTCTTTTTTAGGGGCATCATGAATGTTAGGGGGGAGTTTATTCCTTATGTTGCGTGCTCTATGGTAGATGTATTGTGGATGCCTGGGGATTATATTAGTTAGTGTTTTATCCCTTAGTAATATTGGCCAGTGTTTGTTCACAATGCGCTCCAAAATTTTATAATCACGGTTGAAGTTGGTTAGAAAGGTCAGATGTTCACTTGTTTTACTCTTTTTGGGTCTATCCTCCAATAATGTCCTTCTATCCATTTCCATTACCTGTTTTTGTATGGGTGCCAAACTCTGCTCATGATACCCTTTTTCTTTAAACATATTCACGATCATGTCAGACTGTTGTAAATACTCACCCATACTATCACAATTGCATTGAACACGCATCAACTGGCCTTTTTGGATCCCCCAATCACTTGGGATGATGACAACTGGCTGTGGGGATGTAGCTATTCCTATCTGTCTCCTTAAAAAAGGTTTTGTGTTTATCAACCTATCACGTTTCCTCAAAACCAAATCCAGGAAACTATGTTCATATAGATCCCAACTACCAGTGAACTTGAGTCCATAACAGTTACTAACACATACAAAAATATAAAATAAAAAAAAATAGTTGTCGTTTTATTGTTCTCTCTCTCTCTATTCTCTCTCTATTGTTCTGCTCTTTTTTTACTGTATTCTATTCTGCAATGTTTTATTGTTATTATGTTTTATCATGTTTGCTTTTCAGGTATGCAATTTTTTATACTTTACCGTTTACTGTGCTTTATTGTTAACCATTTTTTTGTCTTCAGGTACGCCATTCACGACTTTGAATGGTTATACCAGAATGATGCCTGCAGGTTTAGGTATCATCTTGGTATCATTCTTTTCAGCCAGCGGTTGGCTTTCATGTAAAAGCAATCCTAGCGGCTAATTAGCCTCTAGACTGCTTTTACAAGCAGTTGGAGGGAATGACCCCCCCCCACCGTCTTCCGTGTTTTTCTCTGGCTCTCCTGTCTCAACAGGGAACCTGAGAATGCAGCCGGTGATTCAGCCAGCTGACCATAGAGCTGATCAGAGACCAGAGTGGCTCCAAACATCTCTATGGCCTAAGAAACCGGAAGCTACGAGCATTTTATGACTTAGATTTTGCCGGGTGTAAACAGCGCCATTAGGAAATTGGGAAAGCATTTTATCACACCGATCTTGGTGTGGTCAGATGCTTTAAGGGCAGAGGAGGGTCTAATAAACCCCAATTTTTTCAAAAATGAGTACCTGTCACTACCTATTGCTATGATAAGGGGATATTTACATTCCCCGAGATAACAATAAAAATGATTAAAAAAAAAATGAAAGGAACAGTTAAAAAATAAGATAAAGAAGCAAAAAAATAATAAAGAAAAAAAAAAAAAGCCCCCCTGTCGCCCCCTGCTCTCGCGCTAAGGCGAACGCAAGCGTTGGTCTAGCGTCAAATGTAAACAACAATTGCACCATGCATGTGAGGTATCACCGCAAAGGTCAGATCGAGGGCAGTAATTTTAGCAGTAGACCTCCTCTGTAAACCTAAATTGGTAACCTGTAAAGGCTTTTAAAGGCTTTTAAAAATTTATTTAGTTTGTCGCCACTGCACGTTTGTGCGCAATTTTAAAGCATGTCATGTTTGGCATCCATGTACTCGGCCTAAGATCATCTTTTTTATTTCATCAAACATTTGTGCAATATAGTGTGTTTTAGTGCATTAAAATTTAAAAAAGGGTGTTTTTTCCCCAAAAAATGCGTTTGAAAAATCGCTGCGCAAATACTGTGTGAAAAAAAAAATGAAACACCCATCATTTTAATCTGTAGGGCATTTGCTTTAAAAAAAATATATAATGTGTGGGGGTTCAAAGTAATTTTCTTGCAAAAAAAAATAATTTTTTCATGTAATCAAAAAGTGTCAGAAAGGGCTTTGTCTTCAAGTGGTTAGAAGAGTGGGTGATGTGTGACATAAGCTTCTAAATGTTGTGCATAAAATGCCAGGACAGTTCAAACCCCCCCCAAATGACCCCATTTTGGAAAGTAGACACCCCAAGCTATTTGCTGAGAGGCATGTCGAGTCCATGGAATATTTTATATTGTGACACAAGTTGCGGGAAAGGGACAATTTTTTTTTTATTTTTTTTTGCACAAAGTTGTCACTAAATGATATATTGCTCAAACATGCCATGGGAATATGTGAAATTACACCCCAAAATACATTCTGTTGCTTCTCCTGAGTACGGGGATACCACATGTGTGGGACTTTTTGGGAGCCTAGCCGCGCACGGGACCCCGAAAACCAAGCACCGCCTTCAGGCTTTCTAAGGCCGTAGATTTTTGATTTCACTCTTCACTGCCTATCACAGTTTCGGAGGCCATGGAATGCCCAGGTGGCAAACCCCCCCCCCCCAAATGACCCCATTTTGGAAAGTAGACATCCCAAGCTATTTGCTGAGAGGTATAGTGAGTATTTTGCAGACCTCACTTTTTGTCACAAACTTTTGAAAGTTGAAAAAAGAAAAAAAAAATTTTTTTCTTGTCTTTCTTTATTTTCAAAAACAAATGAGAGCTGCAAAATACTCACAATGCCTCTCAGCAAATAGCTTGGGGTGTCTACTTTCCAAAATGGGGTCATTTGGGGGGGGGGGTTGTGCCACCTGGGCATTCCATGGCCTCCAAAACTGTGATAGGCAGTGAAGAGTGAAATCAAAAATTTACACCCTTAGAAATCCTGAAGGCGGTGATTGGTTTTCGGGGCCCCGTACGTGGCTAGGCTCCCAAAAAGTCCCACACATGTGGTATCCCCGTACTCAGGAGAAGTAGCTAAATGTATTTTGGGGTGCAATTCCACATATGCCCATGGCCTGTGTGAGCAATATATCATTTAGTGACAACTTTGTGAAAAAAAAAAAATGTATCACTTTCCCGCAACTTGTGTCAAAATATAAAACATTCCATGGACTCAACATGCCTCAAAGCAAATAGCTTGGGGTGTCTACTTTCTAAAATGGGGTCATTTGGGGGGGGGGGGGGTTTATGCCATCTGGGCATTTTATGTCCTTCAAAACTGTGATAGGTAGTGAGGAGTAAAATCAAAAATGTACGCCATTAGAAATCCTGAAGGCAGTGATTGTTTTTCGGGGCCCCGTACGCGGCTAGGCTCCCAAAAAGTCCCACACATGTGTTATCCACATACTCAGGAGAAGCAGCTAAATGTATTTTGGGGTGCAATTCCACATATGCCCATGGCCTGTGTGAGCAATATATCATTTAGTGACAACTTTTTGTAATTTTTTTTTTTTTGTCATTATTCAATCACTTGGGACAAAAAAAATGAATATTCAATGGGCTCAACATGCCTCTCAGCAATTTCCTTGGGGTGTCTACTTTCCAAAATGGGGTCATTTGTTGGGGTTTTGTACTTCCCTGCCATTTTAGCACCTCAAGAAACGACATAGGCAGTCATAAATTAAAGGCTGTGTAAATTCCAGAAAATGTACCCTAGTTTGTAGGCGCTATAACTTTTGCGCAAACCAATAAATATACACTTATTGACATTTTTTTTACCAAAGACATGTGGCCGAATACATTTTGGCCTAAATGTATGACTAAAATTGAGTTTATTGGATTTTATTTAGAACAAAAAGTAGAAAATATCTTTTTTTTTCAAAATTTTCGGTCTTTTTCCGTGTATAGCCCAAAAAATAAAAACGGCAGAGGTGATCAAATACCATCAAAAGAAAGCTCTATTTGTGGGAAGAAAAGGATGCAAATTACGTTTGGGTACAGCATTGCATGACCGCGCAATTAGCAGTTAAAGCGACGCAGTGCCAAATTGTAAAAAGTGCTCTGGTCAGGAAGGGGGTAAATCCTTCCGGGGCTGAAGTGGTTAAGCACCACAATTCCTGCCGTTGGTCTGCCATTCTTATTGCTATATTTTTGCTTTTTTTCTAAGGCTTCTATGCCTTTTTGTATATATTTCCTCCTTCCAACCTTTGTTTGAATCAATCTGATATCCTGCTCTACCATAGCTTTAAAAACTTCCAAAAAATTATTGGAAGATTTCTTTGAGTTGAATGTGGAATGATTCCTCAAACCACTATCCTGAAAATCCCTTGTATCAATATTCCCTATGGTTGGTTTATCTGCAAAATGTTTTTAATAAATAATTTTCTTACAAGTTTTTCAGTGTCAATAAAAGCATCAAACTTGTTAAACCCTATGTCTGGAGCATATTTTAGACCCAACTCTAGCACTTTCAATTCATTAGTGGTGAAGATTTCACCACTAAGATTGAAGATGCCCTCGCCTATTGGTCTCTCTTTTTGTTCTTTCTTCCTCCTAGTGTCACTTTGTACTCCATGCTGCCACTGGGGTGCCTCGCATTGTTGCCACGACAAGGCACTCTGATGGTTCTGGTGGGTGTTCTGATGATAATTGGGCCAGGGCTGGTTCTGGTAGTAGCCACTACCCCTGCTGTGATCCCAACCACCCCTTCTGGGTGGATCCCCATGTCCTCTCCTGTAAAAACCGTTATTGGGCTGGTTACCTCTATAGGGTTCATTATTTGGTTGTATAGGTTGGAACCGGTTATGGGTAGATACACGATAACTCATGTTCCTACCTGATTTACAGTACTCATATTGATTCCTTTCCCCATTGGGATATGGGTTGAATGGGGGTCTAGGTGTACCCCGTCTACCACTAGCTATGGGTCTGGGTTGATTACCAGGGTTACCCCTCATAACAGTGTTGAATAAGAGTTGGGTTCTACCCTCTCATTTCTTAGAGGCGAAGAGTCAGTGGACTCAACCAAAGCCAATTCTCCTGATTCCTCCTGCCATTTGTAAACAACATGCTCCCTATAGTCCTTCAGATCTCTCTGATGCTTTTTTACCTTTTTGTGTTTGATGTCCCTATCCAAAGTTTCTAAATATTTCTGAATCTGGGTGTTCTTATCTTTTTATTCAGGGGTGTCTTTGAAATGTAGTATTGCCTCTCTTAACGCTGTGATTTTATTCTCAAATATTTGTAATTTAATTTTCCTTCTAGAAATAATGAGGTTGAATAGTTTTTGTTCACTTAAATTTAAAAACTATACCATTCACCCTCCAGTTCTGGATCTGAAAGTCCATCATTAGGACCAAGATCCCACCAGAGAAGTCTGGGGTCATTTTACTTTAACATATTGTTCCCAGGTGGCTATATCCCACCATACACGGATTTTCTTATCCATCAAATTTTTCAAAGCATTAAAATTTTGATCCAAGTCCTTATGCGCCACGTTTTGCGCCGTGGCGAAAACATCATGTTGGTGGGTCTATTACTCATATAGTCAAAAATATCCATTGCTGCAGGTATTTATCTCCTTTCATATATATATATATGTGTATAGGGGAGTAACTGTGTTATTCCCTACCTGCGCAAAAGGTGTGTTGAAATTAATGATTATATTGTTAGGGGCTGCTCGTTGTAAGGTTAAACCTAATAAAGTGAAAAAATTAGTGATGAACCGCCTACCCTTATGCCGCGTACACACGATCGGACATTGATCGGACATTCCGACAACAAAATCCATGGATTTTTTTCTGACGGATGTTGGCTCAAACTTGTCTTGCATACATACGGTCACACAAAGTTGTCGGAATTTCCGAACGTCAAGAATGAGGTGACATACAACACGTACGACGGGACTAGAAAAGGGAAGTTCAATACCAAGTGCGCCACCCTTTGGGCTCTTTCTGCTAATCTCATGTTAGTAGAAGTTGTGAGTGAGAGACGATTCACGCTTTTCAGACTCGTGCTTTTCAGATCGTTATTACTGCTATTCAGTTTGTGCTTGTGGGTTTGTATCTGGTTTTCAGTGCGTGTAGTCAGTTCGTAACTGTTTTTTTCAGTGCGTTCTTGTCCACTCGAATCTGATTTTCAGCTCGCTCTTCACAGGCCTTGCTGTTTTTCAGTGCGTTCTGTTCGTTCGTTCTGAACAACCGACCATTTTGAAGCCATGTTGCTGGTACGTACTCGTCGTAGAGTTCATGCTGTGCAGGGGCTTGGTGTTGGGGTTCTTACTTTGACCCAAGCCCAGTCCATGAACAGGGTGGGGAGGAGTTCATGGACCAAGAATTGGTTGCTCCAGCGTGACCAATTCTCTCATATGCCTTTGTTGCAGGAGATCCGTAAGAATAATCCTGATGATTTCAGGAATTATCTCTGGATGACAGACCCCGTTTTTCACAGTTTGTTGGCTTTGCTGTCCCCTTATATTATGAAGCAGGACACCTGCATGCGGCAAGCCATCACTCCTGAACAAAGGCTCATCGCCACCTTGTGGTACTTGGCGACAGGGAGAAGTCTGCAGGACATCAAGTTCTCGACAGGCATCTCCCCCCAGGCTCTGGGGATCATTATTCCAGAGACCTGTTCTGCCATCATTCAGGTCCTGCAGAAGGACTATATTAGGTAAAGTTTTCTCCTTTAACATCACATTCTATGTATTTAATGTTTGCTAATGTGTTGTATTTCTTTCATCTTTCCCTAATTACCATGATTGTAATATGCTGTGAATGTCCTCTTTGTCCTCATGCATGCTTGAATATTTTTAAGTTCCTTTTTTGTCCTTCATGCATATTTGCCTTCACTAACTCCCCCAGCATGCTATCCTGGGCCCATATACACATAGCCTAGTCAATTAACAATGTATTTTGTCAGCTCCATAGTAGTGCTTTACCCTAAACACCCCCTAAAATGTGTCCGAATGTTATCTGTGTGCTTATATTCATGCAGAGTGCCAGAGACTTTTTTTGGGGTCACAAAATCATTTTGAACCCTCCCTCCCCCTAACCGCTAAGTCAAACGATACCAATCTTCTATCTGCCGACTTTGCCAAACCCATACACACTATACCTACCTCTTTTGTGTTCATATCTATGGATGAATTCCCCAAAGCATGTAGTGAAAAGGCCTGCCTGAATACTTTCAAATGGTACTGTTTAAAGTTTTGTTCTCTTATTATCTTGATAGGTAATTGCAGAATGTAAAAATGTGCTTCAATTTGTACAGTGTGTATTTTTATTTTTGTATTATGACACTTCTTACCTGTCCAGTGGGCTGCCAATAGTGTAAGTAAGGAGGGGCTGGCCAAAGTAACACACATTATTTATGCATTCAGCTCTCAATGAAGTGGAGACGGTTACCTGTCCAAAATTTTTACAATGGGCCATCAGTGGTGGGGATGAATCTGATAATTGGACCTTATACTTTTGTCTTTAAATACTCCTTCAAATAAATGTTATACTGATGTTAGCCAAGAATGTTTGTGTCTAATCTGCTTGCAATGTTTATGTGCAAAATTACTAATTTTTTTTTGTTTGACTCCACAGTTTCCTTCAACGCCACAGAAATGGCAGACTGTGGCATCCCACTTTGCTGATCGTTGGGACTTTCCCAACTGTGGAGGGGCAATAGATGGGAAACACGTCCACATATTCCCACCCCCCAACTCGGGGTCATACTATTATAACTATAAGGGCATTAATAGCATTGTGATGTTGGCGGTGGTGGCGGCGACATAAGAGTTCCTCTATGTGGACATGGGGAAGAATGGCCGGATGTCCGGATGTCGGATGGTGCAGTCATCACCCAGACGGAGTTCTACAAGTGTCTCCAGAGTGGTGGCTTGGGATTTCCACCTTCGGAAGAGTGGAAGGACTCCCGTCTGTCTTTGTTGCTGATGAAGCATTTGGGCTGGGTGAACATCTGATGAGGCCATTTCCCATGAGGACCCTCACCCCGGACCAGAGGGTTTTTAACTACCGGCTGGCCAGAGCCAGAAGAGTGGTGGAGAATGCTTTAGGGATAATGGCCAGCCGGTTCCACCTATTTCTAACACCAATCCACATGGCGGCATATAAACTGAACCATATTGTGATTGCCTGCTGCATTCTGCACAATTTTCTTCGAAAAAATGCTACGAACTATATGGCCTCTGTTGGGACTGGGGTCGGCTTTCCTGATACTTCAAGCCTGACGGCACTTGAAGCTGACCATCCTCACTTGCCCCCCCAAAGCACCCGTGAAGTGAGACAAAAATATCTGGAATACTTTGCGGGTAGGGGGGCCATTGATATGCCAGCAAATCTCTGAGACATTTTTTCAATAAATATTTTTTATAATCTGAAATAATATTTCATTTGATTTACTGCTTGTGTTTCTTTTAGCTGTCTCCTAGGTTCTCCAATGGGCTTTTTTTTGGCCATTTTCTTCAATAGTGCAAATGTAATTTGTTTTATACAAAAATGGCATGATCGTTGCAAATGATAAAGCACTGTGGGTGCTAGTTACTAAAGAAAAATCCACTTTGCACTACAAGTGCACTTAAAACTGCATTGAAAGTGCACTTGTAGTGCAAAGTGGATTTGCCTTTAGTAAATAACCCCCATTGTCACTATAAACACCAACTTACTCCAAAAAATGCTTTTGAGCATTGAAAGAAGAAGCCACACATTGTTGAGTATCAAACTTTTTATTCAAAGCACATTTACATGTGCATTTATAAAAGGGTTTTTTAACAAACCAACATTTTTGTTGTATAACATTATTTTTTGTCACATTAATTAGAAATAGCCATTTTTGGAAATAGGCATGTTACAAAGCATAACATACACAACTCAGGAACTTACAAAGTTCAACTTTGATAAAGTGAAGGCAATATCAGACATTATTATGTCGAAACTGTGTTGAAATTGTCTTCATAAAATGGGGTGATGTCACCCCTGTAAAAGCCAAATTTTGAAGATGCACACAAATTGAGAGTCAAAATGGGGATTTCCCTCCTGATCCCATGCCTAATGTCAACATGTGCCAGCTCCCATCATGGGGGATCAATGGACGTGTTTTGGGGGTGCAACCCCTTCATCTCAGCTACTTTAATTGCGAGGAAGGGGTTACACCCACAAAACGCGTACATTGATCTCCCATGATGGCAGATAGCACATGTTGACACACTGTGTGCATCTTCAAAATTTGGCTTTTAAAATACTTTAAAAACATTTTCAAAAGCAAAAATACACAATAAAAAAGTGTAAAATTTTTGTGTGGTTAAGATTCTCCCTAAAACATCAATGATCTTAATTTTTTGTTGAACATCATTGATGTTTTGCTTAATATTTTCTAAATCGCGATTGCACCCCATTATCTCCCCGATGAGGATCTGGACACTTTCACTTGTGAAATGGGTTTCTTCTTCCACAACATCCACATCACCTAAAAAAAACAAACAAAAAAAAAACATGTATTATAAATATGCAGGAACAGATCTCTTACCTGAAGCTGTGGTCTCAGACACTCACCTGTTGTGGTGACATTTTCGCCCAGTTCCAAAACGTCTCCCTCCTCATCCTCTGCTTGGTTTTTGGTGACTTCCCCTTCTTTCGGAGGTGGGGGGTCCCTGGTGTCCTCATTTTAGTGTGCAAACGAACAATGTTTCCTACGACTGATTAATGTGCCCATGACCATGAAAGTTGCCATTTTAAACTGTACAACAGTAAAGAAAAGCACATGGAGCAGCATGCAAGTAATAATAATAATAGGAACACATGACAACTACTTACTTTTTAGAAGCACCCTCTTGATTCTTCTGTACTGATCGTGCTCCCTCAATTTCAGGTCTGGCCATTGTTTCCTCAGTTGATCCTTGAATCGGCGTACCCCAAAATTCTTCTGCAGACTCTTTACAACTTTAGCCATGATATTGGCCTTTCTCATATTTGGGTTTAGGTAAGGTCCATGCTTCCCATCATAGTCGGCCCTCTTCAAGATGTCCACCATCTCCACCATCTCTACAAAGGACATATTTAAGACCTTCAATCTCCTCCGTGATCGGGATATTCGTGGCTCCGGGCTTTCCTCGTTGCTGCTGCTGTCTTGCATGCACCTGCTGTGCCTCCGCCATGTTCTCTCCCCACTGCACCAAAAGACAAGGGGCGGGGAATAGACTAGAAATAACATCAGGGGCGGGTGGAGTTTCACGCATGCGCAATGTATATAAAGCGTAAATCGCGTGCGTCGTACGTACGATCTATGAGCGGAGGACTAAGTAAAGGAAGCGACGATCGTTATAACAAAAGGTCTAACTAGGTTTTAACTTGGTGCATCACTGGCCCTATACTACTTATGGATTGAGGCCTATATTGGATCAAGATTAAGAGAGTTTAGCCTAACATTAGGGTTTGTCTTGTGTTGTGTCTTGTAGAGAAAATGGATGGGTTCAAAGACCACAGCTTTCTACCAATCTTCATAGACAAGTACAGAGAGCTGCCCTGCCTGTGGCAGGTGAAACATCCACAATATAATAACAAAATAAAGAGGCAGGCAATGATGGAGAAATTGCTGGAGTTGGTGAAGCCGCACGTCCCCACGGCAAACATCCCCTATTTAAAAACAAAAATTGATGGCCTGAGGAACACAGATCTTAGGGAGCGTAAGAAGGTCCAGGATTCCCAGAGATCAGGAACAGCAGCAGATGACATTTATGTCCCCAGGCTCTGGTACTATGACAGACTATGAATTTTCTGTCAGACCAGACTGAAGTCAGGCAGTCACTCTCCACTCTTCCTTCCACCTCAGCTGAGGCTTCCGACGCCCACCCTGGGTCTTCCAGCCAGGAAGAAGTGGAGGAGCCTGGCTTGAGCCAGGTATAGCATTGTTCTACAGATTTCTTTTAAAAAAATTAATGATGTTAACTAGATGTTATTAGTGATCACTAATTGCTGATTTACATAAAGTGTTTTACATATTAATAGACAGTAGTGGCCAAAAATGATTGTGTCAAGAATGAAAAATGCTGGGGTCAGAATGATAGTGTTTTCTATTTGTTAACATTCAATTTGCAACAGTCATGAGCTGAAAATTGTGTGTGATTGATGACCAAAAAACTCAAACTATGGGGGTCATTTACTAAGATGAATGCACTGTGCTGGTTCAGCCCTTAATTGGTGCGCTGGATAAATCCTTAATCCAGCGTGTGAACCAGCGCAGACACAGGACTACCTGCATGCGAGAATGTTTCCAGCGCGATGGGATTGCGCTGGTTCTCGGCGAGGTACATCTCATGCTCGCTGCAATAGGAAAAATACTCTTCCTATTAAAGCAGCGTGAGAAAAACTGGTGTGGGTTCCCCCCCAGGGGCATACCAGGCCCTTCGGTCTGGTATGGATTTCAAGGGGAACCCCCTACGCCGAAAAAATGTCCAGACCCCGATCCAAGCACACAGCCTGGCTGGTCAAGAAAGGGGGTGGGGACGAGCGAGCACCCCCCTCCTGAAGTCCTCATTCACATAGGGTGGGGGGCCAGGATCTGGGGGCCCACTTATTAAAGAGGGCTCCCGGATTCCGATAAGCCCCCCGCCTGCAGACCCCGACAACCAACGGCCAGGGTTGTTGGGAAGAGGCCCTTGTCCTCATCAACATGGGGACAAGGTGCTTTGGGGTGGGGGGCCGCAGCACGCCCCCCTTCCCCAAAGCACCCATCCCCCATGTTGAGGGCATGCGGCCTGGTACGGTTCAGGAGGGGGGGGGCTCGCTCGTCCCCATCCCCTTTCCTGACCGGCCGGGGTGCGTGCTTGGATCGGGGTCTGCTATGGACTTTGGGGGGACTCCATGCCGTTTTTTTGGCGTAGGGGGTTCCCCTTGAAATCCATACCAGAGCGAAGGGCCTGGTATGCCCCTGGGGGGGAACCCATGCCGGTTTTTTATTTAAAATTTGGCGTTGAGTTCCCCCTCAAGATTCATACCAAACACAGTGCCTGGCATTGGCGGGGATCCAAGTCGGATCCACGTTCAATACATTCGGTACTCTGTCGGGTTGCTATGGAAATAGCAAACTGCAGCTAAACGCAACCGCAGCTAATCGCACTGTACCAATGCAGCTGATCACAGTGCCTGGAGCGGGGGGCTTATCGGAATATGGAAGCCCCCTTTAACAAGGAGGCCCCCAGATCCCGGCCCCCCCCATGTGAATGAGTATGGGGTACATTGTACCCCTACCCATTCACCTGTACAAAAAAAGTATTGTAGTGTTAAAAAATACAGTAGACAGTTTTTGACGAGTCTTTTATTATGCAGCTCCGGGGGTCTCTTCCGACTTCTCCACTCTCTTCTCTGCGCTCTCCGGTTCTTCTCCTGTTTTCCTGTGCCTTCTGCTGGGTTCTTCTGTTCTTTTGCTAGCTCTTGCCCGGTCTTCGTCATCTTCTCCCCTCTTCTCTTCTTCCGATGTTGACTCGTCGCTGTCTCCCTCTATAATGCCGTGTGCGCCGTGCCCAATGACTTATATAGGCATGGGGCGGTGTCACTGGGTGATGTCATCCGGTGACCCCGCCCCCTTATGACTTTACAGCCCGGGGCATGATGGGTCTGTGACATCACAAGGGCGTTGCATTCTGATGACGTAATCCGGTTGCCACGCCCCATCGTTATTTAAGAAATGCAGGACATCGGCGCCGACAGGTCAGCAGGACGCAGCAAGGTCGTCGGCGAGAGCGGAGAAAGAAGAACACCTGACAAAGAAGACAAGAAGAAGAGCAGAAGAAGAAACAGGGGGAGAAGGAGAAGGGCGGAGGATGAAGATGCGGGAGAAGATGGAGGAAGAAGCGGAGAATACGTTTTGTAATAAAAGACTCGTCAAAAACTGTCTACTGTATTTATTAACACTACACTACTTTTTTTTACAAGTGAATGGGTAGGGGTACAATGTACCCCATACTCATTCAAATGGGGGGTGGGATCTGGGGGCCCCCTTGTTAAAGGGGGCTTCCAGATACCGATAAGCCCCCCACCCAAAGACCCCGACAACCACTGGGCAAGGGTTGTCGGGAAGAGGCCCTTGTCCCCAACAACATGGGGCAGAGCCCCCCCTCCCCCAAAGCACCCATCCCCCCCATGTTGAGGGTATGCGGCCTGGTGTGGTTCAGGAGGGGGGGGCGCTCGCTCGTCCCCTCCCTTTCCTGACCGGCCGGGCTGCGTGCTCCGATAAGGGTCTGGTATGGATTTTGGGGGGACCCCATGCTATTTTTTTTATTTTGGCATGGGGGTCCCCTCCGAATCCATACTAGACCCAAGGGCCTGGTATGGACCTGGGGGGACCCCACGCTGTTTTTTTCCAAAAAATTTTTTTTGGCCGGCATTTTTTTTTTATATTGAGCGGGAATTCAGCTGATGACTCATAGGTTGTTGAGGACGCGGCGGCCCCCCTTCTTAGCAACCAGCTATATACAGTGTAAAAAATTTTTTCAAAAATGCAAAAACGCGGTACTTGCGTTTTGGATGCAGGTCCATTAAAATCTATTACAAGCAAAACGCTGCATTTTCCAAAAACACAGAGGCACAAAAATGCATTGATGTGAACATGTTCCATAGGAACCCATGTTAAAAAATTCCCATGCATTTCTGAAAAATGCATCAAAAAACGCATTAGTGTGAAAAGAGCCTAAGGCCCTTTTCACACTGGGGCAGGGGGGTGTCTGCGGTAAAGCGTCGCTATTTTTAGCGCCGCTTTACTGTCGTTTTAGCGGCATTATTCGGCTGCTAGCGGGGTGGTTTTGACCCCTCTGCTAGCGGCCGAAAAGGGGTTAAATCAGCCCGCATTTTGCCGGCGGTATCACATCGCTGCCCCATTGATTTTAATGGGGAGGAGCAGTGAGTTCACCGCTCCAAAGAAGCTGCTGGCAGGACTTTTTGTGATGCCCTGCCAGCGCACCACTCCAGTGTGAAAGCCCTCACTGGAGTGAATGGAGCCACTTCTTTGGGGCGTTTTTCAGGCGCTATTTTTAGTGCTGTAGCGCCTAAAAATGCCCCAGTGTGAAAGGGGCCTAAAAAAAGTCCTGCTAGCAGCATCTTTGGAGCGGTGTATAAACCGCTCCTGCCCATTGAAATCAATGGGACAGCACAGCTATCTTGCCGGCAAAACACCGCTGCAGTGGCATTTTGCAGGCGGATTTAACCCCTTTTCGGCCGCTAGCGGGGGTTAAAACCGCTAGCGGCCGAATACCGCCGTTAAAGCAGCGCAAAAAATAGTGCAGTTTTAACGCATGTGAAAGGGGCCTAAGGCTCCCCTCACACGGATGGACCTTTCAGGTCCGCCTCGGACCTGAACGGACACTCCATAGACCTCTATGGAGGGTTGGATGTCAGTGGTGACATGTCCGCTGACATCTGACCCACTCCAATCCTAAAAAGTGTAACGGAGGAAAAACCTATTTTTCCATCCATCTGCGGATCGGGTGACGACGGACTCTACGGTCTGTCATCATCCGATCCCCCATAGAGGAGAGCGGCACTCTGACAAGTCTGTCCCTGCACAGTGGAGCGATCCCCCGCTGAGCAGAGCGGGCTCCGTACACGGGGTACAAAGTCCCATCGTGTGTATGAGGCTTAAACACCAGAAATTTAAGTTTTCATATCTTTAAAGGTCACCATACACTGGCCAATCAGTTAGATCTTCCATAAATTAGATTCAGTGCAAGAGCCTGTTTGATTTTCTACAATTAGAAGTAATTCTTACAGTGCATCTTCCTATTACCACTTTAGCTTAATGCTCTCTTTCCACTATTTCAACCCCAAAGTTGCGTGATTTACAATGTGCTTTTTCGGCTTGTTTTCCACTATTGTCATGCCACTAGGGACTGAAAAGTTGCTTCACAAGTTCTACCCCATGATTTACAATGAGTACCGTTCATATGTCTGCGACTTTAAGTTGCAGCAACTTCAAAGTAGTCCCTGCACTACTTTGGTCCCACTTTGATGCGACTTGAGGTCCATAGACCTCAAAAATACACAGGCATTGCTTCAAGTTTTGGCAAAAAGTTGGGGGAAACTTGCGGCAAAAAGCATGCAACTTTGAGCTTGCAATAGTGGAAACCAAGCCTTAATGCCGTGTCATGTGACAAATTCAAAACATCTGAGAAAAAGTCGCACTGAAGTTGGAACAAAGTAGTGCAAGAACTTTTTTTGGAGTTGCACCAATTAGAACGGGGGAACATTGAAATACATGTGTTTTGACTTGTCCTGCGACTTCACATGTGTCAAGTCGCACAACAACTCGCAGTAGTGGAAAGAGAGCCTAAGGCCACTTGGGACTGAAAAGTTGCATCACAAGTTGTACCCCATGATTTAGAATGGGTACCGTTCATATGTGTGCGACTTGCTTACGCACATGCCGTATACACAGCGGGCACACATCTTTATTACAGAAATCCATAGTTGGCATGGAAATTAACCACTTACTGGGCACTTAAACCCCCCTGCTGTCCTGACCAATTTTCAGCGCTGATCCATTTTGAATGACAATTGCGCGGTCATACTTAGCCAAATGTTTTCTTGGGGTTTTTTTAAGTTCCCACAAATAGAGCATTCTTTTGGTGGTATTTGATCACCTGTGTGGTTTTTTTCTTTTGTTCAAACAAAAGAAAAGACAGATTTTTATAAATAATTTTGTATATTTTTGTATATTTTGATATTAAATTTGCAAACAGGTAATTTTTCTCCTTCATTGATGTACACTGATGAGGCGGCACTGATTGGTTACACTGATAGTCAGCACTGCTTGGGATCACTGGTGGGCATTGATAGGTGGCACTGGAAGGGGGTACTGGTGGGCACAGATGAGGCAAGAATTGCCTCTTCGGGACCAATGTCCCTTGCACCTAAGCCGGTGATCAGCTTTATTTTTATCCTCATGCTGTCAGCGTGAGTAGAAAAAATAAACAGATCGGCCCTTACTTCGATCTGTGATCACCCGAGTCTCAGTGACTACGTCCTATGACAGCCTCCCAGAAATTCAGGTCCATGCTGTGGCCGTCGTTTGGCTATAGCACAGACACCAAGTGGTTAATAGAAAAACAGATGCAGATTTTTAGAACTGGCCAAAAATAATGTTTAGAGCAGGGGTCTTCAAACTGCGGCCCTCCAGGTTTTCAGGAACTACAATTCACATCATGCCTAGTCATGTCTGTGAATGTCAGAGTTTTACAATGTCTCATGGGATGTGTAGTTCTGCAACACCTGGAGGGCCGTAGTTTGAGGAACCCTGGTTTAGAGTTAAAGGCAACTGATGACTTTCTATTAAAGGTCTAAATGGGCCATTAACATGCATCACAATTGAACTTAGGAATGTGTCTTTGCAAAGTTAAACTCAATAAAATCCTTTCTTATTTTTGCTTGGGGATAGACTGCAGAGGGATTATAAGTTTTGGGGGATGTCTACACCCCTGATAGGGTGAAGACACCTACCAAATTTTGCCAATTTCGCATTCAAAATTATTCACTTCCTGTCACAAAGCCAAACAGGAAGTGAGGGTAAAACCCTACCAATGTATGTCCTTGGGGACACACAGGTCAATCTAAATCGTTTCCCCATTCTGGAAATTGCACTCTAGCAATTTGTCATGTACATCCCAAATTATTATGTATCTTGGGGTTTATTTACTAAAAGGTAAATCCACTTTGCACCACAAGTGCACTTAGAAGTTCAGTTGCTGGGGATCCGAGGGGGACATGCAAGGAAAAGAAAAAAAACAGCATATTTGCCTCTACATGATTTGATGATAAAATCACCAGTGCTACCCTTCTGATTTTCATCAACTACACTTGTATTGCAGAAAGGATTTGCCTTTTAATAAACCCCAAAATACCTAATAATTTGGGGTGTACACAACAAAGTGCTAGAGTGCAATTTGAATAATGGGGGCACTAGTTAGATTGACCTGTGTGTCCCCAAGGAAAAATTAGGGCTTTACTCTCACTTCCTGTTTGGCTATGACAGGAAGTGAAGCCAATTTTAAGAAAAGGGACAAAGCCCAACCTTTAAAAAAAATAATAAATAAATAAAAATCTCGATTTCCCTCAAATGTCCACAATTGGAAAAGGATTGGCTTCAGCTTGATTTTAGTTCAGTGCTCTAAATCAGTGCTTCTCAAACCTGTCCTCAAGTACCCCCCAACAGGCCATATTTGCAGGTTTTCCTTCATCTTGCACAGGTGCTTTAAATCAAAGTCAATGGCTTTGTATTTTGGACAGCTATTTTAGAGAAGATAAAATTTCCTAAACATGTCCTGTCAGGGGGGTACTTGAGGATTGAGGCTGAAAACTACTGCTCAAAAAGAAAATTGAATATTTGAAATGTTACTTTCCTGGTCACTATCCATGGCAGCATACGCACAATCCATGCATGTGCTACCATGAAGGCACCAGGAAAGTAACTTAAAAATAAAAAATAAAAAAAATGAAAAAGGGATTTGTTCAAGACATGCCAATCAGCTTAGTTAAGCTGCAGCTGGGAAATCCGATGTATGAAAAGAACACACATAAAAAACAAAGAACTTGAAACTATTTTCCTGGTGCCTCCATGGCAGCATACCAATGGTTGGTTGCTCCGCCCCCGACCAACCCACAGGACCATTTTAACTCTATAAATAAAAGAGTTGTTTCTCCCCACCGTCATTCTTTTCTTTGTCCTGGTTCCTACAGGATCAAGCGCTCAGCCCTACCTCACTGCTTTATGGTGTGACCATTGCAGGTTCATGCTCTCCTGCAGTATGGAGTCCCATTGCTTGGGCTGCTAAAAGCGCCAGATAAGTATGGGAGCCCGTTTTTCTGTGGATCTTTTTGGGGCTTGGTGGGTTAACAGGAGCCAGTTTTCTCTCCTATATATTCCCTTGTTCGGCATGCTAAAGCCCAAAATGCTTAAATGCTTGTGCTTTTTACAAAAACGCTATGAGGTTTTTTGCCTACCTCCACAGCATGCCTCATGTGCCTGTGTATCTCTCCTCTGAGTGTGCAGCGCTTCGCACGCGCCGTTTGGCTCTGCTTTACCGGCGGGGGGGGGCGGGGCCTCAGCGTGATGTCATGGCGCATGCGCAGTAGCGCTGTGAAGCCAACGGCGGCCATCTTGGGACTCCCAGACCGCTCTCTAGTATATAAGAGAGCTTACTGTCAGTAGAAGAGCAGCTGCCTTAGGGGAAACATCTATCAGGTGTCCTCTCCATCTCCTTTATCCTTTTTGACTCTGTGCTATGGAGCCCAGCCAAGGTACCAGGGAGGAATGGGAGTGTATGTGTGTGTGTGTGTGTGTATATATATATATATATATATATATATATATATATATATATATATATATTTTTTATATATAATCTTTATTCATTACTTCACATTATACAAAAGTTAAAAACAAGCATACCAAGTTTTAAATATATCTACTATATATACATTTAGGTACACATATAGTTGTAGAAGAAAGGGTATACTCTAATCATTTTCCCCCACCCTCCTCCCACCCTATCCCCCCCTCCCCCAACCATGCATCTCTATTCTTTCTTAGTTTTAACTACCGTAAGGCCGCATCTCTTATCATTCCCTTACATTTTCGTATCCCATTTCTTCTAACCAGGGGTTCCAGAGTCTTTTAAATTCCTTCTCTTTTCTTTTCTTTCCACATTGTTTCTAATACCGTTTTAATCCATTCATCCTTCGTGGGGGGGGGGGGTTCTTGCCTGCCATCTTTGAGCTATTAACTTCCTTGCTTGGAATAGGCATCTTCGTACTATTTTAATTTTAAAATTACCTCTATTTATGTTTCCCTCCACTCCCAGAATACATAGTTTTGGTTCTATTTTTAAGTTCTAAAGTGAGGACCTTATTTAACGTTTCCACCACTTCATACCAATAACGAAATAACTTTGGGCATTTCTATATCATGTGCATTAGGTCCCCAGTGTCCTGGCATCTAGGGCATTTATCATCGTTCCTCCCCCCGAACCCAAATAACCTTTTAGGGGTATAGTATGTCCTATGTAATAACATTAAGTGCGACACTTTCTGAGCTGGTGAGACTGAAACCTGGTGTCCTCCCGCCAATATCTCTTTCCACTGTTCATCCGAAATTGCACCCAGATCCCCTTCCCATTTAGCTCTACATTTTAGTTTTCCTGGAGTCTCTATAATACTTTTACATATATGTGGATACATTTCGGCTATGGGCCCACTGTAGCCACCCGGCTCACCTAGCCTTTGAAATAGGATAGACTTATTCCAGGCTGGCCCCTGTTCTCCAAATGTTCATTCAGAGCGTGTTTAATTTGTTGGTAACTAAATAATGAATGGTCCGGGATACCAAATTCCTCCTTCAATGATCCGAATGTTTTTAAGGTATTCTGATTATACAACTGGGCTAGGTTATTTATCCCCTTTATTTCCCATGTTTTTATTTTCCCTATTGCTTTTAATTCCTCTAGGTTCTTATTATTCCACAGGGGGGTGCACTTCATCATACCTCCCATTCCCCTCATGGCCTTAATGGTATTCCATACTTTTATCATCAATTTTACCGTTGGGGTTCTATACAAAAAGGAGTTTGCCTCTAATGCCCCGTACACACGGTCGGATTTTCCGATGGAAAATGTCCGATCGGAGCGTGTTGTCGGAAATTCCGACCGTGTGTGGGCTCCATCGGACATTTTCCACCGGATTTTCCGACACACAAAGTTGGAGAGCAGGAGATAAAATTTTCCAACAACAAAATCCATTGTCGGAAATTCCGATCGTGTGTACACAAATCCGACGGACAAAGTGCCACGCATGCTCAGAATAAATAAAGGGATGAAAGCTATTGGCCACTGCCCCGTTTATAGTCCCAACGTACGTGTTTTACGTCACCGCGTTTAGAACGATCGGATTTTCTGACAACTTTGTGTGACCGTGTGTATGCAAGACAAGTTTGAGCCAACATCCGTTGGAAAAAATCCTAGGATTTTGTTGTCGGAATGTCCGAACAAAGTCCGACCGTGTGTACGCCCTATAACACTTCCACCACTGTCCCATGGGGTGCCATAAACATCAATTCCCTCCTATTATGACCGTTAAGGCCAGTGCCTCTCCCCAGGTGCTGCATCTGTGCTGCTAAAAAGTAGCTCCTCGGGTGAGGCACTGCTAATCCCCCTTCTTGCGATGAAAGTTGTAGGGTTTGTAATCCTATCCTGGGGGGTCTCCCTTTCCAAATGAGATCTATTAATAATGTATCTATTTTTTTAAACCATTTCCGACTTATCCATATTGGCAAGTTATGCATAACATACAGTAGCTGGGGGAGCCACAACATTTTAATCAAGTTGCACCTCCCCGCCACTGACAGAGGCAAACCCCTCCAAATTTCAATCTTACTTTTAAATTTCCTCAGCAGGGGGGCCAAATTATTGTCTAGATATTCACCTGGATCTTTTGTTATCTTTATACCCAAGTATTTTGTCGACTCTACTATTTCCATTTGTGTACTGCTTACTGAGGTGTTCTCTCCCATGGGATCTATTGGTAGCAGCACTGATTTCTCCCAATTTATGGACAAACCCAATAGTCTTCCAAAGCTTGAGAGAATCTCCATCACTTGGTTGAGGGATCCCTCCATATCACCTAAGAATATGAGAACATCGTCCGCATACAATGCGATCCGCTCTTCCTCCTCTGCCCTCCGGAATCCTTCTATTATCCTGTTTTGCCTTATTGCTATGGCTAATGGCTCTATTGCCAGAGCAAATATCAGGGGGGATAAGGGGCACCCTTGCCTTGAGCCTCTTTCTAGTTGGAACTCGGTTGAGTAATCGCTATTAATTCTTACCTTTGCTTTGGGATCATTATAAAGTATTTTTACCCAATTAATAAAAGAGGGGCCAAACCCAAACTCCCTTAGTACCCGCCAGATGTACTCCCATTCTACAATATATATATATATATATATATACCTATATGTATATATGTAAGAAAAAAAAATTTTGCTGTTCTTCCCTCCTCTGCAAAATCCTTTTTTGTTTTTTACTACTTTTATATTAAATTTTAATCGTTCTTTTTCAGCTGCCCCTAGTACTATAATGCCGCATCAAAAAGATCCTCAACATACCACTAGGTAAGGGCTGCAACATTCAGGTAAGTTATTTGTCATGGGAAAAGAGCACCCCAGGCTGATTGAAGCACCTTTGTCTTTGTTTCTATTTTTTGTCTTAGCCCGCATCACGGATCTTCCCGCAGATCATCCCATAGAGATTCTATGGATAGAAGATCAAAAGACCATAGGAGTTCGGGTCATTCTCATTCGTCCTCGGCCCATACTTCCCGCAGTGGGCACAAATCATCCCGACATACCTCTAGTAAACATGACTCCCAGCACAGGCCTGTGTATCCAGGAGAGAAAGCATGCTGGGTGTGTGGCAAACAAGCCCTCCCTGATAAAATGGTATGTGGTCAATGCCTCCTGGAAGCTACAGGAGACAAAGAGAGAGAGAAACTTGAGTGAATGGAATCAATCAAAAGAATGATCAATGACTCTATCCGGGAGTTAGTCTTATCACAAGATCAAGTAACCCCACCCGCAGATGAAGCAGCGGTGAATACACCCAATCCACAGCCAGACACAGAGGTTATTTCTGAAAGCGATTCGGATGTGGCTGAAGAAAATGCTTCAGCCTTTGATTTTGCTCTAGTGGAACCCTTTATCCATGCGGTAAAGGACGCAATCCAATGAGAGGAAGATCCAGAGCCTCCATCTAAAGCAAAGAAATATTTTCCACACCTGAAGAAAAAATTATCAACCTTCCCCTTAATGGAAGAAATAAAGGAATTTGTGACAGATGCATGGCAGAAGGTGGATAAAATACGCTTAGCTTACAATCGTTTTCTCAAATTATACCCACTTGCTGAAGCAGATGCCCAGCCTTTTGATTCGCTTCCAACGGTAGATGCTTCAATTATGAGATTAGCCAGGAATACAACACTGCCTCTAGAGGATGCGGTCTCTTTCAGGGATGTACTTGATCGAAGGATCGATTCAGATCTAAAAAAATCTTATCAAGCAGCAGGAGGGGCATGCAAGCCAGCAGTAGCCCTGACTTCAATCTCTCGGGCTACTAGAGTATGGTCAGACTATTGAGACAGCCCTCAGACAGGGGGTGGGGTCTAACAAGATCATCAAAGCACTAGATGAGCTGAAGCTGGCCTCAGATTTCATGGCGGAGGCCGCCATTGATGTCCTGAAGTGTTCCTCCAGAGCTATGCTGTATTCCATCACTGCCAGAAGGGCATTGTGGCTAAAATCACGGTCAGCCGACCCAACCTCAAAACAATCATGGTGTTGCATACCATACAATGGGAAAGCTCTGTTTGGCGACAAAATGGATGCAGTGATTACCAGAGTCACAGGAGGGAAAAGTGGTCTAATTCCCCAGGACAGAAGCAGGAGGAAAAGATCTGTGTCATGTCCAGCTGGTCAGCAGAGAGCAAGAGACTCCAGAACGTACCGCCCGGGCAGGGAGTACAGAAGAGGCTGGAAGGGCTCGCAAGCAACTTTCTTGAAGGCGGGGAAGCCTAAAACCTCAACATCCACGGTTGAGGGCCAGAAGTCTTTTTGACTCCCTATCCACCCAAACCGCTCCAGTAGGAGCTCGGCTCAGGGCATTCGCCCAGGTTTGGGTGGAGAATTGTACAGATCAATGGGCAGTCTCCACTGTCATTCAGGGGCATTTCTGGACATTCAGAAAACGGCCCCCACCCTTTTCATTCCAGCCAACGAAGATACCAACCTCCAAAGAGAAGAGAGAGGTCCTTCTTCAGTATGTGCAAATTCTTATCGGGCAGCAAGCAGTAGTTCCAGTTCCGGACTTGGAAAAACACTCAGGGTTCTATTCCCCAGTCTTTTTGGTCCCCAAAAAATCGGGCGGCTGGAGGCCCGTGTTGGACTTGAAGAGGTTAAACAGATACATCCGTACAGAGCATTTCAAAATGGAATCCTTAAAAACAGTGAGCCTATCAGTACAGCCAGGGGATTGGATGGTCTCTATAGACCTTCAAGACGCATATCTCCATATACCTATCCTGCAGCAGTTTCAACCTTTCCTACGATTCAAAGTAGGCGATTTACACCTACAGTTTCAATGCCTCCCATTCGGGATCTCAACAGCTCCCAGAACCTTTACAAAGGTGCTAGTGGCAATTCTGGCTCCTCTTCGAGAAAAAGGGATTCGAGTGCTTCACTACTTAGACGACATCCTCATTCTATCCCAGCACAAAAGGAGCCTAGAAATACATGTACGGCTGGTCCTAGACACCCTGAGCAAGTTCGGGTGGTTAATCAATTACTCAAAAAGCCAGCTCACACCTACACAAAAGACGACATATCTAGAAGCACTTTTCAACACTCCGGAGAGGGCAGTTTCACTTTCCCTAGAAAAACTTCCTGTCCTGATAAGGAAGGTAAAGAAAGTATTGGCAAGCCACTCCATGTTGGCATCAGACTGTCTGAGTCTCCTGGGCTCCCTTTCCTCTTGTATACCCATGGTGAAGTGGGCCAGGTGGCATCTACGGGGATTCCAATTGGGCTTTCTGGCACAGTGGAGGAAGAATCGCTTGGATCAGAGGATATTAGTCACATCCATAATGAAGTCCAGTCTCTGGTGGTGGACGAGACCATCCAACCTGCAGGTTCACTGTTCCCTAGGGCCCATCTCATGGACCATTCTTACGTCAGACGCAAGTCAGTTGGGCTGGGGTGCACACTTCCAAGGTCAACTAGTCCAAGGGAGATGGCAGTTCAATTCGGAGGCGGTAGTATCGAACATACTGGAACTAAGGGCGGCATGGATGGCAATCCTACATTTAGCCACCTACCTCAGAGGAAAATCCATACTCTTATGCCGCGTACACACGAGCGGACTTTACGGCAGACTTTGCCCGGCGGACTTTTCGCCGGACTTTGTTGGCTCCTTGCGCCGGACTTAAAAACGGACGGACTTGGCCACACACGCTCACTGCAAAAGTCCGCTGGTTTGGAATGCAGTGACGTATAACACGTACGACGGGACTATAAAAAAGAAGTTCAAGCCCCACTACGGCACCCTTTGGGCTCCTTCTGCTAATCTCGTGTTTATCTCGTGTTAGTAGAAGTTTGGTTAGAGACGATTCGCGCTTTTCACACTTCAGCTTATTTCGATCGTTTTTTGCGGTTCAGTTTGTGCTTGTGAGGTTTGTATCTGCTTTTCAGTGCGTGTTGGTCAGTTCGTACCCTGCCTTGCAGGCCGTTCTGGTCCGCTCGTTCCTGATTTTCAGGTCGTTCTTCATAGGCCTTGCTGTTCTTCAGTGCGTTTGTTATAAGTTTGTTTGTTTGACCAGCCGACCGCTTTGAAGCCATGTCGCGTGGACGTTCTCGAGTTCGTGCTGCGTGGGGACTTGGTGTTGGGGTTAATACTTTGACCCGAGTCCAGTCCATGAACAGCGAGGAGGAGTTCATGGATGAAGAATTGGTTGCGCCAGCGTGACCAATTCTCTCATATGCCTTTGCTCCGTGAGCTCCGTGAGAATAATCCTGAGGATTTCAGGAATTTTCTCAGGATGACGGACCCCGTCTTTGAGCGTCTGCTGGCTAAGCTGACCCCCTATATCAGCAGGCAGGATACCTGCATGAGGCAAGCCATCAGTGCGGAGCAGAGGCTAGTTGCCACGTTACGTTACTTGGCGACAGGGAGAAGTCTTCAGGACTTGAAGTTCTCGACAGGCATCTCCCCCCAGGCTCTGGGGATCATAATCCCAGAGACCTGTTCTGCTATTATTCAGGTCCTGCAGAAGGACTATATGAAGGTAAGTTTTATCCTTTAACATTACATGATATGTATTAAATGTTTTTTGATGTATTGTATAACTGTCCTCCTTACCTAATTGCCATGCTTTCAATATGCTGTGAATGTCCCCTTTATCTTCATGCATGACTGTTTTTGGACATTAATCATTTATTGACCTACATGCATATTTTCCTTCATTAACCTCCCCACCATGCAATTCTGGGTCCTTTTATATCTCTAGCCTATAGTCCCTTGAACAATGTATATTGTCTGCTCCATTGTCTTGTTTGACCCTCCCCCACCCCACAAATGTTTGAACCAGTCAGGTGTGTTTGTTAACCTAATTAGAACCCCTCCCCCACCCCACAAATGTTTGAACCAGTCAGGTGTGTTTGTTAACCTACGTAGAACCCCTCCCCCACCCCACAAATGTTTCAACCAGTCAGGTGTGTTTGTTACCTAATTAGAACTCCTCCCCCACCCCACAAATGTTTGAACCAGTCAGGTGTGTTTGTTAACCTAATTAGAACCCCTCCCCCACCGCGCAAATGTTTCAACCAGTCAGGTGTGTTTGTTAACCTAATTAGAACCCCTCCCCCACCCCGCAAATGTTTCAACCAGTCAGGTGAGTTTGTTAACCTAATTAGAAGCCCTCCCCCACCCCACAAATGTTTCAACCAGTCAGGTGTGTTTGTTAACCTAATTAGAACCCCTCCCCCACCCCACAAATGTTTCAACCAGTCAGGTGTGTTTGTTAACCTAATTAGAACCCCTCCCCCACCCCACAAATGTTTCAACCAGTCAGGTGTGTTTGTTAACCTAATTAGAACCCCTCCCCCACCCCACAAATGTTTCAACCAGTCAGGTGTGTTTCGGGCCCTAATTAGAACCCCTCCCCCCACATTTAAATGTATCAATGGGCCATCAGAGGGTGTGATTAATCTTATAAGTGTGCCTTATGTTTTTGAACATTTCAATTACAAACACACATATTAATAATGTTTGACTGCTGTTGTTCACTAATGTTTTGGTGTAATCTGATATACAATTTAGGTTTTAAAGTCCTTATCTTATTTTTTTTTCTTTTTTGCACTCCACAGTTTCCTTCAAGTACACAGGAATGGCAGACTGTGGCCTCCCAGTTCGCTGACCGTTGGGACTTTCCCAACTGTGTCGGGGCGATTGACGGGAAGCATGTCCGGATTGTGCCACCACCGCATTCGGGGTCTTATTTCTATAACTACAAGGGGTTCCATAGTGTAGCTTTGATGGCGGTGGTCTCTGCACATTTGGACTTTCTGTTTGTGGATGTGGGGAAGAACGGGCGGATGTCTGATGGAGGAGTCTTTGCACAGACCGAGCTGTGCCATCGTCACCAGATCGGTGGCCTATAATTGCCACCTGATGACGAGAATGTGGATGGACTCCCCTCAGTTTTTATTGCTGATGAAGCGTTTGCTCTCGGTGAGCACTTGATGAGGCCGTTCCCCCAAAGGACACTCACCCCTGAGAGGAGGGTATTTAATTACCGGCTGGCCAGAGCAAGAAGAGTTGTGGAGAATGCCTTTGGGATTCTGGCCAGCCGGTTCCATTTATTCCTTTCTTCAATTCATTTGGCGGACTATAAACTAAACTACGTCATCCTTGCTTGCTGCATCTTGCATAACTTTTTAAGGAGACATTCAGCAACATATATATCCTCTGTTGGGCCTGAGGCCGGACTGGAACAGGATACCACTTTGACAGGCCTAGAAATTGGCCGTATTGGCTTGGCCCCCCGAACCGCACGTCAAGTGCGTGACCGTTATGTCAATTATTTTAATGGTCGGGGGGCCATTGCTATTCAGCAACAGCTGTAATTTTCGGGAAAAAAATAAAATAATTTTTTTTTTCTAAAATATCTTGTTTTTATTCTTGTTTGCATTTAGTTATGTCTGTCTCCTAGTGCACTTGTAGTAGTGGCAAGTGCATTTAGCTTTATTTAATCAGGCCCCCAAAAAATAAAAATAAAAATTGTCTTCAATAATCAGCCACACACATTGTATTATGAACAAAATTTTACTTTGTGCACATTGAAAGGTGCATTTTTTTATTTTTTTATTTTTTTTTGTTTAAAATATTTTACGCTGTGTAAAAAATTTTTTGTTTACAAAATTATTAAAGGCATATTTTAGCAAAAATAGACCTTTCTAAAAAGATTTACATACACAACAGTGTTTTTAGAAACAGAACAAAACATTAAAGAAGTTACAAAGTTCAACATTTATAGAACGGTGCATGTGATGTCACCCTTGGAAATCGTTCATTTAGAATATGCTCAAAATTGAGATTTACAAAAGGGTCAAGTCAGCATGTGCTATCTCCCATCATGGGTGAGCAATGTACGTGTTTTGTGTGTGCAATCCCTTTTTTGGTTCCTATCACCACCAAAGAATTTTCAGGATGAAGGGGTTGCAAACACAAAACAAGTACATTGATAACCCATGATGGAAGATAGCACATGATGACACACCGTGTGCATCAGAATGTAAATTTTGGGATCCCAAAAAAATTCTAAAAACATTTTTGAAAAAAAACAAACTTCACAAGGAAATGAAGAACATGATTGATGTTTTTAGGCCAAATGTTATTATATTCTGCCCAAAACATCAATCATGTTCTTCATTTCCTGTTGCATGGAGTCCAGGCGAAGTTGCATGCTGTGAATTTGGTCACGCATTTTATCGATTTGGCCATTCCACAGCATTATCTGGCCAATCAGTCTTTGCGCACTGTCTGTGGTGAAGGGCTCTGCCGCTTGGCCTTCCACAACCAGAAACTCACCTAAAATGAGTGAATAAAAACAAGGTTTACAATATGCATGCCAAAATACATTAACTCAAGCTGGGGTGTCAGTCACTCACTTGGTGGGCTTGAAACCTCGCACACTTCCTCCACCTCTCCTTCCTCCAGGTCGTCGGGTGGGCGTGGTCTTGGGCTGGGGCTTGGGGTATCTTCTGCCTCAGGCTGGTGACTTTGGGGGGGTCTTGGGATCCTTGGACTGTTGTCTGAGTCTTTTCTCCCCTATGAGAATTGAACAAAAGGTATAGTTAAAACACAGTGATAGTTTAGATTTTAATAAATAAACTTAAACGTTGGTTATGAGTTGTGGCCAATTGCCTTTTTTCATCATAAAAAATTTTGAAGACAGGATGAACATTCCCTCTGAACAACAATTATAAACAATGCACATTTTCTGGCAAGTTTCACAGATGCAGACACCTCAATGCTCTCCTATGTGTATTACCCCTCTAAAATGTATTTATGGTCACATAGTACACTATAGTGCTCGTGAGTCCAGATGTGGAAACAGCTGCTGTGTCCTGTCCCTAAATTACACTGAATCATTTTGGAAGAAGCATTATATTTTCAAAACAATCAATAAAGAGCAGCGCTGTGAGAGTAAATCGCTTATATGGTTGAACCCATATAAAATTAAGATAAACAATAAATAAGGTGAATAATAAACCCAAGATTCAAATTAATTGATAACAGAGGTTCATAAATATAACAGGGGTTCATAAATATGACATTATGATTATTAACAGTCCTAATCCGTGATCAAAATTCAGATGAGTGAGATGATGTGGGGAGACGTAGGTGCAAGCCCCAGTCGACAGGTAGGAATGCAAATAAATTGAATGAGTCCTTCACCGCACCACTGTGATAGTAATAAGAATGCGCGCTTACCAAACGGCAAGCTTGGAGGAGCTTGCGACCTTAACCCGGTCGGGGCCTTTCATGGAATGGAGACACCAACACACCACTTCAGCTTTAGGATAAGCACGCTGTCCCCCAAATATCAGGCAAGCACTCTACTCAGGAGATAATATCGTTTCGTCACACTCTGACGTCGTCTGGGGCACGGGACGACGTCAGAGTGTGACGAAACGTACGTCTGACGTGCTGACGTGCTGCATCTACCGTCTGCAGGACGGGTGTTCGCTTCTAGCCGGCCAGCTCTATATGCTTTTATAATCTACCTAAGTGTAAGTGTGATTTTAATCTTCTTTTAATAAATACTCAAGCAGAATTACGCTATGTTGCTCTCTTTCTTTCCTTGGGGTACCTCCTTTGAGAACAACCCTTAGCTAGGAGATATTATCTCCTGAGTAGAGTGCTTGCCTGATATTTGGGGGACAGCGTGCTTATCCTAAAGCTGAAGTGGTGTGTTGGTGTCTCCATTCCATGAAAGGCCCCGACCGGGTTAAGGTCGCAAGCTCCTCCAAGCTTGCCGTTTGGTAAGCGCGCATTCTTATTACTATCACAGTGGTGCGGTGAAGGACTCATTCAATTTATTTGCATTCCTACCTGTCGACTGGGGCTTGCACCTACGTCTCCCCACATCATCTCACTCATCTGAATTTTGATCACGGATTAGGACTATTAATAATCATAATGTCATATTTATGAACCCCTGTTATATTTATGAACCTCTGTTATCAATTAATTTGAATCTTGGGTTTATTATTCACCTTATTTATTGTTTATCTTAATTTTATATGGGTTCAACCATATAAACGATTTACTCTCACAGCGCTGCTCTTTATTGATTGTTTTGTAGTGTGTGTATCTCACCTTTAGTGGCTGCTTTTGCTATTTAAGTTTAATCTACTGATTTTGTCACTATATTTTTTATTTCAATTTTTCACATATTTTTTCAATATATTTTTTTGAGTGTATTAATTTTGTATGTATATAGCGCGGTAGTCTTCCCTTTTCCATTATATTTTCAAACACATCTACACCACATCAGCAAATTGTGGGAATTTGACAAATTATCAAGACATAAATGTATGTCCAACCCTGTCCCATCGTATTTGGCGAAAAAATAACGTCATTTTCTAAAGTATCATATGTATTTTACAAAGAACGGTCTTTACGAACGATGCTGTATAAAGTCCAAAAATAAGGATCAGCATGCAAGTTAAGTATCTCAATAGTAAAACACAACAAGTACTTACTTTTTTTAAGTAGCTTCTTTATTCGCCAATATTGTTCTGGCTCCCAACTTTTGATGTCAGACCACCGCTTCCTCAATTGTTCTTTCGACCGTTTTGTGCCAAATTTTGCTTCTAGAGCAGTGACAACTGAGGATTATTTTGTCCTTCCGCATATTCGGTCGTGTGTACGGTCCTTTTTTCCCATCGTAGTCCTCCCTTCTCAATATGGACATCATCTCCATCATCTCTTCAAAAGCCATGTTGGTGGCCTTATATCTCCTCCGGGATGTGGATGTTTGGAGCTCTGGGCTTTCCTCCGCGCTACTTCCACTGATTCTCTCCGCCATCTTTTGCTATCTACTCCCACTGCGCAACGAAGAGTGAAGGGGCGGGGCCAAATCGTACTAAAGGACGTCAGGGGTGGGCAACGCAGGCGGAGCATGACACATGCGCAGTGTATATAAAGCTATTACGATGGCCTACGTATGTCCGTGCGGAAGTAGCGAGCGTCAGAAACGAAGGTAAGATTAAAGTGGGGGTGTGTGTGTGTATGTGTGTATGTATGTATGTGTCCCCTAGATTACAACAAAAAATAATCCTGTGATTTGTGACTGACATTAGTTTGGATCTTGTGTCTTGTCTTTCAGAAAAAATTAATCCCTTTAAAGAGGAAGAATTTTTGTGCTAATTTATTGAGCTCTATCAGGACAAGAAAAACCTGTGGGAGGTCAAACACCCCCTATATTATAATAGGGATGTTAGGAAGGCAACACTGGGCACACTTTTAGAGTTTGTGAAGACTCGAGTCCCCCAGGCAGACCTCAAGTTTGTGGACAGGAAAATTGGTATCTTGCGAAACATGTACAAGCGGGAACACAATAAAATCCAAGAGTCGCTCAGATCCGGTGCAGCAGCTGACCAAGTATATGTACCCAAGTTGTGGTACTACAACAAAATGTGATTCCTGGATGACCAGACCAAAACCAGGCAATCACTTTCCACCCTTCCCCCCACCCTTCCCATGAGACTTCCCTCCACTCTTCCCTCCAGCCTTCCATCCACCTCCACCCCAGCTGAGGAGTCCCAGGATGAACTGGGCCTTTTCAGCATTGATGAAGTTGATGCGTCCAGCTTCAGCCAGGTATCCTTTTTTTTGTAATTTGTGATTGTGTAAATGTTATTAATGATGTTAACGTGTTAATTTTTAAAGTGCTTACAAAAAAATGACTTCTGCACAAAGATTAATATGTAGACATATCACTAGACAGTAGTGGCCAAAAATATACTTAACTTCAGATATTGTTGATCAGCTAAAATAATGGTGGTGTCAAATAGATAGCCTTTACTATTTTGTGTAATTATATTTGAAAGTCATGAGCTGAAAATTGTGTGATTTTATAACACAAAATTACAACTATGTCCCTTTTTTTGACACAGGATGACCTCAGCCAGGAGGAGGCCTTGCCCAGTGGGAGAGAGGAGGAGGCTGTGGCTGGGCCAAGTCGAAGCCGCACAGAGTGTCAGGTGCCTCCCCTCCGCATTCTCCACAACCAGGAGAATGACACCAACTGAGCAGGAATCCCTAACCCTCATACGGGAAGCAAGCCTCATCCTGAGCAAACCACCCAATGCAGAGGAGGCGTATGGACCTATATAGCCAGCAGATTGCTGGAGTTGGAAAAGGGCCAACGCCTCCTCTTTGAGGGTCTGATTTTTGAGGCTTACCAGAAGGGCTTGAGAGGGGAGCTTACTGCTACCACATATCTGGCAGATGAAGCCACTCCTCCTCCTCCTCCTCCTCCTGCCCCAAGTACACCACCAGAGGCACAACCTCCAAGGAAGGCTGCAGAGAAGTGTGGAGGGAAGGCTGCAGAGAAGCGTGGAGGGAAGGCTGCAGAGAAGCGTGGAGGGAAGGCTCCACGGAAGAGTCGAAAGTGATTGCCTGGCTTCTGTCTGGTCTGACTGTGCTCCCTGTGCTCCCTATAGTCACAAGATACCAATTTTCTTGTCCTCAAACTTGATGTGTGTCCTGGGGGACGAAAGGCTTCCCAGATTCTAAAAGTGTCTCCAGTGTTGCCTTCCTATTTTTTTAAAAAGTTTTTGGTTACCTTACATTATTGCCTATTAGGGATGAGCCGAACACCCCCCGGTTCGGTTCGCACCAGAACCCGCGAACGGACCGAAAGTTCGCACGAACATTAGAACCCCATTGACGTCTATGGGACTCGAACGTTCGAAAGCAAAAGTGCTCATTTTAAAGGCTAATTTGCATGGTATTGTCCTAAAAAGGGTTTGGGGACCCGGGTCCTACCCCAGGGGACATGTATCAATGCAAAAAAAACTTTTAAAAACGGCCGTTTTTTCGGGAGCAGTGATTTTAATGATGCTTAAAGTAAAAAAAAAAAAGGGAAATATTCCTTTAAATATCGTACCTGGGGGGTGTCTATAGTATGCCTGTAAAGTGACGCGTGTTTCCCATGTTTAGAACAGTCCCTGCACCAAATGTCATTTTTAAAGGAAAAAATCTCATTTAAAACTGCTTGCGGGTTTAATGTCATGTCGGGTCATGGCAATATGGATGAAAATCAGTGAGACAAACGGCATGGGTACCCCCCAGTCCATTACCAGGCCCTTTGGGTCTTGTATGGATATTAAGGGGAACCCCGCACCCAAATTAAAATAAGGAAAGGTGTGGGGCCACCAGGCCCTATATACTCTGAACAGCAGTATACAGGCGGTGCAAACAAGACAGGGACTGTAGGTTTGTTGTTAAGTAGAATCTGTTTGTAATTTTGAACATTTTTAACGTGTTTAGCTCCAGCCAAAAAATCTTTTCTAAGCTTTTTGGAAAACATAGGGAAGGGTTATCACCCCTGTGACATTTGTTTTGCTGTCTTTCCTCCTCTTCAGAAGATTTCACCTCACTTTTTTGTCCCAATGAAAAATGTTTTTTGAAAATTTGGGTTTTTTTGTGGAACAAGGATTGGAAAGCATCAGTGGAAAGGAGAAATTGTTTTCCCATATTAACTCTTACAGGAGAGAATTTCCCTTCCTAGGGGTAGATTTAATCTCACTTCCTGTTGTCTCCTTCCGTTTGCAAGTAGGAGTCGTTTGTAAGTTAGATGTTTGAAAGTAGGGTCCTGCCCTATATACTCAGCAGAAATTTGGGCCTTAGGTGTTGCTGTGGCCACAACACTGTAAGCCCTCACAGGGCCCTGCTGTGAAATATTAGATCAAGAATTGTAATTACATGCCCCTGTTGAACAGGAGCTGAAAAATTAGGCCTTAGGCACTGGTGCTGGTGCCACAACACTGCAACCCCTCACAGACACTCTAGTTGGAACGCAGGAACGAGCCCTGCTGCAAAGTATTGCTTCAAAACTTGTAATTACACGACCCTGTTAGACAGGGGCAGAAAAATTGGGCCTTAGGCACTGGTGCTGGTGCCACAACACTGCAACCCCTCACAGACACTCTAGTTGGAACGCAGGAACGAGCCCTGCTGCAAAGTATTGCATCAAAAATTGTAATTACACGCCCCTGTTAGACAGGGGCAGAAAAATTGGGCCTTAGGCACTGGTGCTGGTGCCACAACACTGCAACCCCTCACAGACACTCTAGTTGGAACGCAGGAACGAGCCCTGCTGCAAAGTATTGCATCAAAAATTGTAATTACACGCCCCTGTTAGACAGGGGCAGAAAAATTGGGCCTTAGGCACTGGTGCTGGTGCCACAACACTGCAACCCCTCACAGACACTCTAGTTGGAATGCAGGAACGAGCCCTGCTGCAAAGTATTACATCAAAAATTGTAATTACACGCCCCTGTTAAACAGGGGCTGAAAAATTGTGCCTTAGGCACTGGTGGTGGCGCCCAGAACCAAAAATGTTCTTACAAGCTATCAGCGTGATGATTGAGGAGGAAGAGGATAATTACTCAGGGATAGTCACTCAGCATCAGCATAGGCAGTCTTTGAAGGGATCTGAGATTTCAAAAAAAATTATTCGGTTACATCAGCATAAGGTGCTTGGTAGCTGGTGGTGATCCAAGACTGATTCATTTTTATGAAGGTCAGCCGATCGACCGAGTCGGTGGACAGACGCACCCTGTGATCGGTTACCACGCCTCCAGCAGCACTGAATGTGCGTTCCGAAAGAACGCTGGATGCAGGACAGGCCAGTAGCTCAATTGCATACTGTGCAAGCTCTGGCCAGTGATCCATCCTCAAGACCCAGTAACCCAGAGGATTTTCGGTGGGAAAGGTGTCCAAGTCTGATCTTGCCCCTAGGTATTCCTGCACCATGTAAAACAGACGCTGGCGATGGTTGCTGGAACCGATCATACCTTGGGGCTGCGGACCAAAAAATTGTCTGAACGCATCGGTCAGACGGCCACCTTCTCCACCGCTCCTTCTTTGACTGACCGAAGCCTCAGCAACACGTTGTCCAGAAACAGGAGTTTGTAACCTCCCAGTCTCTGGGAACGCGTTGCACAGACCTTTCTGCAAGGCCTCCCGAAGATGTTTCATCCTCTGCTCCCTCTGCGATGGCAAGATAAGGTCCGCAACCTTACCCTTGTAACGTGGATCAAGGAGGGTTGCCAGCCAGTATTGGTCCTTCTCCTTGATACCACGAATACGAGGATCCTTACGCAGGCTTTGCAGGATCAGGGAGGCCATGCAGCGTAGGTTTGCTGAGGCATTCGGTCCGGAGTCCTCTGGGTCACTAAGGACAACAACGTCCGCAGCCACCTCCTCCCAGCCACGTACAAGTCCATGTGTTCCTTGGGACTGATCCCTTAAAGACTGCTGCTGATGCTGAGTGCCAGGCTCCACCTCCATACTGACACAATCTTCCTCCTCCTCCTCCTCCTCCTCTTCCTGTGTGATCGGCGGGCACGCAGGAACACTGTCTGGATAAAGGGGGCCTTGAGAACTAAGGAAGTCCTCCTCTTCCTGCCTCTGTTCTGCCTCAAGTGCCCTGTCCATTATTCCACGCAGCGTGTGCTCCAACAGGTGGACAAGGGGGACAGTGTCACTGATGCATGCACTGTCAGTGCTCACCATCCTCGTGGCCTCCTCGAATGGTGACAGGACAGTGCATGCATCCCTGATCATGGCCCACTGGCGTGGGGAAAAAAAACCAAGCTCCCCTGACCCTGTCCTGGTGCCATAGTCGCACAGGTACTCATTGATGGCCCTCTGCTGCGTGTGCAGCCGCTGCAGCATGGCCAACGTTGAGTTCCACCTGGTGGGCATGTCACAGATTAGGCGGTTCTTGGGCAGGTTAAACTCCTTTTGGAGGTCCGTCAGCCAAGCACTGGCATTATATGACCGGCGGAAATGCACACAGACTTTCCTGGCCTGCCTCAGGACATCCTGTAAGCCCGGGTACCTGCCCAAGAACCGCTGCACCACCAAGTTAAGGACGTGAGCCAAACAGGGCACATGGGTCATTTGTCCCTGTCGGAGGGCAGAGAGGAGGTTGGTGCCATTGTCGCAAACCACCATTCCTGCCTTAAGTTGGCGTGGCGTCAACCACCTCTGAACCTGCCCCTGCAGAGCTGACAGAACCTCTGCCCCAGTGTGGCTCCTGTCCCCCAAGCACACCAGCTCAAGCACCGCATGGCATCTTTTGGCCTGCGTACTTGCGTAGCCCCTTGAACGCCTACGGAGCACCGCTGGTTCCGAGGAAGAGGCCATGGAGGAAGAAGAAGAGGAGGGGGTGGAGGAGAGAGGTGTGTCACAATCAGCATTTTGGAGGCGTGGTGGCGGAACAACCTCCAACACTACTGCACCTTGTCCTGCATCCTTCCCAGCTGCCAGCAGAGTCACCCAATGCGCCGTGAAACTTAGGTAACGTCCCTGTCCATGCCTGCTGGACCATGAGTCAGCGGTAATATGCACCTTACCGCTGACCGCCCTGTCCAGCGAGGCATGGACATTGCCTTCCACATGCCGGTAGAGAGCCGGAATCGCCTTCCGTGAGAAAAAGTGGCGTTTGGGTACCTGCCACTGAGGAACCGCACATTCCACAAACTCACGGAAGGGGGCAGAGTCTACCAACTGAAAAGGCAGCAGTTGAAGTGCTAGCAATTTTGCCAAGCTAGCATTCAACCGCTGGGCATGTGGATGGCTGGGAGCAAACTTCTTTTGGCGGCGCAGCAGCTGGGGCAGGGAAATTTGCCTGGTACAATCTGACGTCGGTGTACCAAAAGCAGATTGCCCACAAGTACTTGGCTGTGACACACCTAATTCTACACCTTCATTCCTCTCACTGCAGGTCTCAGAGAGGACTGAAGGTCTAGTGGGGTTGGAAATCTCAGCTGATGAGGAGCAAGGAGAGATCCTCTTTGTTCTTTGGTGTGGGTCTTTTAGATACGCTTGCCAACGAACTGCATGGCAGGTCAACATATGTCTGGTCAAGCATGTGGTACCCAAGCGGGAGATGTTTTGGCCACGCGAGATACGCTTGAGACATATGTTGCAAATAGCAGCGGTGCGATCTGATGCACTCGTCTCAAAAAAGGCCCACACCAAAGAACTTTTTGAATAACGCGCAGAGACTGCAGCGCCCTGCACATGTGGAGCTTTGGGGTGTGATGCAGTCAATGTGCTGCCCTTAGGCTGGCCCCTGGAGGGCATCCTGCCTCGTTGGTGATGTGCCGCCTCCTCCTCCTCCTCCTCCTCCTCCTCTCTCCTATCAGGCACCCACGTTGAGTCAGTGACCTCATCATCCCCTCCCTCCTCATCACTGGAGCAAACCTGGCAGTATGCTGCAGCAGGGGGAGCATGACTGCCAGATTGCTGTCCTTCTTGGGCACCCCCTCTGTCCGTGCTCATGTTACTGCCTTCATCGAGCTCAGTATCATCATCAGAGCCTTCCAAACGCTGGGCATCCTCCTGGAGCATGTACCCAACACTGTGGTCAAACAGTTCGAGGGAATCCTCAGGAGGACATGGTGGAGCTAGGGAAGGAGTCACTGATGACATTGAGCTGAGGGAAGAGGCCGCTGCTTTGCCAGACAAAGCACCCTGGGCATGGGTGAGAGAGGATGAGGAGGATGAGGACGGCTTGGTCATCCACTCGACCAAGTCTTCCGCATGTTGCGGCTCAACACGGCCAGCTGCCGAAAAAAAGGCCAAGCGTGTCCCATGGCCACGTGCTGATGAGGATGCACCGTTTCCACGACCAGCACTAGACACAGAGCCTGCTTGCCCTCTCTTATTGGCTTGTGACTGTCTGCCTCTCCTTCTTGGCCTTCCAGACATACTAATGGCCTGTAGCTGCACTAAGCTGGGATAGAACACCTGTAATTTTCTTCAGGTAGCTTTATATACTGTAACCAGACAAGCCTGCCTGTCAGTAGGAAGATAACAGGAACGGATCTAGCTGAACACTGTGAGCAGGACGCACTGTACTAAATGTAAATAGTTTAGCTGCCTGACCGTGGTACTAATAGGATCAAATAGAACACCTGTAATTTTCTTCAGGTAGCTTTATATACTGTAACCAGACAAGCCTGCCTGTCAGTAGGAAGATAACAGTAACGGATCTAGCTGAACACTGTGAGCAGGATGCACTGTACTAAATGTAAATAGTCTAGCTGCCTGACCGTGGTACTAATAGGATCAAATAGAACACCTGTAATTTTCTTCAGGTAGCTTTATATACTGTAACCAGACAAGCCTGCCTGTCAGTAGGAAGATAACAGGAACGGATCTAGCCGAACACTGTGAGCAGGACGCACTGTACTAAATGTAAATAGTTTAGCTGCCTGACCGTGGTACTAATAGGATCAAATAGAACACCTGTAATTTTCTTCAGGTAGCTTTATATACTGTAACCAGACAAGCCTGCCTGTCAGTAGGAAGATAACAGGAACGGATCTAGCTGAACACTGTGAGCAGGACGCACTGTACTAAATGTAAATAGTCTAGCTGCCTGACCGTGGTACTAATAGGATCAAATAGAACACCTGTAATTTTCTTCAGGTAGCTTTATATACTGTAACCAGACAAGCCTGCCTGTCAGTAGGAAGATAACAGGAACGGATCTAGCTGAACACTGTGAGCAGGACGCACTGCACTAAATGTAAATAGTCTAGCTGCCTGACCGTGGTACTAATAGGATCAAATAGAACACCTGTAATTTTCTTCAGGTAGCTTTATATACTGTAACCAGACAAGCCTGCCTGTCAGTAGGAAGATAACAGAAACGGATCTAGCTGAACACTGTGAGCAGGACGCACTGCACTAAATGTAAATAGTCTAGAAGATAACAGGAACGGATCTAGCTGAACACTGTGAGCAGGACGCACTGCACTAAATGTAAATAGTCTAGAAGATAACAGGAACGGATCTAGCTGAACACTGTGAGCAGGACGCACTGCACTAAATGTAAATAGTCTAGAAGATAACAGGAACGGATCTAGCTGAACACTGTGAGCAGGACGCACTGCACTAAATGTAAATAACAGGAACGGATCTAGCTGAACACTGTGAGCAGGACGCACTGCACTAAATGTAAATAGCAGGAACGGATCTAGCTGAACACTGTGAGCAGGACGCACTGCACTAAATGTAAATAGCAGGAACGGATCTAGCTGAACACTGTGAGCAGGACGCACTGCACTAAATGTAAATAGCAGGAACGGATCTAGCTGAACACTGTGAGCAGGACGCACTGCACTAAATGTAAATAGCAGGAACGGATCTAGCTGAACACTGTGAGCAGGACGCACTGCACTAAATGTAAATAGTCTAGAAGATAACAGGAACGGATCTAGCTGAACACTGTGAGCAGGACGCACTGCACTAAATGTAAATAGTCTAGATAGAAGATAACAGGAACGGATCTAGCTAAACTGAATACAGTGTATATATATATATGCAACACCTGGGATGCATATATATACACAATACACTGTAAGTGCAGCTAACTGACTGACTGTTCTGCCTAATCTATCTAACTCAAATCAAATGACACTGTCTCTCTCTCTCTCTATCTCTCAGCACACCGGAACACACACTACACAGGGCCGCCGTGCAGGCGGCCTTATATAGTGTGGGGCGTGTACTAAATCCCCTGAGCCATAATTGGCCAAAGCCACCCTGGCTTTGGACAATTACAGCTCTCTCTACTGACGGCGCTGTGATTGGCCAAGCATGCGGGTCATAGTGCATGCTTGGCCAATCATCAGCCAGCAATGCACTGCGATGCCGCAGTGAATTATGGGCCGTGACGCGCCACACGAATTTGGCGCAAACGGCCCATATCGTTCGCAATTCGACGGACGGTCGAACAGCCGATGTTCGAGTCGAACATGGGTTCGACTCGAACACGAAGCTCATCCCTATTGCCTATGTGTTTTGATTAAAAAACGCCATTTTGTTTGGGAGTAGGCAGGTACAGGTCAAAAAGACTATGGGGTTGATTTGAGAAAAGCAAATAGACTGTGCACTTTGCAGAGGGCAGTTGCCCTCTGCAAGTGCAATTGCTCCAGAGCATCAGAAATTAGTTAAAAGCTTGACTTTGCAAAGAGTACCCAATCCTGTGCAAGGAAGATTATAAAAACAGCATTTTTGCTTGCACATGATTGGATGATGGAAGTCAGCAGAGCTTCTGCTCATTTACTAAGCTTTGGAGCAACTGCTCTTGCAGAGGGCAACTGCACTTTACAAAGTGCACAGTCTTTTTCCCTTTAGTAAATCAACCCCTATGTGTGTTTTTGACAAAAGGCTAAATCATTTTGAATATCAAGTGAAAAGTACTAGTGAAAAGTTCACTTGAGAAATTGCACAGCAAGTGCACTTGTTGGAAGTGCAGTCGCTGTAAATCTGAGGGGAAGAGCTGAAATTAGGGGAAGTTCTGCTAATTTATTCATAAAATCACGTGAAATAAAAATTAATTTCATTTTTTGGGCTTCTTTGCATGTGCCCCTCGGATCCACAGCGAAGGCACTTCAAAATGCTCTTTCTGTGGAATTCAAAGTAGAATTAGCACTTGTAGCACTATGTCTAATGAACAAGGGACACCAACCTCATTAAGGTTCATTAAAACAACACAAAATATGAAGGTTATTGTGGCAACTTGAAAATACACACAAAAAACACCAAAAAAATGTGGTTATCATTTAACACACATTGTAAAATAGATAAGTGTTGAAATAAAAAAAAAAAAAAAAGATGAGTCCAAAATCGAATTTAATTTTTAGAATTTATGGAGATCTGTCTTTTTCAAAATATTATATTAGTCATGGCAGGAGGATAAATCTTGAAGAAAGTAGTTTGTGAGAATATAAAGCAGAAAAACAACTTCATTCCTCTCGCATTATCAATCCTAAAAAAAGCGTTGTATTAAAAGACCACAGAAGAGGAATGTGCTAGCTTCAAGACGAAGGCTAGTTTTACCAGACCGAGCGCTTCCGTCTTGTAATTGCTTCAGAGCATGCGTCAGTTTGAGTTCGTCGGACTAGCACACAGACGACCGGTTTGTCCGCTAGAAAGAATAGTCCGTCGGATAAATTTAAAACATGTTTCAAATCTAAGTCCGTCCAACTTTTGAGCAAACAAAGTCCGCTGGAGCCCACACACGATCGAATTGTCCGACGAAATCCAGTACGCCGGACCAAGTCTGCCGTAAAGTCTGCTCGTGTGTACGCGCCATTACAGATGGACAACAAAGCAACAGTGGCCTATGTCCAGAACCAGGGGGGAACACACAGCAGGTCTCTACTCAGCGAAGTGACGCCCATTCTGACTTGGGCCGAGAGGAACTTAATCAACCTGCGGGCCTCATACATCCCAGGGTCGGAGAACCAATTAACCGACCATCTGTCAAGATCATTCGTCAACAACGAGTGGTCCCTGAATCCCAAGATTTTCGATTGGATATGCCAATAATGGGGCACCCCCCAAATCGACCTATTTGCCTCTCCACTCAACGCAAAGACACCTCTGTTCTTCTCAAGGTTCCCGTCCCCAGGGTCAGTGGGAGTAGAAGCTCTAGCCCAGCCTTGGAAATTTCAGAAAGGATATGCATTTCCTCCGACTCCTCTGATATTGAGGTTTCTTCAGCGCCTGGCGACGGAGAAAGTCACAGTCTTGGCAGTAAATCCCATACTGGCCCAAGAGACCGTGGTTCCCACTCCTAGTCAACTTGGCTGTATGCAAACCGCTTCCTCTTCCACACCTGAATGACCTTCTGTCTCAAAACGACTTCTCTCACCCGCATCTGGAAATCCTAGACTTGAGGGTCTGGAAATTGAGCGGAAAAGGTTGGATGATTTAGGATGCTCACATAATGTTATTCAAACACTTCTACAGGCAAAAAAGTCTTCCACTAATTCCACCTATTACAGAATATGGAGAAAATTTCCAGAGCTGGCAGAGCTTAATCATTTCGATCCCCTAGATCCTGGGGTCCAGAATGTGCTTCTCTTCCTACAGAATGGCTTGGATCTAGGTTTAGGTCTAAACACTCCTAAGGTCCAGGTCTCGGCTCTCTCCCTGACAGATACACGATGGACTTTGAACCCTCTGGTCGAACGCTTTTTGAAGGCAGTCCTGAGATTGCGACCTCCCAGGAAAGCATTATACCCCAAATGGGACTTGACGACTGTGCTGGATGTCCTATCAAATACTTCCTTTGCTCCCACAGAAGATTGCACCCTAGAGGACATTTCCTTAAAAACAGTATTCTTGATTGCCATCATCTCGGCTCGCAGAGTATCGGAAATTCAAGCTCTAGGATCACGGGAACCTTACATCACCTTCTTCCTGGACAGGGTGGTTTTGCAACCCATCCATCAATTCATTCCTAAGGTACCTTCTCTCTATCATCTTAATCAGGAATGGGTTCTCCCAGCATTTGGAGAAGATCCAGAGTCTTCAAGATTACATGAGTTAGATGTAGCCAGATCCCTGAGACACTATTTAAACTCAACACAACAGTTTTGCAAAGATCAAAGACTGTTTGTCATCCCAAAAGGCGCCAGAAAGGGAATGGCAGCATCCAAGACGACCTTGGCAAGCTGGATCGTAAATGTAATCCAAAGGGCCTATCGGGCTAGTGGTCTGGCAGTCCCAGATGCGGTCAAAGCGCATTCCACTCAGGGAATGGCCTCTTCTTGGGCAGCATTGGCGCGGGTCTCCCCTGAGACAATTTGCCGAGCAGCTAGTTGGTCGTCATTCAACACTTTCATGTCTCAATATAGTGTAGACCCAGCGGTTCTTACTTCCCGGGAATTTGGGGAAAGAACCTTACAGATGTCAAGGCTGTAGTTTTCATTAAATTTCTTATTGCAGTACTCTCCCTGTAAGCGAGTTATTTACCATTGGTATGCTGCCATGGAGGCACCAGGAGAACGGAAAATTGAATACTTACCTTTCCGTAATTTTCCTTTCCTGGTGCCTACCCATGGCAGCATACACCCTCCCTTCAATAATCCTTAGTTTTCTGAGATCTAGTTACAAGAATGACGGTGGGGAGGAACAACTCTTTTATTTATAGAGTTAAAGTAGTCCTGTGGGTTGGTCGGGGGCGGAGCAACAAACCATTGGTATGCTGCCATGGGTAGGCACCAGGAAAGGAAAATTACCGAAAGGTAAGTATTCAATTTTCCGTTTTATTGGTCCAAATAAATAAAAATAAAAACAGGACTTGGAAAAGAAGCAAGGAAAGCAAAATACACACATGTATGTTAATTTGAGATACTAACAGAATAGGTTTGACCCTTTTGCAGTGTAAATTAACAGGACTTAAAAGGAGTGCACCCACAAATGGACATCTATTAAGGATTAAAACAACATTAGGCACAACATCTTGAGAAAGAATTTTAAAAATAAGACAGCACAGACAGTTAAATCAAAGTGAACAATGTAAAAATAACAAAGCAGCAAACCAAAGCAACAAATAAATTGCATAAAAACACATCTGTTTTGCAACAACATAACAAACAAAATACATGTGTTAGAACACACACACACACACACACCCCTGTCCAAAATTAAGCACATCATCCAGCATGCACCAAAATTACAGATGGGACAAAACACCCCCCAGTCCAGGGGGGCAACTATAGAGCCTAACATGTGCAAAAGTTATACAACAAATACCATTGCAGTCTAAGGGAACTGACTTGGCAATTTTACTAGTCCCCACTTGGCTGGCTTATCTTCTAGTTATTGGCCTTAAAATGAGTATGGGGCCCAGGTCCCACCCTAAGGGACATATATCAATGTCACAAATTGGACAACCCCAAAAACTAAACAAGGAGAAATGCCTTTAAATATGCCAAATTGCTTAAGGGCCAGTTCACACCAATGCAGTCCAGTGCATATTTTATGCATCAAAAATGCATGGAAATTCGGTTATATGGTGTGCAATGGCATAGTTCACACCAGTGCTTGCCGTTCCAGTGCGTTCCAGTTCCATAAAAAAAAGTAGAACATGCTGCATTTTTTCTGCACTGGACTGTACTGAAAAGCTGTAAAACGCATCAAAAACGCAATGGAACGCAAGTGCCATTATTTAGGCCCCTTTCACACTGGGGCAGTGGGGGCGCCGCTTTACTGTCAATTTTGCGGCGGTATTCGGCAGCTAGCGGTGCGGTTTTAACCCCCGCTGGCGGCCGAAAAGGGTTAAAACCGCTCGCATATCACCGCTACAGCCGCGATATAGCCGCGGTATAGCTGCGCTGCCCCATTGATTTCAATGGGCAGGAGTGGTTTAGGAGTGGTGAACACACTGCTCCTTCACCGCTCCAAAGATGCTGTTTGCAGGAGTTTTTTTTCTCTCCTGCCAGCGTACCGCTTCAGTGTGAAAGCCCTTGGGCTTTCACACTGGAGAAACAGCAGCGGCAGTTTTAGGTCGGTTTGCAGACGCTATTTTTAGCGCAATAACGCCTGCAAACCGCCCCAGTGTGAAAGGGGCCTTAAGGTTAAGAAAAAAGAGGGGGGGGGAAAGCACTGGACTGCATCAAAAACGCACTGGAACGCATCAAAAACGTGCATGCAGAAAAGCACCTGGAACGGGTCCGGACTGCGTTTCTATGGTGTGAACTGGCCCTAAGGGCCCTAAGGGCAAGATCACACCATAGAAACGCAGTCCGGACGCGTTCCAGGTGATTTTCTGCATGCACGTTTTTGATGCGTTCCAGTGCGTTTTTGGTGCATTTTTGATGCAGTCCAGTGCTTCCCCCCCTTTTTTCTTAACCTTAAATAAGGACAAGTGTGTTGCAGTGCGTTTTTGGTGCATCTATGTGCATTCCAGTGCGTTTTTGATGCATTTTACAGCGTTCCAGTACAGTCCAGTGCATAAAAAATGCAGCATGTTCGACTTTTTTTTGGGGAACTGGAAACGCACTGGAATTGCAAGCACTGGCATGAACTATGCCATTGAAAACCATATAACCTACTTTTCATGTGTTTTTGATGCAGAAAAAAAATGCACTGGACTGCATGTGGTGTGAACTGGCCCTTAAGGAATAAAAGTTATTTAAAACTACTCGCGGCTATAATGAAATATCAGTCCGGCAATTAGGGATGAGCCGAACACCCCCCTGTTCGGATCGCACCAGAACAGGCAAAAAATGTGTTAGAAACACACGAACACCATTAAAGTCTATGGAACAAGAACATGAATAATCAAAAGTGCTAATTTTAAAGGCTTATATGCAAGTTATTGTCATAAAAAGTGTTTGGGGACCCGGGTCCTGCCTCAGGGGACATGGATCAATGCAAAAAAAAGTTTTAAAAACGGCCGTTTTTTCGGGAGGAGTGATTTTAATAATGCTTAAAGTGAAACAATAAAAGTGTAATATTCCTTTAAATTTCGTACCTGGGGGGTGTCTATAGTATGCCTGTAAAGGGGCACATGTTTCCCGTGTTTAAAACAGTCTGACAGCAAAATGACATTTCAAAGGAAAAATTGTCATTTAAAACTAATCCCGGCTATAATGAATTGCCGGCCCGACAATACACATAAAAGTTCATTGATAAAAACGGCATGGGATTTCCCCACAGGGGAACCACGAACCAAAATGAAAAAAAAAATGACATGGGGGTCCCCCTAAATTCCATACCAGGCCCTTCAGGTCTGGTATGGATATTAAGGGGAACCCCGGCCAAAATGTAAAAAAAAAAAATGGCGTGGGGTCCTCCTCAAAATCTATACCAGATCCTGCAGGTCTGGTATGGATTTTAAGGGGAACCCAGCGCCAAAATTTTTTTAAAAAATGGCGTGGGGTCGCCCCAAAAATCCATACCAGACCCTTATCTGAGCACGCAACCTGGCAGGCCGCAGGAAAAGTGGGGGGGACGAGAGAGCGCCCCCCCTCCTGAACCGTACCAGGTCACATGCCTTCAACATTGGGAGGGTGCTTTGGGGTAGCCCCCCAAAACACCTTGTCCCCATGTTGATGAGGACAAGGGCCTCACCCCCACAACCCTGGCCTGGTGGTTGTGGGGGTCTGCGGGCGGGGGGGCTTATCGGAATCTGGAAGCCCCTTTCAACAAGGGGACCCCCAGATCCCGGCCCTCCCCCTGTGTAAAATGGTAAGGGGGTACAAAAGTACCCCTACCATTTCACAAAAAAACTGTCAAAAATGTTACAAATGACAAGAGACAGTTTTTGACAATTCCTTTTATTTCTTCTATTTTCTATCTTCTATCTTCCTTCGGTTTCTTCCTCCATCTTCTTCTTCTGGTTCTTCCTCCGGTGTTCTCGTCCGGCATATCCTCCGCGGCGTCTTCTTCCCTTCTTCTCCTCGGTCTGCTCCGCAACCAGCATGATGGAATATAGGGAGGCTCCCGCTGTGTGACGCTTCTCTCTTCATCTTCTTGTCTTCATCTTCTTCTCTTCATCTTCTTGTCTTCATCTTCTTTTCGGGTCGCCCCGCACCCATGATGGCATGGAGGGAGGCTCCCGCTGTGTGACGCTTCTCCTCTTCTGACGGTTCTTAAATAATGGGGGGTGGAGCCACCCGGTGACCCCGCCCCCCTCTGACATCCTGGGGAATGCCACAGGGAAGTCCCCGTCAAGTCCCTGTGCGTCAGAGGGGGCGGGGTCACCGGGTGGCCCTGCCCCCTGTTATTTAAGAACCGTCAGAAGAGGAGAAGCATCATACAGTGGGAGCCTCCCTCCATGCCATCATGGGTGCGGAGTGGCCCGAAAAGAAGATGAAGACAAGAAGATGAAGAGAAGAAGATGAAGACAAGAAGATGAAGAGAGAAGCGTCACACAGCGGGAGCCTCCCTCCATGCCATCATGTTGGATGCAGAGCTGCCCGAGGAGAAGAAGGGAAAGAAGACGCCGCGGAGGAGATGCCAGACGAGAACACCGGAGGAAGAACCAAAAGAAGAAGATGGAGGAAGAAACCGAAGGAAGATAGAAGAAAGAAGAAAGAAGATAGAAAATAGAAGAAATAAAGGAACTGTCAAAACCTGTCTCTTCTCATTTTTAACATTTTTGACAGTTTTTTTGTGAAATGGTAGGGGTACTTTTGTACCCCTTACCATTTTACACAGTGGGGAGGGCCGGGATCTGGGGGTCCCCTCGTTAAAGGGGGCTTCCAGATTCCGATAAGCCCCCCGCCCGCAGACCCCCACAACCACCGGCCAGGGTTGTGGGGATGAGGCCCTTGTCCTCATCAACATAGGGACAAGGTGTTTTGGGGGGCTACCCCAAAGCACCCTCCCAATGTTGAGGGTATGTGGCCTGGTACGGTTCAGGAGGGGGGCGCTCTCTCGTCCCCCCTCTTTTCCTGTGGCCTGCAGGTTGCGTGCTCGGATAAGGGTCTGGTATGGATTTTTGGTGAGACCCCACGCCAATTTTTTTTTAAATTTTGGTGCGGGGTTCCCCTTAAAATCCATACCAGACCTGAAGGGCCTGGTATGGATTTTTGGGGAGACCCCACGTCTTTTTTTTTTTTTTGGCGTGGGGTTCCCCTTAATATCCATACCAGACCTGAAGGGCCTGGTATTGAATTTCGGGGGAACCCCACGCATTTTTTTCTGAATTGTATTTGTTTTCTTAATGCTGTTTTTATCAATGAACTTGTATGTGTTTTGCCAGACCGACATTTCATTAGAGCCGCACGAAGTGAACCAGCGTTAAAAAGAAAAAGTCTAGAGATGCGCCCGTTCAACCTATGCAAATGCTTTTACGTTGCCTGACATTTACTAATATTTTGCCGGCGCACTGAACTAAAGTATTTGAACAAGTGCAAATGCCGTTTGAGCATGCGCAGTGTATAAATTCACCTCCCGCAGTTTAAATGTATTTGCCGGCGCTGCCGGCTTGTTCCGAGAAAGTCACTTTCTCGTTCTATATTGGCCATATTTGTGACTTGGCCAGTTAGTACAACACTTCCCCACATCACCCCCATATTATTGGCACTTCCAGCTTGTTTAAATTTGAAGTTAAACATGCCGTGCACCAGGTCTATAGTGGCATACAGATCACCTCTTCCCGTGCGCCGGGAAGAGAATAGTAAATGGGGGATCGCGCTGTGTTACCGGTGCAAATGCTTTGTAAATACGAAAATGTCATTTGCGCATCGGCGTGCACCGCAAGTCATGGCGCAAATGCTTCGTAAATCAGCCCCTATGTCCCTTTTTCATACACAGGAAACCCTCAGCCAGGAGGAGGGCATGGAATGTGGTAGCCAGGAGGAGGATTTGGAATGTGGCAGCCAGGAGGTGGCAGGGGTTAATGGCAGCCAGGAGGTGGCTGGGCCCAGTAGCCTGACAGAATCACAGGTCCCTCCCCTCCGCCTTCCACCAAAAAGACCCAGGAAGGGGAGGAACGTGGAGGAGTCAGCACTCAGGCTGATTGGGGAGGCTTCTGCGGCCCTCAGAACCACCCCCACTCTTCAAGAGGCCTTTGCCTCACTGGCTGCATGCAAACTGCAGGAAATGGAGGAGGGCCAACGCCTCTTGTGTGAGGAAATCATGTACCTCACACTACAAAAGGGTTTTAGGGGTGAAATCACCAACAAAACCCACCTGTGTGAGTTGGACCATTGTCCTCCTCGTCTCGCCACACCTCCAACACCTCAGCCACAGCCTGGATGTAAGCCTGAAAGAAAGAGTGGAAGGAAGACAAGAAAGTGATGGCCTGGGTTCAGTCTGGTCTGACAAAAGATGCAGGCTGTGGTATGACCACAGCCTGGGGACATATATGTCACCTGCTGCTGTTCCTGATCTCTTGTAGTCTGGGACCAGATTGGGATCACTGAAATAAGGACTCCTCAGGCCACCAATTTTGGCTGGCAAATAGTTAATGTGTGCCCTGGGGTACAAAGGCTTCGCCAATTTCACCAGTTTATCCAGCGTTGCCTTCCTTTTTATTTGGTTATAACCCCTAATAAAGGGATATTTATTTTTCACAAATACTTGCCTATGTGTTTTCCTTCAAAAAGGACAGTTTGTTTGTGAGTAGGTAGGTACATTTCAACAATACAATGTCAAATTAAGAAGGGACACCAACCAACCTCCTTGAGGTTAAAAAAATACAAGATAATAATGGTGTTGTGGTAACTTGGCACACAAAACCCACCCAAAAAATTAGGGAGATCACCAAAAAAATATATAAAATAAAACAGGATAATCACTAGAAAAACAAAAAAAAATAAACTTCTGGAGATGTGACGAAAATAAAAAAAAATTATATTCATGAAATCACGAGAAATAATAAAGAAATCAGTTTGTGAGAACTCTGTGTGAATATGAGCAGCAAAACAACGTCATTCTTCTAGCATTATAAAAAAGAAGAGAATGCGCTGCATTAAAATATTTTTACAATTGCAGCGTGACGAATGTGCTAAGCTCCATTACGAACGGTAGTTTTACCAGACCGAGTGCTTCCATCTCGTAATTTATTCTGAGCATGCGTGGCACTTTGTACGTCGGAATTGTGTAAACGCAATCGAAATTTGCGCAAGCGGATTTTGTTGTCGGAAAATTTGAGAACCAGATCTCAAATTTTGTGCGACGGAAATTACAATGGAAACTGTCCGATGGAGCCTACACACGGTCGGAATTTCCGACAACAAGCTCCAATCGCACATTTTACGTTGCAAAGTCCGATCGTGTGTACGGGGCATTATGCCGCGTACACACAATTGGAATTTCCGACAACAAATGTTTGATGTGAGCTTGTTGTCGAAAATTTCGACCCTGTGTATGCTCCATCTGACATTTGCTGTTGGAATTTCCGACAACAAATGTTTGAGAGCTGGATCTCAAATTTTCCGACAACAAAACTTGTTGTTGGAAATTCCGAGCGTGTGTACACAATTCCGATGCACAAAATTCCACGCATGCTCTGAATCAAGTACGGAAGCGCTCGATCTAGTAAAACTAGCGCTCGTAATGGAGATAGCACATTCGTCACGCTGCAAAGTTTTTAATCTTTGAATGCAGCACATTCTCTTCTTCTTTATAATGCTAGAATAATGAAGTTGTTTTGCTGCTGATATTCACACATTTCTGACAAACTGATTTCTTTATTATTTCTCGTGATCTCCTGAATAATCTTTTTTTTTCGTCATATCTCTAGAATAATATTTATAATTTTTTTTTATAGTGATCTATTTTTTTTATCAAGATCTCCTGATTTTTTTTTCTAGTGATCTCCATAATATTTTTTGTTGTTTTGTGAGTCAAGTTACCACAACACTATTATTATCTTGTATTTTTTAACCTCAAAGAGGTTGGTTAGTGTTGGTGTCCCTTGTTAACTTGACATTGTATTTTTGAAATTTACCTGCCTACTCACAAACTGTCCTTTTTGAAGTAAAACACACCAAGGATTTGTCAAAAAAATTAAAGAAATTTATTAGGGGTCATAACAAAATAAAGAGGAAGGCAACGCTGGATAAACTGTTGAAATTGGCGAAGCCTCTGTACCCCAGGGCAGACATAAATTATTTGACAAGCAAAACTGGTAGCCTGAGCAGTCCATTTAATAGGGAGCACAATACGATCCAGGACTCTGAGAGATCGGGAGCAGCAGCAGATGACATATATGTCCCGAGGCTGTGGTCTTACAACAGCCTGCGTCTTTTGCCAGACCAGACCAAACCCAGGCCATCACTCTCTTGTCTTCCTTCCACGCTTCCTTCCAGGCTGTGGCTGTGGTGTTGGAGTTGTGGCAGGGGGTGGAGGAGGAGTATGGTCCAACACAGAGGACAAGGGGTCACTCTTTACGACTGGAGGAAAAGAGATTTCGTCTCCAAATACGGAAAGGTTTCTTCACAGTAAGAGCTGTGAAAATGTGGAATAGACTCCCTCCAGAGGTGGTTCTGGCCAGCTCAGTAGATTGCTTTAAGAAAGGCCTAAATGTACATAATATAACTGGGTACTGACATTTATAGGTAAAGTTGATCCAGGGAAAATCCGATTGCCTCTTGGGGGATCAGGAAGGAATTTTTTCCCCTGCTGTAGCAAATTGGAGCATGCTCTGCTGGGGTTTTTTGCCTTCCTCTGGATCAACTGTGGGTATAGTATTGGGTATATTGGATTGTACAATTTTTAAAAAAAATTTTTTAATGGTTGAACTGCATGGACTTGTGTCTTTTTTCAACCTGACTAACTATGTAACTATGTAACATACATGACTTTTTTTGTGAGTTCGTCCCTCACCCCCTTATTTAGGACCTGAAATATGAGCCCCTCACTGATGAGGCGTTGGCCCACCTCCATTTCCTGCATCTTACTGGCTGCCATATAGGCAAAGGCCTCTTGAAAATTGGGGGTGGTTCTGAGGGCTGCAGTAGCCTGCCGAATCAAAGCAAGCACTGACTCCTCCACGTTCCTCCCCTTCCTGGGCCTTTTAAGTTGGAAGGCGGAGGGGAGGAACCTGTGATTCGGTCAGGCTACTGGGCCCGGCCACCTTCTGGCTGTCATTTTTCCCCACCACCTCCTGGCTGCCACTTTTCCCCACCAGCTCCTGGCTGCCACTTTCCATGGCCTCCTTCTGGCTGAGACTTTCCACGGCCTCCTCCTGGCTGAGACTTTCCTGTTTATGAAAATGGGACATAGTTTTAGTTTTTTGGTCAGAAATCACACACAATTTTGAGATCATGACAGTTGCAAATTGAATGTTAACAAATAGAAAAGACTATCATTCTGACCCCAGCATTTTTCATTCTTGTCCCAATCATTTTTGGCTTCTACTGTCTATGGATATATAAACCACTTTGTTAAATCTGAAATTAGTGAAATTAGTGATCAATAATAACATCTAGTTAACATCATTAATTTTTTGTCAAGAAATATGTTGAACAATGCTATACCTGGCTCAAGCTGGGCTCCTCCACTTCTTCCTAGGTGGAAGGCCCAGGTTGGACTTCAGAAGCCTCAGCTGAGGTGGAAGGAAGAGTGGAAGGAAGGATTGAGAGTGATTGCCTGATTTCAGTCTGGTCTGACAAAAACCGCAGTCTTTCGTAGTACCAGAGCCTGGGGACATAAATGTCATCTGCTGCAGCTCCCGATCTCATGGAATCCTGGACCTTCTTGTGCTCCCTATTATATGTGCTCCTCAGGCCACCAATTTTGCACTTTAAATAGGGGATGTTTGCCGTGGGAATCACCGGCTTCACCAATTCCAACAGTTGATCCAGTGCTGCCTTCCTCTTTATTTTGTTATTATAAAAAAGGTGTTTCACCTGCCACAGACAGGGCAGCTCTCTGTATTTATCAATGAAGTTGGGGAGGAAATTATGATCATTGAATTTATCGATATTCTCTGCAAGACACAACACAAGACAAACCCTAATGTCAGGCTAAACTCTCCTAATTCTGTCCCAATTAGGGATGAGCCGAACATCCCCTCAGTTCGGTTCGCACCAGAACCTGCGAACGGACCGAAAGTTCATGCGAACTTTAGAACCCCATTAAAGTCTATGGGACGTGAACGTTCGAAATCAAAAGTGCTAATTCTAGCCACTTCCCGACCGGCGCACGCCGATGTACGTCAGCAGAATGGCACGGCTGGGCAAATGGACTTACAGGTACGTCCATTTGAATTCCCCGCCGTGCCATTGCGTGCGCGCCATTGCGTGCGCGCCACCGGCGCGCGCCGGCCGGGAGCTCCGTGAGTCGGGTTGCGGGTCCCGCGGACTCGATCGCCGCGGGGATACCCCCGATCGCCTCACGGAGAGGACGAACGGGGAGATGCTGATGTAAACAGCATCTCCCCGTTCTGCCTAGTGACAAGTGTCACTGATCACAGCTCCCTGTCACTGGGAGCAGTGATCAGCGTAGTGACACACAGAGCCCATCCCCCCTACAGTTAGAATCACTCCCCTAGGACATACTTAACCCCTCCCCGCCCCCTAGTGGTTAACCCTTTCACTGCCAGTGTCATTTACACAGTAATCAGTGCATTTTTAATCGCACTGATCGCTGTATAAATGACAATGGTCCCAAAAATGTGTCAAAAATGTCCGACATGTCCGACATGTCCGCCATAACGTCGCAGTCACAATAAAAATTGCTGATCACCACCATTACTAGTAAAAAAAAAAAATATTAATAAAAATGCCATAAAACTATCCCCTATTTTGTAAACGCTATAACTTTTGCGCAAACCAATCAATAAACGCTTATTGCGATTTTTTTTTACCAAAAATATGTAGAAGAATACGTATCGGCCTAAACTGAGGAAAAAAAATGTTTTTTTATATATTTTTGGGGGATATTTATTATTGCAAAATGTAAAAAATAATGCGTTTTTTTAAAAATTGTCGCTCTTATTTTGTTTATAGCGCAAAAAAATAAAAATCGCAGAGGTGATCAAATACCACCAAAAGAAAGCTCTATTTGTGGGAAAAAAAGGACGTCAATTTTGTTTGAGAGCCACGTTGCACGACCGCGCAATTGTCAGTTAAAGCGACGCATTCCTGAATGCAAAAAAGTGCTCTGGTCAGGAAGAGGGTTAAATCTTCCGGAGCTAAAGCGGTTAAAGGCTAATATGCAAGTTATTGTAAAAAAAAGGGTTTGGGGACCCGGGTCCTGCCCTAGGGGACATGTATCAATGCAAAAAAAAAGTTTTAAAACGGCCGTTTTTTCAGGAGCAGTGATTTTAATGATGCTTAAAGTGAAAAAAAAGTTAAATATTCCTTTAAAAGTCATTTAAACTGCTTGCGGCTTTAATGTAATGTTGGGTCCCGGCAATATGGATGAACACCAGTGAGACAAAAGTCATGGGTACCCCCCCAGTCCATTACCAGGCCCTTTGCGTCTTGTATGGATATTAAGGGGAACCCCGCACCCAAATTAAAAAAAGGAAAGGCGTGGGGCCCCCAGGCCCTATATACTCTGAACAGCAGTATACAAACAAGACAGGGACTGTAGGTTTGTTGTTAAGTAGAATCTGTTTGTAATTTTGAACTGGTACATTTTAAAGTGTAGCTCCAGCCAAAAAAATCTATTTTTAAGCTTTTTGGAAAACATGGGGAAGGGTTATTACCCCTGTAACATTTGTTTTGCTGTCTGTGCACCTCTTCAGAAGATTTCACCTCACTTTCTGTCCCAATGTCAAATGTTTTTTGAAAATTTCGGGGTTTTAGTGAAACAAGGATTGGTGATAAAGCATCAGTGAAGAGGAGACACGTTTTTCCCATATTAACTCTTACAGGAGAGAACTTCCCTTCCTAGGGGTAGATTTCATCTCACTTCTTGTTGTCTCCTTCCGTTTGCAAGTAGGAGTCATTTGTAAGTTGGATGTTTGAAAGTAGGGGCCTGCCCTACAGTGCCTTGCAAAAGTATTCGGCCCCCTTGAACTTTTCAACCTTTTGCCACATTTCAGGCTTCAAACATAAAGATATAAAATTTTAATTTTTGGTGAAGAATCACCAACAAGTGGGACACAATTGTGAAGTGGAACGAAATCTATTGGATATTTTAAACTTTTTTAGCAAATAAAAAACTGAAAAGTGGTGCGTGCAAAATTATTCGGCCCCTTTACTTTCAGTGCAGAAAACTCACTCCAGAAGTTCAGCGAGGATCTCTGAATGATCCAATGTTGTCCTAAATGACTGATGGTGATAAGTAGAATCCACCTGTGTGTAATCAAGTCTCTGTATAAATGCACCTGCTCTGTGATAGTCTCAGGGTTCTGTTGAAAGCGCAGAGAGCATCATGAAGACTAAGGAACACACCAGGCAGGTTCCTAATACTGTTGTGGAGAAGTTTAAAGCCGGATTTGGATACAAAAAGATTTCCCAAGCTTTAAACATCCCAAGGAGCACTGTGCAAGCGATCATTTTGAAATGGAAGGAGTATCAGACCACTGCAAATCTACCAAGACCTGGCTGTCCCTCTAAACTTTCAGCTCAGACAAGGAGAAGACTGATCAGAGATGCAGCCAAGAGGCCCATGATGACTCTGGATGAACTGCAGAGAACTACAGCTGAGGTGGGAGAGTCTGTCCATAGGACAACAATCAGTCGTACACTGCACAAATCTGGCCTTTATGGAAGAGTGGCAAGAAGAAAGCCATTTCTCAAAGATATCCATAAAAAGTCTCGTCTAAAGTTTGCCACAAGCCACCTGGGAGACACACCAAACATGTGGAAGAAGGTGCTCTGGTCCGATGAAACCAAAATCGAACTTTTTGGCCACAATTCAAAACGATATGTTTGGCGTAAAAGCAACACAGCTCATCACCCTCAACACACCATCCCCACTGTCAAACATGGTGGTGGCAGCATCATGGTTTGGGCCTGCTTTTCTTCAGCAGGGACAGGGAAGATGGTTAAAATTGAGGGAAGATGGATGCAGCCAAATACAGGACCATTCTGGATGAAAACCTGTTGGAGTCTGTAAAAGACCTGAAACTGGGACGGAGATTTATCTTCCAACAAGACAATGATCCCAAACATACAGCAAAATCTATAAAGGAATGGTTCACAAATAAACGTATCCAGGTGTTAGAATGGCCAAGTCAAAGTCCAGACCTGAATCCAATCGAGAATCTGTGGAAAGAGCTGTAAACTGCTGTTCACAAACGCTCTCCATCCAACCTCACTGAGCTTGAGCTGTTTTGCAAGGAAGAATGGGCAAGAATTTCAGTCTCTCGATGTGCAAAACTGATAGAGACATACCCCAAGCGACTTGCAGCTGTAATCGCAGCAAAAGGTGGCTCTACAAAGTATTAACGCAAGGGGGCCGAATAATTTTGCACGCCCCACTTTTCATTTTTTTATTAGTTAAAAAAGTTTCAACAATCCAATAGATTTCGTTCCACTTCACAATTGTGTCCCACTTGTTGGTGATTCTTCACAAAAAATAAAAATTTTATATCTTTATGTTTGAAGCCTGAAATGTGGCAAAAGGTTGAAAAGTTCAAGGGGGCCGAATACTTTCGCAAGGCACTGTATATACTCTGCAGAAATTGGGGCCTAAGGTGTTGGTGTTGCCACAACACTGTAACCCCTTACAGTAATGCCCCGTACACACGGTCGGATTTTCCGATGGACAATGTCCGATCGGAGCGTGTTGTCGGAAATTCCGACCGTGTGTGGGCTCCATCGGACATTTTCCATCGGATTTTCCGACACACAAAGTTGGACAGCAGGAGATAAAATTTTCAGACAACAAAATCTGATCGCGTCAATTCCGACCGTGTGTGGCCTGTTCCGACGCACAAAGTGCCACGCATGCTCAGAAGAAATTCCGAGACGGGACAGCTCGTTCTGGTAAAATTAGCGTTCGCAATGGATACAGCACTTTCGTCACGCTGCAATGTTCAAAATGGTTTAATACAGCGCACTCTCTTCTTCTTTATAATATGACAAGAATTAAGTAGTTTTGCTGCTCATATTCACACACACTTCTCACAAACTTATTTAGTTACTATTTATCTGGATTCCCTCAATATATTTTGATTTCTCACATCTGACAACATATTTTTGTATATTTTATTTTATTTTTTTTTTGGCTTTAATGTAGAATCTTTTTTTGTGTTTCTCTTTTTTTTTTTTTTTTGGTGATTTTGATTTGTACTCCCGAAAATGTTTGTGTGTGTTTTTTGTGACAAGTTCCCACAACACCATTGATATGTTGTTCTATTTAATCTGTAGGAGATTGTTTCGTGTTGTTGTCCCTTGTTAGTTTCACATTGTACTTTAGAAATGTACCTGAATACTCACCAACAAACTGTCTTTTTTGGATGAAAACACACACAGGAGAGTATAATTTCCCCAAAAATTTTTTATTAAGGGGTCACAACTATAAACAAAGAGGGAGGCAACGCTGGAGAAACTGCAGAAATTGGCGAAGCCTTGGACCCCCAGGGCAGACATCAATTATTTAAAAGCAAAATTGGTGGCCTGAGGAGTCCTTATCTTAGGGAGGGCAGTCTGGTCCAGAAGTCCCAGAGATCCCGGAAAGCAGCAGATGACATCTGTGTCCCCAGGCTGTGGTCATACGAGAGACTGCATCTTCTGTCAGACCAGACTGAACCCAGGGCAATCACTCTTTGGTCTTCCTTCCACGCTTCCTTACAGGCTTTGGCTGCGGTGGTGGAGTTGTGGCAGCAGGAGGAGGAGGAGGATCGTCCATCTCAATGACATCCGTCTTGGGTGTTAGTTCCCCACTCTCCCCCTTACGTAGGACTTTATAAATCAGGTCCTCAGAGAGCCTGCGTTGGCCCTCCTGCATGCCCTGCAATTTTGTGGCAGCCATGCAGGCAAAGGCCTCTGCAGGACTGGGGAAGGCTCTGAGGGACGCAGAAGCCTCCTGGATCAGCCTGTACGCTGAATCCTGCACAGGACTGGGAGTGGCCTTCCTGGCCCTTTTGTATGGAAGGCGGAGGGGAGGGACCTGAGACTCAGTCAGGCTGCGACTGGTCCCAGGCTTCTCTTGGCTGACACTTAGCCCCGCCTCCTCCTGGCTGCCACTAATCCCTGCCTCCTCCTGACTGCCACATTCCACAGCCTCCTCCTGGCTGAGGTCTTCCTGTGTATGAAAAAGGGACATAGTTTTAGTATTTTTTCAATCAATCACACACAATTTTCACCTCCTGACTGCTGCAAATTCAATGTTAACAAATATAAGAGACTATCCTTCTGAGCCCAGCAGTTTTCATTCTTGTCCCAATTTCGGGTGCCCACTACTGTCTATTGATATGTAAAACACTTTTTTTAATCAGCAATTAGTGATCAATAATAACATCTAGTAAACATCATTTATTTATTGACCAGAAATCAGTAGAACAATGCTATATCTGACTCCAGCTGGGCTCCTCCACTTCTTCCTGGCTGGAAGGCCCAGGTTGGACATCGGAAGCCTCAGCTGGGGTGGAAGGAAGCGTGGAAGGAAGAGTAGAGAGTGATTCCCTGACCTCAGTGTGGTCTGACAGAAATCGCAGTCTCTCATAGTACCACAGCCTGGGGACATAAACGTCATCTGCTGCAGCTCCGGACCTCTGAGAATCTGTGACCTTCTTGCGCTCCCTAAGATATGTGCTCCTCAGGCCACCAATTTTAGCTTTTAAATAGGGGATGGTTGCTGTGGGGACCACCGGCTTCACCAACTCCAGCAGTTTCTCCAGCGCTGCCTGCCTCTTCTGTTTGTGGTTATAATGTGGGTGTCTGACCTGCCACAGACAGGGCAGCTCTCTGTACTTGTCAATAAACGGGGCAGGAAATTGTAGTCGTTGAACACATTCATTTTCTCTGCAAGACACAACACAAGACAAACCCTAATGTCAGGCAAAACTCCCCTAATCTTGTTACAATATAGGCTTCCATTTCGAAGCAGTATAGGCCCAAGTTTAGATCCTACCTTCGTTAGCACGATCGGCGTCTCCGATGCTCCTTCCTCCGCTCACAAATCGTACGTAATACGCACGCGTGTTACGCTTTATACACACTGAGCATGCGTGTAACTCCGCCTGCCCCTGACGTTCTTTCTAGTCTATTCCCTGCCCCTTTTCGTTCTGCGCAGTGGGGGAAGAGCACATGGCGGATAGACAGCAGGTGCGTGCTAATTGTAGCAACGAGGAGGAGGAGGAGGAAAGGCCGGAGCCTGAAACATCCCGATCCAGAAGGAGATTTAAGGACTCAAATATGTCCTTTGGGGAGATGTTGGAGATGGTGGACATCCTGAAGAAGGCTGACTATGACGGGAAGTATGGACCTTACCCCAACCCCAATGTCCGAAAGGCCAAGATCATGGCGAAAGTGGTCAGGAGTCTGCACCGGAATTTCGGGGTACGACGATCGAAATATCAGCTCAGGAAGCGGTGGTCGGACCTCAAATTACGAGAACATGAGCAGTACAGAAAGATCCGGAGAGTGCTGCAAAAAAGTAAGTAGTTGTGCTGTGTTCCTATTCTTTATGTTTATTACGTTCGTGCTGCTCCATGTGCTTTTAGGAACTGTTGTACAGTTTAAAATGGCAACTTTCATGTTCATGGGCACATTATTCGTTCGGATCACACATTTTTCTTTCGGACTATAAAATACCATTGTTTAGGCCATATGCATTTGGCCACCATTTTGAGGCCCTATACTTGTCTTCAAAGAATTGGGTTGTGTAGATGGCTTTGTTACTAGAATGAAATGCAAACTAGATTCTGTTTAAGGAGAGGACACTCAGCAGCTGTTTTCACATCTGGACACTGGAGCACTAGTGTGGGCCACAAGAACACCATTTTTATTAGGGGGGCCACACAGGTGCTCCAGTGTATACTATAGGGGGGGGGTCTCCATCTGTGAAGCTTGTACCAAACAGGTAAAGTATTGCAGCTTGACAAAGGGCAATAATAAAATTACATCTTGGAACTCGGCTAAAATAGATACCCCACTTCCAAGCAATGTTTCCTATTTCTCGTTCTGCCATCAAATATCTGTGTGCTAATTATACCATTTTTGTTTGACATAGGGGAGAAAAGACTCGGAGGACACCCCTCATCCGAGGAGACCAGAGACCCCCCACCTCTGGAAGAAGGTGAAATCCCCCCAACACAAGCTGAGCAGGAGGAAGAAGACGTGGTGGAAATTGGCACCACAACAGGTGAGTGTCTGTGACCACAGGCTGAGGTAAGAGATGGATTGCGGCATTTTTTGGGAACAAAATTTATTTTGGGGTTCCTCTCTTTTTAGGTGATCGTGAGGTTGTGGATCCAGATCCTTTCACATCCGAAAGTGCCCAGATCCTGATCGGGGAGATCATGGTATGTAATTTACAATTGGAAATCATCAAGCAAAACATCAATGATGTTATTCCAAAATATAAAAACATCATTGATGTTTTGGGGCGAGTTTAAAACCCCTCCAAATCACTTTCTTCTTTTGTGTGCTACAATGTGCGAAATGTTTTTGTGATTTTTCCCAAAGCCAAATTTGGAGGATGCACACAGTGTGTCAACATGTGCTATCTGCCATCACTGGAGATCAATGGATGCGTTTTGGGGGTGCAAGCCCTTCCTCAATAATAAAGTAGCTGAGAGGAAGGGGTTTCTGACCCAAAACACATCCCTTGATCCCCCCTGATGGCAGGTAGCACATGTTGACATTGTGAAATTTGTGTGCATCTTCCAAATTAGGCTTTTCCTGGGGTGATTTCCCCCCATCTGAACGCAATATCAAACCCAGTTCCTAAATACTGATGTCTGATATTGCCTTCCAGTTCTACCAAATGTGAACTTTGTAAGATCAAGATTTGTGTCTTTCTTGTTGTTTTTACACAGGCCTGTTTTCTATAAAATGCACATTTTGATTTTGGATAATGCCACCACAAAAATTGGTATACAACAAACATGTTGGTTTGTCAGAAAAACCTTTGGTAAATGCACATGTGATTGTGCTGGTATTAAAAAGATTGTTCATCAAGAATGTGTGGATTATTGTCTCAACGCTACAACGTTTTTGGGGTGATGTAATTGTTGTTTTATGAGAAAATGGGGGTTATTTCCTAAGGGGAAATCCACTTTGCACTACAAGTGCAGTTTAAGTGCAGTTGCAAGTGCACTTGTAGTGAAAAGTGTCTTTGCATTTAGTAAATAACAGCCAACAGTGCTTTGTATAAGGTTACACAATCACGCCATTTTCTGGACTCCACACATTTCTGTCAGGGTCAGCTCAAACAAACACAAGCAGTAAATGTCCACAAAGAATTTATTTGTTTTTTTTTTTATTAGAAAAAGGCTTCACATATTGTCTGGCATATTGATAGCCCCCCTACCCGCAAAGTACTCCAGGTATCGTAACCGGACATCACGGGCACTCAGGGAGGGCAAGCCAGGACGTCTGCTTTCAAGCGCCGTCAGTGTTCTTGGATGTAGGATTCCGGCCTCAGGCCCAACTGAGCCAGCATAGTTGGCCGAATGTTTTCTTAAAACATTATGGAGAACACAGCACGCAAGTATTATATGGTTCAGTTTATACTCCGCCATATGGATGGGTGTCAGAAATAGTCGGAACCGGCTGGCCAGGATTCCAAATGTGTTCTCCATCACTCTTCGGGCTCTGGCCAGCCGGTAATTAAAAACCCTCTGTTCCGGGGTGAGGGTCCTCATCGGGAATGGCCGCATCAGGTGGTCCCCCAGCGCAAACGCTTCATCAGCAACGAACACAAATGGGAGACCTTCAACATTGTCCTCTGGAGCTGGCAACTTCAAGCTGCCATTCTGGAGACGCCTGTAGAACTCAGTCTGGGCAATTACTCCACCATCCGACATCCGGCCATTCTTCCCCACGTCCACATACAAGAAGTCGTAATTAGCGGACACCACCGCCAACATCACTATACTATTAAACCCCTTGTAATTATAATAGTACGACCCCGAGTTGGGTGGTGGGATGATGTGGACGTGTTTCCCATCAATTGCCCCTCCGCAGTTAGGAAAGTCCCACCGCTGGGCAAAGTGGGAGGCCACAGTCTGCCATTCCTGTGGCGTTGAAGGAAACTGTTGAGGAAAAAACAATAAACATTACTATTTTTTCACAGAAACATGGCAAGCAGATTAGACACAAACATTATGGGGCAACCTCCAGATAGCATTTATTAAGGGGAATTTAACAAGGCCAAAGTATAAGGTACACCTATCATATTCCCGCTCCCCCCTCTCATGGGCCATTTCTAACATTATAGGGGGGGGGGGGAACTCTTGGACAGGTAACCCTCTTCACTTCATTGAGAGATGAATGCCTAAATACAGGGTATTACTTGGAACAGCCCCTCCTTAGTTACACTATTGGCAGCCCACTAGACAGGTAAGAAGTGTCATAATACAAAGATATAAATACACACTGTACACATTTGAGGACATTTGGACATTCTGCTATTAACTATCAAGATAATAATAGTATACAAAAACTTTAAACAATACCATTTGAAAGTATACAGGCAGGCCCTTGCACTACATGCTTTGGGGAGTTCATCCATAAATCTGACCAGTAAAGAGGTGGGTATAGTGTGTATGGGATTGGCAAAGTCAGCAGATAGATGATTGAGGATACATAGAGAATTGGGATGAGCTGACTTAGCAGTTGGGGGAGGGAGGGTTACTAAAAATTATTTGGGGACACCACAAAAAAATGCCTCTGGCACTCTGCCTGAATTTAAATCAAAAATAACATTTCTAAACATTTTAGGGGGTGTTTGGGGTAAAGCACTACTATGGAGCTGATAAAATACATTGTTAAGTGACTACATGAGGTGAATATAGGGCAGGAGACACCATGCTGGGGAGGTTATTGAAGGGCAAATATGTATGAAGGACCTAAAATACTAATTACATAAAAATCCAGCATGCATGAGGACAAAGGGGACATTCACAGCATATTACAATCATGGTCATTAGGGAATGAGGAAAGAAATACAATATATTAGCAAACATTCAATACAATAAAATGTGATATAAAAGGATAAAAATCTTACCTTCATATACTCCTTCTGCAGGACCTGGATGATGGCAGAACAGGTCTCTGGGATAATGATCCCCAGAGCCTGGGGGGAGATGCCTGTCGAGAACTTCAAGTCCTGCAGGCTTCTCCCTGTGGCCAAATACCGCAAGGTAGCGACCAACCTCTGCTCCGGAGTGATGGCTTGCCTCATGCAGGTACCCTGCCTGCTAATATAGGGGGTCAGCGAAGCCAACAAACGGTGAAACACGGGGTCCGTCATCCTGAGAAAGTTCCTGAAATCATCAGGATTATTCTCACGGATCTCACGGAGCAAAGGCATATGACAGAACTGGTCACGCTGAAGCAACCAATTCTTGGTCCATGAACTCCTCCCCACCCTGTTCATGGACTGGACTTGTGTCAAGGTCAGGACCCCAACACCAAGCCCCCGCACAGCACGAACTCTACGAGGAGTACGCATACGAAACATGGCTAGAAAACAGTCGGCTGCTCAGAACGAAGTAACAGAACGCACTGAAGAACAGCAAGGCCTGTGAAGAGCGACCTGAAAAACAGCAACGAGCAGGCAAGATCACACAGAAAACTCTGATACGAACTGACTGCACGCACTGAAGAGCAGATACAAACCCACAAGCACAAACTGAACGGCAGAAAACGATCTGAAAGCCACGAGTCTGAAAAAGCGCAAATCGTCTCTCACCAAACTTTTACTAACACGAGATTAGCAAAAGGAGCCCAAAGGGTGCCGCTCTTGGTTCTGAACCGGCCTTTTCTAGTCTCGTCGTACGTGGTGTACGTGACCGCGTGGTTGGCGATCGGAAATTCCGACAACTTTGTGCGACCGTGTGTAGGCAAAACAAGTTTGAGCCAACATCCGTCGGAAAAAATCCTAGGATTTTGTTGTCGGAATGTCGAACAAAGTCCGACCGTGTGTATGCCCTATTACTCTTGGTGGGCACAGGAACGGGCCCTGCTGTGAAATATTAGATCAAGAATTGTAATTACATGCCATTGTTGAACAGTGGTAGAAAAATTGGGCCTTTGGTGGTGGTGCTGGTGTCACAACACTGTAAGTTCTCACAGTTACTCTTGGCGGGCGCTGGAACGAGCCCTGCTGTGAAATATTAGATCAAGAATTGTAATTACATGCACCTGTTGAACAGGGGCAGAAAAATTGGGCCTTTGATGGTGGTGGTGGTGTTGTTGCCAACAACACTGTAAGCTCTCACAGTTACTCTTGGTGGGCGCAGGAATGGGCCCTGCTGTGAAATATTAGATTAAGAAATACATGTCCCTGTTGAACAGGGGCAGAAAATTTGGGCCTTAGGCACTGCTGCCACAACACTGCAACCCCTCACAGATGCTATAGTTGGAGCACAGGAATGGGCCCTGCTGCAAAGTATTTCATCAAAAATTGTAATTATACGCCCCTGTTAAACAGGGGCTGAAAAATTGGGCCTTGGACACTGGTGCTGGTGCCACAACACTGCAACCCCTCACAGATACTCTAGTTGGAGTGCAGGAATGAGTCCTGCTGCAAAGAATTGCATCAAAAATTGTAATTACACGCCCCTGTTATACAGGGGCAGAAAAATTGGGCCTTGGTCACTGGTGGTGGTGCCCAGAACCAAAAATGTTCTTACAAGCTATCAGCATGAAAATTGAGGAGGAAGAGGATTGTCACTCAGCATTAGGGATGAGCCGAACACCCCCCGGTTCGGTTCGCACCAGAACCCGCGAACGGACCGCAAGTTCGCACGAACGTTAGAACCCCATTGACGTCTATGGGACTCGAACGTTCGAAATCAAAAGTGCTCATTTTAAAGGCTAATTTGCATGGTATTGTCCTAAAAAGGGTGTGGGGACCCGGGTCCTACCCCAGGGGACATGTATCAATGCAAAAAAAACTTTTAAAAACGGCCGTTTTTTCGGGAGCAGTGATTTTAATGATGCTTAAAGTAAAAAAAAAAAAGTGAAATATTCCTTTAAATATCGTACCTGGGGGGTGTCTATAGTATGCCTGTAAAGTGACGCGTGTTTCCCATGTTTAGAACAGTCCCTGCACCAAATGTCATTTTTAAAGGAAAAAATCTCATTTAAAACTGCTTGCGGGTTTAATGTCATGTCGGGTCCTGCCAATATGGATGAAAATCAGTGAGACAAACGGCATGGGTACCCCCCAGTCCATTACCAGGCCCTTTGGGTCTTGTATGGATATTAAGGGGAACCCCGCACCCAAATTAAAATAAGGAAAGGTCCCTATATACTCTGAACAGCAGTATACAGGCGGTGCAAACAAGACAGGGACTGTAGGTTTGTTGTTAAGTAGAATCTGTTTGTAATTTTGAACATTTTTAACGTGTTTAGCTCCAGCCAAAAAATCTTTTCTAAGCTTTTTGGAAAACATAGGGAAGGGTTATCACCCCTGTGACATTTGTTTTGCGTCTTTCCTCCTCTTCAGAAGATTTCACCTCACTTTTTTGTCCCAATGAAAAATGTTTTTTGAAAATTTGGGTTTTTGTGTGGAACAAGGATTGGAAAGCATCAGTGGAAAGGAGAAATTGTTTTCCCATATTAACTCTTACATGAGAGAATTTCCCTTCCTAGGGGTAGATTTCATCTCACTTCCTGTTGTCTCCTTCCGTTTGCAAGTAGGAGTCGTTTGTAAGTTAGATGTTTGAAAGTAGGGTCCTGCCCTATATACTCAGCAGAAATTTGGGCCTTAGGTGTTGCTGTGGCCAAAACACTGTAAGCCCTCACAGGGCCCTGCTGTGAAATATTAGATCAAGAATTGTAATTACATGCCCCTGTTGAACAGGAGCTGAAAAATTAGGCCTTAGGCACTGGTGCTGGTGCCACAACACTGCAACCCCTCACAGACACTCTAGTTGGAACGCAGGAAAGAGCCCTGCTGCAAAGTATTGCATCAAAAATTGTAATTACACGCCCCTGTTAGACAGGGGCAGAAAAATTGGGCCTTAGGCACTGGTGCTGGTGCCACAACACTGCAACCCCTCACAGACACTCTAGTTGGAACGCAGGAACGAGCACTGCTGCAAAGTATTGCATCAAAAATTGTAATTACACGCCCCTGTTAGACAGGGGCAGAAAAATTGGGCCTTAGGCACTGGTGCTGGTGCCACAACACTGCAACCCCTCACAGACACTCTAGTTGGAACGCAGGAACGAGCCCTGCTGCAAAGTATTGCATCAAAAATTGTAATTACACGCCCCTGTTAGACAGGGGCAGAAAAATTGGGCCTTAGGCACTGGTGCTGGTGCCACAACACTGCAACCCCTCACAGACACTCTAGTTGGAACGCAGGAACGAGCCCTGCTGCAAAGTATTGCATCAAAAATTGTAATTACACGCCCCTGTTAGACAGGGGCAGAAAAATTGGGCCTTAGGCACTGGTGCTGGTGCCACAACACTGCAACCCCTCACAGACACTCTAGTTGGAATGCAGGAACGAGCCGTGCTGCAAAGTATTACATCAAAAATTGTAATTACACGCCCCTGTTATACAGGGGCTGAAAAATTGTGCCTTAGGCACTGGTGGTGGCGCCCAGAACCAAAAATGTTCTTACAAGCTATCAGCGTGATGATTGAGGAGGAAGAGGATAATTACTCAGGGATAGTCACTCAGCATCAGCATAGGCAGTCTTTGAAGGGATCTGAAAAAAATTATTCAGTTACATCAGCATCAGGTGCTTGGTAGCTGGTGGTGATCCAAGACTGATTCATTTTTATGAAGGTCAGCCGATCGACCGAGTCAGTGGACAGACGCACCCTGTGATCGGTTACCACGCCTCCAGCAGCACTGAATGTGCGTTCCGAAAGAACGCTGGATGCAGGACAGGCCAGTAGCTCAATTGCATACTGTGCAAGCTCTGGCCAGTGATCCATCCTCAAGACCCAGTAACCCAGAGGATTTTCGGTGGGAAAGGTGTCCAAGTCTGATCTTGCCCCTAGGTATTCCTGCACCATGTAAAACAGACGCTGGCGATGGTTGCTGGAACCGATCATACCTTGGGGCTGCGGACCAAAAAATTGTCTGAACGCATCGGTCAGACGGCCACCTTCTCCACCGCTCCTTCTTTGACTGACCGAAGCCTCAGCAACACGTTGTCCAGAAACAGGAGTTTGTAACCTCCCAGTCTCTGGGAACGCGTTGCACAGACCTTTCTGCAAGGCCTCCCGAAGATGTTTCATCCTCTGCTCCCTCTGCGATGGCAAGATAAGGTCCGCAACCTTACCCTTGTAACGTGGATCAAGGAGGGTTGCCAGCCAGTATTGGTCCTTCTCCTTGATACCACGAATACGAGGATCCTTACGCAGGCTTTGCAGGATCAGGGAGGCCATGCAGCGTAGGTTTGCTGAGGCATTCGGTCCGGAGTCCTCTGGGTCACTAAGGACAACAACGTCCGCAGCCACCTCCTCCCAGCCATGTACAAGTCCATGTGTTCCTTGGGACTGATCCCTTAAAGACTGCTGATGCTGAGTGCCAGGCTCCACCTCCATACTGACACAATCTTCCTCCTCCTCCTCCTCCTCCTCCTCGTCCTCTTCCTGTGTGATCGGCGGGCACGCAGGAACACTGTCTGGATAAAGGGGGCCTTGAGAGCTAAGGAAGTCCTCCTCTTCCTGCCTCTGTTCTGCCTCAAGTGCCCTGTCCATTATTCCACGCAGCGTGTGCTCCAACAGGTGGACAAGGGGGACAGTGTCACTGATGCATGCACTGTCAGTGCTCACCATCCTCGTGGCCTCCTCGAATGGTGACAGGACAGTGCATGCATCCCTGATCATGGCCCACTGGCGTGGGGAAAAAAAACCAAGGTCCCCTGACCCTGTCCTGGTGCCATAGTCGCACAGGTACTCATTTATGGCCCTCTGCTGCGTGTGCAGCCGCTGCAGCATGGCCAATGTCGAGTTCCACCTGGTGGGCATGTCACAGATTAGGCGGTTCTTGGGCAGGTTAAACTCCTTTTGGAGGTCCGTCAGCCGAGCACTGGCATTATATGACCGGCGGAAATGCACACAGACTTTCCTGGCCTGCCTCAGGACATCCTGTAAGCCCGGGTACCTGCCCAAGAACCGCTGCACCACCAAGTTAAGGACGTGAGCCAAACAGGGCACATGGGTCAGTTGTCCCTGTCGGAGGGCAGAGAGGAGGTTGGTGCCATTGTCGCAAACCACCATTCCTGCCTTAAGTTGGCGTGGCGTCAACCACCTCTGAACCTGCCCCTGCAGAGCTGACAGAACCTCTGCCCCAGTGTGGCTCCTGTCCCCCAAGCACACCAGCTCAAGCACCGCATGGCATCTTTTGGCCTGCGTACTTGCGTAGCCCCTTGAACGCCTACGGAGCACCGCTGGTTCCGAGGAAGAGGCCATGGAGGAAGAAGAAGAGGAGGGGGTGGAGGAGAGAGGTGTGTCACAATCAGCATTTTGGAGGCGTGGTGGCGGAACAACCTCCAACACTACTGCACCTTGTCCTGCATCCTTCCCAGCTGCCAGCAGAGTCACCCAATGCGCCGTGAAACTTAAGTAACGTCCCTGTCCATGCCTGCTGGACCATGAGTCAGCGGTAATATGCACCTTACCGCTGACCGCCCTGTCCAGCGAGGCATGGACATTGCCTTCCACATGCCGGTAGAGAGCTGGAATCGCCTTCCGTGAGAAAAAGTGGCGTTTGGGTACCTGCCACTGAGGAACCGCACATTCCACAAACTCACGGAAGGGGGCAGAGTCTACCAACTGAAAAGGCAGCAGTTGAAGTGCTAGCAATTTTGCCAAGCTAGCATTCAACCGCTGGGCATGTGGATGGCTGGGAGCAAACTTCTTTCGGCGGTGCAGCAGCTGGGGCAGGGAAATTTGCCTGGTACAATCTGGCGTCGGTGTACCAAAAGCAGATTGCCCACAAGTACTTGGCTGTGACACACCTAATTCTACACCTTCATTCCTCTCACTGCAGGTCTCAGAGAGGACTGAAGGTCTAGTGGGGTTGGAAATCTCAGCTGATGAGGAGCAAGGAGAGATCCTCTTTGTTCTTTGGTGTGGGTCTTTTAGATATGCTTGCCAACGAACTGCATGGCAGGTCAACATATGTCTGGTCAAGCATGTGGTACCCAAGCGGGAGATGTTTTGGCCACGCGAGATACGCTTGAGACATATGTTGCAAATAGCAGCGGTGCGATCTGATGCACTCGTCTCAAAAAAGGCCCACACCAAAGAACTTTTTGAATAACGCGCAGAGACTGCAGCGCCCTGCACATGTGGAGCTTTGGGGTGTGATGCAGTCAATGTGCTGCCCTTAGGCTGGCCCCTGGAGGGCATCCTGCCTCGTTGGTGATGTGCCGCCTCCTCCTCCTCCTCCTCCTCCTCTCTCCTATCAGGCACCCACGTTGAGTCAGTGACCTCATCATCCCCTCCCTCCTCATCACTGGAGCAAACCTGGCAGTATGCTGCAGCAGGGGGAGCATGACTGCCAGATTGCTGTCCTTCTTGGGCACCCCCTCTGTCCGTGCTCATGTTACTGCCTTCATCGAGCTCAGTATCATCATCAGAGCCTTCCAAACGCTGGGCATCCTCCTGGAGCATGTACCCAACACTGTGGTCAAACAGTTCGAGGGAATCCTCATGAGGACATGGTGGAGCTAGGGAAGGAGTCACTGATGACATTGAGCTGAGGGAAGAGGCCGCTGCTTTGCCAGACAAAGCACCCTGGGCATGGGTGAGAGAGGATGAGGAGGATGAGGACGGCTTGGTCATCCACTCGACCAAGTTTTCCGCATGTTGCGGCTCAACACGGCCAGCTGCCGAAAAAAAGGCCAAGCGTGTCCCATGGCCATGTGCTGATGAGGATGCACCGTCTCCACGACCAGCACTAGACACAGAGCCTGCTTGCCCTCTCTTATTGGCTTGTGACTGTCTGCCTCTCCTTCTTGGCCTTCCAGACATACTAATGGCCTGTAGCTGCACTAAGCTGGGATAGAACACCTGTAATTTTCTTCAGGTAGCTTTATATACTGTAACCAGACAAGCCTGCCTGTCAGTAGGAAGATAACAGGAACGGATCTAGCTGAACACTGTGAGCAGGACGCACTGCACTAAATGTAAATAGCAGGAACGGATCTAGCTGAACACTGTGAGCAGGACGCACTGACTGCACTAAATGTAAATAGCAGGAACGGATCTAGCTGAACACTGTGAGCAGGACGCACTGCACTAAATGTAAATAGCAGGAACAGATCTAGCTGAACACTGTGAGCAGGACGCACTGCACTAAATGTAAATAGCAGGAACGGATCTAGCTGAACACTGTGAGCAGGACGCACTGACTGCACTAAATGTAAATAGCAGGAACAGATCTAGCTGAACACTGTGAGCAGGACGCACTGCACTAAATGTAAATAGCAGGAACGGATCTAGCTGAACACTGTGAGCAGGACGCACTGACTGCACTAAATGTAAATAGCAGGAACGGATCTAGCTGAACACTGTGAGCAGGACGCACTGCACTAAATGTAAATAGCAGGAACGGATCTAGCTGAACACTGTGAGCAGGACGCACTGCACTAAATGTAAATAGCAGGAACGGATCTAGCTGAACACTGTGAGCAGGACGCACTGACTGCACTAAATGTAAATAGCAGGAACAGATCTAGCTGAACACTGTGAGCAGGACGCACTGCACTAAATGTAAATAGCAGGAACGGATCTAGCTGAACACTGTGAGCAGGACGCACTGACTGCACTAAATGTAAATAGCAGGAACAGATCTAGCTGAACACTGTGAGCAGGACGCACTGCACTAAATGTAAATAGCAGGAACGGATCTAGCTGAACACTGTGAGCAGGACGCACTGACTGCACTAAATGTAAATAGCAGGAACGGATCTAGCTGAACACTGTGAGCAGGACGCACTGCACTAAATGTAAATAGCAGGAACGGATCTAGCTGAACACTGTGAGCAGGACGCACTGCACTAAATGTAAATAGCAGGAACGGATCTAGCTGAACACTGTGAGCAGGACGCACTGCACTAAATGTAAATAGCAGGAACGGATCTAGCTGAACACTGTGAGCAGGACGCACTGACTGCACTAAATGTAAATAGCAGGAACAGATCTAGCTGAACACTGTGAGCAGGACGCACTGCACTAAATGTAAATAGCAGGAACGGATCTAGCTGAACACTGTGAGCAGGACGCACTGACTGCACTAAATGTAAATAGCAGGAACGGATCTAGCTGAACACTGTGAGCAGGACGCACTGCACTAAATGTAAATAGCAGGAACGGATCTAGCTGAACACTGTGAGCAGGACGCACTGACTGCACTAAATGTAAATAGCAGGAACAGATCTAGCTGAACACTGTGAGCAGGACGCACTGCACTAAATGTAAATAGCAGGAACGGATCTAGCTGAACACTGTGAGCAGGACGCACTGACTGCACTAAATGTAAATAGCAGGAACGGATCTAGCTGAACACTGTGAGCAGGACGCACTGCACTAAATGTAAATAGCAGGAACGGATCTAGCTGAACACTGTGAGCAGGACGCACTGCACTAAATGTAAATAGCAGGAACGGATCTAGCTGAACACTGTGAGCAGGACGCACTGCACTAAATGTAAATAGCAGGAACGGATCTAGCTGAACACTGTGAGCAGGACGCACTGCACTAAATGTAAATAGCAGGAACGGATCTAGCTGAACACTGTGAGCAGGACGCACTGACTGCACTAAATGTAAATAGCAGGAACGGATCTAGCTGAACACTGTGAGCAGGACACACTGACTGCACTAAATGTAAATAGCAGGAACGGATCTAGCTGAACACTGTGAGCAGGACGCACTGACTGCACTAAATGTAAATAGCAGGAACGGATCTAGCTGAACACTGTGAGCAGGACGCACTGCACTAAATGTAAATAGCAGGAACGGATCTAGCTGAACACTGTGAGCAGGACGCACTGCACTAAATGTAAATAGCAGGAACGGATCTAGCTGAACACTGTGAGCAGGACGCACTGCACTAAATGTAAATACCAGGAACGGATCTAGCTGAACACTGTGAGCAGGACGCACTGACTGCACTAAATGTAAATAGCAGGAACGGATCTAGCTGAACACTGTGAGCAGGACGCACTGACTGCACTAAATGTAAATAGCAGGAACAGATCTAGCTGAACACTGTGAGCAGGACGCACTGCACTAAATGTAAAGAGCAGGAACGGATCTAGCTGAACACTGTGAGCAGGACGCACTGCACTAAATGTAAAGAGCAGGAACAGATCTAGCTGAACACTGTGAGCAGGACGCACTGCACTAAATGTAAAGAGCAGGAACAGATCTAGCCTAATCTAGCTCTCAAATCAAATGACACTGTCTGTCTCTCTCTCTATCAGCACACCGGAACACACTACACAGGGCCGCCGTGCAGGCGGCCTTATATAGTGTGGGGCGTGTACTAAATCCCCTGAGCCATAATTGGCCAAAGCCACCCTGGCTTTGGCCAATTACAGCTCTCTCTACTGACGGCGCTGTGATTGGCCAAGCATGCGGGTCATAGTGCATGCTTGGCCAATCATCAGCCAGCAATGCACTGCGATGCCGCAGTGAATTATGGGCCGTGACGCGCCACACGAATTTGGCGCGAACGGCCCATAACGTTCGCAATTCGACGGACGGTCGAACAGCCGATGTTCGAGTCGAACATGGGTTCGACTCGAACACGAAGCTCATCCCTACTCAGCATAACAGGATAGTCACTCAGCATCAGCATAGGCAGTCTTGAAGGGATCTCACATTTAAAAAAAAATCAATCGGTTACATCAGCATCAGGTGCTTGGTAGCTGGTGATACAAGACTGATTAATTTTTATGAAGGTCAGCCGATCGACTGATACGGTGGACAGGCGCACCCTGTGATCGGTTACAAAGCCTCCAGCAGTACTGAATGTGCGTTCCGAAAGAACGCTGGATCAGGACAGGCCAGTAGCTCAATTACATACTGTGCAAGCTCTGGCCAGTGATCCAGCCTCAAGACCCAGTAACCCAGAGGATTTTCGGGGTGAAAGGTGTCCAAGTCTGATCTTGCCCCTAGGTAATCCTGCACCATGTGAATCAGACGCTGGCGATGGTTGCTGGAACCGATCAGACCTTGGGGCAGTGGACTAAAAAATTGTCTGAACGTATCGGTCAGACAGCCACCTTCTCCACCGCTCCTTCTGTGACTGACCGAAGCCTCAGCAACATGTTGTCTAGGAGGACCAGGAAATTGTAACCTCCCAGGCTCTGGAAACACGTTGCACAAACCTTCCTGCAAGGCCTCCCGAAGATGTTTCATCCTCTGCTCCCTATGCGACGGCAAGATAAGGTCCGCAACCTTACCCTTGTAACGTGGATCAAGGAGGGTTGCCAGCCAGTAATCATCCCTCCCCTTGATACCACGAATACGAGGATCCTTCCGCAGGCTTTGCAGGATCAGGGAGGCCATGCAGCGTAGGTTTGCTGAGGGATTCGGTCCAGAGTCCTCTGGGTCACTAAGGACGACATGATCTGCAGCCACCTCCTCCCAGCCACGTACAAGTCCATGGGTTTCTTCGGACTGTAAATGATTCCTTGAACACTGCTGCTGATGATGAGTGCCAGGATCCACCTCCATGCTGACACAATCCTCCTCCTCGTCCTCTTCCTGTGTGATCAGCAGGCACGCAGGAACACTGTCTGGATAAAGGGGGCCTTGAGCGGTAAGGAAGTCCTCCTCTTCCTCCCTCTGTTCTGCCTCAAGTGCCCTGTCCATTATTCCACGCAGCGTGTGCTCCACCAGGTGGACAAGAGGGACAGTGTCACTGATGCATGCACTGTCACTACTCACCATCCTCGTGGCTTCCTCAAATGTTGACAGGACAGTGCATTCATCCCTGATCATAGCCCAATGGCGTGAAGAAAAAAAACAAGGTCCCCTGACCCTGTCCTGGTGCCATAGTCGCATAGGTACTCATTGATGGCCCTCTGCTGTGTGTGCAGTCGCTGCAGCATGGCCAACGTTGAGTTCCACCTGGTAGGCATGTCACAGATTAGGCGGTTCTTGGGCAGGTTAAATTCCTTTTGGAGCACTGGCATTATATGACCTGTGGAAATGCACACAGACTTTCTTGGCCTGCCTCAGGACATCCTATAAGCCCGGGTACCTGCCCAAGAACCGCTGCACCACCAAGTTAAGGACGTGAGACAAATAGGGCACATGGGTCAATTGCCCCTGTCGGAGGGCGGAGAGGAGGTTGGTGCCATTATCGCAAACCACCATACCTGGCTTAAGCTGGCGTGGCGTCAACTACCTCTGAACCTGCCCCTGCAGAGCTGACAGAATCTCTGCCCCAGTGTGGCTCCTGTCCACCAAGCACACCAGCTCAAGCACCGCATGGCATCTTTTTGCCTGCATGCTTGTGTAGCCCCTTGAGGGAGAGGTCCGCTTTGTTCTTTGGTGTGGGTCTTTTAGGTACTCTTGCCAACGAACTGCATAGCAGGTCGACATATGTCTGGTTAAGCATGTGGTGTCCAAGCGGGTGATGTTTTGGCCACGCGAGATACACTTGAGACATATGTTGCAAATAGCAGCGGTGGGATCTGATGCACTTGTCTCAAAAAAGGCCCACACCAAAGAACTTTTGGAATAACGCGCAGAGACAGCAGTGCCCTGCACATGTGGAGGTCTGTGGTGTGATGCAGTCAGTGTGCTGCCCTTAAGCTGGCCCCTGGAGGGCATCCTGCCTCATTGTAGATGTGCCTCCTCCTCCTCTCTCCTATCAGGCACCCACGTGGAGTCAGTGACCTCATCATCCCCTTCCTCATCATCACTGGAGCAAACCTGGCAGTATGCTGCAGCTGGGGGAACATGACTGCCAGATTGCTGTCCTTCTTGAGCACCCCCTCTCTCTGGGCTCACGTTACTGCCTTCCTCTAGCTGGGTACCATCATCAGAGCCTTCAAAAAGCTGGGCATCCTCCTGGAGCATGTACCCAACACTGTGGTCAAACAGTTCGGGGGACTCCTGAGGAGGACATGGTGGGGCTAGGGAAGGAGTGACTGATGCCATTGAGCTGAGGGAAGAGGCCGCGTTGGCAGCCGCTTTGCCAGACAAAGTACCCTGAGCCTGGGTGAGAGAGGATGAGGAGGATGAGGATGGCTTGGTTATCCACTCTACCAAGTCTTCTGCATCTTGCGGCTCAACACAGCCAGCTGCCGAAAAAAGGACAAGCGTGTCCCACGGCCATGTGCTAATGAGAATGCACCGTCTCCATGACCAGCACCGTTGCCTCTAAACACAGAGCCTGCTTGCCCTTTTTTATTGGCTTGTGACTGTCTGCCTCTCCTTGTTGGCTTTCCAGACATACTAATGGCCTGCAGTGAGATATAGCTGCACAAAGCTGGGATTTATATATATATATATATATATATATATATATATATATATACTTGTACTGCAGCTAGCTGAATCAACTGCCTGCCTGTAGTATTATTAGTGTGAGAACACCAGCAATTGTCTTCAGGTAGCTTTAGGTGCACACTGTGCAGAGGACGCAGTACACTAACTGTAAATACTGCAGCTGCCTGTCTGTGGTACTAATAGGATAAGAAGAACACCAGCAATTGTCTTCAGGTAGCTTTAGGTGCACACTGTGCAGAGGACGCAGTGCACTAACTGTAAATACTGCAGCTGCCTGCCTGTGGTACTAATAGGATCATAAGAACACCACCAATTTTCTTCAGGTAGCTTTAGGTGCACACTGTGCAGAGGACGCAGTACACTAACTGTAAATACTGCAGCTGCCTGCCTGTGGTATTAATAGGATCAGAACAACAGCCATTGTCTTCAGGTAGCTTTAGGTGCACACTGTGCAGAGGACACAGTACACCAACTGTAAATACTGTAGCTGCCTGCCTGTGGTACTAATATGATCAAAAGAACACCATCAATTTTCTTCAGGTAGCTTTAGGTGGACACTGTGCAGAGGAAATTGTACACTAACTGTAAATACTGTAGCTGCCTGCCTGTGGTATTAATAGGATCAGAACAACAGCAATTGTCTTCAGATAGCTTTAGGTGCACACTGTGCAGAGGACGCACTACACTAACTGTAAATACTGCAGCTGCCTGCCTGTGGTACTAATAGCATCAGAAAAACACCACCAATTTTCTCCAGGTAGCTTTTGGTGCACACTGTGCAGAGGACACAGTACACTAACTGTCAATACTGCAGCTGCCTGCCTGTGGTATTAATAGGATCAGAACAACAGCAATTTTCTTCAGGTAGCTCTAGGTGCACACTATGCAGAGGACGCACTACACTAACTGTAAATACTGCAGCTGCCTGCCTGTGGTACTAATAGGATCAGAAGAACACCAGCAATATTCTTCAGGTAGCTGTAAATACTGTAAAAACACCTGCCTGTCTGTCAGTAGGAAGAGAATAACAGGAATGGAACTAGCTAAACTGAATACAGTGTGTGTATATATATATATATATATATATATATATATATATATATATATATATATATATATACAACACCTAGGATGCATATATATATACAATACACTGTAAGTGCAGCTAACTGACTTGCCTGCCTACTGTAACTTAAATCAAATGACACTGTCTCTCTGCCTATCTCTCCGCCGCTGCAACACACTACACAAGGCTGCCACGCAGGAGAACAAAGAAAGGAAGGTTAACAGAAAAACTCAGATATAGGGAATAATGTACCAGCCAGAGTAGTTGGATCCGTCTTTAGATCAAGTAGAGGTTATAGATACTTGAGAAGCCATACACTCGGAGATAAAGCCTCCAATGGCCAGGGTACATAAGGGAGTCCAGAGACTCTAATCTGGAGAATGTAAATAATACCCAATTAGCCAGTATTGAGACCGGCTCCTTCTGTCATACTAATAAATCAAATGGCACAACCAGATCCTAATATACATACTATGTACATGTATGCCTGTAGGGCTAGATAATTGCACATAAAAGGCTGCTCCTACCTTGTAGGGTGATACAGGTTGAGCAGGTCTTGCAAACAGCATAGATCAGCTAATTACTTGTAAACCTGGCACCAAATAGATCTTCACTGACATGGCTGCAATAGAGCTCTGATCCTATCCCAACAGAGAGCTATCTAATAAGATCCCAGAATCGCCATCTATATAAGGAGTAAGAGACACATCAAAGATTCCATCTACTTGCACAGGCAGACTACAACTACAAAGTGTTTAGTTAAGTTTGTATGAACCCAGCATGATCTTACCAGACAGCTTGTGGTGTTCAGAGGTAACGCCCAGGCATCAGAGCGCCATGGAAGGTAGTGGCGTGGTACAAGGCTGTTGCTGACAGCCTTAAGTACACGCCCCAATCAGGTGTGCAAGCCATGCATCACCTGACTCGGCCAAACGGAGATGCGCGCACACTCACATCCACATCGCGCATGCGCAGTGGTCAATGAGGCCTCTGTCATGCAAAACGATGTGAGGAGGGAGAGCAGTCCTATAGGTGACAGATCTGTGAGCTCTCCCTAGTGGTTCCTCCTAGATACAGCGTGTGAAGCGCTGTAAAGGTCGGGACCAATAGATGGAGTTAGTCTGGAGATATCAATGCACATATCCAGAAATGTGCACTGTAAATCCAGGGGGGAGAGGAACAGATCTGGATCAGACGCCGCAGACACCATCCCCTAAATGGCAAGGTGGGGGCAGAATGCGGCTACCTGGCCGCACATGTGATCCAGACACAAATTTGCGATTTCCTGCAACTACACAATTTTGTTTTATTGTGTAGTTGCAGGAAATCGCAAATTTGTAATCACATTGTTAATTTGCAAAATGTATATGCATATTGTTTATTTTATTTTTTTACCAGTATTAACTATGGGTATGCATTTGTGATTTGTACCACCATGAATGTATTTATTCTCTTCATGGTAATTAACATTCTAATTATGTAACTTGGCCTTGAGCCTCAGGCCTGTTATTAGTACTGAGGAAAGCCGACCCCGGGACCCTATCAACTTGCTGGTGTCTGGATCACATGTGCGGCCGGGTAGCCGCATTCTGCCCCCCCCCTTGCCATTTAGGGGATGGTGTCTGCGGCGTCTGGTCCAGATCTGTTTCTCTCCCCCCTTGATTTACAGTGCACATTTCTGGATATGTGCATTGATATCTCCAGACTAACTCCATCTATTGGTCCCGACCTTTACAGCGCTTCACACGCTGTATCTAGGAGGAACCACTAGGGGGAGCTCACAGATCTGTCACCTATAGGACTGCTCTCCCTCCTCACATCGTTTTGCATGACAGAGGCCTTATTGACTACTGCGCATGCGCGATGTGGATGTGAGTGCGCGCGCAGCTCAGTTCGGCCGAGTCAGGTGATGCACGGCTTGCACACCTGATTGGGGCGTGTACTTAAGGCTGTCAGCAACAGCCTTGTACCACGCCACTACCTTCCATGGCGCTCTGATGCCTGGGCGTTACCTCTGAACACCACAAGCTGTCTGGTAAGATCATGCTGGGTTCATACAAACTTAACTAAACACTTTGTAGTTGTAGTCTGCCTGTGCAAGTAGATGGAATCTTTGATGTGTCTCTTACTCCTTATATAGATGGCGATTCTGGGATCTTATTAGATAGCTCTCTGTTGGGATAGGATCCGAGCTCTATTGCAGCCATGTCAGTGAAGATCTATTTGGTGCCAGGTTTACAAGTAATTAGCTGATCTATGCTGTTTGCAAGACCTGCTCAACCTGTATCACCCTACAAGGTAGGAGCAGCCTTTTATGTGCAATTATCTAGCCCTACAGGCATACATGTACATAGTATGTATGTTGGATAGCAACATGGTTTAATATCTTACTTCTGGTATTTCACTTCCTGTTTGACACAGCCAGGTAGGAATGAAACACATCAAAGCTTTGTGATCAGAAGAACAATGCTTGGCTCAAGCCCACCTGCTGTGACATGTGCGAGTACAAGCTTCAAAGAGACCACTGCTGCAAAGATGTCTATTGAGATTTGACACAGGGCTGATAGAGACGCTGGCCCTGGGGGACAATAAAGCATGCCTCCTGGAGAATGGGCAGACATTTGAAATGATACCTCTATAAAAGGCAAATGGGGGCGGCTACGAGTGGGCGTGTATGTTTGAATGTAAGGGACATACAGGCTTTTGTTCCCTCTCTTGGTCGCTGAGAAGCCTGCTGTAAGGTCGTCCCCTTTGCTATCTTGGGACCTTGCTCTGACCGAGGGCTTGGGCCTATATTCCATGAGGCCCAGACCCCTTTTACATGCAGAACCCGTAGAGGAAACCATGTGTGATAAGTATCTTTGATATTTCATTGTTGTTATATGTTGTAGAGATGTGCTGTTAGTATAGTGTGTTCTGATTGTAAGCTATGTAACATTGTAATACCCTTTTAGTACTTTTATGATAGTTTCCTAACTCCTTGGGAAATAAAAATAAGATATTGTTTTACTAGCAGCACCGTGTGTTTGGTTTCATAGCTAACCTGGTATTATTGTGATATTAACAAACAGCATGTGCTCAGAGTTTAATAGACCAACTAATGATAGGGACTAGACAAATTAATACGCAGATATAATATTAATAATTATATCGATTATTACATTTGGCACCCGAGACTGTGGATTTTATTTTTAACACAGGATCCACAAAAACCTAATGTATTTTTGTCTTGAGTCCCTGTACAAGATTGGCGTTGGCTTGCGAATTCTGAAAGTATATGTTAAACGTTTGTATCATTAATATGCTTTAGGCCTGTAACCAGCCAAAGGTGCTGGCGAGTAAAAGGGCTGATCACCCTTGGTTAGAGATTGACAGGAATTACCATACATCTTTGAGAAAAAAAGTTGGAGAAATATAGATTGTTATTTTAAATTTTTAATTTTTTACATTTTTTTTTTTTTTTTTACCCACGTGAGAGTGAAATAGCTTTGTTCCAATAGGAGATCAATGTGGCCTGCAACCTAACGGGAAGGCATTGATTGACAGTATGCCTTGTGTCTTAGAATGTGCCTTTCGTCTGGTAGGCTGTAGAACTACAAGTCACTGTTAGGTTTAAATGGCTTTGTAGCAGTTTTTTTTTTGTTTGTTTATCTTTGCATGGTAAGCAACTCTGGTAAAAGCAGGTTAGACCAGCTTTAGTGGGGGTAGGCTAATTAGCATATCAATGGATATTCCCCAGTAAGCATGTGGTAATCCTAAAAGCCACATAGAACCTACAGGACAGAAGTGCTCATATACAAGGCAGCCGATAATGCCACAGTAAGTGTGGTGGGTCTTTTCTATGGATATGCAAACGTTTAATGATTTTGAATGATATCAGGTAAAAGTGGTAATGAATGAAGAATATTGAAGGCTAGAAGAGCGATTCAGTTTTTTTTTCGTGAGTTGTAAGAGATAACGATAATTAAGTTTGGTGTGTTACTCAGTGCACTGTTGGAACGTTAGTACGCTTCTGCCAATTATCATTCATGTGCAGATGAACCTCTTAAAAGCCAGTGTAAGGTTCTATTGTCACAGTGTCAACAACATAATAGCAGATTGGGTAAACAGCTAAAAAAGAAAGTTAAAAAAGAAAGGTTGGCAAATGAAATTGCAGTGTTGCTCAGAATTAAATTTATATCTGAGCAAACGGAGGGGAAGTGGGAAGCAGAGAGGAGACGTCTCGGGGAGGACATAGAGAAAATCAGTGAAAACCTTATAAAGATTGCAACAGACTCCAGTAGTGAGATGGATGAATTGCTGACAAAAGCAGGCAATTTGTCAGGAACAAACATTGAACTACAAGAACAGCTTCAGAGGTGCAGCATGGACTGTGATATGAAGAGCAAACTTTTAGAGTCATTGCGAATAAAGTTGTCAGAGATGGAAGAGTTGGTTATGTCTTTAGAAAGAAAGTTAGCAAATGCACACTCCCAGCTTCTTACTAAAGAGCAATGTATAGTATCGCTCAATGAGCACAAAGGAACATGCCAATTGGCCAATATCTGCACAGTCAATGAGGAGAGGGGCTGTGATGAAACACATTCTGCTATTGCACCCATAGCTTCGAAGCAGAATAACAGTTTGATTACAATCCAAGAGAGACTTACTTTGTGCCAGATTCTGGGTGAATTTAATGCCCTGGAATCACCAGTGAGTCTGTCCAATAAATTTGAGGCTCTAGTCCTTAAATTTCATTTGAGTAATGAGGATGCATATTCTCTTCTGAGAGCATGGCTACCAGGACCTTTGGCAGGCCAGTTATTTGCACAGGTTAATGATAACTTAGCAGATGCAGAGGTGCGGAGGAAAGAGTTGAAGCGTATTGTGGACAGTCGTGATAATGGTATGAGTGATTTACAACAAATGAGATTTAGGAGAGGAGATGACCCAATTTTGTTCTGCAGTGAGTATCTTGGATTGTATACGAAAGTGTTCAACTGTCCTGACTTATTGGAGGATGATACAAGTTTCATATACTCAATGGCCAATAAGTTTTATGTAAGCTATCCCACTAGAATGGCTCTGAGGAATGCTAGATCCTACCAAAATTTTGTCAATATTCTGCGAGACTTCTGTCAAGAGTCCGGTGGTAGGGAATATGGGTCAAAGGCAGGTGTATCTGTAATAAGCAGAGGTACAGGAAGGCAGAGAGAGTTCAGACGTTCTAAATGGAATAGGCATGGACATAGATTTTGTAAAGCCCTTAACATAGCTAGCATGGAGCAGGAAACCCCAGAATTACAGGGTGCACAGGCAGCCATAACGGAGTTATCATCCAAACATGCAAAAGCTGAATGTGCAATGGTGAAGGTACCCTCCGCACATGCGCAGTGCTCAGCAAAAATAGAAGTGGAGCATGCAGAAAAAACAGACGCTCTTATTGCTGAAAGTGATGTTGCTATGACAGAAATCAATGGTGGAGATGTAAATAAAAATGCGATAACTGTGCTTGAAAGTGATGCAGGAGTTGAAACTTCTGATGACTCCTCAGATGATGAAAGTGTAAAGTATGGATATTCCAAGCATAGTAATCATAGTAATAATGTCCAGCAATGTGAGTTTCCAATGCCGTGTGCTCAAGAAAGGGCCGATACAGAGGGACCAGCCCTCAAATGTTTTTTGTGTAAAAGGGGGGGTCACATCGCTAAGTATTGTTGCGCAGCGAATAATGATATCAAAAGAAGGTCGCAGTACCCCAAAACGACCCCAAGGCATTATGAAGTGTATTCTGCCCGATGGGGTAGCAACCCAAAGCATGGAGGCCATAGTAATCAAACCCATTTCCCTTTAAAGACCCAAATGCGGAGACTACAGACTCTTCTCCCGGGCCCCGCCGCTATCTTCTTCCAGCTCTATTGCCAGCGAGGGGCCCGGTCTGCTGCCGCTGTCTTGCCGCCGCTGTCTCGCCGCCGCTGTCTCGCCGCTGTCTTCTCGCCGCTTCTTCTCTTCTTCCCCGATGTTGACACGACGCTCTCTCCGGCTCGAATGCTGTGTGCGAGCTGCGGAGCCATTTATATAGGCGGTGACCCCGCCCCCTTATGACGTCATTGTCCCAGGATGCGCAGGGACTCTGGCATCATAAGGGGGCGTGACCCCAGAGTCCCTGCGCATGCTGGGACAATGTCGTAAGGGGGCGGGGTCACCGCCTATATAAATGGCTCCGCAGCTCGCACACAGCATTCGAGCCGGAGAGAGCGTCGTGTCAACATCGGGGGAAGAAGAGAAGAAGCGGCGAGACAGCGGCAAGAAGACAGCGGCGAGACAGCGGCGAGACAGCGGCGGCGAGACAGCGGCGGCAAGACAGCGGCAGCAGACCGGGCCCCTCGCTGGCAATAGAGCTGGAAGAAGATAGCGGCGGGGCCCGGGAGAAGAGGCTGAACACCGGGAGAAGTCGGAAGGAGACCCCCCGAAGTCGGAAGAAGATCCCGGAGCTGACTAATAAATGACTCTTAAAACCTGTGTACTGTGTTTTTTTTATATTGACACTTTTCCCCAGATGAATGGGTAGGGGTACCATGTACCCCAAACTCATTTACACAGGGTGGGGGGCCGGGATCTGGGGGCCCCCTTATTAAAGGGGGCTCCCGGATTCCGATAAGCCCCCCGCCCGCAGACCCCGACAACCAACGGCCAGGGTTGTCGGGAAGAGGCCCTTGTCCTCATCAACATGGGGACAAGGTGCTTTGGGATGGGGAGGGCCCCCGCAGTGTGCCCCCCTCCCCCAAGGCACCCACCCCCCCATGTTGAGGGCATGCGGCCTGGTACGGCTCAGGAGGGGGGCCGCTCGCTCGTCCCCATCCCCTCTCCTGGCCGGCCGGGCTGCATGCTCGGATAAGGGTCTGGTATGGATTTGGGGGGACCACCACGCCGATTTTTCGGCGAAGGGGGTTCCCCTTACAATCCATGCCAGACCTAAGGGCCTATAAAGTTTTCCTTTCCCGATGAGTGAGCCAGCGCGACATGCACAGTACCCTGTCGCCGAGAACCAGCGTGATGCTATCGCGCTGGAAACACAATCTCGCGGTCAGGTACTGTAGCTGCATGGTTATTCAAATGTAGCACTGGGGAAAACAATGTTAGCAGCACTTAGTGAGCTGCATGGATGCTCCTTGCCATATTTCATTTATATACGACCCTCACATCTAAACCTTATACATAGCAAATGTTCCCCTACATTGCAATTAGGGGAAAAGGCTTGGGGGACTCAAAAAGTCAATTGTCATGATAATTGTGTGTAATCACTGTCTTTGTGTTCCTTTTTCAGAGACCTTGGAAGAAGATAAAACTGGTTTGGATACTAATGTCTGTGTTTGTTTGCAGGTTCTTCAAAGAGAGAACAACAGTGGGCACATTTAGCAAAACAGGGGTTAGGTTATGGTAAAGGCATAATCGATTATCAAATGGTACCATGAGCTCATTAATTAGTAATTGTTTGCAAACAATGAAAAAATAAGATAAACAATAGTCAGGCATTAATGGATTCAAGAGTTACAAGTGAAGTTACAAATGTTGTGATGAGGTACAGATGTTTTGTTTTTTTGTTTTTCCCATTAACTAATTGTCTTTCAGATGGAAATGAGCACTTACTCTTCTCAGGAGGAAAATCCATGGATGTCTTTAGTTAAAAGTTGAGTGTTTGTCATTGTCTTATGGTGGTTGTCTTGTCATGTTGTTTTTGTGTAATAATGGCCAGAATTTTAATTTTTTTTTTGTTAAGTTTTTTTAATTTTTTATAATATTTTTGGTATTTGTTTAGTCATCCATTTTATTTTTGTTTGTTCAGGTGGAGAAATTATTGTTTAGTCCACCTGAAAGGGGGGTAATTGGCCATTCCGTCAATTAGCAGCTGAATAGATGGTCATGGGATATGTCCTGCAGCTAAATACATTTTGTTGATTTAAGACAAGAGTTGTTGGTAGGAGGCCATTCTAGCCTCTGGAGTTCGTTTTTTTTTTCTCTTTGTTTTATGTCCATTCAGGTGGGAAAAGTTACAAGGTGTACGCTTTGTCCACCTGAAAGGGGGGTTAGTGCATAGGTCTGAAAGTACAGATAATGCATTGTCTTTTTAATGCTTAAAATTTTGAATTTTGGGAAGCAACGTTCAAATTCATGGTTTTTAAAAAAATTTTGATCATACCAGGGGGATCCATTTTAGAGTGGGTTCAGTCTAAAGAGGTCATGGTTGTTTTGATAGGTTGGTCAGGGTTGCAGAAACCAGGAATACTAAGTTCCTGGTTCCAAGGAAGGAACTATAAGTAAACGTAGTAAGCGAGCAGATATTATGGATAAGAATTTGATTCTGCTCTTGGTTTTTTTCACTTCCAGAGTCCTGGTGAAGCGTGATTGGAGAGGTCTCTGGAACAGGGATGACAGATGTTCATCTGGTTGGCAGTTTGACTGTGCCGCATCACACTGCAAATTTGTTCTGATAAACATCAGGAGAGAAGGGACAAACAAAAAGATTCAGTTTAATACTTGTTTTTGCTTATGGACAATTTAATCCTAATCCTGAATCTGAAGGACTGTGCCTATCAACGACACTTGTGAGACATTTTTGCCGGATTCACTCCTGATAAATACAAACGTGCTATTAATACATGTGCGATGGGTTGGAGGTTGGGGAAGGAATATACACATCCAATCTGTCAGAACCTGAAATGTAAAATATGTTTTTTTTTTTGTTGAAGGAAGGAATTGAAAGAAGAAAAGGTTTTTAATGTATGACATGTATTGACGTAACGAAAGTAATATGGTGCAGGTACCCAGGAGACTGGCACTTATACATAATAAGGTGTTGGTTGGCCAGACTAGAGGTTGGCCAGGTGACACATCAATGGGGTGAAAATTTCCTTGTATGGGGAGATACGCCTGGCTGATGTCTCACCTGAGAGGTTGAAACCCGGCACAGGGAAGGCCAGTGAATACGCACAGGAGCATGCTCCGTTAGATACAGGGAGCAAAACGCTGGCTACCAGGGTACAGTATGCCTTCACCACATGGCACTTCAATGTCTCGCAATGGTTGGTAAAATTCCATTACCCTATATGTGCTGAATATACACTGAATCAAGTGCAGTCAGTATACCAGTGACTTGCTCCCAGAGATGTGCGGACACAGAAGGAGGTTCATGCAGGGCGCGTGTTTCTGAGGAGTAACCCGAAAGAGGAGGGATGTATTCAGCACTATATTGGGGGAATAGGAGCTGGGATGGGTGTTGTTAATGGGGTGGACATCGGCCTCCTGAGGAACAAACTCGCAGCCATAGCTTCAGAGAATAAGCGGGGCTTTGTTACTCAGAGATTGGGGGCATCCTTAATAACATTCAACAAAGTCACATATATACCCAGGTTAAAGTGGCTCAAGATTTTGTCAACCATGTTGAGAGGTTGGTAGAGAATGTGATGGTATAGGACGGGAATCTGTCATTGGCTCTTGCGTGCACGAAGTGGCAGGTGGAAGTGTCAACCAGCATTGAGCTGATTGTACAGTCTCCATATGAGGGACAGAGGCCTTATGAGTTAGCATCACCGCTCAGTAAGACTTTGCCAAACACGTCGCTTACACTGATTCAAAGTGGTGGTCGATTGCCTGGATGGGCTGTACCAGTTTGGATTGTGAAAGGTGTTATGCTGTATGATCTCAAATACAGAAGTGCGGACTCAGTCTGTGTATTTGGTGGCATTAATGGGCTTACTGACTGGGGATTCTATCTTCTTGCGTTTGAGGCTAATTGCCCACATATGATCAAAGAAGCTGGAAGATGGAGGCAGGTTGATACTTCCCTCGGTCAGAAGCATGACCATGATGTCCTTTGTATGCCAGGTCAATACATGGTGGTGAACGAAAAATGTTGGGAAGATATTTCATTCTGTATTCGGGATGGAAGGACCATTGCTGGGAAGGAAGCACCTGGGTATTATTTGGGACATAGACGAGTTTGTTTCCTTGTCCTAAAGAATGCCGATGTAACGTTAGTCATGGAACTAGATGGTTCTTTGAGCCTAACAATAGGTAGGGGTGCATGGTATACCCTGGGCATGGTCTTTGAAACCCAGGCACAGGGATGGAATTGTGTGGGTTTTGTCATTGTTACAGATTTATATGTGTTGTTAAACTTGATATTTATATAGAAGGGTCGCAAAGTTATCTATGCAAGCTGGGGAAAGAAGTGACGGTAGGGTCTCTGCGTACAAGTTAGAGACTTTGCTGCCAAGTCAGGGCCCTGCAATACCGCTGACATGCCCGAAATCTGATGGGTCATAGGTATATATGTATATATTATGGTAATGGGTTGATTTATGTCATGGTATAGTGTGATAAAGGTATATTTTAAGCTAGTAATATGGGCAAAAGGCCCTCCTCGAGACTCTATATCTGAAAGCTGGTTAAGATGCTGCTCTGGATGTGTGCTGGTGAATGATGAGTGTATGGACACCCCTTGCCTGTTTTATACCCCTTCAAGAAGATGTTAGAAAGAAGAAGATACAGAATGGTGACATGGGAGCTGTCACGGAAGAATGATGTTGGTGTGTCACCCCGTAGCAAAGCGGCACGTGTTGGGAAACACAGCACGTTGGGACCGTTATGAACTGTTCTACAGGAGCTGGTTCTGAGGCCTAGGTTGAGAGGCGCAACACACGTTAAGACAGTTAAAGACTGTTCTATAGGTACTGGCTTGGAAACACATGTTGGGGAGGAAACAGTTATGGACTGTTCAATAGGAGCCGTGTCTGAAGAAGGGTGGTATGCGCCCTTTAGGCGCAAAGCGGAATATGTTGGATAGCAACATGGTTTAATATCTTACTTCTGGTATTTCACTTCCTGTTTGACACAGCCAGGTAGGAATGAAACACATCAAAGCTTTGTGATCAGAAGAACAATGCCTTGGCTCAAGCCCACCTGCTGTGACATGTGCGAGTACAAGCTTCAAAGAGACCACTGCTGCAAAGATGTCTATTGAGATTTGACACAGGGCTGATAGAGACGCTGGCCCTGGGGGACAATAAAGCATGCCTCCTGGAGAATGGGCAGACATTTGAAATGATACCTCTATAAAAGGCAAATGGGGGCGGCTACGAGTGGGCGTGTATGTTTGAATGTAAGGGACATACAGGCTTTTGTTCCCTCTCTTGGTCGCTGAGAAGCCTGCTGTAAGGTCATCCCCTTTGCTATCTTGGGACCTTGCTCTGACCGAGGGCTTGGGCCTATATTCCATGAGGCCCAGACCCCTTTTACATGCAGAACCCGCAGAGGAAACCATGTGTGATAAGTATCTTTGATATTTCATTGTTGTTATATGTTGTAGAGATGTGCTGTTAGTATAGTGTGTTCTGATTGTAAGCTATGTAACATTGTAATACCCTTTTAGTACTTTTATGATAGTTTCCTAACTCCTTGGGAAATAAAAATAAGATATTGTTTTACTAGCAGCACCGTGTGTTTGGTTTCATAGCTAACCTGGTATTATTGTGATATTAACAAACAGCATGTGCTCAGAGTTTAATAGACCAACTAATGATAGGGACTAGACAAATTAATACGCAGATATAATATTAATAATTATATTGATTATTACAATGTATATTAGGATCTGGCTGTGCCATTTGATTTATTAGTATGACGGCACACTTATAAGGAGCCGGTCTCAATACTGGCTAATTGGGTATTATTTACATTCTCCAGATTAGAGTCTCTGGACTCCCTTATGTACCCTGGCCATTGGAGGCTTTATCTCCGAGTGTATGGCTTCTCAAGTATCTATAACCTCTACTTGAACTAAAGACGGATCCAACTACTCTGGCTGGTACATTATTCCCTATATCCGAGTTTTTCTGTTAACCTTCCTTTCTTTGTTCTTCTCCCCCCTTTCCTCCCTTTTTCCCCTTTTCTTTTTATTGTTACTTCCCCCCCTTCCCCCCCCTCTTCCCCATTGGCCCCCCCTCTCTCCCTCGCCCCCCTTCCCTTTCTCCCCCCCCCCTCCCCCCCTGGTTTCCCTCCCCCTTCCTTTCTTTCCCTCCCCCTGCCTCTTTTCCTCCCCCCTGATTCCCACCCCCACCTAACTGTGCCTTGTGCTCTTCCCCACATATGAATGTACAGTCCCAGTGTTACTACATATATACAGCGATCATTATCCTTTCTCGGACAGCTGGGACTCTTTAGTTCACTACTTCTCTTGAGTCTATCGGTGGTATGATTCTTTCTACCAGACACGTCCCCGCATGTGATCACATGTCACCATATGAGTGTTGAATCTTGGGCCCTTGGGATTGCTTCCTCACGGTACTCAGTGTTTTTTGAGACGCATTATTTTTTGAAAAAATCCTTATGTAAAAATGATATTAATATGCTACTCTATGTTTTTCGGTGTGTGTCTTTCTTTATTGTTCTCCATTAGAGGTAACCCAAACAAGCTCCTGAAGAAGCATTCAAATTTGCAAAACATGTAGAGCCATACTGAGCCATATCAGTTTGAGGTTAATTAGTGGGAACGGAAGGGGTGTATCCCTTCCTCTGGTGTAGGGGCTATCCTCCGATCCGTTCTCACATATTTATGTGGTGACATGCATTACCAGTTTCCGCAATGTATTGCGACTTTTTAGAAAATGTTTATGTCTATGTGATTCTTTTTTAATCTTTGTATAAATAAAAGTTTACATTGATTTTTATGATTGGTGCCTACAAAGTCCATTTGTTTCGTTCTCCTGGGTATAGTGTGTTCCCCCCCCCCCCCCTCTTTTAAGATGTGTACTAAACCCCCTGAGCCATAAATGGCCAAAGCCAGGCCAAAGACACCCTGGCTTTGGCCAATTACGGCTCTCTGTACAGACGGTGCTGTGATTGGCCAAGCATGCGGGTCATAGTGCATGCTTGACCAATCATCAGCCAGCAATGCACTGCGATGCCGCAGTGAATTATGGGCTGTGACGCGCCACTCGAATTTGGCACGATCGGCCCATAACGCTCGCAATTCGATGAACGGTCAAACAGGCAATGTTTGAGTCAAACATGGGTTCGACTCAAACTCAATGCTCATCCCTAATCCCAATATAGGCCTCAATCTATAAGCAGTATAGGCCACTGATGCCCCAAGTTAAAATTGTACCTTCATTAGCACGATCGGCGCTACTCCGTCCTCAGCTCACAGATCGTATGTACGACACACGTGTGTTATGCTTTATATACACTGCGCATGCGTGAAACTCCGCCCCTGACCTTCTTTCTAGTTTATTCCCCGCCCCTTCTCTTTCAGCGCAGTGGAAGAGCACATGACAGAGACAGAGTAGGTGCATGATAATAGCAGCAACGAGGAGGATGACGAAAGCCCGGAGCCAGAAACTTCCCGATCCAGGAGAAGATTTAAGGCCTCATATATGGCTTTTGTAGAGATGGTGGAGATGGTGGACATCTTGAAGAGGGCTGACTATGATGGGAAGTATGGACCTTACCCAAACCCAAATGTGAGAAAGGCCAAGATCATGGCTAAAGTTGTGAGAAGTCTGCACAGGAATTTTGGGGTACGACGATCCAAGCATCAATTGAGGAAACGCTGGTCAGATCTGAAATTGAAGGAGCACGATAAATACAGAAGGATCAGGAAATTGCTGCAAAAAAGTATTTGTTCTGTGTTCCTATTATTATTAGTACTTTAGTGCTGCTCCATGTGCTTTTCTGTACTGTTGTACAGTTTAAAAGGGCAAGTTTCAAGTTCGTGGGCACAGTAATCGTTCGTAGTAAACATTGTTCATTCGCCCACTAATACAATGTTTTTGGCAGATGCAGGTTAACTACATTTGTTCAGGCCTATTTGTATTAAAAGAAGTTTATTACATTGTTGTCTAGATGTGTTTGTAACTAGAATCAAATGCAAACTTGATTCAGTGTAAGGAGAGGACACTCAGCAGCTGTTTACACATCTTAACACAGGAGCACTAGTGTGGGACACCAGAACACCCTTTTTAGGGTGTCCCACACAGGTGTTCCAGTGGATACTAGGGGTGTCTCCATGTGTGAAACTTTACCAAAAAAGACAAGTATTCCAGCTTGAATAAAGGGAAAAAATCATGTCTTCAAGCTTGGAACTCTGCCAAAACAGACAATTGTACAACACTTCCAAGCAATGTTTCATATTCATATTTCTTGCCTCAAATATCTGTGTGCTAAGTATATCTTTTTTTTATTCACATAGGGGAGAAAAGACTCGGGACATCTGAGGACACCAGGAACCCCACACCTCCTAAAGAAGGGGAAATCCCCCACACCACAACCTGAGGATGTGGATTCCAAGTTACATGAATTGGGTGAAATAGTGACCACAACAGGTCAGTGTCTGAGACCACAGCTTCAGGTAATAGATGTATGCCTGCATTCTTATAATACATGGTGTGTTTTTTTATTTTTAGGTGATGTGGATGTTGTGGAAGAAGAAACTCATTTCACCAGTGCAAGTGCACAAGTCCTCATCGGGGAGATAATGGTGTGCAACCGGGAAATAGAGAAGATAACGGAAAACATAAATGATGTTGTAAATTGATGTTTTAGGCAGAATCTAAAACACCCAAAAATATTATTTTACAGTTTGTCGATATATTTTAGAACTTTAAAAAAAAATTTAAGAGATTTGAAAGCCAAATTTTGAAGATGCACACAGTGTGTCAACATGTGCTATCTACCATCACGGGATATCAATGTACACTTTTTGTGGGTGCAACCCCTTCCTCGCAACTCAAGTAGATGAGAGGAAGGAAGGGGTTGCACCCCCGAAACACGTCCATTGATCCCCCATGATGGGAGCTAACACATGTTGACATTAGGCATGGGATCAGGTGGGAAATCCACATTTTGACTCCCAATTTGTGTGCATATTCAAAATTTGCCTTTTACAGGGGTGACATCACCCCATCTGATGAAGGCAAGATCAACAACGTTTTGACATACTAATGTCGAATATTGCCTTCAATTTTTCAAAGTTGAACTTTGTAAGTTCTTGAGTTGTTTATGTTAAATGTTTTAAACATGCCTGTTTAACCAAAAAAAAGGATATTTCTACTGTCAAACATTAAAATGTTATACACCAAAGATGTTGGTTTGTTAAAAAACCCTTTTCTAACGCACATGTGAATGTGCTTTGAGTAAAATGTTTTATACTCAACAATGTGTGGCTTCTTCTTTCAATGCTCAATACCAGTTTTTGGAGTAAGTTGGTGTTTACAGTGGCAATGGGGGTTATTTACTAAAGGCAAATCTACTTTGCACTACAAGTGCACTTTCAGTGCAGTTTCAAGTGCACTTGCAGTGCACTTGTATTGCAAAGTGGATTTGCCTTTAGTAAATAACCCTCACAGTGCTCTAAAATTTGACCCAATCAGGCCATTTTAGAGACTCAAATAAATGTATTCATGGTGCTGAAAAGGATGATTATTTTTATCATTAATGCATTACATACATTAACAACAAAAACAATGTGTGTGTGTAGCAGACCCACAACATAATAGTTAGCTGAAGAAGAGATTGTCACCTCATGTATCAAATAAATTACGTTTGCACTATTGAAGTAAATGGCCAAAAAGAAAAGCCCATTGGAGAACCTAGGAGACAGCTAAAAGAAACACAAGCATACATCAAATTAACCACTTCAGATCCGGGCCATTGCCAAATGACGGCAACAGCGCGGATCTAAAATACCGGGACTACGTCTATTGACGTCGTCCCCTTTCCTCGTTCCCAGCGCGCTCACTCAAATGTGACAGAAAGTAAAAGTGTGCCCAAAAAGTGCCCAACAGTGCCCACAGTGACATCCATCTAGTGCCATCTGTGCCGGTCTGTGCGCATCAGTGCCCACTTGTGCCTGTCTGTGCCCATCAGTGCGCATCTGTGCAATCAGTGCGCATCTGTGCCAACTCATCAGTGCCCATCTGTGCCACCTCATCAGTGCCCATCTGTACCAATCAGTGTCCATTTGTGCCGCCTCAGTGCACATCTGTGCAATCAGTGCTCATCTGTGCCGCCTCATCAGTGCCCATCTGTGCCGCCTTATCAGTGCCCATCTGTGCTGCCTTATCAGTGCCCATCTGTGCCGCCAGCACCACAGTGGCATCCATGCGGCACCCCAGTGGCATCCACCAGCACCGCAGTGGCATCCACCAGCACTGCAGTACCTCGGCAAGAAAGGCCAAGTACTAGTGGGGTGTCACCTCAGCCCCAAAGGGTTAGGTCCCATGCCAGCCTTCCCTATGCCCTCCAGAACCCCTTGTGGATTCCTCCTAATTCAGGAGAAGCTAGCGTTCCCCCTTTCACTGCCCAGCCAGGAGTCCAGGTGGATACAGAAAACTTTACCCCAATTAATTTTTTTAATTTAATTTTTACGGAGGACATGTTGGCGTCAATTGTTACCCAGTGCAATCTGTATGCAGAGCAATTTATTTTGCAAAATCCTACATCATATTATGCCCGTCCCTATGAGTGGAGAGACCTGACAGTGGAGGAGTTCAAGGTTTTTTTGGGCCTCACATTTAATATGGGGCTCACCAAAAAAAACGAATTCCGTTCCTATTGGTCAACCCACCCCCTCCACCACATGCCACTCTTCTCCATGGTAATGCCCAGAACCAGGTATCTGATGATAATGAGGTTCCTACATTTCAGCGACAATACCCAGTGCCCTCCCCGAAATTATCCAAATTATGACAGGCTTTACAAAATTCGGCCAATATTAAATTATTTTTCTGAAGTATTCCCCCAGCTGTTCACCCCCGGCCAACACATATGTGTGGATGAGTCCCTTGTGAAATTTAGCGGCAGGCCTAAAATGAAGCAATTTATCCCCAGCAAAAGGGCCCGCTATGGGGTGAAGGTGTACAAACTATGTGACCGAGCCACAGGGTACACATATTCCTTTATAGAGTAGGAAGGGAAGGACACCCAGCTGCAGCCCCCTAATTGCCCGGACTACTTGGGAACCAGCGGAAAAGTTGTTTGGGACCTCATATACCCCCTACTCGACAAAGGATACCACCTGTATGTAGACAACTTCTACACTTCTCTGCCCCTGTTCCACAACCTTCATCGGATGAAGACGCCAGCATGTGGTACCGTAAAAAAGAATCGGAAGGGCTTTCCTCAAAGTCTTGTTAATAAGAAGTTGAGAAAAGGAGAAACGGCAAGTCTGCGTAACAAAGAGATTCTGGCAGTGAAGTGGAGGGAGAGAAGCGATATGTATATGTTGTCTTCCATCCACAATAACACCTATGTGGAAATCCCCAGAAGGAATGGCCCCATCCAGAAACCCACATGCATCCATGAATACAATTCGTTTATGGGGGGAGTCGACTTCAACGATCAAATGCTGGAATCATACCTTGCCTCAAGAAGGACATACCATTGGTACAAAAAAGTAGCAATTTATTTTTTTCAATTGGCCATATACAACTCCTATATCATTTACCGCAACACCCAAAACCCCCAACCCTTCCTTGGCTACCAGGAGGAAATTTACACTGCCCTTATATTCCTGAATGGCCCACCAGAAAACATCCGATCAGATGTTGTTAGTCGACTCTCCGAACGCCACTTTCCAGATAAACTCCCTCCCAAACCAACAGGCCAAAGACGTCAAAAAAGATGTAAGGTGTGTACCAGAGCAGGAGTCAGAAGAGACACATCTTATTATTGTGCACAATGTACTTCCCAACCAGGCCTCTGTATAGGTGAATGTTTCCGCCGTTACCATACTTCACTAAATTATTAGTGAAGTATGGTAAACATAATCCTCAGTTCCTGCCTTCACACCCCTTATGCCACTGCCTGCTCTGTAACTGACCCTGGCTTGTTATTCGACCACGCTTCTGCCTGCAGATTTTGTACATACCGCTGCCTGATCTGGAACTGACCCTGGACTGTTATTCGACCATGCTTCTGCCTAACGAATCTGTACATACCTCTGCCTGATATGGAACTGACCCTGGACTGTTATTCAACCATGCTTCTGCCTAACAATTCTGTACATACCTCTGCCTGATCTGGAACTGACCTTAGACTGTTTGACCATGCCTCTTGCCTGCCTCTTGGACTGATCTTGTACCCTGCAACTGGACTATTGGGATTCAACACAGGGGTCTCACATATGTGAGGGGCTCCAGAATTGTTTTTCTGGATGAAGAAAACAATTTTTTTTTGTTTTCTCATTCCTAGATTAGGGTCTGGAGACTCGGAGGCTTTAAAGAGATTTGGGTGGGAGAAGCCTCTACCCCTGTCGACATGCTGTCCTGAACGAGGCCCTAATTCTGCCTGCTGCCCGTAGGACTTACTGCCGTCATGCCTCTGTTTGCCGCACTGACCACAGCACATGGGCCATGTTCCTGCCTACTACCAAGACCAATATTTTGGCACTGCTGACAATCTCTGCCTGCACTGACCCTGCACTGCACAGCCCTATGGACAGTATCCCTGCCTGCTGCCTGTACTGACTATGGACAGTATTTCTGCCTTCTGCCTGAAAAATTGTGTTCGCTGTTGCTGACCGAGTCCCTGCCTGCTGCCTGGACCAGTGCTATCCTCCTGTGGACAACTGTACTACTAAAACCACAGGTAATCTTTTGTTTCTCTTTGCACAGCATAATGTATTTTGGGGTGTAATTCTTGGTATGTGCATGCTATGTGTCCCTGGAACACCTGATGGTGTTCCTTGCATGTTGGATCTCTGTATGTGGTCAAGCTGTGTAAAAGTCTCACACATGTGGTATCGTTTTACTCAGGAGGAGTACCAGAATGTATTTCGGGGTGTTATTTTTGCTATGTAAATGCTATGTGTTGGAAATATCTTATAAACGGACAACTTTGTGTAAAAAAAAATGCGTTTTCATTTTTTTCCACATTTTCCAAAAACTTCTGGAAAAAAATGAACCGTTCAAAAGACTCATTATGCCTCATAGATTATACGCTGGGGTGTTAGCTTTCCAAAATGGGGTCATTTTGTGGGCGTTTCCATTGTCCTGGTGCTCCAGGACCTTGAAAAGTGTAATAGGTCGGTGAGAAATGAGATGTGTAATTTATGCTCCTAGAACACCTGAAGGTGCTACTTCAATGTTAGGCCTCTGTATGTGGTCAGGCTGTGTAAAAGTCTCACACATGTGGTATCGTTTTACTCAGGAGGAGTAGCAGAATGTATTTCTGGGTGTTATTTTTGCTATGTAAATGCTATGTTTTGGAAATATCTTATAAACGGACAGCTTTGTGTAAAAAAAATGCGTTTTCATTTTTTTCCACATTTTCCAAAAACTTCTGGAAAAAAATGAACCGTTCAAAAGACTCATTATGCCTCATAGATTATACTTTGGGATGTTAGCTTTCCAAAATGGGGTCATTTTGTGGGCGTTTCCATTGTCCTGGTGCTCCAGGACCTTGAAAGGTGTAATAGGTGGGTGAGAAATGAGATGTGTAATTTATGCTCCTAGAACACCTGAAGGTGCTACTTCAATGTTAGGCCTATGTATGTGGTCAGGCTGTGTAAAAGTCTCACACATGTGGTATTGTTTTACTCAGGAGGAGTACCAGAATGTATTTCGGGGTGTTATTTTTGCTATGTAAATGCTATGTGTTGGAAATATCTTATAAACGGACAACTTTGTGTAAAAAAAAAATGCGTTTTCATTTTTTTCCACATTTTCCAAAAACTTTTGGAAAAAAATGAACTGTTCAAAAGACTCATTATGCCTCATAGATTATACGTTGGGGTGTTAGCTTTCCAAAATGGGGTCATTTTGTGGGCGTTTCCATTGTCCTGGTGCTCTAGGGCTTTCAAAAGTGTAATAGGTGGGTGAGAAATGAGATGTGTAATTTATGCTCCTAGAACACCTGATGATGCTCCCTGCATGTTGGGCCTCTGTATGTGGCCAGTTAGTGAAAAAGTCCCACACATGTGGTATTGTAATACTTAGGAGGAGTAGCTGAATGTATTTCGGGGTGTCATTTGTGGTATGCACATTCCATGTGAAAGAAATAAGCTATTACAATGACAATTTTCTGAAAAAAATCTAAAAAATAAAAAAAAACCTTAATTTGCAAAGAATTGTGGGAAAAAATGACAACTTCAAATAACTCACCATGCCTCTTACTAAATACCCTGGAATGTCTACTTTCCAAAAAGGGGTCATTTGGGGGGCATTTGTACTTTCCTGGCTTGTTAGGGTCTCAAGAAATGAGATGGGCCTCAGTACATCAGGTGTGATCAGATGTGATCCTTTTTTTACGATTTGCACCATAGCTTGTAGACTCTATAAATTTCACACAGACCACATAATATCTACTAATTTGGGTTATTTTTACCAAAGATATGTAGCAGTATAAATTGTGGCCAACATTTACGAAGAAAAATTGCTAATTTGCAAAATTTTATCACAGAAACGAAGAAAAAAGCATTTTTTTTCAAGATTTTTGGTCTTTTTTCATTTATAGCGCAAAAATTAAAAAACCCAGAGGTGATCAAATACCATCAAATGAAAGCTCTATTTGTATGAAAAAAAGGACAAAAAAATCATTTGGGTACAGTGTTGCATGACTGAGTAATTGTCATTCAAAGTGTGAGAGCACTGAAATCTGAAAATTGGTCTGGGCAGAAGGGGGGGTTAAGTGCCCAGTAAGTAAGTGGTTAAATATTAGTTCAGTTTATAATAAAAATGTATTTTAAAAATGTTTCACACATTGGCTGGCATATCAATGACCCCCTACCCACAAAGTACTGAAAATACTTTTGTCTCACTTCGCGGGCGCTTGGGGGGGGGGGGGGGGGCAAGCCAGGATGGCCAGCTTCAAGTGCCGTCAAATTACTAGTTGGTAATCCGGCCTCAGACCCAACTAAGGCCACATAGTTTGTAGCATTTTTGCGTAGACAAATGTGTAGAAAGCAGCAAGCAAGCACAATATAGTTCGGTTTATATTCCACCATGTGGATTGGTGTCACCACTCTTCTGGCTCTGGTCAGCTGGTAGTTTTTTTTTTTAATTATCTCATCTTTATTAAATTTACATATTACAAAATTTAAAAATACACAACATTGAAGGTTAACATGCAATAATACAGAAAAAAGAAAACCATGAGAAAAAAAAACCTATTGTTATTTTTATAATTCCTGACCCACCCTCCCACCCCACCTACTCCCAACCCACTACCACACACCAACCAAGCATTATTATGTATATCAATTAGCTATTAACTATCAAGAGTGGGCAAGAATAGAGAAGGGTCCAATTCTATAGTCTAATAGACGATGTAAAGGGGAGACCGCAGAAGGATGCAGGAATGGCAAAGACGGGGATATGGAGGAAAGCAGAGGAGGTCTCCTCGCTAGTTCCCCCACATCCTCTCATATGAGACATCCCATCTCCTCCAACCAGGGTCACTCAGCTCACACATTTCCTAAGATTATTTTGTCTAATATACACCACTCTCTCACTCCAGACCATTGAATTAATAGTCTCGAACCAGGTCTTCACAGTTGGGGGTGAGGATGCCTGCCATTTCTGTGCTATTAGTCTCTACGCTTGGAACAGACATCTTAGCACCTCTACAGCAGTACCGGGTGGGACTCTTTCTTCCTCTAAGATTCCTAGTAGTCCTTTCTTAGCCTCGGGTTCCAGTGTAGTCCTGAAGGTTTTATTTATCCTACCAACTATCTCCACCCAGTATCTAAATAGCTTTGGGCATCTCCACACCATAGGGATAAGATCACCTGTCGCCTTACACCTGGGGCACTCATCATTTGGTTTCCATCCAAGGTTAAACATTTTTTGGGGGGTATAATAGACTCTATGGATTAGAAACAGGTGAGAGACTTTCTGCGAGGGGGAGATCGGGACCAGGGTCCCTTGTTCTAAAATCTTGTCCCATTGTTTCATAGTTATTGTCCCAATGTCACTCTCCCACCCTGCCTTACTCTTAAGAGGACCCAATCCATTCAAAATTCTCTCCCCCAAGCCAGCATATAATTTGAAAATTAAGCCTTTAGTTGAGGCTGATTTAATTAGTTTTAGGAGCGACGGAATCTGGATCCATTCAATAGTTTGGGACCTAAATTGGGCTTGTATAGCATGCCTAATCTGGACAAATTTATAAAACGCCTTATTTGAGATGTTAAAGTCTCGTCTTAAATCTAAAAATGACTTCATGATGCTGCCTTCATACAATTGGATTAAACGGCTAATGCCCTGCCTTTCCCATTCCAAGGTCTCTCCATATCCCTCATTTCAGCCAGATTTTTATTATGCCATAAAGGGGTATATTCAGTTACCCCATTATACCCCATTAGAGCCTTTGCCACCTGCCACACTTTAGTAGCTAGTGCAATCGTTGGGCTTCTATGAATAAAAGAGTTTGCTTCTAGTACCTCTACTGATGTATCGTGAGGGGCCCCTATTATTATCATTTTATTGCTGGAGTTCCCACCCTTTAAGGCTCCACAGCCTAAGTGTTGGAGCTGGGATGACAAAAAATATAGTCTCGGATGCAGAATCGCCATACCTCCTTCTTTAATGGGAAGTTGCATGGTTTGCAGGCCAATCCTAGATTGGCCCTTATTCCAAATTATTTCCCTAAACAGGGATTCAATTCTCTTGAACCACTTCTGGCCGATTCAGGTCGGAGAGTTATGGAGGATATACAATATCTGCAGAAACCATATCATTTTGATTAGATTACAACACCCCGCAACAGACAGAGGGAAGCGGCACCAAATATCTCTCTTTTGCTTTAATTTCAATAACAATGGGGCAAGATTATCACTGACATATTGATTTATATCGCTAGTAATCCAAACACCCAAATATTTCAGCTTAGCTGTATCTGGTCGCTAAGTGGGTCAACTGGTAACAAAGCCGACTTATCCCAATTAATGGCCAGACCAGAAAGTCGCCCAAATTCGCCAACCATTTGTATTACTGTATTTAGCCAGGATTCAACATCACCAAGAAAGAACAAGACATCATCTGCGAACAGAGCGATCCTGTCTTCTTCTAGCTGATGCCTGAACCCCTGTAAGTCTAGTCTTGGTCTAGTCATAATTGCCAGAGGTTCCATTGCCAAGGCAAATGGTAGGGGAGATAGAGGACAACCCTGTCTCGACCCTCTCTCAAGCTGGAACGTTTCTGAAAGTTCGTTATTAATTTTAAATCTTGCTCTAGGTTCATTATAGAGTCGTTTCACCCATCCAGTAAAAGAGGGACCAAACCCAAATCGCTCTAGCACCTTCCATAGATAGTCTCATTCTAAACTATCAAAAGCCTTACCAACATCTAAGGCCAAAATGGCCTTAGGACCTAAGTTATCAGTTGGAATCTGCATATTTAAGAAAACTCTTCTAATGTTAGCCTTTGGATATATTTATTTAGGCAGGTTGCTGCTGCTTTGGCGAAGATTTTTACATCAGTGTGTAACAATGAAATTGGACGGTAAGAAGAGACATCCTGTTGATCTTTCCCCTCCTTATGTATTACAATAATAGTGGTTTTCAACATTGAGATAGAGAGACCACCATTGTCTAACGCCCATTACAATGTTTTCAGCAGTTCAGGGAGTAGTACCTCACCATAACGTTTATATATTTCTACCAGAAGCCCATCCGGGCCTGGTGAATTTTGGTTGGGTATCCCTGCCACTGCCCGTTTTAACTCCTCTAAAGTCAATGGTGCGTCTATATATATTCTATCCTTCTCTGACAAGGTCGAGATTGATATTCGCTGAAGGAAGTCATCTGTTATTACACCCCCCACTTCCCTGCTAGATTTATATAGAGATTTATAATAGACATACATGCATTATCTCTAACGCATCAGTAGTGATGTCTCCACTTACAGTCCTAATCGCTGAAACAGTAGAAGGGGGGGTATTAGATTTAATCAAGAGGGACAGGGTGTGACTGACCCTCTCCCCCTTGCCAAAATAGCACTGCCGCTGAAATATTTGTCTATTCTCCTCCCTCCTTGTAGTTGACATTTTATAGACTTGTTGCTTATCAAGCAATTCCCTCTGTCTGTCAGGGGTTGGATCCTCAACATATTGCCTCTCTGCCTGGATCACCTCATTCCTAACTTGCTCTTCCCAATCTCTCGGTTTCCCCTTAGTTCTTACCACTTGTTGAATTAAGAGACCTCTGAGGTAGGCCTTCAAGGAATCCCAAACCACCCCGGGCAATGTCTGTATTAATTTGTACGAATTAATTTAGTCTAGACATTACTTCACTAGAGTTACCAATCAATTCCAACCAACAAGGGCTGATTTTCCATTCTCTAGAACGAACTTTGCCCCCAATATTTATTGTCAGCACCAACGGGGAGTGGTCCGATACTCCTCTTGGACCATACTCTATATTACTGACTGACGATATTGCCTCCCTATTACCCAGGGCCATGTCAATTCTATAGAGAGTAAGGTTCTGAGAAGCAAGAATACTGCCTTTCTTGCGGATAGCGCATTCGCCAAATGTCGCTCAAACCTATTTCCACCAAGAATCGAGATAGCCGACCCTCGCCTGCTGTATTAAGTCTATCTCCCGGTGGAAATCTATCTAGACTCTTATCCTCTACTTCATTAAAATCACCCACCGCTATTATCAAGGGTTCCTGCTTTATCCAATACAAACTCCAATAGCTTGTGTAGAACCTCCAACTTAAAGGGAGGGGGATATAGATATTTGCCAATACAAAAAGTTTGTTTTCAATTAAGCAAAGCAAAAAAATGTACCGGCCTTGTTCATCGATACAACTCTTTCTGCAGGAAAACATCACTCCTCTCCAAACAAGAATACTCACCCCCCTTGAATAGGAATAGTGCACCGAGTGGCATTGAGCTTGGAACTTCCAACTGGGGAACTGTGCCACAGTATCGTTAGTCAAATGTGTTTCCTGCAAACAGAGTAGACCGGGCCCACTCCCCTCAAAAGTCGATAGAACCGTAGCTCTTTTAATTGGGTCCCCCAGGCCCCAAACATTCCATGAGGTTATATTAAAATTCTTATCTTGCATGGTAAAGTAAAAAAAAAAAATCAACACTGAAAACCAAGAAAAAAGGGATCAAACTAATAAACTCGCACACACCTCTCCATTCCAAGTGATTTCTCTCAACTAAGTATACCTCGCTCCCTCCATATCTTCCCCCTCTCACTATTTGTGCATTCCAATATGTTAATATTTGTGGCGTGTGGTTCTTAGCTCTCAACCTAATCCAACCCCCACCCCCCATAACTTCCCTCCCACCCAACCCTCCCTTAACCCCCCCATGCCCATCCGGGACCTCCCCAAGGGCTTCAACTGTGACCATACCAGGGGCGGAAGTATAGAGGTCGCAAAAGTTGCCATTGCGTCTGGGCCCCATGCTGCAGGGGGCCGTGTGCCCCCCTCTCCCCGAGTGGTGGCTGCATATGGGACCGAGCTCCCTGATCCTCAGCCGATGCGTAAATCGGCAGTGCAGGAGCTTGGTCATGCTGTAATTACTCTGAAAGTGAAAGCAAGTGAGAAGTGTCTAGCACAGTGTGTGCTGTGCTCTCTGCCTCCCCCTACAGTGCAGTACCCGGCATGGAGAGTGAAGGTATAGTGCTGCAGCTGCAGATTTTTAAAAAGGCGATCTATATATGTTTGTATGCATGTGTATGTGTTTATATGTGTGTGTCTGTATGTGTGTGTGTGTTTTATATGTGTGTGTGCGTTTATTTGTGTGAATGTGTATATGTTTACATGTATGTGTGCATGTTTGTGTGTTTGCTCATGTGTGTGCGTTTATGTGTGTGCATGTGTGTATGTTTGTGTTTACATGCATGTATGTATACACATAACTTGTAATCCTGACCCCCTTTTTCTTTATGATCAGAACAGATTTTTTTAGGGTGGGTTCATAATACCAACAAGAAAATACCATTCCTCTGAAAAGCGATGCAGAGGTAGTTCTGCCACTGGCCGCAGACGCCAGTGGCAGAACTACCAGGTTCACAAACGTCACACTTGCAACCGGGCCTTGGCATTTACGCCATCGGCTCGGAGGGAAGGGCCCCAGCTGGGGGTCAGGGGGGCCCTTCATGATTTCTGACCCCTACTTTTATACATTCATACCAAAAGAGTGCCTCCCCCCACTCCACCCTCTCCATTTTAGGCAAACAATTTTATAGCCATGATATTTCAGTGAAATTGCAGTGATATTACAATGATGGTGATATTCAAGCCAAAAAACAAAACAGGCCAAAAAAAAAGGGGGGGGGGGGAGAAGGGCCACCAAGCCCAAAAAGGGACAGTGCACCTCAATTATGCCACCCCCCCATCCCCCCACACATTCAAAATGGTTCCATGCTCAAAGTTTTTTATAAATCCTCCTTATTTTCCTCCAGCCATTTCTCCACTTCAGACGGTGAATTGAAAAACCCGCAAGCGGGCTGGGTACAATAAGACATACGCAATCTTGTACTTTTGCAAAGTTTGCTTAATTGGTATAAATTCCACTCTACGCTTCTGGAGATCTGGCAAAAAGTCCGGAAAAATGAGACCCTAGCCCCATTATACCTAATGTTCCTTCTTTCTCTGGCCCTCTGTAATAAGATCACCTTATCATTATAAATAACCAGTTTCAAGAGTAGTGGCCTAATATACTCCCCCGCCTGACTGGTCCTAAAAGGAACTCGGTGGGCTCTTTCAATCGCAAATAAGGATGTAAAAGTGGAGTCCCCAAATGTTTCCCTAAACCACCCCTCAAGGAAAGCTAGAGGATTGGGACCCTCACTCCTTTCCGGTAGGCCTATCAGTCTCACGTTATTTCTGCGGCTTCTATTTTCCATTTCATCGAGTTTAGCTGCCTTTGCGGTCATTTGTGCCTGAAGCCCCTTGATTTCTCTCTTTAATGGTTAATAGATTGTCCTCAACTGTGCTTAGTCTCTCTTCTAAGGCAGTAGTCCTTTCCATGGTCCTACTGAGAACCTGGCTCATTGAGAGTAATTCATCCTTAATGCTTTTTAACTGGCTATCAAGACCGGTAATTGAGTCTTTACAGGCATTAATGGCATAGAGTACATCCCTCAAAGTGGGTTCCTCATCCTCCAAAATGGGAGCGACCGCAACGGCCGCCTCAACTCCTGTGGACTTTGTTGTTATTACAGTTCCTGATTTTCCTCCCCCTGTCCCTTTATTACAGTCTTGTTGCTGGATGGAGTAACAGGGTTTGAGGATATCTGGCCATGCCCCTGGCTCCTTATATCTGGTGCAGATCCTGCCAGAATTTTGGCTTGTACCACAGCCTGTTGGTGACCCCCCTTGACGGGTGATAAAGCGGGTGTGTGGGCAAACCGTTCCAGTTTTGCTGCTGCGGCCGCAGCTGCCACTTGATTCACTTTCTCCTTCTCCTTAGCTGAGCATGTTATATGATTCCCATCCTAGGGTGGCTGCTCATCAAGGGCTCGTTTTCTGGACATGCTGTGATTGGATTATTTAAGTTACAGGAACGACTGTTGAGGTCTGGCGGCTCACCCTTCTCTTACTGCGGAGCTCACACCGCCCCCGCTTCTCATTCCGTGTTGGCCGAGCAGCATAGTTACTCTCCAGCAAACCCCCCCCAGCTCTTGTGAGAGGATGGGCGGGTTCACAAGCGGCTCAACACACAGCCCAGCTTCAGCGCCACAGCGGGTTCAGCGTCCATCCATCCCAGAGGACAAAGGAGAGCGAAAGGCAGAGCGGCTCCAGAACCCCGCACAGCACAGGGCACCACGAGATCCTCCACAGAGCTGGAAAGGGGAGAGGGGCTACCCACCAAGCAACCTGCCCAGTGCGGACTCCAGAACTCCAGGTACGGTGAGTCTTCGGTGTGGAGGTGGAGAGCAGAGAGAGACACCTGGCGCTCACATTCACACACCCACTCCCTCCTCCATCCAGTCAAGCCCCCCAGCCAGTAGTTAAAAACCCTCTGGTCTGGGGTGAGGGTCCTCATGGGGAATGGCCTCATCAGATGTTCACCAAGCCCAAACGCTTCATCAGCGACAAACACAAATGGAAGACCACCTACATTGTCTTTCGCAGGTGGCAAGGCCAAGCCACCATTCTGGAACTGTCTGTAGAACTCCGTCTGGGCGATGACTCCACCATCCGACATCCGGCCATTCTTCCCCACATCCACATACAAAAACTTGTATGTCGCCGACACCACCGCCAACAACACATTACTATTAAATCACTTATAGTTATAATAGTATGACCCCGAGTTGGGGGGTGAGACGATGTGGACGTGTTTCCCATCTATTGCCCCTTCGCAGTTAGGAAAGTCCCACCGCTGGGCAAATTGGGATGCCACAGTCTGCCATTCCTGTGAGTTTGAAGGAAACTGTGGAGTTAAACAAGAAAAAAAAATAGTACTTTTGCACATAACATTGCAAGCAGATTAGACACAAACATTCTTGGCCAACATCAGTATAACATTTATTTTAAGAAGTATTAACCACTTGACGACCGCCTCACGCCGATGTACGTCGGCAAGGTGGCACGGACAGGCAAAATCACGTACATGTACGTGATTTGCCTTCCGCGGGTGGGGGGTCCGATCGGTCCCCTTCCGGTGCCCGACGCGGTCGCCATTTCTTCCCGGGCGATGAGAGGTGAGGGGGAGGCCATCCATTGTTGGCCACCCCCTCCCGATCGCTCCCGGCGAATGAAAATGCTTCCTTTCCCTCTGTAATGTAAACAGAGGGAAAGGAAGTGATGTCATCCTTCCTCGAGCCGGTCTTTTCATCGCGGCGCCGAGGAGAGAAGACATCAAGTAAGTCTGCACAACACTACACTAACAGTAGAACACGCCAGGCACACTTGTCACCCCCCATCACCCCCCGATCACCCCCCGATCACCCCCCTGTACCCCCTGTCACTCTGACACCAATAGCATTTTTTTTTTTTTGCATTGGTGTCAGTTTGTGTCAGTTACAAGTGTTAGGGCAGTTAGGTTAGCCCCCTTTAGGTCTAGGGTACCCCCCTTAGGTCCAGGGTACCCCCCTAACCTCCCCTAATAAAGGTTAACCCCTTGATTACCCCCCATCACCAGTGTCGCTAAGCGATCGTTTTTCTGATCGCTGTATTAGTGACACAGGTGACGCTAGTTAGGGAGGTAAATATTTAGGTTCGCCGTCAGCGTTTTATAGCGATAGGGACCCCCATATACTATCTAATAAATGTTTTAACCCCTTTGATTGCCCCCTAGTTAACCCTTTCACCACTGATCACCGTATAACCGTTACGGTTGACGCTGGTTAGATTATTATAGTTTATTATAGTTTTAGGGCACCCGTCGTTTATTACCTTATAAAGGTTTAACCTCCTAATTGCCCGGCGGTGATATAAATTACGTTTTTAGGGTCAGCTAAGGTCTGCGTCGCCCCAGGCAGCGTCAGATTAGCGCCAGTACCGCTAAAACCCACGCACGCAGCACACACCTCCCTTAGTGCTATAGTATCTGAGCGGATCGATATCTGATCCGATCAGATCTATACTCCCCAGCAGTTTAGGGTTCCCATAAACACAGTGTTAGCGGGATCAGCCCAGATACCTGCTAGCACCTGCGTTTTGCCCCTCGGCCCAGCCCTGCCCAGTCCACCCAAGTGCAGTATCGATCGATAACTGACACTTACAAAACACTAAGCACACATAACTGCAGCGTTCGCAGAGTCAGGCCTGGATCCCTGCGATCGCTAACAGTTTTTTGGTAGCGTTTTGATACAGTCGCTGACAGTCAGGAGCTTTTTTGCCTGTGAGTCTCACTAGTGTACCCCTAAATTTAGAGCCAAAAATGGCAAATCGAAGGTACACTAGTGAAGAGGCCTACACGTTTCTGAGCATGACAGATAGTGAAGAGGAAGTCACTCATCTGTCAAGTTCAGGCTCAGAATACGATCCTGTAGAGGACAGCGGCTCCATGACAGATAGCTCTGACGACAGAGTTGTGGTCCCTGCTAGGGTCAGGCGTACCAGACCCCAATCTTCTTCTGTCCTTGAAGTGCAAGAACCGCAGGGCTCTCGTATGGAGCAGAGAAGTACTAGCGCCGCTATTACTTATGGTGAACTGGCAAGCACCAGCGGCCTAGTACACCCTGGTCGTACATCCAGCACTGCAGTATGACGTGGTGACGTGGCGAGTCCCATAAGTGCAGTTCAAGCTGGTGAGGTGGCAAGCACTAGTAGTGTCCCGCTGCCACCAAGAAGACAAAGACAGGCCCGTCGTGCCCATAGTGCCCTTCCTGCTGCTTTCGCCAATCCGAATTGGGAACCCACCACTTCTGCAGCACCCGTACTTCCCCCTTTCACTGGCCAACCCGGAATTCAGGTGGAAACAGTTGACTTTACGCCACTGGATTTTTATTCACTGTTTTTTACCGAAGATCTCTATAGATCTATTGTGGACCAAAGCAATTTATACGCTGGTCAACACATCACCGCTAATCCCCAGTCCTCCCTTGCCAGAGATTGGAGACCAATTACGGTCTCCGAATTTAAGATCTTTCTGGGCCTTTCCCTCCTCATGGGGTTGAATAAAAAGAGTAAGTTGCGGTCATATTGGTCCACTGATCCAATTTACCATTCGCCCTTGTTCTCTGCTTCCATGGCCAGGGCACGATACGAGCAGATTTTGCGGTTCATGCACTTCAACGACAATGAACTCTGTCGTCCTCGTGGAGACCCTGCATACGATCGGCTCTACAAAATTCGGCCCCTCGTAAACCACTTCAACCAACGTTTTGCAGACTTGTTTACCCCCCATCAAGTTGTCTGCATTGATGAGTCCCTGATTAAATTTTCTGGCCGCTTGTCATTCAAACAGTACCTTCCCAGCAAGCGTGCCAGATACGGGGTCAAGATGTATAAGCTCTGTGACAGGGCCACAGGCTATACATATAGTTTTATGGTTTACGAGGGCAAAGATAGTCACGTAGAGCCGACAAACTGCCCTGACTACATAGGAAGCGCTGGCAAGATAGTGTGGGACTTGGTGTCACCCTTATTCGGAAAGGGGTACCACTTGTACGTGGACAATTATTATACGAGCGTGCCACTTTTTAGTCACTTGTTTGATCATCAGATTGGAGCATGTGGCACCGTGCGACCTAATCGCCGGGGCTTTCCCCAGCGGCTTGTAGATTCCCGTCTTAGGCTGGGGGAGAGAGCCTGCTTGAAGTATAATAATTTGCTCGCTATGAAGTGGAGGGATAAGAAGAATGTTTTCGTTCTCACCTCCCTTCATGCAGACACGACGACCCAAATTCCTACGGCGACTGGTGTTGTGGAGAAACCCCTCTGGGTCCACGAATACAACCTTAATATGGGAGGGGTGGACCTCAACGACCAGTTGTTGGCGCCATACCTAGTTGCCCGTAAGGCCAGACGCTGGTACAAAAAAATGTCTGTTTATTTATTTCAATTGGCTTTGCTGAACGCTCATGTGCTATACAGAGCTTCAGGACGGACTGGATCCTTCCTTTAATTCCAGGAAGAGATCGTCAGAGCCCTTCTGTTTCCAGACGGTGCTCTACCTCACCTTCCCCAACCAAATGCAGTAAGCCGGCTGCATGAGAGGCATTTTCTTTATGCCATCCCGAGTACCCCTACCCAACGAGCCCCCCAAAAAAGATGTCGTGTCTGCAGCAAGCGCGGATTTAGGCGTGACACCCGGTCTTATTGTCCCTCCTGTCCTGGCAATCCTGGTCTTTGCATGGGTGAATGCTTTGAACGCTACCATACACTAGTTGAGTATTAGCGTAGGGTTCAGCACTGCACAGACTAGGCACACTAACACAGGGTCTCCCAAGATGCCATTGCATTTTGAGAGACCCAAACCTGGACCCAGTTACAAAAGTTAAAAGTTACTAAAAAAAAGTGTAAAAAAAATAAAATAAAAAATAAAAACACAAAAAAATATATAAAATAAAAAAACAAAAATAGTTGTTGTTTTATTGTTCTCTCTCTCTCTATTCTCTCTCTATTGTTCTGCTCTTTTTTATTCTATTCTATTTCTGCAATGTTTTATTGTTATTATGTTTTACCATGTTTGCTTTTCAGATTTTTTATACTTTACTGTTTACTGTGTTTTGTTGGTAACCATTTTATTGACTTCAGGTACGCCATTCAGTTGCAGCGCGGATTTATTTATCTTGACAGCAACAGCGTTTGCTCCCACGATATATAAAGCCCTGACTCCAGCGCTGTCGGAGGTGATTTCTCCACCACAGTTACATACTTCAGCATATATGCCGAAGCGTGGGGGCAGCAGTGGGTGGAGGAGCAATTTGCTCCTGCCTTTTGCGGGAGGATGCCCCCATGCTTCGGCATATATATATTTTAGGTAGGCACAGGTTGCGTTAAATGTTTTATTTTTTACTATGGTTTTTTTTTGTATTTGCTTTGCAGGTATGGTAAGTCTTACTGTTATACTGTAATGTTACTTTGTTTTATTGTTAACCATCATTTGCTTAGCAGGTACGCCATTCAGTTGCAGCGCGGATTTATTTATCTTGACAGCAACAGCGTTTGCTCCCACGATATATTAAGCCGTGACTCCAGCGCTGTCGGAGGTGATTTCACCACCACAGTTACATACTTCAGCATATATGCCGAAGCGTGGGGGCAGCAGTGGGTGGAGGAGCAATTTGCTCCTGCCTTTTGCGGGAGGATGCCCCCATGCTTCGGCATATATATATTTTAGGCACAGGTTGCGTTAAATGTTTTATTTTTTACTATGTTTTTTTTTGTATTTGCTTTGCAGGTATGGTAAGTCTTACTGTTATACTGTAATGTTACTTTGTTTTATTGTTAACCATCATTTGCTTAGCAGGTACGCCATTCAGTTGCAGCACGGATTTATTTATCTTGACAGCAACAGCGTTTGCTCCCACGATATATAAAGCCGTGACTCCAGCGCTGTCGGAGGTGATTTCACCACCACAGTTACATACTTCAGCATATATGCCGAAGCGTGGGGGCAGCAGTGGGTGGAGGAGCAATTTGCTCCTGCCTTTTGCGGGAGGATGCCCCCATGCTTCGGCATATATAAATGGTGCATGTATGCCCATCATTAGAAGTGGGTGGATGAAGGGAGGTATTCTAATGGTGGGCATACCCACCGATCAATATCTTTTTTTCGTTCAGCCCACAGGCTGCATGAAAAAAAAGTTTACAATATATGCCCAACAAGGACCCGCAACGTACTGGTATGTTGCTGGACTTTGAGTGGTTATACCAGAATGATGCCTGCAGGTTTAGCTATCATCTTGGTATCATTCTTTTCAGCCAGTGGTTGGCTTTCATGTAAAAGCAATCCTAGCGGCTAATTAGCCTCTAGACTTGCAAGCAGTGGGAGGGAATGCCCCTCCCCCCCACCGTCTTCCATGTTTTTTTCTGGCTCTCCTGTCCCAACAAGGAACCTGAAAATGCAGCCGGTGATTCAGCCAGCTGACCATAGAGCTGATCAGAGACCAGAATGGCTCCAAACATCTCTATGGCCTAAGAAACCGGAAGCTATGAGCATTTCATGACTTAGATTTCGCCGAATGTAAACAGCGCCATTGGGAAATTGGGAAAGCATTTTATCACACCGATCTTGGTGTGGTCAGATGCTTTGAGGGCAGAGGAGAGATCTAGGGTCTAATAGAGCCCAATTTTAAAAAAAAAGAGTACCTGTCACTACCTATTGCTATCATAGGGGATATTTACATTCCCTGAGATAACAATAAAATTAATAAAAAAAAATAAAAATGAAAGGAACAGTTTAAAAATAAGATAAAAAAGCAAAAAAATAATAAAGAAAAAAAAAAAGCACCCCTGTCCCCCCCTGCTCTCGCGCAAAGGCGAACGCAAGCGTCGGTCTGGCGTCAAATGTAAACAGCAATTGCACCATGCATGTGAGGTATCACCGCGAAGGTCAGAACGAGGGCAGTAATTTTAGCAGTAGACCTCCTCTGTAAATCTAAAGTGGTAACCTGTAAAGGCTTTTAAAGGCTTTTAAAAATGTATTTATTTTGTCGCCGCTGCACGTTTGTGCGCAATTTTAAAGCATGTCATGTTTGGTATCCATGTACTCTCGGCCCAAGATCATCTTTTTTATTTCATCAAACATTTGGGCAATACAGTGTGTTTTAGTGCATTAAAATTTAAAAAAGTGTGCAAATACTGTGTGAAAAAACAATATGAAACAACCACCATTTCAATCTGTAGGGCATTTGCTTTAAAAACATATATAATGTTTGGGGGGTCAAAGTAATTTTCTTGCAAAAAAAAATAATTTTTTCATGTAATCAAAAAGTGTCAGAAAGGGCTTTGTCTTCAAGTGGTTAGAAGAGTGGGTGATGTGTGACATAAGCTTCTAAATGTTGTGCATAAAATGCCAGGACAGTTCAAACCCCCCCCAAATGACCCCATTTTGGAAAGTAGACACCCCAAGCTATTTGCTGAGAGGCATGTCGAGTCCATGGAATATTTTATATTGTGACACAAGTTGCGGGAAAGAGACAAATCTTTCTTTTTTTTTTTTGCACAAAGTTGTCACTAAATGATATATTGCTCAAACATGCCATGGGAATATGTGAAATTACACCCCAAAATACATTCTGTTGCTTCTCCTAAGTATGGGGATACCACATGTGTGGGACTTTTTGGGAGCCTAGCCGCGCACGGGACCCCGAAAACCAAGCACAGGCTTTCTAAGGGCGTAAATTTTTGATTTCACTCTTCACTGCCTAGCACAGTTTCGGAGGCCATGGAATGCCCAGATGGCACAACCCCCCCCAAATGACCCCATTTTGGAAAATAGACACCCCAAGCTATTTGCTGAGAGGTATAGTGAGTATTTTTCAGACCTCACTTTTTGTCACAAACTTTTGAAAATTGAAAAAAGAAAAAAAAAATTTTTTTTCTTGTCTTTCTTCATTTTCAAAAACAAATGAGAGCTGCAAAATACTCACCATGCCTCTCAGCAAATAGCTTGGGGTGTCTACTTTCCAAAATGGGGTCATTTGGGGGGGTTTTGTGCCATCTTGGCATTTTATGGCCTTCAAAACTGTGATAGGTAGTGAGGAGTGAAATCACAACTTAACGCCCTTAGAAATCCTGAAGCCGGTGCTTGGTTTTCGGGGCCCCGTATGCGGCTAGGCTCCCAAAAAGTCCCACACATGTGGTATCCCCGTACTCAGGAGAAGCAGCAGAATATATTTTGGGGTGTAATTCCACATATGCCCATGGCATGTTTGAGCAATATATCATTTAGTGACAACTTTGTGCAAAAAAAAAAAAATTGTCACTTTCCCGCAACTTGTGTCAAAATATAAAATATTCCATGGACTCAACATGCCTCTCAGCAAATAGCTTGGGGTGTCTACTTTCCAAAATGGGGTCATTTGGGGGGGTTTTGTGCCATCTGGGCTTTTTATGGCCTTCAAAACTGTGATAGGTAGTGAGGAGTGAAATCAAAAATTTATGCCCTTAGAAATCCTGAAGGCGGTGCTTGGTTTTCGGGGCCCCGTACGCGGCTAGGCTCCCAAAAAGTCCTAAACATGTGGTATCCCTGTACTCAGGAGAAGCAGCAGAATGTATTTTGGGGTGTAATTCCACATATGCCCATGGCATGTTTGAGCAATATATCATTTAGTGACAACTTTGTGCAAAAAAAAAAAGTGTTACATTCCCGCAACTTGTGTCAAAATATAAAATATTCCATGGACTCAACATGCCTCTCAGCAAATAGTTTGGGGTGTCTACTTTCCAAAATGGGGTCATTTGGGGGGGTTTTGTGCCATCTTGGCATTTTATGGCCTTCAAAACTGTGATAGGTAGTGAGGAGTGAAATCACAACATTACGCCCTTAGAAATCCTGAAGGCGGTGCTTGGTTTTCGGGGCCCCGTATGCGGCTAGGCTCCCAAAAAGTCCCACACATGTGGTATCCCCATACTCAGGAGAAGCAGCTAAATGTATTTTGGGGTGCAATTCCACATATGCCCATGGCCTGTGTGAGAAATATATCATTTAGTGACAACTTTGTGCAAAAAAAAAAAAAAAAATTGTCACTTTGCCGCAACTTGTGTAAAAAAATAAAATATTCCATGGACTCAACATGCCTCTCAGCAAATAGCTTGGGGTGTCTACTTTCCAAAATGGGGTCATTTGGGGGGGGTTTTGTGCCATCTTGGCATTTTATGGCCTTCAAAACTGTGATAGGTAGTAAGGAGTGAAATCACAACATTACGCCCTTAGAAATCCTGAAGGCAGTGCTTGGTTTTCGGGGCCCCGTATGCGGCTAGGCTCCCAAAAAGTCCCACACATGTGGTATCCCCATACTCAGGAGAAGCAGCTAAATGTATTTTGGAGTGCAATTCCACATATGCCCATGGCCTGTGTGAGAAATATATCATTTAGTGACAACTTTGTGCAAAAAAAAAAAATTGTCACTTTCCCGCAAATTGTGTCAAAAAATAAAGTATTCCATGGACTCAACATGCCTCTCAGCAAATAGCTTGGGGTGTCTACTTTCCAAAATGGGGTCATTTGGGGGGGTTTTGTGCCATCTGGGCATTTTATGGCCTTCAAAACTGTGATAGGTAGTGAGGAGTGAAATCAAAAATTTATGCCCTTAGAAATCCTGAAGGCGGTGATTGGTTTTCGGGGCCCCGTACGCGGCTAGGCTCCCAAAAAGTCCCACACATGTGGTATCCCCATACTCAGGAGAAGCAGCTGAATGTATTTTGGGGTGCAATTCCACATAGGCCCATGGCCTGTGTGAGCAATATATCATTTAGTGACAACTTTTTGTAAATATTTTTTTTTTGTCATTATTCAATCACTTGGGACAAAAAAAAAAAATATTCAATGGGTTCAACATGCCTCTCAGCAATTTCCTTGGGGTGTCTACTTTCCAAAATGGGGTCATTTGGGGGGATTTTGTACTGCCCTGCCATTTTAGTACCTCAAGAAATGACATAGGCAGTAAACTAAAAACTAAAAGCTGTGTAAATTCCAGAAAATGTACCCTAGTTTGTAGACGCTATAACTTTTGCGCAAACCAATAAATATACGCTTATTGACATTTTTTTTACCAAAGACAGGTGGCCGAATAAATTTTGGCCTAAATGTATGACTAAAATTGAGTTTATTGGATTTTTTTTATAACAAAAATTAGAAAATATCATTTTTTTTCAAAATTTTCGGTCGCAGAGGTGATCAAATACCATCAAAAGAAAGCTCTATTTGTGGGAAGAAAAGGACGCAAATTTCATTTGGGTACAGCATTGCATGACCGCGCAATTAGCAGTTAAAGCGACGCAGTGCCAAATTGGAAAAAGACCTCTGGCAGCATAATGGTCCGGGGCTCAAGTGGTTAAAGACAAAAGTATAAGGTCCACTTATCAGATTCCTCACCCCCTCTGATGGCCCATTGTAAAAAAAAAAAAAGGTAACCCTCTCCACTTCATTGAGAGCTGAATGCATACATAATGTGTGTTACTTTGGCCAGCCCCTCCTTACTTACACTATTGGCAGCCCACTGGACAGGTAAGAAGTGTCATAATACAAAAATATGAATACACACTGTTCCAATTGAAGCACATTTTTACATTCTGCAATTACCTATCAAGATAATAGGAGAACAAAGCTTTAAACAGTACCATTTGAAAGTATTCAGGCAGGCCCTTGCACTACATGCTTTGGTGAATTCATCCATAAATATTACCACAAAAGAGGTAGGTATAGTTTGTATGGGTAAGTCATAAGTCATCAGATAGAGTATTGGTATCGGTTGACTTAGCGGTTGGGGGGGAGGGTTCCAAATGAGTTTGGGCCCCCCCCCCCCCAAAAAAAGCCGCTTGCACTCTGTCTGAATTTAAGGACAGAAATAACATTTAAACACATTTTAGGGGGTGTTTAGGGTAAGCACTACAATGGAGCTGACAAAATATATTGTTAAGTGACTAGGCTAGAAGAGAATAATCACCACTCCAGGAGCCTTTAAACAGACAAAAGTAAATCTTTCTTCGTTCGGAGGTTGTAAGTGCTGGCTATTGCTGATAGCGATAAACAGGAATGAATTCTGGACAGCCGCACTCGTAGATTTGCCTTGTTTATTTAGAAAATACACATCAACTTCAAAATAACAGCAGACAGGAAAAGAGCTGACGCTTCGCACTAACGTTAGTGCGAAACGTCAGCTCTTTTCCTGTCTGCTGTTATTTTGACGTTGATGTGTATTTTCTAAGTGACTAAGCTAGGTGTGTATGGGCCCAGAATAGCATACTGGGTAGGTTAGTGAAGGCAAATATGCATGAAGGACAAAAAAAGAGCATTAAAAGCTTACAGCATGCATGAGGACAAAGAGGACACTCACAGCATATTACAACCATGGTAATTATGGAATGATGAAATAAATACAATACATTAGCAAGCATTAAAGGGGTTGTAAAGGTTCACATTTTTTCACCTTAATGCATCCTATGCATTAAGGTGCAAAAACATCTGACAATGCCGGCCCCCCCAGCCCCCCCGTTTTACTTACCTGACCCCTCAAAAGACCCGTGCTCGCTCCTGAAATCCTCTTCGCCGCTCAGCCTGGCCCTTGATTGGCTAGATTGAATGGATTGAAAGCAGCACAGCCATTGGCTCGCGCTGCTGTCAATCACATCCAATGACGCGGCACACTGGGGGGAGAGGCCGAGTGATACAGTCGGCGGCTATAGCCGCAGGCTGTATCACGGGAACGCGCCCGCAAGAACTAAACACCATGCAAGAGCGCTCGCATGAAGGTTGAAGGTGTTTTATTCTTGCGGGGAGGAGCTGAGACAGCCGCCGAGGGACGCCAGAAGACCAGGTTCAGGGCCACTCTGTGCAAAACGAGCTGCACAGTGGAGGTAAGTATAACATGTTTGTTATTTAAAAAAGAAAAAAAAATACCTTTACAACCCCTTTAAATACATAGATGTGATGTTAAAGGATAAAACTTACCTTAATATAGTCCTTCTGCAGGACCTGAATGATGAAAGAACAGGTCTCTGGAATATTGACCCCCAGAGCCTGGGGGGAGATGCCTGTCGAGAACTTGATGTCCTGCAGACTTCTCCCCATCGCCAAGTACTGCAACGTGGCGACGAGCCTCTGCTCGGGAGTGATGGCTTGCCGCATGCAGGTGTCCTGCTTCCTAATATCAGGGGACAGCAAAGCCAACAGACAGCGAAAAACGGGGTCCGTCATCCGGAGATAATTCCTGAAATCATCAGTAAATTATACAATAATGAAAGCATTTTACTTGATGCTGACACCCATTTCATTTTCTTCATGCAGTGGATAGCATTAAAGGTAAATATATTAAACATTTTTAAAATATTTTTAAATCACTTTTCCTTTCCCAAAAAGCCTAAATGTTTGGCAATTCGTTCATTTTATTAATTTAAATATTAAGTGCTAAACACTTAACCTACACATTTCCCATTGCAGTGTATGTAACTATATCCCTAGTAGAGATGTGGCCCTACAATAATTTAAGCAATTTTCTTATTAAACATTAATTTTAGGATATGTCAAACATTTGCACTTACATGAAACACAATGGGGGGAGATTTACTAAAACTAGTGCACACAGAATCTGATGCAGCTGTGCATAGTAACCAATAAGTTTCTAACATCAACTTGTTCAATTAGCTTTGACAATAAAACCTAGAAGCTGATTGGTTATTATGCACAGCTGCAACAGATTCTGTGTGTACTAGTTTCAGTAACCCCCCCCCCCCCAGTGTTGCTTTCAACCATAGGTGTATAAATCAAATCCAAACCAACCTCACATAACAAATATAACAGATATACCGGCAGCGACAAAAAATAAATACATTTATGGGCAAAAAATAATGCAATAATAATACACCGCCCTAATAGAAAACAAAAAAGGAAAAAACATTTTTAAATCTATTACCTCAACTGTTCATTTATAATATACATTATATTTATGTCGCTGCTTTATATCTTCCTTTGTTATTCCTTGGCTTATGTACTTTTAAGATAAAAAACTAAAAAAAAAAAAAAGGAAAAAAATAGGAGCGAGCTGACTAACTCAGACTCAAAACTTCATGGCTTCCTACCCACTTCCCCTCCCCCCAAACCCAATCCATCTGATCCAGCCTACCATTATAGATCTTCATGTCTTACCTAGACAGGGAGGAAGTCTAGATACTGGGAGCAGCAAGTAAAGGTAAACCATGGCCGCATGTTGTCCCTAAATTCCTTCTCTCTACCATATAAAGACGCAGTCATAAGGGGACAGGACGGCACGCTTAGCAGATCAGCTGTTAGGAACGATCAGCATACATCCTGTTACGGACCGGTTTCAACCATTCATTTTTTGCTTGATGTAGAATGGCGCACTGAAGTGCCTGGATATTGTGAGAACCCTGTGTGGGACTTGTTTATTTTTGGTTCAATAAATTGCATAAACATACTACACTATGAGATCCTTTTTTCATTGATTTACTGAGGCACATTGGCGATTGATCCAGGATCCCGGATGCACTGTTGAACCCTATAGTGGTTCCAAAGTGTGTATTGACCAAGCTTAACAGCAAGGTCACACACCTTAAGATGAGCCTTCATTACATGGGGGGAGCACCTGAGTGAGAACACAGCGTCTGATTATCGCATCACTTTCACAGCATGCTGAATCGCATGGAGTGTGGAGCACCTGTAAATTGGATCAATTTGAACTTTGCACAGTGCACTTAAGCACTTTTATAATTCCAGTATTTGGATCTATTTAAATTTCCACTGACTTATTTGCTTTAAAAAACATTTTTTTATCACTAAATAAATGCACATTGCCACTTTATTATTTGGCTATTAAGCATGTGTCATTTTATATATTTTTCATTTTATATTTTATACATTATTATTACCATGGTGTAGAGGATATATTTTTTTTACCAGTTCAGAGGCTTTTTGCGTATACCTTTGATAGTGCAGCATTTTTAATGCGATTTTAGTACTTTTACATGGTTTATGAGACATGTTTACCGCTTGCAGCTATTAAGCACATGTTATTTTAGAAATTTTTCATTATATATTTTATACATTTTTATTACCACGGTGTAGAGGATATATTTTTACCAGAAGCTTTTTGCTTAAACCTTTGATAGCGCATCGTTTTTAATGCGATTTCAGTCATATATTCATATTTTTTCTATTCTAGAAAATGAAAGTTTTAGGGAAGGTGTGATAGTAGACTTCCATTAATCTGGAATACATGCCCGAGCAGCATTCAGCATATGAGCTGTCAGTGACTATTTTTAATAATGGAGAGGCAGCTCGTTTAGATGCAAAGGTATCCCGAAGGATCCATACCAAGGTCAGCTAATGTCAGATGATTAATCAGGTTCCCCACTTCCTTCCAAAATGTTGCAATTAATGGACATAACCAAAAAATGTGTAGTAGTGTCCCTGTCTCTTTTTTTGCAACGCCAGCATAAGTTAGAGGTTTGTGGATAGAAATTATTAAGTAAGGCCGGGACCCTATACCACCTGACCAATAATTAGTATCCCTGTTCTTGAAAACGGCTTGCTATAGACGATTTATGAGCCAATGAGATGATCCTATTAATTTAGGATCTTGTAAAGAACTCTGAAGGTCTGCCTCCTATTGATATATATTCGAAGGTATATAGCCCTCTGGAGGTTCAATAATGTGTTTATACAGAAGTGATAGCATGGCCTAGCATGTAAAACCGCTTCCAGTATAGACCTTAAGTAATGTGACAGTTGGAAAGCAGACCAAGAGCTCAGGGTAGCTGTGAAAGGGTAGAAAGCTCTTGCATTGGATTCCAGCCCTGCTGGGTGAAAAAATGCATACATCTAGTTATACCTTGTCCTATCAAACCCCGGAGCTGTTTATTGTCAAGCCCAGGTGTAAAGTCTGGATTCTGAATCACCGGTGTTAATGGAGAAGGATAGGGAGAGAGGTCTTGTGATGAAAGTATATGAGTAAGGACTGCAATAGTAGCCCCAATTGTAGGGTGTCTCTTCAAACCCCGATAGTGTTTATGAGCAACCCAGGGCAGTACACACATGGAGATCGGAGAGGCCTGTTGTTCCACTTGCACTCAAAGTTTAGTCTGCGGAGTGGAGCACCATGACACTACTCTGGACAGGTGTATAGCTCGATAGTATGAAATCAAATCTGGCAGACCAATACCCCCACGGGATTTAGGCAAGACCAGAAGCGAGTAGCGCAGTCTAGCAACTTTCTTGCTCCAAAGGAATTTGATTAACAATTTCCGACATAAGAGAAAAAAATCTTGTGGTAATTTAATAGGTATCACTTGCATTAAATATAAAATCTGGGGAAGCAATGTCATCTTAAATGCATTACACCTCCCAAACCACGTGAGGGTATGGGTCCGCCAAAGTTGAAAGTCTGATCGCATCTTCAGTATTAATGGGCAAAAGTTTTTCTCATATAATTGGGCCGTGTCCGGTGTCAATTTAACCCCCAAGTATTTCAAAAAGGACTGAACCCATTTGAACCTGTATGCTCCTTGTAGTTTAACAATAGACAATGGAAGAAGAATACTCATCGCTTCACATTTAGCATCATTTATAGAAAAGTTAGAGAGATCCCCATATTGAGCTAAGCATTGGAGTAGACGTGGTAGTGAAACCTCCGGGTCAGTGAGGAAAAATAAAAGATCATCCGCATATGCGGTAATCTTATGCTCCCTCTTTGAGACCTGGAGTCCTGTGATTGAAGGGTCTGAGCTTACTTTGCAGAGGAGAGGTTCTAGGGTTAACACAAACATTAATGGAGAGAGGGGACAACCCTGTCTTGTCCCATTAGACAGAGAAAAATATTCTGATTGAACCCCATTGACCAACACCGCAGTTGTTGGACCAGTGTACATTGCCTCGATCCAAAATTGCATTTGTTCCCCCAGGTCGATATGTCGCAAAGTGGATCGTAAAAATTGCCAGTCACCCTGTCGAAAGCCTTTTTGGCGTCTGTTGATAAAAGCATGAATGGTCGGCTCTCCGAGTGTGCCATATGTATTAAATCTATCGCCCTTATAGTATTATCCCTAGCCTCTCTCTGAGGGATAAAACCTGCCTGGTCTGCATGTATAAGATTGGGAGATATGGCAGTAACCTATTCGCTAAGATTTTTGAGAATAATTTTAGGTTAGCGTTTAAAAGTGCTATAGGGCGATAGTTCCCACATTGAGTGTGATCCTTATCCTGCTTGGGGATCACAGTAATGTGGGCCCTCAGAGTATCCACTGTTAGCTTACAGTTACCTGAGATAGAATTATAAGCCCGTAGAAAATAAGGGGAAAAGATCTCCTGAAAGGTTTCATAATAAGACAGATTTAGCCCATCTGGGTCCGGAGCCTTCCCTGTTTTAGATAATTCTATCGCCGACGCCAGTTCTTTATTAGTTATGGGGACATTCAAACCCGCGATTATCTCTGCCGGGAGTGCAGGCATGCCTGATGATGTCAAAAAAGAAGATATCAAGTCTTCCCAGACAGAGCAGTGTTGATATTGAGGGTTATGAAGATTATAGAGTCTCCAATAAAATTTTTGGAATTCCTGAGCTATAGCCGCTAGGTCTGATAGCTTAATGCCAGACTCAGCTGTAATTTGGGCAATATGCTGTTTCGTCTGGATCCCTTTCAGTGCCCTGGCTAATATAACCCCTGGTTTATTTCCATACTCGTAAATAGATTGTTTATGACTGCACAATCTCTCCCTCACTTCTGTATTTGCCATTTGATTATATTGCTGACGTAGGGAGAGTAGTTCTTTCTGTGTCTGCATAGCGAGTGTTTTTTTGTTTTTTTATGGATAGCCTCAAGTTTACTAATCCTCGAAATAATGTTGCAGTCTCGGACTGCCTCAGTTTTTTTTATCCTAACTCCATGTTTATGGAAAATTCCCCTTATAAAGCATTTATGTGCCTCCCATAATACTGTCGGAGACATATTGGGTTGATCATTTTGACTGAAGTATTCTTCTAAACTTTGAAGTACCCCCTTCATTGTTATGGAATCCTCTAACAGTGTATCGCTAAGCCTTCATGACAGAGTCCTTATGGTCATGATGTTTAAATCTAGATTCAAATGAACCGGTGCATGATCTGAAAACAAAATTGGGTCAATTGTTGTGGCTCGGACTCTGTCTAGGTCTTTTTGAGGGAGGAAAAAATAATCCATTCTTGAACATGATAAATGGACTGAAGAAAAAAAAGTATAATCTCTAACATTAGGGTGTTGTAAGCACCATACATTTACCAGATGGGGAAGATGTAGTTCTGCCTTTAGATGCTTTAGAATGATAGGTGGGGTACCCCCCTTGAGGCATCCATAAGTGGATCATATACAAAATTAAAATCCCCTCCTAAGACCAATACACCATCACTATGCTCCAAAATCAGGGGGACTAATGACCTTAAAAAAAGCAGCTGGTTTGAATTTGGAAAATACACATTGACCAATGTTACCCCACAGGCACCAATCACACCCTTAACAATCAAGAATCTACCTTGCTCGTCGGTAATATACGTGCCTATCGACCATGGAACAGACCTTGCTATAAGAATACTAACTCCCTTAGCCTTAGAGATTGGCAATGGGCTATGATATACCACTGGATAAGCTTTATTACTCAATTTTGGGATTTTCCTAGCTCAAAAATGTGGTTCTTGTAAGAAAACAATCTGTCTCCGCATCTTTGTCAAATCTCTGAGTAATCTAGACCTTTTCTCTGGGACATTAAGTCCTTTCACGTTAAGGGAAGTTAACCTTACCGGGAGGTTGATTGTGCTTGGGGGGGGAGCATCTGCCATGGTTCCCCCTTAATAAGATTGAAAAGTTATAGGGGAGTGGAGGGAGAGGGGGAGGTACAGCCAAGAGTTAAAATAAATAAATAAATAAAAAATAAAAATATAAACACACACACCTCTCCCAACCTAGCCCAATGGGACTGGGAGAAAACCTATTTTGGGGGTGTGCCTATGGCCTACTGTGCTGTCTATACTGCTACAGAAAACCAATATTATAATGCTTTCTCCTCCTCCGAGGGCCTTAATGTTATATAATTACTTCCCGGCATATTGATAGTAGCTGAGGGTCTAAATAATAACAATGACCAACCAAACACACAAAAGAGGAAAAAAAAGACAAAAAGAAAAAGACATCACCCCCACATATTCAAGTAAGGTCCAACCAGTTAGGTATTGGATAGGTTCACACACCAAAAAGAGTCCTGTAGTTGATCCCAAGTGTGAAGTAGGAAGGACTGATTATAAATATATAAATATATCGACAGATCCGCGTTTATAGACTGATTAACACCTGCAGCCCCCCTATATAGGAAGGGGACACCTAAGTAATCCCCCAGAAAACTAAAAATCAAAAAATAGGGAGTGGCGCTGTGTTAAAGCTCAGGGTGTGGCTTATAAATTAAACAAGTGCTCAAATGTATAATGACTTTTTAGGAGTGAAAATTTGTTATAGTACAAAACTCCCAAAAAAAACGCAATGTATCCCTAATTTAGTGAAATCCTTATTTGGTGATAAAAGGAATTTGCTACCTTAAATCCAAACAATAACACAAATTTTAAATCATCACCATTATATAACATATGTAAATCTTCTAATTAATAATTATAAAGTGACAAGTGCCCAAATATGTGGTTAACAAACCATAGTGCATTAATGTGCAAGAACCATAATAATAAATCATGAATAATGTGCCAAAACCATAACTCTGTATCAAAGAAAAATACCCGTGTACTATTTGTTGTAAAAAATGTTCATATCAATAATATAATGTGCCGTACACCAAAACCCCGTAGAAATCGTGCAAAGAGTTCTTCTTTAGTGATAAAGGGCCGTGCTGTACTTTCTGGCAGTCACCCCCCAATATGGTTGCACTCACCGGAACACCCCACCCCTGCAGGGGTACAAGCGTGTGATGTTGATCCTGTCTCCCCGGTTGTATGGGTGCCAGTATCCTTCCACACGTCCCAATCCTGAACGCAGCTGCTTGCATACAAGGAGGTGGGGACTTCCTGTCCCTTGATGTGATAAAACTTTTTCAGTCCTGGGCTGGGTGCTGGAGCGAACAATCACATTATTCCCACAGTGGATATCCAGTGGGGACTTTTATCACATCAAGGGACAGGAAGTCCCCACCTCCTTGTATGCAAGCAGCTGCGTTCAGGATTGGGACGTGTGGAAGGATACTGGCACCCATACAACCGGGGAGACAGGATCAACATCACACGCTTGTACCCCTGCAGGGTTGGGGTGTTCCGGTGAGTGCAACCATATTGGGGGGTGACTGCCAGAAAGTACAGCACGGCCCTTTATCACTAAAGAAGAACTCTTTGCACGATTTCTACGGGGTTTTGGTGTACGGCACATTATATTATTGATATGAACATTTTTTACAACAAATAGTACACGGGTATTTTTCTTTGATACAGAGTTATGGTTTTGGCACATTATTCATGATTTATTATTATGGTTCTTGCACATTAATGCACTATGGTTTGTTAACCACATATTTGGGCACTTGTCACTTTATAATTATTAATTAGAAGATTTACATATGTTATATAATGGTGATGATTTAAAATTTGTGTTATTGTTTGGATTTAAGGTAGCAAATTCCTTTTATCACCAAATAAGGATTTCACTAAATTAGGGATACATTGCGGTTTTTTTTGGGAGTTTTGTACTATAACAAATTTTCACTCCTAAAAAGTCATTATACATTTGAGCACTTGTTGAATTTATAAGCCACACCCTGAGCTTTAACACAGCGCCACTCCCTATGTTTTGATTTTTAGGAAGGACTGATTGTCTCTCTTAACCCTCAAATGAAATGGGTGTCCCTAGAATTATGTGGCCCGAGATGCTTCGATCTGGTCTAAAAGTGGACGCAGACAGCCTTTCATCCATCGTGTATTCCTTGAGATATCGGAGAGGATCAGTATCCATACTCCTGCATATTCGATCTGGCCCAGCTTCCACGCTCGGAGCATAATCTCATCCTTAATAATAAAAAAATGTATGCAGCACAGAACGTCTCATGGACCTGACCCCGGGTGACTCCTATACAGAGTGACTCGGTGTACTCTGTCTATTATAAGTTCTGCCAGCAGAGGTCTTCCCAAAATGTTATTACAGATAGAAGGTATCGTGGGTCCTAATTCTGCATCTTCAACATTTTCAGGGATACTTCTAAAATGGATATTTTTCCTCCGATTGTGGTTTTCCAGATCATCTACCTGCAGTAGCATTGAGGTAAACTTTTTCTGTACTACGGAGTTTGAAGTTACCAAATCATCCATACGCGAGTTTACCTTTTCAACTTCAGATGCTAGGTTAGAAACCCTAGTCTCCACCATATCTAACTGCTCCCGAACCCCTGATATCTCTTTTCGTAGGGCCCCTTCTAGACGCTGTGCCACAGCTTCCAAGTCTCCTCTACTCGGTAATAATGCCAGATCCTGTTTAGTGGGGAGTGAAAGTAATATAGCCCTCAAGTCAAAATCTTCTGTCCCTGAATGACTTGTGCTTAGTTGAGCAGAATTTACAGGTGCATCCCTTCCTCTATCCGATTGTAGGTTGGCTGTACTCCCACACTCACCTACAGATATTGAGGAGCGTACTTGGGGGTCAATAGCGGTATATTCAGATACAACCAACACTGTAATCAGAGCGGCAACCGTATTGAAAGGGACAGCAGTATTATGTGGAGACAAGTCCTCCCCGGAGTGACCGGCGGCATCTGGATCCCTGGCATTATTCTCTATATAAGTTCTTAAGTCTACTGGGTGCCTGCTTGAGTTACCCACTGGGTTCACTCTGTCTCTCTCCTCCATTAATTGCACACTAGTGATGTTATGGCCAGTAGACGAAGTTGGTGATGTGGGTGGTAGACTCTCTAAACCACCACTACCACCAGAATTCTCCACAGTAGCGATGTTAGAGGAAAGAGTGGTGCCACTGTTGCCACTATCAGTTCCTGTTTCCGGGTCGTTCCCTAGCCCCAAGTTCCCCTCTGACACCCCCTTCATACTCTGAGGGTCTCCTCTTGGAATGGTAATTGTTACTCCCATATTTCCAGGGGGGTATTCTCGTGGTCCGTGTTTTTCTCCATATCAACCCTCTCCGCAGAGGAGCCTACTGGTTCAGCGTTGCGAGTATTGCGAGTATTTCAAGCTA